>OX243842.2:9341754-10680038 GCA_945859575.2 Herminia tarsipennalis | reverse complement strand
GACTCTTTCGGTCTGATTGTACCAGACACTAAGTTTATAGCAATGACCAAAGACAAAACCCAATACTGTACCCTGGAAGATTTAAAGAAGTGTCTAATAGTCGAAACTGGATCTTACGTCTGTGAAATTATAAGTGTTTTTACAAGTGATGCTAAACCAACCTGTGAAAGTGAACTATTATCTAAAGTGATTAGTGAAATTCCCGACCAATGTAAAGCTACACTGACTTATGGAAAACTAGATATTTGGAAACTGTTATCCAATAACCAATGGCTCTTTGTCCAATCAGAACCTACCAAGGTCTCCCTAGATTGTTTAAATTCAAAAATTCCTGAAATAAATGTAATAGGTACAGGAATACTTACGATACCTAACGATTGTACTGGATACTGTAAAAGCACCATCTTAAACCCTGTAAACAGTGTTTTAAACATTACATCTCCAATAATTATGTCAGAGTTCAACCTCATTAACGATTCTTGTTGTAACATTGATAAGTTCAATATGTATAAAGCAAATGTGCTCCCCGTACACCTACAAAATATTGACCTAGATAGAATAAATTCAAACAAAGAGATTTTGGCAAACTCAATTGACAAATTAAATAAAATCATGGAAACCCCACACATTATTAAATACGGGACACATTATACTAGTTTAAGTATGTATACTCTCTTAGTTGTATTTGTCTTCGTATTGTACAAGATGTTCTTTTATTGTAAGTCTAGAAACAAACTCTCAAAGGTCACATTTAAACCTGAACCGGTTGTTGAAACCGCCGAAAACCCTACTATCGAAACCCATAGACAAGATTCAGACACAGAAGAGACCCCAAGGTCAAATATTAGAATTCACCTTTAACTTCTACCTTAAGTTAGTAATGAACTTCGAAACATTAAACCTTGAAGTTCATTCTACCGCGGGAGGTGTTATATCCCTCAATAGTTGGGCATATTGCCACTCATGCTATCCACACAAAATGCAAGGTAACAGATATCACTCAGCAACGCTGAGTGCATACAGGACGCGACAAGCCAGTCTGCGTTACACTCCCGGTTGAGACAGTTGTTTCTAGACCCTTTCATTTTTTGGTAATTTCTATCCTTCATAAATAAACTCTGTGTCCTTCAATTTCATGTTAGTCTTTTTTTAAAACGCCAACTGAAAGGGTCCCTATAACAGTACGCTATCTAGCCACTTAGTATTTTATAGGTCCAAGTTCCCTGGCAAAGAACCTGATCCACTAAGGCCTAACACCAACCCCCCCCCCCCTTTAATTAGCGACAAATACTATTTTTTTTCTTGCCTTTGAAAGCGAGGCATAAAAATGCTTAAAATCACTATACTTAAGTTAAAATGATCTTCAAAACAGTATACTTTGCTTTTATCCAAAGGGATTTAATCTCTTCAAAATTTGTAAGTTCCCATTCACACTTGCCGGACGTCGAATCCGAATAAAAATCGGGTGCTCTAGTGGTAGAACATTTTGGTACGGAGCTGTTCACATTTCCAACGGCAGAATTTTTTGTCAACGGCGACAAGAAATGTTTTAGCGCGGTCGTTCGTATAAAATCGTGTCGGCTTTTGCCGTTTCCACTTGCCGGGTCGGGTGTCGAGCTCGGCAATGTAGCCCTCTCCCCACATCCCCTTGACCTGCCCGTTGCTGGCTCTGTCGTTGTAATGAAGAATGTAGTTATCGACAAAGAATCAATATCCCTTTTTTTTTTGCTTGAAATAGCCAAACACGTAGTCGTTGAAGAGACTAGATGGATTTTTGCTCCGTCAGATTATAACTAGTCACAGGACCGATTCGTCCTCTCTCTTCCGATCCTGCGCCCAATCCCTCTATGGTCATGTCGGATTTGATGGATTTTCGTCCTAAAAAACTTTGACTCTGACCTGGACCGATTCGTCGATCCTGCCCCTAATCCGTTTTGCTGAGTACTGAGCGCTCTGCCTCACTTTAAAATTTTTGGAAAACCGATTGTTGCAAGTACTTTGTATCATTGGCTATGACTTCAACCGGATCTAACACACGACAAGTCTGGACAGACGCGCCGATACGAGTTTTATACGGATCCGAGACCTGAAAAGTGAGAACAGAGGCGCCGACACGACACCCGACAAGTGTGAACAGAGGCTTCTGACATCCATTAAAGCAGGAAAAAACAACTTTTCCACCGCAGAGGTGGTTGTGTTTGTACATTTTGGCACATCACATGATTTTCTAGTTGGTTGGATTAGATTTAAAAAATATATTTATCATTTCTAGTGAATCGTAATACGCGGTACGGAAGCGCGCGAACAGTCTGAGCGGGTGTTGTACAATGACGTCACTATGACGTCACCGCGCGCTCACTCTAAAATTTCTTAACGTGGAAACTAATTTTATTGACATATCGAAATTATTCTTGACCTATGATTTGATATTGACCCTACTGGATTTTATATTTTGGTAAAAAGTAAGGTGACCAGAAATTTATAGCAGTGGGGGGGGGGGGGGAAGGGCAATTCTTAGCGCCACGCCCCAGGTCCCAAGGTGCCACTTTAAAGGGGTTGCCAAATGCTATCTTAAAATATAAAGGCTAAATTAATATATTGATTTCTTGTTGTTGGGATATGATAATATAAACTGTGAAAAATTGTGAACTGCAGCAAACGTTAAAGTTTTTTGTTTAATGAAGATTGGTAAAGGAGAAGAGGCTTTCATTATATTTTAATCGCGTGTCAAAGTGTGGCAGTCCACACTTTGACACGCGATTATTATATTATCCAGAACTTGTCCAGAAGATAAAATAAAAGCTCACCATAATAGTGTTACTTTTTAAAAGCTCCTCATTCGTGTCTATTCCATAATATATCTCCGTAATTCTTGGATAGTATTTTAAAGTCTAGTGAGGATAATGCCATTGAAAGATGTGGTGTATAAACAAAATAGGTGCATTAAAAAAATAAGAACAAAACATTAATTAGGAATTTCTTTATTTTCTTTATTAAACATATAATATTAATTAAAAGAAATTACATTGAACTAAAATTATTTACTGAGTAATTATTTAAGAAAGACTTACATTTTTTTATTACTTTTTATCGCCAGTGTTCATTGGCATTTTTTATAAAAGTAAATATCACAGTTATTATTAAATTATTTGTGACCAAAGAAATTATAAAAAAATCTAATGTAGCCTATATTACACTAAAATATGAGCGACTCGAGAGGTATAACATTGTTTTATATACAAGTCACCTCAGCTTATGGACCACTTGGCTGTAATAAAAATAATATTATTCTATTCACATTATTATGAACTGCTGATTGCACAAGATAAATCAAATATTTTGTTGTGTATATTATATTTGTTTCTAATTATTTCTGTCGCAAAGGATTAAGGAGAGGTACTTCAGTTATCTAATTCTTCTTGATTAACATTGATTCAAGACACAACAGCAACATACAAAAATATCCAAAGAGAATTTATTCTGTACAATGACTAACTATAATAAGCACCATATTCATTCTACCAAGTTTTACTCTTTCTTTTCCGCATTGGCAACACAATCAGATTACACAATTTAATTTACAACATCCTTACCTTTTTCACAGTTCACTTAAGGCCATTTGTTTAAAAAATATTTGTATATAATCATCCCTTAAATGTATATTGATAGCAATGACTTATATGGTATCTATTTATATTACCTTAACATTATAAGTAATCCATATAATTTACAAATTACAGTATAAGTGTACCTCCTTTAACCAGCATAAGAGATATAAATAAGTTACTTAACTATTTATTATAGATGACATTTGAGATTAAATAGACGAATTACAGGGTGATTTGTAATATACTAATAAACTCCCGCTCGTGGCTTCTTTACATTACATCAAATAACTTTGTAATATTAGGTTTGAAAAACCCCGTAAACACCTACCACTGACTTTTGTCACAATGATTTTACTCCGCGGTCTGTGAGACTTCTGAGTAAAATTATCGTTTTATGTCAGCTTTGGAGCCTAAACCTCACCATAAACAACGATTTTACTCGAGTAAAATAGTCTGTAGGTAGATAAGGTTCAAAAACAGGTGGTAGGTAGTAAAGGGTTAATATATCAAATATTTTTCAAAACTTATATTACAAATCTATTTTGTGCAATGTCACAAACGGGAGGTTATTAGAATATTAAAAATCACCCTGTCGATTAGCATACATAAGTTGGCACAGTAGTGTGCTAAGAGCTCATTGTGCATTATTATTTTTAAATTTGACAAATTATAGGTATTACATTTATTTTTGGACGGGGGAAAATTTTAAAGATACCCGACTAAACTGGGGACAGGGAGAAACAGATTTAGTGTGAGGCAGGTTCCTAATTGCCAAATCTACCACTTGAGGGCGCCACTTCTGTTTACAATTTCTACTGTTACATAGTTTGCCTTGTGCACCTTATGCGTGCAAACTGTATATTTATAACATTAACTACAAATGCGTAACTATTAGATATCAGATAACTAAGGCATTTTTGTGTTCTTTGTTTTATATAATACAAAGTACTTAAGTAATGGTAGCTTAACACTCAAGACACAATAAGATAAAGATACAAGTATTTTTTTCTAAATTAATCTGTTTTTTTTTTCACATTAAACATCGATGACAATACAAACTGTACAGTAGCTAAATGGATGGTGTTTTATACCTTACATGTCATAACAAACCAAGCACTCGATCCTATTGAGATCAAAATGTACATACAATAGAAATAATAATCCTTATATTAATTATAACTTATAATTACTTATAAAAGTTTACAATAATTATATTTTATTATACGTCCTATCATTAAAAGTATAATATAATAGGTATATTATGTAGATAATAGTTTTAAATTAATACTAAACAGGCAGTGCAATTTTGCGCAATAGTTAACTAAATCTAGTCTTAATTCAGACATATCCGATATGTACTTGTTGATTCCAAAACCAGGAAGTTATTATGCATTGTGGGCGTAGTCAATTTTACATTTTAATGTACTTAAGTCAATAAGTAGGTATAATTTTATTGATAAGACTACACTATGTTTTTATAGTGTAGATATTTATAGTGTAGATATCGAAAATAATTAACGAATTATTATTAAACAAAGTACTGAAGAATGGTACACAGTTCAAGTAAGATTAAGCTTATAGCTGTCATTAAACAATTTAAAATATTCCCAACCACAATCCTCTTATCGCATATCAGTACATTGCGTATTTCTAAATAGGTAACCAGATTAAAATAACGAAACTAATTTATGCTGCAGTCCTCATAGAAATAAATACGTAGGTACGGTTAAAATGTTGACTAATAGTATTTAATATAAGATACCAATATCAATAGTGTAGAATATAAGAAAGGTAAAACGTTGATGCGTAGAGTAGACGCGGAGCTAGGTGAGCGAAGTGTTGAGCCTGGAGCGGGGGGCGCGTGGTATCCTGCGCGACGACCCGCACGCTCCTGGGGGCAGCCCATCCAGAAGGACGCCGAAGGATACTGCTTTTCATGTTCCACGCGCATCTGGAGATCGTTAAACTTCCAAAAACCTTTACCTTTGAAGAAATAAGTTTTGCCTGCGAAAAGAAAAATATTGTAAAATATTTGGACGGAGTGAATCTGTCAATAATAGTCATACTACATTGAGAGAACGTACCATCTTTCCATTGGAATACGCTATCGATATTGTATCCCACTCCCTTCCACATAACCATGTTGCGAGGGTAATCGGGCTCAACCCGGCCAACGCCTTCATCATACCTGAAACGGATGCATTCTATGAATTGATGGACAAAAACAATCTTTGGTTGCTTTGGCTGTTATTAGGTACAATAGTTACTAGAAAATGGCTAAATTGTTAAAATACTTACTTCCAATATTCAGTACCGCTGTAGAAATAAGTTTTGCCGTTGTGACCCCAAACCATGGCGGCGTCTAGCTTCTCCAAACTCGCAGGGAGACCAAGTGAGGTTAATGGCTTAGGGTAACCCGACACTAGATATTGTGAATCAAACAAGTACAGTTCTTTTCCTGTAAAAATAACAGCAATTAAATATATCATACATTAATAACGTAATGTTACATTTAAAATCCTTTCTTGTCTTTACTTACCTACGAAAATAGCTATATTCCGGTCTGGTCGTTCATAAACTGCATCAACATGAGTCAGGCCCTTTGGAAGACTAGACCACATTCTGGTTATTTCCATGGGATAACCACTATAACGTCCAGTAGCGCCTATCCTCCAGTGATACTGAAATACATATATTGCATTTAGTTATTTGAAAAATAATGAATGAGATCCACTGTAAGGAGTTAGAGTTGACGACCACTTACTCTGTTTTTAAATATAAAGAGTTCATTTCGTATGAGAGCAACCGCATCATAACTGGTGTCACAAGTGTCTGGTTTGTCTGCAGGTGTTGTAGTCCTAGGCTTCTGAGTAGTTCTTTCAGGATAGTGAGGTTTTCTCGGGTTATCTTGACTTGGATCATTAGGATAACTAGGCCTAGGATAGCTTGGGTATTCAGGTCGTACATGAGGATATCGCGGACGATAGGATGTAGGATGTGTTGTAGTTTCTGTTGGCCGTGGATAATGATGATTGGTCCGTCGAGGGTGCTCTTCGCTGGTGTTGTAATGACGGCGATCAGGGTAATTGTACCTCGGGTCTGACCGGTCGGGGTAATGTGGTCTCTCAGGGTAGTAGACAGGGTATTTGGTTGGAATGCGGGGGTACGGTGTGTATGGTCGGTTAGGATATCTTTCAGGATGTCTGTTGTGATGATGATGAATGTAGGGTCTTCTGGTGGTGGTTGTGGTCGTTGTAGTTGTTGTCGTGGTGGTTGTCGGCGGCGGTTCTGCCGGTCTATAGTTCGGTGGTATTCTTGCCCATTTATTGGTAGTTTTAGGACCTGAAAAAGTAATAAAGGAAAATAACGTAGGTATGTACCTAGGTGTGGCAATATCTTAACAGTGTATTTTCGCCTATATTCTGTTATATTATGTGTGAATTGTGATGGCACGTACCATACATTTGTTGAATGCCGTTGCGGTCGTCTTCGGGTAGTACAAAATTTGGCTGAATGCCCTGATACCACGGAAACATAAGCGCGCCTTTCACAGAGCTGTGTTGCAGTCCTAGTGAATGACCGAACTCGTGTGCCGCCACGGCAAACAGTGAAGTGCCTGGAAAGTACGAAAATTATACATTTATAAAAGTTTGAAAAGAAGGCCTCGCCAAAATGGAAATTTAAATCAATGTCTTGGTAGTCGTATCTACTTGAAGAAAATTAAATCAGCATATTTATGTCATTTTATTCGAACTATCAAAATGTTTTCTATCCACGACCACAGAAGACAACAAAACAGGGACTGATTATGTTATGACTAAACGCAATGATCAGATGAATTAACAGAATTGACTAAATATTGCATAATGATTACGTAAAGGTTCTCCCGTTTCTATTCACGTGTAGTTTCAGTTCAATAAAGGTGGATATTTCCACATGGCTTGCCGAATACAATTCGAAGTGGCGATGTAACCGTCCGTTGTTCGTGTAAATTATCACATGTGCAATGTGCATAGTGTGAGCGGCGCGGTAATCGCTGCGTCGTGTCCACGCTGCGGTGGCGCCACCTATGGCCTGCCTCCCATGTTTACATTATATATCCAACAACCGCACTTGGCTCGCTCCACACTGTTCCTATAAACCATACAAAGACTTCATGAAGCTATTTCGTTGGTTCCAGTGTAACTGAACCACCAATAGGTAGGTATAGATAGGTAGGTACTTTAAATGTACATATATACACAGTAGGGCTGTACCCAGATTTCAGTTTAAGATAGGGCATTGTCCCCCCAATAACCCTCCCCACCCCTCTAGCTACGGTCCTGTATCAAAATATGTCTAAATTAATATAGGTATATGTTCGTAAACTTTCACGATTTGTACACATTACAGAATTTTAAAAGCTACGGGTCCTAATCGCGTAAATATGTTACGACCATATTGCAACGGCCGTCGCAATACGGTCGAGACGTCGGGTAATAAACAAAGGTATTCAGCCTTAAAATAACATATTTACGCGATTAAGACCCGTAGCTTATAAAATTCTATAATGTCTAAATTACCTACTTATTGAATAGATAGGTACTTTAGATAAAACATAAATATAATTACTTTGACATTGCACTTCACGTTATCTCTTTGTGACCACAATATTAAATTGATTATATGTTTTAGTGTAGAGATTTTGCAATTAACTTTATAAATAAATAGTTTATATATAGCTTAACTACTCAGGTATAAATTTTGTTGGAATATCTATGGTTTTTATAATCGAAATGTTTTTTTTTCTTCTTTTTTTCTATAGCTTATCATAACCGGGTGAGTCTTTACAAGAGACGAAAAAGATCGCCTTATGTAATTTAGATTTTAACTTCAAGGATCTTATAAGACGCACAATGCATTCATAGCGATTAACAAGACCAAATTAATACAAACGCATTATGCGTAAACATGTTAATATGAGTCTAATTAATTATAATTAGGTATCATAACAAAGTCTCATTAATTTGGTGCATCCATTGATAGATAAAATTGCCTAGGTTGGGCAACTATCAGTAGATAGCGTTATCGATGTTGGCTGGAGGTAATTAGCCAGATTTCCAATAAAGCAGGCCTTCCGTGAAAAGTTCACGTGGCGTTCGGAAATGAGTGTGTTGCGGTCAGTCGTGTTTTGACATGCAAATGTCGAAAACGCCGGAATACCGCTCTGCAACTTAGTAACACATCATGGCTACGTAATGGTTGGCTTTACTGAATTTCAGCATTGACTGCAGCCTTGTAGGCAAGTACTGTTGTTTTTGTTATCGCAGAACTATTTTTCATTTTGATATTGATTTATTAGAAACTACGCAGTACTTAGAGCTAATGGCAGTATAAATAAGTCAGCCCCTATATCTAATGCCTACATCTGACTTATTGTACGACACCTAGGAGCTTACTATAATGTGTGCATAACACGCATTCAAGCAACTGTTTTACATGTCTTTTTATGTAGATAAAATGCGTATGGATGTAATGAAAATGGTAATCAGAGACTATGATAATTCAGCGTTGAGAAGGCAGGGTAGGTGCCACTTAAATACTTAAGATTAAAGATCTGTTATTACCTTCTTCCTCGTCATCATTTGGTTGTAGCAGCCATAGTTCATCATCATCGAAGTGGGCGTCTCCACCGCGTCCAGGGCCAGGAAAGAACGCGTGCGCAAGGATCGAGCCGCGGCCGTCGAATGGATACGGGTCGTCATGGTAACGCCTGAACAAAAAAATATATAAATAACCAGCGGAAACTGTCTGTCTGTAATACCTACAGACAGACAGTGACTTTGTCATGATATTGCCATATCATGACAAAGTTGCATTAGGCTTTCACAATTGATGAAAACAGTCATATTGAAGTAATGTATTCATCTCGCAACAAACAACAATGAATGGAGTGGATGGAGTCTGCAGAGCAATCAAACTTGCGTCCCCCGAGTCCCGCGCTCGGCTACTACCAACCTAATCATTTTTCACGCCAACAAAACACAACTGAAAGACCTCTCCCATGCATATTTCACGCGATATTAGCTGACCGTTGCGTTATTGAGTTTCCATGTGAAAGTTCTGCCATTAACTGATGTGGGCGTGGTGCGCTAATAGGGAAAATATTCCTATACTTAGTACAGCTACCATGTTCTATAAGTGGCTCAAGGTAATAAAACTATGGCTATATGTGGGCTACATTAGCTTGTTAGTTTTCCGTTGGAAATTCTTGTGTGTTTTGCCGTTTCCACCCCTTTTGCGAAAGTCAAGCGTTAGAAACAAAGATTTATGTATTGAAATCTACATTAGAAAGGTACCTACGTCTATAATGACGGCACTCAATAAAAGAGTGCTTTTACAAAGGTACAGGTAGTGGAATGAGGAAGTGTCTCGCTGACATACGCCGTCAAATATAATGGGTTCGGAATGGAAAGTTTCCGAGTTTGGGGATGATTTATTGCCTGCTGGTATCTGCCCTTAGTGACTGCGTGAATCTAACATATAGCCTACGTGATATAAACGGGTCAACATATCTGTTTTCCTAAAGATTAGGTATTCTATAAGACCTTGTTACAATAGTTCATAGCTTTGAGGGTAAATCTAAGTCGTTGTTAGATATAGGTAGGTAATCTGGGAACGTTCGTTAGCAACAGAAAATAATGATGAATAAGGTACCTACCAACTCAGAATGTTGGAAAGAAAATACAGTTATTTTTATTAAGATACTAAAATCTAGATTTAACAACATCTATCCAATCGCATGGATTCACTAAAATGACTCGTGGTTACACAAAAACTAATTAGATTAGGAAGTCTTCGTAAAGAAAGGAAATTCAGAATCTTAAAGTTTTCAAAATTTTATTTCGGCAAAAGAGTGTTTTAGGGTTCCGTAGCCAAAATGGCAAAACGGAACCCTTATATTTTTGCCACGTCCGTCCAGCTTAGCTCAGAGACTGTTAGTACTAGAAAGCTGTACCTAATTTTGCATGGATACATACGAGTATTAATTACTTACGCCGACAAAGTGCTAGAATAAAATCTTGAAAAAAAAAAAATTTAGGCCCACTTTAGTGGGGACTAAAGTGGGGATGTGATTTTTTTCTTACCCACCCCATCGTGTGGGGTAAATAGGTTCAAATAGGTACAAAGCAGGCTTTATTTTAACAACGTAAATACATTCTAAATAATATCTATCTAAGAAATATTTATTGGTAGATAGTCACGGTAGTGAACTTACGTTTCTATTTCTAGTAAGGTAGGTAGGTACCTATCTATTACATAATATAATATCTACGATGAAATAGTGATTGCACTAATATCATTCGTGAGTTGGAGAACGCAGTTAAGTTGTACGTAGCGTTTATTACTTGGGCAATATTACAGTTTATGAGTGTAATAAATCTCGTAGACGCATATAGTGCGGAGTACTGCGCTTGGTGCAATCACTCCGCTTCGCTCGCTTCAACTCAATCAACAAAAATGATATACCTACTTAGTTAGTTATTACACCAGGCTTAAATAGTTCATTACTCATGATGATACAATAGAAGTTTTAGACACTTTTGTGACAGAAGTGAGTGCCTCTGTGGCGCGGTAGGAGTGTGTCCGACTGCTACGCAAGAGGTCGTGGGTTCGATTCCCACACGGGACACCACTTTGTGTGATCCACAAATTGTTGTTCCGAGTCTGGGTGTACTTTGTGTCCGTGATTTGTATGTTTGTAAAGTCACGGACACAAAGTCAACAGTAGACTTTAAGAAAAAAAGGAAAAAGTAGCCACATATGATGAATACTTACAAGTTTATTTAGTCACTAGCTGACCCGGCGAACTTCGTACCGCCTTAGCGTAAATTTGATGCACTACTTTATTTTGTATAGCTGACCTATCTTATGTATGCGTACCTATTCAATTTGAACTGGAATCTATAATATCCTCCATATAAAAATGAATACCTATTTCCCTGGTCTCGTCATTTTTTAAAATATGCAAAATTAAATGTATATTTTTCAATCTTTCTGAGAGATTTTCTTAAATTTTTTTTCTGTAAGAACCTTGTACAGAGTATTAGAAAACTACAAAAAAAAATCAGCCAAATCGGTCAAGCCGTTTTCATGCTATGTCGTGACAACGGAAAACGGGTTTCATTTTTATATATATAGATGTAGTATCTAGGTAGGTAAGGTATTTTAGTTTACAAGGCCTTATTTTTGAGTGGTCTGAGCTCAAAACCAGATTCAGCAGTTTTTTATGTATTTAAAATGTTTAGATTTGAATGTTTGTTAGCTTGTAGGTACCTAAGAGTAGAGTAGGTATAGATTACCAGAATCTGATGAAAATTGGGGAAATTAGAATTTAGAGATGGTAACACAAGATTTAAATAAGTATTTAAATAAACTAATTCAAACACAACAATTTTTCTTTTTCTTCCTACATTTTTGGTGGTCAGAACTCAGCTCGACATACTGCAGCATTTTTATTATGTAAATTCAGGAATACATGTTTCAACGAAAAAGTATCTAAAGTCATAATCGCAGTAAAACACAACAATTTTTCTTTTTCTTCCTACATTTTTGGTGGTCAGAACTCAGCTCGACATACTGCAGCATTTTTATTATGTAAATTCAGGAATACATGTTTCAACGAAAAAGTATCTAAAGTCATAATCGCAGTAAGAGTCACAAGTCAAAAGATTCTGGTACACCAAGATCGATATTTTCGAATGATAAGAGTATCTGCCTATTTTTCGCGACATTAAAATGTTACCTAAGGGCAAGCCGACTCAAAGCAACAGTAGGTACCTACGAAGGTAGGTAGGTATATTATAGGCTTTTGTTTCTGTTACGTAGGTATCTATGATCGGTTACAGCTTGTAGGGCGATAGGAACCGTGGCGTTTCACGCAAACTACCACAACTATTGATCAGCGGCTATTTTTAACCTCCACAAACGTTTATTTTATTTACAAAGTTAAGTTTCATTGAACGCAAAACGGCAAAAGCTCTATTGTTTCTAATATCAAACGGAAGTTTTTGCCTGTGCCGGTAAATAACTTGATTTGACGTAATTATGGAAGATAGTAGGTACTTACCTATGTTTATTACCGTTTTTCTTAATAGGTACGATTTTTATACATTTAAATTTACTATTTTGCAGCCTATAAACTGTCTCGAACCTCGATTTAATAAATCGAGGGAGTAGATTCGAAATAAGTAGTTTAGTTTAGTAGAATGTTAGCTTAAAACTATACAATAATTTCTTATGTATATTTATTATGTATTTATATTTTAGAGAATGATTTGATGGACAAGATTTTTTTTATATTTTTACTTTAGTTTTACACACTTAAATTTACACCGACCTATTTTGATATAGTGTCTCTATATACCTACCATGGAAGATATCTGTTCAGTAGAATATAGTAGGAAACGGAAGACTTTTATGGAGTGTAATATAAGTTAATGGCACGCATAAAATCCAAGACAGGTAGGTACGTAAGCGGTAAGCGCCGTCGCATTTGATATGTCTCGCTATCCTATAGACGACTTTAATAATCTTCGTGTGTTAATATTAGTTGGTACATTATTTATCTGTTTTGACGCCAGATCCAGTTAATAAACCAAACATTTGTTTGATTATCGACGATCATTGTAATAGGTACTCTCAACTAGGTTACTTGTCTATTTTTCCGAACGGAAATCGGAAAACTGCTCAAAGTTACGAATCCGAAAGCAATACATATTTGCAAAACATTTAAGGAATAACATAACGGCATTATCGCAAACTTGTTACTGATTCGACAGCAAGTAATAAAAGTACGTTCGTGACAAGACCACAAACTCTCAAAACGAGACGAAACTCTTGGGGCATTTCGAAAAAAGAAAATTTTATGCAGGGAGCGGCGACGCGACGTTGCAAGTTTGCAGTGTTGCCGCAATATGGTGGTCGCAATATCCACAGTGAAGACAAACTGAACGTTTTTGTCGCCGCTACATTCTCATATCGTCGTTTACGGTGATCTAATAAGTGAAACTTTGCCCTACTCTCATTCAATATGAGAGTCCTGTCGGCAACTTGGCGTTGTTTGTCAGCGCGTAGCCATGTAGCGTATCCGTTTACTATGGTCAAGAGAAAGTATCTGTAATTTTAAAGTTTGGCAAGCTAAAAAATACTTAATTATGAGCTTCTCAGCTCTTTTTGGAGGTTAATGGCCGTCTAACCGATTTTTCAGTTAATTTCTGCTAAGAATTGTGTGTTAAGCATTTTTAGTAGGTAGGTATCTACATTTTTTCGCGTAGCCACCTAAAAAAATAGAGATTAGCACCTATTACGCGTAACACCTGCGTATTTTCGTAGGTACGTGAAACGCAGAACTATGAAAAGAATGACAGCTCGATTTGCCGCCATTTTCACCTCTGCTAAACTCAATTAATCGATTTTTAAAGAAATTAAAAATGTCTGCTCTAAGATTAGAATTGAATTGGTCGATACTTACATAAGTTCGAGAGAGTCTTTGCAGAGTTTTGGTTGATAAAGAACATTTTGGGGAATTATTCAATATCAGAATCTTTTATCAAAAATATTTTGATTTATTAATAGAATCCCTGGTGATAGAAGATAATAGACATTGTGATCTCATTTATTTTCATTAATTTTAAGCACAAGACCTGACTACGAACTTCTGTTATCAAAAAGCCATTATCTTGAGTTGACGAAGTCAGAGAAAAACTTTTACGAAGCTGGACAAGAAACATAGAACAAATATCAAAGTTAGGTGTAGGGTGTCGCGGCATTATAACCATCGGAAGAGATTTGGCGTCACATCACGTCCTTTGAATGAAAGTGAATCGTGATCGGGAAAATTCTTACGCTGAATAGAATCGATGCGTTCCAATTTTAACTTTGAGTCCTGTACATAGAATACGTGAAAACGAATTTTCGAAGTTTCTCGCAAACTCAATAGTTGTGTAGCTGTTAGGATTCTTAGTCAGGTACTTTGTTTTACTTCTACCTTAAACTTTTTTGTTTCTTAAAATATGTCATAAATTTTAACGATGGTATCACAGGGACGCATATTTTTAGTGTCTCAATCAATTTATTAGAACTAAGTAAGTAGGTACACGAATTCACTTCACAGCTAATCTAGTTGATAGGTAAAAGTATAAAGATATATCGCTGGAAGAGTCTAACTTTATTTAACATCAGTCGAGTAGTTATTGAGTTAACGTTAGGCAACCGTTCAACTCTGTGTTCTGTCCGATCCTATTCTTATGCCTCGCACGACAAGATCCCAAATCCCCTTAAAATGGATAGGACGTTTCTCTAAATCCTTACTTGATTATTATTTATTATCAACACAATATATCAAGCTTGGGTATATTTAAGGAAATCTAATTTTATTTATTTTGTAGTTTTTATTATAAATACAATTCATGTCCTAATATGGGTAGGTACGGCCATAAAAATAATCAAATTTTTAATTTTGTAGGTACATAAGTAAAATCAATAGAGATAGGTAATGGGTTCGTTGGAAAACTATACTATTAAATTCTCTTGGAGTCTACTACCTCCTACCTGGGTTGCGCCATAACCTCACAAAATTGACCACTCTTTAGAAAGAGACACCGCTACTTTGTGGACAATACTTATCAAAGAGACAGGGTCGCCTGAGTTTTTTCTTTTTTTTCACGCTTTGCAATAAATATTTACTTTTTAATTGAAAGGAATGACGCGATCCAGGTCTATACGTCAATGAGTCTAACTTTGTTAAATTTTTTTTGAGTGATTACTTACTTGGCAAAGGAAACAACGATGTCAGCTTCGTCTGAGTTGACTTCTTGGAAGGTGAGGCGCGAGGCTTGGGCCCACACGTCGAGGGCGCGGGACAGCACGCTGCGGGTGCCATACGGGTCGAGCTGTGATGGTCGCCGGTCCGATGACAAACTGTGTGCAAAACAAATTAGGTACTTAGATTATGTTTGTATGAACATTTTTAATCTTATTAATGTTTTTGTTTTTTAAAAAACGACCCCCGCTGTAGGGTACAAGCCCTGTGTCGCGGGGGACTTTACAAACATACAAGTCACAGACACAAATTACACCCAGACTCGGAACAACAATTTGTGGATAACACAAAGTGGTGTCCAGTGTGGGAATCGAACCCACGACCTCTTGCGTAGCAGTCAGATACACTCCCACCGCGCCACCGAGGCAGTCGTTATGTTAATGTAGTTACAGCTTCTAATTACATTATTTATTTATTTATTTATTAACTTTATGCACAAAAATATTGTACAAAGGCGGACTTAATGCTAAAAGCATTCTCTACCAGCCAACCTTTGGGTGATGTAACATAAAATTATACAGATAATAGATGCAGATTGTTGACAGCTAATGCTAGTTATTTCAGATGAATACAATACGTATACTTAATAACATAACATACATACAAATATACATAACTATACTCAAATACATTACTTACATACAAAATACATATACCAACTTAAATACATTACATACATACAAATAAACATATACTTAAATTCATAACATACAGACATACGTAACAGTTTATGTGGCTAACGTCGAGATTCAGCTAAACCATCGAGTAACAGTGTACGAACTTTCAGCTTGAAATTAAAGCGATTAGAAGCCATTCTGATTTCGGGGGGCAATGCATTCCAGAGTAGAACAGACTGTACAAGGAAGGAGGTTCCGACGAATCCAGAAGAATGAGCAGGACATAAAAGAAGCATATTGTTGGAAGAACGGAGCTCTCTACCATGGCTGGAGCACAAGTATTGAAAATTAGAAGATAAGTAAGAGGGGCTAGTAGGAGAATTAAGAATAGAATAGAGAGTAGTGAGAACGCGCAAACTACGGCGCTGACGAATAGGAAGCCATTTCAGTTCAGAACGATAAGAAGACACATGGTCAAACTTACGGAGATTGAAAATAAATCGAATGCAATTATTTAGAAGTCGATCGTATTTATTGAGGAGGTCTGCATTCAGGTCATGATAGCATACATCACCATAATCAATCAGTGGAAATATCAAAGTCTGGATGAGCATTAATTTGGTTTTGTAAGGTAGAAAGTTTTTCAGGCGGTATAGACTCCGCAGGGTACCAACCACCCTTTGACTCACGCTAGTAACCTGAGCTTGCCAGTTGAGGTTAGTGTCAATTAAAACATTACACCAGATTCAGGTTCGAATATTCTTAATATATTCCCAATCGGTTGACATTTTTTTTTAATTACAAAACGGTACCTACCTAGGAAATGATAACTTATTGCGTCATTACATCTAAATTGCATTGCTTTTTTTAAAATTAATATGAAAAAAAAAATGCTCTTCAAGTGCTAGTAAATAGATCAGCCTGTAGATATACCCAAGGGGGGAAGGGATTTGGAGGTCCTACCCTCCCCCCCTCCAAATTTCAAAAAGGTACACACGCAGTACTCATTTGGCCGGTATTTAATCAATTGTACCATCTAACTCCCCCTCCTTACCCCGGAATTCCAAATCTACTCCCCAAATGATACTGGGTACACCCATATGATATACTCGTACGTAATAAGTAGATACCTAACCTGTTTGAAAAAGTACCTAATACACAGTAATAGACATTACTTACAATATACCTAATACCTCTCTGTTATTCCTGAGAGTGCATCTAGGTATTAATTACTAAATTCCAAGCAAGCAAACAACATGACAGACTCAATGGAGTTAATAATGGGATCTAGGCAATTGATTCCTTGTATCAGTAACTTGTACGTTATACTATAAACTTTGCATTATTTGGCTAAATGCAAATTGATGGTCCGTACCAAGAAGTTTATTTCTATGTACCTAGTGTTTTTTATTACAATATTATATGGGTATACTTTTAGTGGTAGTTATGCGTTTTATTCATATGCTGAAATAATTTGTGTATAATTTGTATAGCTTTTGAAGCGAGTATAGTTTTAATTTTTGAGTTCTGCTCCAAAGCTCCTTTGATATTCATAAAATAACTGACTAGCAACGCATGAATAATATGTTGTAAAATTATTCAAAACTGTTGCAGTAGTAGTATATCATGAATATTTTATTGATAGTATCCTTACATAATTAAATCGACTAGGACAAGTGGCGAATTTATAAAACAAAATTATACAGAATTTATTTCTACTTCCAGAGACAAACTTGGAAAGTTATAATAGCTGCCATTTGTCCATTCTGTTATTTTACTTTTTGCCGAGCAAATATTTTGTTAATAAATCTTACAAAACTCTAATTACGGCTGACACTTTGGGTCAAAACATATTGAATTTTTGTTTATTTTGTTGTTCTTGAGTTATAAGTTTACATTGTAATAACAAATTCGACTTCTTCGGAGCTGTTTGCTTATGATGTCAAAGTTATTTTAACTAAACATTTTTAAACGTTTGCTTTTTTAACTTTTTGCTATAGGTAACGATTTAGGTATGATTTGGGCACGTTAGCAACCAGTAAAACCAAAATTTGGGTGACATAATAGTAGACAATGTAGGTACCTAAGTGGCATTATGTACATAAGGTTGGCAGGTATTGTGTAATACCTAACTAGGTAGACGTGGCGGCTAGGCGTAGGTATTTCAGTGCTGTAGCGTATGCGTCCTGCGGCCGGACAGCTTTCGAGTAATGGAATAATCGCATTGTGGACAATTTGAGTGACTCGGCTCTATTTAACGCTTGCTGCGTTCATTACACAGGATTTATGCGTTGTCATGTACAACAGAGAGACCTCATTAGGTCTGCACAGGTTTTAATTAGAGATCTAGTCCCAGTTTAATATGACACTAAGCGGTTACATGTTGCGATCATTATAATATATATATAGGTACTAGGGATTATTCGTAGTAAGCCCCACTGAAAGTCATTATCCGGTTATTATCTGTTTGTTAACAATGCATCAAAAGTTGTGGTGCATATATGCAGATATATTATGTAATAAAAGCACTTTGTTTCAGATAAAATATGATATCAGCGAACATCTAATTAAAACTAACCGTCCACAGCTCGTGTTGTTAACAAATTATTTTAATAAAATTACGGACACCGGGGAAATTAGTGAGTTAAGCGGATTTGTACAAACGTTTGAAATTTTAAATTATTCATTTGCTGTTCTATGCACGTCTCTTGGTAGCAGCAACAGTAATGAAATGATACGTGCAAAATATTTCATCGAGCCTTTTTAATGTACCCGAGTGGAGGACAATCGCGCGGCGCCGGATGGAAACCACTCCAAATTTATTATTGCCATATTAACATGGGCCACCGCTCGTGCACGCACTATATCAGCCAACTAGTTAATTGCAAGCCTTGGATGAAACTCGCAACCGCATTTCGAAGTTAATGTTGTTATGTCAGCCCAAAATAATGAGTGTGGTCGAACTGCATGAGGGAATTTCATCTATCTATAAATAGAGCCGCGCAGGATCATATTTAGTCTTGCCAAGACTGGATAGTGGCACAACATTAATTGAACAGTGGAATTGTTCGGCTGTATCTAATTAAACTGTCCAATAAAATGTCCCTTTTGTGTAGTTCGTTTAGTTACGTCAGCCTCCTGGAGCGGCCGCGTCATGCGTGTCATGTATCTTTACACTCCATTACACTAATTATCTGATAATCAAATCCACCCACGTCCACACGTACATATTTTAGGGGACAGGCTTCACACATACTTACCCTTTACGCTTGTACGTGTCTGCATGAATATTAATGAATTTGATATTTTAATTTGAATTTATTGAAAGGAGAAATGTTTGCCTTTAGAATTTCAGCTTTAATTGTGCTAACTGTTCGGCTAAGAATTATACAGTCTTCACTTGGTTGCCAAGTTAAGAAACGGACGAAGCCGGAAAAAATATTTTTTTGAGAAATGAGGTCGGCTCTGTAATAATTTTCATTTCAGTTAAACACGTGAGTTTGTGAATAAGTTTGTAGTGGTTTTGAAGGACTTCACGGCACGTTGTTTGCCGGTAGGTCAGTTTGAAGGAGTTACGAGTAAACAGAAGCCTACAGTGTAGGGGTATTTGGAACCGGAGGTACACGTGACCACGGGTGGGAGGCGGCCGCGGCACGTGATCACGTGCTCGCCTTGAGAGGACAATGCTTGCCTTACGCCTACGCAACTATGGCTTTATACGAGTAAATCTACACCGAGTCACCAATCTAAGTATTCGACGTAAATTGATCTCTTTATGATGACGCATGTTGTTTTTTTCTGACGCCTACCTGTACTGAACATGAGGATTTTCGCTGAATTAAATCTTATAGACATTTGACTGACATTGGACTGCGCAGGTTTGCAATTATCGTTTTCAATTTATTGTCAACGCGTAAACGTTATAAACAGAAGTTTCCCTATTTTTTTTTCTCTGAGCGAATTAGAAGTTATAGTGATGTACAGCTGCCTAAATTAGTCCATAAGACAAAGGTATTCTCGGGCAATCAGATATGAGCGGTATCAGCTACAAGACACGACAACAAGGACAAACGTGGCAATACCTTACCATGGTCTTATACTTAAAATTAAATATCTACTTAAAAAGCGAATGAAAATTTTGGAAGCATAGAAATATTATTAACGGAGATTTAAGTAATTGACGAAAAGTAGCAACTCAAAAGCTA
Source organism: Herminia tarsipennalis (assembly GCA_945859575.2). NCBI lineage: Eukaryota > Metazoa > Arthropoda > Insecta > Lepidoptera > Erebidae > Herminia > Herminia tarsipennalis. Next base: position 10,659,745 of record OX243842.2, on the reverse strand, counting down.
CAACAAAGTCACGTAGCCAATACTCGTATTTACACAATATTTATCATATCCATACATCGACAGGATTGACACCCGCATGAGTTCATGAAAACTTTATTCCCTATAAATAAGTTCCATTGTTATATTTATTGGTAATAAACTGTCATGATACGCGTTCGATACTCACATTAAAACGTTTCTGTATAATTTAGCGGAGGCGGGAACGCACTGCGTTTATAGCGTGAAATAATAAAACATGCGATATCGTGACGACGACGAGGCGATGACGACGTCTTCACAGCGAAACGGACATAATCTTGTTACGATGTCATAACAAACAGATTTGTAAGCACGAATTTTATGATCTGTGTCCAACGAGCTAAAATTTAATTTTCTGAAATAATCTGTCAGTGAGCTATTAAAATTATTCGTCCGTGTACAGCCCTACAGACGTTACACTTTATTACAGTCAAAGATGTTACAAACAGGACAAAGCTGGTAACTTTGTTAGCCAACTATTGCTTTATTACAGCGCATATTTTCTGTTCTGTCATATTAGTTTACTTCTTTATTATTTGAATATGTGACACAATATCCTTTCGTGATGTGGAACTGTAAAAGTACCTAAATAAACGAAGTTTTTCTACGACATCGTAACGTTTACGGCTAGGCGGAAGACATGGAAATCTTTTGCTAATATCTTATTGTAAATATTTTGAGTACGAAACATCATTTCGACGACCTTATTTAAGGAAAATTTTAAGAAAAATATTGGCAAACGCAGACAGGACAGATGTATATCACGGTAGAATATTTCAACAAGAACAGGGATGCCAAATTACTTTTTATTTTACTGTTTGAAAGGGGAATTAGCATAAAAATAATAAAATGTCAGTGGGATAAGGTCCCCTGTGGCGTGCCAGGCGCGCCCTGCCACCGACTGGCTGTCAAAACGATTGTCAGCTCACCTCCAACGAGACATGGTGCTGTTATCTCGATCATTGTTAAATAGAAAACATCGTTGAATTAAACGAAATATGAACGGAATAGTGAGATGATGAACGATAAACCGAAACATAAACAAGGCCCGCATCCGCAGCCCAACAAGAATTGATTAGGCCTTTGAATTCAATGATTTGATCGCTGATCAATATTTTAATAGGGTTGTGATTTTTATATGGCCATGTTAAAAGAAACGCGTTTCTAACAAGATTTTACGATCAATACCTACCTACGACTATATGTAGTAAAACATCCAATTACCCGAAATGTTAATGATCAATTTGTCTAATTGCTTACCTAGTAGGTAGCTACAAAGTTGTTTTTGCTGTTGTATATGTTAGGTACCTACATCTTCGTTGGTTACCTACTTAAACTTTCGCGATATTGTGTATCTGCAACTAATATCTGCTGTTAACATTTCCTAAGATTTATTTTTTAATAATTTAGATTATTATAATACAATTTTATTTATTTAAAACTTTATGCTCAATAATGTACAACGGCAACCTTAACGCTACCTACAAGCTATCTCTATCATTATATCTGAAAGAAAATCTATATTCCTACTGATAGAGGTAGAAAAATATTACACTGAACTTCTTTTAAAATATTGTCGAATTGCGTAAATACTGAAATGTTAATCGTTTCTGTCGATTGCTGTAATTGTTCACCCTGATGCAGTAATGCACTCCTTTGAAATGCCATCCCCTCCGTGCCGCCTTACCTCTCCGCCTGCAGCTCTCATGCCGTACATTGTAGATAAGCGACGTGGCAATAGGCATTGATGCTCACTGGGGATTTCAATAGCAGTCTACCGCTTGAATTCTTTGATGTATAAAGGGATTTAAAGAGACTCTTCAATGTGAAGAAATTCCAATTTTAAATCGATGCGTTCTTGTTTGCAGTTTTCCTATCGGAAATATATTTGATAAGTAAACGTTTTTTGCTTATCAAAAATGTACCGTGACCCAAAAACATTGATCGATTTATTATTGCAAGCTTACGTCAGAGTATACCTCGATTCCTAATTGACCTTTATCGGCGTACTCCTTTAATAATAGCTCCTTTGAATGTCGGCTGTCGGCCGGCATCTCTCACGTGCACCATTGTGGAGGAAGCATTGACGCTCCTTAGGGATTTGAGAGGATTTCTAGACAACGCTTTCCCGTCTCTCTATAGACGTCGGTTTAAACGGTAGTTCTGTCTCCATTGTGTATACGCTTACGTGTTTATATAGATTATAAAGGCTGTGTAAGCGACGATGTTATTTAACTTGACGTTGCGTCTTGCTGTCTTACTGTTCTCATCAGTGAGTAGTGTAAGCATCAGTTAGGTTTGATAAACGTTTCGATGGAGTTTTGGGTGCGGATAGCGTACATATGAGAAATTAGCGGACTGCCGACGATCCGCCAGCGGCAAAATTAAGTCGAGAGTAACGATGTTATGATGGTAATGGCATATTACCGTTGCTACGTGCGGGCATTTTCCGCACGAGCACAGATACAAAATTGAAACGATTTTTCAGTGATACGATTGCATCAGTAATCTGAGTGTGCACTTTTGCAATTCACTTATATTGAATGTAGATCGTGTGACTGTTTTGAATATGTATTCATTTTCCGGGCTAAATCCGGGCAAGTGCATGTCGGGCCACGCACAATGTAGGGTTCCGTAGTCTCCCCCCCATCCGAATAATGTGGCTTAAAAAGTGGGTTTTGTGTTGTTTTTGTTTCATACTTACAACGTTCTACTTAATAATATTTTTCAATGGAATTTGTACGAAAATTTTGTTACTTCTCATTTGATCAGCTATTACTCGTAAGCTTGTAAAGCCTACTTAGCTGTGATAGTTTTCTTTTTCACTATAGATTTTTACATATCCAACATAAACCATTTAGCTAGCGGGGGTCTTACAAAAATTTGCACTTTAAAGCTTCATATTTTAAACGGATCCCTAAATCTAAAATTGTCGTCTTCCCAACCCCTAAACGTTTTTAAAACCTATCTAATGAAAAAAAAAATCACATCCCCACTTTACCCTCATTTTTTTTGTTTAGGGTACCGGACCTTAGATGAGTAGGTGAGTAGTTTATTAAATGAAGACAGAAACATAAAGATCTTGGTTCATGTGATTAAAGTCATAACAGTGGCTGAACTAAGAGCTGGCTAAAGACACAGGCTGTTAGAACTTTTATATGAGTTGGCCAAACTGGAAGAGATGTAATTGGAAACTTGATAGTTGTGCAATACCAGTGTGGCGTGGAGCGGCGCGTCACTCGCTGTACTGTCCCTAGTTACGATCTTAATTTTGATCGTAAAAGTGCAGTTTTTCTAGATAATCGGTTCATAACATTTTGAGGCGGATATGAGATTGTATAGTTATCTCTATTCATTTAAACTCGAACATTTTCGCATTTAAACTCCTTTTAGTAGTAGTTTTAAAGTTAAAGTTATGGATAATTTATATATTAGAAATCCAGAACCCTTATAGTCTTGTCATGTCCGTCTGTTTGTGTCTGTCCGACCGTATGCCACAGGTATTTTGCTCAAAGACTACACAATTAATATTAATTAAATTTACTGAAATAGTGTCTTGTAGTAGCCGCTACTTAGCGGCTTATAGCACATCATTCGTCTTTTATATACATTTTTAAACAAGATTTCAAATTTTTTTTTGATTAATTGAATATTTTTGGACATTATCGCTTCGAAAATTGCATAAATTTCCCCTTATTTTGAACCGTGTGACCAAAAATATAAAAAACAAAAACGTAGCCCTTAACAAATACATTATTTCGGACATGATCGGATATACCGTCATTGAGTTATTGCCGAAAAAGTGCATTTCTCAACAAAAGGGCTTAAGTGCCATGAATGCCTCAGGAACCATTGAGCAAACCACTGAGCATGGTCCGACATGCTCTTGCCCGGTTTTTTATGTCTAAATTTTATATCTATGTAATGAAATATGTAGCTGAGATATGTGCTTACTTATAAAGAAATATTTATATATATTTTATTTTATATTAACAAACTTGTGCAAGATATAATTTTGTCTATCTTTCATAAACCTAGGTGTTTTCGGTGCGAAGTGTCTCCCGATAACCGGCGGATGCGACATCAGTTTATGAATATTCCCGCCAGCTTCTGAAGCTGAGCGAGATTAGAGGGAGGGCACTGCTCTTACGGATGCCAAATGTGCATACGTACATATCAGTGTCAAATAACTATGTCATCGTGCATGCATATGGTGATGCTTTTTTGATTACCGCGGAGTTGTTCAAGTTGCTTTGCTATTTTTTGGGCTTTTAGGTTTGTATTTGTATATCGGTCATTATAGAGGATGATACATCCTTGAAGCGTTGTTTTCTTTTCATTTGATTTTAAGGGTTCCGTACCTCAAAAGTAAAAACGGAACCCTTATAGGATCACTTTGTTGTCCGTCTGTTCGTCTGTCTGTCTGTCTGTCAAGACCATTTATTTCGGCAACACGTGGCGGTATCGAGTTGAAATTAAAACCATATAGGTACTCGGGTCTCCAGTCCCCTTGAAGCTTTGAAAAAATATAAGTTAACGTAAAAAAAATATACGGCTGTTTATGCCGCAAAAAACGTACATTTTGATACTTTCGAATCAAAATTTATAGGTAGGTTCCATTAACCTAGAACTATTAAATTTGGTAAGTAATACCGTCTTATATTACAAGTATTCAAATCTATACATTTGTATTTAAATCATAAAAAAATATAGTTTTTAAAAAACTACGAGACTCGATTCCTGAACTATTTATAATAAACCTATACAATTTTTTACGGAAACCTCAGTGGGCGAGTTCCACTCGCACTTCGGGTTTTAACAACTAAGTATGGTTGATATTTTTATAAGATAATACGCATGGCATGTATTATCTTATAAAATATCTCACCTATTCTTTATGGAGCTTGTTGATCATCACTATGTCGATATTTTTTTTATTCATCGCCATCATCAGTCTAGAAACGGCCACTGCTATATGACACTGCTATGCAATAATTCAAACTCTTCCATTCACATTCAAACTTTTTATTACTTTGCTTAAATTAAATGTACCTAGCTACTAACCTAAAATTAATATCACGGATGTAACAGTTAATATTGTTCACACTATAAAAATATCTACTTACGCTTGAACTCCGTTTCTAAAATTGTATAATAAAACATGGACTTGAGACTGAATAAGTGTCTTAAGTGAGTCTCGGTTTATCTATCCAATAACGCCATCGGCTAAAACAACGGGTGCTGTTTGATGTTTCAACTCCGTACTCTCGAAGAACATCGACTACAGAGCATCCCAAGTTATTTTTACCGTCCCCTTACCTCAGTGCACTAAAAGCGTTTGTCTTGAATTTTTAAAGCGCCAATTGAAGTTTTATAGCTAGAGGAAGTAGGCACAAGTTTGAGTTCTAAGCAGTGCCAAAGTTTAATGTTAAAATATGGACTTTATAATTACCAAGTAGCGACACAACAAAGAAAGTTTTCGCCGATATCGGAAAACGAATTTAGTTTGCAATGTGTTCGAAATATGTTGTACCTACGGCCCGAGGCCTTACGAGGATTTGGTAACAAATTGCATCCCCTGTAGTTGTGTAAACAAAGGACAAATATCAAGTATTCAAAACGGCGTCGCGGCGGTCGATTGCGGAAATGACAAACCGATTAGTTGCAGGTCTCTGCGTCCTGGGAGAGATATATCCGGCGGAACTGAGCAAAATTACTTCCCGCGTTGCTCCCGATGCAACAATGCCCAACCAAACTGTGAAATTCGATTTAAGAACGTGCCACCGGCGAAAAGTCTCCTCTGCGTCCACTTGTAAAGTTCCGACTCACTCGCTTCATTAGAATCGAAATTCCCACGGTTCATTAGGATTCCCCAGAATTCCCGGCGTTCGTTAGAAATACTCTGGCGGCAGTGGACCCCGGACGTAAATAAGTGATTAACGCAGTTGGGATTGTTTTCAGACGCTCCGTCCGGGACGGACGGCGCTGCAACTACATAGTTGGAGTGAACTCTTGATACATTTAAAATGAGTCGCCGCCATCCGCGCTCCGCCCGGCGCTCAGCCGCTCACTCACCCTCTCCCCGTCAACTGTACGCGCTAATGTTTAATGAGATTACTTACGATCTCTTCAACACTGACATTTTCATCTCTTTTAATATTTCTAACAATTTCTTAAGATTCATCCGAACACAGAGGAATTGTCGCTTTTGAATATTTTCATATTCAAAAAGGAAATATACTTATGTTAAAGCCGCGATCAGTGGTGGTTTGTAGGCAGGTACGTAATAGGTATTTTTAAGCTGAATTTTATTACGTCGTCATCAAAGAGGGTAAAACGTAATCCCAGGTATCAATGTAGATCCTGAACTACATTTCGTTGAAAGTTAATATTACGTCCTTATACTTTTACAAGCGGATTTGACGCTTTCACGGTTTCGTGTACTTTGTGATTTAAAAAAGGCTCAATTAAGTAACGTTGCCTTTTAAAGAGGTTTTAGTTATAAAACGAGGGCTTTGTTCTGCTTCATAATCATATTACACGATATTACTCTCGTATCTTCGAAAATGTCTTTTAGAAGTATGTACCTAGATTAGAGCAATGCTTGGGGACTTAGATCAAAATCCTTCTTATTAAAAAAAATATTAAAAATGATTTATTGTGTCTCATCTTCCTACATAACAGTAATTAAGACACCCCAATAAGTTATAAAATACTTGTTTTGGGGGATATTAAAATGATCTTTTATCTCACTCTCTTTCCAATAAACTGCCCAATATCTGGATAGATAACAGATCCTTTATTAAAAAGATCTTTTATCTATCCAGATATACCAGTTTCTACAATTTTACATCAGTTTTTAAAAATGTTCTACACACCTTGTTAAGGAATTTAGAAATAGATTAATGCCTTCCATTAGATCCTAGTTTTTTAAACACTATTAATAATTAAATAGTATTAAAAAAACAATTTACTTAGGATTGACTGGCGGGTCACACAACCTTTCGTCATATTACGTGGAGCCCCTTTATTGTTGTATTGTAGAGTAGTCTCACGTCTACGCTAGGGCGAGGTGTCCCTTTTCGTATGTAACTCTATTTGCCGTAAGTGAGGGAGCAACCGTTTCAATTCATTTTAAACTGTGTTCCGGATATTGATGACTTACCATTTAATTTTGGAGTTGGAACTCTATAGGATTTTATTGTATAGATAGGAATTGAACTATAACTGTAACTACGTGTTTTTGGTAATACAAAAATAGTCATGTTTGGGAGTCAATGCCTTTTCTGTTTGGTCATCTTTTTGCCCGCCTGCCTCAAATAAAGTGTAATGTTTTTCGAATGTATGTTCAGGAATGTTGCGGGTGCAGAATTTTTCACATTCGCGGATGCAAATGCGGATTTTAAAGACAGGCATCCGCGGATGCGGATGCGAATGCAGATGTCCAGATCGATGTTGAAGCTCAAGGAAAAAATGGTATATTTTTATGTTGTTGCCCACAGCTTACCCGCGTAAATGCCCCATATTATGACATTTTACTTTAGTTTTTATGTATCTCTGTGTACGGATATCAATCCAAAATAAGATTTTTAGGTATTTTCTAGGATTTTCTCAAACTTTGTTCTTCACAAGAATTTTCCCGGACATCTACGAATAAGTATTTGAAATAAAAAAGCTTTTGAAAAAGAGCCGGTACTGCGTTTTGTTTTAATACTCGTACTTTAAAAACGTCTAACATTGTCTTTGTTTTTCATTCGATTTTCAAAATAAAATAGAACAAGACAAAGCATTCTCTCTAATTTGACCGCTGTACTGCGCTGTGCCTCGCCGCGCCTTCCTAAGGGGCGTTACAGCGGTCTCAGCCAAACTATACTTAAAATACATCTAGGTATTATAAATTATGGGCATTAAACAATTGTTCAGTAGGCACTCCGGCTGGTGGTGTTAAAAGAAATCTGTTTATATAAGTATGTAATATCGTTGCAATTTTTCACCATTTAAAATCTGCATCGAAATCGATGGGGAAGCTCGGATGCGAATATTCGCAACATCCCTGGATATATGTGCATTTATTTAGGATGCTCTACAGTCCAAATGACTTGATGGATTTCATTGTAACGTGTCGGTGGATTCATCTCATAGGGTTTGTAATTTTTAAGTTAAACATTTTTAACTAACTTAGTGAAATAGATGTAACTTAGCGAAACGAATTCTAATACTTTTATTTAAGTATTAGGGTTTTGGGTACTTTTAACGAAACAACGTCTGCCTTGTCAAGAGTGCAGCGATTGGATAATGCAGCTTTTCGAAGACGACTGTTCTGTCAAAAGCGTAGCCATTGTAAAGTAACTTCTATCTAGCACTACAGATAATTTTATCTATGTTGGTTATTGGTGCTTGCACAGAAGTTAGCAGTTGGTTTAGGGACTAAATGGACCCGCACGTCCGGACAAACATCGTGGGAATTCACAACTCAAACAAGTTTAAGCAAATTTATAACTTCCGGATTGGAAGCAGAATGTAGCCTTCTTGTGTTCACCGTAGGTACACATCACTATATCAAATCTAATTATGTACACCGCTCAAGCGTAATAATTAACTTATTATTAACTCCAACAGTAACGTCATGACTGTGGCTTGAAGGAACTAGGTAGAATTGGTGTGTGGGCGTTGAGCTCTTTGCGACCTAGGTAATCTATATGTATTGGTAGTTTGGATATTAAAATATAGGAATAACTAGGCATTATAATTTAATAATCTGAAGGATACATGACTTTATTGACAATAATTTGAATATTCTTTAAATTATATATATAATAATATCTTGGGACAACTTACGTAACGCTATCTGATCCTAAACTAAGTAGAGCTTGTGAACTATGGCAACCAGACAACTAATAAACATATTTATATATTTCTAAATATATACATATTAGAATAAACCATCGTGGTCATTACACAAAGTATTATCCTGGGTGGGGATCGAACCCACGACCTCTTGCGTAGCAGTCGGATACACTCCCACTGCGCCACAGAGGCTGTCAATCATAGAGTAGATCCAAAATTTTATGTAATAGAGGTAGGTAGGAACTTACGTACTAGGGAACGTCTAGCCGTGACCACGGCCGTTGCAATATGGTCGAAACGTCGGGAAATAAACAAGGTATTTTACCTTAAATTATTCACGCGATTAAGACCCGTAGTATATATAATTTTATAAAAGAGAACCTTCTTTGTGATCGAAACTACAATCTATAGCAATAAATAATAGTAGTTAGTAAATGCTTATGAAAGTATATAATGGTATTTTTTTCTGTCTGTTTGTTCCGGATAATCTCCGAAACCGATGGTCGGATTTTGATAGGACTTTCAGACAGCTGAGGATGTTAACTTAGGCTACATTTATCATCACGCTAACGTGTATAGGGAGAGATCAGAGCTGTAGTTTGACGCGGACGACGTCGCAGTCACAGCTAGTGTGTAATATAAGTAAAACAGTCCGCAAAAGATATACTTTTTTATTTACGTTCACTATTTCGTCCTATTCTGAATTGTTGTGACTATGCGGCATTTGTGCCGAGTCAGATTGAGTATTTGCGAAATTTAAGCGACTTATGGAGCTGAGACTGTAGATTATTGTTTTTAAACTTTCGCGATTTTTATACATATTAGATATATTTCGGGACTTAATCGCGTGAATTATCTAAAGATACGAACCTTTTATTTACCCGAGGTTTCGATCGAATTGCACCGATCGTGGTCACATTCGACCCGTGACCACGATCGGTGCAATTCCATCGAAACGTCGGGTAAATAACCTTTTATAAAATAAAGGTACCTTTAAATAATTCACGCGATTAAGTCCCGAAATATAGCAGACTGTAGATATTACCTAAAATAATATCTTGTATAATAAGTATAAAGAAACAACAAATGTATGTAATAAAGTTATAAAAATCTATTTACCTCTAGTCATATAACTAATACGAGGTAGTGACGTAATCCTTTCCACTGTAATACAATTTGAATTTCTAATAAACACGCAGGTATATAAAATTCAATAAACATATTTTATCGTTGAAATATTCTTACTCTTGTTATGAATACGAAATCAGTTCAAACAGCAATTGCTGTAATTCAAGACTAGTGGAAACTTTCCTAATAATAAAGCACAGAGAAATGATATCAAAATAGTTTCAGTGTTACTATCAACAATGATAGGTTTTTCCAAGCGTTTGGTAAAAATCTCGTACAGCTTACATTGCTTTCATATTTAGGTATTACGAGTCTGCATTATTTTCTAAGAGTTAGGCGAATCAATAGAGTTAACAAAATTCTTTTCTTTATTATATTTAAACCGTTAGTTGTACTTTTGAATAGTAATTATGTTCCTGATTATGTAAGAACTAAAATAAATATTGGTTAAAAAAAGCTTTGTGTATTTTGTACAAGGAGGACTAGTGTAACTGTGGGTTCATCTTTTTATTAGGGTTCCGTAGCCAAAGTGTCAAATAATAACCCTTGTAGTTTCGTCACGTCCGTATGTCACAGGCCTTTTACTCAAAGTCTACCCAATAAATATTTATTAAATTTGATGAAAAGATGTCTACTAGTAGCCACAACTTAGTTTGATGTCTAAATAATAAAAATATATATATTTAGGGGGGGGGGGGGCACTCCATTTAAGTAACAGAAAATAAAAAAATAAAGGTTCTAAATTTTTTTTTTGATTAAGTGAATATTTTTGAAAATAATTGCTCCGAAACTTGAATAAATTTGCCCCCCTTATCTTTAGAACCGTGTGACCAAAAAACGTCAAAAAAGTAGCGCTTGACAAATAATTTAAATTAAAATTATTTAAAAAATGATCGGATATGCCGTCCGTGTATAGCCATGTAAGGGCGTAAGTACCATGAACATACGCTCTTCAGCTGATGCAATTATTCAAATCTGATGTTTTACTCTTGCCCCCTACACTGAGCATGGTCCGACATGCTAATGCCCGATTTTTCAAGAAAATACTACCTACCTATACTGTTTCATCTACAATTCAATTGTAATAAAGAAATAAATTTACAATGCAAGATTTTTTATACTATAATGTACATATGTGAAATTGGAGTTTTCTTGTAAGGCGTTCCCTGAAAGGAAAGAACTAAACGGTCGAAGAACTGCGTTGGCGTGCATATGGGTGCTATAGTACGGTGTATACATCCATTTCCTCAATACTTACGGAAGTAAGTATAAAGTAGTCTTCATAAAAAGGAGGGTAAGTAAGAAGTTTCTTATTATGGTAAAAAAAAAAAAATTGTTACTAGTTATCTTATTAATTCTCCAGTGTAATTAAACTAAATTGTAAGTGTTAGGAGTGGGAGTTAAGAATCTGAAATCTTAGTTTTAAGGGTTAAGCCTTAGCTAGGCTACTGCCACTTATTTTAAAGTTATATTTTAAATACTTTAAAAAAGTATAATCGAAACCCTATGTCTGTTGAGGAGTGAACTAATAGAACCTTTGTATGACATCGAATTAAATACTGAGGATTTTTTCAATTAAGTTAAACACATGGAGACTATACTATAGAATGTCTCAATTATGATTTTGTAAATTAATTATTAGATATATTGTTAACCACTGAAAGTAAACGATACGTCAACATCTAGTAGTTAAGTCCAAGTTTTTATTCATTTTAAAAACGTCTCTTTTCGTCGTTTCATAAAAAGTAATTGATTGGACTTGTCAGTTAACATTCTTATTAATCCTTTTGGCTGTCAACGCTGTACCATAAAATAGATCCTGTTCACATAAAAACTCTATAATTTGACGAAAAATTATTACCCTTTTTTAGTGCTATGTTACAAAAAATAAAACGATAGAATATCAAAAGTACTTGAAAAGTACTTAACGTGGACGGGAAGTGGTGGTACGAAGCTGATGTGTATCTAAAATATTTTTAATCACTCTTTTATTTATTGATTTAAATGTTATAAATAAAAAAAATATAAATTAAAAAAAATAGCAGGAGGTGCAATACGAAGCCATAAACTAATCGCTGCTAAAATTATTAAAAAAAACTTTATACCTATTTCATTGTGAGGTATATTAGGTATAGAGTTTATTATAGAACCACTGAAGATGCAATAAAAACTCCACCGTTTATAATAGTTAGACGTTGTAGATATAACCCAAAATTACAATTTATAAATAAATCTTTCTACTATATCTATTATTAACTAAAAAAGCATCCTTAACAAACGAAAAGGCGAGAAATATGAAAGAATTTGCTCCTGCACGTTTTAATATTTAACTAAAAATATTCTTTTGCAACAACGATTCACGTTTATTGTCTTGTGAAGTTGTTATAAAACGAACAGCGTTACGTGAAAGTGTATTATCTCAGAGTACGTAAAGGAGTGAGGGTGCAAGGCCCTGTAGGGCAGCGCCCGCCCCGGCACGGCGCCGTTCTGCTCCCACACGGGGTGCATGCCCGCAGTACTCGCTACCACCTTTTGTCTTACGTCTTCAGGTGACCGAACGCATCTAGTACCTACCAAATAATGCCAGTAAGCCGTGTGAGACAACCCTTACAAATAAAATTCTAACTCAATCAAAACTACCGCCTATCTATCCTTTGTAACATAATAATACTTTTAAAATTAAAATAAGGAAGGCACGGGAATTTTGACTATAGGTACTTAACGGTTTTTCTGATGCAATTAAAGTAAGCGCTTTAAAAAATAGTTGCCACAGAAGTCAATTGTAACATAAAGTAAGTTTTTACTTTAAAAATTAATTTATGTCTGTAATTAATTGAACATAACAAGTGCAATAAATTGAACTACAACCCATAAATTAATGTAAAGCTTATAACACGAAGTATCTTTAATTTTATTAAAAACTAAGAATACTCGATAACTTTTTATATTGCGAACAAAGAGTGAAACAATATTATTGATAACAGAGACAAATTGCCCACATATAAACAGTGCAAGCAATCTATTAAAATATTTCAATATATTGTAAAACGCGGTACCTAGTTGCCTTTGTTGCGGTTCTTTCCACTTTGTTTTCTGTATTGCATCACAGTAATATAATTTTATTCGCATAGCATCGACCGCGAGGTGAGTGAACAGAGTTCAACTCAGGGTGAGGGTTCGAAGGTCGAAGTCCTCGGATGAAATGTCTTTGTTACATAACGTGTTAGCTTATCTAACTCATGGACTGCGGAATTCTGTTTGCATTTTCTTTACGACATGTACTAATATTATATTGTCGGATTTTTCCTAAACATTTCGTTGGAGTACTTAGGTATAATAAACTTGTTTTGTAGTTCATTTTAGTTTCGTTCACCATTTTGACTAGTCTTTCTGTAATTTTTATATCGGTCATGATTTTTATAAGGAAACGAAACCGACACAGTTTATATATAAAGCTTGCTTATGCTCACGACTTCGCCCACCTAAATATTGTTATCGTGTTAGAAATCTCCTATCTCCTTCCCTAAGATATCATCTATCTCCATGTTCAAATTTCATTATGATCCGATCAACCGTTGTGAAAATATAACAAACAAATAAACGTACTTCCGCATTTATAACATAATATATAGTTGGAATGTTTGTCACAGTACGAATCTACTCCACTGTCATATTACGATTTTCTTATAGTCTCTTGGCAAAATTTATGATCCCAGTAAGACATCAAAATGATTTGAAAACGAATAAATATTTTAAATAGAACAAATTCTTTATCTTTTCAAAGAATAAAAATAATCTAATTCAACGGAATCCGATTTGATTTACCTCACCGAACCTATTATGTTACGTAGGTTAGGTATTCCTAAAATCCACTGAAGCAATATAAAAGTCTGCATTATTGTTGTTACGCTAAGCAATAAAAGAATTCAACTTATGATAATGCTTTTCATGAATAATGTTTTGCAGACTTCGAAAGGTTCTAGTGTTGGCACCTAGGCATTAAATCATTTTCCCTGTCTACGACTTGTAGTTCACGGAAAATAGTTTTCATGTTTCAATGAAGGTGAACCACGTTTGTATAGAGGTTATAACAATGCGCCTGACATTGTTATAATCTCTTTATGCCATCGTGTAGCTCATATATCAAGATTTGAGACGATAAAATATGAAGCTACACGGAGCGCTCTCTTGTATCTGTTGATAAGGTACTTTTGTGTACGTACAGCTTCGTATAACCTGATAGGAAACATTACTGTCATCACCTCTCTACCTTCCCTGAAAGGTTAAATGTACTGATATTCCGCCAGTTACGTTTTTAGGACTCGTGTTATCAAGATCAAGTACCTAAATTGCCGTTCATGGGACGTAGTGGCCGATTTAGGCCTACTGATGATTTTTTTTAAAACAAAACAAATTATCCGATTCAGAATTTCAATCCTATCGATATTATTATGTTCTGTATTTTCAATTCGTTATGTATATTATGTTTAACTTAGACCGCAACTTATCATGTAACAGGTTTTTGCAATCCGCCTATTGTCGTCACTAAACCAATTGTTGCGTAATTACCCACCTGTTTCAACGTTCGAATGGTTGCCCAGAAATGTTATTTAAATTAAGTCCCATATTACAAAGCGAACCTCATTTGCGTTTACAAAAGTGCAGATCATATTTTTTTCTTCTGTGTGTTCGAATTGAAAGCGGTGTAATATTCTTTTTTGTCTGGAGCCGAGCGCCCGCGCCGGCACAAAGCCTGCTGGTGGGTTTGTATTCGCTTCCTCACTCACCTGGAAACGAAAGAAAAGAAAATGTTAATTAAGAGCCACTGAACAAAATTGATATCGTCGGGAATGAAGCTCTCGTTGTTATTGTAAACGGATGCTAACAGTTCATTATAGCTATCGAGGAAAAATGTTCTTTTCATTTGATCTAAAAGCTACATTGTTTGTCCGTGCCGGGAAAAAGTGACCGTTTACGGACAATAAAACTTGTGTAAAGCCCAATATGAAGTGGTGTTACGGCTAGATATTTAGGTAATATGCCGCGGGTGACGGTGGCGGGTTCGAGCTATGCCAAACGAGCCTGAAACGTACGTCTCATTAACACGTAGCGGTGGCGATATTTAGAGAGCGGTCGCGCGCGGTGAGCCGCGAACTAGCATTTGGCAATGCACGCGCTCGTACACAGCCGGCTCTGTAAACTAAACAACTCGTAAAAGTGTAAAAGTCGTAACGATAGCGGCGGAGAGACCGCCTAATATGAGCGGCGGCTGGAGCCGCGCCAGTCGTGCTCATTATCAGATGGGACGTTCCGGGCGCAACCCTTTCGTTTTACGATTGGCCTCTAATTACACCAGCGCTCAAGGCGGCGGCGCTTTTTCAGTTGATACGAACACGGAGTGGGCTCGTACTGCCAAATGGATATATTTATCGGCACAAGCCAAATCGTTTACGCGGTTCGACTGCCGCGTGCCGGTCGCCGGTTTGCGTTACAATCGGCAGCCGTTTTGCGATATGAAAAAAGTCTCGGCAAATGTCGCAACCGAGCTGCAATAACAGACGGCGTTGGTTTACGAGAGGCCGCTGATAAAGCCGCGCGGCTCGCAGTGCGCGGCTCGCCTTAACGACGTGTTGCCAATTTATGTTATGCGATAAGCTGAGTTTGTTTAGCCTGAGGCTGAGACGAATTACGAGTGCTGAATCACGTCAGGCCATAACGCTCAAGGCGTGAGTTAGGGCGGATAACTTTGTAGATGGAAAAAATATTACGAAGCCGTTAACTTACAAAGAAATAAAATAATGCGATATGATGAACCGAGCACTAAAAGGGTTTAAAAGAAGTAGTATGTATCTAGTACATAATTGTTAATACGATTGTTCTCGATTTCGATTGCATACGTAGGTTAGGTGTTCAATTACTGCACTATGGTTCAATTATGTAATATGATTCAGTCGTGATTGGCGTTTGGTATTTGGTTGGCATCTGTCAGTGCTCGGTATACTCTGCTGTAACATATTCAAGATACTGAGAGCACAATCGGCGGCGAAGTACCGACTGGAATTACATGGATTCGCTCAGAGAATATTAGTATGCCAGTGGCGATGGCCACTGGAATGAGTCGACGTGACGTCGGCAGCCATCTTCCTCGTTGTTACGTCAAAGTGCAATAATAGGAATGTCTTAAACTAGGAGCGAACATAATTCTGTAAACAAGTAACGGTCAATGCTACGCTATCCATGAATATCATTATTTGCCGACGGTTGCGTAACTCAATAATCGAGTAATTAAAAAAGGAAATCCCTTTATGTAAGTAGGTAAATTGTCAAATTGTATTTCTGAAAATATAATCATACAATCTATTGGATTTTATTTCAATACACGTTTATAAGTAGCTAATAAATTCTATTTACGTAGATACGTACTTATGTGGTATTTGTATACCGATAATGATTAAGTACCCTATATATAAATAGGGGGAAGCGTAAACCTATTTTAAAGGAAGTCACATGAATGATGAGTTTTTTTGTCGGTTGTTTAAAACATCGTGCGTGACGAGCATAGTATGTGGAAGTAATCCCATCATATTGACGTAAGGACATGACCTGCATCCCTAAAGCTTTAATACCTTGATCTGGACGTTTAAATAAGTTAACGTTGTTAAATATTGAACCCGCGATTTTTTTAAAGGTTTTTATTGCGTATGACTACGCAATATCAATGACATGATATTTAAATAGTTGATGTATTTAAATGTTAGGTTAACTTAATATGCTTATGCATACTCAAGTACAAAAAATTAACAACACTACGAATATTTACTCTTTAATCATCATTCAAAACTCATTGAACCGTTGTGTTACTGCCTATTTATTTCTTACCTAAACGATGCATTTTAAAATGATCTTCCATTACTATTTATAATAAATCTTGGGACATCTCACACCACGTTATCTGATCCCAAAATAAGCAGAACTTGTAGTATACTATTTCTATTTATTAAAAGTTTATTTGAAAATGGAATATAAATACATAATTGTGGGTGTGTATAATAATGAACACGAGTCGGTGCGTGTAGATGAGACTGCGTCGGTGTCGGGCGCTCGCCGTCCGCCGCGCACCGCCCTGTGGGGACCGTCAACTCAATCTTGCCCCATTACGCGCAACAAATTGGAAAAATATTCAATTACATCTCGCTAAATATTGAATTATATCACAGCAAATTACAATTTTGCATTGGGGACTAGACTCGCGTGTTATCATTTATTACAAAGTTTACCTAGTTTATTTAAGCTTTTTTAATATTCTAGATTTAGACTGCGTTGGTCTAAGTTTTACGCATATCTATCCTGGATATAAATATTCTAAAAATCCGTGCAGTGGTTCGAGAACATCCAGATAAACTTTATTATTTTTAATATTGCAGATATCTCTGACAATTATCTACTTATACGAAGCGACGGGTTAATTTTTTCTTAGGTAACCCGCTACAATAATATCTTGCTGGACGTAGTTCTTTGTACCTATAATACTAAGTAAGTAACTACAATCCAAAAGGAAGCCGAAAGTAATGGTGTTCTAAGAACCCCCTGCCACTGCTACTTATCAATTAAGTTTTGAGTAATTAAATAGATTGCTGTTAAGTATTCGACTCGTACTAGTACTCCGATCAATTTATTTACTCGATGGAAAAATAATATGCGAGCTTACATGGCGACAAGTGGGCGCGGGAATTACTCGGCAGTTGAAGTAATTGGCAATTAATCACCAGCCGTTTTCTATTTCAGCCTGACGGTACACAACTATAACTACCTACAAGCAAGCTAACGAAATTGAGACTGCATCCTGTATACAGTTATGGACTTATGAGTGTTGTGACGTAGCCTCGTGTGCGTGGGCTATGTCTCTAAAAATAAATCGAATGGACTAACTATAATTATAGGGATCTGTCTGTACTAAGATGTAAGTATATTGGAGTGATTTACAAGTCTTGTAATGTTGTTATAATAGCTATTAGCATTTGTAAACTTCAAGAACGGTAATAAAGCTATTGTGTCGAAAACGATGAATAACAAAATCGACGCGTGTCTTTAGTACCGCGGCGATGTCTTCGCGGCGTCGAGATGCCAATTGTCGGTCCAGACGATAATTCCCTCGCGTTTCGACGCCCGCCCGCTTTATTCAGATCAGTATCTTTATAACATAATTAAGTAAATTTCGAAGTCGTCGCGCTCCATCTCCGAAATAATAAAAGTGAGAGCTTAGATAACCCGCGATTTAATACAATTTTCTCTTATTTTCCCATCTTCCGTAATTAGGAATTTCGTTGTGACTAACGAAGTCACTGTACTTATCACATCTTCCGTGAAATATTATGATTTTGGTGCCGTTTGAACGAAATACTTTAAGTTTTCGGCGCTTCTCGGTTTCTGTAAAAGCTGAATTCAATTGAACAATTGACCAACTCTCAAGTTTACCTTGCTTACTGAATACTTAATTTAAACTTTTATAAAATTTAAATGACGTTGTTTATAAGAATTATAATTTATTAAATGATACTCTTATATTACAATAACTTTATTTTCGTATAAGAAAATAGACTGGTTCAAAAGCGAACGGAAACAGAAACGCAACCCGCAAACGTTTTAGGAAAACATACATTCATGTTTCCATTGAAGAGAACAACATCAATACGAAGCTTTCACAATATCGTCACAGTGAGTGGCATCGGTTCTAGAAGACGTTGTTTAAAGACATGTCCAGTTAGGTAAATGGGTCGAGCAGGTTATTTCCTTAGAGTGATTTATACTCAGGTTATGGTACGTCGGGTATTTGTATCGGCAGTGATCGCTGAGTGGATTGCGCCGCGACACCTTTCAAATAAATTGTTTTGAGACCGACCCGAGACTGTAAACAACTCAACCCTATGCAGATGTTTGAAGCAAACCAAACACCTTCAATTTCGTAGAGGGGTACACTTGGCCCTAAAATTGCACTCGACTTTCGTTTCTTCGCGTTAGAGACTTGAAGGTTTTATTACTTAGATGGCAAAGTGGAATTGTTTTATCTTGTTTAAATAACGCTTCTAACGTTTATTTTCGTCTGCGTTTTTCTGGACTTTGACTTTGTGACAACATTCGGTCTTTTTTAGAGTTGCGTGCCCAAGGGGTAAAAACGGGACCCTATTACTAAGACTTCACTGTCTGTCTGTCGCCAGGCTGTATCTCATGAACCGTGATAGCTAGACAGTCGAAATTTTCATAGATGGTGTATTTTTGTTGCCGCTGTAACAACAAATACTAACAAAAGACTAAAATAATTATTTATGTGGGGCTCCCATTCAACAAATGTGTTTTTTTTTGCCTTTTTGTTCGATAATGCCGTTTTTGCTAAAGTTGTACAGTTAATGGTATGGAACCTTCGTGCGCGAGTCCGACTCGAATTTGGCCGTTTTTTTAAAGGTTAAAATTATTTTTACTGTAATTTTTATTGAAAGAATTTTGGACATTAAAATATATTGGCTGTTTATATGTGACGAAACTTTTTACTGCGATAATGTGTAATTTAAACGGCTATGTTTGTTTGCCAAAGAGAATATAAATGTTTGCTAACTGGATGTGTTGTTCCTTAAAATAACATTAAATCGTTAAATCGTCAATAACTTTTGAACATGATTCGCTTTTAGAGGTAGGTAATCTCAGAGAGTATGACTAAGGTGCTGTCTTTAATATAAACTAAATAATTTTGTATTTGATACCGAATCTCTATCAAAATATCTATTCCTATTCCGCGCGGCTCCTCCCTAAATTTGTCTTCCTATAATCGCAATAAAAGTATGCCTGTCCTTGTGTCCTTTTTCAAGCCCTAACTTACATTCATACCAATTTTTCCACAATCAGCCCAGTACCTGCTTCAAATCAACCATACAAATTATTATAAAATCACATAATTAGGAAATGCTAAAAGTGGCTAGTTGTTTCAGTTTTATGGACATATGAACCAATGGTTAATAGGAGACTCTACTAGTTTTCTATTATTGTACAGTGGTAGGTAACTTCGTATTTGAAATAAATATGTATAATGAACGTCGGTGAAGTTTAACAATTAGTGGCAGCTAGCTGTGTGTGATAACCTTCAATGGCAACTAAACAAGTTGATTCATTACCGAACACCGGGGCCGGGCGACTCACTAACTTCAATTGTCAACTGTAAAACTATCGGTACGTGCCCACACAAAACTATATGTGATACGTTATATATATATATAAAACAAAAGCAGAAGTGTTACCAAAACTTATACTTGAATATGACAAACAGCCCTTATAGATCGCGCTTTTTCTGCCGTAGTAAAATGTTACTACGGCAGAATAACGCGATCTATAAGGGCTATAATGTCTGACTGGATACTTATTAGATGTATAAAGAATAAATGATTGTTTTATACATCTAATAAGTATCCAGCCAGACATTATAGAGTTAATAAAGTCTTCACAGATAGACCTGCAACTGCAGTGGGTGGTCTTAACTAGCGTGTTTATATAAAAAAAAAACCAGCAGCGCGTACCGTTATAGCTGGTTGGGTAAATGGGATGTATTTCCTTTTTTGAAGACACGATTTAGTTGTCTCAACCCAAAAAATGTAATAAGTAGTAATGTATCGATCAACTCCTATTTTATCGAAATCAGATGAGTAGTTTAAGCGCTAATAGTGGGAAATATGTACTCGTACCTACGTAAAAACAGACATACAATATTGTAAATAATGCAAAGTTTCAATGTTATTTATTTTACAATTTCCTTTTGCACCGATATTGAAGTGCGTACATTGACTGCTAAAACATAAGCCTTCGTTTTTGGTTTCATCATAGTCGGGCTCAAACCTATAACCATTTTGATAAAAAATATAGGTAGTTCATATAAATCGATGACCAGGTGCACGCATTAAAAAGTGTCATGCAGCTACTAGTTACCAACGACATGCGATAAAATTAGAACTTACTTTATTGACTGGTTGCTAAGCAATTCGAAAGGCGATATGGCATCAATGTTTTCTTATGACGTTATCACGTAAAATTATCGTCCGTAAATCGACTTTACAGACAAGCATTTTTTAATAAATTAAACGCTAGGAGCTAATGACGTTCCTCCAGACTAACTGCAGCACCTAGCATCGATGTTGTTACAGATAATAAAAGCAATTTCAGTAATATCGTCGTATGGAATTGGTGTTGCAATAGACACAATGTCGACGCTGCCAAATTACCGGTCGCGAGTATGAACCGCCCTAACAATTACAACATTGGCCTTTAATGTCGTTCTCTTAATAACCCGATGTTTTTGTATTAACTTTTATTATTATTACACACGTACTTGTACCAATACAAGAAGAACAAGAGAATGAAATGTTCTACGGATTATACTTTGCATTTTTATGAATGTTTGTCTCAGGAATGGGGTGACGAAGTGTGAGAGTCGTTTTTATTTTATTTTTTGAGGAGATTCTATTTTTTGAGAATTCTAATATATACAGTATTAAATTTTATAAATATACAGTATCGATTTTTCTTTGTGTGGGATAAGTACGACTGAAGATTATGATATATTAAATTATTTTTTTAAACGGGAAAATATTTGGTCAAAATTTGTACAATAAACTGGCGCCAAAAACATAAACATTATGGATAATATATACTCATGAGCTTACATAATTTGTACACATTATTGAATTTGATAAGCTACGGGTCTTAATCGCGTAAATATTTTATTTTAAGACTGCAATTTGTTTTATTGAAAAACCTTTGTTTTATTGTCCGACGTTTCGACCGTATTGCAACGGCCGTGGTCACGGGGAGACTTATTAAGACCCGTAGCTTATAAAATTCTATAATTTTAGATATTAAAACACTAACACCTTCTTAATTTAGTTACTCCATTAATTACTTTTCTTTTTTGTCTTTATTAGAGACTAGCTGACCCACGCAACTTCGTCTGCGTAAATTTTCCCCGTTTTCACAACATTTTCAATTGCTGCTTCGCTCCTATTGGTTGTAGCGTGATGTTGTATAGCCTATAACCTTCCTCAATAAATGGACTATCCCACAATAAAAGATTTTAATCAATTCGGACCAGAGTTCCTGAGATAATCGCGTTCAAACAAACAAACTCTTCAGCTTTATAATATTAGTTTAGATAAAATACAAACAAAGATGAATTTATATTATCAGTAGGTATAAATGAAAGTGTCGCTCCCGTAGACAGCTACGGTGCGAAGCGCGTCGTAGCACGAGACGACAGTAGATATCGGCTTAGTCTCGTAGACCTGTTTGTTGGCAACTGCTACGAATGCACGAGTTGCCAGCGAATAAGCCCAGCCGTTACCTACATAGCATGACAAGGCATACTCTATATATCACAATTATAACATACTATATTCACAATTGTAAGATATACTCGAGTATGGTGTAAGTACAATCAAATGCACCTATCCAACTCCTTTAATTTTACCTTTGACTTCATTTATTCAGTCTAATGTCAACTTGCTAAAGACAGGTTAGAGTCTTCCATATTTTTGTAAATGACATCTATACTAATATTATAAAGCGGAAGAGTTTGTTTGTTTGATTGTTTGTTTGTTTGTTTGTTTGTTTGTTTGATTGTTTGTTTGTTTGTTTGTTTAAACGCGCTAATCTCAGGATCTACTGGTCCGATTTGAAAAATTCTTTTTTTGTTGGATAGCCCATTTATCGAGGAAGGCTATAGGCTATATAACATCGCGCTACGACTAATAGGAGCGGAGAAGCGACGAGAAATGTTTAAAAAACGGGGAGAAATTACGCATACGAAGTTGCGCGGGACAGCTAGTATTAAAATATTAGTTTATCTTCAAAAGGAGTCTAGGTATTAATTATATCCACTATAATTTACATAATATTTTCAACAAAGAAATACGAACCAATCCGATTGGCATGTATACATCAATATTTTCTACTTTACAATGGGGGAATTGTATCCAAATTCGTAAAATATAGTTGAACTAAGATTGTACTGTAGATAATTTACACTATGTTATCATTAGTCGTGAAAAAGAAAAACTATCTTTTACCTTTGTAAGTAAATAAGGAGACAATATCATTATAAATCTTCTACCTATATTTCTGTCCTATCATAGTGAAGGCCGGGATTGGGAATATCAATTTATTTCTCGTAGCTGTTGCCGTCAGACCTCTCTAATGGAATGCAAAGGGCTAACCAAATTCTATGGTTACACCACAGATGTGATTACGAAACTAATTGGTTGGACGGAATGTTGGTCAAACGTTTGTGGTATCTTGGGAGCCAACGCGACAGTGTAGATTCTGCTTCTTGTGTATCGGTTCCTGATAAAAACATAGTAGCCTGTATATTTTCTCAATGTTCAAACTATTTTCATGCCATCATTTCATCTATATTGGCTTAATATCTGCTGAAATTAGCACATTTAGACTAAGTCTAACTCTTCAGGGTTATGGACCCTGAAGAGCTACAGCTGGGTCCTTATTCATGTTTTGATTATAGATTATATTGATATGATTTTTTTTCCGTGTCCACGGCAATCCCGTACGAACTGTCAAAATCTTGTTATAATAGTATATGGAGAGCTGTGCTCAGAAATGCATCAAAGCGCATGCACGGCGGACATTTTGTGATGTACACTGATGTACTTTATTTTTTTATAAATATTACTACGAGTAGTAATGTGGGATTGTAGGTCCCACACTACTAGCTATCCCTCCAGCTAAGCTCAAAGGCTTTGTGGGTTCACGTCAGTAGTATGATGGGTACCTAGGATACGAACCCGCGACCTCACGATTGCGAGGCCGATACTTTAACTTTTAGGCTACCGCCGCTTTTGTGGGCACACCTCCCCATTTACCGTTATGCCAGGATTTTGACAGCACGGGCTTGCCATGGAGACGGAATAAAGATTGTGAATCAGGACCTAGCTATACTAGGTACTAACAGATATCCCGTTGTGTCGGATTTCCGTCCCATCGGATTATGGAAGTGAGGGAATAGAGAGTGCATATACGCAGCTTCGTAGAAGATATTACAGTGACGCGCGCGGTAGATATATTATATATCCTGCATAGTTGGACATATAGTACACCTATAGTCTCTGATGATGGCAATTATAGATAGGATGTGATTTTCTGTTCAGCGATTGTTTTACGAAGTTCACACTCTTGTTAGGTATCTAGTTAAAACTTTAATACCAATCTTTTATAATCATTAAATGGATTTTATGCAATTCACACAATCTGTGTAGGTAATCAGAATTTACAAATGCGTAAGTATGATTTAGTTGCGTTCTTATGGCTCAAAATGATTTTACAACCCATAAAACAGGAACATGCATGAATTACAAGGTTATAAATGTATCAGCGGTTTGGATTATAAAAACAGGTGTGTAATATATAATTTGCTCGAAATTATAACGTGTTACGAAGAATAAATATACTTAGGTGTATGAAACTCATGGTATCACATAGTAACTCTATTAATTTGATTTTCAAGGTTAAATGCAAACGCTGGACTGATTTTGTTGTTGAGAGTGACATAGGTTTTTTGCATCACTACTTGATCTTGGTATTGACATATACTTAAGGAATAGAAATAACAATTTAATGAGTTTGTATGTTTCACAAAATATTAAGGATGTTTCCGTCTTATTAATTACCGCTATTAGTATGTTGACAATAATATTGAAACACACACATACCTACCTAGTTTCTATTATTATTATTTTTGTTACTATTTTCATTATTATTACTGTCTTTTGTAATCTTATATATAAAAGGAGAAGCTGACTGACTGATTGACATATCAACGCAGGGCCTAAACTATGAGGATTAGAAACTTGAAATTTTGCACAGGGGTAACTTTTATTACGTAGGGGAGCACAAAGAAAGCATTTTTGAAAATGTACCCCTAAGGGGGTAACACGGGGTTGCAAATTTAGTATGAAACGGTGCTGTTAAAATATTCTGGTAACAATCTGGCATCCACCCGGGCGAAGCCGCGGGTATAAGCTAGTTACTTATAACTATATAAGACTGATATATGGGAAGGAACTGTCTCCTGAGATACAAGTTTAAAACTTAGTTCAGGAGGCAGGGCTTCTATTTAAAAGTGTAACCAAAGAGTGAATAAAGATTTATTATTATTAATAATATACATATACATACATACGTATTCGATATAATACAGAAACACAAAAAAAAAGATAAGCATTAACAGTTTTTCCTTAGATTCACATTTCACAATTTAGTCAGATTCCATGTGGACAATGTCATTGTAATCTTGGTTTGTCGGATATGCACTATATTTATCGTACTTTTATAATATATCTAGATTACAATAAAGATAGACGCCGCTGAATGTGTCTCCATACAAATGCTAAAATTTGCATCTGATGCGTGCGATGCAAATTTATGGACATTTATCTCAAAGATCCGCTTTATTATCCTATGGTATGCACAGTTAATTGAACACACGTCACCTGATGTAATTATAATAACAGATAGCAGACGCATTGACAGGTGTGTAGCAGACAATCGGTGTCTAAGTGTGAAGCATTGCATGGCTAATCAGGCATACACTAAGCGCATATCAATGCAGCCAGGTGTAACAGAAGATAATAGCGAACAATCGCGCTACTTGATGACTGTACTCTATGATATTCTAACACCATAACAATACTAAAGTGTCATTAGACCCATTAGGTATAGTAATTTGAATAGGCGAATATCTTTCGCTTGCGGCTCCGCCCGCGTCTATATCGTTTATTGCGATTAAAGAGTCTTATGTCTTATGTCTTATTATCTCTATTCCAAATGTTATCTGAATCAGTTCAGCGGTTTAAGCGTTAAAACAAACAGACATACATAGTTATTTTTACATTTATAATATTAAGTTTGGATCCTTGACTATTAATTTATTAATAAATACAATAATTGCGTTTTTTTTTATTAAAAGATAAATGGCTGTATGGGATTGTCGGTCTCATATTACTAGCAATCCTGTTAACTCTTCCAGTGAAGCTCAATGGCTTGCGTTAGAAGTGGGTTCACGTTGGTAGTATAATGGGGATTCGAACCCGCGTTCTCACGATTGCGAGTCCGATGCCTTTAGCCATTAGGCTATCGCCGCATTTGAAAGAAAAATTGCTCTTTAGGCGCACAAATCGAACCTGAGGTTTCCAATCACTATAACTG
Organism: Herminia tarsipennalis; assembly: GCA_945859575.2. Lineage (NCBI taxonomy): Eukaryota > Metazoa > Arthropoda > Insecta > Lepidoptera > Erebidae > Herminia > Herminia tarsipennalis. The sequence goes on along the minus strand of OX243842.2, from coordinate 10,633,501 downwards.
GGCGCGCAAGTGTATCAACTGTTCTGAACCGCGAGTATTGAATAAATAATTTTAAGTTTTAATCAATCAAATAGCCTGTATCGGTCCACTGCTGGACATAGTCCTCTCCTAATTTACTTTGAATTTGAAATTGAAGTTTAGGGTATGGTAATCGGAAATGTCAGGGTCCATTCCCGGGTCTTAACTTCAATTGTTTATTTCAAGTGCAATTATTGTATTAATACTAATGTGCCATTGAAATGATTAGTTCATTGCGAAACGTCGAACTTGCGATGGGATACATTTCGTTTTGTAAACACTTGGTGCGGCGAGCCTGTTATGATAACATAACAGCACGTGTAACTATTTCCCAAAGGAGAAAATAGAGGAGAATTACAAGGAAATTTTGCTTTATATGATCTGCGAGTTATGTACTGAGACTGGTGAATGTCGAACACATGTTTTCTGTAACGTAAGGATTCGTACACCATCGATGTATTACTGCTACTGTAGTGTTAATACCTCATTATAAATAAAGGCTTAATGTACCTAATGTCAAAGTTTCATGAACTACAATAAGGTCCGTTTTACATGTTCCAGATAGCAGGCGGAGAATGTATAGCCATGTACGCCGGAACGTGTAAAAGCTAACGGAACTCGGCACACATTAGGCCGCCGGGTAGCCGCTGAAAACCCGGTACCGGCTACCCGACAACCGGAACGTGTGAAAACACCTAACTCTTACTACGTAGGTCAATAAAAAATAATTGAGAAATGGTCACCCATATATTAGCTTGACAGAAGCAAAGTTGTTTAACCTTCCTGATCTAATGATCAGTACAGTTATCGTGCGTTTCAAACGTCATTAATCATTGCCTAGCTAGTCGAAGTCATTATTTTCATAAGAAATTAGTAAACTGTTTTAATTATTCTGCGTTTGTTTTGTCAGGTTTGAAGAAATCAATTTTGAATCGTCTTATTGTGAAACAAGACTCGAGGAAAACATAAACACTTAATTAGTTAACACACTAATAAGGAGTAATGAATACCACACATCCTTACTCTAATGCGAAACAAACCTATTGAATTACGGAAATTGTGCTTACATTTTAAACAGTACGGCGAACGCTTTAAAACTTTATATCGTCTAATAAAATTTTAACATCCATTGCTGCATTTATTCTCCAATAACAACCAAATTCTAGTACTGTATCCATTGCTTGCTTCACAATCATATTTTGTACCTGTGTAGTTATTGCGCTAAGCAGTTTGTTCGACAATAAACGTGCAAAAATGGAATAAAACAAAAGATAAAAGCACTACTTGACGTAAATGGAGTACGCCTCTCGGATAACGATGTTTGCGACTCTATGCGAACAAGCAGTAGTTTGCAGTTGCATAGAATCCCACGAAACTCAATATTTTTATTTAGCCCGAGAGCTATCCGCTCGTAAGGAACACGGTTTTAGCCTATGCTCATATGACGAGCGCTTGACGCGCGTTTGCAACTTAAGGTGTTCACATAGTAGCATTTTAAGTATATTTTTTGACCACTAAATGAAGAGACGAGAATGTCGTGAACTTGATAGTAAGCATCATGCTAGCTCATAACAAACAGTATAAGTGGTACCGAAATAATGATTTGTCAAAGATCTGATCGTCACCACACAGCGCTCCTCATTTGAGACATTAGTTCGTAAGTGTCATTTGCCCAGTAAACGAGCGTTGAACGCTCGTCGTCTGAACATAAACTTAAGCTAAGGTCTATCTAAGTACAATATCACAACTAAGGTCGTCTTGCTGTTTCATAAAATTCAGCGACTTATAATAATTACTTTAATTTCGACTATTTTTGTACGATCTGAGATTATATGTTCTTTAACTTTCACGTTTTGTATACGTTATACACATAATTTTATTAGTCTTAATCGCATACCTAAATATTTTAAGGATAAATACGCTTATTTAATTCCCTGACGTTTTGACCGTATTGCAACGGTCGTGGTCACGGGTGGACTGTCCACAGTCCACCTGTGACCACGACCGTTGCCATGAAAAAAAAAATGGGTTTCATAGCACCGTGGCCTCTGTGGCGCGCTGGGAGCGTATCCGACTGCTACGCAAGAGGTCGTAGGTCCGATTCCCACCCAGGATAAAACTTTGTGTAATGAGCACGATGCTTTATTCTGAGTCTGGGTGTTATTTATCTATAATATGTATGTATTTAGAAATATATAAGTATGTTTATCAGTTGTCTGGTTTCCATAGTACAAGCTCTGCTTAGTTTGGGATCAGATAGCGTTGTGTGAGTTGTCCCAAGATATTATTATTATAGCAGAAAGTATTATTATATTGAAAAGAATGGCGGTATCCTAGTAAGTTACAGAACACCATTTCTGGGCCCAAACCCGATCCTTAAAATTGCCAACAGCTCTCGGGGTACCTTTGACAAATCGGTTGAGTATTCTCGGTATGATAGCCGATATGTGGTTGTCGTAAACCGCTGAACGATGGCCGATAACATATAAATCACGTGATCGAGCGTGCCTGTTTTCTGTATGTTAGTGATGCTATTTTTGTCGATCGGCCAATCGGTTTTCTATGAAAAACTTCGATAAGACGTGTGTTGATACACCTCAATGAATATTACTGCAGTATCTATGGCATGTGATGCAGGGCGAAAACAATTTCAAATGTTATATCTATGTATTACACTACCGTATACATTTTGTTTAGTGTATAATATCTACTCATTGACTTCGACGATTGTGGTAAGAGAAAAAACAAAATCGTGTATAAAAAAAATGTTGCAAATATTTAGTTTACGAGAGCTGTTAACATTCTTGGTACCGATATAACGAGAAGTATATGTTTAAATAATTATTAAGTTACTAATTAGTAGGTACATTCCATAAAGTTAGGCATTCTGTTGTACTTTCTATAACATATTGTCATAATAAATATACTACCTACCTACTTTAAATTATTAATGATTATGAAATTGGTAACACGGATCCAATTAGGAATTTTCTCATTTTGGAAGTTATCACAGTGCAGCTTAAAACAAATTAAAATATTGGCAATTATTTTTATACTCTATTTAAAAAATACGGGAAAAAAAAGCATTTCGTTATGCATTTATAGTATGTAGATGCATCGAGTAGATACTACATCTTAAGCAGGTAATACTAACTCAAAAAATATACAACTAAGTTTGCATTTCTTTGCAATATTAAAGTTTAGTAGGATAATATTATATCTATGTAGTAACAAAAACATAGTCTTCAAAATACATATTCGCGTAGAATCCTTGTTTCTTGAGTTCTTCAAAAGGTGCAATCTCATCAACGATCGCTCACTCAAGGAGGTTGTGATGGGCTGAGCAACTAGTGCACACATCACACCCAGGTTGAGTGAGTCACCGTCAAAGAGATCATTGTTTCTAGATCTTCTTTTTTTCAAACTTAACTAACGCCTTCTTTCTTCCAACTTGATGCTTGTTATTAGGGATGTTACGGAGGTGATTTTATCGGAACCGAAGTCGGAGTCGGAGGTTTTAAAATTGGAGTCGGAGTCTGAGGAGGTGGGAGAAGACGAATGCGTTGATATAAAGAAAATAAGATAAAAAAGAAACATTATTCAGTCATATTAATATGACGAGTCCCGAACCCGCGGTCATAGGGAATCCGTGAGAATTTTTCCTTAAAAGAGTAGCCACAATACGGTAGGTAGCTCCGATTAAAACGTCCGATTTAAAAGTATTGAAGCCAAAGTCGGAGTCGAAGCTCCGTAACATCCCTGGTTGTTATCTGCTTTAAATGTCGTCCTCTATTAGATATAATATTGTCCTACTGCTATACTATAGAAAATGAAACTTTATCTAATAGATGCAGCTTTATGTTACCACCAACTTTGCCATACGGCATTGAGACAGTGGACGTGAAAGAAACATAACTAACAACATATATGTTACAATAGGTAGTTAGGTATACACCGTAACATTTTCCCAAAATATCAAAAGTCACAAAAGAATTATGTTCAAATCAATATATAAATCCATAAGAACGATATCGGGCTTGTTTGATGGAAAGCTGAAAATAGAATGTTGTAAAGCTCAGCTTGCAAACCTATCGAACGTCTCACTCCGACTATTTCGGCCACAATCGACGAACATGATGTTTTCATAACACACACGCTTTTAGCTTTCACCTTCAGTTCTTGACCGCTACTTGATATTAATTACCTACGTATTAACAGTATTAATTTGATGTATTTATGCCTACAAGCCATCACGTGTTAATGCGGCAGATCCAGGTAGGTTTCATAAAAAGTTACGATTATATAGCAATTTGAACCAGCAATTTGTATAACGAGTTGCTAAAATTGTATATCGCCTTTGAAGGTGAAGATATGTGGCGTGTATAGATCATAGGTGTAATTTCAGTATGTAGTCCTTTTTGTTACTACACTATGTGACACTAGTCAGTATAATAGTATACGAGTTATTGGGAGTAGTCTGTCGCAAAGAATCAAATTTTCTTCTTCATTATTATAAATGTCTAGCAAGTGGACATGGGTTTCGTTTCAAAATTCAAGAGAATAAAGCCTCTAGTCCATTGGCATTTGGGTTCATGATTTGCAAAAAAAAGTATTCTAAAGATTGTAACCTTTTCGAACAATACATTTGGTCTATTTATAAGATAAGCATTATCGAAAAAACATTCATGTACAACAATCAACTTTGTTATGTTTATAACACATTTGGAAGGCAATAAAATACAAACAGTTTTATGTAACACAGCGACAGATTCGATTTATTTATTAACTACCTAAGTAATGCCACACGCGCGGCCAACGTTTTATACGGCAAATAAAATTGTATTGTAAAGGGGTGCGGTGTGGAGCCAACGCCATCTATTATTTACAGTACGCACTGTGCCCAGCCTACCCTCGTTTACATCACAATTAATTTAATTTGCTTTTTCACAGGCTTCTTCCATTCCCTCATTGTGACGTGGAGGGTTGAGGGCGTGAATTTTCTCGTGATTTGGTAACGGAGGCGGTAATTAGAGCAATTGTGAGGTTTCTCCATTTGTTTTTAACTGTTTATTACCGAGCGCGGTTATTTTGAAAGTACCTAGAATTAGCTTAATGTTTCATATCGGTACAAGTTGACGTTAACACTTTGTTTGTTGAAGCCGTATTGTGGTAATGGGAATTACTGGTTTCTTGGTACTGTATAAATTTTCTTATATTGTTTTGGGAAAAGTTTGAACTATAAATAGCACTCCGATGTCGCAAAAACAGATGTATTGATTATGAACATTATATAAATGTATTTTAATAGGTACGGATTAATGAAAAGCCTTTCAATGACAATTAAATTACGATAGTTTTGTGGTAGATTAGAGTGTAAGTGGACACTAAATCGATATGTAATCTGATACTGTGCGGTGAGCTGTCTCGCTGTCGTTCGTATCACATATCAGCGGACGTGCGCACGCGCCGACGGAAGCCACCCACCAGCGCACTTCCGTCCTCCACGACGTCCGCTACATCTGTCACCAGCCTGTTACTGTACCGATATGATAAGGCTTCCCGGTTCACTATTATCGGCATTAAAATATAACTTTTGAAGTAATTAAGTTAATACTACAAAGGATTGCTATTACTAACCATGTTTGTTATTCGGGTAAATCCACTGCGGATGTTAATGTGTTTATAGCGTATGTTTGTAGCGTATTGGATGTCTTTGATTCGAATATATTTAAACTGGAGAATAATTATAAACGACATAAAGTCCTTCAGATTTGCCTTATTTGTATATATCTATACTTTTATATCTATACTAATATTATAAAGAGGTAAGATTTCATTGTTTGTTTGTATTGAATAGGCTCCGAAACTAATGGACGGATTTAAAAAAATCTTTCATCGTTTTGAATCTACACTAACCCCGGGTGACATAGGCTATTTTTTATCCCTGTATTCCCACGGGAACGGGAACTACGCGGGTGAAACCGCGAGACGTCCGCTAGTCTACTATATAGTTAGCGATAGCCTTAGGCTGAGATCTATATTTATAGTTACACCGTACTTTAGTTTAGTCCAAGCTTAGCTTAAATAAAACATTGAAAAAAAAACTTTGACAAAGTACGTACTGACTGTTGACTTTATAGATAAAGTCTTCTAAGATTATAAGCGTATGTTATGTCAAGGTTTTCTTTAAGTTTTATTTAAGCTAAGCTTTAACTAAGCCTAAGTAAGCTCTAGAGATCTCAGCCTAAGTCTTTGGGATTGATCTGAACTCTACCAAAGAAAATAGAGGAATTATAACTGTATGGTAATGGCAGTAAGTGGCAAAAAAACCATCAACTAGAACCCAACAATGTAAAGCTGGCAATCCTATCGAAGAAAGACGTAATTCTTTCTCAAGGGACGCTCTCATCCCTGACCATAAACCACCCTGATGGAATACTTTGTACCCTCGACGAGGTGGCATCCATAGATATTTTGTAATCAACCTTTTAAATTTAGAATGTCGAAAGAGATAAAGACATCTTGTTCGTAATAGGGAAGCTAATAAATCAGAGAGCGAGCAAATGTAAAGTTCATGATACGGTTTATGTATTACATTTATAGTTAAGTTGTTAATTGTTAACTAGCGGGTAAAGTACAACATGGTGTATGACGTAGTGTCAGACAGGCGTCGAGGAGCAAAGTTGCTGTAAATCTTAGTCTAAGTGAGCTGGGATACAGTTTAAGCACGCGCTCGCGTCGCCCCGTCGTCGTCGCCTTCAATCTAACTTTGGCCCGACTGTCGTCTGTCCGCTACACCCCTGCATAATGAAATGGGGACTGTTCTAGAATCCACAAAGTTACCCGATACTCAATAATTACATCCATGCTCCTTGCGTCCCGTTCAGTATTCGGTGGATTAAAAATGTTTAGTGCACTTTTTACACGAGATTTTCTCGACCTTTTTATGCGCTCCACCCTTATCTAATGCGTCGTAACATTTATCTAGTATCTGTCACTTAAAGCCTTTGCTCTCGTGTAAACGGGCGACCTTATTTTTTGCCGAAGGGCCCGAGCTATCAGTTGGTCTCGCGACACAATATTACCCTGCGAGGCGATATATCGCGTTTGAATCACGTCATCGTTCACTTGCTGGCAGGGCGTGGCTGCTAAAGATGAGCTTGTGGGGAAGTTAGCATAATGCTGCTGATAGATATACGATACACTCGCTGTTGACACCACCACCACACATTCATATCAACTTTAAAAAAAATATTTTTACAGCATTTTGCAAACGTTAGAAGTTTTAATTTAAAAATGAGAGTGATTAATGAAAAAAATAGCTTTAAGCAAGACTCGAGAACAAATTATAACTTGTACATTATAATACCAACGAGCATATTCAATTGTTGTCTATGTAGAGTAACATTTAACAGCAATCAGCAATTTTAGCAGGTAGGTATAGTGATTAAGTTGAATTACCTAGCAGTTAGAACGTTTATAAAATTAAATATTATAAACGAGGATTTCATCGCAAAATACATTTTTCCTTATTCATATTCAGGCAGCTTGTTATCGAAGTACGTGTACTTAGAACCTAATGTGGTATATAATATCCGTAACTTAAATTAATACTGGCAATGTCATCAACTAAGCCCTGTGTAGTAGTGGATATTAACTAGGTATATAATGTACATGTGCTATGTTCGTATATTGTTCGAGGGACATCTGCACGGAGACTTATGAATCCACAGCATGATGGATGGATCGGCCGGAACAGAACCATGCATACTCGATTATAATACGTCATTTATAACAAATCTGCAAGCTATTTCCTTGGTTCACTATATAAAATGAACGAAGAATCTGCACTAAAAGTTCTTCAAACCATTACGACAGAATCGCAAGTAATTTCGACAACCGATTAGATATTCAGTTGAAAACTTTAAAAGCATTTGTAAAGTAAATTAACCGTGCCAGTAGAGTAATTTGTCGAACGTTTCATCTCACCCTTTTGCGTAGAATGACCTAGAAAAATAAGCTCTATCTTCCTCTGAATGGCGGGAAAATGAAGTAAAGTTTTAAGAGAAGCTGTCACTTTCACGTTAAACCGATGTTTGAGATGAGGAAGGTTGAGTACCAAAATCATATTTAAGAACGTTGACCTCGAATCGTAGCGGCTAAATATAATAATTAGATAAGTATTTCAGAACTTTCATTTAAAAAGTCAGTAGGTATACGTTGGTACAATGGATGTATCGTTTAACAAGTAACTATGTAGTAGTTGTCTATAGATAGATCTATATGTTAATATTAATGCCGTGTGGTGCCAGCTTAAGAATAGTACCACCCCATCTCTTCTCGTGGGTGTCGTCAAGGCGACTAAGGGATTTCACTCCGGAGGACGGGCAGCAGCGTCCTCTGCGTACCTACTTAAAGCCTTACTGCGATCGCCAACCCGCTCGCCAAGCGTGGCGATTATGGCAATTACCCCGAGGATCTACATACCAGTAGGTTCTACTGGGGAGACCCGTGCCCAGCAGTGGGCCATCATATGGGTTGATATGTATGTATGTATGTTAATATTAAAGTGCTGATCGTATAGAAATTCCATAAAAGCACCATAGACTAAAAATATAACAAAAAATAAACATTAAATATGAAATTTTATTTTTAATTGGAACTGGCTGGCTAGCTATTTAGCTCTATTACCGCCATTACTCGCAAACTACGTTTAAGCACAGTAGAAATAATGTAAATAGTAAAAGTTTGTAATTTTTACAAAAATTGTAGGTACTAAATGTAGGTCTATTGATATTCGTATTGCTATGTACTTATTCTAGTATCTAGCGATAACTTTGCATAGATACTCGTATGTAGATATTCATCTTGTATCTAATGGTCTTACATATGGGTATGATATAGGTACATATAAGTACCACCGCGACAGAGCACTTAGCGAAGCAGCGTTCGAGGCGGGGTCGCATCAATCACAACACAATTTTATATCAAATGTCACTCTCAATCAATTTGGGCCAGGATCGTATTCCTCACTACACTACCAACTAGTGACGCGCACCTTCTTTCTATACGTTTAAGGGAAACGAGTGATGTATATAAGCGTTCAGGTATAAATTATGTTTTGTTTACGCAGCATGTTAAAAGAAAGTTGACGGATTAGTTATGAAAACGGTTCAATCATTACATCAATCTTTCTTTTGTAGTTTTGCTTACGTAAAAGAGCCTTGTAGTAGTTAACAACACACATAAAAATATACTCAGGCTTGTACAAATATAAAATCTATGTAAAATTTAATGAGATTGAGCCACGGAACTGGTTTATATATTGCATAAGATGTGCTTGAGAAGTATTTTATTATTAAACCACAATCTCATATTTATTTGCATTCCAATTATAATCAATTTACATGAATAATAATAATTATGTTTATATAATATTAAGTACATAACTTGCTCGTTTAGGAACACAAACAGATGTAATCTATTACTAATAGTAATTGGTCCTTTGTTATAGTTTGCGTAACGGAGAATATGAGTAACCAATTGGAACGTCACACAGTACGTGGTCTCCTTCATTAGGTATTTCTTTGTTGGATTTTCCTGCACGCGCCTTAGATGACTAATATCGTATGACGGATTCGGAGTGAGGTGTAACGTGGTCTGCCCGCACCTCGGACGCTAACTTTTCTAATGGATAGTAGTTTTGAGGAAACCACTAGAGATAATTAGAGAGTTAGCTCAGTTAGCCGCTCGCATGACTGCTCTTAATTGATCAAGACATTCTTACGTCAGTATAATTCCGAAGCAAACTCTGTTTGGACTACCTTTCATTAATCTACAGCCGGTACATTATGAAGGCAACATTTTGAACAATTTGAAATTCAAATGTGTTTCAATTTCTTGCGTTGAATCATACTTGTTCCGAGAGTAATAATAAGAAATTACAATTCCTTATGATCGAGTAAGTTATGTGTAGCAGTGTAGGTACGAATGTGGCCACACAAAGCCATTTGTTTATAAAACAAAACAGCCGCATTTCTTGGTCTTGCAATGCGTATTGAGAGACTATGAATATAATGGTATATTAAAGAGCTAGGCAGCTCCTTGTGCCTAGTGCTCTATTGTTCTTGAGCCGCCTTACAGCGAGTATGGAATAGCTACCGAGAAAATACAGCATGATCATACTGAGCCGTATATATTGTTCTGCGTTTTTTGGGTGGCACTAATTTGATGTAGATTATTAACTGCCTACCATAAATAAATTTACTTAATTGTTTAAGATTTACTATGGGTTATAAAGCATATGGTAGTTAGAACTAAGTATATTAAAACGTTGAACTCATCATAAAGCGTTTGGAACATGGTCGTAAAAAGACTTTATAATTACTAGGTATTGTTGTACTTTTAGTAAAGAGTGAAATGCTATGAAATTTTATTCCTTACACATGATATGTTAAAATGAAATACTTTTAGTAACATAAGTAAGATTGAGGTCACTCCGTTAGATGTAAACCGAGAGATATGCTTTGTAGTAAGTAACCTATGTGAGTTATATTTAGCCACACTTTAGATTCTGATCATTCTTGACTTGAGACATATAAATCAGTTAGGCTTTTCTATTGTTAGTAGTTAAGAATATTCTATTAATAAATGTGAAAATTGCTCGTCATTCAATGAACCTTGTACCATGTATGACTGACACGAGTTAAATTTGATACTACTACCGTGTTTTAGTTTATCTTAGAATTATGCTGAGGGATCGACTTCAAGCAAATTTTTTTTTTTTTAATGGATAACTAGCAATGTGGGATTGAGTCCTACATTACTAGCAATCTTGTTAACCCCTCCAGCTAAGCTCAAAGGCTAGGATAGGATAGGCTCAAATGTTAGGAGTGGGTTCACGTCGGTAGTATAATGGGTAGGATTCGAACCCGCGACCTCACGATTGCGAGACCGATGCCTTGTCTAAATACAATTAAAAAAAACTCTTTTCTAGCTACAGCCAATTTGTTGATTTCATTGTGGTGAACTAATCTAAATCTATTCAAGACTATTACTGTGTAATTTCCCCATAATATGTATGGCGTCACATTCTTAGTCCAACAGCATTATGCGTTATATATTTTTGTTTGTACAAAACATGTTGAGTATGGTTTTTTAATACCGGGGTGAGAATGACAGCGACAGGGGGCGGGTCGGATGAGATAAAGTATCTTATCAACTACTATCTGGTGAGGGAGCCTAATCGATAACTTGATGAAGCACTTGTTTATGGAAACATAATGCGAGAAGCTATTAGGATTGTTCGGGTATCTGAGAAATGTTTATGAAACCATGTGTGCGGTGTTCGGAATGAATATCAACGGTTGATGAGCCTTTTTACTTCGTCTTTCTCCTAAAGGTAATCGTAGCAGAGAGTCTTTAGGACATATTTTTTTAAAGTTTATTTTTAAATTACTGGTGGTACGATACTTTAGTACAAGAACAAATAACTTAAAAATTATCTTTTAAAACTATAAGGATATTTATTCTATTTCGGTAAGTGTGGCTGCGCCTACGACTCGTCTGTTGAGTATTTTTTAATGCGGTTTTCCTCATTGCTTAAGGAATTTATTCCTAAAAGTTAGAAACATTAAAGCGAAACCATAGGAAATGATTATGAAATAAATCAGGAAATGAGCTTCGAATATTCTCTACCAGTTTTGGAATATTCGAAATTCAACGGCCAATTTATTCTGGATACCGATTACTCGATTAGTTTTGTTATTCAAGGGGCATCATTTTATGTAGCTCATTGATATCTTCGGGAATAAAAATTTATTGAACGCTTACTGCGACAAGTTTAAATGGCCTAATAGATTGGATGTTCGTCGTTGATTGGTACACAATGCGCGTGAGTCTCGAATGTCGGATCACGAGTCAATTGATGTTAAAGATTTAGATCGTAGCGTACATCACTCTAAAATGTAGTATATTGGAAGAAGTGAAGATAAACCATACAAATAAAAATATTTAAAAAAAGAACAATAAAATAAAACTCAAATGTAAAACAAATTGTAAATGCCTGACCAACTCACCATTTCATAGGCCGCCTCCATTTTCACTTACGCACAAAAACCAATAAAACAAGAATAACAACGTAAAAAATAATACAGTCCGCGTTGCTCGAGTGCAATTGCATTAGGAGATGCGAAATAAAAACGAAAATAAAAGACTGAGTAATAAAACGCGCGTTATCGCCGCGAGACGTACAATTAATGGAATGTTTGATTTGTTTTGTACTAGGAGTTGGATACGACTGCGGCTTGCGGCGGCCGAGTGTAGTGTGAACGTAGGACGTATCCGCTAGTCCGTCGTACTGTCGACTGGCCGTACGGCGTACTGCGTTGCGTAGTGTAGCGTACAAGCGCATGCTGTGTGCTACTCCGATACAGTGAACCGTTGCGCGCGGGGCGGGCGGTTATAAGCGCGTACAATCGCGTACAGCGGGGCGGTACCGATAAATAATACGATAATATCGCATTACATACCTATTAAAAGCTTCACTTTACATCCCTATTTGATGATAAATATTACCATCTGTTTTAGAGGACTGTTGCTATCGTACAAAGTTTTTTATATTTCGATTTCGTAGTGATATTTATGACACTATAGTCGATAGAGATGTTCAAAGTTTCGAAATAATATATCTACTTATCTGTACAGCGATTCATGTGTTGTATTTTACATAAGCACCTATAAAACGGCAATATCATAATCCTATAAAGTATCGTATGATCGATGTGTGAGTCAGTATCGAGGGAAGGCTCTAGATAAGGCTTCTTTGGATAAGTAGCGCCGAATTGTGGCTTCATGTCTAACGGTCGATAATCTAATGACTGTATAGATATACATACGTACTTATATACATATATAGTGGTGGACATCTAATTATACTTGTAAATGAAGGGAGCCAACTTTAAACACTTAAGTGCTCCAGATAGTTTACCTATTACTTTGCTATGTTATAGGAAGTTTTTATTTAAAGATTTTATAATTTTGAGTGTATAATTATTAAAATTAAGACTTTGTATATGTAATGTATTGTATTGTAGAATTTTAAAGTTGGGAAAATGAATAATGGGTGATTTCTTAATGGTTGAAGTATCAGTCCAATCTTGTGTGTTCAAAAGGGAAAAATGTAAATTATAAATGCAATGCGTCTCTATCTATATATAGATGTACCTATAAAGTGGTAAGTACTCGTACATTGAGTTATATGTCATATAAACAGGCGACGCTTAAATTGTAATTTCACGGCTCGGTGGAAATTTTCATTGGCGATTAATTCTTGTTCGCGATTTTAGTTGGTGAAGTAAACGCCTGCCGTAGGGGTGCGCCTCGAGCCATGTGGCTCTTACGTCATTTCGCGCGAACCGCTGTCGACGCTATATCATAACAATTAATTTGATTTCGTTTCTTGTGTGAATTTCGTAACTTTATTTTAAAAGTACTTGATTTTGTTTCAATTGCTATACGTTTTATTTCTCTGATTCCTCGGGAGGTTTTCCAACATTTTTCGAAAATAAAATATAGGCTAAATATTATTTTTATTTTCGGAGGTATATTTGATTGCCTGTCATTTAAATCCGTTTTGATTAAAAACTGTGCTACCTATCATAGATTTAATCTTTGTATTTTTAAGAACACATAGACGCTTTTTATTATTATTGTATAGAAATTTTAAATACCCACATATTTTAGATGTTAACCATAAATGACAGATAACGAGGAAATACGTTATCTTTATTTTACTAAAGCGTTTTGAACTGTTCACCCCTTAGAGTTCGAATTTCCTGAATTCCTTTCTTATGGTTTGTCTACACCACAAAGGAAACATCTCATCATTGATTGTTGAATTATTTGCATTATTTTAATGTTTGCAACAATAGATAAGGATATATTAATATTTTATATTATAAAACCTAGGTACTTTTTGTTACTGCTGGTCTCTGTGTAAAAACTATACTATTCGAAGAATTAAAAAATTGGATGTAGGTATTCTGACGTGTACTCACTTCCAAGTGACTTGAAAAGAAAACATGATGTACTTTAATTATTCTAAAACATATTTTATTATTGCATTATCCCATATCTCCTATAGGTATATGAGTTTACTGATTCTAATTGTTTTAGCTAAATAGTGTGCCAAAAAAGTAAGTAATGGAAAAACACCAGCCTTTTGACGGAGAAAAATATAGCGTATGAAAATTCCTTATACGCTCATTATTAAATGAATTGGATATTATTAATGTTGTTACACCCGTACAGAGAACAGGAAAAGAACAACAAAAAGGTTAAGAATATTTTAGTACAATATTTGTAAATGATAGTATCACAACTAAAGAAATTTTCAAAAATTTAGATTGACTATCTAAACGAAAATGTTAAACAAGTCAATAGGCTCTAAGAAAGATGCTTTATGGTTTTAAACTGCAAGAGGACAAGACCGAGGACCCAGGATCAAACTTTGTGTGATGAGCACGATGGTTTATTCTGTGTCTGGGTGTTATTTATCTATATTAAGTATGTATTTCGAAATATATCAGTATGTTTATCAGTTGTCTGGTTTCCATAGTACAAGCTCTGCTTAGTTTGGGATCAGATAGCGTTGTGTGAGTTGTCCTAAGATATTATTATTATTATGTCATTTCCATATCACGGGACTATGGAGTCCCGGTCATTTGGGAGGCGTGCGTGTAGCCGAAGCTAACACGTACAGGCCCGTTAGACACTTTAATCTAAAGGCTATGCGACACTATTAGTAAAAAGTTATCAAAATGTCATCAATGTGGACGAAAAGGACTTATGAAAAAGGATTGTTTTGTAACTACATATAAATAATTACAGAAATGAAATATACGAGTACCTAAGGTTAGTGTATGAATTTCAAATACGGGCTAGCGTGCTCACAGACAACGTAAGCATGTTTATGTAAGTATAAATAACGTTCACCGCATACATTTGCAAAAAACTTATACGATATTTGCGACCGCTTTGTCGTTGACCATGTAAAGGGTTGAATATGGGCCTGTTACGATACCGCCAACCGCATTCAAAAAACAAAGAGCCGTCGGCAGTTTCGACGCTGCCGCAAATTGTGACAAATTGTGTTATTGAAATTTATGTCCGGCAGTTTTGAGACATAATTGGATGCGGAGAGTCGGCAGCCATGTTCCCGGAGTGACGTCACGCGCTCTAATGACATTTATTACGGACAGTTCATTGGCGCCGCTCGTCTTCCCAAAACGTAGTGCTATTTCACATTTGGAAATTAATTTTCGCGGCATTTTGCGACCCAACCCTCGACGCGACAGAGGATCGTATGCCGGACATCGCTGCCAAAACCGAGCGGTTGAGGGTTGAAAAACGTGATTGTTTATTAGTGAAGAGGCATTTCCATGTTGGAAATTTAATATTAAATTCGATGGACTTACTGTAAATAGTTGCATGTGACTGATAACGTGATAACTTACCTGAAACAAAAACAACAAAACAATTAGATTTTAATAAACACACTTAAAACATAATACCTACTTGTGTTCAATACTTTTTTAAAGATTTAACTAATCAAAACTTTGTTATCAACTTTTAAGCTAAACCGAGATTTTTATAACCCTCCGCTTTCCAATTCAATTCAATATAAAGGGACCACATGCTGTATATATATATATATATATATATATACCAAAACGTACATATATTAAACACAATATAACACAGGGTGTGGACAATCTGGACAAAACGAGCGATGTTCCCGTCAGCGTAAATCTGCGCCCAATAAAAGTAATAAATCGTGAAGCGTCGTTACACAGGTGGTGATGTTTTTTTTCAACAACAATGCGAAGATTGCGCCAATAAATAACTGCAGTAGCAAGTGAGATAGACGTCTACACCGCTCCAAGGCCATTGAGTGATTGCCTGGAAAGCAAGATCTGACCGATAGGTGGCGTTGATTAAGTCATTAATCAACTGGCTAGCTGAAATAGTGTCAATCTTCTAAATTATTATGTTAGATGGCTTATCCTTATCGCTGGATCGATATTTGCATATATATATATGTTTATGAATCGTAGAAGAATCAGATAATCAACTAGAGATAATCTCACTTCTTGTCACCGTAACATTGACACCGGAAACATATTGAAGTAAAACGAGTAGGTATTAAATATCTTTTACATTCAACACAACAAAGGGGAACACTTGAATAGGTTTTCCTAGTAATCTTCTGTTGAAGTGTGACCAAATGCCTAGACAAGAGTCGAGTGGCTTCACAGCATTTATGTATCTACTAATATAGGTACCCTAAATAATTCAGTACCTATATGAATGTTAAACAGTGTTACATGTTATCATGATGAAATTCATGGTCTTTGAGAAATCGACTCAGACTGAATCAGGGCCAAATTAATAGTTAGTATCACGAAATTAGGCAACCTAGCCAAATTATAAGTGTTGATAAACTTTCGCGATTTGTACACAATATGAAAATATATATACTACGTGTCTTAATCGCGTGAATATTTTAAGGTAAAATACCTTGTTTATTGCCCTGCATTTCGACCGTATTGCAATGGCCGTGGTCACGGGTGGTAGACCCGTGACCACGGCCGTTGCAATACGCTCGTAGTAGTCTCCCCGTGTTAATCACAGGGAGACTTACATAAAAGATTCTGAAAATATTTAATTTATTTAGGAACATGCCTTTTTGTGTTTTGTTTTAGCGATATTCTGTTTCTAAGTATGTAAAATTGTTTATGTAAACACGATATCACAGCATAAAAAGCCTTAATGGTATTAGCAAAACCTCTTTTCGCTATAACGTTGTTTTTCAATCATCAATATATCACGTATGTGGGAGGATGAGGATCAACCCGAAAACATTGGCGAGGAGGAGTCGCTTTCAAAGCTGTCAAATGTGACAGGAAAAAGGGCGGGAAAATGTCACTATAATGGATGTGTCACCGGCATCGTGGTATAACGCGGGCCGTTGGCATGCACGACCTCAGATACACTCCCTGTGGATTAAGTAATACCAGATTTGATGAAAATTTTAATACCTACGGGTGACATGCCACCGCAGATGGAAGTTGGCCATTGAATTTGTTACTTTCTTTATTTTTTCATGTAGTGTAGGGTTTAAGGGACATTTTCTTTTATTTTACAAGCCTGTGTCGCGGGGGACTTTACAAACATACAAGTCATGGTCACAAAGAACACCCAGACACCACTTTGTGTGATCCACCAATTGTTGTTTCGAACAATTTGTGAATCACACAAAGTGGTGTCGGGTGTGGGAATCGAGCTCACGACCTCTTGCGTAGCAGTCGGACACACTCCCACCGCGCCACAGAGGCATTCAGAAAATTCCTGTTTCTTTTTAGGTTGATGGCAATCTAGTCGACTTCTCGTCTAATTGTGGCCAATCTTATATGTTTATTGTAGGTACCTACTCTAAAATTGCACAAGAAAAAAAAGCGTAGTAGTAGTAGTAATTATCTAGTAGTTTTATGAATTTTGGTGCATTTCAAGTATTTTAACTTAAAGTTATTATAACTGAAAAAAATGACAGCTTAGTTTGACATTTTCATAACTCCTAGATCAGATTTGAAAATCTATAGCGGGAACAGTAAGATGACATATGATTAGACGAAGTAAGGAAATAGCATTCATTCTTCGGAATCACTTACCCTTAAGAACGTAAACGTTTTTTTCTATCGGCCGGTCTCAATAATCTACCTATCGATGGATTTGCCTACTAGAGGTAGAATTTTAACATATTTTGTATGGAGCTTATGTCAAATATATACCTCTAGTAGCCTAATCCGTCGATAGTTAGAGTATTGAGACCGGCCGTTAAACTTTGACACGTGACTACTGTTACTTTAATAGTAGTTACACCTTACTCCGAAGTAAAGCGTAAAAGCACTTCTTACTATTTTTACAAGTTTCGAATGTGATTTACATCGCATCATTTGTTTTAAAGTTGTAACGATGACAATCTGTACAAGACTATTAACAGACATCTATCTATCTCTATCTTTCATCAGATCGTCGCATCATCCATCATGTCGGACATGTTTTCCGAACCGTATTTATTGACTATCACACTGAACGATCACATTCATTATTCTGATTACAAGAGAACATTCGTTTAAAACCTGTATTTTATTCCCGTGATAGTGAAACGATTAACTTGTGAATGCTGTAACCAACAATTTTGGGATCATTTTTGTAATAAAGTTTTAAGATAACAAACTTGAAGCTTTAAACAGATATTCAAAACAATTTATTAATTCGTTTTTTTCAGGTATTTTAAAAACAGAGCGAGACGGTAGCCTTATGGCTACAACATCGGACTTGCAATCGTGAGGTTACTCGAGGGCTCGAATACTAGTCATTATACAATCGATGTGAACCCACTCTTAACACAAGTCAGTGTGCTTAGCTGGAGGGGTTATCAGGATTGCTAGTAATGTGGGACCCACAATCCCACATTGCTAGTAATGTTTAAAGGGCAGAAGTGTGTGTCTGAATGCCTATTCAAACGATATCTACTTAATTTTAAGATGGGATCAAAAATATTCCTGTCTACCTATCTCTATTCCTACTAATTTACACACAAAAATAAAAAATACCAATTTCATCAAAAATGAGAGTAGAATCTAGTATTTTTGGGGATTAGTGTGTTTAAACAAACAAACAATTCTTCAGCTTTATTATGTTGTTATTTTTTGTAGCGGCGGAGCGGCGGTAGCGTAATGGCTAAGGCATCTGTCTCGCAATCGTGAGGTCGCGGGTTCGAATCCTACCCACTATACTACCGACGTGAACCCACTCCTAACACAAGCCATTTAGCTTAGCTGGAGGCGTTAACAGGATTGCTAGTAATGTAGGACTTTATTCACTTAGGATGCAAAAAAACACAGGTACATGCAATGCCAAGTCTGCAATCAATAGGTAAAGCCGGAGAAAAGAATATGGCAATAAAAATCCATTCTTTTCAAATTGCCAATTTTACAATGTTTGAATGTTTATAAACTTGAGGGGGTAAGTGTCACTAAAATACTATTCACCATACACCTAAGTATTATATCTTGGGTAAGATTTTTTTTCTTTTGCAGAACAATTAATATTTTGCTTGTTCTGGATTATCAGTAGATACCTAACAAATAACAACGCTTGGAACTCGATGGCGAGTTCTTAACATATTTTGTTTTAAAATTTAAAATGAACATACTGATATGGTATAAAATTATATTTTTTCATGCCATTTTATTCCTAGGTAAGATAAGCACTAAACAACAGGATACCATAATTAGTTATCATTGGAATTTCAGTTGTTATTTTGGTTTACAAAAAAATGTTCTTTACATTATCCGGTGTGATAACTGTTTTGTTTGATTAATTTTATGGTTTCTAAAGTATTGTAAAATGTATGTTTTATCTGTTCTCACGGTTACGTGGACTTTATTTATTGCATGTATTTTTTTAAGTTCCAGATCATATTTCTCCCCAATAGATAAACTGTTTTGACCGACCGACTGATGAATCAACGCACAGCCTAAGAGCCTTGAAATTTCGAGGCCGTATTCCTTAAATAATGTAGGCATCCGATAAGAAGGGATTTTAAGAAATTTATCCCCTAAAGGGGTAAAATAGTGGTTGTAAGTTTGTATAAAACTCCGTGAGTTTTAAAGTTAGATCGCTAAAATGTTGTATTTGGCTTTGTGGCTTAAAATAATGAAATACGAGTTTCAGCTTTTTTGGAAAATCAACCCCTTAAGGGGTAAAGTCACCCACACAGGTGATACCACGGGTAACAGTTATTACATTTTATAATAGAGAGAGAAAATCTGTCAGTTACGTTTTCACGCTTAAACTGCTAAAACGATTTAAATGGAATTTGGTATATAGTTTGAACTCTTGTCAAGGACATACGATAGCTTTTATCGTGATGACCGTTATCACCCAGGTGAAGCCGCGGACGAAAGCTAGTCTCTGTATAAAGGGTCACGGTGAACCTTTGCTCAGCAAAGGTTTTTAATTGATAAATAAAAAAGTGATGTAGAAAAGTAACCTGATATGGTGCTTACATTTCCAGGTACAAAGACTTAGTATCATGAGTGTATGTACCGATTCCTGAATTTGACCCAAACAGTAATAAGTAGGTACTCTACAAGATTAGACCACACCTTTCTGTCACACGTTTAATATTTATTACTCGTAGTTACAATTAAAATACATATGTATTTGCAATTCTAGCAAAACTTACAACTAAGTTAAAAAACAAATGAGTTCAAAAAGTCTAATGGCATTTCAAAGGTTACGGTATGGAGTTGTTCAAGATTTTTATAAGGTCGGTTGCCCGTGACATCTTTAATGTTGCCGGCATCCATAGACTACGGTAAGGGCTGTAATACAGTAGTAGTAAAAAAAAAATGACACAAGCTATCGCTTTGGAAATTTATCGGATGACTTTCATGCGTAATCAAAGTCCAACCGCGACTTCAGTGGATATCATAGAGTTAGCATCACCATCGGCCATGTTGCTCGTTATCTGTCACCGCCCCCCACGATCCGTTTCACTTGCAACCTGATAGGGGGCGACACTGCGCGGCGCGACTACTCTCCTCGTAATGGCTGCCACGGCCCCTTTTTTTATTACTGACCCGCTAGTAAACAGATCATTCGGGTTTGTGGTGTTATAAAAACGAAATTAACTCTGGCCGGTAGATGTCCAAATATCCTCAGTACTTACTATTAACATAAAATCGTATGTCACGCACATTCCACGGTTTAAAGCGCCACAGAAACATATACTTCGTGATATTGGGGCTCATAACATCAGCAATTACTTCTAAATATTTCGGCTCCAGTCAGCTATCACTCAGATGTTTGCAGGTGCAATATATATTCAAATTGCTTACAGATTTTATGACAAATGTTTGCCAAATTTACGTCGTATTAATCATAATGGTTATTTGATTTACCTAACCCTATTTATAACCGATGGTAGGTAAAGAGGTAGGCTTCTAATCAAAATATATTTTTATGAATCTGTTTTTTCATAACTCTTGAAATAAAATTTATATTTCTGTTGCTTCATGATTAACTTTGTTAGGTTTTTTGAAGGTTGCACGATGACCGGCTGACGCACGAAAAAGTGTCACGTTATTGACTGGTTGCTAAGCAACAGCGAATGCCGATTGCATCGATGTGCGATACAATTGGAACTAAAGCTGTCACAGCCGTGGTTGTTTATTGCAATGTCATCACTGTTGTCTTATGACATTTTCAAAATATTGTCCGTAAACCGATTTACGAACAAGTTTTTTACCATAATTTAAGTGCTTGGCTTTGACAACTTTATTTTAAACTTCGAATTCGGACGCCAGTACATGTCATTACCGATAATTGTACCAGCGCATTATAATAAAACTGTTTATCATTAAATACCCATAGATATAATTTCCTGTGTGTGCCATCACCAACAGGCCGATGTTCATTATAGCTGTAAGTACATAACGTTATTACTGTCCTGCAGCCTGCTGGCTAGTTGTACATTGCAGGCAACCGCGAGTGGATTCATTGTGCACTCAGATATTGTGTTAATAGATTAATCCAATCAAAATATTAATTCCACAACGCAGCTCGTTCATACCTATTTACATTTCAATTGCACGATTTATTCGTTGATTTTGAGATATTCATCGGCAACAATGTTCATCATTGATTCTATTGGGAGACATAAATACGTTTTTAAAAAGCTCTACATACGCCTCTGACTTCCGTGTAGATGTTAGGCAGATAAAACAGAATATATGGTATTTATTCGAGGGTATATAAAAGTTTTATAACTGTTTAAGTATGAAAGTCAAGAACAGCTTATAAAAATATTTCAGTTCATTTTCAGACTAATGACTTGTAATTATAAGCATAGATAATATAGCAAACTTAATCTCAAACATTTTTATGTACAGTAAGCTGTATCAACGTCGCTATAGTGATTTAGTTTTTGAATATATAAGAAACAAAAAATACAATTATATTATCTATTGGTAATTTAGAACATCCCAAAAGTTGACAGGAGGTAAAATCACTTTTAGAATTTGCGGTTATCTTTACCTATCCCAAATAAAACTTCCTAAGCAAACTTGAGTAGAAATGTGGAGAGTAATAGAAAAACTCCAATATGAAAATCTATACATAATCATTTATTGGAGAAGATCGGTGCGGCAACTCGAGTCGTCCGCAATGTGAGCCTCTCGAAGTGCTGCCTGGGGACCCATGAAAGCCGCTGTTTAAATAAGGGACTAACTGTAAGGATTGCCGCTCGAAATAGCACTTTGTAACACCATCGAACTGAATCCGAACATTTCACTAACGCTCGAGTGTAATAACAGAAATCCTATATCGAAGGTGCAATATTATTAGAAATAAACTGTGTGGCTTTGATATCGACTATACAAAGTTTGATGTCACGAAGCAACACATTACTATAATAGTGGCAATATAGAGAATGTCTAAATATGAACGCAAATTATCCGGCGCAAGTCTGGCCGCGCGTGCTGTCCCCATCCCGCTCGGGATTAGAATCCCAGTGGTGCGTTTGTGCTGTTATTCCACTATTCGTGTATAATATTCCTCTATTGTTTCTACTAGAAAAACCTTTTGATATCCGTTTCAAAGCACTGCGAAACAAAAAACTGACGCAAACCACTTTTAATTACCAAATGTAAGCGTCGATTTTCGCTATTCATATTTTTCCCGTTCGGAGCGATTGTCGCGATCCAGTCGATCAAAAAAGTTGTTAAAGTCGTAGTGAACGGTCATCGTGCTCTGCCACAAGACAATTGAGTCCACATGGGACGGTGATAACAAGGGTTAGCAGAGATGAAATGAGTCGGGGTCAGTGCGCGCTCTCAGAACTCAATATTTGCCCTGCAATACAACTTTTATTGCGAGGATCAACATGCTCGTACCACATATAGGCGTGGAAACGACGACGTCGAACTGTAACCTTTTAATGAATAGACGTCAAATCACGTTGAATGTTTGGAGCTTATGTGTATTTGGCTATTTGTGCAAATTGTATTAGACAGTATCTATACAGCTGACGAAGTTGCAGCTTGCGAGACGAAATTTTTCTAAGTCATTTGTCGGCGTCGCATGGGATTGGATGATATTACGTCTGTGTGACGAAGACGAGCGTGTACCGGAGCACTTCGCAACTGCACTGACGACATCTGGTTCTCTTTATTTGATTTTCAACTATACGAAGGAACATTCAAGTTTTATGTCGACGCTGCGACACATTCGAACATTTGGAAAGGAATATCTGCTCTAATGAGGTTTTGGATTTCTAGTTAGAATTCGATTTCTATTCGACTCGCATGCGCCTCAACTATCGTATACTTTATTATTATTAAAACTTGTGTAATTCTCCAGTTTTTCTTGAAACCAAGCATGCTTGTAGAAATTTCTTTAAAAACGAAGTCCTTAACTTAAATTCGGTCACAAAATGACTACTGAAACACTTGGAAAATTAAACGATTCAGTATAGATTAACAAATTGTTGGTAGGGCACTTAAGGCTCTTTGGCCGAAACTGCCTAAAACGCGTCCAGTGATTGCCATTGCGGAAATTGTTTGGAGATAGGTGGAGGCATTAAAACCGTTGTTGTACAAACGTGGGTTGCGAACATCGTGCGTGAGCAATATCGTTTGGGACAGATGGCGAAGGGCGGGGCCGACCGGGTTGTTTGCGTCTGTGCCTCGGACGGTCAACAGCGGCGGCAAACACGCGTGCGAACGTTCATGTGTCGGCGCTTGTTGCTATTTTGTATCAATACAACTTGTGACCCGTTCAATTTACGTACTCTACAGCTCTCTACGCGACGTGCAGTTATGCGCAGCTTTGAAGTGGTTTCCACTTGATTCACGAAAGTATATTCCACTCAATCGTGCTGTTTCGTGTTGGCGACCTCGTCAGTGAGAATATTCAACTATATTAATATAATTCTATTATTATTAATACCACAAACCACAAGTTTGAAATGAGAACAATACCGTATCTGAAATTATGGATGCATGCATGTTTGTTGATAAGCTACATGCAAACGTCCGCCTCCATTGGCGCGCATTTATCATAGTTGGGTTCAAAGTTCGGATACAATAACTTTGTTAGTCATTTATACAGTTTATGTCGCCTTCGCTTATGCCATGCAAAAAACATAGAAAACTAAAAATATAGATAGTAGATATATTTTTTAATATTTTTATGGAAAACTTGTACTAAATTTTTGTGACGTTAGTGTATTTTGTGTTGATATACACTAAGTACAACAGCATATAGATTATGTTTGGTATAGTGCATAGCTCAGACACCCCAACAAGATTTTTAGTTCGAAAATGAAAATATTGAAAACTTGCAGAGTTATAAGCTATTCAAGTTATCTAGTGTTCTTCGCGCTATGGTGCTCATTGCGTCCCGTAGCACGTAATCCATGGTTATTATTGAAAAATAAGTGATGATCACATTTCACATCACATTCTGAACAGGATTTGGACAGTTAGAATTATTAATGAATTAATTGATAATTGATCAATTCATTAATTGAAAAATATATGGTCCAAAAACTACCCCAATGGATTGCGTTACTGATTCTGAGCAAACTACTTTCAGGTTTGCACTATACCAAGAATAGCGTTCTATATATACATCAGGAAGAGAAAATATATACCCAATTACTTTTGCGAAATGATAAAAAGTGTAATTCAAGTTTCGGCCAAGTGCTTATTATATAGTGGAGCGCCGTAAGATTTATTCTTGGGAATCCAGGGCCAGTCAATGAATCTTTATAAAAACTTTTGAAATGTGTTTTTAACAGTAAATAGAAGAATGCTTGAAAAAAAATGCGATCTCATTTTTTTATTGTTGATCAACGCATAGCTTTAACAGCTGATCGTAGAGATGTAAAATTTTCAGGACGTACTCCTTGCATAACGAAGGCATCTAAAAAGAAGGGATTTTAAAAAAATCATTCTCTAAGGGAGTAAATAGTGGTTCTAAATACAAAATTTTACAGATCTAAATTTAAAGTTGACGGAGTTTTATACCAATTTTAAACCACTATTTCACCCCCTTGGGGGATTCATTTTCAAAAATCCCTTCTTTTCGGATGGATGCCTACCTGCTCTTAATGGACTTAGACTTAGACTACCTTATACATACACTGTTAAAAACAGAGATTATACGATTTTGATGCCTTATGGCTCTCCACAAATAGCAAATACAAGAATTTATAAATGGAAACGTTTGCTATAAATGTTGGCACTTACAAGCAAAGAATTTTGTTACACTAAGTCCATAAAGAGCAGCGTGCAGAAACTGTAATTCCTTTTTTAAATTGCAGCGCCACGATGCGCTGATGGAGATTCATTGAACTAGCGCATCATTTATCAAGGCAGCATTTCTTACTCACTTTTATACTGCACAACCCTAGATTTAAAGTTTATTCCACTCACCCGTTAAAGCGCTGCATACTATGATTACAGTTTTTGGAGCTTTTTGTGAAAACAATGAGGATTTTTACTCGTTGGCTTTTCAATTTAAGTCTTGGATTTCAGTGTATACAGACTAAAAGTATAAAGTATGCGATCTCGTGCCTTGTCTTTTGTGTTTTTCTTGCAGAGACAGCAGTGATGTCTCGAGCAGACAAAGGGTACCATCCAAATGCATTTTGGTGGCAAGTTCTACCGTGGAACATAATCAATACTGTACACGGCATGATGGCAGTGAAGTTGACGCTGATGACAGTTGTTTGTTTTATTTCCTCAGGCTCGTTTAGCCCCCGGACAAGAAGCAACTTCCAACATACTTCGCGAAACGCGCCATTTTGATGAAATTGACTTTTGGAGTGACAGCTGCCAAAATCCTCACGTGAAACAAAGTACAAAGAAACATGAAGTGGAGCTAATGTGTACGAACGAGTGTTGTTATTTGTTCAAAAGATAAAACCGGGAAGTTATGTGATGATTTGAACTTAACATAAACCATTTTTTGGAAATATTATAACAAATCGGGCAAGTGCATACATGTAGGGTTCCGTAGCTGCCCGGCATAATAATGAGGTGGTGGGTTTTCGATTGTTTTTGTTTCATAATACTAATAACGTTTTATGTAATTTTCTATGGAATTAGTAAGAAAATTTTGTTACTTTCCACTTGGGCAGCTGTTATTCGTAAACATGTAATATAGCTGTGATAGTTTTCCTTTTAATTTCATCATATATAACTTTGTCGGCGTAAGTAATATGTACAGCCAAGCAAAATTACAACTTTCTAGTACTACCAGTATCTGAGCTAAACTGCGAATGGACGGACGGACATGGCGAAATAAAAAGGGTTCCGTTTTGCTATTTTGGCTATGGAACCCACAGTTATTGCCTTCTCTGTATACACATACAGGGGGTATGTATATAGAATCAAGGCTTTATATTAGGCCTTATATTCATAATAAATTAGCACACATTTCAACAATATTTTAAAGAATGTTTTGTCTTCTACATTTCTATTTTAAAAATTGAATGAAAAACAAAGACAAAATATTCGCTAGTTACTTAAACTGGTCTGCTAATTTATTAGATAGGGGATAGAGCAGTGTTAGTACGTAAATAGTTCAATACAGATATATATCAGTTGTATTTCAAAACGTCACGGCTCACTGTTGGTTTAAAGTATTATTTGTTGTGTTAGAAGCTTATTATGACATTACAAATCTTTTAAGTTTGGTATTCGCAATAAGTTTCATAAGATTTATTACACAATAAGAAACAACCGCGGAAAGTTTTGCGTTTGAGTTTTGTTTCCGCAACAATATTAAAACAGCGATATTACAACTGAGAAGTATTGAAAAATTTGAGGCGGAAACATCAGTTCACGAAACGCGAAACCCGCACATGAAGGAACTTGGGTCTGGCGTGGCCGCGGGCGGTCGGGCTCCACCAATGTGCTACAATACAGTGCTGCCAACTTTGCCCCGCTCTCACAAGCTGCCGCCGTATAGCCCGACCATGTAAAACTTTCATCTACTTAGTTTTATTTCACACCCAATTTATTCCCGAGTAGCAATCTAAACGCGATAAACGTAGTTCGTTCTTGCTCTTTTATTACCTACCTGTGGGGCTACTAACTCGCCAGATACGCCTTCGATTTAATTCTCATCTAAATCTAAATTCTGGTAGACCTATTTCCTCATTTACTGGTTAATGATTAATTATCTTTGACTGGTTTAACAACTTTTTTGATATATAATTTGAATTTATTGATACCAGGGATGTTACAGAGCTTTGACTCCGACTCCGAAAGGTCGGAATTTCCGATAGATTTTACACCTCCGACTCCGACTTCGGGTACGACACTTTTAAATTGGGGGTTTTAGTCCCATCCTAGCTACAAGGGGGCCGCTGCCAAATCCTAGTTTGTAGATATTAATTCTATAATCTCTCAATCTATGAAAAATTTGCTCGGATTTCTTTTTATCACAAAGAATTCTGTTATTATTTTCGTTAATTTTGTCACATCACGCTACGACCAATAGAAGCGGTGCAGAAATTAAAAATGTTGCAAAAACGGGGAAAATTTACGCAGACGAAATTGCGCGGGTCAGCTAGTAAGTAATAAATATAAAAACAGGCGATACCGTTAAACATAAAAGCATAGAGACGCAATATTGGTTTAAATATAAAACCGCGGTTGTTGTCTAAAAACCCTTAAAAGTAGTATCAAGCCAATTTCCCTATTGGGGTTTAGAGTGTCACCGCATAAAATAAAAATACCTACCTAACAGCCACCCTGTATCCCGAATCGGCGCGGGGGCAGGGAAAGGAGGTTCAGTACTTGTAATAAAAACTCGTTAATACTTTATTTACTGTATTAGCAAACGTATGGTAGGTATTCGTTATATATGCCACGATCAATATATACTCGACGTCTTCAACTATATATTAAGTTTGAACCGCAATGTTTCCTTTACGGAGCCACCAGAGTTTCGCCGGAACTGACGTCAATGGTACATCCGAAGGTTGAACCGCCTATAATTTGCTTAAAGGTAAACAAGTGCTGTACATATGTATACTTATGTATATTCTTGACATGACTAATGTATATCTTCGGCCTGATAGACTGAGATTTAATTATACTAACATTACCTATCTACTCTACTTTGCTTAAGTAGGAGGCTAATGCTTTTTGTGTCGGTTTTCTTGTCAGTTATATTTAAGTCTTTATTGACTATTTAATTTTGGCAATGTCCAAACCTACTCGGTACAAATGTCTTCGACTGCTTAGTCACGGAAATTAGTTAAAAATAATATAGCAACCGTAGAATTTTAAAAATATATAAAATCATTTTGGAGCTATGATGATTTGGTTTATTGATTCTGTGAATTATGCAGCTAAAAATTTCAAGTAGCGGTTAAGAAAATTAAAATGCATTTTTTTTATTTTATTTAATCATTTGGAAGACCAATAGCAATAACAATACTATTATTATAACCTTGTAAGCAACATACAGTCAATTACAGGTCCTCACTGATAGTCAACACATTTGCGGGATTGCAAAATGAAGAAAAAAATACAATAATTACAAAAATTAAGTACAATAAAATGAAATAAAAAAACAAAATTAAAAAAACATTAAACAATTACTACTAAATGTACAACCAGTCATGCTGGCCTGTAACTGGTTGTATAATTGGTATTAATTCCTTAATGTTTTCATTCTTTAGATTGTTTGACTGTAACAACTGTTAGCAAGCTAAATAAATAAATACATTTAAAAACATTCAAAGTTTCACATTTGTAATTTCAGTAAGCTACTACACTTTTCTATATAAAAAAAGAATCACAACCTAAAGCCTATCTTAATTATATTTTAATAATTTTATTATACTCTATAAAGATCCTTTACATCACGATTATCCAAGATTAGGGTGGTCTGAAAGCATTAGGGGTTTGGCAAACAATGCAAGCGATTATCTGGTGAATGGATGTCAGTAGCATCGGGCGCGCGCCGACCGCCTCGTCGGAGTTATTGTAATATGTAAACGAGCTCACTGCCCGCTACTTAATTGTCCCGTCAATATCAAACTTAAATGTTTGTGACCTATTTGTAATAGATACATGTGGTTAATTGAAATTTTTATAGTGGTATGAATTACGTAGTGTGCGAGAGATTCTATAGAGACAAAAATAGTGCAATTAGTCACCTAAATGTATTGATATTTGATACTTATCGATTACATTTATTATAGAAATAAAAACAAAAACGTTGGTAAGTTTATCGATAGAAAAAATCAAATAGTTTTGCAGTTTGGAATCGAATATGCCTTTGAAGATTTATTCAAACACTTGAAGAGATTCTCCTAGCGAGTTTTCAGTCAAGATATAATTATGAGCTATAGCGGTGGTAGCCTAATGGATAAGGCATCGGCCTAGCAATCGTGAGGTCGCGGGTTCGAGTCCTACCCATTGTACTACCGACGTGAACCCACTCCTAACACAAGCCTTTGAGCTCAGCTGGAGGGGTCAACAAGATTGCTAGTAATGTGGGACTCAATCCCACATTGCTAGATATATTAAAAAAAATAGTGCAAAGTTTGTTGGAAATCTATAATTTTATGTGTATATGAAAACCGTAGTTTATACGAGACTCTCCATTTTAATTCTAAACAAAATACCTACCTGACGTTATTTAGTACCAAATGTTAAAAGTAGGGTATTTAAAAAAAACATTTCTCTCTTGTCCCCTGCGAGTTTGATGAGTGAAGTCTATTCAAAACCGTGTATATTTTTTTAAAAGAAAGAAATTTTAATGAGATATAGAAACAATGTCATTGAATCAGAAATATAGTAAATCAACGGCTAATGTCTTTACAATATAAAAAATATAAAAAGCTCTATAGTGGTTAGTCAATACTCTGATAGTTTGTAATGGAAGTATAGAGTTCATTCAACTATAATTGCCTCGTTAGATGGCTCAGACAGAATTTCCACGACAATAATTTTTCATTTTCAATAACATTACAGAGTTTTCGAATCACTGAGTAATCGCTCCGTAATATATCTTAAAGCAATCTGTTTTGAAGCTTGCAAATTATTGAAAGGTTAATGACATGACGTGAAACATACCACCTTAGTAGCACAAAGGGTACGTTATACAAATTCTGGTGTCTTATACTGACCTACTGTATAAAATATGGGGAACATTTGGTGCTTATGTTGTGGGATTGGGCAGTTTGGGATATCTATATGGATAGAATACCGCAGGTGGCTGGCACCAGCTGAACACTTAAGATGCTTTGTATCCATGTTCCAGCAGCTCGTGCCAAAACGTTTGCTAAATTCGCTTTTTAACCCAATTTATGCAACCGAAATAAATATTTCAAGTTTGGTGTTCTTCTGACTGATGACACACAGTTTGAATTTCACATTTTTGGTGCAAGTTATCATGCAGGACCAAAATTTAATTAACTTATTTGCGGGCCGTCGAAAAAACCCGCCATTAATGTACTTAATTCGGCAATTAAAATTTAATTTGATTGCGGCTGCGCGGCTTGCGGCGGCAGCGGCTACACCTGCAGGACCGAGTAGAATGAAGTAATTCGACTCGTTGCGGCACGTCCCCGGCATTACTTACCATCAACCAACAATTTGTTTTTTCCCACCCTCAAGAGAAACTCGAGCAAGCGCGCCCTGCTTTTTAGTCCCAATTTATTCTTCCAATAAACTTTTCCGCTTTGCTTTTTGCACGGAAAATGTGCCTAAAATATTTAAACAGTTTATGTTTTCGTTCACATCCTTATGTTACTGCTTATGAACGCAATATTACTCGATGATACCGTTCGCAAACTCTTAATGCCGTTCGTGCCCATCCAACTTACGTAACCTGAATCACGAAACGGTATGTAAATAACATGGAAACTTTGAGTGCAAAAACGACTCGCAAAAATGATGCTATTTCATTTGTTTCGAGTATCCCTTGTAAAAACGACCGTACCTACTAATTGAAGGTTAGAAAGAACTAGAGGCTTCTGTAACGGTAGAAAAATTTAAAAAAGGAAGAAGGCAATCTATGACAATCAGTATTTGAGGGTATCTATGCGGAGAACGGCTGTACGCCCAGTAGCTCGCGACTCTAACGGCCCGTGACAATCGCTTCAATGCTAAATGTCATGGTGGCCATTGTTCTACTCGCCCCCTTCGCCTCTTCAGCTGGCCGCGCCACCCTAACTTTCCCTACTGAAGCACTGGCATTTATCCCCACACCCTTACCTCCGTTAATGAAAAATGTAGGGCTTGGAATATTGATTATAGTTTTTACTCCTCTGTGTTACGGTGAAATATTTCACAGTTTTACAGAAGCAACACAGGAAAAGTTTTGCAATTAAAAACTTGAATAAGTAAGTAACTCGCGTATGTTCAAAGAAGAAATAAACTGTAAGACTGATTGGGGATGAGGAAATATGTGTATAGTTAGTTACTATGGTACGGGTAGATTTTTGCATGAATATTTTGTATTTTATATTAGTATCCGCGCTCTAATGTTAACCCTTTCTAAGTACATGTTTTTTCCTCGCAGTCTCACGATCGCAGGGAGTCATGAGTTCATGACTTAACCATTAAGCAAGCATTATTGCTTAAAAACTTAAGCAGCTAGGTATGAATATTTTCAAAGTACATACTAAGTTTTCTCAATATCTACGCTAATATTATAAAGCTGAAGGGTTAGTTTTTTTATTTGGTTCGAATTAAAAATATATTTTAGTGTCGAGGAAGGCTATAGGCTAACTTGCTATAACATTAGATTATTAACTTTTGCTACGACCAACAGAAGCGAAGCACCAATGAAAAATGTTGCAAAAACTGGGAAAATTGACGCAGACGAAGTTGCGCGGGTTGCCTAGTTTATTAATAAAACGTTGGCAAAAGTTAGAACCTTGAAGAAGAATTTTCACCTCTGAAATGTATAAATAAGTTTCTCTATAATGGAATGTCTAATAACTCACGTTAATCAGCTCTAATCAGTTTTATTGCCGCCTTAAGCAAATTATGACAATGAAATAGTGAATTTAGTTGAAGTGAAGTAAAAGTGGGTGTGGGGGGATGTTAACTTAATATGGCGGAGGCATCACGGCAATTTGTTCGAGACGAACCTCCAGTCTGGCTGAGTGCTGGCAATATCAGGGTTGTCCTCATCACTGTTATGACTAACAGCTACTATTATTATGATGACTATGTGAGACAGTTTCAGGATGGTTTTTACGTCCCTCGTGAAGGGTTAAATTGTTTTTATTAGGAGTTATGTAATCAATTTTAAATGTATTGCTAGCTGACCCGTGCCCACTTTGTTGGGCCTATGATATTCACAAATAACATGGCTTTTTATAGGTAAAATATTTTTATAAATAGGTTGAGTAGATCCAGAGATTATTCCCTACAATCTCACAAACTCACAAACTTTACCTCATTATAATATTGTGTAGAAGTATCGATAAGTGCAGGTAATTTGTTTTGGTCCTTAAGCGGATAGAAAGATCGCGTGTTTAAAAAATTAACAGTAATAAAAAAGTTTCTACAGCTTGCAGTAGAGGTTGCCTGTGTTCGACTCAAAGGTGAGAAAAAAAAAGAAAAGATAATATTCGAAGCAAATATTTTCATTTTATCTGAGAAAACTATTTATATTCCCATCTCTTCCAAGCAAACTATATTCGGTGCTCGGCAGCCCTATAACAAGTTTACGCTTGCGCTATCGAAGGAAATCGCGCGAAAAGTGATTATGGATCGGTAAGACCTTTAGCTTAAAACCTGCACATACCTACCGTGAGGTCGTCAATATGGCGAGCACCCACACACGCGAACCTATTTACGTCATTTACGCACACATACGCAGTGGCGACAACTTCATTAGGAAGCCATAAGACGGCGTCAAGAGCCATCACACGATAACTTTATGTACCTATTAAATTGTTCGTCTATATGTTTATTTTAGTTTTTATGATGAAATTTCACTATGACTCAGTGGATATTTGAGTATAAAAGCATATTTTATGATCAGGACGTTTTATGAAGTCTGATTGGTTTTAATATCAAAAAGACCCATTATATAAGATTTCCAGATAATACTTACAATAGATACCTACTTCATTTACCGCGTATATTAATGAAGTATATCTAAACATTGTTCAAATTCATGTCTCATTACCATCAGCAGTTATAAAATGGAATGTAATATCAACATTAATGTTTAATGCTACCTCATTATTTATTCATTTATGAAACAAAAACATTTGACTGCATTTGTAACTGAGTGTGCCGAAATGAATATTTTTTGTTAGAGAGCATTCTTTGCATTGTATTTTATAGGAGAGAGACGTCCATAAAAATCATAAAACGTACTAAGGGTGGGCCCCATTTGTTCTACTATTTGCATACGATACAAACGAGTGAAGACAACGATGTCCTTCTGCAAAGATCGTTGGCCGCCGACAATAAAAGAGTATTTGCGAAGAAATTTAATAAAGCGGAAGTGGACTGCCATTACGGCGCGCCCATAGAGCCTTTGGACGTACTTGTAGGTGTATCGGACTTCGCTGGCCTTGTTATAGTAATAGTAATTCATATTTATATCACCACAGTCGTCGTGTTGACGACTGTGGTGACGTTGACGTGTCATGTACGCATGTGGACGATGTCGGTTTAGATAATACTGTGGGATTAAACGTTCAATTCGCTTTATAATTTACTTGCAATGTTTGTTTCCAGTTTGTTGTTTGATCTTCAATCTTTTTATAGGAGTAACTGTTTGAAACATATCTTTGATAGTACATTGTTAATGTATTGTCCTTGTAATTGGGAGGGTTCAAATTCTACCTTTGAGAATGAGACTAATTCGTTTCCAAGCGTTTAGTCTTGTTGAAAGGAATCCAACGTATTGTACATTGCTCTTTTAAAAAATAAAGATGTTGATGTCTTTACTCGGAAGACTATAATGACTAGTAATCTACATAGGTTTTTTTTTGAAGATGACTAGCAGTATGGGATTGGGTCCTACATTACTAGCAATCCTGTTATCCCCTCCTAAGCTCAAAGACTTGTGTTAGGAGTGGGTTCACGTCGGTAGTATAATGGCTAGGATTCGAACCCGCGGCCTCACGATTGCGACACTGATGCCTTAGCCATTAGGTTACCACCGCTTCTGTGCTTATAAATTGATCAAGTAAACAATTACTTAAATAGAAAATCATTTTTCAAATTGTTAGTACATGTGTGTATGGATTTTCTAAAGAACTTAATTCTTTCAACAATATAATGGATTTGTGAGGGAATTTAAATTCGTCGGGATTTGTCTATTTAGGCGTATCGTAAGCGGCTCGAGGACGCTCGGGGGCTTCGACGACAAGCTAAGCTATAACGCTTTAATAATATAATACGTAGAATTAAATTTCTAACTTACATAAGTTGCGGATAGAATAACAACGGTTTTTCAAAGAATTGCTACGATATTCTTTTAATGGAATCGATTTTCATGTTTATGGTAATATACTAAATGATTTTCCATTCTATAATATACCAATAACTCCAAAAAGGATGTGTTCAATGTATACCATACATAGTATATACATATTTATAGATAGTTTAAATTATGCATATGTTTTCGTAGCAGAGGCGTAGCTGCGTAGCGGACGTAGCGCGATACACAATCTCCGAACTACACGCTATTCCTTGAAGGCTATCTTCGTTGATGATCAAATCAAATAAAATACTATTAGGTTTTCATAATATTGTAATAATAATATCTTGGGACAACTCACACAACGCTATCTGATCTCAAACTAAGCAGAGCTTGTACTATGGAAACCAGACAACTAACAACTATAAATATATAATATTATAGATAAATTATACCCAGACATAGAATAAACCATCGTGCTTATCACACAAAGTTTTTTTCTGGGTGGGGATCGAACCCACGACCCCCGGCTTTGCAGTCAGGGTCAAACACTAGACCAAGAGGCCAGTCACTGCATGTTTTTTTTTAAGATTGTTTTTGTAAATAATTTTGATATCTTAGCTCAACTATGGCTGTTAATACATCGGTCTTATCTCCCTAAAATTCAACCCAAATATTACAAAGAAACAAACTTTGCTGTTCTAAATACATACTGAGTAATACCGACCCAGCCACAGTTATGCTAAGTCATGTTTATTTAAATAGCCCTTTATTTAAAGTTCAAAGAACTTGATATATAGTGTATATTTCTTGGGCGTATGTGTGTTTAATTCCGCTTAGTATGGGGAGTTGGCGCCGACGAGTCCCGTCGCTTACTTGTTGCGCGCCGCCATGCCACCCATACTATTTACGTCCCGACCTAACAATATCGACTGTTTTTACTAACTACACTCCATAGTTTTGACTATAACACTGAGTATTGAAGAGGCATAGAGATTATAAGTCTATTGTAGATATATTATTGTTAAATTGTTGTGATTTGTACAACTTTTTCAGGTTTTATTTTTATCGCGCAATTTCGTTTGCGTAATCCCCTTTTTTTTTTTGCAACATTTTTATTGCTGCTCTACTCCTATTGGTCGTAGCGTGATTTTTCAATTCGGACTGGTAGTTCCTGAGATAATCGCATTCAAACAAACAAACTCTTATAGCGACGCCATATTATTATTAGTAATATTAGTATAGATGGATCTCGGAGGTATTTTAAGGTAACATTCACTTTGATTTATTTCCCGACATTTTAACGGAATTGCAATGGCCATGCCATTAAAATATCTACGCAATTATGAGTAGTGTATAACATTGGTTCAAGTCGTTAGAATAACGTTCGTCCCAACGTTGGCGCCAATGCTATTTTTTTTTCTAGATCCACACGTTTGATGAGTGGTGATGGAACAGATATGTGTGGAGTCGGTGTAAAATTGTGTAATTTGACTTATAGTGTCTTTTTGTGAATAACTCATGTCAATTTATTCTAACTGCAACGCCCTTCAATTTACATATCAACCCATATGATGGCCCACTGCTGGGCATGGGTCTCCCCAGTAGATCCTACTAGTATGTAGATCCTGGGGGTAATTGCCATAATCGCCACGCTTGGCGAGCGGGTTGGCGATCGCAGTAAGGCTTTAAGTACGCTGAGGACGCTGCTGCCCGTCCTCCGGGGTGAAATCCCTTAGTCGCCTTGACGACACCCACGGGTAGAGATGGGGTGGTACTATTCTTAAGCCGGCACCACACGGCAATTTAATTTATTTTTATTATTTCTTCCTAATTCTAAATTCAACAGAATGAAACAAGACATTAATTTATAAAGCATAATTATAACAACTCTGTCAGACCTTACTAAGCGTTGCAATTTGTAACCAAACTGAGTAAAACATTCTGAGTTCCGTGAAAGTAATTACAACAACAAAAGTGATTTGACCGTAGAACAACCTGGCCCAAATAAACTGTCATTATCTCTATACTAAGTGTATTAGTGCAGTTCATCCACAAACGAACTGGTACATTCGCGTTAGGGGTAATAAAAGACGGACGCTTGTGTGTAATTTGCGCATTTGCAGCTTTGCTCAACTCATCACGGCCAGATTGAAATTCCTTTCGCAGCCACACGTCGCCGGCGCGGTGGCGCCAACCTCACTTGTTGCGTAGTATGAAACGTCATAACTACCCTTACGTGACGATATTATACGACAGTTTGTTTTATTTGCGTCCGGCTTATCAGACTCCCATCTACATAATACCTACGCAGTAAACTTTATCGTGACGTTCACGCAATTATTTATAAGTTTCTTGACACGGATTGATAGTGTGAGTGACTTTATTTGGTTAGAATCAGAACGCTTTGACCTAGAATAGAATTAGAGATACTTTTGCTATGTTTTTCGTAGTCCGTGCTCGTGAGAGAGTTAGGTCCTTTTCACATGTTCCGGTTTCAACCCGGTCTCGTGCCGGGTGCCCGCCGTGAATATATGTCGACAAGACCGGAGGGACGCCTGAACGTGTGAAAGCTACTATACATCGCCATATACTTACCGGTCGCCGGCTACCCAGCGCCGGATTGAAACCGGAGCGTGTGAAAAGGACCTTACTGTGCGGGTTACAATATACGTGAATGTTGATTATCAATATTATCATACATAGAAACGGACCTCCTTCGAATTTGACTATCTTCCCTTATAGGACATTATGAGGTACGTATGTATAACAAGCTTCGCAACAAATACTATACACAAGTGTAACTGTTTGCCATCAGCATCATCAAAAAGTTTTTTTCTTTTGTTCTTTCTATAATCAGAAACCTTTCTATGGTTCTTTTTCTGTATTTTCAGAAACTTTCTTTGGCCATTTCTTGAAAGTATTGTCCTTCAAACACAAAGCCATGACTATGGCGTTATGCCTACATTACTTATACAAATGTCTAAATCAACGCACTAAAAAGTTTAATTGAATAAATCAAACTAATATCGTAAAGAAGCCCTTGTATGCTCATGGGAAAGCAAATAAATTAACAAGAAATCGACTAAATAAAACCAATTTGCCTGAAACAAGCACCAATCAGTTTCTTAGAACATAGTTCTACGTAATATGGTCACGTTGCCTGATTAATGGCGAAATGTTCACATGTTATTAATTAATTAGTGTAGAAATTAATATTGTGAGGCTTGCAGTTGACGTTGGTGCAGGACGTCGGCGACATGCGTCAGAACATGCCTTGATTGCGCTTTCCGTCACTACTGCACTTTAATTAAAGAAGCCCTACGCTTTAGTTATTTACATGAAACTAAGTATCGATGGAATTGCGTCGCCCCCGCGTCTGGGAACTGAATCCTCACTAATGATACACGATTGGCGTTTGATAAATTGCTTTTCTTGAGTAATGGGATAGTTTTGTACTTACGTTAAAAATATATTATGTGTTGTTATAATGCAGTAATAAAGAGATATCTTACTATTTCATTATAAAGCCACTATTTACCATTAAAGTACAGTCACATTATTCCTAATTCTGTATAGTATGAGAGTCATTGTACTATATTAAAAACAGCTCAATGACTTAAGTGAACGAAATGTATTTTATAACGTCCAAAACAAAGACGTTCTTGATACGTCACAGACGACAATATAATACATGCAGCAAGATCGTACGGGGTATAAAAGAAAAAATAAAATTCTTTACGATACTAAAGATGGAAATCTGCGCGTGTATGAAAGAAATACAGACATTCTTGGGGGCAACAGAGCCCCGGGCGGGCACTTAGCTCCGGCTATTAAGGCGCCGTGACCGCCAGCGCGACGAAACGACGAAAACTATAAAACCGTTAAAGCAACGTTTCAGCAGCCGTAAAGAGCGTCGCAAGATCTGTTGACAATGTCGCCCCAACCCGCCATAAACCGTATGCACCCGGCGAAGCTGTAAAACTTAATGGTACTCTGATTAAACTTATCTCTCAAGCTAGCAAATCACGACCTTCGCTAATAACAGCTCGTTCAATCTGCGATTACGACAATTTTTATTTACCATCATTATCAGCAGACATCGATGTGTCCAGAGACCACGAAAACTTAGTATCGTACAGGAGGAAAAGAGAGAGTGGTCACCTTTTTGTGGTTACCACTCTACCCTCAGAGTGACAAGTGTTAAACCAATTATTATTTTTTTTTTTTTAAAGATAACTAGCAATGTGGGATTGTGGTCCCACATTACTAGCAATCCTGTTAACCCCTCCAGCTAAGCTCTATGGCTTGTGTTAGGAGTGGGTTGACGTCGGTAGTATAATGGTCAGGATTCGAACCCACGACCTCACGATTATGAGACCGATGCTTTAGCCATTACGCTACCGCCGCTTTTTTTTGCAGTAATCAAGACAGATTTGCCGTGGTATTTTGTAAACGGCTCATCTCGCTACCCTGGAAGATTATGATTGGACAACCAAATAATGTGTAATCTTAAGTATAAGTGTAATTTCAATCTGCCTTGTTATTCGTACATTGTAATTTTCACTCATGGTATTCAGTGCCGTACAATGCTTTATGATGATTTATGTATTATACGAACCATACATTTGTGCTCTTAGTTACTCTCAGAAAAGAGCGACAATGGACATTGATTGGTAAAGTAAATACATGATCGGTTACACTATTAAGATGTTTTAAAT
This sequence comes from Herminia tarsipennalis, assembly GCA_945859575.2. NCBI lineage: Eukaryota > Metazoa > Arthropoda > Insecta > Lepidoptera > Erebidae > Herminia > Herminia tarsipennalis. The sequence continues at coordinate 10,594,208 of OX243842.2, read as the reverse complement.
TAGAGGCATTGTATTTAAATGGTATAAACCGGATGGCTTCCGAATGAGTATGTCAAGTGTAGAGTTATGGCTTCTTGGCGCGACGCCCGCTCACCCGACTCCGACATTGGTTTGTTGTCTTAATACGTTTACTTGTGCATCGTACAAATAGCTGCATTAAATGCTTTAGGATGCTTTATAAATTGCAAGTTTCATACCCCGCCTACAGCCCCGTGATTTGATTCATTAACGAGTTACGTTGAAAGTTAACCTCTTAATGTAAAACCGAGTTACTTGTTGGTAGAAATAAAGGAGAATTTTTAAGTTTCACCAACAAATATAAAGTAACAAGTGCTAGGCTAGATTCAAAGATAAGAGATCTTCTTCTAAGCGAGTGGACTAACGAGGCGTAACTTTAAAATACTTTCATTTATACAGAGCGCTCGGGATAGCGTCTACAGACGTCTTTATGTACAAACTTGTATACTTAGCGTCGACTGTATGATCACACTGAGACACCAAAAAACTACTGATAGTGCGGGGTAATGTGAAGTCACATAAAACGGCGAGGACTCTGAAAACGCTTTACAAGTACTGGAAGGATGTTGTAAAGGTTTTACGATCGCGTTCCGTCAGTGAACGTTGCATTGGTCTTAATGGACGACCTAAGTGCATAGGGACATTCATGACAGCGGTAAAGTGGTAAGAAAACGTTTGCAATACGAATGGTAATGCCACTAACGGTTCATTAAAGGGAAATAAATGTGGCCGCAGTTACCCGAATGTTCTCGGCGGTTACAGTTATGACCGACACGTTCAACGATTGCTGTTTTCATTGATAGTATTGTCACTTGGCTTAGAACAGGAAACGGGATGATGAGGCGCCTATCTAAAATGTTTTGAACGTTTGTTTAAAGTTGATTATACTGTGCTGTCAGTTTAGGTACTGATGATAATTAATTAATAATATATTAATCTGTAGCGCATTTGCGGCAATAGCTAGCTGCCTGCCCCAACTTCGCACGGGTATAGTTTTTACCCGACTTGGAAGAAGGAAGGGTTATGTTTTCGCGCGTAACTTGTATGTAATATTCTTTATTCCCTCATATCTTTCAAACCATTCGACGGATTTATACAATTAATTTACAAATAATACCTTGTTCAATTGGTCTTGATTACCCAAGTGTTCTTAGATAAGTGACGTATAAAAAAAATAAACATGTGGCTGTGTTTAAATATAAGGTGCGAAAAATAAAAGTTTTTTCGAATACTGCAACATGGGTATGAAATTAAAAGGCTTATCGTAAGCATTTCAAAAAGCTAGTTAGCAACCATTTTTTTAAAATTTTCAATACTTGGCTATCGATGTGATAAAAGTTAGTTGTTACATCCTACAACCGTAAAAAGTACGTACTAAATAAAAAAACAAATAAAAAAATCAAAATACCCACATCCACAGAAAAGATGGAAACAAGATCTCCTACATGATATAATGTCATGCAGTTGGAGGCACTATACTAACTAAAAGTTCATTGAGATCCATTAATGTATCCGGCTGCATGATTTTATATCATGTAGAAATTCTTGTTTCCATCTTTTTCGTGCAGGCTGGTATTTTGATTTTTATTTTTTTTTTACTACGTCAAAAATTCAAATTTTCTTCTATATTTGGCTTACAATAACAGAAACAACAAAAAAGGAATTATACATGCATTTAGCGATTCATTTTTTGATAGAAAAAGAAGATAGAAGATATTAAATCTTTTTGAATTAGTCAAGGGAGCTCGTTTTTATACAAGTGGTTTATCTCCGATATGAAAACTAAAGAAATCTTTATAGTACCTATTTGATGACAAGCGCTTTTGTAAACAGATATAACGATTAACATTTATTCAAAATTTCCATTAGAAATCAAACGCAAATAAATAAAAGCTTTCAAAAATGCTGCTCTTGACTCTATGTTTGATTTACTCCGCGTCGGAACATTTATCCAGAGTGATTCATCACTTTGGACAATAATGAGGGAGATTCAGTTCCAAAGTAAAACAAATCCAAAACTCATCGATTAGTAATTCGACACTCAGCCTTTATTATATTTTCCATTTGCTGGCAAATGAGAATTTAATAATTGTGAAACACGATCATGTTTCCGTAAGCGATTTTCACTGTAAAATACATTGTTATTCATAGTGTATTTTCATTCGTGAATACGCTATTTCAGCATTAAGGCGCTTTTCAGACGACTCGGCACTTTGCTTGTGTTTTCATAACTTGACCGCAAGCGACTCTTATATGTCTGTGTTGTACATTTCTAACTCAAAGCCATTGAATCTAATTTGAAGTAATTAATGATGGAGTTTGGTTTAATCAAGTGGCATTTTTTTAATTCCCAAAAAAACTAGCATACTTAAAAAACGCAATGCAAAAGTTTGTCTTTCAAAGCTATGAATAGCGGTATATATAGTTTCCACGGCCATGTGTCATCGCCCTTATTATGCTGAGCTTAGCTTTCTAGAGAGTAAGGACGAGCTTGAATTCATTTTATATTCTAGACTTGTTACAACTTTTTGTTTTGCTTAGTTAATATTTTGTTAGAAACTTGACAGAATGTATGATATTCTCATCAGATATCATGAAAAAAATATATATTTTTCGTTCTTGGTTGATTACAATTAGTGACAACACCTAACTTATACAATCCAATCAGCAATGAATCTATTCCCTGTGCTTTTTATTCAAACAATATTGTATATCACTTGATCTAAAGGCAACTCAACCGAAGCCACTTGTAACTTCCACTGCCCTTTCCAATCCAATTCCATAAAACACTGTGCTATTTCAAGTTTCAATCAACATGTCCCGGAATCGGTTTACTGGGTCATTGTACCAGGAACATAGACAGTCGCAGGTGATACAGGCTTTATATAGGATGTTCTAGGCTAGACAGTCGTCGGCGACGAGCTTGTTTTAGTGGCTGATCGATATATCGCCCAGCACACCTCGCCCTACTTAGCCGGCCACAACTTTATTTTCTTCCCTTTATTTGAATACAACGATAAATTTATTATGAAACCCCCATTGCGATTACCTGCCTCGTATATTTTGTGTAGTTGAAACAAATAGTAATAGAAGATATTATTTCCAATAAATAATTCAACGTTTACAAAAGAAATAGGAATCGCTCGATAAAATTCCGATGTACATTCTGCAAATGGGAGTAAAATATATTGAGCATAGAGAATGTTGATGTATGTATAATTCTTCCTTTTGCCGTGTTCCTTTGGTCTTTTTGGTTAGAATTCGTCTTCGTTTTAAAGCGAGAACATGCCGAGATGTATAATGAAAGAAAACAGACCAGAATTTTATTCGCCAAAAAACAAAGTGACAGAAGTCAGCGCTGTAATGGCGAGCTCAACAGCTAATTACAAAGAATAGTACCCTAGCTCGGTGCGGACATTATTAAGTAGCTACTATGAACCCTCCGCTTTGTAAACTCGGAAGTAGGTAGGTATTTTCCCCGCATTTTTGGCATACTTGCGACAACCAGTCTCGAAAGTGTCGTTCGAGAATTTATGGTAAAATGTAAGACCCTGACAAATGAACTTTACGCAGTTCGAAGCGACGACGTGATGCCAAAGACAATGTGGATGCAAAATAGATTCAACAACATAAATTCTCCTTGTGCTGTTGTGTTAAAGTCACTACAGCGTATGTCACATAAAGAAAAAGAAGAAAATTAAACAAGAAATAAGATATAAATGGGAGTTGTAAAAATGGCGGCAAACTGACCGGCCATTATTTTTACAGCTCCAAATATAACTTGTAAAAAATGATTTGAATACGTGATAAATTACTAAGAACGCGACTTTGTGCATGTAATAAGCGCTTATATACTTGACACTGGCAGAAATTAGCCGTTAAAACGGCTAGATTGCCATAAACTCAAAGAAGAAGAAGAAGATATAAATGTGTTTATTAGCCTTACAACTAACTAGTACTTGTGAATCCTGCTGTTTTGGAATTAGATTTCCGCCAGGTTATGCTACAAGGTTGCTATATTTTATATAATTTATAAGAAATAAGATGAGAAAAATCATCCTTTAATTTTATCAAACAGTGATAAAATCCCTTAGTTTTAGATCACTTTCTATACGACATCCCGTCTACTAAGTGGGAGCAACCCTAATGAACACACTACATTTAACGTGGAATGAGGAGAATCAGCCAGCCAGCTCAAAGACACACGGATCTATCCCAGGATTGTTGCCCCTTTGTGCTAAACGTCTTTTGGTCGGATTAACTTCATATCACTGCACACTTGTGTTCAGTATTGGAACTCGTATGCGTTATGCGAACCAGACAAAGTTGTAACTACTGAATCTGAATTTTCGCTCGTTAAATTTCTGGAATGTTGTTTTGTACAATGCTAGTCTACCTCACTATAGGTATGTTTTGGTCTTTAATTATTCTTGAGTAAAATGTACTGTAAGTACTTGTAGCTGTATATAAGTAGTGAATACAGAAACATGAATTACAATTTTATATGTTTAATTAACGATATACTGATGGAAATTAATATCATTGAAAAGGTAAGAATTGTGTATTTAAAAATACAATTTTTTTTTACTAGGATTTCGATCAAAGTTACATTTGTTAATAGAACATTTAAAAATATTCAACTCACACGATTTTTTAATAAACTTTAATCAAAATCATTTGTAAAAGAGAAGAAAAATATACGTGTATAAGCAAAAATAATGCAAGAAGTGTTACAACAAGCAAGTTTGTTTAGAAAAATAAAATGTCATTGTCGCGAGAGAGTCAAGTAATAGAATCATAAGTCTGTGGTCTCCACACTGCACTGTTTCTGTGCAAGAGACTTCTAAAAGGTTTTCCTTTACGAGAAAAACTTTTATAATTAAAGGACATCAAAGGACCTCGCGATGGGGTTACACTTTGGATCGTTATTCAAAGCGGTTGTAACCGAGATAAGGGATCTTTTGGCGCCTTTTCAATGAAAGTTTATTTTATGAACTGTGACAAGGAGATAAATTTGTTCATAAAGCATCGATTTAATTTTAGAATATATTTTTAAAATGGACCTATGATGTTCTGATTTGTCCAGTTCTTCCTTAGAATTTTAAATACCAAGTTGCATCAAACTTCATCAGCAGTTAGCCGTAAAGATACTCCATTTTCTAATTACTTAGTAACACGAGCATTAGCGTAAATTACAATTTGAACATCTTTGGGTACAATACCTGTTTAAATATTTGTATCTTATCGATTACATTTCGTGATACACATAACATTTAGTATCACGTAGTTACGTGCTACGGAGCTGCCGAGCTTATTGACATTCTACTACCGTATACGAAACACACGTGAATACTAAATACGTAATCGAAATGATACAGATACATTGATGCATTTGGACAATGTCGTTATGTCTACATCAGATCTGTTCCGGCATTGGAACAGTAATCAAGTCTACTGGCGACTGCACAGTAATTGATTGGTCTCAGACGCAGACAACAAAAGATAATGCCGAGTCTCGTGGTAAATGGATTTGTCAACTGCTGCGCCAGTAATTAAATAAATATACTATTTGTTTCTTTTCCCTGTTAGTTTGTACTAACGAGTTTTATCAGCTATCATGTGGTTTTTATCTTAGATCCAATTTGTGGGTCTTAATTGTTATGAGAAAAGTGAAAAAAAAAACTATGGAGGTGGCATAAAATGTGTAAACGCGGTAGTCTTATATCAAATGCATAGTCATTTGCAAATTCTATTTGGAGACGATTGACGAATAAGTGGGAGACTACGTAAAGATTCGAACTTCATGCATTTTAATATTTGTAAAAAAAATGCTGAAAAGCTGCGAATGGGTCAAAGCTGTGCAAATTTATCCGCAAATGCCGTCTTACATTCTTCCTTTATTGTTAGACGGAGTGTGTTTACACGATTTTTATCAGTTTAACTAAGAAGCAATTTGCTAGCCTTAATTGCTACAAGAAACATGCAACGGAAATTCAGCTTCACTGTGCTGAGGCTGGAGACAATTGTTTGCATAATTTCCCTGCATACCAACTAAAAAGATTATCATACCACGTAATTTATAACAGCAGACATAAATAACATCCATATGGTTTAACTTACATGGTTTAAATTTGAATTACATTTTTTTTAAAGACGTTTTCCGCGGTTTGGTACAAGCCCAGTGTCGCGGGGGACTTTGCAAACATACATGTCACGGCCACAAAGTACACCCAGACCCGGGACAACAATTTGTGGATCTCACAAAGTGGTGTCCCGTATGGGAATCGAACCCACGACCTCTTGAGTAGCAGTCGGACACACTCCCACCTCGCCACAGAGGCAGTTAGCAATATGTATTATTTACAAACGTAAATTTACCAATAATATATATTTAAATAGCAGAAAGCCCTTACACCTTCCCTGAAATAATAAACACGCTACTCAAATCCATTTTTGCTTCCAACTCAAACACATTCAGATGTACATATGTGGAAAACTTTTTCATTTACATCACGTATTATGGATACGAGAGATTAAAACAGTAACACGAAACAAAAATCCCTTTCACTATGTTTGTATGGGTACGTTATAGTTGGGAGAGCAGAATGGGGTGGAAGGGGGTAGGACATCAATCACTGGAACCTTTTTGTCAAGTTGCCATTTCGACACGTTTCTCCAATGTTATGGTTAATTCAAGTCGACGTAGTTTGAGCTCCAACGTCTGAGGGTTGATATTGATATATTTATGAGGGATATATACGCAGTTATCGAGGACTTGATTTAAGTTTGTAGATAATGTACAGGATTTTTTGTTTGACAACCAAAAACGGAGCTAGATGATATTCCCTCTTCGAAAATATCAAATGCAAAAGCCAAAGTATCATGCCAACATGTAACATGTACATTACATAAAAAAAAATTATGATGCTCTGTAAAGTCGGTTTACGGACGATAATTTTACGTGATAACGTTTTAAGAAAACATTGATGAAGAAGAAGAAGTCATCGTTGTTACTTAGCAACCAAACATTAAATGTGACGTTTTTTTAGACACTTTTTCGTAAGAGCAGCCGGTCATCGATTTATAAGACGTTATCACGTCAAAAAATGATTTCTAACTTCACGGAAAAGCTGTTTCTTACTTTTCCAATTAGGTTACACTTGTCAGTAAACAAATTAGAAATAACGAGTCGTAGTTAAGTTACCCTTCTAAATGTATAAATGTTTATCTACCCCGATGTTACCCGGGTTTATAAAATTAGAGGAACTGTTACGATAAAACCGATTAACGTTATCGTTGGGTTTTTAATCGTTTACGCAAACAAAGCGTGATAATGCAGCGGTGTCGAGTGCCGACCCGCCCTTACCTGATCCCTTTATATGCTTACCCAACCTTTAACTTTTTAAAAGACCTTCTCTGTCTACCGACAAACAATTTAACAGTATAACTTCGCCGAATAGACTTTTCGGAGGAGATTTGTTATTCACTCAAAAGTTTTAAGTGGCTGTGAAACATCGTTGTCAAAGAATTAAATAACTATGAGTTTTAAACGATTTCATGCTTTAAATTTGTAATGTTAGGGTGTATAATTGAGTGTAGTTTGCGCGTGGAGCGAACAGTTGTTAGTCTACATGTCGATCTCGGAAGTTTTGCCGTCAGGTTGCGGTGAATCGACTGTATTTCACTTCACGGAATGTAGATGTTTGTATTTGACGCGGATCAGGTTAAACTAACTTTAATAGAATTAGAACGGCCTCCCCTAACATAAAAAAATAAAGTTATACCGTTACGTCTGTAACTTTTGGTTTGTTCTGACCCGATGTCACATGTATACATGTTCTGTGTAAATTATAGTTATCTTTGGACATAAAGTCAAGTAAGGCGAATGCCCAACTATAAGATATAGGTACTCGAAATCATAACGCTTTTCATGATCTTCAATATTTTTTTTTTTTTTTTTTTTTTTATTTAAAAGACGACTCCTGCATTAGGGTACAAGCCCTGTGTCGCAGGAGACTTTACAAACATACAAGTCACGGACACAAAGTACACCCAGACTCGGAACAACAATTTGTGGATCTCACAAAGTGGTGTCCCGTGTGGGAATCGAACCCACGACCTCTTGCGTAGCAGTCGGACACACTCCCACCGCGCCACAGAGGCAGTCAAAAATATGCGAGTTGAGAAAGTGCCAAGTAGTTTATTATCGAATATATGTATTTCCAATATATGAAATCCATTTAAGCTCGAATTAAGACTTTAGAGAAACAGTGATAAGTAGGTATTAAAGATTCTCCGCTGCAGAAAGTTGAAAGTTCAAAGATCTTTTAAAGACTGTATCTTCGATATTAGAAGCAGGGATAAAGTCTGAGTTATTAAGAAAGTCTTAGGTGTTCTATAAGAGTGTGTGTAATAGCCCCCCGGCGGGTAGCGCGATCCCTCCATTAGGAGAGCGTGTCGCCTACGGAGCCCCGCGACGCCCAGCGTGGCGCAAACTACCCCCAACCGAACAAACTACTTAGTTTTTCCAAAACAGTCATACCAAATTAATATAATCAACGCTCTATTGATATTTCTTTTCATATTTCCTCGTGAAATGTTTAAATGAGCCCGAAATACGAATGCTAGGAATTCGTTTAATGAAACATGATGAAACAGCTTCTGTTTAGTTCAAACTGCCAAAATCTGGGAAGGCTAATAACATTCATTAGAAAATTACAAAAAAGGTGCACGTTACCGAGTGTCGGTGTAGCTCGTTAGTTTCCCCGGACATGGGATAATTGTGATAACCGCATTTATCCGTGTCCGTGGAACTCTTGAATGTAAAACTTAATTGAGTTATTTTCTCTCGCGGCCGGCACGTTCCGACATGTGTACCTACAATGCTCTAATACTCCATATTAAAAAGAAAAAAAATATTCACTCACTAACTGTTTTTATAGTCAAACTGTAATGGAATCGCTATTTTTATCGATTTTTTCTTATCTATTGTCGTGATATCAGAAAAATAGCTGAATTAAACTTTATGAAAAGCGAATAACGTCTTTTGATAGCGTAAGCACCCAAAAAGAAGATGAAACTATTTGAACACGTCGAGAATTTACTTAGCGTAATGTGAGATAATGCTGTAACGCTATTCAGGGTTTAATACCGTTCAAAGAAATGACTGCAGAAGAATAGGTAAGTGTATCAAGTCGACGGATTCTATGGCGCGTAGGAAGCCGACGGTGAGTTAATACAAAAATGCATAAGAAGATGGATTTTCATGCTCAAAGAATTCCATTCACAACGTGCCAGTGTCTGGTAGATTAAGTAGAACTTTACTGCGAGGAATAAAGTTTGAAATAGAACTCATTTTGAATTTTAATCGCATATTATTGGGTCGAGTCCTTAAAAGCCTTTTTGTTAGCAGCTACGCCCGGAAAGGTTTATGCAGAATGTATTAACGTCTTTTGTATACCATTAAATATTAGTGCGGTTTCATACTGTAGCTTTTTTTATCTGTAATTACAAAATGCATTACTAATGATTCAAACTAATGGAGATTAGTACAGTTTTTCAAACTATTATTTTTAAACTTTACATGTGTATTTATATTTTTTAATATTGTGTAATTAAATAAGTACTGACTTTTAGCATTACACACACACACACACACACACTCATAGAGACTACAATCCAGAATGAAGTGCATCCTTGAGGGCGAAGTCGCAATCTGCATTCATATGTATAAACAAAATATAAAATACAAAAGCAGGCTCACTAGTATAGTTATAGTTTCAGATCCAAAAGTCCATACTAGTAAGCCCCCTAATATAAGATGTTAGTCTAAGATTCAGCAAAGTTTCTAGTCTATATAAAGTCTCCAAGTTTCTGTTTCCGACTGTGTGGCGTCTAATTACAAGTGTTGAATGGTACTTTTTGTTCGTCCAGATTGTCGCGCCACCAGTTATATTCACTCCAAATTGAATATTAAATTTCCATCGCAATACGAGGAATTTTAAATTCGTTAGCTGCACAGTTATTTGGATTGTTTTTACGTGCACACTCTTATTTTACAAGCGAGATTTATTTGTGTTCACCGTCTAGCTGATCTCAGCCGGAATATTTTATTATTTATATGAAATGATGCCTTGCAATGCGGCGTTTAAGCTTAAGTTAGATTAAATTTGAATGAAATATTACCTATTTAGTATCGCTATCTGATAAGAAATAATATCTATACTAATTTTATAAAGCTGAAGAGTTTGCTTGTTTGTTTGTTTGAACGCGATAATCTAAGGAACTACTGTTCCGAATTGAAAAGTATTTTACTGTTATTGATAGCCTATATAACATCACGCTATTACCAATAAGAGCGGAACAGCAAATGAAAAAGTTGCAAAAACGGGGAAAATTTATGCAGACGAAGTTAGACGCTAGAAAGTATTATATAACACGGTAAATATGTGATATATTTTTGGTTATTTCTTCGGACAATACAGCAGTAACTTTAGATAGATTAGATTAAGTAGTAGAGTGTTCACAATATTTTATTATTATACGAGTATCGAAGGCACGTACAGTTGCAGTTATTTCGGCAATACGACTGCATAATCCGCAGCATCCTATTTTGTAGCCGCTGCATAGCGTAATAATCTCAGCTATTCGGTGGGCTTCGTCAGCGCTCGGCTCGACAGGCACTCGAGCCGACTCGAGTCTCGGGCTCAAGGCTCGAGGTGGCTCGAGCTCGCGGCCTGAGAGTGCTGGCGCGGCGGAAGCGGGCCCTTACGTGCTTGTCGTCACGACACGCCGCCTTTGTCCACCCACTAGGCTTATTTGCTGAACAATGAAAAAGACGAAAGCCTCCGACATATTTCTGCAAAGCTTCTGCGATGACTGGAAGGAAAAAGTATTTATCGCATAAAAAATATGCTATGATTCGAAAATAATAGCCGCCGCCCCCCTGTCCGTTCCGAATTCATTGTATTGATTGATGAAAAGGCTATTATGAGATTCTACCAGATTTCGCGAATTTTTCATTTTCGTTTAAACGCGACTTTGCCATAAATCGATTTCGGGTCCAATTTATCAAGCTTTTTTTCTAAATACTCGCAGGAGCGTCGCGGGCGTGAAATCGAGAGGAACATCGTAAATGGTGAAAATTATTTTAAAATTCTTACAGCATGACGTTCTAGACGCGAGTGTCAATGAAATTCAGAGGGTGTGAACTCTAAGTGGGTACGTGTTCCTTTAAAATGTTATTAAGGTAGAATCCTGATTTGATTCTGAAGAGTACGGGCGTGGCATAATTAGAAAGCTATGTGATTAGAGGGTAGGTATATTTGAAGCGATCGACATCACTGAGGCTTTTTGTGATCAGATACGCGTTTCAATTTCTCAATTCAGTCGGTCCGTCAGAGCGCGTGAGCGATGCGCACGTCGAACCGCCGTGACAGCCTCCCCCTTGTGGCTAATACACACTGTACCCTAACACCCACTGTCCTCCAACTATGAGGATAAATTTGTTCTTATATTAATACTATTTTCATACCCCGATCGTTTCGTAATGAACTCAATATCATCAGTATTATCCTTTAATTTCAAATGGTACAATGAGTGTTTATTAACAGTACTTGCCTATTGATTTCGTTACCATAAAGTTAAGCGACTGCTATTTTATTTACCTAGACTTGTCATACCTATTTGTATTCATCCTCAGTGAATATAGTGAACGTTTCAAAGAAAAAATCTCTTGTTACTTCGAATTCTTTTAACAGACGTCGTATTGCGAATAGTTTATTCTCTATTACGATGATATTGTGAAGATTTTTTTTAGTATTTCTAATTCATAACCTGTCTTGAAGTCAAGTATAAAGCTAACAATTTACCCTATTTCCAACCTGTCATCGCTAGACTAACTCTAGTCACGAAATTTTATTAACTACCATTGAAAACCAAATGTTACATAGATACATAATTTACTTGTAAACTTTGAGGTTCTTAAACGCGACGGGGATGAGGTACCTGTATTTCCGTATCGGCATTTAAAATCATGTCAAATCAAGCGATTTTAGTATGGAGGATCGAGTAGGAGGGCACTCGAAGCGGCCGAGGGGTCCGGAGTGCACTCCTGGCGAACCCGTCACATTATTCGACCTACTTAGCGGCGGCAATAGGAGACAAGTCAGGGGTGCCGCTATAGGTGTCTACTTGATATTGTCGTGCTTGTCGACAGCTCGAGATATTATATTTTTATGATCCTTTTGTGTCGCAAATTGTAAAAGACACGACTTTGTAGTTACTGCTATTCTTTCAAGTCCATACTTATGATACAATTGTTTTTCACCAGGTATATTATCTATATCTATACTTAATAATAATATTATAAAGAAAAAAGATTTGATTGTTTATTTGCATTCAATAGGCTCCGAAACACTACTGGACCGGTTTGAAAAATTCTTTCACCATTAGAAAGCTACATTATCGAGGAGTAACATAGACTATATTTTAATGTAAAAAAAAATTGCAATAATGTAACTCAAGGTATAAAAATCTACGATATGACACCCGTGCGAAGCTAGTCTATACTAATATTATAAAGCTAAAGAGTATCTTTGTTTGTTTGGACGCGATAATCTCAGAAAAATTATTTCACTGTTGGATAGCTTATTTATCGAGGAAGGCTTTAGGTTATATAATATCACGCTACGACCAATAGAAGCGGAGCAGCAATGAAAAATGTTGCAAAAAATGGGGAAAATAGACGCAGACGAAGTTGCGCGGGTCAGCTAGTTCTACATAATAGGTATCTCTTCGAATTTAAATTGTCCGTAATTCGACCCTTTTCATATCAACTTAAATGTGATAGACCAACAGGAATGAATGCGGTCATGCATAATTCAACTTTAGCAGTCCACTTGTGACCAAGGCGGGTGCAACAAGCTTGTAACCATCAATTAAAGATAAGTAATGCATTAACGTTCTAATTACTCTGTTAGTTTCTTAGACATAGTAACTGAAGCAACAAACAGTCATGTGTATAATACATATACAAATATTAGTAAGAAAACACAGTTTCACGAAAACGAATTGAAAAATTCAGTCGAGTGAATTACGGGATAGCTCTAATGCCAAGATTAAGCAGGATTGCCTCTGCTTGAATATTTCCCTCCACTTTTGTAAATAAAACAACCACATCTATTGGCTTGGTAAATTGAGAGCTCAGCAAGACAATTTACTTTTGTAATTTTCTTTTTATATCAGAATCTGGTCAAGTATATTGCGTCAGATGATACGCGCGGTTCGATATCGGCGAGTGACAGCAGCGGCCATATTGGTCGCATAAATCAAGTTGGGCGGTGAAGTGACACCACGTACCGTAAGCGATCGAGTGTCACCCGTCTAGAAATAAAAGCAAGAAAATTTTTCACTAGTTGAGTGGTTTACTCGGAGGCATGCGGTAAAATTTGTCTCGTCTGCTTCCCACTTTACTTGTTGTTTATGTTTTGTCTCTAATTTCGCGAGACGCGCTTACTTAGAAACTCGGGAAGGCGTTGTTTATTTGCGTTTGTGTTACATATTAGATGTTATATAACAGCAGGGGTTTTTCCCCTTTAATAGCTGGGTAAAGGTGTGTTGTGCTTATTTCGGTACCTATAAGTTACAAACCCAACAAGAATAGCGTACCAAAAATATACACTTCCAGATTGAAAATACCGTTATATGTTGGGCATTTTTGTTACGGATTTCTTTTGAGATTATTGGACCGACGACACGGTTATATTCAAATCCGACTAAATATAGATGGTAGTTTAGATGTTCGTTGAGCTGTAAGTGAGGTATAATTGTTGTCATAACTAAGCCTATCGCGAATATAGTTTGATATTAATCGGAGACTGCGAACTCTGTCTTCTACTACCCACATAATTTAAAGCTGGCCACAAAATAATAGGATTTCATTCGATTTAAAAAGTAATTACCGATAAAGAAAAAGATCGTTCCAAAGTTAAATTGATTATAATTTGAATATGTTATATGCTTCACAGGAATTTCAAAACGTTCAGCTCTACCGTCGGTACAATTAAAATACTTATTCAATACAATTGAAACATTCTCAAGAAAATGTAAACAAGGCGACGCTTAGTTTTATTGTATTAGTGTAGATTACTAAATCAAGTCTAGGATTAGCTTGGCGATGGGAAAAGACATCGATACTGCATCGGGAGGTATCAAGTTTCGCGCGGTCACAAGCCGCAAGATATGCAAGTCTAACTACCTATACATTCCTTATTACTATTACAAATCAACAGACACAGGAATTTATGCTTTACAATATCAAGTTTGTGAAAGGGACTCGGTTATTTAATTCTTTTCATTTACAGTTGAAGAAATTATCTAGTAGAAGACGCTGGCTCCCGGCTCAAAAGTTCTTTGGAAATCTAATACTTTTGCCCATCCTATATTCCGGTATGTATTGAGAGAGGCTTTTCATGATGACCACTCTCTAATAAAACTATTTCATATGTAAGATGATATAACATCTATAGATGTAAATGACTGACGACCGAATACCTATTTTTTTTTTTTTTTTTTTAAAGACAACTCCCGCTGTAGGGTACAAGCCCTGTGTCACGGGGGACTTTACAAACATACAAGTCACGGACACAAATTACACCCAGACCCGGAACAACAATTTGTGGATCACACAAAGTGGTGTCCCGTGTGGGAATCGAACCCACGACCTCTTGCGTAGCAGTCGGACACACTCCCACCGAGCCACAGAGGCAGTCAAATTTTGCAACGCTGTTAAAATCATGTTTGTCACTTAAAGGTAAGTAGGAATATAGACATAGGCGGATCCTCTTTAAGATAAAACCAATAGAATAAGATATAAAGATCTATCCATCCATTGTGTATTAAATCCCCCCCCCCCTCCCATAATAAAATCCTGCTTATTCTGCCATGAATATAGACACATGAGATAGAAATATTTTTGAGTAAGAGAGTTATGATAGGTAAAAACAAAATAGTGCAACGACCAATAAAGTCTAATCCAACACATTTAAATGGCGATCATTTCCAAAAACAATTTGAAATAAAAAAATATTCCATAACGCACTCGTCTGAGGCGTGACCGAATTTTCCGTTTTTCGTGACACTCTCAATATTACCTTATCTTTTTCTTTTATGCTAAACCAATTTCGTTCAGGGTAAAAATCAAAATAAACTCAATGTGTCTTTTATACATAGTTTGGTCGCCCGGACCACAAATTCGGGAAACTTTTGAATAATAAAAACAACTCTACCGTACTTGATATCCAATATTTCAATAAAGCTCCAAGTTTTGGGCATGACAAAATAGAGAGGAGAAAAATTACATTACGAAGGTCTTGCAAGATATTGAGCCTCTCTTATCAAGTGAGCGCGTAGTCGTAGCTAGAGATGAGATGTCATACAGTGTGGCCAGATGGAGTTATTACATGAATAAAATCGCTAGTATGACTTTCATTTTTTCGACCATAGTATAAATGGTGATATAGAAAAGATGGGTATGTCTTTTGCATATCCTTACTTTCTTTAAGAGCCACGTATGTTGTAAACTTTTCTAGGACTAACATAAAATTTAGAGTGCATTGGCTGTTACGTTCGCGTTTAGTATTATTGCCGGTTTTAAATGACTTTTTTACGTTCTGTGTAGTTACTGACCTTTTTGATGACAAACAATTTGAATATTCACGATGCATTAGTAAATTAACTTCAATTATAGCTGATAATAGAGTAATTTGTTTCACAAACACCCCAAACTAAATCACAAACAAAAAACGGATGTCGTACAGATAGCGCTGTCAAAAGCAATCATAGAAAGGGATGAAGTTATCATTATTCTTATCTCTAACTGCAAAAACCCAACTTTGAACCAAAGCTGATACAACGTATGGCATTTATTCAAACTCGGGTCCAATAAAAACAAAACAGACACTTAGATACAATGATACAAACGGTTTCGGATGTACATAAATCACATACGAAAGCGAACACGAAATCCGTTGAAGTTAATCATAAAATATTCAAGGGGACCGCTTTATTACTGAATCATAAACATATTAAACAATCTTCCAAATATATATTTTGATGAAGACACTCTTTCCATCTATTATCTTATTGAATATTGTAAAAGCCCTCGCGTAATTCGTAAAATATTCCACTCGCAGTTCCCTAAACGTTTAATATTGGATAAAATACACCCTAACGTTTCTGCGTATTCCCCCGTTGTTCATATCGGCATGTTATTCAGATTATACACGAATATTTCAATGCTTTCTACTAAATTACAGCTCACGATACTCTTTTACTTAATGTCGTACGTCGACCGAAGCGTGCCTCCTTGCGTACCTACATCATGTTACAAGCGATAGCGACATTATGATAAATAAAATATGTAATTTACCTGTGTACGTACATGTGTTTCTAGCTATCAAAGAACCTATTTAAATATCTAAACACGTACAAAAAATATTATAAGTACAGTTGGTAACATTTTCTACTTCAAAATGATTCTTCCCTCATCACAATTTCTTTCTTTTTTTACTTGTTTATTGCCAAAGACTTTTAGTTAGTTGTTACTTCCGATATCGATTCTATTTAAATTTGTAAAAAATCAAGGATAGGCAAAAGAATAGTATTCCAAATACTCCCTTTTAAAATAAAAAATGTATAAATGTAAGCACTACTTCGTAGTAATAAGTTCGACGTTAAAGTATTTTAAAATATACTAGAAGTACTTACAGTACTGAAGGAATGAAGGGGCAATAATGTAGATAATTGGGGGTAAGTGGGTGTTGAGAGTTCACACTTCACCTTACGATGAAATACTGGCAAAAGTTAAGCAATAATTTTGATTCAAAATCGATGCTCACGTTATACATTTTAACGCCGCATCTGTTTAAGTAAAGATTTGTTTAATAAAAGCTTTACTAAAAGGTTATCAAGAACCATATTATGTTCGTAACAACTAAACTCGTATATAATTTGCATACTGTTATTATAAGACGAAAAATTGCAACACATTAGGCGTCTCCGTCTTAAATTGTTAGAGAATGGATTTTCTTGAGCAAATACGCCCGTTTCATTATTCTAAACAAGGAATAAATTTACCGAGGGAAAACAAAACAATTGTATTCATTTTGAGCGACTGCGGTTGCAGCATTACTTGATCAAATTATTCATTCCTATTTTTTTTGTTTCTATTTGCTTCTTACATTACATTTGCGTTCAAAGCTAAACGAATATCAGATCGGCATTGTAAAATCAAACCAATTAGCGGGGGTATCTATGGGTATGTGTGTTTAAAATAAAAACGCGTCAAATGGCAACTGTCAGCATTTTGGACAAAACGGTGTCCTTTAATTAGATTCGAACCGGGCATAACCGGCTTATTCCAGCTTAGGCCGACTCCGCGTAAACACGGCCGTGGCACTGCAAAAATGACCAACTAATTGGCTTAGAACATTGTGTGTTACGCAGTTTTCGTATCCAATATTTCGTTGAATGGTACTTTGTAAAAAAACAAAGCCATGTATTCTCGTTAGTGCGATTTAGATAGACGTACACGTTTATTAAGGGTTGCTCTGCTCTTTTATATGGGGATGATCATTTTGCGGCTTTCAGCTGTATTAAAAAGGTTTAAATGCTTTTTAACGTTGCCCTGTCGTATTATTCTGAAACCTTATTTAATTATTTTTTTTAATTTTATATTGTGCAGGCTACAGACATGTGCACCTCCCTGGACGATAGTGAGCTAAATTTGTCACCATCAAGGTAATTTAATCAATAATATTAAGTTCATTTTAGTTGTTTTTTTTTTGGAATGAAATCCGAAATGAAACCGGAGTTGTTTGTTTCAGAATGGCACGACTTAAAGTCCATTAAAGGCAAAGGTTTGCGGTGAATACGACAAGATGGCGTGTTAGGGTGATTGTCGCGGTGAGTCGAGTTCCGCTCGCCGGTGCTTGTGTACCGGATGCATTGCGTCTCCCTCCTCTACCGGCTGTTTCCAACTCATCTTGTTTCTTTGTATGTACATTTGCCACGACACGAAATTTTAAGGCTAAGCATTTTGCGCTCCATGTATTCGGATAATACGTGGTGCTATTTCTTATACGAGATTTGCAAATACATTTTTACTGTAATTTCGGTTTGTATCAAATAGCTGTGCCGCGCTACTTCGTCTGCGTAAATTTTACCCGTTTTTGCAACATTGCTGCTCCGCTCCTATTGGTCGTAGCGTAATGTTATATAGCCTATAGCCTTCCTCAATAAATGAACTATCCAACAGTGAAAGATTTTTTTCAATTCGGATTAGTAGTTAGTGAGATTACCGCATTCAAACAAACAAACAAACGTATAGATTTAGTTGAATTAGAAACACGATGAGTTGCGGTTGAAAATTTATGAAGTAATTCCAAATCATCTACTCTATTATAAATTTGTAAAGTAGCTGTATCTGGACATTGAATATATTGAAAAAAACTAACTTAGATCGACTAATTAAGGGTTTCTGAATCAAAAACCATGTTTAGTTTTTTCTTGTCTGTTTGTTTGTTCGGGGATGACGCAAAAACTACTGAACAGATTCTATTCAATTTTCGGGAGCATAATCTCCTATGTCCAGATTAAGTTATAGGCTAGGTTATATATCATCACGCTACTTTCCTTAGGGCCTATGCAATAACGTGGCTTAAAGAAGCGGGCGGAGCCACGAGCATAAGCTAAACACTTACACTGGCCAATTTTACATTTACAGGCAAAAAACTTGTCAGAGATGTACTGAAGTAATTTTCTTCACACTTTTAAACGAACATTTTTTTCATGGTGCTTTAAGGAGAGAAAATTATACGGGAACAATTTTAATACTCGTTTAGTGAATAATAAAAAGCTGGTCGCGAGTATAGAAGTGTTACAAAAAGTCAAAGCTCAACGAGCCTAAGTGGGTCTCAAAGAACCTCTATTTAGTGGGTATGTTAATTTAACGAGCGTTTATTAAGCAAATAGCCGAGAGTTGTGTAACGTAAATGAAAGTGTTGTTAGGCCGTTCTGGGCCAAGATGTGCCGTTAAATTAGTCACACTTCGGTGGGCGCCGTCGCAGACGAGGTTTTAGGTTAAAATATTTTCATGTGTGTAAACAAAAATGGCTCTTACGGGCCAGAATCTACTTCGCTTGATTTCCTTTCAATTAAATGCGTTTAAACTCTTTTGACATGCTCGTAAAACTTTCCACATGAGTGCCGAGAAAAGGATGTAAATTTTAAGGGGTTGTCTATTAAGCACGTGAGGCTCGAAAGGGGAGGGGGGAGGGGTTCGAAAAAAATCACGGTAGTTTACCAGTAGGGAGGGGTATAGTGAAAATCACGTGTATTTTTCGAATCGTGATTTCTTAGCTTGACTAGCGTTAAATCAATTGCACTGTCCCCCGGCGTGGGAGCGATTCACACTTGACCGGTGTTGGCCTTATGGTTAAGGCATCGGTCTCGCAATCGTGAAGTCGCAGGTTCGAATCCTATCCTTTATATTATCGACGTGAACCCACTCCTAACACAAGCCATTGAGCTTAGCTGGAGGGGTTATAACAGGATTGTTAGTAATGTGGAACTACAATCCTTTTTTTTTTTTAAAAAGAAACCCCCCGGTTGTGGGAGATTCACAATTTTGTGAAAATTGTTGGCTTATTTTTTGTACCCAAAAAATACACGTGATCTTTGCTAGGGGAACTAAGCGGGAATAGTGGCTGAAAACATCATGTGATTTATGGACGACCCCTAATACCAGGCTTTAGAACAGTATGTTATATTTAGACATCTATTTAAAGCCATCATATCTTGTGGGCAGTTCGTCTTTCTAATTCTGATTGTTCGAGTCTTCATGAAGTCACAGACTTTCTATACATAGAAACGTCTTTTGTAAAGACATTATCTGTATTGTTAAATTTGCTTGGCGAAAATATAATTTTATTCATAAAACTGTCACAGCAGCAGTCGCGAGGGGTACTGCAATGGAAAATGAATTTAGAAACGTCATTGCAACAGTATAAAATAACTTGGGACAAGTTATGTAATAAACCAACTCGGAATAGAATATCCGCTGAAACATTTATAGTTTGAGAGCCGTGCAAAGTTTAACTTGAGAATATACTGTAAGTTCTCAGCGTAAGTAAAGAGTGAAGCTTCATCTCCACAATATCATTGTTTCAAGCACGTTGAAAATAGAAAAAAAAAGTAGGATAGCGGTGAGCGTCCCAGTTATTCCCGGAGCCACAGTTTCAGGCAAGCGCAACTAGACACGAACTTAGTTTAGTCGAGTCACCTCAAGAAAGCTTTCGCGTGTATTAAGCCTATAACAAACTGTGAACTTCCACTACACAGCCTCTGCAGTAAATTTCGGAGTTTTAGCGAGTCGTTTTTTCGGGTAGCTTTATTTGGAGACAGCGTATGTTCCGTGACAGAGTCGTAAAAACGAAATTACAAAAACCTTTTCTAAATAATCCTCTGTTTCTTTATATTACATAATTTCTTTTCATAAAGAATATATTGTTCAATAAGAAATTAATCAGTGATTTACACACTTGGATGAAACAATTTAAAAGTCAATATATCTAGAACTTCCTCTTAAAAATTCATTAAAAAAAAACAGACTTCAAAACTTAACTGAACATAATAAAATAATACTATTATACACACGAAATTGACCTACATTTTTTTATTGAGGGTGCCACGTTTACAAACATACATCATGAAATCATCATTGAAAATTACAAATTTCCAATAATATTACACTTCCGTATCGAATAGATAACATACTTCTTTGCAGTTTGTTAAAAATAAATGACAAATCTAAAGAATACTACAAATGCATCATTAACGAGTTATTATAAATCATTGGGGGTCACTTCTTAAAACCTATTTATTAAATCTTAAAGGCCCGAGTCTCAAACTCAGCAGATTTAGCGGTCAGTAAAAAATATAATGCTATATTATAGAGATCGTTTGTAGCAAGCACGTATGTGTAATGTATGTATCTCTGTAACGTGTAGCGCTGTAGCTATTCATGTGAAGTTTGATATACGACGAAGCGTCACGGCCACCCGGCACTTGTCGGCACTACGTATTTTAACTATGAATTCTCGATAGATAATCATATTTTGTGGTTTTAATAGATACAGGGACACGTTTTTACGTTAATTAAATAGCCTGTCAAGGTTTATTTAAATGCTATTAGGTTCAATATTTTTTTTCAGTTTTACGGTTGGATTGCTTTAGTGGTTCTAGTATTTTGACTATTTCATTTAGGTTTTTATGTTATGTTTAACATAAATTAAAAGAAGTCACAATTTAGATATATTTCCTGTAATATATGTATTTTTCGAAATTTTTCCTTCGGATTAATTCATCGACCACATTTATTGATCACCTCGGCATAAAACCGCTTGCAAATCGCTATTGGGAGTACCGCCGCTATATTTCATAAACGTTTCCCAGTAATGACGCTTGACGTTGACAAGTGACACATATGTTCACATTCGAATTTCTCTAGTACATACCTCTTTGTTTATTGTTTAAATAGAACGAAGTATCGCATGCTAGCCGCCGGCAGCCGGCCGGCGCCTAACGCCTTAAATCTTTAATTACTACCCGCTATGCTATAACTGGAATGACTTTCTGATGGCTATGTTGAAAGAGCCTTCTATGCCCTTTAAAATTGTGTCTGGTTTGTAACACATCTTTTGCTAAGACGTTGACTATTCACAAGAGTATATGTGTCTTCAAGTACGCATATGAGATCAATTGTTATTCCTTTTTTTCATAACAATTGCAAATGACGTCAAGGAACCGATTAGGTATTACGATTACATGTTATCAGTAAAACGAAACAAGCATAAGACTCAGATGCAAGTACATACATATCTCAAAGATACATGCTCTGATGAGAGTCTTGAAACTACAAAAGAAATACTTCTCTCACGGCTGCACCTTAATAGGATTCACTATAAAATAACGCCAGGTCAAAGTACATAGAGACGCTCCCGTTGTTACGTGATATTACTACAACGAATAAGTTCCTTATTATATTTTGCTTTCAAAAGCATGTAGTGTAACAGTTAAAGATACACGACATAAATGTCAAAATGTCAGTTTTAACGTAGCAACAACAAGCGGGGCAGGGGCATATCTCTAGCATAATAATTTACTCGATTACCCCGAACCGCGTCGCGTGCCCACTACCACTACAAATAATTCATACTACCCGTCTCGTAATGGCCTTTTAGCTGCCCGTCTAACTTCGAATGTAGTTACTCCGATGTGGTTACAAACTATTGCTATTAAAGTAGCCGGTAAAACCTTCAATTTATACTGTCCACAACGCCACATGTTGCGACCAGTAATTTGTTAAAAACATTTTTAAAAACTCACTTTTGTTTGCTGTTTGTTTTCCAAGCCACTAAACATTCTGTACGAGTATTTACACGATGTTGCAGACATTCTTTTGCAATGTTAGGTGGTTGGTTGCATTGAATTCCGCGCCGATTGTGGAAGGCTGTGATTCGTGATTGTGGTTAGAAACTAAGTGCTTATTGTTATCCTAATAAAATCGAGTAGGTACTAATTTTAACTAAAGTGCCAGAATATTAATACACATGAAATACTAAATGTGAAGAAAAATTAAACAGTACACCGCTGAGTCGAATTTGATGAAATGTTGTATGGAAACAGTGTTATGACTGAGAAGTGATATAGGATACTGCAATTAAAAACTAGTACCAACAAAATAATTTGAAGAATACATACTTGAAGAAGCTCTACATTTTTTTCGAAGAAGCGTGTGCCATGCTCCTTCAAATAAGTCCTCGTACAGAAATTGAAGGGCACAGGTCATAGCGACCTACATTGAATTGCATACTAAATATTTCACGATATGGCCAACTACCCACAGTGAATATCGATTCAGTACACTATAAAATAGTACATATTTTACAAAGTAGGTATTCCCTACAGACTCGTACATTAAAACCGCGATCATAAAGTAAAACCCTCAATTATTAATTGTAACGTTCGCGTCGAAATAATTTTAGTGCGGCATTGTAATTATTCCCGAGTCTAGTCATCAAGTTGCCTGTTTGGGACATGTTTAACTTCATTAAGCATAATACGTGCCGCTCACAACATACTCGTTTAAGTCCAATCTAAGTTGTGTAGGTACAACGACGAGTTTATATGTGAATAAATTATTATCTTACAGCCGGCAGAGTTGGTGTGAAGCCCGGCGACGGCATAAACTCGATGCACGAAATGTCTTTGAATTTGTGTTGCTAGTTCAGATACCTATTTAATACAATGTTGTAATAGAGGTACAGGTTTACTCAACTTACTAAAGCCTTGCTTGTGTTTCGAATTTACGTTATAGTTCATGCAAAATGTACACCGATTGAGCTTCCTACCGAGGAAGGAGGCGAATTTATTTTAGCTTGTATTTCATATTCAAACTAATATTATAAATGTGAAAGTAACTATGTCTTTCTGTCTGTTACGTTTTCACGCTTAAACTGCTTAAACGATTCAGATAACATTTAATATGCGTATAGTTTGAGTTTCCAGGGGAAAGGACATAGGATAGCTTTTTTCCCGATAACCAACATTCATGTGGGAGGAGTCGCGGGCGAAGGCTATTATTTTTATACCCATGTATTTGTAGTGTTTGAAATAGTAAGTACTTGTTGGTAAAGTAAAAATAGGAATGTTTTTTCAAATAGAATATAATAAATATGATCTAAGTGACATGTTAGCTTATCACTGCGGCTTACCAATGGAATTAGAGTTGTTCAATCAAACTTTATTGCATAAGGGACCGTCTCCACGGCCGAGCGTATCGCGACGATTCCACTCTTCTCAACTCGTCGCATCGTCGCGATAACATCGCCGTGTGGAGACACGTCCTAAGAGAATGTATAGAAACAGGCGGCACGACGATAATATCGCCGCGATTCTCTCGCCAAAGTTATAAAAGTATTAACGGTCCCAGCAGACGTCGCTCTTAAGTAGAATATTTCTAGAGTGACATCGTATTCGTTATATATACACACACATATAAACCGAATACCTGGGAATCTTGGCTATACTGTTACTGTTATCGATATCCTACTAATATCTTAAAAACAAAAATTTGTACTGTATTCTTTTATTACTTACTTTTTCACGTAAAAAAATATAAACTGATATTGATGAAACTTTACAATAAAATTGTTGATAAGGCAAGTACAAAATGTACCAACATCGATGTCTAATGTAAAAAGGCCTACGAGTACATGTTGTAAACGATTCAAAATAATATAACTATAGCAAGTAAAGATAGAAGCCTATCGCTACAAAAATAAACTTAGTGTTAAAATATACATTTTTCCTATTCCAACTTATGCTACAAGCCAAAATAAATTCTCGAGAGTCTGTTTATGTGTTCACCCTTTTAGATATTCATTTGAAGAATATTGTGTAAAACATTCTTGTTTTAATCGGCTCGTTACAAAGTTTTGGGCCCGATTACCTGTGAATATCCGATACTAAGAGTATTATTAGGCGGTGTGATAATAGCCTTACTATCCCCCGATTCATAATAGCCAATTCAAACTATGTTATCTTATCAGTATGAGAGCAGGCCCCTATATTGACCGTAGGACACTTCATACGGGCACGATTCCGCTAAGGATTTACTGCAAGCTAATGTATGTAGTTTAGTTGACGACTTATTGTTATGTATTTGTATTATTGTTTGATTGAGAAATAATTCTCTGTAAAGGTAGTATATAAATGTAGTATGGTAGTTATTATTTCATTAACTAAGACTGAAATCACCAAAATAGCCATATCTAAATTTTGATATTAAGGTCGTTTATAGGTAGAAGGCATCGTCTAAGAATCTCCTTCACTCCTGAGGGGAACAAACAGTATGGTAATGTTTGTATGGAAATTGGCCACCGCGGTCTATAGCTAACAGGAGCAGAGCCGCGGGCACCAACTAGTCTATTTTACAAACATAAATTGCTTTTCCTTAGTCTCGCTTGAACTCTAAAACGGTTTCACCGATTTAAATATTTTTTGTTTTGTTCGCGTACGTAATAAAATGGCGGATTTTATTTTTTAAGAATCTGACGTTTGTAGTGGAGACCATAGACTTTATTATTTTTTTGCGATCGATCGTTTGGAATCGACCTCTTGTAAACTTGAGCGAATTTGCCACAGAACGAATGTGGGTAACTTGTCTAAGCCTCCAGGACGGGCAGTCAGGACGACGAAAAAGAATACAGGAGTGGTAAAAAAAACAAAAACTATACCTGAAACATTGAATTATTTTCATCTTATTTTCAATATTAGGTATTACGAAGTTCACTGCACAGTCAGTTAGTTACTTACAATTATTTCACAATCAGCAGTAAATGTAATAATTAGAGATATATTGTAGTTTCGCTGGGGCACCTAAAGTGCAGGCACTTCCCTAGTTTTCTTATTCAATTTGTGACAAGAGACAAAGATAATTAAACGAGTGTAAACTAGCAATATATTAGTTAATATTAATGAAAGTATGAATAAGAGAGCAATATCAGGCTAGCACATACGGACTCATTGCACGAACTTTGTACACCACTGAATAATTAACTTGCTAATGGCCAGATCGCAAATAAACTTCAAATTATTGCACTATAACTTTGTCTGCTCTATGAAACATGAGCACGTTTGAGCTCCCACTTTTTAACTTCTAATAACTAGTGCATTATCAAAGGTAGGTAATTAGATTGGTGAATATATGTCTGTTATTTATGCTCAATGTTTATTTGATTATGCCTTAGTAATTCTACGAAATAACTATCTATTTATTGATTAAATAGTACCTGATTCGCGTAACTTCATTTGCGTCATTTTTCCCAATTTTTGCAACATTTTTCATTAATGTTCCGCTCCTATTGGTTGTAGTGTGATGCTTATAGCCTATGACACTCACAAATAATGTGGCTTGGAATTTTTTTTTTCAAAATCGGTTTAGTAGATTCCGAGATTAACCCCTACAATCTAACAAGCTCACAAACTTTACCTCTTTATAATATTAGTATAGAAATATAGACTAATATTTTTTTAAGTAAAGATGACTTTAGATCACAAACCCTTGGTGGCGGGGGACTTTAGATGACGGATACAAAATACATCTAGATTCGGAACAACTATTTGTGGATCACACAAGGTGGTGTCCCGTGTGGAAACCGAACCCCTTATCCCCTAATCCCTTATGCTGCAGTCCCCAAATTGAAGATTGTTGTTAATACATGAATTAGTAAATTATTACTATTATAATATTAAATAGGTAAGTGAATATCTAAAATGTGTAGCAAACCGCTACGCCGTAGACGGCCGTAGCTCATGTGCGGATAAAATACTGCCACGAAGAAATATTAATGAAAAATGTATGGTTACAATAAATATTATTGTAAAGTATTATACCGAGCCATATTTTTCCTCGAGGAAGAAGCAAGTTTGTACAGCGATTGTCACGCCTCGCTGCGTAGCACATCTACGAAATAGTATTCTCTGTAAGCCGAACAAAATTGGAACATATTTTATTTTTTAAATGCTGCCACGTAGAATATGTTTGACTTAAAATATGTGTTTAAGGAAACACATACATTTACGAAACATTTTTTAACTTCTCAAAGGGGCAAGACAAAATAAACATTTCTTGTTTATAAGATTATAGGATGTTGACTCTGCCGCGTTATTTTATACTAGCTGTCCCGCGCAACTTCGTCAGCGTAAATTTTCCCCATTTTTGCAACATTTTTCATTGCTGCTCTGATCATATAAGTCGTAGCGCGATGTTATATAGCCAATTTTCAATTCGGAGTAGTTACAGAGATTATTGCGTTCAAACAAACTCTTCAGCTTTTTAATATTAGTATAGATATAAACGGTTAAAAGAATATTATCCTATTTTAAAATATTTACTCGCTACACCCGAAGACTTAACCGGAGTTTTATTACATATATTTGTGGTTATTCACATGTAAAGTAATACAGAACAAACTAATTCTCACTTACGTAAAAGTTTCGTTCTTGTTTGAAACCCTTTATTATCCACATTATAATCAGAGTACAGTAACAAAGCCTTCAGAACAATGAATACAAATACTTTGATCATCATCCAATGCTTGTCAATAACGCGCGAAGTGCATAAACGTTTATACGTAAGATGCAATCTATGTGCTTTGTCTATTAAATAATAGCTTCATAGTAAACGGGCGTCCAATATCATCGTATAATACCTCCAATTGAGATTGTTCCACCGCAATCGATTTACATAAACTGTTCCCAGAGCACGTACCACTAAAAGTGCACTGATTGCCATGTACTACCAACCGATAAAACTTTTATTTGATCGAGAATTGAACGGATATGTTTTACCGATCTTGATGTTTTCTTTCTCGATGTAAACGGAACGATTTTGTGAGGATATACACGTCTTTAAAGAAACGATATCGGTATTTGAGGGATTTAGACTGCCTCTTTGATAAATGATCGAGAGCGTGACTGTTGAACGACAGGTTCTGGCTTCGATTCACATAGGTTAGATAAAGTGTTATTACATACATTTTTCAGCGATAAAAATTCGATTTACGGATGGAGTATGGTGTCAGAAATAGGTTTAGGAATCAAACTGGAATTTCAACAAAATTATCTTGTCTTTACCCAAATTATGTGTTTTCGAATGTAATCAAAAGCCGTCCAGTAGTTTTTGGAAAAAGTATCCAGCATCCATCCATTTTTTTGGGTTTCACCTTAGGCGCTTTAAATTTATATCTATACTAATATTATAAAGCTGAAGAGTTTGTTTTCATAGCCCATTTATCGAGGAAGGCTATAGGCTATATAACATTACGCTACGACTAATAGGAGCAGATCAGCAATGAAAAATGTTGCGAAACCAAGCAAATTGGCGCGGGTCAGCTTGTAACTAATAAAAAGCACACTCAGACACAGAACAGCAATTTGTGAATTACACAAAGCGATGTCCCGTGTGGGAATCGAACCCATGATCTCTTGCAAAGCAGTCGCACACACTTACACTTCGCCACCGAGGCATTCGAAAAGTTATCGTATTCAATAATACTAAGATATTCAACGCTCTAAATTCAGTTTCAGGTCAAATTTGTCATTATCGATTGAAATCAAACTCTACAAACTAATGTCAAGAGGGTTTCGTGAAACCACGACACAAATGTCACATGCGACAGCACATGACATGACATTACATAAATATTGCATTCAGCCCTATTCAACCATAAACTTTACTTGTGTATGTATGGATGTGAGCTTCAAATAATTTTACTTATATTTCAAATAAGTTACGGCATTACAACTGCTGAATAGGCTTAAAAAGGCGACTGGGGAGGTAGCCCAAAAAGAGGTAAGTATTTATATGTAACTGCCGTAGTTACAGTCGTTTAAGGCGCTATATCATTATGCAAGTTACTTGTATGCAAGTTGCAAGTTACAACTTGGATGAGGTTAATATATGTTCGTAAACTTTTGCGATTTGTACACATTATAGAATTTGAATTTGAAACGTCGGGCAATAAACAAAGGTATTTAGCCTTAAAATAAAATATTTACGCGATTAAGACCCGTATAAAGTTCTATAATTGTATGAGGTAGTTCGATATTGTACAAAAAATTGACATCAATAGTGTTTTGTTGTTGACGGTTTGATTAAACATGTTTCCAATGCAAGCAAGTCATACTTGTATGCAAGACTTGCCTAATGGAATAGCGCGTTTAATGCTAACTTAAATCATTCTTTTTTAAAATTTTGTCACATAAAATCATTACTATGAATGATTTAATAAGCTTTAAATGACTTTGAGTGCGGCAGAAAGGTCCTTTTCACACAATCCGGTTTCAACCCGTTCCGGTGCCGGGTACATGGCGCGAATGTATAGCGGAACCCCGGAATGCGTGAAAGCTACATCGCAATACATTTCGCGCCAGGTACCCGGTCGCTGGCTATCCGGCTAGATTTAAACCGGAATGTGTGGCAAGCAGTGACTCACTTCTGGTAATATACCAATATGACAGCAAATCTGGTGAATTGTTAGTTTTGTAATTTAAAAAAATATAAACTAAAAATGTCTCAATCCTTTTTTTTTTACTTACAATTCCGATTTAGTTTCAACCTTAAAAACAGTCGAGACCTTAGAAAAAAAGAAAGAGCGAGACCATGGTCCTGCCCTGGAAACCATGAATTTTAAGACACAGATACACGCACTGTCAGTTGCAGTCCATGTTGATAATTTTAGAACACGCTATTTTCCATAACAATAAAACCACCAAATTGAATTTCAGTATTTTGAACTTTTGGGATCGGGACTGTCCGTTCGCTGAGTGTTCTAATTAGGCAATCTAATTAGGTCAGCTCGCACTCTTCAGTATAAAATAAGCCTCCCATATGTACCTACTCTACCGAATGCGCCACGTCTGTAAACTGTCTACTTACATCCTTTTAATATTCTATTGCCTTTTTATATGTATACTCGTATTATATAATAGTAATAGTACATAAAAATCTTAGACTATACTTTTCAAAAGAAGTATGTATAAGCTAAGATTTTTATGGAATGCAATAATTCCAAATAAAATCTATAATCTTTAAAAAATCTGATAAGTTACAAAAAAAATATTATATACATTTTAGATATGTTAGATACTTAATCGAGTGAATTACGAGTATTTTATATTTCTTGACTTCTTTACATTACACCAAACAACTACGTAATTTAATTTAAAAAAAAATACAAATCAAATGACCACCTACTTTTGACACAACCATTTACCATACATCTGAGAGACCCCGGAGTAAAATCGTGATTTCTTTGTCAGGTTTAGAACCTCACAATAAACAACGATTTTACTTCAGTAAAATAATCTGTAGGTGGTTAAGGTTATAACTACAAAAACAAATGGTAGGTGATTAAAGGTTAATATATTAAATATTTTCCAAAACTAATATTACAAAGATATTTAGTGTTATGTAAAGAAGCCACGAGCGGGAGGTTATTTGTACATTATAAATAATTCTGTATAAAAATCGCGAAAGTATTAAAACAATAAACACATACATTATTATTAAGATTATTTTAAATAATAAGTTATTATTGTCGTTTAGATTGTGTAATACTTAGTTTTAGTAAATGTACTTTCTCAATTTAAATTGTCTCAGTAATGAAATTGTAAAGTGGTAAACACTTTTTATTATTTCAATTTGAAATAAAAAAAATATTAATTTAACTTATTACTCAATCTAATTTATCACATGATTAAAAACCAAAACATCGTTATAATTTTTAAATACATTTTTAAAGTTTTATTTATCTTAGTAATTCATTAAAGCGAAAAGATGACAAACAACAGTTCTCATACATTAAGTTAAAAGGTTACATTAAACATTTAAAAAATTATAACATACTATTTTTGTAATAAATTGGATTGAGTTATCGTTGTTGTAAGTTTGTTTTGTGCCAGTGTTGTAATATTTTTTATTGTTGAAAACGTTCCAAACTAAAATTTTGTCGATAAGGGTTTGGAACAGCATCAGATTGTGCAGAAATCTCCTGCAGTGGTGGTAGGTAATGGGCCAAGTTCGGCTAAGCCCCGGGAAGCCCCAGGACGTGTGAGGAATGCGCCCCACCCCGCCTTATTACATACGTGATTCTTATTTATATTATACCCGGGGCCCGAGCGAGACGCGTTTCCGATATCGGCACTTGGATTAACGCATTGCCGCCTTTTAGTGCTCTTAGTACTCCACAACTTTGTAAGAACCTTACTAAGTTACGTGAACATTGTCGGGAAACACTTTTACGGGTATAAGTTTGTTTTATAATGTATTTGATGCCTCTAAAATATAAAAGCAACACTAAGTGCCAGATTTACGAGGTATTATATAAAAATGGTTTAGTTGTATCAAGCGCGCATAAATCGAGTACTTGATACTTGCAAATATAGTGGATACGAACAAAACGGTTGTACCGTTTTGTTCGTATCCACTATATTTGCAAGTATATTATACATTAATGTTGATAATCATTCGCGATTTGTACACATTATAAAATTATATATACTACGGCTTTTAATCGCGTGAATAATTTCGAATGAAAGACGAATTAAAGACGTTTCGGCCGTATTGCAACGGCCGTGGTCACGGGCGCGATTAAGACCTGTAGTATATATAATTTTATAATACATTATACATATTGTTTTCAAACTTTTACTATTTGTACATATTATACATGTCTGTATTGTATTCAATACTAAAATATCTATGTGATTGAGATCCATAATTATAAATCGAATCACAGGTGCCCAACAATTTACTAGTCCGACTTAGTAACCCAAGTCACAAAACCGAAACAGAAAACAAACAGATTTTATTTAATTTTAAAGTAGGTCTTTATATCCTTTTACATTTCCACTCTATTGAGAGTACAAATCGATATAAAACATCCGGTAACAATATATCAAGTGTAAGAGGAACCTTTGTAAAGTATTTTCGGTAGTGTCCTGCGGGCATGTGCCAGTTGTAAGAAAATCCGTTTGTCCCGAAGGACCGGATGCACAGTTTCCGTACCGACTGATGGCGACAACTGCTTCTATATTTCGCTCTACCACTTGTATCTTTCAAAAGATTAACTCTTATATATAATACGATATTTTAAATTTTGTCACACACATGAGTAACAAAATAGGAACAATTTGATTCTAACTTTGTTACTTATGTTACTCATTTTCTCTGCTATCTTCCTTATTGTATAAGGGTAATCGCCGGTCTTTTTGTGGGCTTACATCCATATGTAAACCGTAAAGACCTGTGATTTCCGAATATTTTCTAAAGAAAATATTCTTCTTTCCATTCTATTCTTCTTCAGAAAATATAAGTAACAAAGTAGGTAGTATTTTTTTGGGACTTTTTATTACCTTACCTACTTTTTTTTTACCCAGCAGATTATTTATAATATTTATTCTATGGATCAAAGTTTAAATAATAACTACGCAAATTTTGTAAAACAACTGAACGGATTTAATTTTATTCAAAACAAAAGCTACGAAAGGGTCGTGAGATAGTGTGTATTGTAAATTATTAATCACTTTTGCGGATACATTCTACTTTGAATCAGTATTTGATTAGGCCGGTCACAGTTGACCTTTAGTGGAAAAAGTAATTAATTGGAAAATCAACACAAAATGCCGCTGTAGACGAACACCGTTAAAATATTAATGTTACGAGTTTCATCAATGATTCAGACAATATTATCGGTTGTCTGTGTAGCTTTATCAAGTTCATAATCAAAAGCAAATAAATTATTAAACATTTTATGTTAAAAGGTGTCCGATATTAATAATGATTGAGAACGAATGGAACGATTTTAATGAAAATATCGTATTTTGGGCATCTATCGAACCACAGTGAAGCTTTATGTCAATCAGTAACAAGGTTCCATTCTGGACATCGGTCACCATTCGACACCCATTGTGTCACAATCAAAGGATTAATTATAGCGTTACTTAAATCACTTTTATCTTGTCCATGTAATGGTGGATTATTTTCGGCAGAATTTGGTAGATTAATCCAATTTGATTGTATACAGCCCATCAAGATTTTTACTTTAAGAAATCATATAAGAAGAAAGCGAAAATATTGAAAAATTACATAAATGCCATTAGAGTTGTCTTGTGTTTCGTGCTCACGGCGTCGCATAGTATAAGTGATGATTACATTTCCCATTACACCGTGAACAAGTTAAACTGCCGCACTCAGACTCTCAGAGTGAGTACGGCGGTTAGATTGTTAGAATGATTCATTAATCAATGATTGGCTAATTAACTCATTAACTGTAAAACATAACATACTGATTCTGAGTAAACTAGTTTCAGGTTTGCACTCTACGAAGAATACCCTTGTATAGTCTAAGCACCAGTGGCCAGCAGACTGCATATTTTTACAATAGTCCAAATTTATTTCAGCATATTTGCCATTTTGTAATGTATGTTCGTAAACTTTTGCGATTTGGACCGTATTGCAACGGCACCAGTCTACCCGTGACCACGGCCGTTGCAATACGGTCGAAACGTCGGGCAATAAACAAAGGTATTTAGCCTTAAAATAAAATATTTACACGATTAAGATCCGTAGCTTATAAAATTCTATAACATTTTGTAATGCGTTATGAGTTAAAAACTATTTCATTGAAATCTGTTATTGATTTTCAACAAACTAGTTTCAGGTTTGTGCTAAAACGGGAGAATTTACTTCTCCCGTTTTAGTAGTATTTTTGTTACTACTATGAGTCATATTTAAAAAAAATATATTATCAGAAATATTTCTAGACCGATCTTCACACAAAGGACTGATTATGGATATCGCTATCACTGAAGTAACAATGTGGATGCTATCGAAACGAAATCGGAAGAAGAGGTATGATTCACCTAAGTTAGGAAACGCATTGGGGAAGCCTTTAACCAGCTGTATGACAGCATAGGTTATGGAAAAAAGCGTAGTAAATGTTGCCACATTGTCAATTTAACACTTAAAAAAATCCTTTATTGGTACGGTACTCGCTCTATACAGCTCTTATCCGCTAAATTTAATATTAAAGGTATTGTTCAACGTTCAGCTTTTCGAATTGGCCCACAATAATAGGTAAAGTTTCATAGAACATGTTAACAAAACATTTATCTTACCAAATCCTTTCGAAAGCGATGAAATTCTCTGAAGTAGGTACTTACCTGTAAAATAAAAAATATATATTTAGATAATGTTATAAAATACATTTTTCGATTAATGTTTGCCTAAAACACAAAGTTGTAATTAAGCGGATTTCCATTGCGAAATAAATTCCGCATTAATTTATCAAAATAATAATTATAAATTGCGCTACCCTATTCATTTTCATATCCATACATCATAATATTACTCGCGTTTATACCAATTAAGGACGGACGAAGATACATGTGCTTAGAGAAAGTATAAAAAAACAACATAAATACAATTTAAGCCGTGTAATATCTGTCTAAATTATAACGGAGCGCAATTACTCAAAATTAATGGTGAAATTAATACTTTGACCGCTGTGTTAATTAAGAGCTTTATATTTACTGGTGAATTTGTAAGGGCGATGTTTTAATTACATTTGTACACAGAAACGTGAATTTATTCTTCATTGACATATGACACGTGATACTTTTGATAGAAGGGCAAATTTACGCTAATAAAATACAGGGAAACAAAACTATGGAAGGTATTTAGTTAAATATAGATAATACCTGCTTCTCGAGACTTGGTCCCTTTGGCAGTAAGCTGTCGTTAGTAAGTAATATGTCGTTCTGACACTGGGACAAACTTTGATAGTAAAATCTTTACAAATTCCATCGTTGCGATGGATTTTTTTATTATAGATCTTTTGTGATACAGACATAAAACAGTAGGTAACAAACATTCAAAGATAGAAAAAGACAAACAGAGCTATTTATAGACACGTTTAGAGTTTTTAGTTTCATTAGTTTTGTCACTTTAATAAACATTTCATGAAGCATTCCATAACGTAATCTGGTAAGAAAATATCAAGTCTAATGAAAGCTCTCTATTCGGAAATCTGTTCATCGACTTGTTTCACAATTTATATTATTTTCCTTCTCAGAATATCTTTAAAAGAGACTGTCCGTTAATAGGTACACGGTGTGAATGCGTAAAAGTAGTATTTTGCATTACCACGACGTTCCGCATCGACCGAAATATTCCGGACATGTATAACAATTTACATAAACTCCAAAGTCATTCGAGATGTATTAAGGAGAATGATATTTTGCGCTTTGATATGCGGTGCCGATGCAACTCGTCCGTGTATGCGGAATAAAACATTAGTTTGGAGAAATGTCAGTTCCATCTCCGAGTGATATATTAACTTGATGTTGATACTGCTTTGTTCACAAATGCGTTTACGTAATATAGTGTTATAGTAACATCAAAAATATTTCATTATTAATAGTACTACCTATTTATAGGGCTATGTTCCCAGGAATTATTTGACATGATGCCCACGCCATCTTTTTACTATCGCTGCACACCTTGAAACCAAGTTCTTGCCTTGCCGTACTATTTGGTTCTAATAGAACTTCTTCCGGCGCATGATCTGGTTATCAAGTTTTTCTCTGCCAGGGCTTGACCCCATTGAACAAGCTAGGATTTACTTGAGCTCTCTGAGAGTGACTTTATCTAGGTAAAGGCTAAACCACACACGGCAGTACTCAGATATTTACTTTCTAGGAAAAATCCCCTTGCATTACATCCATCACTGCACAAAGTAATGAGTCGCTATTACCCTATCTGCATGTAACATTTTATAAAAGAGGAATTGATTCAACTTGGCAGTCTAACCCTATTATGGCAGTCATGAGATAGCGTTACAGTTTATTGAGTAGGATCTATCGTGCATGAGTGATATCAAACAAACCGCAGTCTTTTGAGTCCGGTAATGCGATAGTTTCTTTGACATGATAACGATCCGCCTTCGCCAGCTCATATCAACCGAATACATTATATTCCATCGACGTGTACCCACGCTATGCTAAAGCAGGAAATATTGAAAAGTATAAAGCCGTGCTCTCTTTGCTTATGATGCCAATGACCTTTATATATTGGAAAAGTCACATTAAATATGTATAATATTTATATTGTATTGTATGTGAAAGTTTTCGGATTTTGATGTGATTTAATACACTCAACACATTTTTTTCAAACCTCACTATGCTTTTTTCGTATCAGGTTTTAAAATAATATATATTTGAAGAATCTTCCTATCGGATATAGGGATGAATATTTATTGGGCTTTTTCGCTAAAACTTCTGAACCGATTATGATGAAGCAGAATAGGACATAGGCTATAAAAATCAAACATAATACGGGTAAAACCGCGGTAAAAACTAAATATTTGGTACAGTTTTTTTTATTTATACCCCTTTTAATGAAAAGCACTAACCATTTACGTAACAACAACAAAGATCAAGAATACAGCATTACAGCGGTCAGTAAATTAAATGTGAAAATAAAAACAAAATGTAATCCGAGTCAAACTCGGTCGCTGCCTGCAAACCGAGCCTAAGCTTCAAGAGAGATAAAAAACTTTTAATTGGAATTTTTTGTAGATTAAAACAATTATTACTGAAGAGTTTGTCAAAAGTGAGTCAAAAGAAAAATATGTGAAATTTGGTACGCGGAGTTCTGATTATATTATGTACAAAATATTATGCAAGCTAGTCTCTTACAGAGATATACACTTTGCGAGGCATGCGGAGAATTGTGTGTGAAAAACATGCCTCGTCACGAATATGAAAGCACTGCACGAGGCACGTGCTGCGACTAGATACCAGTGGCGAAGGGTTCTTAGAACAGAAATATTTTTAGATTTCCTTTGATTTCTAGTAACTTATAGGGTTAAAAGGGTATCGAATTCTTGAGGTGTAAATGTTTTACATTTGTATCGAATTACCTCAAGAAAATGTTAACCCTTCACCTCTGCTAAATACACTTTGCCTACTCTTGGCGAGCGTTGACAACCGTATGCGCTGTTTGCCTTATAATGTGTGTCATTAAGACACACATTATAAGGCAAACAGCGCATCTGTCAGCAAATCATCTGAAGAAGCAACGTATTCCTCCTATAGCGGATAATCTACAGATACTGTGGTCACGATATACATAGACAAAATACATCGGTCCGGTAGACCTTGTTTGGTTAATTCCAAGGGTTAAACCTCGAGACCGTTCTAAGAAGTACTGGTTAGACTCGTAAGAGATGTGAAAAAGATCATTGAAATTAAAAGAAGAAATGTGGGAAAGGTATGTGTGTGTGTGTGTGTGTGTGTGTGTGTGTGTCTTGCTTTAGAAGCAGATGGGTTAAAATCCGCTTATAAATTTAAGTAATTTTTAGTATGCTATAATTTCTTTAAGAACTTTCAGAATTTGAAAAACTAATTAGGAAGAACGCCTCATCATAGGCCACCGACATATTCATTTTGTCGTAGCTTCAACAAGATCTGGTCGCATCCTCGGTAATATAAAACTTTGAAGCGGCTTTAGCCTAATGGCTAAGGCATCGGTCTCGGAAGCGTGAGGTCGCGGGTTCGAATCCTACCCATTATCCTGCATAAGTGAACCCACTCCTAACATACCCTTTGAGCTTAGCTGGAGGGGTTAACATTACTAGGAATGTGGGACCCAATCCACTAGTAATATAAATCGTTTAAAAAAATAGGTACTCAAACAAGAAATCTATACTAATATTAGAGTTTGATTGTTTGTTTGGTTGAACGCGATAATCACAGGAACTACTGGTTCGAATTGAAAAATTATTTTAGTGTTGGATAGACCGAATTATTGTGAGGAAGGCCATAGGCATCTCGCTACGACCGATAGGAGCTGAGCATCAACAAAAATGTTGCAAAAAACGGGGAAAAATGACGTAGACGAAGTGGTGCGTTTAGTTAGGAAGTCATAAAATCTAAATTAGATTTGACGTGACTATGAATCACTTATTTTGGTACTAAACACAAAGGGCAGATCAATTTTAATCATTAATATAATAACGCTTTATCGTAAACAACCTTGACAAGATGTTATTTTCCAAGTAGACAGCTCTTTTTCACCGCCCGCCGTTATGAACGAGCTTTTGGGCGACGGATTAAATTATATCTGAATATCGATTAGGGATTTAAACTATGTGCACGATCCTGTCGCTCGAGGATCGCTATTGTCTTTTAGAATTGGTGAATTCCGCCAACAATGGACACTTTGTCGTGGTGCATTGGTGCGTACATCGCTACAATTCATTCGGCGCGCATTTTGCTGAACGCGTGACGTCATTGGGGGCTATATTCACCGCTATGTTAATGTTTTTGTAAAGTGCAACCGGTATGACGTCAATGATGACATTTACTTGTTTTCTGCTATTGTTGCTGTTACATGTTTATGGCGTAAATAAACTTTGTAGAGCTTTTAATAAACGCGAATGCTGTTATTTACTTGACGTGTAATTAAATTGTACTGTGAACATTTTCCCTTTAAAATGTATTTTGCTATTACGTCATGATGCTTCGTTTATACAAAATCATTTAGTTCGAGCATTTGAACTATTACTAAGTAACAGTCCAAAGTCATTCCGACAACGTCTCGTGGTCTTGTCTCTATAAACCTATAGACAGTTATCGGAACCGTAATAGACAATAAGGGATTATGTCCGGATAATGGAACACAATATCTAGACGTCCGTGTAATACAAATTCCATCAAATTAACTAATTGTTTTGTAAATGCTTCTAAAATAAACTGGCGAGTGAAAACGTCACACGTTAACTTTATATGAAGTAGATTTAAAACGAACAAAGTAATTTAAAAAAAGAGGCGACGCCGGTAAATTGTAATTTAGAGCCAGCGGATCCTTAATCCTTAAGCAAACATCGCGGAGGGGGAAACCGGCGCATTAGCCGCGTCAGTCATCAGCAGAATGAATCATTACTTGAAGAGTGCGCCAGTGGCTCGTGTCAAAGAGCCTGTAGCTCAAAGGTCCTCGTGGCTGCCGCCCGCGCCACCTCGCGCCTGCTCACGCCCCGCGCGCCCTAAGGAAGGGCTGATTGAAGGGCCACTCTAAAACCTCGACCACCCGCTCGTTCGCTCGCATTCAAGGGCCGAATCCGGATTATAGGGCGCCAAAGTCTGCACCTTCATCAGATATGTATAAATTTGTTTGCAGATCGGCAATTGAAACGGCGAAAATTGTAGACTCTCTGTAATTTCGGGCTATTTAAACTCTAAAATAAAACGGCCGTGTGATATTAAACTACCCTATAATAAGACGCTCGTTGCGAGGGTACTAAAAGTAATGTTTTGGTTTTATTGAAAAGATCCCTATTTTTAAAGAAAATGTAAGAGATGTTTTGATTCATCATGCTTCGATGTAGCTGGTTTGAATATCCTAGAGTGTTGAGTATCATACGTGGTTTCTCTTATATGGCACACATCGATACCTTAAGGCGAATTTCACCGTGTAAGTTATTATAAGAGAGGAGCGCCGAGGGAAATGAATGTCGAGTGGGTCGACCCGTTGTCATTCATATTAGCTACGACGGCTTAAATTTGTAATCACACTGCGCCAATTCATGGTTGTTGCGCGGTATAACAGTGATGAAAATAGGGAAACGAAAAAGTAAGCATCGGCAGTAAAAAGTAAATACCGACGTTGATAAAATTGAGCTCCAAGTAGAAGAAAGCGACGTGGCTCGTTACTTTAGAAAAAAATGGTATCTATTATACAGGGTGATTTGTAATATATCTAATAACCTTTCGTTCGCGGCTTCTTTACATAACACTAAATAACTTTGTAATATCTATTTTGGAAAATATTTAATATATTAACCCTACATTACCGACCACTTGTTTTTGGAGTTATGACCATAATCACATATTGACTATGTTACTAGAGTAAAATCGTTGTTTATTGTGAGGTTTAGGCCCTAAACCTGACATGTGTGGTAAATGGTCATATCAAACGTAGGTGGAAGGAGGTAAAGGGTTACTTTGTAAAATATATATATATATATATATATATATATATATATCTCAAACTAATATTTTAGAGGCGAAAGTTTGTGAGTGTGTATGTTTGTTACTTTTTCACGTCTAAACGGCTGTAGCGATTTTAATGAAATGTTGTATGGAATTAGATGACACTCTGGACTAACACATAGGCTAATAAACCGCGGGTAACACTGCGGGTTACAGCTAGTATATATATATGTTACGAAGTTATTTGGTGTAATGTACGAAAGTCCAGAGCGAGAGGTTTTTAGTATATATAATAACCCTGTATACGTTTCATGGAACAATATATCTATAATATATCTAGGGACAACTCACACAACGCTTTCTGATCCCAAACTAAGCAGACAACTGTAAAATATATAAGTATGATTATTACTTATATATTTCTAAATACATACATATTATAGATAAATAACACCCAGACACAGAATAAACCATCGTGCTCATCACATAAAGTTTTATCTTGGGTGGGGATCGAACCCACGACCTCTTGTGTAGCAGTCGGATACACTCCCACCGCGCAACAGAGGCAGTCAAAAACAGTGTTACTTTACTTAGAAAGTAAAATGGAAAACTGCGCATACCGATTATAAATAGTATACTACTTCTACATCTATTCGTAGCATTGAGGATTGATTGATTGATAGCACTTTAAACATTGAATTAAAAAACAGACAAGACGGACAGTAACTCTGTATCAGTAACTTCAATATTAGTAACAAGCAACCCCACAACACAATAGACTATTTTTTGCAAAGGGATCGTCACAAAAGGAAAGAAAGCAATTAGCGGGATCATACATTCGTGTAAGTACTTAAAAATCAGGGAACGTAAAAGTCGGAGGGACAGAAGCGCCTTAATAACACTCACGGATGACGAAGTCCGTCGTAACACAAAATGATTACACTCATAAAGAACCTTATCTCTTTACATTCTACACCGGCATAAACCGGTTACAGTCGGGAGTAA
This sequence comes from Herminia tarsipennalis, assembly GCA_945859575.2. Classification (NCBI taxonomy): domain Eukaryota; kingdom Metazoa; phylum Arthropoda; class Insecta; order Lepidoptera; family Erebidae; genus Herminia; species Herminia tarsipennalis. The sequence continues at coordinate 10,553,507 of OX243842.2, read as the reverse complement.
CCGTTCCGCAACCGCTCGAATGTTTACGCGACTTTTACGCACCAATCTCGCCGCCTCTATAGCCGCCGCTAGAAATTGAAAACGGAATTATGATGAAATAAAAATGGTACCTACACAAAATGTTCGCATACCGCGGAGTCTGTAGACGGGCGGGCTGCAGTCAAATGCTGACTAGACGGGAGGAAATGCACGATGTGCTGCCGGATATCGGCGAATGTGTTCGAATTTTAAGTGAGCCAACGAAAATTGATTCTACTCAATTTTACGTAAACATGACGAGTGGGTGCATTGATTGAGCTAAATCCGGATTGCATTCGCGCCTCGTCCGCTGGCCGACTGTTGACTGTGACGTAGCCGGGGGGCTACGAGCGCGCGTGCCGAATACATAAGGTCTACGAGCTAATACCGATGCACATACATCTCTACGTACCGTAGCGAATATTTGTTAATATCCTAGAGAAATGGCATAAATTCTACTCTAATCAAATAGAACGAATAATAATCGAATAGAATAAGATGGCACGAAGTGGGCAAAACTGCGAATCTCATATTGAAAATTTTCATATTCGCGGTCTTGCAAGCGCAACGACTTATTTCTATTCGATTAGGGTTTATGACATTTGACTCGGAGCTCTGTACTATTGATATAGCTATGATAGGGTTTTAATTATTCTGCATACTTTACTTTCAGTATGCACCGTGCCTACTTGTGGAATGCGGCATAAATATTTGGCATATCTTCGTAGCGGTTGATATGACGATCCAATGACCGAAAGCCCTATGCCTAATCGTTTTGGATTGAGTTATGTATTCCACTAGTTTATTTTAAAACTCATTTGATTTAATTGATTAATACTCTAGGTTTGCGCATAACACTTTTGCATAAAAAATAATAAAGTTATGCCTAAAATAGGAAATCAAAAGTAACCAATTTATCATGCTGGTATCACTACCGCTCCAGTTGTTCAGTTCGCTTTCAAACCCTTTGTTTTTAGATGTAAAAAAAAAAGTATTCGAGGAGATCTCTATTTGCTGCCTTTAGTCAGGTAGAACGGTCGGTTCACAAAAAGGCGACTGTGTTACATACACACTTCGGGGGATTTTTCGCTGACCACAGCTGAATCGAAACCCAGCAAAACTTTTATCATAGCAAGTCCGACATTTGACTTTAAAGAATAATATTTACTTGAACTAGTAAACTCTGTTAGATTTTAGCTTTTTTTACATCTTTAGACATATTAATTCGGTGTAGGTAAATTTGTGTTCGTAATGCCAAGTATTAAATAATATTCTTTCATATAAAAGACCTACTCAGACACTAGTTTTAAAATTCTTTGTCTTTAACGGGACGTATTTTATAGGAGCTAACCTTAGCGGTTAGTTTTTAACTATTTTATTTATTTAACAATAAATATTACACTAATGGTATTTGGAATTCTGCAAAAAATAATAAAACCTTAGTTTTTCAAAATGAACTAACATTTTCACGAATTCGCAGGCTGCAGCTACTACCAAAAATTTTAAATGCAAACTAACAATTTATCAGATAAAAACCTGAAAAAATTTAGTATTGAAGCAAAAACGGCTAGATTAAATGAAAGTTAAATAAAAAGGCAACCATAGTCTTTTGAATACTGTCATAATAATAAGTTAATGATGACCTCAAAAGGAAAAAACGGAACCATTATAGGATCACTTTGTTGTCCATTCGTCTGTCCGTCTGTCTGTCAAAAGCCCTTATCTCGGGAACGTGTACAGGTATCCAGTTGAAATCTAAATCATATACTCAGGTCTACAGTCCCTCAAAGCTGTGAAAAAATCAAACTTCTAAGTTTACGTAAATAAATGTATATTGACATTCGTTAGGGAATCATAGAACTATGAAATTTGGCAAGTATTATCATCTTATACTGCAAGAAAGTCGGAAAACTATATATTTGTAATTAAATCATAAAAATATAGTCTTTCAAGAACTGCAAGACTCGATTCCTGAACTAAGTATACATTATATATACCTATAATGGAACCCTCGGTGGTCAAATCCGACTCGCATTTGTCCAGTTTTTTATTTACTGGCAACACTGTAGTAAATAACGATAAAAAGCTAGCACTAATTAAAATAGCTTCATAGCGATATTTCTAGTACCTAACTAAATTGTATTTTTATTTACTGGCAACATTATAACAAATGGCAATAAAAAGCTAACAATAATTAAAATAGGTTCTATATCAATAAATCCAAACGAGTGATTCCTTGCTAATTGCCGACTGCAATGAAGTGCAGAATCAGATGCAAGCGAACCAGAGTCCCTGTAAAATGCAAATTCACAGCCCGCTAACAACAGCCAACGTAAAAATGTTTACGTAGAACGCTTGACCGCTTTTAATTGTTCTATTTAAATACAGAGAGCTGACATAAAGGCTAAAAACCCTCCGTTTGCAGATCAAATTACATTCATTTCCATCCTGCGAGGTGATAATTAAAAACACGTTTGTATCGACAGTTTATTTCGCGTTTGTTGCGTGTTTTTCGTATCGGGTTTAAATGGGCGGGTTAAGTGTAATAATTTAGATTTTATACCTTTACAATAATAACACATATGCTTCCTACACAGAAATATGGACATATTTAGGTGTAACCGCAAAGTAAATATATATTTAGCACTTTCTGTTCAAGTTTCTTGTTGTGCCTTAAATCTGTTTAATTATCGTTTGAAGGTAATTTTTAAATCGAATAATTGTATTTCAATTAGTTTTACCATGACTTGAAGACAATCAACATCAAGTTAAATCCATGCAGTACAAGGAAATTGATTAAATAAACTTGAAAGAATTAGTAAACCAGAAAAAACAAGAGCTCCAGAATATTCATATATACGCGTGGCTACGTTAAGGCTGCCTGTATATTAAAACGCAGCGAGGCTGCGCAGCAAAGAAACGGAGAATTAATATCAAATAGGATCAGTCTAATGGAGCGGAGTGGAGTTTTCATACAATCTTATTGGTTAATATTTCTTTGTTTCTCCACTTCTCAGCCTCGCTTCTCTTCAATAGACACGCAGCCTTAGAGCGGTCACATATTTCCCGTTTTTAAACGTCCCCATGATGTTCGAAAAACGTCCTAAAACGTCCAATATGTAACTCTTAGTAAACACACCCCTCAATGTGTCTATATTAAAGAGAAGGAAGGTCTATTGGAGCAAATATCCGTATAACCCACGTCTCCATTGAAGACTGATTTAGTTCAGGAAAGGTCACGGCACACGTAAATCATATTATCGAACCACTTATGCGTGTAAATTGTCTTGTTTGCCAGCAAATTTGATTCGTGTACTGGAACCCTCTTTGGTTCCTGTTAATTTAAATATAAGATGGGGGAAGTAACTGTTGGGCTACTGAGTCTTTGGTTTAGTTACCACATTGAAGAAAGACAAGATGAGGTAACAAAGACTGCTTTAGTACATTGCGAGACGGATTAAGTACGACTGCTGCGCAAGAGGTTGGGGGTCATTCTAACATGGTTTACAAGTTTAAATAATAATAATTTGGAACAACTCAAACAACGCTATCTGATCCCAAACTAAGCAGAGCTTGTACTATGGAAACCAGACAACTGATAAACATACTTATATATTTCTAAATACATACATATTATAGATAAATAACACCCAGACACAGAATAAACCATCGCGCTCATCACACAAAGTTTTATCCTGGGTGGGGATCGAACCCACGACCTCTTGCGTAGCAGTCGGATACACTCCCACCGCGCCACAGAGGCAGTCAAAGAGGCTGTCAGTTTGACATCTTTGTGTGCTTTAGTCCAATTATTTGTAGTCGGTGCAATATGTATTTAGCCTCCACAAGCTTTATCACCATCAGACGTCATCAGCGGAAAAAAGTTTGTGAGTTCCATAAAAATTTGTTCCGATTTTGAGAGTATTTAATATCCGTTAATTCCATTTGTAAAGTCACCCGGTACGGCAAGCCGGTACTTGTACCCTAATAGGGAATTGTCAAAAAACAAAGAAAATAACTGAAGAACTATCAAGTTAGAGTTCTTTTATTGACCAGAAACTTTATTCCTACTCGTAACAGTCTAAAGCCCAAATAATAACAAAAGGCGGAGAAACGGTCATTAAGTACTGTCTTGAGTCCACAATAGCCTCTGAATATTTGAGCTAGGGAGCAGATTTTACACCAGATTGGATGGAGAATATTCTAAGAGAATCCACTGTGATCTAAGACCTGGTGATAGATTGAGCCGAAAAGGTGGAAAACCGGTGTTTTAATTCTTAATTGATTGATTCAATCGGCTGATGGGTTGATTGACTGATAATCCAGGCATTTAATGGGTTGATTGACTAATAATAGTTTAATCCTTATTTAACGAAATTAAAACGAATATTTAATAAATTTGATTAGGATATCCAAAGCCTTTATATCCATTCGTTTACGATAATTGACAATGTAAATGAAATTATGATTGTACGAAAATAAGATAAAATAGTCTCCGTAAACAAAAGAAAATTATAAAAAAATTAGGAAGTTTCGAATTTTATTTAGTCGAGTAGAATTACAACATAAAAGTAATTTAACATTATAAGCCAACCAATAAGTAAGACAGTAGTAAGCCAGTAGCCACTGAATACATAACACTTCTATTTTGGAGCCGTCGTGTAAAAATATTGGGTTTCTCTCCAACGGTAAATATTTTTGATTGAACCGATACCGACGTTCCTACGAACTCCACATTTGCATTGCCTTTGAAAAGGAAAGTAAACAATTATTATTTATTGAGAAACATATTCCCATATTCTATAAAGCTTATTATTTCATAAGTATGGTAAAATACAAAAGGAGTTGACATCATCGATAGTAATAATTCTTGCAACAATCTATATTCGAAATTTGTAAGTAGGTACATAAAATGTAAATTTATGTAATAAGTAGGTATAATTTAATTAAATCTGTAAAAATCAATTGCTGTTCGTGTCTCGCTACAACTCAAAAAACAGATTAACCGGTTTGGATAGTATTTTTTTTATTTTACGAACAATGCAGGAGTTCAATAAAACAGGAAAAACCCAAAAGCTAACAGCTGAAAAATAAAATAAATAAAAGTTGGTTATCAATTTTAGGCGTTACGAAGTTTTCAAAGGGTACATAAACTTTTAATATATTTTATTTACTATAATTTACATCAATTATTTACAAAATTACTTTTATCGAAATATGATAATTAAATAAAAAAAAGGTAACTAAAGGTTATTTCTGAATTTACCTTCAGGATAGAGCAAAAAACAATCTTTTCCTTGCCATTTTCAAATACAATAGAACAATATACCAAGACGATACCAAGAACTTTCAATTTCAATCATTTGTTATTCAAGATAAATGGAATTGTTTTCCAATTATTATTGTACAATTAAGTACAGTAATGTACGTTGCACCGAGTTTGAATAAACAAAACCATAATAGACTATTTCAAGGAACAACAAAATGATCCAATGTAAATTTTCAATGCTAAGGGATTTTCGTAATTGAAACGAAAACAGTTTTGCATGATTTATTTAGACATTAGTCTGTTTTCTATACTATTAACTACAAACTTTTGCATACAACTTTGTTAATTTGTAGCTGTACAATGGAATACATGTTACAAAGGTTATATCTATAGAAAATTAGAACGATTTTAGCAAAAGAGAAAATGTGTACCCACGTTTGGAATTGGACACCTCGACTAAGAAAGTGATAATGATCAACCTCATAAGTAACAGAAACCACAATGAAAGAACTTGATCTTGTGTTCCCATGAGTAAGTGTTTTCTATTATGATATTTTAACTATACTGCGTGTATTGACATTAGTAGATAAGGTAACATTTAATAAAATTATGTCCAAGAAGGAAATTCTGATTCTTCTTCAACTTCGTCAGTTTATAAACTTTTTTGCAATATTATAAGTTGTCAAAATATTGCGGACTTCAATTTGCATTTATTATTTATGGCATTATTTTTCGATAATTTATAAATCAAGTAGCTGTCCCTGCGAACTTCGTACTGCCCCTTTTTTTCGTTATTTTCTTATTTTTGAAGTGAAAACTTTTGAAGTGAGAACTTCTTTAGTGGCGTTGTGTACTTTTTTTTTGGTATGGGTATAAAATGTTAAACTCGCATCAGGATCGGGTGACCGTAAGATTGTTTTTTTTTTAGGTAACAACCTTCTACAGAGTATTAGAAAACTAAATAAAACTGGGCAAGAGCATGTCGGGCTATGCTCTTGCAGCTGTTACTACAAATAAATGCACTAGTACATATGAAAAAATAAGATCTGAAAAAGTGCACCCGCGTATCTATATGGCACTTACTTCCTTTTGTTCTTTTTCGGCAATAAATAAAAGATGTGCATCCGATCATGTTGAAAATAATTTTAGTTGAAATTATTTATTAAGCGATACCTTTGTATTTTTTTAAATATTTTATAGTAAAAAATATAAAACAAATACAAAGGTTTCACGTTTCAAAAGAAAAATAGGGGGGGACACATAATTTTTGCAACTTTCGAAGCGATTATTTCCGAAAATATTTACTTAATCAAAAAAGTTTTTTAGATACCTTAAAATGTTTTTATAAGACTTGTCGTATGATGTGCCACAGGTAGATATTCGATAAAAAATGTTTTTTCAGCTTCTGTTACATGTATGGAGTGCTCCCTATAGAAATATTTATTTTTATTAATTAACTATCGAACTAAGTAGCGGCTAACACAAGACACCTATATCCCAAATTCTTCATCTAAGTATGTACATTGTGAAGTTTTTGAGTAAAGTGCCTGTGACATACGGACGGACAGACAAACGGACGGGCGGACGGATATGACGAAACTATACCTAAGGGTTCCGTTTTTGCCATTTTGGCTTCCGAACCTGAACCTAAAAAAATAAATAATTCATTCATTCGTTTTTAGAGTTACGTAGCCAAAATGGCAAAAACGGAACCCTTATAGTTTCTCTAGTTATCTCATGACCAAGGCAAAAAAGGCAATTTATAATATTGCGAGAAAAATTATAAACTGAAGATGTTCAGAATCATACGGTGACATTTTTATTAGTTTTAATGTAGGTATTTCAGTTAAGGGGCACTAAGAGCTATTATAAACGAAACGATGTTTTACGTCAATTGCTACATTCACAAATTACCTCCCATTTTATGTATTTGTAAAAACTTTATGTTTATTCAAACGACGTACATCTGTTTAAGATAATTCGCGAACGCCAACAAAATTCAGTATCAAAGCGGTAATTAAAGAGAACATTAAATGTGAAACGGAACCTCCACCTTTAATTGCGGCGGCTGGTTTCTTTCCTTATCGCAATTTTATGACAATGACAATACGCAACAGCACGCCTTTTAAATTATTTGTACGCCACGGTACGACAGTTCTAAAGGGACAGTTTTGTGTCGCGAAGAAGCGCGTCGCCAACGGATTACACGTAGTCTTACAGACACACGTGTGCCACGTAAATCTTTGTACTCTGTGAGGCCAAATTTGTGTCTTTTTAATACCTATTAATAATAATAAAGCTGAAGCCTTTGTTTGAAGGCACTAATCTCCGACGATATGCGGCCGATTTGGTATAGAGAAACCTCGAAATTTGAGGAAGGACGATTGTATCCACGAGAGCGAACGCCGAAAAGCTAGTTTTTAATACGCGTATTTTGGACTCAGTATAAAATGACAATATTGACGAGTTCCTTTTAGCAATCCAAAGCTAGCAAATTCTAAAGGCGCTATTCCATTAGGCTAATCTTGCATACAAGTATGGCGCCACACGTGAGTACAAGTTGCATTGGAAACATGTTTAATGAAACCTGACCCTAACCTTTGGTTTCATTAAACATGTTTGCAATCAATGCACAAAACACTATTGATTTCAATATTTAGTACAATTTTAACTACCTCGTACAAGTTGCAACTTACATACAAGTACAGTACAAGTCACTTGCCTAATGAAATAGCGCATTAAGCCAAAATTAATCATTGTACAAAAACATTATCTGTAAATTGCGTCAAATTATCCTTGTTTATGGAATAGTTTAGGGTTGGTATGAATCGTAATATACCTAACGAGTGCTAGCCATTGCAAGAGAGCCGACACGTCTTGAAAACGTATCCTCTATAATTCAAATGCGGCCTCCATGCTTCTCAGCGGAAAAGTTGAGCTTTCCGCACATTTTAAAACGTTGAGATACATTACGTATGTGTAACGTATCTGCAACATAAATCCATATATTTTGGAAATTTTATTCAGCGATACGGCAATTTTTCATGTTGAGTTATTTTGTTGGTTTTGTCAGCAGGGTATAATATAATATCTTCTTTATTAAAATATCTTGAGACAACTCACACAACACTATCTGATCCCAAACTAAGCAGAGCTTGTACTATGGAAACCAGATAACTGATAAAAATACTTATATATTTTTAAATACATATATAATATAGATAAATAACACCCAGACACAGAATAAACCATCGTGCTCATCACACAAAGTTTTATCCTGGGTGGGGATCGAACCCACGACCTCTGGTGTAACAGTCGGATACATTCCCACTGCACTAGTGTCTTTTAGAATTCAAAGCAATTTTTTCAACGAATAGAGATATTCGTATTTTGTAGTAGGTTCAACAACAAAAAGACAATGTATAACTAGCAATGTGGGATTGTAGTCCCACATTACTGGCAATACTGTTAACCCCTCCATCTAAGCTCAATGGCTTGTGTTAGGAGTGGGTTCACGTCGGTAGTATAATGGGTAGGATTCGAGCCCTCGACCTTACGCTTGCAAGACCGATACTTTAGCCATTAGGCTACTGCCGCCTCAAAATTAATATATACCTACATTAATATTATTTGGCAAATATAAATAATAAATTTCCTAAAATACACATTTTACTAGCTCTTAAGCCGTTAAACACAATCACAATTTGTATAATAATTTTAAATGATGTGCCAACATACAATATAGGAGTTTTAAGTCGTTTTCATTCGTTAGAATTACGAATATATTTAATGTTGAAGTAGTTAAATACATTAAAGATTGGTAACAATAGAGATACCTTCGTACAAAATAGGATTACCAACACAACTCATTCATATTTTATCATCAGTATTCATCCTTCAAACGGTAGCATAATATAATAATTGTGAAAACACGGAGAAATTTTATTTACTCGTTCAACCAACATTTTTGGACGAAAGGTACGAAATGTAACATAGTCGGATTATGAATAATAGCGGAGTATAAGCCCACTCGGCACATGATATTCTGTACTTTTATGTACACCTATATTGTCCTTGGTTACACGAATCTAAAATTCATGCTCTAAATACAGTGGTGCGCGGTTGAGCACACACTTGGTGGTCTTTTATTGCCTTTAAGTTCTTTACAGGTCTTATTTCAACGAAAAATTTACTAAAAATATAAAATTCAAGTATTACTCGTGCGGTTTGTTATCAGGGTTGTCAACCGTACTTCAAATGTAATATTATCTACGATTTTTCAACCAGATTTTATACGAGATTTCGTCCGCGTGGATTTAATAAGTAATTTTCATGATAAATTTTGTCAGATGCATCGGTTTAGTCAACAGTTAGATATTTTCACATTTTAATGGATTGAACAAATTAGTGTGGATTACTGTATTGTTAGGTACACTATAGATATCAATCTGAACTACTTAAAGTTTTATGAAAGTACGTTAAATAAAACATGGAAGTTTCTATCTATCAGATTTTTTAAATTTAAATATTACACTTTAAAAACTTGTATGTATAATAAAGTGCCGATATTTTTTATGAGAATTAATAAAATTAATAAAAAATAGGTTTGGCGCTTTTGAAAGAAATATTATATTTTAATACTAATTAAAATATTGTATTTCTTTCAAAAGTGCCAACCCTATTTTTAATTTTATTTTTTTAATTTGTACTTAGTAACGTAAGATGTACCATCATGCGTTGTGCTTTTTACTGCAATCATACCCGTACTCATATAAAATGCTCAAATAATGCGTTATTAAATTAAATTTAACATTAAAATCGTTTAATTTTATTAAAACAACCCTTTAACATTAATGATGCCCAAGAAAATTGAAAAGCGTTAACGTAATAATCTGTAGAAAGGAATTGAAAAGTTTCGGTAAAGAGAGCGATAAGCCTAATCAGAAGACAGTAGCTACTAATTCATTAATGGCGAAGTCGTTTAACGAATAAGTGTTTTAGCGGAAATAAGATCGTTCGGAACAGACGCAAGACGTTTTAAAACAATGCCCATCATTCAAATATCCCATTAAATCGTGCGATTTAGCTCCCAGGAGCGGGTTCGGGTAAATTAAGCAAATTAAGAGCCATTCCTGAGACAGTAATTATGGCGCGTCTGTACTTGGCCACCGACCAACTACGATGCCTGCTCACTTATACTACATCCCTGCTCAATTTATGAGGGGCCCGATTTTCCGATTTTCGAACGTAACTCAATTGGTTCAAGCCCCATGGGCATGGTATGGATTATGAATGTTATCGTAGTCGAGTCCTGCATCGCCGGGCGTCAACCATTTTTGCGTTTGACGACTATCTTCCACTTTCTGTAATTAAGGCTTTTTATACTTCAATTTTATATTCGTTAATGAAGTTATGACCTCGGCGAAGTAATGCGATTTAAACGCGAAATCCAATTTAATATTGAATGAAACGCTTTAATTTTACAAGCCATTAAAAAGGTAACATTAAGCTATGAAATAAAAACAACTGCTTTTCATAACATAATAAACAAATTACCTAAAAACCTCAATATAAACGAATATACGGCACTAATATTGTAAAAAAATGAAGTGTTGTATATAGAAAAGGAAAATTCCCGCAAAAAATGTGATTGAATAAGTTTTACATCGGACTAATTGAAAAGTTTGCGAGCGGTTTTTAGGACTCTGCTAAAATGTTGGAGTGGAGAGTTTTGCGTGGAGATTACGGCAGTTGCGATGTACCGGTACAATATCTGTCAAAATTTAAGGAAGCGTGGCAAAATGCCACGTTATCAAGAGAAACAGCTGTAGTGCAGGCGCGAGCGGGCGGGCGGCGACTCGCTCAGGCCTATCGACTCGGCCGCCCGCACGTGCACTCACTCACCTCAAGGTCATGCCGCCGACGACCATCACCCGCCAGTACGCCCGAGACCTAAGCGCAACCCCGACGCGGGACCCTCCTTACATTTCTACTACCCACTTTAAAAATTTAAAGTATCCCTCGTCCTTCCGGCACATTTTCCCGGGTGAGGGCGACCGGCGCCCGTGTCGTCCCTGAGAAAACTGACGGACGTCGCCGGTCCTCAACGCGTTTTATAGGCGGCGGCGGGGCGGGGCGTCGGCGCGAGTTGCGCCGTCGATTCGCGAACTCGATAAATAAATTAATTAAAAGTGCAAGTGAGTGATCGCCCGCGTGCAGTCGACCTGCGAGCTCGTCTAGAGCTTCCCCTTAATTGGAATTTCAGACCCACCGGATACTTGGCTGAGGCACGGATTGTTTTCCAGTTGACGATTTACGAGCCACTCGTAGGGAGGTCTTCCAACGTGGCGTCAAACGAGCTGAGCCCAGATTGAACCTGATTTATACCATCGTGCTGCAACCTCTTGTCAGCCGATGTTTCAATTTGTCCTAAGACACGATTTATAGTGCAACACTTTTTATATTAAACCAAAAATTTAACGGACGAAAATAATTAGTCAAGTACACGTCGGTTTTCACTACAAAAGTTTAAGTTCGATTCCAAGAATTAAGATCAACAAAATCAAGCCATTACACAAACCAACTTCACAGCAGCTCTTCAAACGAACTTCCATCTATTATTCTAATATAATGAAGCTACATATAACACTTTATACTTCAAACTACTTTCAGAAAACTTATTGGAAAATTCGCGAGAATTTTCTGAACAAAACCACCCAGTAGTTGTAATATAAAAACTAGATAGACAAGACAAGTAATAGAAAAAAGCAAAACGAATTTGTGGAGTTAATCACTTCGTTACAGCTCTGGTAACATGAACCCTTCAGCTTCTAAGAAAAGCTGATTGCGTTGGAGGCCGGTGACGTCATAGAATTATAGGGGACCGGGGTAGTGTTGGACATGTACGTAATGTAGGCATCGCTGGACGAATAACAGGCCATTCACCACTAATATGAGTTTTTGGAATGTCAGGCAATTTGATATCTCGCCGTTTGAAGGTTGTTTCTGGTATGTAGAGTTTGATATCGTCAGAAAAACTGTGGTACTTCAAACCATTGTTTTTATCATTGATCCTAAGTGTTTGGTATAGTAGAGTGTTTAAATGGCCTTGTATTATTTTGTACCTTTGTTATTAAAGACCAAACAGAGTCTTTGTGTGAGGCGGCTATCTACCTATACCTAAGTACAAGTACCTATATGATATATAGGTAGGATACTAACTGTTCTCAAAATTTTACATTATTCTGGGATAAAAAATTAGCGTCTGTGACGCGGTGGAAGTGTATCCGACTGCAACGCAAGAGGTCGTGGGTTCGATCCCCACCCAGGATAAAAATTTGTGTGATGAGTACGATGGTTTATTCTGTGTCTGGGTGTTATTTATCTATAATATGTATGTATTTAGAAATATATAAGTATGTTTATCAGTTGTCTGGTTTCCATAGTACAAGCACTGCTTAGTTTGGGATCAGATAGCGTTGTGTGAATTGTCCCAAGATATTATTATTATTATTCCACACATATATAAGATAATCTATCTCTGTGCCAATTTTCATCTAGATCCGTTTAGCCGTTCTTGCGATATTCAGTAAACATCCATTAAACCGCAACATTAGCATTTATTAAAGCAAAGTTACAATTTTCTTAACAACTACTAAACAGATTGAACTAACTGGCGCGGTGGGAGTGTGTACGGCTGCTGTGCAAGAAGTCGTGTGTTCGATTCCCACATGGGATACCACTTTGTGTGATCTTATATAATATATATAACTTTTTATTTCGACTCTGGGTCTACTTTGCGTCCGTTAATTACAAGTTTGTAAAACGATTGCGACACGAGGCGTGTAACCTACTGCAGGAGTACTTCCTTTTATTTAAAAAAAATTGGTTGTTTGTTAAGCTGGTTTACGGACGACAATTTTACGTCATAACATCTTAAGAAAACATTGATGACATATCGCCATTCGTGTTGCTTAGTAACCAATCAAGAACGTGATTGCATAGCAACCAGTTAATAACGTGACCGTTGCTTAGTCAGTGCCAGTCAATAACGTGACACATTTTCGTGAGTGCGTCGCGTCAAAAATAATGTAAGAAACTGACAAACAGAAATAAATAAGGTTTATTTAATTCTTAATACTAAAGATACAACACAGCGTTCGTTAGGTACCAAGGCGGATTCCTCTTAAGGAAAACATCTTGGAAAATTCCTCGGTTGTAACCCGACACTCCTATAAGCCGAGCTAACTCGGGCTTGGCCAAGAAGGGGTGGGGGGGCCTCCCCTTTAACTCAAGGATTTTATACTACAACTTGACCACAAGAAACTGTCACCTCTCGCCCCCTCTTCCTCATACGGCGACCCGTTGTCGTCTGTGACAGTGTTAATCTTTGAATTACACATTGCTAGTTTTTGGTGGTCAAGATTTTTTCTAGATTCTTATTAGAACATAGTCTTATTAGAACTATGTAGGGACTAGCGCTAGTTTTGATTTTTAGATTTTTATAAGTTTAATTTATGCATCTGTCTGTGGCTATGATAGCGCCCAAACGGATAGAAGGATTGGATGCCGTTTTTAGGGTTTTGTAGCCTAAAATGGAAAAAACGGAACTTATTGTTTTGTCATGTCCGTCAGTCAACAGGCATTTAACTCAAAGACTATACAATTAATATTGATTAAATTTGGTGAAAAGGTGTGTTGTAGTAGCCGCTACTTATGAAATAATGCTAAATAATAAAAATAAATATTTTTAGGGGGTTTTAACAAAAATAAATAATTAAGATAAAAGAAATCAGCTTCAGTTACATGTAACAGTTTTTTTTTTAGCAAACCTCCACGTGTGGTACATAATTCGACAGATCTTTATAAACATTTTAAGTTTTCTAAAAGAGTTTTTTGATGAAGTGAATATTTTTGGAAATAATTTCTCCGAAAGTTGCATAAATTGAGCCCCCCCCCCCCCCGCAGATCTTTTGGACCGTGTGACCAAAAAATATGAAAATAAAATTGAAAAGGTAGCGTTTTACAAATACTTTAAACTAAAATTATTTCGAACATCGATCGTTTCTCAACAAAAGGGCGTAAATGCCATAAACATACGCTCTTCTGCTGGTACAATTATTAAAATCTATTTTTCATACGGCAACGGCTCCGGAACCTTACATTGAGCATTGTGATTCTCGCAACATCGTCTTCTTCAATGCTAAAATACAATACTTTAATTCAAAGATAAAAAGGGATTAAAAAAAAGAAGATTTCATGGTTCTTTGCTTGTTTGATAAAAATTTGCTAAGTCGTTTTGAAGATAACAAAGCTTTGTCTCAAGTTTTAACCAACAAATTTCTATGAAATTTCATCAAAATCGACTCAGTATCTTCGGCGATTATTTATCTATTCTTTTATAATAAAGCTGAAGACTTTATTTCTTTGTTAGTTTGAATGCGCTATATACTAAAATAAAACATAGTCGAAGCCTCCTCACGTGATAGTCGAACGGGTGCAGAATCAAATACAGTTTAATTAACACGTGTGTGCATCGAGATCCGTGCACTAACACGTGTAACCACTAAGCCTGTAAGCCGCTGAAGGGAACCGTGTAATGGCACTAATCTACAGTTTGCTAATTATGAAACACTGCAACTAAACAATGTCAAAGAATACAGCCTAAAGACTTGTGAGTTTATAGAGTTCCGTAACCAAAGGGTAAAACGGGACCCAATTACTAAGACTCAGCTGTCTGTCTGTTTTAATTACATTTCTCACCACATAGATTAATTAAAAAATTGTATAATTTATTAATTGTAAAATATAACATTGTCCAAAAACTATCCTGTGACTGCCTCTGTGGCGCGGTGGGAGTGCATCCGACTGCTACGCAAGAGGTCGTGGGTTCGATCCCCACCCAGGATAAAACTTTGTGTGATGAGCACAATGGTTTATTCTGTGTCTGGGTGTTATTTATCTATAATATGTATGTATTTAGTATTATATAAGTATGTTTATCAGTTGTCTGGTTTCCATAGTACAAGCTCTGCTTAGTTTGGGATCAGATAGCGTTGTGTGAGTTGTCCTAAGATATTATATATTATTATCCCATTGGATTGTGTTACTGATTCTGAGCAAACTACTTTCAGGTTTGCACTATACTAAGAATAACGTTATTTAAGTAGGTATTTAAAATTGATTCTTCGGACTCGTATCGAAACCGTTTTCAGTGCAAATTTTCGTTAGACTCAAGTGTCGACTCTGCCATAATTGTTGTTTTTGGAGATGTGGAAAAATAAGGGTAGTATTTCAAATGAAATTAAAACGAAAACCATGACAGCTAAGTAGGCTTTAGGTACAAGTTCCAGACCAAGTGAGAATTAACAAAATTTTCGTATAAATTCCATTGAAAAATACTTATGAAACGTTGTTAGTAGTATGAAACAAAAACAACAGAAAATCCACTTCTTATACCGCATTATTGTGGTGGGTAGCTACGGAACCATACATTATGCGTGGCCCGACATGCACTTGCCCGATTTTTTTATCAAATCAGTTGATCTAATTTCGACTATTTGCGCGATTAAAATATAAAATATCGTTGTCCATATTATTTAACCTTTGCGCAGTTTAACGAAAAAACATAGTATAAATAACAAACATTCCGACCTCTCCTATTGTATTGCAGTAGATAGGTTTAAATAGAATTCAGTACTGTAGGAAGTTCGTGCGAACTGAGTTGCGGCTACCAACTATTCACAAACTCAATTGAAATCGCGTTTACTATTGCATGAAAGGGAAATCCTAAGTCAAGTCAGATTGATATTGGATAGACTATGTAATCAGGCTATCAGTACACTAGGGATACGCTTCACCCAAATTGCGCTAGAACACCCGGATCTACGCCTTCCGGTCGGATGGTCAAATAGCAGCCCGAAAACGGTCCAAAACACTGAAATTTTGACTACGTAGGTGTGGATTCGACCCACTTTTTAAAGGACTGATATGGACCGATTAATATAAGTCTTTTTTGGCAAGTGTTAAGTGGTTAGTGACCCTGACTGCTAAGCTTGAGGTTTTGGGTTCGAGTCGTTCGTTCGGATTTTTTAAACACTACTCCCGCAATAGTATTTTTTTAAACATTATCCTACTGCGGGAGTCGTCAATAAAAAAGAAAAAAAATAGGATACACGTCCTGTATCGCGGGGGACTTTACAAACATACAAGTCACGGACTCAAAGTACACCCAGACTCGGAATAACAATTTGTGGATCACAGAAAGTGGTGTCCCGTGTGGGAGTCTACCCTCTTGCGTAGCACACTAGCGCCACAGAGGCAGTCCAATAATTTATTATTCTGTGTCTGAGTGTTATTTTCTTTGATGATATGTATTAGCACAGATAATATAATACTATACTAGTAGTATTAGTGATGACCCATCTCTAGACTTTGGCTTTGGCCGTCTAGCTGACTGGTCGCTTAGTCAGCCAAGTATTCTTTAAAGTTTATTTTCCGTTAAGACTGTATTTTTTTTAAACGACTCCCGCAGTAGGCTACAAGCCCTGTGTCGCGGGGGACTTTACAAACATACAAGTCACGGACACAAAGTAGAATCAGACTCGGAACAACAATTTGTGGATCACACAAAGTGGTGTCACGTGTGGGAATTGAACCCACGACCTCTTGCGTAGCAGTCGGACACACACCCACCGCGCCACGGAGGCACTGATAAGCATTTACCATATGGATTTATTGACTTTTTCACTGGGTAGCATCGATTTTGTTGACAAGTTAAACCAACTAGTGGTCACGTTTGGTGCCAACCGGTCCAAACGTCAAGCATCCGTAAAATTTACTTGTTAACAAGCTAGGTACCGATTTTACAACTAAATGTTAATAATGAAGAATTTTATAAGCTACGGGTCTTAATCGCGTAAATATTTTATTTTAAGGCTAAATACCTTTGTTTATTGGCCGACGTTTCGACCGTATTGCAAAGGAAAATTCTATAATGTGTACAAATCGCGAAAGTTTACGAACATATATTACAATTTCATTTCAATCAACTTATTTTAAGAATACTAAAGTAGGTTAAGGAAAATTATTTTAAATCTATTTTGGAAAGTGTTTTAATTAGTAAGATATCATGAGCAAATAAACTGTTTTTATTTGAAGCGAAAATATGATACAAAAATTTTAGCATGAATGGCCAGTACCGACTCACAAAAAAAAAAATCTTGTCGATGGTCCTTATTGGGCGCCAGGGCTCTAAATAATGTCCATATTTGAACTGGATGTTTTTATTTATCAAAAAATGTTACCTATCGCAGTAGCGATAAACTACTATTACGTTAATGGACTTTGAATAATTAGGTAAACTGAATCTTCATACTGACTCTGTGGCGCGGTGGGAGTGTGTCCGACTGCTACCTAAGAGGTCGTGGGATCGATTTACACATGGTACACCACTTTGTGTGATTCACAAATTGTTGTTCCGATCTTGATTTGAGTCGTGGCCCTTATAAAGTCATAGAATGAACCCCCCCCCCCCCCCCCTAGAATGAAATCCTGAATCCGCCCATGCAATTTGCCATTCGCGTTGCTCAGCAACCGGTCTATAACGTTAGCTCCAATTTTATCGCAAGCCGTCAAAAATATCATACATTCTTATTATTACATTTAAAAAAATCGTTTTGAGTCTGTAGGTATCTGTGTAAATTGATAGCCTATTGACCAAACACATGAGTAAATAAACGGCTTATTATTAGCGCCAATCAGCGATAAGTTGCAAAGAAAAATCCTTCCAATATTAAAATGTGCTAACCGTCATTTCAAATGCGAGTAGTAATTTCGACGGCTCTCTCATGAGCCCGGATAGCTCAGTCGGTAGAGCATTGGACTTTTAATCCAAGGGTCCAGGGTTCAAGTCCCTGTTCGGGCGGCTCTTTTTGTTGTTTATTTTTATTTATGATTTATTTAATATATCGGATTTTATTTATTTATAATAAATACATAGAAATGTTTAGCTTCCTAAATTTGTTTTTGTAATATTATTTTTTTATTTTATTTTTTGTAATTGAAGTTTAATATTTATTTTTAGTACTTAGTTTAATAAAATTATCTTTGATTATTTACATGTTGTTTAATTTTAATTTATGTAAATTATAATCATAATTTTTGGTAATTTTAAATATCTATTTGTATTATTTACAAAATCTTAGAAGTGCAGACACTATTTGCAATAATTGTAAAACGATTATATTAATTCCACTTTTATTTTTAACTAGCTGTGCCCCGCGGTTTTACCCGCGGTTTATTAGCCTATGTGTTAATCCAGGGTGAGAGCTAACTCCGTACCAAATTTTATTAAAATCGCTCCAGCCGTTTAGAAGTGAAAAAGTAACAAACATAGACACTCACATACTTACAATTTTTCGCCTTTATAATATTGGTGTGATTGACTGATTGACAGGGTTGCTACATAAAGTTTATCTCCGTTACTAATTTAATCTATACTAATATTATAAAGCTAAAGAGTTTGTTTGTTTGTTTGAACGCGGTAATCGCAGGAACTACTGATCCGAATTGAAAAAAATATTTTACTGTTGGATAGCCCATTTATCGAGGAACGTATAGGCTATATAATATCAAGCTACGACCAATAGGAGCGGAGCAGCAATGAGAAATGTTTCAAAAACGGGGAAAATTTACGCAGACAAAGTTACTAATAAAGTCGCGGCTTCATTCGCGTGGAAAGTTTGAAAAACAGATTGCGCGGGAACTGCACATTTTTTAGGGATAAATAGACCATAATCTATCTCAATGACAAATTTCATCTAGATCTGTACAGCCGTTATGGCGACATTGAATAACAAACAACACAACATCGATGCATACATCGATCCTTGCATTTATAATATTATTAGCTATCGCCGGTTATCGGTCGGTCAGACTCAGACTACATACGAGCCCCTTACCTCCTCCCTTAACCACCAGTGCGCAGTTAGTGTTTACGATTGCTGTGCAAGAGGCTATGGGTTCCATTCTCACACTGGATACTACTTTTTGTGATCCACAAATTGTAGGTCCGAGTCTGAGTCTAACATAGTACAGGAGTTATACTTTTAATAAAAAAAAAAAAACTGTGGCACTCGGGGACTGCGCGATAAAGCTATTGCATAGCATTTTTTATTAACTAAAAAACAACAAATATATATATATATTTTTTTTAAATAAAATAAATATGTAAATTGAAAAAAATATTTAAGTAAAATAATTAAAAAAAACTAAAAAGTATAACCGCTGTGCCGGTCGGAGTGGGGGGTGTTAGGTTTTTTTTGCGTTACGGAATTTCTGGATTCGGTCTCCACGCTCAAGGCCCGCGATAGAAGCTAGGCAATAGCTTAAAAATATATTATGTGCACCAGGATACTGGAATCTATACTAGAGGAGCACGAGGTAAAGGCTATTAAGTATAGGTGTATGTGTAGGTACTTTTTTAACTCAATAGAGTACAATAAAGACACGTGATGCGAGATAACGGCTGGCCTGATAAGGCCTGCTTAGCTCTTGGCCCCAACGTTGGCCCCAATGCAAATTGTTACAAAAATATATTTAACATGCATTGGCCGCCAACGTTGGGGCTGGCCATATTTTTAGGCAAAAGGAACCCAAGTGAGAAGTAACAAAGTTAATACAAATTCCATTGAAAAATACTTATATAACTTTGTTAGTTGTATGAAACAAAAACCCATTTCTTATATTGTGCTGGGTAGCGGAACCCTATATTGTGCGTAACCCGACATACACTTGCCTAGTTTTCTAGATCTAGTTAAGTACGCATTGCTTGGGCCAATGTTTAACCAGTCTTCACCACAGTTGCTACAGCTAACACGCCGTGTTACGAACGATCGTGGCCTTCGAAATTGTTTACCATGGGTGGGTTTATTTGACTTTTTACTAGTATTTTTTATTATTTCATGGCTATGCTCAACGCACTGTTCTCTAGGTGCAGTAATTCTAGTAAATAAAAAAGTAAGTAGGTACTTATATCCTGTGTTTAAATTGCGTTTTAGTTAATTATACATTACATAGTTGACTTCTACGAATAAACTTTAAAAAATGTTTAGCTAGGTAGACGCTCTGTTCAAGCTAACTACAATTTCAAGCTTCTGAAACAAGCCCCTGTGGCCTAATGGATAAGGCATCGGCCTCCTAAGCCGGGGATTGTGGGTTCGAGTCCCACCAGGGGTAACAAATTTTTAGAATATTGGGTAGATAAACGGTTTATTTTTAAAATTCTTTTTAGATTATTAGTAGTGTTTTTGTAACCATTTTGTGTTTTTTTTTTTTAAATGTTCTAGCGACTGTCGGACTGGTCCTAATTCTAAAGTTTACCTTATCCCAATAGTTTTAGGTATTGTAATCATAATTTTAATAAAATGATTCAGGGATTCCTGTCGGTTTACTACATTCAATATACGCATAATAAGCTCTTTATTACGTCGTACTGTAGCAATAAAGAGCAATAGAAATTGTGAAATGCCTTCAATATTGAAATGTCGACCCAGTTCGCTTGGCCGCGGGGTGCCGCTGCGGGAGTGCCCGACAGGGGTGCGGGGAAGTGGGAGAAGGGCGGTGGCTACGTCACTACAATTAATAATGACTCGTCAAGTCGTCATACTCCTCATCTATTTTATCTGTGGAAAAATATTGTTTATCTGTAAGGGGTTGTTCGCGACGGTTCTGCTTTTTTTTAATGTACAATTTTATAATGAAACTAGTTTAAGCTTGCGGCTCCGGCCGCGTCATGAAGACACGTAATTGCTCATGTCCTAAGGAAAGTAGCGTGATGATGCCTTTATCTTAATCCGGATATAGGAAATTATGCTCCCAAAATTGGAATAGAAACTGTTTAGTAGTTTGCGTCAAACTTCGAACAAACAAACAAACAGACACGGAAAAAAACTAAGCATGGTTTTGGATTCAGAAACCTTTTATTAGTCGATCTAGGTTAGTTTTTTTTAAATATCTTCAATATACAGACACAGCTACCTTACAATTTTATAATAGTATCTAGATTATAGGTATTTCATAAAATAAATAGGTACCTATGCTGAGTGTGAAAGTGTATTCATAATAGAGGATACCTAGGTTAAGTAGGTACATCTTGACATTTTTGACAGTTTAAAAAGGGCAGTTAAATTTTATCTTTGGATTCTTACTAACTAACAGTGCTGGAAATCAATGACCAGAAATTATTTCAAATTAAAATTGTTATAATTGTACCCACCTACATAAAATATTCATGAATTATGTACCTACTAAATAAAACTTATGTTTACTATTTATGCTTACTAAGTATTTTTAATTATTTTCTAAAAAAAATAGATTTTATTTAAATAAACTAGCCTGTTATTCTAGTGGTTAGTAACGCCGGAAGTCGTGGGTTCGATCCCCACCCAGGATAAAACTTTGTGTGATGAACATAAAGATTTATTCTGTGTCTTGGTCTTATTTATCTATAATATGTATTAATTTTAAAATATACAAGTATGTTTATCAGTTGTCTGATTTCCCTATGAAAATCAGACAAATGATAGACATACTTGTATATTTTTAGAGCTTGCACTAATACAAGCTCTGCTTAGTTTTGGATCAGATAGCGTTGTGTGAGTGGTCCCAAGATATTATATTATTATTGTTATATAGGTACAAGGACCAGATGATACATTTACCTATCTCAGTGCCAGAATTGTTAACGGCCTAGGGACGGATCCCTTATATAATCGTGGGTTCGAATCTCGCCTGAGATATTTTTTCCCCCGATACCTATTAATGAATGCTGGTGACAGTTTAACCTACAAGAATGTTGGTCTAGTAATTACCTATCTACCTACCCTGGATTATTTGAAAAGTCCACGTATACAAAAACGTAGTAAAATTATGTTTATTTCATAAAATATGTGTTATAAATAGACTCAGAATACAGATAATGTTTAAATAAGCGTATGCATTTAATAGGTCGTCTATTAAAATGAACGAATAAAACCGCCATTTTATGAACAGCACATTGTATTGCATGTCCTATTTGTCCCGTATTTTATTTCCGCATATAAAATACACAACGTGGGGATGTGAACGAACATTTGCCAAAGCTTTCGAACAATAAGCTTTACATAGGTATGAATATCATAATAATAATATTATTCGTAGTGTTAGTCTGGGTGGCGATGACAGCGCCGCGCGCGGCGGGAGGCGAAATGTGGCTGTCACTTGGCTGTCAGAGACATTGCGAAAACAATACCGTTATTTCCATGTAATAACTCTATCGTCATTGGACGTCTAAAACATTATAGGTTTGTTTACATTACATCGACTACAATCACTTTAAATACGTTAGGAATAAGACAGGCGTATGACTCAGTTAGACAGAACGAATGAAGTTTGAAGCAAGCGTGTGCTATGAGTATGACATGTAGGTAGGTAACGGTTTAAAAATGGCGGCAAATTGAGCTGTCATTTTAACAGCTTCGCGTTCAATATGTGTACACAAACCACATGCAAAATACCTACTTAAAACCTACGTAACAAAATAATAAGAAGTATAATCACAAACACTGATCTTATTTAAATTTAGTAAGCAGGGGGTTATGGATAAATCGATCTAGCTAGCTTTCATTTTCAGCAAACGTCGTTTAACAAAAAAATATCAAGCGAAGCTCGGTCATCCAGGTACTCTAAATCTAAACATGACCCTGGTATCTCATACAAAGAGTAAGTAAGTAAGTTAAGTAGGTTCTCGTCGGTACATTTAATGGAGTCGTTAGCAATGTGGTAACCAATGGAATACCTAGTCACTTGCGTTTTTCCCAATTCGTATTATAATCTGTTGAAGTTACCTGCCTATATCTAATTCTTGGATTGGTACAATCTAAAGGCAAATGTACCTAATTTTTATTTCTGAAAAATAATAAACGCTTTGATGAAATTTTAAAAGACAAATCTTGCAATAGACAATAGCTTGTGGAACTTAAGGGGCATCTAAACGGACCATTTTTTACGGCAATTTGTGGTGGCAATGCTATGGTCGGCAACATGGCAGTACTCTCCAATATTGATTTGATGGTTGCCGGACGATCGCTGAGCGATCTATTTTCCACAATATTGCCCGGCCAATTTTGTTGTTGTTTCGGTCGCTCTCTATTTTATTGTTGCCGGGTAGACTGGATCATGCGCCATACAATTGTAGCCATATTGCCATTATTGACCGAGCAATTAGTTGCCAATAGCGTCGCCACAAATTGCCGTAAAAAATTACCCGTTTATACGCCCCTTTATAAAATTTAGTTATTTGAGGCACAGAATATAATACTATACTAGTACTTGAGGTAACCGAACCCATCAGTGGAATTGAATAGACTCAGACATATTATAATTGTAGACATCACAAAACCAAGATTATCCAAATTGCTTAATAGGAAGCATATCTTGACACATGAATACTTCCTAGCCCTAAGGGTATAAACGTCACGAGATAATCTCTGCCATAGCTTTGCAACTTTAGTGTTGACTTCTAATAGTGTAAGTTCTACAGTTTCTGCAGTGAGGGTAATACCTGCGAACTTAGTTTAAAGTCAGACTAGAGAACGGTCAACTTCGTGTGTAGAGGCATGTAACGCATGCATTTACTATGTAAAGCGTCTAACAATAAACAGAATAATGATTTACAAGATACTTTATCTTACAGCTGGGCACGCGTCTTCTAAATAGAACCCACTTATAGAACTTGGGGGTAATTATTATAATCGCCACGCTTGGCAAGCGGGTTGGCAATCGCAGTAAGCCTTTAAAGTACGCAGAGTACGTTGCTGCCCGTCCTCCGGTGTGCAATCCCTTAGTCGCCTTGACGACACCCACGGGAAGAGATGGGGTGGTACTATTCTTAAGCTGGTACCAAACGGTATATATAATATACTTACCTAATATTAAAAACCCCACAACATCGCTTTGAAGATAATCAACTTTCTGTCCAACCAAATGTATATAGGTACCTACTACTTTGACTGCTTCTGTGGCGCGGTGGGAGTGTGTCCGACTGCTACGCAAGAGGTCGTGGGTTCGATTACCACACGGGACACCACTTTGTGTGATCCACAAATTGTTGTTCCGAGTCTGGGTGTACTTTTTGTCAGTGACTTGTATGTTTTTAAAATCCCCGCGATACAGTTATTGTACCCTACTGCTGGAGTCATCTTTAAAAAAAAATACTAATCCAAACTAATGTTATAAATTTGTAAGTAACTCTGTCTGTCTGTCTGTTACGTTTTCACGCTTAAATCACAAATTACATATAACGGGCGGCGCGTTTTGTGCTTAAACCGTTAAACCTATTAAATTGAATTTTGGTATGGAGATAGTTCAAAATTTTCTTGCGAACGAAGCGTAGTACTTATATGTATATCTATGAAATGGGTAAATAGATTTTCGTAAAACAAAGGTAAGAGGCATCCTGAGTTTCCTGAGTAATCATTTGGACATTACGATGGCACAGACAGACACACAGATACGCACGTTAAACTTACCTATACCAACTCTTCTAGAAGTTAAAAACAATTTTAATTTTAGTACAAGAAACAAAATGTTTTGCCCACAAGTGTATGCGCAGACACGAGTGCACATTCTATTCCCTCCCTCTCATAGTCCGATGGGACGGAAAACCGACACGACCGGAGCGAGATAAGACGCAAGACCAACGCCTTGAGGCAATCTTTGAAAACGGTCACCTATCTATGGACTGACAGTGATAACGTTGCTTATTACCTACTTGGACTGGCTCTGTGGCGCGGTGGGAGTGTATCCGACTACTACGCAAGAGGTCGTGGGTTCGATCCCCATCCAGGATAAAACTTTGTGTGATGAGCATGATGATTTACTCTGTGTCTGGGTGTAATTTATCTATAATATGTATGTATTTAGAAATATATAAGTATGTTTATCATTTGTCTGGTTTCCATAGTACAAGCTCTGCTTAGTTTGGGATCAGATGACGTTGTGTGAGTTGTCCCAAGATATTATATTATTATTATTATATATTATACTTCAAATATCTAGGTATTGGCTAACGGTCGATACGCCTATATTATTTTACAAACAAAATATGTCAAAATTCTATTTCTTGAAGCCAAATCCATCAACATATGGATTTGGCTTCAAGAAATAGAATTTTGACATATTTTGTTAATCTTGACATAGTTTCGTCGTTTGATAATTTTACAGCATTAGTTACGAAAACGATTTACTTTTCTAAGTAAATATTCTGCGTGTTAAATGAAGGCCTTTCCCATTCGTTTTTTTCTTTTGGAAAACATTTATACTTATTCATTAATCAGCAGTAACTTGGCCAATATTTAAGCACATAGTTTTTACATTGTAAGTGGACTACTCTTACTATGTGGTACCCATTGAGGTTATCTAATCTCTTGTAATCTTCTGTTAATATTTTTTATCTCTTGTTTTTGCATCAGTCCTCTAATATTGTGTATAATAGATATAATGGTGGCAGCACCTTACCTACATACACAGTTTATAAACAAAGAAATATTGTAAACATTGGCAACTTAAAAAGAGTGGCCGCGATTTTATTACAGGCATTACATGTACATGTAGAATCGACTTTTCACAAGTGTAGTATTTAGCTTCCAAGTGAATAAAGAATTATTATTATTTATATGAAGCTTATAGTCAATTATATCTCTCGCAGCCAAATCGATCGATAGTTAGAATATTAAAAACGGCCGTAAATAGGCTGGGTACCTTTACCTATTTTCCGTACTTTAGATATTACAAAACACAGAATCAACTTTAGGCAAGGTTTAGACAGATTAATTTGAAATAAATCTAGCGCTAAAATATTGTCTAGATATGTCATTTTCAGTGAAATATATTTTTGATTATTTTGTCTACATGTAGGCAGTCCGAGTCAAACCTGCGTCATGTTATTCACATAAGTAACACAATATGCTCTGTGGGCGATAGGTCAATCTCAGAGACAAAAATATACATTGTACCAATTCCAGAAATACCAAACCAAAAATAAGTGCCTGTATTTTTGCTAAATATTTCTGTTGGGGTGGCTTGTTGGTGTGTGACTGTGCATCGGTTGACCCGCCCTGGCGCCACGCTCTCGTAAAACCACCGCTAGATGGCGCTGCTAGTTTTATTGCTTGTTTGCACAACAAGCTGTAATGGAGGACTACAATATTGACAGACCATTAATTCGACAGGAAATTGTGCTGAAACAACGCTCTGTTCAGGTGATTGTGAACTTTTCGAATTATCCGCGTGTTCTGCGGTTGTTTCCTCTTGAAACAAACGCTAGTGGGTAGTCGAACTCTCATAGACTTAGTTCAACTAGATTGGGTAACTCAACAGCATTCTTTGCTACTTAATCGCTCATATGCGTATTCATTCAGGTGATTTTTTGGGGGAAGTTAGTCCTAAGGGAGATGCAAATACTAGACGGACTCCGCACATGAGGAATCATTCTCGGATTTCGGTGGGATTTCAACCTTTAAATCTCCCTCTCTGGGTACGCTCATGAACTTTATGAACCTTCTTCTTTTAAATAATGTCTTTAAACTCAGTTTAACTATGAGCTTTGACCAAATTTTTCACTAATCTCTACAGTGAAATTGACGTATATACCTACTTAGATACAGACGATACAGTAATCAGTCCGCTTGCCGCGACCCCAAAACAATCATACAAATGAACCAACAGAGGATCTACAAAAAGACGAAGCAGGATGTACCTAGCAATTTTGTCACTCGTCGTTCTCTAATTTAACGACAGTAATATTAAGTTTATATCTATGATTACGAATATTTCGTGTTTATAAGCGACTTCTCCAGTTTATGGTAATGCGTCTATGCAAGCTCTTCACTCTGGGGATATCAAGTTGAATAAACTCTGCAAGCTTCAAGCTAGTGGGCTGTGGGCAACAGCGGGTGCACGCCACCGTTAGGTATGTATATAAATGTCCCCGAGCTATCGATTTTTCCGAACCTGTCCGTCGACGACAGTTATTTCTACTTTTATAGTGCTACAACGATTAACGGACGAGGCTGACAGCGGAATTTATGCTGTCATTTTGTGAAATGTCACTTTTGACAGCTGTCAAGCGGGTAGTTGGTTGTAGTCGTGAAAATGGCGGTAAATTGAAAAGTTACCTTTTTACATTCAAGTTGAAGGTGGGTAAGTAGATAAACGTCAAAATAAAGACGAATAGATTAATCACCCTTAAAGAGAAAAACATGAAAAGAAGAGTAAGTAGTTTCTAATGTTATTCGAAGTATTAAAATACTAATAGGCAGTGGCGAAGGGTTAAAATTTTCTTGAGACAACTCGATACATACACGAATATGTCTCACGAATAAGTACCTAACAAGAATTCAAAAGACTTGTTTTCTAAGAGCCCTTCTCATGAAAGTTACCTAGGTACTTGAATACCATTGGTCGAATACGAATCGTCTGTCAGCATTTTAAAATATCGATATTCCCATCAATCACATTTTTTATAGATTGCATATAAAAGTAATCGATCTAAATCGAAATCAGTTTACATTATCTACATACTAATATGCTTGCACACAACTCTGTTAAAAGTATTCTCTTTTTAAACAACCGGGCATCTGGCCAAAGAGTTGGTTCAAATGGACCATATAGAAAAAGCTGGCAGAGGTTGTTGGACCAGGTGAGCTCTTAAAACACAGTTGGCAGTCGTGCTAGGTAAGCTAATGTACTAAGTTGCTGATTATATTGCAAACAAAGAATAGGCACTGGATAACAATGGAAATTACATACATGCCTACCAACATACGTAAAGATTTTTATGACAACGATGAAATTTTACGATTAGGTGCTATGAGACGCACATTACGGGAATTCCTGAAACCTACCCTCTATTCAATGGCGGGGCAGACTCACTTCAATATTGTAAGGGATATTTGAAATCTTCCAGTGGTCTGTGTCAGAATGAATTCAAGTAGTTGAGTTGTGAAAATAACGACAAGTAATTGTCGTCATTTTTATCTGAAGATAACCCTTAACACCTAGTCTTTTAAAGTAAAAGGTAGGTACAGTTGGACGAAAAAAATAGTCATCCAGTTTTAACGAAGCTTCCTTTGTAATCAAAATAGCGTAAAGGGTTTTTTTTCCTCTTTATTTATTTGGAGGCCTGGGGTCACATATACGACCATGTCAGCCCAGCGTTAAGGTTGAAATTAGTAACAGTCAGAATGTTATTGCAAGGGAAAATCAACATTGTTTTTTATGACATACAAATTAATTTCAACTGTAGGTTTATAGACCATTTTTTTCTTCTTAAAAAGACGACTCCCGCAGTAAGGTACAAGCAAGCCCTGTGTCGCGGGGGACTTTACAAACATACAAGTCACGGAAACAAAGTACACCCAGACTCGGAACAACAATTCGTGGATCACACAAAGTGGTGTCCTGTGTGGGAATCGAACCAACCACCTCTTGCATAGCAGTCGGTCACACTGTACATACCTTCTTGACACGGTAAATAATCGACACTAACAGAAATTAGATTGCATTCGACTCAAAAATACGTATTGTAATGAAAAACTAAGAGATGATTATTTTGAAATATTTAAATCGATCGTTCCATTGCGTTTATACTGTCAGATATTTAAACTTGTAAAAAAGGAATTTAGTAGAAATTATTGTGAATTGTATGAAATTGTAAATTTATAAATAAAACAAAAACAAAATGTTTATTATGTAGGTATGATTTAATTTGCTATACTTATATTTCATTCCTTTGCTTTATATTATTTAAAAGTAATCTTATGGACGATAATAACATTACGTAAATAGATAGGTAAGTTTACATAAATAAACCGAACATAAGCACCTATATCTACTAAAGAAAAATAATATGCAGGTACATTCTACAAGCGTGGTTTTATGAAAATGATGTGTCATGAAATAAACCGTTATGTTATCCCAGTGTAACAGCGAGAAGTGTCATTGCAATAAGAATAACATCCGATGAAGTTAAGAGCTTTCCCAGTTTATTCGAAGCGTCAAATATCCGTTCTCGGCAGGCATCAAAAGGACATATTCTTTTAATTAAGCCACGCAGAAAGCCTCGTAAAAGTTACGAGGCCCGTGATTTAACTATTATTTGTCATCAATTTGATGTGGTCTTAAAGCAAATAGTACAGTCGAAACTGTTCGACATAAAATCTGACGTCAGGGCGCCGCCCTGTTTTTTTTGTTTTTGTATTTGGTTTTGTTCATATTAACGTTATATATATAACGAGGATTTTGTTTGCTTGTGTCGTTATAAATTGACTTTCAGATTGACTTTGTTACCCTTAGTTCATACTAGTTTCATGATGTTCAAATTTCGAATTTAGAAAAAAAACTGTTTATAATTCTGATAACATGATTATTTTGTATTTACTATGAAATTATATTAAATATGTCTAAAAACACTGCGAATAATTGCAATATCAATAAACAATATGATTCACAATAAATACAATCTTGTTCGTAGAGCCCTCTAGTGTCCAGTAGAAAGTTTCAGAAACTACAACAAGTTAAGCTCGCTAACGGATTAACTAGTACAACAAAGTATCAATAGATGGCTCTCAATCAATATTCACTATCATGTTACTAGATGGCGTTATTCAACTTTTGTTACAAAATAAACTAGATGGCAGTAGTTGTACTAAATTTATTTTAGTTGTTATTTTAAAACCAGTAACCAGTCGATTATTAACTAAATACCCTGTAATAAAATATGTTTTAAATGCTTTATGTTCAGTTGTGGCTTAGTAAGTTAACAACAAATAAATCAGTTTTGTTTTATTTTTATACTATAAGTATAACTAATTATGTATCTAGGTAAGTAGGTATTTAAATGAACACACAGTTTTGATTGTGCCTAATGAAGGTTCTTAGTATCCACTTACCTCCAAGTCAAGTTGGTGTGTTTCCACTTTTCCCCTTTCTGCACAAGAAACCGTTTCCTCCTATGTCCGTGATGATCCTCTTCCTCCTTGTCAGGTCGTCCGCACCGCCTCTGCTTCATCAGCGTCACAGTAGCTTTGTCTATCTCGCCCGTCACTGGTATACCGCCGTATTCCTAAAATAAATGCATTACGTTATAAAAGGTTTTTTTTTTAAGAATAAGTGGATTACTCTTTAAGTGGATTTTACGGACACAAAGTACATCTAGAGTCGGAACATCAGTTTGTGGATCACACAAAGTGGTGTCCCGTGTGGGAATCGAACCCACGACCTCTTCGGTCGGATACACTCCCACCGCGCCACAGAGGCCGTCAATGATCCGTGGTACATCCATGTCGTGAATAATGTAGCTTTCTATTTAATCTCAATATAATATTAGTTACTAGCTGTCCCGCGCAACTTCGTATGCGTAATTTTTCCCCGTTTTTGCAACATTTCTCGTCGCTGCTCCGCTCCTATTAGTTGTAGCGCGATGTTATATAGCCTATATCCTTCCCCGATAAATGGGCTATCAAACAAAAAAAGATTTTTTCAAATCGGACCAGTAGTTCCTGAGATTAGCGCGTTTAAACAAACAAACAAACAAACAAACTCTTCCGCTTTATAATATTAATATAGATGAATATATTATGTAAGTAAAGGCACAGATGTAGCTACTGAGGGCCCCGAACGTGTGTTAGCAATTGAACATCCCCCCCTTCCTGCCGTCAGTCAGTTGCTTTGTGCGGGAAACTCACAGAGCTTACCCACAAATTATGACACAAGGCTCGTCTAAAGCAAGCTACACCCCTGAGTATAGGTAAGTTTAAAAGTATCTAAAACTAACTTGTAAAGTCTTGATAGCGATTCTGAAGTCATCTTCATAGTCTTGCCCGCTCTCCGCCAGCTGCAGGTTGCCCACCTCTGGGCTGCCTTTCTTCAGGTAACCGAATTGTTCTAAGTAGTTCCTCTGAAAATAAAAGAAAAATATTTTGAGTATAGATAAGGGTTACTGCAACGATATAAATAAAAAGACTAGTTGACTCGCGCAACTTCGTTTGCGTCTTCCCCCCCACCCCTTTTCCTGATGTTATATAGACTATGACACTCACAAGTAATGTGGCTAACTATTGATAAAATAATTTTCCAAATCGGTTTAGTATATTCAGAGAGTACAACGTGCAACGTCACGAACTCACAAACTTTACCTCTTTATAATAGTAGCATAGATAAAGGTACCTAAGCATGTTCTATAATTTTTTTCCAAGGATTATCCAGAGTAATTACCCCCTTCCTACAGACGGTTGTTTTGTGTACAGATATTCTTGTATTGTGTTGAATTTCATTGCTCTTTGGGACAAATGAAAGGCAAAAAATACGCCATTTTATTAAGGTATAAAAACTGTCAACACCTTACACCTAGACTGACATACCCCGAAAAATAATGTTAGGTATTCCTATACCTAGGTATTATTCGAAAACAAGAATTTATTCCCCTCCTTTATTCCAAAATGAGTTGGCATTTAGGTATAACGCCTTAAATGACGATTGAAACTGAAATAATATTTTACCAAATTATAAACCTCGTCCCGGTTAAAAATAACACACAATTGTTTATTTATTCTTAGAAGAAATGATAGATAATTAACATCACACGTTGTTATTCTTTCATCACTTTCAACTCGAGTAGTTTATTTAAACTTAACTATAGTGTATTGCTTTGATATGTTATTTATTTAGTAATGAGATGTTTTGTTGCTTATAATGGGTATTGATTGTTCTCGCAGGTTAAGCAAGTTGAAGTGGTTGGTCTGGCTATCAGTGGCGATGGGTTCTTATAACACCATTCTTTTTAGCTTCCCTTTGAGTTCTAGTTACTTAATATTATGCCCTCAAGAACCGTGATTTTGTATCGATAACTCGATACAAAAAAATATCTTGCAGGTCACGGTTCTTAAGGGCATAATATTAAGTAACTAGAGCAGCTACAGGGTTAAAATTTTCCAGAGGTAACCCTCTGGAAAATGTTAACCCTTCGCCTCTGCTGGCTACTATCTGTCGAAAGACCGATGACCGCTGGAGATAATAGAGCTGAGACTGCGTCCTCCACACAGTCCAGTCCGTGTGGACACTGTGACTCGGTAAACATAAGGTGGGATGATCTCCAATTACTTATACTAAAGCCGCACTATGTGAAACTACCTTTCGCCCGCGGCTTCGCCCGCGTGAATGTCAGTTATTGCGATAAAAACTGTCCTATGTCCTTCCCCGGGACTCAAACTATCTCCATACCAAATTTTATCTAAATCGGTTTAGCTGTTTGAGCGTGAAAGCGTAACAGACAGAGTTACTTTCACATTTATAATATTACTAGCTTCAGCCCGCGGCTCCGCCCGCGTGGATGTCGGTTATCGCGATAAAAACTATCCTATGTCCTTCCTCGGGACTCAAACTATCTTCATACAAAATTTCATCTAAATCGGTTCAGCTGTTTGAGCGTGAAAGCGTAACAGACAGACAGACAGACAGACAGATAGAGTTACTTTCACATTTATAATATTAGTATGGATTAGTATGGATGGATAGTATATAGTATATAGTATTATAGTATGGATGTTTACAAACAAACCAAATTGTAGGGTAGTCACGTCACTGAACATTGTGAACCCCATGGTCAAAACTGCGGGAAATTCATGTGACATAATGTGGGACATACCTGAAGGACTCGTAAAACGCCTAGAGAGTTCTTCCTGTAGTAATAATGCGACCTTGGGCTCTGGGTCAATCGCTGAGATACTAAAATGTCTACGTGTGTAAGTATATAAAGGGAAGAGAAATTTCAAGTTTAGTGACATAGTTCAGGTTAGATGGTTCGGCTTTCGCGCTTCGGTAAAGCGATCGGAAGTCTCGAGTTCGATTCCTGGGTCTGAACTTAAAATTTTTCTTTGAAATGCAATTATTGTATATATAAAAACTAGCTGTCACGGCGAACTTCGTCTCGACTCTTTTTTTTTTATAAATCGGGTTCAATTGTGAATCCAAACCATCCTCGAATCCCCTTTAACTCACACATAAAATTTCGTCAAAATCGGTCCAGCTGTCTTGGAGGAGTTCAGTGACATACACACGCACACAAGAAATATAGTCAATCTGCTTTAAACCAAAGAATGTCAATTATGTACAATGAGGGTAACATATTATACGTATTAATTAGCGCGTGGATGTCGGTTAATGTGATAAAAACGATCCTATGTCCCTTCCCGGGACCAAATTTCATTAAAATAAGTTCAGCAGTTTAAGCCTAAAAACGTAATAGACAGACAAGTAGACAGTACTTTCATGTTTATATTAGTTTAGATATGTGTTTCGTTCGCGTTAAGTTTATTCACCTCTTAGAGCTCGAATTTCGAAACCTGATTTGAAAAGTCTGCTGTTGCAAAATGTGGTTTCCAGGAAATTTGCCACCCACCATAGTCCCGGCCTGGCCCCTAGTGACTGTGAGTATTATTTGTTTTCGAAACTTAAGGCAGACATAAGGAGAAGAAGATTTTCTCTTGATGATGTAGTGACCCATGCGGTTTATGTTCATTGTGGACAGTGTGGATAAAGCTTCTGGGTATTTTTACAAGGGGATAGAAATAATAATATCTTGGGACAACTCACACAACGCTATTTGGTCCCAAACTAAGCAGAGCTTGTACTATGGAAACCAGACAACTGATAAACATACTTATATATTTCTAAATACATACATATTATAGATAAATAACACCCAGACACAGAATAAAGCGTCGTGCTCACCACACAAAGTTTTATACTGGGTGGGGATCGAACCCACGACCTCGTGCGTAGCAGTCGGATACACTCCCACCGCGCCACAGAGGCTGTCATAGAAATGCTTATTATAAGATCTGAAAAGTGCATTGGAGGGAGTACCAATTAGAAAACCATGATGAAAACCAATTAGATTACCATGTAGAAAAAGAAAATTGTTAATATATGTTGGTACTTATTTTCTTTTTTAGTCCGGAAACTTTTGGAACTTCCCTCGTACTTACCGTATTAGCGATTACTTTTACTTTTAGATGTTTCAGAAACGTAAAACCCAAAAGTAGGTAAGAACAACAGATAGTATGTCCATTAGCGCCCAGACAACGTCTATCTCATAAACTCTATAAAAGCTTTGATGTCTAAAAATAAATACGGACGCGACAACTTCCAATGGAGTTAAATACGAGTATAAGAACTTTTGTTTTCAGAATGTGGTATGTGCGATGTGCCAAACTTCGGTTTCATCTGTAGAATCTAAGAAGCGTCGGTAGCCGAATGGCATAGGCATCGGACTCGCAATCGTGAGGTCGTGGGTTCGAATCCTGGCCATTATACTACCGACGTGAAACCACTCCTAACACAAGCCATAGAGCTTAGCTGGAGGGGTTAACAGGATTGCTAGTAATGTGGGACCACATTCCACCATTCCAATCCCGCATTGCTAGTTATCTTAAAAAAAAAAATAAAAAAATCGACTGGGATCTATAGAGAGTACTTTGACTTAGCTCAAGCTTAGCTTAAGCAAACATAAAGCATTTGCTGACTCTAAACAAAGCATTTGATGACCGTTGAAATTATTGGTTATAGCGCAAGCTTAGCTTAATCTTAGAAGATCATGTCTGCAAAGTCAACGGTCAGCACGTTCTTTGACAAGTTTTTTGTAATTTTCCACTTAAGCTAAGCATAAACGCTGGGCAAAAGTATTTTCGTATTTTGAATGTATTGGTAGTAATCAAACCTTTTTGGTAATACTGAATGTTACTGCCTGGTTTTAAAGATACAATAAATAAATAAAAAGGATAATGAACGTATGTGACGAAGAAATTTACATTGTATAACAACTTTACATTTTAAAGTTTTATAAGAAAAACGGTACCATTTGGGATTCTTTGTTGAAACGTATCAATTCCGACCCATTTCTTAAACGGTTGATTACGGGTGAAAAAAAATGGATCACTAACGATAAGAAACTCCGAAAAACATCGTGGTCAGACCGCGCCAAAGCTCGGCTTAACTCGGAACAAAGTGATGCTGTGTTTATTGTAGGACTGGAAAGGAATCGCGCACTATGAGCTTTTGCCGCCGGGTAAAACTATGGATTTTGACGTCTACTGTCAGCAACTTAAGTAGCGGTTAAAAGAAGCCATTTACAAAAACTGGCCGGAGCTGGTGGACAGGAAGGGCGTGGTGTTCCATCATGACAAAGCCAGACCGCACTCATCTATAACCACTCAGCAAAATTATGAGAGCTTGGCTGGGTTGTGTTCTTGATCTCTCTGATCTTGCTCCATCAGATTTCCACTTGTTTCGGTCACTTCAGAACTCTTTAGGAAGCATAAAGTTAACCTCAAAAGAATACTGTGAAGTATACCTGTCAGATTTTTTAATGAAAAATCTCATTTTTTTTACAGTAGTGGGAT
Organism: Herminia tarsipennalis; assembly: GCA_945859575.2. Classification (NCBI taxonomy): domain Eukaryota; kingdom Metazoa; phylum Arthropoda; class Insecta; order Lepidoptera; family Erebidae; genus Herminia; species Herminia tarsipennalis. Next base: position 10,517,723 of record OX243842.2, on the reverse strand, counting down.
CATGGCACTCACAAGATGGCAACAAGTCATCGATCAAAACTCACCTACATATTATAAATAATTAAAAAATTACAGGTACCTAAACTTGTTTTTTTCTTTTTATGAAAAATACGAAAATACTTTAAACAATACGCCATCTTTATATATGCTACGCTCTATAAATCTCAGCCTTAGCCTTAGTTTCGAATAAAAAGTCGAAGTGTTGTATTCAACAAGTAAGAGAAAAGTGTTGTCAAATTCAATGGACATTCATTTCATGGGTCATGGAACAACTGACAAACGGTCTGATCACCTGATCCAAAATTAGGCAGAGCTTGTAATATGGTATTTGTTTCTAAATTTTATTGAGCCTGTTTGAAGTGTCACTACTCATAGATAGATATAGGTATGTAGGTTAATAGATAGTATTTAGGAAGTAGTAGTTACTATTTATTAAACGGGAATTAACGCACATTATTAATCATAAAATTGCTTGACGTTTCGACCAGGTAGCACCGGCCGTGGTCAGAAGCGAACTTATTTAACACCATTCGCTAGCATCAGACGTACATAGTTATAGTAACTAGGTACATCTGTTGCGCAAGAGGTTGTCGGTTTGATTCTCACATGGGACATAATTTTGTGTCACCCACAAATTGTTATTTTGGGTCGAGGTGTTTTTACGGCAAGCTGAATTTTTTTACGGGTTCCGTACCTCAAAAGGGCATAAAAAGGAACCCTTATAAGATCGCTCTCTTGCCCGTCTGTCTGTCGGTATGTCACCATCGATTTTCCCAGGAACGAGTGGACCTAGCAAGCTGAAATTTATACCAGATACTGAGGGGGACTTTAATAGGGATATTGAGTGTATAAAACCTACGTACATACTTGGGAGGATGGGTTAATTCCTAGTGTAGTCCTATAGAAATCGACATATAATTGTATGTAGGTATATCCTTCAGCAAAGCAATGCCCGTTTTTATAGACATCGCATGAATTCTCAATCGGTCTGGCAAGCTCTGTGAATATTTAATTGTTAATTACTTTGTACAGACTACGAAACGAGGCTTCAGTAGGAAATAATGGCATTTTACCAACCGTATAACAACTGATGTCTATGTCTAAATATGGGAAAACTACTTACTGCCAATAGGAACTAATTACTTGTAAACAAATAGTGGGATATTGTGAAAGTATATATATTGCGGGTCTTAATCGCGTGAATAATTTAAGGTAAAATACTTTGTTTATTGCCCGACGTTTCGACCGCATTGCAATACATACCTTAAATTATTCATGCGATTAAGACCCGCAATATCTATATTTTCATAATGTGTACAAATCGCGAAAGTTTATCAACATAAATAGTGGGATAGATTTGTATTTCAAAATTTCCAAGCGAACGAAGTCGCGGGCAACACATAGTTGCATATAAGCTATTGTTTTTTTTAAGACGTCTCCCGCAGTAGGGTACAAGCCCTGTGTCGCGGGGGACTTTACAAACATACAAGTCACGGACACAAAGTACACCCAGACTCGGAACAACAATTGATGGATCACACAAAGTGGTGTCCCGTTGGGAATCGAACCCCAGTAGTTCCTCGGTAGGAGTGTATCCGAATGCGTAGCAGTCGGATACACTCCTACCGAGCCACAGAGACAGTCAACGTGAAAGTTAAAAAAAAAGTGTTTATTATTTAAATAATTGTTTCAAAATCGTGGCACAGTATTCCTTAATTGTTAGTGCGTTGCTAATTACGTTTTCATTGTGATACAGTTTTGAAAAAAAGTATAGGTACCTCCAAATAAATACGCGTTAGCCTGCTTGGGTTTTGAACCTACGATCTAAAGCGCGGAAGACCCCCCACTAAGCCACTACTATTCAAAAGAATAACGCAACAGTTGGTCAAAGAAAATGAAACCGACAAAAATGTCGCTTGTTCCTTTCGGCAATTAGTTACATTGTGAGTTCTCCTCAAACAGACAGACAATAAAGTTTGATCTACATTTTTAAAGACCTCATTAATCCTAAACCAACCTTATTTTATTCATTAAACATCCTTTTTTTTCTTTTTAATTAAAATCACACTCTATGGTGCCTTGACAATGTTCCTTTGTATGTTTTTAGACTTCTTTGTTGTTTTTTTAAGGGTACGTATGTATTCAAAAAGTTGACGTCATTCAGGAGATAAGGTGGTCCGTTCATCTGTCACGGATAATATCTTTGAAATGCTGATCCTGTTTTTAACGCCATTCAGATATTATAAAGTATAAATAAAGCAATATTAGATTTAGTGTTCTTTTCTTTGAGTAGGGCAACTTAGATAGATGCTCTTTATTGTACACATTGGTGAAGCTAGAGGGGAGAGGCGGGGAGCATGGGGGCACGTGCCCCCCCAGACGGTTGTTATATTTACTGAATTTCTTGTATTGTATTGAATTTGTTTTCTTATGTGCCTCTTGTGCCAACTCAGAACGATTTTTTTGGGGCAACCACCCTCCGTCGTGCGTGCAACACACTTGGCTGTGTTGGGCGAAACTAAATGTATCCCCCCCCCCCCCGTCGTAAGGATGTTAGATCCGGCACTGTCATTACCATAGGACATCTTCAAATTACACAGGTACTTACTTATAGCTAGTGATACAATAGGCGATTTCTTCCAGAAAACCTTGGAATACAGAGCAACCAAAATTCTATCAGTGTAAACTAGTGAAGGTTTTTAAACATTTTATTTATAGCACATTTTATCCTACTTATAACATTATAAATCCGAAGAGTTTCATTGATTGTTTCTAAGCGCTAATCTTCGATTTAGATGTATTGTGATATGGAGTTATTGGTATTGAGTTTAGGTATTAGAGAAGGTCGCTACTGTTTCGATCCAGTAAGCGAAACAGTAGCGATTTTCCCCAGCGTGGCAAGTTTTCGGAAAAAATATCGTTTGAAATATACTGAAAACCGCATCAAAATCAATTGAGTAGGTAGTTTACATTTAACAGATAGACGTGGAAAGCGTAATTTTATCTTAGACACAGTAGTGATAATTATGATTAACCACATAACATTGATACATACTAGGGATGACTACCATCATATAATTATATCAATAAAAACAGATATTTGGTTAAAAGCTGCAAATGAACTTAATTGCTTTTAACCAGAAGTGAATCACACGCTGTGAGAGCCGAACCACACGGTACGAGACCGTTTCGGCACCGCACCGCAAATAATTCGCCGCGCAGTCGCTCACATTGGCGGTGCGGCGCCGTCGCGACACCGCAGCGGAGTGTTGGACGTACAGTCTATTAATAAAACGCATATTTCCTTCTGCCACGCAAACAACTGCGGTGCCGCTCCTACGCCGCTCCGCTCACACATGAGGCGGGGAGGGGCTCCGCCTCGTCTTGATCCGGCGGGCGAGCGGCGCTGCGCCGTGTGGCATACCATAGATTTTTGCATGACACAGCAGCGGCACCGCTTAGCGGGTCAATTCACGTATTTAAAGCAGTGCAGTTGCAGTTCGATTAAAACGGCCATTTTCGTATTCTTGTAACTTTGGGATCGATCTTGAAAACGCTTGCGCACCGTACTAGAATGTCGTTATTGCGCTCTCGAGACGCATACATGACGCAAGCGTATTTGAGATCGATTCCAAAGTTACAAGAATACAAAAATGGCCGTTTTAATCGAAATTTAACTGCAATTGAACTGCAACTGCACTGCTTTAAATACGTGAATTGACCCCTAGACGTCGCACCGTCGCTGTACCGCTCCGTGTAGTTCGGCTCTTAAGTATGCATTGTAAAAACCCGGCTCGTAGCAAATAGAACTGTTTTTGCCCGCAGTTTGCGGTGAGTCAAACTTTGTTGTACTCTAACCGACTATACCGCGACTTTACGAGGAACAATAAAGACTTTGTTAAGCAATCCGTCTCATCAATTATTCACTCCCTTAAGTTATCAAGTTAGCTCCTAAATGCTTCGGGGGGACAGCTTATTTAGAGGGCTTAGTCGCATTATATCTCTTTCGAAGAGTGTCGTTTGGTCGCAAAATGTAATTTAGATATAGGTAGCTGTTAGGAAATTACGTGGATTGAATTTGTTGGGAACATGATTTGATTCGCTTGAAAAATCTACTAAATTACTATCAATACAAAAATAGTTAAACAAACTAATATTACTTAAGATTGTGATAATATCTGCCAGCTATGTCTTCACGCTTAAACCGCTGGACCTAATTAGATAAAATTTGGTATGGAGATAGTTTGAATCCGGGGAAAGGAAATAGGATAGTTAATATCGTAATAGGTAAGAAGTGTGCCAAAAAAACATTGTTATACCCACGCGGGCGGAACCGCAAGCAGAGGCTCGTAAGCTTATAAGTTACGGTGTAGGCTCAATCAATACACATGTTAGGTTACAATAATATTATGTCAAACAAATGATCGAGCGAATATATTTGTACCTACATAGTTTTGTATGTTTTAGTAATAAATCATTTTTGTTGCGTGTTGTCGGATTGATATATCGCACAGATTTGCTGTCAAGCGCACCATATTTATTGCGGATCAAGTTTGTACGAGTACCTATTATAGCTTTTGTCTGTGCTTTAACATCTACAACTGTAAAATATATAACTGTCACAGTTCATAATTATTTTATAGGAACCTCAAAAGGGTACCTGAGCACCTTAATATAAAATTCTATTGTTTGCTTGAATAGCAAAAAAAATTGTATAAGTACCTAACAGAGGTGAAGGGTAAATTTTTTTCTGAGGTAACCTGATGCCAAAGTATGTCTAGCTGGACACAGTTCTTTGTACCTTTAAGATAATGTAAGTAGGATTCAAAGAGAAACCGGAAGTAATGATGTTCTAAGGACCCTTCGCCACTGATAGGTAATTTTCTATGAAAATAGCCACCACAGAATAAGAACTTTTAACTTTAGGTAGTACCATTGACGTATAGACCTAGACAGCGCCATCCCTTTCAATTAAAAAGTAAATATTGACTGCAAAGCGTTAAAGAGAGAAAAAACTCGTACGGCCTTTGACAGGTATTGTCCAGAAAGTAGCGTTGTCTCTTTCTAGAGAGTGGTCAATTTTGTGAGGTTATGACGCAGTCCTGGTCTCTACGTCAAGGGGAGGTACAAAAGTACACGGGGACAACTAGTTTTTTTTAAATTTTATAGCCTGTGCTGTTCCACTGCTGGACAAAGTAGGTAGCAGTGACGAAGGGTTTATATTTTTCTGAAGTAACTCGATACAAAAATATATTTTATTCGTCGCGATTCTTTGTACCTATAATATTAGTAACTAAAATTTAAATTAAAACCGTAAATAATGGTGTTCAAAGACCCTTCGCCACCGATACGTAAAGGAAACCTAAGTAGGTTAAATTAACCTCATAAAATAATATTATATACCTCTAGATAAATGAATGGGCGTGTTTGATCTTTGTTCACGTTAGGCAATTTAAGTTCATAATTTATAATAATATAGTATAATATTAAAGCGAAATATTGCCTGCAACCATACGAAGAGTATTTATGACTCCTTAAAATACTATTAAGTAGATACTTACGAGTATGTCGTAATTCCAAATGCAAAACAAGCTGATTCAGAAAGACAAAAACGTAGAGCTTAGCCACAAATAGGCATATTAGATATACTTCGGGACTTAATCGCGTGAATTATTTAAAGGTACGAACCTTTTATTTACTCGACTTTGACAGTCGACGACAGTCGACCCGTGACCACGATCGGTGCAATTCGATCGAAACGTCGAGTAAATAAAAGGTTCATATCTTTAAATAATTCACACGATTAAGTCCCGAAATATATCTAATACGTATAAAAAACGCGAAAGTTTAAAAACAACAAATAGGCATATCAGAATATAATCGGAATAAAATAAAATACATTTTAATTAGATGTAAGTACTTACAATTATTTGCGGCTACGTTTTCAATAAATGTTGATAAACTTTCGCGAATTGTACACATTATAAAATTAATATGGAATACCATTCCAAACCTATAATTTTCTATGAGTTTCTTTCATTGAAAATATATATACTTACTACGGGTCTTAATCGCGTGAATAATTTAAACGGGCAACCTGTGACCACGGCCGTTGCAATACGGTCGAAACGTCGGGCAATAAACATGGTATTTTACCTTAAATTATTCACGCGATTAAGACCCGTAGTATATATAATATATTTTCAATGAAAGAAACTCAGAAAATTATAGGTTGGAACGGTATTCCATATTAATACAATAATTCCATTTGAAATTAAAGTTTGAAGTTCAGACTAGATCCAGGAATCGAACCTCAGACTTTCCATCGCTCTATGGGAGCGCGCGCGCCGAACCATCTAACCCTGAAGTCCTGAATCATGTAACTAAACTTGAAATTTTTCTTCCCTTGTTTCGTTGTACACGAGTTTGGCCCTCGCATGCGCCATCTCAAATGCAATTATTGTATTATTATAGTAATTGGCAAGAAATGCCTATAAAAATACAGTCTGTGAAGACATTTGATTTGTAATTGTTATTTCGTAAAAAGCAATTTAGCCACTGAGATAACAGTGTGATGACAAAACCTGAACGGAAGTACGAGTATATATTGACAAGCAATTGCAATGTTGTATGCACCCAAAAATGAATTTCCGGCAAATCAATGTTGCCAGCAATTAAATCCTTCAAAATTATTAATTAATGCTCAGTAAATGTGTACAACTAATAAGACTAATTTTATATTTATATTTGTTTGGCTGTATACCAAACAAATACTATGGTATTCCTTAATTTTGGAATGATCGGAATGGTATTCCGCTGGAAGCCGATAGTTCTGCTCATTCCAATGTGGTAGGAATTAATGGTAGCGGTTGGTATTTCTCCACTGTTTCCGTGTCAGGTCAGAAGATATATCAATAATTCGTGACGTATCCGGGCTATAAACAAAATTGGCCATTAACAATGCAAATATCCTTCAACAATTAGGTTAATATTCTGCCGATCGAATCGGAACACGCTTAATAGATTGCTAAGAGATTTAGTATTGCGGTGGAACGCGTTTACAGCGGATTGTGACTTGAATAAAAATGATTGGAAAGATCTCGTTTTGGATAAATCTTTTTAAACCAAATTTCGATTCGACAAGAATAATTTAACAGGTTTTTAGTTATTGTTTTTTGAGGCATTATCAATATAAATCAATGAGCAATTAAGCAATTAATTGCCACATTATCATAAAGCATCTCTCGAAAACAGCATGGATTTATTTATTGGTGTGTTCATGATTTTTTTGAATATTTACAGGACGCGACCGAAATCCTAACGCTATTTGGGGTTAGGCGGCAACTGGTACGAATTTGATTCCGAGGTATGAATCGTGCGAGTTGCCTTTTTTCAATTATAATTATATCTTAGCGACGATTCGCATATTTTTGTTTTAAGGGGAGAAAACACTTTAAAAAATTGCTGTACTTTGAAGTGTTTTCTCCCCTTAGGCATTTGCCAAGGTGGGCAAAAGAACGCTAAAGTAGAAGAAGAAAATAAAATGAATCCATAATTTTGGTGTGGTGGATTGTAGTTTGCCAAGCCGCGGTCTCCACTCAAGAACTCGTTTACCCCAACGGTTGTCGGTTCTTCGGCTAAATAATTGTAGTTCGAAGTGTTTGCTCCCCTTAAAACAAAAACGTGCGAATAGTCGCTTTAAAATAATTAAATTGGAAAAGAGGCAACCCGCATGATTCGTATGAATCAAATGCGTGCCAGTTGCTGCCTAACCCGCTATCTGTCATATTGTGTATCCTCTATATTGTTAGTAGCGGGGCAAATGTTGTAGGGACCGAGAATATTTTATTTTATTAGTGAAAATAAAATATTAGTCTTTCAATTTTCTTTCACACACTTTCTCACGTCCAAATTTGTATTGATGACAATATATTCTTTGAAGTCATTAGTGTTTTTAAAATAGTAGTTAGGCTAGATTCCTAGGTAAACAAAAAATCAAAAAGACTAATCTATACTTCTATACTAATATTATAAAGCGAAAGAGTTTGTTTGTTTGCTTTGTTTGTTTGTTTGTTTAAACGCGCTAATCTCAGGAACTACTGGTCCGATTTGAAAAAATCTTTTTTTGTTGGATAGCCCATTTATCGAGGAAGGCTATAGGCTATATAACATCGCGCTACGACTAATAGGAGCGGAGTAGCGACGTGAAATGTTGCAAAAACGGGGAAAATTTACGCATACGAAGTTGCGCGGGACAGCTAGTTAGTAAATAAATCTAGCTTTTAAACTACCAACGATTAAATCCGGATAAAATTTTGTGGTAGATAGATATTTTTAATATTAATCATATCGTAAAAACAAGTGAATTGACATAAAAAATTGTGACAAAAAAAATAAAAATAGTGGTATTTGTATGAGATCATAGTATAAAATCTTCGTTTTGACATTCCCAAAAATTGTTGTTTTGACTAGTTGGAAACTAATCCATTGTATTGCGTCGTTATTACAGATATAGGCTTGGTACCAACTGCATTTTCTGAAACTTACTACAAGTACCTAAATTACGAATACCAATTTTACTCGTACATCTCAATTATTATTTCACTTTACCTACGAGTAAGACTTTTTGTAATGAATAAAGTATTTACCAAACACTGACGTTACAAGTTTTGTTTTTAAGGTGTTTTTTCTCTTGAGAACTTTGACATCATTTGAGGATAAAATCGTTTTAATCCGGACCTCAGAACTTAATTCTTGGAACTGTTAAACCTTGGTGGTATCGACTTTTTTGTGGTGCTCAGCGGTTTGAAGTATTTTTAGCATAATATTAATTGAAGTTAATACGAATCGAACATTTAGTACTTTCAAACAAAGAGTTTTGAAACCTAATGGCTAAGGCATCGTCTCGCAATCGTGAGGTCGCGGGTTCGAATCCTAACCATTATACTACCGACGTGAAACCATTTCTAATACAAGCCATTAAGCTTAGTTGGAGGCGTTAACATGATAACTAGTAATATGGGACCACAATCCCACATCTACATAATAATATTACAAAGCTGAAGAGTTTGTTTGAACGCGGTAAAATAAGGAACTACTGATCCGAATTGAAAAAATCTCAATTGGATAGCCCATTTATCGAGGAAGGCTATAGGCTATACAACATTACGCTACTACCCATAAGAGCGGAGCAGCAATGAGAAATGTTTTAAAAACGGGGAAAATTTACGAAGTTGCGCGGGACAGCTAGTTGCTCATATAACCTCATTCTGAAAATCAACAAGCCCAACATTTACAATGAATACACTACGATTGACTACACTTACAACCTAATTACAATTTCGCATGTTTTATGGCACGGTAAATAATTACAATCTGTCATCAACTAGCTACGGTACCTAAGTAAGGTCAGGAAAGGAAGTTACAGTCAAATGAGTTCATAATGTAGGCCACGGTAAGTACCCCGAAGCACAACTAACAAGATCGCGTGACTCTCTCTATTTTGTCCTCTAATTAATTAACAAATCTCTACCATCAGCTCGTGCTACTTTCTTCGTGTCAAGTCAAAAATCCCTATTTAGGTCGATTAGAATGATGTACCTGTAATTGTGTTGTTTGATTGCATGTCATTATTGTCATGTAGCAACATTAGGAGCTTACAATCGATGTTTAAATCGAATTACGATAGAAGGACACAAGCAAATCGATTGTAAAGAAACCGAATTGAAATCTAAATAACAAAATTAAAAGAAGTATTATAGCATCTAAGTGACAGTAACTCTATTTGTCTATCTATTTCGTTTTCATGCTTAAACCGCTAAACCGATTTAGATGAAATTTGGTATGGAGATAGCTTAAGTCCCAGGAAAGGGCATGGGATAGTTTTTATTGTCATAACCCATACTCATGCGAGCGGAGCCGCGAGTGAAAGCTAGTAGGTGATATTCTTATCAAGGTTAATGACCTTCTAACAGTAGCGCAATGCCCTCCACCCTTTGTTTTTTCTTTGTCTCGATGATTGCGTAGGTGTCCATAATTGTTTGGGCTATTTATAAACGAAATTATTAGTTTGCGTTTTAAAAAATGTTACGCTACGATTGTTTGTAGTAGTTTGTTATAAGTTTTTGTTAAACTTGCACTACTGTGTAGTAGTGTTAACATAGGTATGACTTAATATACCTATCAGTGTAAGTATCATAAAACTTATATTAGTTACTGTTAGAAACCTAGAGCAATATATGTTCGTAAACTTTTGCGATTTGTACACATTATAGAATTTAATAAGCTACGGGTCTTAATCGCGTAAATATTTTATTTTAAAGCTAAATACCTTTGTTTATTGCCCGACGTTTCGACCGTATTGCAACAACCGTGGTCAAGGGTAGACTCAAAATAAAATATTTACGCGATTAAGACCCGTAGCTTATAAAATTCTATAATAGAAACCTAGAGGTTTTAAAAAGTAGGGCTTACGTGTAGGTATTGAGAATTCGTTTACAGCCGCATTACCTACATAGTGAAATCAGTCACACAACGATGATTTCAGAAATCATGCAAAAAGTATTTAATAAACGAATTAATTATATAATTTAAAGCAGCGGTAGCCTAATGAATAAGGCATCGGACTCGAAATCGCAGGTTCGACTCCTACCCATTATAGGTACTTCCGACGTGAATCAAATTGAGGGTGCATTTCATTCAAGCCATTGAAAGAGCTTCAGAGCTTGGCTGAAGGGGTTAAAAGCATTGCTAGTAATGTGGGACCCATAATTCCACATTGCTAGTTACCTCTCCTTAAAACTATATGTATATAAACTAAAATCAACAGCCCAAAATTCAGATGCAAGTACTGCTTTTATAATTCAATGTAACATGCAAACGGTAATACACTCATCGCCCTATGAATATATGAGCTTCATTAAAATATAAATTCAAACTTCATCAATATCCATTAAATCATTCGAGGATAATTACCATAGTGATTACAATGTGCTGCCTGCCCCCCTTGGAGTGTATCATTCGCCCCTTTAGGCATTTGTCCCACCGCCGGCGAGAAGCGAGTAACTATCAACTATTTTCTCGCTCTAAAAATACAATAGATATATCCCGTGTAAAGAAAGGAGCCGTTAACCGAGCGATTAACTAATAATATTTGTGTGTTAAAATAGCTAAAATGTGCCCTTTAAAAACTTATGACTGTTAAAAAGTCGTAACCGAGTAAGTAGCTTAAAAAAATAAAACTATGACGAGATCGAATCTTTATTATCGACTTAACACTTATTTTTAAGGGTAAACACAGAACATGTTTTTTACCGATCCCAAGACAATGTCGTACGGCTAATTCGTTATTTCGATAAAGAACAGCACACACATACACACACACATACACACACGCATGCACACATACAGCACACACACACTCATACATTCTGTTTGTATGTTTCTTGAGCGAGAAAATAGTTGACAGTTGCTCGCCTTTTCACTCGCTGTTTCACGTTGGTGGGATATGTACCTTAGGCCGATGTTAGCTGTGCTACAAAAAATCGAGAGTATAGAAGGAACTGGCCGTGTAGTACCGGCTTAAGAATAGTATCACCTCATCTAATGTCGTGGGTCAACAAGGCGGCTGAAGGATTTCACACCGGAAAACGGATAGCAACGTCCTCTGCGTACTTTACTTTCGCCAACCCGCTCGCCAAGCATTTCGATTATGGGTTGATATATTCTACGATGTTTATCTGTGCTCTATTCGAGCAAAATACGTATGAAGCTATGTAATTTGCCAGAGCAAAGCACGCCATTCACGGACAGGCACGGATCCAGGATCATCATTCTGGAGGGGGCATTGGAGGGTGCATTTCATTCAACACTGGCCAAGTGTGAGTCGCTCGAGCGACGTCGAAGACACCGATACGTTGACGGGGGTTAACTGCATTGCCTGTCAACGCGGATCAAATGTAGGCGAAGGCTTGAAAATTCATGAGTCTGGGGCGCAATTTCCTCTGTTGCCCTCCCTTTGAATGCGCTAATGTTCACGGTGTTTGTGTGTTTGTTCCAAAGGTTGTTTCCGTAACCGATATTCGTACGGTATATCGAAGTATTTATGGAACCTTTCCTTCTGTAGCTATTTAGTATGTGCCCCATTCAGTGCAGGCGCACTGCATCGTGTGTGGTTGTCATCGTGAGCTAATCACGCATCGCACGATGCAAGGGGCAAGGGGGCTCAATGCACCCCAATGATTGACGCGCGCTGTCACTGTCACTTCCCGCGTCTCTCACCCCCGCCTATGGTTATAAATTACCACCATCCATCGTCAGAACCTTAATTACTTTTAATTTACGACGTGTTTGCGTTAAAGATCAGCTGGTAAAGTCGCGAGAGGCCGCACATGCGCGTTGGAAGTTTGACAAATAGGTAGGTACGTGATGTAAATGGTGACATTTGAGATTTGTGCCTTTGTAGCTTGTTTAAGTAGCTTACAACTTTCCAAGTAATAACAAGATTGCTATTGATAGCGTAAGACAGATTACCCCTCGGCTGGGCTAATTTAAATAGTTGTGAAACTTAGTTATTAATACCGATCGACTGACCGAATTAACTTAACGAGTTTGCGGATTGAATTGTTTGTGATTGAAACTGCTGCATAACGGCGAGACCAAATAAGAACGTCAGATTTAAAAGTATAGTTTAGTTAGAAATTATAAAATAAGATAACTCGCAATGTGGGTCGCATATTCTGCAGCAATCCTGTTAATCCCTCCAGCTAAGCTCAAAGACTTGTGTTAGGAGTGGGTTCACGTCGGTAGTATAATGGGTAGGATTCGAACCCGAGACCTCTCGATTGCGAGTCTGATGCCTTTACCATTAAGCTACCGTCGCTATAAATAACTCTGGTTAGGCTGCCTGTCCACTGGAGAGGAACAGGCAGCCTATTGGTTAATATTTCTCCGTTTCTCCACTTCGCAGCCTCGCTCCGCTTCAATGGACAGGTAGCACAAAGGATGCTAATACAAATGTACCTTTGCTGTGTGCACGTTTGATATACATAACACTTAAGACAATCGTGATCTAACAACATAATGCAAAGATGCAAACTAACTCGATTACTAATCTAAGTAGTAACAACACTGCACAAATAGTGTTAATGCTGCGGCACATCCAGCCACCAGTGGCGGCCACAGCTAGGCCACTAGTGGCCGCCACAAGTCTTAGAAGACATTTTTATGCTGCCGCACACCCTGGCACAAGAATCAGCCACTAAACGCGGCCAGAACTGCCACAAGAAACTTTGCCACGGACCGCAGTTTGTGACTCCGAAGCCGTCACTCAAATGCTCAGTGTGTGTCGATATAGTTGTATAGTATCTAGATAGAGCCCGGATTGTAATGCCTAAAAGATCTATTGTGCTTTAGTGTGGCTCTTCTGTTTTCCTATAAAGGATATCCCCAAGGTTTAGTCTGACCATGAAGTCAATTATGCGTCTTGGTGAGGACTTAATCTCATCTGGTGACATAATTAAGTGCTCTCCGAGGTGCTGGCTTACGGTGTGGTGAATTGCCTCGCACTCACAGAGGATTTGTACCTATAGGTGTTTCGTCATCCTTGTGATAGAAGGATGAAGATACCATACAAATGTATGAAAAATGTCTCCCACAACTTGTGGCGGTTACTAGTGGCTTAGCTGTGAGTATGCGGCAGGCGGCAACACTCATTCATTAATTTTTATAAGGCTGCTGCTAGTGGCGTCGTGCGTAGGTTCTTGGATGAATGAATGCAAATTATACAGACATTCTTGAATGGCCGCCCGATCAAGTAAACTGCGTACGTGTCATTGTGACACTTGATCGTTTACACAACATCTGTTCGACGATATTAGGTCCTGTACTCACAAACGTGCAGGGAATTGTAAACTACTGTTAATAAAAAGTTCGTTATGTTACTCCGAATTTGAGTTGCATTCGCTTTGAGTCCTCGCTTGCAGTACCTCACAAGATATTATTATTACCTACTCTATATAATGCGCTTCGCATTGATTCTATAGCGGCTGTCTCAGCGAAGTAGCAGGAGTGTGTACGACTCCTATGCAAGAGGGATGTGGGTTTCCCTTATGAGACAGAACTTTTTGAGATTTATAAATATGTTCGTAAAGCTTTGTAAAGCTCCTGGATATTTAGCCTTGTCATCTATTATTACTAATGCGGAAGATGTCTGTTTTAAAGTTTAAAAAATGTGCTTGTAATGCTTACCTAAACACGTATTACGACGATAATGTTACTGGACTCTATATCCTTTGAAATGCGAACTTTAGACGTAAAGTGAATGCTTGCAAATTATTAGAAAATATAACTACTCGAATACTCTTTAAGAGTTATTTTAATATTTAAATAAAAGTTCTTATTACAGTTCATTACAGTAATATATGCAACAGTTTCAGTTCGCATATGAATACCCAGCATTAGAGATAATAGTGTGTCGTGCGTGGGAGTTGGCCACGTGTTATTTTAGTTAAAAGCTCTACCTAATTCCGACAATAGAGTGCAAGTTTATACAACACTTAATCTACTATGTTTATTATATCTTAGATCCAACTAATGGGTATTTTCACCTATAGTACTAAAATAAATTTGAATGCGCAATTTTGTAAGAAGTTTCAGCAACCTACACCACAAATTAAATAGAAGTTTAGAATTAGTGCCAACCTAATATGAAAATTGAAATTAGTATTCGATAATCCTTATTTTATACCTTAACAAAGATAGGTCCCATAGGTACAACTACAAGCCCTGTGCCTCGAAGGACTTTACAAAGTAGGAAGGACCCAGTCTTTTTTTTTATATAAAGACGACTCCCGCATTAGGGTACACAAGCCCTGTGCGCGACACAGGGCTTGTACCCTAATGCGGGTGTCGTCGGACTTTACAAACATACAAATCACGGACACAAAGTAAACCCAGACTCGGAACAACAATTTGTGGATCACACAAAGTGGTGTCCCGTATGGGAATCGAACCCACGACCTCTTGCGTAGCAGTCGGACACTCTCCCACCGCGCTACAGAGGCAGTCAAGTCAAAGTCTTGGAACGACAATTTGTAAGTCACAAAAAGTGATGTCCACGTAGGAATTAAACTTCTTGCGCAACAGTCATATACACCTCACTGCATCGCCAAGGCGGTCACAATCTAATACGACGTTTTCAATGCATGATTAGTTTTAGCTTCCCGTTTTCCTGCAATATATCTATATTCATGTATCCAATATTATTAGCTATATACAGATATCTACCCGTGGATACAAACTACTCCATCAAGCAGTTTCGACATAATTGAGTAGTAACATCAATATTCAGACTTTCACATCAATTTTATTGGTAGGGATAAAGTTACCCGATTTGAATGCGCCATGCCCGTGCATTATTGACTGCTAATAATTATTATAATATCAGATTCTAGTAATTAAACACATTAATGCTTAATTTTGAGTAAGCATAATATTAAAATCCTCTGCCCATGGTTGTGACTACGAAATGAGCGATGTTACAGATGTTACAAATTAATTTCATTTCATTTAACCCGCGACGGCCACGGAGACGGTATATGGGTTTGGGGTAATATAATGAAGTGCACAGCAACTCAATTGGAAATTACGCGGCAGACGAGCTAGTGAGACATCCACGGCCCCGAACTGATAATGCCCTTACCCCAAACCTAGGAACGAATCTGGCTGCGTGAGAAAACAGATAAAACCACCAACTGGAATGGGCAAAATACAGCGGTTGCAGACAAAAGAAAGAGGCGATTCCAACAGCGCCCAGAAAGTACGCTTGGAATCTAATCAGACTAAATAGGGACAAACTGCGAATAGCAATAGGCATCCTGTCCCCGAGCCATTGTCCCCTCAAGAAGCACCTGCACACCGTCAGGATCACAGATAGCCCACTGTGCAGAGGGTGCATGGAACATGAGGAAACGCCCAAACACGTACACATGGAATGTACCAGTGTGGCCGAACACCGGGCCAAGTTCCTAAAAACACCGCCATCCCTCCCTGAAGCCTGCAGCAACCTGCGGGGAATGCTGGGCTTCTAGGAGTGTTTGGGCTGGCTAAAGTGAAAAGAACTGACATCAAAACATTGCGGCCCCGTTAAACACACACACAAACAAAATGCGTTTGGGGTAAGTGGTGTTTGTGTATGTGCCTGTTACCATTTTTCTAAAACAGTTTTTTGCGTTGTATAAGTCTCATTCCCGGGTTAAGTCTAATATTCTAGACCACCAGGGGCCCTGGTGGTCTAGAATATTAGACTTAACTTTTTACAGTGTGTGTTATTTTTTTTGTCGGAGATGGCTAGAACGATTTGGTCACAAGTCAATTGAATTGTTTTTTAAGGCGCCGCTTTATGAGCGCTTGTGCTTCTTAAAACCTAATTGCCTACTACAAGTTTTTTTTTAAATCAATAACTTAATTCAAATACATACAAAGCTTACTGTCGCTGCATTTATGGCCACTCAAATATGAGTATCATGACGTGCGATGGGGCGAAATCATAACACTAATTCGAATTCAAGGGACAATGAGGGATGAATTTGAATTTCAAATGCACGAATGACACATGAAATTGTCTGGAATTATATTTGAGACAATGGTGTTATAATGTTTGTTCGTTTGTTCCGCCTTTTGTGTGGTTGAATACGCAGTAAATCCATTCAATAGAATTTTATGACGGCTTTCCTGGTACTACTAATTATGATAAAACTGAATGACGATCAATGTTGTGGTAAATGCAGTTTAGTGCATTATCCTGTTACTCTTTGGAATATTATTAATGGAAGCCATTTTCAATCGACTTCAAAAAGGAGAGGGTTTTATGTTCGTCTTTATATATTTTTTAATTTATATTGTTATCTATACGATAAGCAAATTACTCCATTCCACCTGATGTTAAGTGGAAATAGAGTCTAAACGAAAGGCCAGACAGTACATCACTATGTGCAGCACTGACTGTCCTTACCTTGCTCACCTGCAAGGTGCTCCTTCACGCCTCTTTTAAAAGACTCTATGTCGTAGATAGGAGGGAACACATGTAGGTAGAGTGTTCCATTTTCTGGAGGTGCGGCAAAGAAATGAGTCGTCGAATACCTTTGTTCGGGATGAATTTTTATCCACGGTCGGATAGTGACATCGAAGTCATCGAATCATCGCGTTGTTCGATTAAGGAAGGGAGAAGGAGGGGTTGAATGAAAAAGTTCATTCGAGCATTTGCCGTGGTAAAGTTTATATAAGGCGCTTAGCGCTGCTACATCTCTACGCATTTGTAGAGTTTATTAGAAACCTCTACATCGTTTATAATGCGGATGTTCAACGCTTAATGTATGTTCATCGATTACTTGAAGACGGCTTGATCGATTTGAAACAATATTTGTTTTATATTACTGGGTAGGTACATCTCCACAATCAACAGAAAACAAATTACTGACCCTCTTTCATAATAGGCAAAACGATATTCTTATATACTTACGGGAATGGGAACAGAAATATAGTAATCCAATATTATCAAGACCTGAAATATCGGATATCTAGAACGCGATAGCTAGATAAAACGGTAGGCAACCTTTTTCTGTACTTACAATACTTACATAGTTCATTGATTGAAGCCTATTGTTCTTCTAAATAATGCCGGAGGGAGAATATTACGAGTACCTATCAGTTTTCACAGAATTACTCTTGTCAGCAAAATAAAAAGGTATGTAGGTATCTACCTAATCTCATAATATATAGGTATAAAAATCTCGAGTCAGTCAGTGTTTGTGTTCTCACCGATTTTTTTTTATTATTTAGGTATGAGAATAGGTCGTAAAGTTTTTTTTATTCGCGATTTGAGTATTTTACTAGACCAACAGGCTAGTCAATAAAAAAACCGGGCAAGAGCATGTCGGACCATGATGATTGATTGAAATACACCTTGCATTTTACATTGCACCAGCAGAAGGGCGTATGTTCATTGCACTTCGCCCTTTTGTTGTCAAATGCAGTTTTTCGGCAATAACTCAATGACACACCGTCATTGAGTTATTGCCGAAAAACTGCATTTGATCCGATCATGTCGTAAATCATTTTAGTTAAAAATTTTTGTTATATGTCCGAAATTATTTTAGTTAAAAAACATTTGTTAAGCGATACATTGCTGTTTTTTTTTTTGGTCACATGGGTGACACAATTTATGCAACTTTCGGAGAATTTTTTCCAAAACTATTCGCATAATCAAAAAAGTTTATTAGCAACCTTAAAATGTTTTTGAGACCTGTCAAATGACGTCTCATACGATTATGTTTGGCCAAAATAAATCTGTTACATGTATCCCCCTAAAAATATTTATTTTTATTATTAAGCTATCAAACTAACTAGCGGCTACTACAAGACACCTGTTCTCCAAATTTAATCAATATTCACTGTGTAAGACTTTGAGTAAAATGCCTCTGACGTACTGACGGACAGACAGATAGACAGACAGACGGACATGATGAAACTTTAAGGGTTCTTTCCACTTTGGATACGGGAACCCTAGCAAACCAGATATATCACGACAGTTCTACCTTACAGAATATACAAAACAAAATACTAATTCTACAGATGGCATTTATTATAATTGTCGCGGGACTTTATTATTGGGATATAAATTAATTTGCCTAAATTATTCAGTAAACGTGCCTTGTAATTTATTAGTTGTTGCTCTCTCTTTCATTACAATGTACGGAGACATTTATGACAATATAATTCAGTGGTTATAACACTGTTTAGTTTTATTGCTATTTTACTGTTGATATGAAAACGTATTGCCTATAAATCAGTTGTAATTTATGTATTTAGATACTTTTTATAGTATAGAACGACTTAGATGTCGCGAATGAAGACCAACAGGTGAAGAATACTAACTAACCTATATAATGATAAATGCCACGACACCAGTCGATAAATTCATCAAGATGTAGTGAGGTATAATGTATATAAGTATTATCTCCATGCCAAGATGATGACAAAATATGTTCAATACCTGTAATGAACTATTAAGTTGTGATTTTAAATCCCACGCCAATCGGTTTTCTGTGGCCAAAGTGCTTTTGACGACGTCCATTCATGTTTTTTTAAGGATAACTAGCAATGTGGGATTGTAGCTCCCACATAGCTAAGACGTTTGTGTTGGAAGTGGGTTCACGTCGGGTAGGATTTGATTAATGGGTAGGATTTGAACTTGCGACCCCACGATTGCGAGTCCGACGTAAGCTACATGCTAATGTAGACTATCCTCTGTACAAATACATAGAACACTAGCGGATACCTCGCGGTTTCACCAGCTTAGTTCCCGTTCCCGTGGGAATACAGGAATAAAAAATAGCCTATGTCACCCGGGGTTAGTGTGGCTTCACAACGCTGTAAGAATTTTCCAAATCTGCCCAGTAGTTTTGGAGCCTATTCAATATAACAAACAATCAAATCTTTCCTCTTTATAATATTAGTATAGAAAAGCGTGACTGATATATCAACGCGTGCCTATAAACCACAGATCAAACCATTGAACAGAAAACATATTAGGCAACCGCGAAGAACGGATTCTAGAAAAATCAACCTCCAAAGGGGATGAATCGCGGTTTCAAATTATATCCAACGTAGACGAAGCCGCGGGAGAAAGTAGAACTTCTATATATAATTCTCCTTCTCTTTCGTTTTGCTCTTGGCAGAGCGGTCGTGGTCACGTAGAGACGTCTGCAACGACACAGATAAATTCTGTACGTTCTCCCACCATCTCTCCCTGTTGGCAGACTGTCTGGTGCAGTCAGATATGCGGCTTCCCATTGAGGATTTGACTTGGTCAGTCCAGCGCATAGGCACCTTGCCGCGTGATCTAGTTCCCTCCATTTTTCCCTGTATGACCAACCGCTCTATGGTGTCGTTATCACGCCTAGAGACATGTTCAAAGAATTGTAATATACGCGATAGTATCACGGTCGATTAGAGCTGCGAGATACTGAGAACTATATAAACCATATTTTAAACGAATTGTTAAATTGAAACTAAAAGAAAATAATTAAATATTGGTGTAGGTAAGTGTTTGATTTAGAACTAAAATATTTATCTTACTCACAGAGTTTCAAAACTTTTTAACCAAAAATAAACTGTTTTATCTAAGTTTCTTTTTCGGAGGTTAGAGAAAAATAATATTGTCTATTGCTGTTGACCTTTATACATTATTAAATGTAAACTATGAGTCCAAGTTAAGTCTAGACGTTCAAAGTTTAGATCTTTCTGTAAATAATAACTTATAGATCCTCTGTGATGACTACTACAGCTGTGCAGAGCGTTATAACATTTGGTATTTGATTTATTTTTTGTGTGCCAACATTATTATTTTCTGTTTGCAGAATAGTAGTTTATAACTTACGTATCTATTATTAAGTAATGTTTAGATTCCCAACTTGGCATCTCACATTTAAGTAGTACGCTTGCCATAACAGCTGTGCAATAGAATGAAACGGGGCTGAGTATTGTGAGATTTATAAACTTTGTTATAAGTCTATTCTATGTGTGTAAAGTGCACACAGGGTTTTTTTTAGGTTTTAGATTTTATTAGAGAGTTTTCGTTTTTACCTGATTTCAGCAACTAATCGGGATTTTTGTTTTTACAATATTGTTTTACTTGTTTAAAGAAAACAAAGCTGTATAAGGTATATTTTCTGCACAATTCAATCAATGTCAAGTCCAAATTTAATCGTGAATTCTTTTAACAAACTTCGTTCATGCTCCACTAATTAAACTAACCGAACAGAACTGCTTTTATTAAAATTCATACATTTTCCTTTGAGTTTCCGGTTTGCTGACGCTCAGGACGTTTCTGGCATTTCTGGGATTCTCTTTGTTTCACCTGACAATATTTGGCTTACAGCCAAAGTTGTTGTCTCTTTACTCATAATATAATTTTCGTACTGTAACTAAAGGATCAACTATACTTCACTACATAGTATAAAACAAAGTCGCTTTCTCTGCCCCTATATCCCTATGTGTGCTTAAATCTTTAGAACTACGCAACGGATTTTGATGCGGTTATTTTTAATAGATAGAGTGATTGAAGACGAAGGTATATATATAATAACATCCATTAAATAGTGGAGAAATAAGTAGCGGAGCAGCAATAAGAAATGTTGCAAAAACGGGGAAAATTTACGCAGACGAAGTTGCGCGGGTCAGCTAGTAATATTATAAAGCTGAAAACTTTGTTCGTTTGAACGCGATAATCTCAGGAACTACTGGTTCAAATTAAAAAAATATTTTAGTGTTGGATAGCACATTTATCGAGGAAGGCTTTAGGCTATATAACATCACGCTACAACCAATAAGACCGGAGCATCAATGAAAAATGTTGCAAAAACGAGGAAAATTGACGAAAAAGAAGTTGCGGGGGCAGCTAGTACCTTATGAAATGAACGGCTGCTACGCGACACATGCCTACCCTACAAAGGATATAATGAGAAAATTGGTCATCTCGATTTACATCGATTCAGAAACTATCATAAAAACAACTCGATTATTGATTTTATTATGAAAACTGTAAGAGCAGAGTTTTAAAGAGCTATTTATACACTCAACAGTAAATGTCAATTCGTACGAATTCTCATGATAGCTGAGACATAGAAAGAAAGAAAGAAAAAGTATTTATTTAATGGGATCTCACTCAGCATTGTGCTGACGCTCTAGTAGAGTACTAACCTAGAGTCGGGCTTGATTTTATATGCATAGGTAAAACGCGTGTCAAATTTGCCGTGATTTTTGCGTTAGGATTAAATAGAAAAATGTTTTTTCAGTCTGCAAAGGACAATCAGGTATAGGAGTAAATTAGCAGACCTAAGTTTAGCGAACCAATATATTTATCATACCGACTCAT
Organism: Herminia tarsipennalis; assembly: GCA_945859575.2. Classification (NCBI taxonomy): domain Eukaryota; kingdom Metazoa; phylum Arthropoda; class Insecta; order Lepidoptera; family Erebidae; genus Herminia; species Herminia tarsipennalis. The sequence goes on along the minus strand of OX243842.2, from coordinate 10,495,789 downwards.
GTTTTATAGTGTACCTAAAGTAACCCACGGTTATGTGAAAGCCTTATGTGAGTGGCTTCAATAATGATCGCGGGCGCAACTCGCAGTTGGAATCAGATTACAATCGCGTTTTCATTGAACTGTGAATGACAGGCATCCATAAGTAATTTGACATGCAGTCCAGCGAAGACCCCTCTTTAGTTACATTGGTTTTATTGACAACCATATTGGAATTATATAAAACAAAGTCGGGTTAGTTACACCATTTATAACTCAACAACAGGTGGAATTCTTTTTTTTAAAAGACGACTCCCGCAGTATTGTTCAAGCCCTGTGTCGCGGGGGACTTTACAAACATACAAGTCACGGACACAAAGTACATCCAGACTCGGCACAACAATTTGTAGACCACACAAAGTGGTGTCCCGTGTGGGAATCGAACCCACGACCTCTTGCATAGCAGTCGGACACACTCCCACCGCGCCACAGAGGCAGTCAAAGTCGAGGGATTATTTTCTTGATCTTTGGTTTGTTGATATATTTACTGCCCTGTTGGTTTAGTGGTTACTTAGTGCTAGGTTGTGAGTTCATTCCTACCCGGTATAAATCTTAGTATTGAGGATCATTGTCAGCAGTCAGAATCACAAGTTCTAAGTTTGCTTGTAAATTAACCTTTGTGATGAGAAAAATAAATAAATATTATTATTATTAATCATTATTATTAAAAAAAATACTGGCCTGTTGGTCTAGTGGTTAGTAACCCTGACCGCTAAGCCGGGGTCGTGGGTTCGATCCCCACCCAGGATAAAACTTTGTGTGATGAGCACGATGGTTTATTCTGTGTCTGGGTGTTATTTATCTTTATGTATGTATTTAGAAATATTTAAGTATGTTTATCAGTTGTCTAGATTCCATAGTACTATTTTTGCTTAGTTTGGGATCAGATAGCGTTGTGTGAGTTGTTCCAAGATATATATTATATTATATTATAAACCACTAGAACAACAGGCCAGTCAAGTGTTGATTTGTGTTTAGGTGTAATTTTTTTTTTTTTAAAGATAACAAGCAATGAAGAATTGGGTCCCACATTACTAGCAATCCTTTTAACCCCTCCAGCTAAGCTCAATGGCTTGTGTTAGGAGTTGGTTCACGTCGGTAATATAATGGGTAGGATTCGAACCCGCGACCTCACGATTGCTAGTCCGATGCCTTAGCCATTACCATCTATCTATATAAGTAGGTGAGGTTGTTTGGTTGCCATTGTACAGGTTCTGCATAGTGTGTGATCAGATGGCCCTTTTGTAATCCCAAGATCTAATGTATGTCATTGAAAAAAGATCAAATTAAACTTTACATGAGGTTATTTCAGGATTTATTATTAAGAGTAAGTAATTATTAAGTTGTTAACTTAATCATTTGTTGAGAAGCTTACAACAACGATATTTGTGGACTTTTAATTAGTTTTCAAGTTGAGTTTTAATGAGTTGGTAACCCTAGGTGTAGTATATCGATCTCCGACGCAACAGCGATGTTATGCGTTTGATATGTGTACCTATGCATGGGCTCACTCAGGAGGGCAAACAATAATCTGCCAAAATTGCAAATAGATCAATCAATCTCATGATGGCTGAGACATAGAAAGAAAGAAAGAAAGAAAGAAAGAAAAAATAATTAAAAATTTTACAATTTCATCCTTGAGCAAAAAGATGGGATCTCATTTGGCATTGTGCTGAGGGTCCAGTAGAGTAATGAACTAGAGTCAGCGCTGATTTGATATGCAGAGGTAAAACGCGCGTCAAATTTGCCGTGATTTTAGCGTTACGAATAAATAGAACAATGTTTTTTCAGTCTGCAAAGGACAATCGGAGGTTTGGAGTAAATTAGTCAAAATGGCAAATACTTAGATAGGTACACATTAAAAATTTGGCCGTTTTTTAGTAAATTGTATAACCTAATTTACTAATAACCCACTCGTCTCTGCACAGAGTTTTATTCACTTTCTATACACATCTCATCTGAATGATAGTGAAAACCGCATTAAAATAAGTTTAGTAGTTTTTAAGATTATCGCATATATACAGACAGACAGACGCGGCGAGGGTCTTTGTTTTATAATATATCGCAATCGTTACCGCGGGTTCGAATCCTACCCATTATACTACCGACGTGAACCCACTCCTAACACAAGCCATTGAGCTTAGTTAAAGGTGTTAACAGGATTGCTAGTAATGTGGGACATAATTTAATAAAGTTAATTAAAAAAAAATCGGCATGAAGTCCACGCCTATGAACTTAGACGTTTGTTTTAGGAATAAGTGAGTAATAATATTTTTTATTTTTTATAGGCATTTCTTGCCAATTACTTTATAAATACAATAATTGCATTTTTGAAAGATAGAAAAATTTTAAGACCAGTACCAGGAATAGAACCCGATACTTCCGTAAGCCAAACCGGGGCCGGAATCGAGCTACCTATCTGGGACTATGTTACTAGACGTCAATTTTCTGTATCCTTTCATGCTCGCGAGTTGGGCCCTCGCATGCGCCATCTAGCCGGTAGTTAAAGAACTTTTGTTATAAGGCTTTTGTTATTGCTTCGTTACAGAGAGCATTTTAACAAATTATGATGTCGCCGAATATTATAGTATTTTTTATAGGCATTTCTTGCTAATTACTTTATAAATACAATAATTGCATTTTTAAAAGATAAAAAAATTTGAAGACCAGACCCAGGAATCGAACCCGAGACTTCCGTAAGCCAAAACAATAATTGCTTACGGAAGTCTCGGGTTCGATTCCTGGGTCTGGTCTTCAAATTTTTCTATCTTTCAAAAATGCAATTATTGTATTTATATGAGTATGTACATATTTAATTTATTAAAAAAAAATGTTTTTACTCTATAATAATGGCTTTATGTTTCAAAGATAGACCAAAAACTAATTGAATTAAATAATGTCATAAACAGTTCTGGAAATAATTCTGTACAGTCGACTACAAAGCGCTACGCTAAAAGCCAATTCAGATCAGTCCCGAAATACATCGCCAAAAAACAAGAATTCAAAACAATTCTGAGCTAAGTAAAGCAAACTCCTTGGTCTTTTTTCCCCTTAGTATGTCGATCACATGCATTTTTCTTAGGGATCGATTCACCTACATAACTACAGTAATTCTAATTTAGTTGACTAACTAACGGTCTCAATAATCTAACTATAGATGGATTTGGCTACTAGATAATATTTGACATAAGCTCCATACAAAATATGTCAAAATTCTACCTCTAATAGCCAAATCCATCGATAGATAGATTATTGAGATCGGCCGTTATAAGAATGAAAATTGTAATCTATCTTCTCTGTAAGTCATTTTTATAAACCAATTATTCAAATTCTAATTCAACTGTTTATGTCACATTACTTACTTAATTTCCAATTACTGAAGAACGATTTTAATCTAAAAAGGATAAGGGCTTACGCCATTGTCTACCACTATATTAAAGCCACAGCACGGGGATTGAAGAGTTTATTTTATAGGAATAGACAATTAAAATGCTATTTTTAATTATGCTGCCTTGTTCGTAACTTTTTATGGCTCTGTTTAGTCGTAAATGGGGGCGACAGCGACAGTACACTGTTTATGTTTTATGCACTAGGGCGAGGCGATACGCCTTCTGAATAAAACGTATAGTAGGTACCTACGCAACTGCGCATGTGATTCGTTAGGTGTCAAACGCGTGAGAACTAAGTACTTACTTAGATTATATTATTAAATTTAGGTACCTGCATAGATTATTTCTTATTCTGTTCGTACTTCTCTAGAGTAATTGACACATAGACATCGTTCAGGGACACGAAATTACAGACCACTTGGAACCTCTTCGTTCCGAAGACATTTGGAGATTATCGGTGCGCGAGGTGTGCCTATGTAGGTATCTTCTGTGCTGAAAACAGTTATCTTCAAATAGTCGTACATATGATATGACACAGCCATATCGTAGAACACGCCATTTTACAAGTGGGCACCGTGGTCGCCGTGATGTAACGTGGCTACTTTACTTTCTTCTACTTCTACTACTACTACTTTGGATTTCAATTCGCCTAAAATAAATTACGCCGCATTCAATGAGTACTTCGCGTTCGTCAAAGCGGCTTAGTAACGTTGAGCCCACTTAGATTTAAGTAAGTACCAGGCCTCTGTTTTGCTACAAATCTTCACTTTCTATAAAATTAATATATCTTTTTGGTTTTTATTTATACGTGATTCGCCTCGGATTCTCTTAAATTATTTTCATCAACATCATCAGCCTTCAAAATTAAATTCTTATCTTTTTATAAACGTAATATGCATGTAGTACACATATAAATCAGCATGTTTTTAAACGAGCCGATTTTTTCACTAGGCATGCCGACATTCTGTAAATGGATGTTTGCAAACGCAACGTTATCGCATGCTATTTGTCAGTATGCCATATAGCACCGTAAAGGAATCTGACCTTTAAGTAAGAGTGATTTCTGAGGCATATCTTTTCGGTTATCATAATGTCGTCAGTAAGCTTTCGAATCCGATAAGAATCAACACGTTTATTTGCTCGTACCTACGTAACTAAGTAAGGACGTGAGCAGAATGAAACCTATTTTCAACTACATATCTACTCGTAACTTATCTGTAATGTTGGCAGCATCATCGTGTCATGATCGTGTCTAATCATTGACGACGCGCCATAACCTCACAAAATTGACCACTCTCTAGAAAGAGACAACGCTACTTTGTGGACAATGCCTGTCTAAGGCCGCATGAGTTTTTTCTCTCTTTAACGATTTGTAATCAATATTTATTTTTTAATTGAAAGGGATTGCGTGGTGAACCACGGTCGGCAATGATCGTATTTAATACACATTGAAAAATAAACAGCAGTGTTGCCAAAAGTATATTACAATTTAAACTAAGAAGATATATAATTTTTTCGATGGCAACACTTTTGTTTTAATGTCTTTCAATTAAGTAAATCACAAAGTTGCAAATCGCATGATGCGTAAAGTTAAAATAATGATTTACCTAAAAGCTAAACAGAAGAGTATTTAAATAAAACATTAACCATGGGAAATATCAATAATATTTATGATATGGTAAGGCCAACATGTGGACTGAAAGACTTATAAGCGCTATATGTTTTAAGATTAGTTACGCAAATGCCGCTGGTTCTGTAAACAGACCATTTGAAACTTTCTCAGTAATACTAAGGTGAATATCGTTGGCTAAGTTCCGAGACCAAATAGCCCAGGGCTAAAGCATCGCCGCACCAAGTTTCAGTTATTGCCTCAAAGTAAATACTAATATCGGGCGTCCTGTCCTTTATACTAGCAATATTGCCTCGCATTATATGGACATTTTTCGCTTTTTATGAGTTCCATAAGAAACGCTCTATGTTTTACTACTGCACTCATATTTTATGAAATTGATATAATATTATCTTCGTAAATGTTCCCGTAAATATGAACTTGTTTATAGGTAGGGGCGAGCATAAAAAGAGCAATTTTATGACATTATTAATCAAGACCAATATGGCTTGGGTGGTGTCAAATATAATAACGGACGTGCGAATATATACTTTATTACAATGACATAAGATATACGGGCGATTTCAATTAAATCGACTTCAGTAACATGGTATAACGTACATGTTTTAGGGTCTTGAAATAATCATTTCATTTTAATAAATAATAATATCTTGGGACAACTCACACATCGCTATCTGATCCCAAACTAAGCAGAGCTTGTACTATGGAAACCAGACAACTGATAAACATACTTACATATTTTTAAATACATACACATTATAGATACAAAACACCCAGATACAGAATAAACCATCGTAGCTCATCACACAAAGTTTTAGCCTGGGTGGGGATCGAACCCACAACCTCTTGTGTAGCAGTCGGATACACTCCCACCGCGCCGCGACGAGGAAATAGGTACAGTTTGGTTACATGAGAAAATAATGAGACTTCTTGGTTGTTATGTCTTTACCAATGTTGGCCCGTTGGCCCAATGAGTGCCATAATTACACTATAATGAATATGTACTTGAAGTCAAAGTATTTGACCCAAATTTACTTTAGAGTCAATCTCTTTCTACTAATGTAGGTAAAAAGTTTGGTAAGTATATTCGTTCACACAAGAGCAAGATTTCCAAAGCAGGTAAATCATTGTCAAGCGTTTAGCCCCCCCCCCCCCCTTCCCTCCCTGTAAGTCTATGACGCCATTGGTTGATTCACTTGATTCCAGTGAATTTTCTGCTAACACTTTTACCCAATCAATTGAAGTATTTAACCACTCATAATTACTAAAGCTACATTCTCACAAGTCTTATACAGTATTTAGTAAGAAAAGGCTAAAATATATTTAGTAACTAATTGAGTTAAGTAGTAAAGTAAATGAATGGGTTCAACAGAGTTGGACAGTTTCCATTTTAGTTTCGAATTACCTCCTTTGAAATTTCCAGCGCTTCCTTGTCAAATAAATCAGCGCACTTAATTATAACTGGCGACAATATTTATTTTGTACCTTAATACTATTGTATGATGACGTTAGAAGATGTTTAAGAAAAACTTAGTCACAATGACATCACATGTATTTGTGACTAAGTTCTTCTTAAACATCTTCTAATCTTGTTAAACATGTTGGAATAAGGTAAAATCGCTGATTTGGAAGAAAAAAAAAGCGAAAAAATAATGTATTACCCGTCGAATGTGATTTTATCGCATCCGATTCCAACCATATTGCTTCTTATCAAATCTAGGTTAAAGTTACCCCTTTCCAACAATCCAGGTCTTAGTAGTTAGGTATGTTGAAGTACTAGTATAGTATTATATTATCTGTGGTTGAAGTAAAGAAATTCACAAATACAGGGTAACGATTTAGTCAGTCGAATCCCTACAAGGGGTCAGATCACGATACTAAAATTAATAAAAAAGTGCCTTTTTTATAAAATAGTTATCAAATTTCAGATCCGAATATTCGCGCTTTAACTCGCTACAACGGTTCCCTCACTTCAACTTATGTACTTGTTCTTTACCGAGCGAAAAGAGGTTTTTTTTTTTAAACGACTCCCGCAGTGTCCGTACAAGCCCTGTGTCGCGGGGGTCACGGACACAAATTACACCTAGACTCGGAACAATGGTATTTATCAACATAATACTACATGTTGGTACCCTGCCACCGAGCTAGGTATACTCACCAAACAAAGTGGTGACCCGTGTGGGATGGCCTACAAAAATTAAAAATAAAGGTATTTTTTTTAATATTCGGCTCAATATCATGGTCTGATCCCCCTGATAAAAGTCGACTGACTAAATCGGCAACCTGTGTAGTACTGGGTCCTTATTCGCGTTCTTTTTCCGTTTTCGCGGCGAGCCCGTGCGATTTTTTTTACTAGAAAGAAGAGTTAATGTTGTAATTTACTTCCTTAATCTAATAATGTGCGGTGATTCAACAGAGTTGAGCAGCTGAGCTATTTGTGCTACTTAGTACGATTATGGCAACAATATTACCTACTTGCACAAAATAATCTGCGTTCTAAGCAAGGGGCTTAGACAAGGAACATTCGCTTAGTGGCGAATTCGCTAACGCCTACAATGTCAATTCCAGACAATCGTTAAAAAAATGTTTATGGTCTCCACCGCAAACGTCAAATTCTTAAAAAATAATAGCCGCCATTTTAATTTGTTTTCTACATGGTCTTAGCATTTGCTAGATTAGTGATCCATCGAATGGAAAAAAATAGCGAAGACACTCAATAGTGAAGCGCATCAACTTGGATTGACCACGTGACATATTTCAATTCCATACATTTTGTACCTACTTTTCCATTAATGACATCGCTATTCGAATGTGACTTTGTCTAGGCCCCCAGGGGGGTTAGACAAGGAACATTCGTTCCGTGGCGAAATCGCTAACGTCTACAATGACAAATCCATACAATCTTTCACAAAAAAAAAATGTTTATAGTCTCCACCGCAAACGTTAAATTCTTAAAAAATAGCCACCATTTTATTTCGTTTTCTACATGGTCTTAGCGAATGCTAGATTAGTGATCCATCAAATGGAAAAAATAGCGAAGACACTGTCAATAGTGCAGCTTATCTACACATCAATGTATCATCATATATCATCTAATCATTGACCACGTGACATATTTCAATTTCATAAAGTTTGTACCTACTTTTCCATTATCGACATCGCTATTAGAATGTGACTTTGTCTTGGCCCCCAAAGCTTAGGTATTACTGATTGCAAGAATAGGGCATGGTTAATCTAACGCCCGCGGGCCTCTGTTAAGCTACGTTTACAAGCTTCCGTTCAAAGCGTTAATCAACGGGCACGAACACGAGCACAACCGTGTAAATATTCTGCTCGGCTGTTGCGTGCCGCGCTTGAACTTGTACCTTACATTATTACCAATTGTTTCTTGAAAACATGTTTCGAATGCAAGCAACTTGTACGCAAATGTGATGTCATTGTGACGGCATGCAAGACTTGCCTCGTGGAATTGCCCTTTAGATGCACAATCAATCAAAGGCCTTTGCTGATTCAATATGTTTTTTTTGTTTGTGATTGGAATTGATGTCTATTATTATTTATTGGATCATCAACAATATGGCGCATTACTCCGAAATTGCTTTTTTTTTATTTATGCTATTCTATACTAATATTATAAAGCTGAAGAGTTCGTTTGTTTGTTTGAACGCGATAATTTCAGGAATTACTAGGCCGAATTTAAAAATTATGTTACTGATGGATAGCCTATTTATCGAGGAAGGCTATAAGGCTTTATAACATTTCGCTACGACCAATAGGAGCGGATCAGCAATGAAAAATGTTGTATAGACGTGGAAATTTTACGCAGATGAAGTTGCGAGGGTCAGCTAGTATTTTATAAGTATAAGCAGTGTAGCTGTTTTAAAACAGAAAATAAGTTAAATAACATTCTAACAAACGGTAAAACATAAGTTACATAAGCAGAAAACTCATCAGATGAAATAAGCACTCACAGTTAAACGAGTGCTAAAATATTAAACAAATGTGGCGAAACTTAAGGGCCTTTTAATTAGCATTAATTTTGTACCTAATAAGCCCAAAGCTTGAGGCTCGGGAACTGGTTTTATTAAAATGGAAACTTCGTCTTAGCACGTAAATGTCGACGAATTTACTTTGTTTCATATTTAATGAAAGTGGTAAACGCATTCTACTGTATCTAAACAGATACAAGTGCCGAATAATCAAATGTCACTCGATTTTGAGACGCTGTTAATTCTCGTCCTGTCACTGTGAATAGTGCATAAAATATAATTGTTTGTATAAACTCTTCTGTTGGTAAATATTCAAACCTTCTTTTAACAATCCATAAATAGCCACGTAAGTATTTACCTGCTTACTTGGCACGGTTTTAACTAAAAATACAACAAAAAAAATGTTTCTTTTTTCAAATTAGTAAAATATATTTCTTAAATTAAAAAAAAAAAAAATTTTTTTCTTCTTTTCATTAGGTACATTTCGGAGCAGCTCGTCTCGATCCGTGCGAGCTTCGTAGGTACATTCGTACCGTATACATATACGTTAAGCGAACGGTCGGCCAAGCTACATGGTAGGCGGGCCTAACACCCCCCAGGAGTTAGATTTTATTTTCGTTACGGAATTTCTTGATTCGGTCGCCGGGCTTAGACCCGCGATAAAAGCTATGCAATGGCTTAAAATAAATTCTAAAAAAATCTAGTTGCTAAAGTCGGCTTGTTGCCCAAATGTCAACGCTCCCCACTCTTAACTCCCTATCATATACCTACATGGTTTCAGCACTTTCGTTGCCTATTTAACCTCCTCAATCCGGCCAATGAAACTACTATGAACCGTTCTCTCACTAAATTAAGTGCACGATTGTGGGACATTACATTACTGATGGACTTGCATTCAACAGGTGATTCGTTTAATGTGTCACCGGATAAAGCAAGTGAGCGCTATTAAGTATTAACGGGATACCTTACAAATGCCAGTGACTGATTACTTAAAAGGTACATCGCGACTAAAGTACCTATAGACGCAGTCGATTTGTAGGTAGTCTTGTATAGAGCTCTTACGCTCCACATGTTGCTAGATTATCAATTGTCACGATCACGTAGCCATTTAACATAATGCCTAGGCATATGATTAGTCTTCAATATTACAGAACAGGAATCAAAATACCGCCTTTTTTCAATTATATCTATGTTGATATTTAGTAATCAATTCTTGTTGTTAGTCTTGCTGAAACTCAAAAGTGGCTTAACTGATTTGGATAATTATTTTTAGTTTTGTTCGCTCTAACAAAACAAAAACAGGTAATAAAATAGAAAATGGGAAATTTGTGCTTAAATTATAGGAGGTACAAAGTTCATCGGGTCAGTTAGTAGTTGTTTAAACGTCTTTAAACTCATCTCTAGTTATGTAGCTCAATGGCCTTACAGGGAAAATTCCGTATGTATCGAGAAGAGTGTACAAGTCACGCGTTAAGACAGGATTGGAAGGAGAACACGTCACACCGGTGGTTGCTTTATCGGGAGAGAGCCAAATAGGGCGCCGGTAACCGCGGGAACATAATGCGCCGCGACGACGCCTTTCTAGGGCTTGCACGTGATAGAAACACGTGAAAGGAATTCATTGGCAAATTAAATTGTATGACAAATAATACTGACGGATCTAGGGGAGGAAGAAGGAAGGGTCTAGGGGGTCAAGTCCCCGACGCCTGAAAGTATCTGACCCCTTCCGTGTATGTGTTCTTGATGAAAAATAACTAGGAGAGGTCGAGTCATATCCAAATGAATCTTGAATTCGCCACTAGACAATAGAATATACTGCGCAGATTGTCCTATGAAGAGTTTTTCAGGCGAACGTAAAATAGATAAGGGTAAAGTCTACAAATACAATAAAGGCATTTTTTTTTAAATAATTGGCAAGAAATGCCTATAAAAATTATCTCAATATTCGGCCTGCGACATCATAATTTGTTAAAATGCTCTCTGTAACGAAACAATAACAAAAGCCGTGATAGTTCTTTAACTAACGACTAGATGGCGCTGCGAGGGCCCAATTTCGCGAGCATCAAAAGATAGAAAAAATTGTGGTCTAGTAACATAGTCCAGATAGGTGGTTCGCTTCTGGCCCCGGTTTGGCTACGGAAGTCTCGGGTTCGATTCCTGAGTCTGGATTTAAAAATTTTCTATCATTCAAAAATGCATTTATTTGATTTGTAAAGTAATTGGCAAGAAATGCCTATAAAAATTACTTCAAGGGGTCTGTTCGGCTAAACGCCTGTTTAGGCTAGTTGTTATTATAGTAGGTGCGCGACGAGTCTTTGTTGTTTTTCGATCTATTGTAAGTTTATCATCCCACCTTGAACTTCAAGTGGGTTCAAAACATAATTTATTAATCATAACAAAACAAATAAACCAATCAAGAGTATGTATTTTTAAAGTCTGTAGTTAGTTTTTAGTTTGTTGTCTTTAGTTAGTAGGTATTTATTTTACTCTAAGCAATTGTTTCTACTTTAAAAAAAATGGTTTATTTTCACAAATTGACTAGAAAATACTAGATTGTTATGATTTGTTAGAGAATCTATTCAAGCAGAGACTAATATTATTAGTTTTTAAATTATAAGGAGATATTTTTTTCTTTTTAAAACATAGGTAGCAAGCTAGCACGCCGACTGACGTGGCAACCCTACAGCTGCAGTTTAAGTGCTTACTTCGGTATTAACAAAGACAATGAAGAAAAAACTACAGGCTTGAAATAGGTGTTTGTTACGTCAACTTTAAACTGTATCGTGAACTTATAAAGAGCTGGAGCGGGCTCTATTTTTACAGCTCCGCATGAAAAATTAAAATCGATAAGACAAAGCCTTTGTGTGATTAAAGTACACTAATACCTACTTCTTTGTGTGCATTGATACTTGCCATACACAAGTTCACAGTAATTACTAGGTCTGATTTGTAAGAAAATCGACTAGATTGTTATCATAAAATTTTATAAGCTACGGGTCTTAATCGCGTAAATATATTCTTTTAAGGCTACTCGGTCGTTGCAATACGGTTGAAACATCGGGCAATAACACAAAGGTATTTAGATTTAGCCTTAAAATAAAATATTTACGCGGTTCAGACCCGTAACTTATGAAATTCTATAATGTGTACCAATCGCGAAAGTTTAGGAATATATAGATTTTTATCAACTCATAATAATAAGAAGAGAATATTAAAGACTACTAAGCAAGACAACGCCAGCTACAAATAATATTGGGGTTTCTTATTTGATAGGCAACTTCTATTACTGGGAGGGTGTTTCAATTAATTCGATAAAAATCCGTTCTTATGCTGTTTTTTTTAAGTGCACACTGCATATTAGCTTGTTATTTTTTTTTTCAGACTCTTGTTTTTGCTTTGAGTTGTTATATCACTAAAAGTTATTTAAGCCAATTTCAAATTTGGTCGATATTTGACGAAAAGTGGACCGCCATATACAATAATTAACAATCCGGCGCCGGGTACCCAGTCGCTGGCTATCCGGCGGCAAATGTATAGCGACCGGAACGGTCGGACGCCGGAACGTGTGTAAGCTACCGTGCATCGCCGTACACTTCGCGCGGGTACCCGATCGCCCGCATTGAAACCAAGGACCTTCTTCTGGGATCAACAACAATAGATCTATGTTCGCTAACCCGTGGGCAAAGACTAGTTTAAAATGGGTTCAGATATTCCCACACATTAATGCACAATGAACCTTATCACTAAAACCGATCTATGCTATTGTTCGTAGACAACCCTTGAATGTATTGTATTTGTACCAATATAAATGAAAACGAAGCTGGATGCGAGAAGCCGAGGATAGAACAAAGTGGCGTGCAATTGGAGAGGCCTATGTCCAGCAGTGGACCGCGATAGGCTGATAATGATGATGGATTGAAAACGTTTAAATTTATTTAAAAAAGTATGGATTTGTACTACGGAATAATTTCCATATCTTGGGGAATTTAACAAACTTTCAGACAACAATTTATGTATGCAATACTTAAAATTTTGTACAATTCAAAAGCGGCGGTAGCCTAATGGCTAAGGCATCGATCTCGCAATCGTGAGGTCGCGGGTTCGAATCCTACCCATTATACTACCGACGTGAACCCACTCCTAACACAAGCCATTAAGCTTAGCTGGAGGGGTTAACAGGATTGCTAGTAATGTGGAACCAAAATCCCACATTGCTAGTTACCAAAAAAAAATGTGATTCTACCAACATACAAGAAGAGAACAGAGGAAGATTTTACAATAACAGAATTACAACGAGATTCGAAACGTTTGTGCGGACATACGGGAATCGAACCGGCAGACTTCTTGTTCAGCACCCCTACTATGCGACCACCAAGGCAGTAAATTGGTAACTAATCGATGTACAGGGCTAAGGTCGAGATTTCATGGCTGCTGAAAATCAGCACTGCGTAGTATACGATGAATAAACAACGTAATTGCTGAGAAATACTTAAATTATGCACGAATTACCTACCAGTCGTAGCACATTAATTCTTTCTATACTAATATTATAAAGCTTGTTTGTTTGTTTGAACGCGATAATCTCAGGAACTACTAATCTGAATTTTAAAACTCTTTTACCGTTGGGTAGCCCATGTATTGAGGAAGGCTATAGACTATAAAACATCTCGCTACGACCAATAGGAGCGGAGCAGCAATAAAAAATGTTGCAAAAACGGGGAAAATTTACGCATACAAAGTTGCGCGGGTCAATTAGTTGTATTGTTTATTATTTCTGCATTCCATTTAAACATTTTCTGTCGTTTACTTCAATACTTTTGGCAAAATTCTCGTTCAAATTACTGCGAAAGTAGAATCAATAGAGATAATTTCGCTTCTCACTGATGTAAGTGTGTTTGTAACGATGTTATTAAAAGAGATTCTTGGCAGCCAATATTGTTTCTATTTAATGATCGCGTACGTCGCGTCAGTCATTGAACTGGGGATCAACTAGTGTGCATCACTGTAACTACTACACAGAGTAAGCGCCACTGAGTGAATCATTCACCACCACAACAAATAGAGCATTCTTATAAGTTTTCTGTTTGGACTTTATCATGATGTGTGGCTGTATCCTGCTGATAATAAACCAAAATACCAATGAACGCCGGTGCATGTTTTTCGGTTTTGAGGGGGCAATATCAGGTGAAAGTGCATAAAAACTAGGGGTCGAGTAATAGTCGAAAGTCAACGATAGTTGAGCCAATCTGTCAATTCTGTTTGACATTAAGTAGTAAAAACAAATTTGTTTTATGGATTTCTAACATAGACTTATAAATATATGTATTAACTATTGACGAAGAGAACAGGACTGCGCCATAACCTCACAAAATTGACCACTCTCTAGAAAGAGACAACGCTACTTTGTGAACAATACCTGCCTAAGGCCGCACGAGTTTTTTCTCTCGTTCACGCTCTGCAGTCAATATTTACTTTTTAATTAAAAGGGATAGCGCAGTCCTAGTATATACGTCAATATTTTTTTTATATAAACCACAGATAATACAATACTATACTAGTACCTAAACATAAATAGCTTTGTACATTTGTTCTCCATGCAAACTGTAACTATACCAAATCTCACATACCTTTAGGTGCACTATATTCTTATAAATGGATCTAAAGATTTCGCTTCAAGTAATAAGGTTTAGTATGATTATAATAAAGGATAATTTGCAATGTAAGTAAATTGTGATAACTATAATCTCGAAATATAATTATTACTAATGTACTTCTTGCACAAAGCTAATATTGATTTTACAACAACTGGTAATAATAATTTATAAAACAAATGGAGACAACGAAAAACCTGCTATGCACATGCATCTTAAAGATAAGCTTGCCAAAGTTTAATGTATTCATTGTTTCTTTGAGCAGAACAACTGTTTGTTTTTGAAGCTAGTGTGTTAGTTAGTGTTTTGAGAACATTATTGTTCAAGATAAGATAATTCTTACTAGTAAAGTTTCGTATATGCATAAGTATTTTTATTTTTTTCGTAGAATGTTTTCGAATATTCCGTTATCTACCGTTGGGGACTCTTTTGTCGCTGGAGACTAAAAATAGTAATACAATTTCGAGTCTACAAACAATTTATGAAAATGAAATCGCAAGCACAGTTTTGGGGGAAACATATTCCTTTTATGATTTTATCGTAACGTTACACAAGCATATTTATTTTTTAGGGAAGATTCAGAATTGGTTTAGGCGTAGGTACGAGTATCATATTGTCATTTTATATTTTAAGATAAATAACAAGTTTTTGGCTATACTTGGATATAGTTTACCACAATATAAAAAGTACAAATACTCTCTACATTTCCTTCCCTAGGCTTTAAGTTATCTCCATGACAAATTAGAGATATAAATAGATATCTAGCAATGTGGAATTGTAGTCCCACATTACTAGCAATCCTGTTAACCCCTCTAGCTAAGCTCAACGGCTTGTATTAGGAGTGGGTTCACGTCTAAAGTATAATGGGCAGAATTCAAACCCGTGACCTCACGATTACGAGACCGATGCCTTAGCCATTAAGCTACCGTCGCTTTACTTTCATTAAGAACTTTATCCGTAGGTACTGTACTAAAAACAAAGCATTACTTTTTTATAAGAAATTCGAAATATGAGCTAAGTAAGTGCATTAAGTGAAGCTAATTAATACAATGTACAAACATCAGGTGTGATGAGGCAAGTGCACAAAGCATCTAATACCCAGTGCACGCTCGGAGGTGTTCGGTTTCTAAACGACCTTGCTATTGCCATTTCAGTTTGCCGACCTCGGGCCATATGATCGACGAATTTGCGAGCGGTCATTGACTCATCACTTTGTATAACGAGAGTGAATATGAACGAGCGAAATCGACGACCTAATTTCTAAGGAGTTTCGTCTCGTGTTGATCATGATTTGAACTAGGAAAGATATTGTTTGTTGCATAATGAAGAGAAAATATTTGACCTAAGACTAATTGTATACTATAATAGTCTCGGCGAACCTTGATCCCTATGACACTGACAGTTATTCCCACGACACAACCTTGTCGTCACCGTTATATTATAATCGAATTGGCGGTGTCTAAAAATGATATTTATTAATTTTAGGCAGATATATGCAATTACAATAATATCCCGTTAGAATTATAATAATTATTAACACTTACAAGAAATTATCTCAATCAGACTTTACGTTGACGTCCTGCAAAAGTTACTCCGTTTGGAAGATATCGACTAGTGCGGAAAAGTATCGATAAACAAATATCGAAAATGGAAACGAGTGTATGGCCGTGTGGTGCCGGCTTAAGAATAGTACCACCCCATCTCTTCCCGTGGGTGTCGTCAAGGCGACTAAGGGATTTCACACCAGACGACGGGCAGCAGCGTCCTCTGCGTACTTAAAGCCTTACTGCGATCGCCAACCCGCTCGCCAAGCTCAAATAAAACAAAAGCGGTTTATTTATGATTTTTTAATATACATTAATCTGAATCTGACAAATTTTTTATAACCTGTCTGAGAGAAGTGAATCCACCTTTAAATAAATCAACCGATTTCAGCGACGCTAATAATTTTGTGCAAGTCGGCAGTTCACCTCGAAAATAATAGCCGTAAATATGGTTTCGTATCGCTGCCATGTCGAAATCATCGGGGTTAGTTACGGGTCGTGCCCTATTATGTTTTTTCTTCTTTGGAGTTGATAGTTTGTTCTCCTCCATCGACGATTCGCCGAACTTCTCCTTTGTAATTCGGGAAACGGTAGCTTTGCCAATTCCCAAAGCATCAGCAACACGGTCGCGTACGTTGTCAAGTGGCAACAAAGGTCCGCCATTTTGTAGTTCGCGAGCAAAATAGTCACGCAAGCGTACAACAAACTCCCGCGTTTCACTGTTGAGTACAGTTTTTCTCAGTCTTTTCGGCATTTTGAAACACCAACAAAAACAAAACAGCAACAATAACAAAAACAGAAAACAACAATAGTAACAAACAAAGGATTCCGATGACACAACAAAACACGTGGCGCATACAAGACTCGTACTGGCGTAGCGAACTGACAGTACTAGCGTAGTGACAGATCAGATAGTGTTGCTATAACTAAAATTTTAATTCACATTAAAATTATACAGTCCGACCATGTTACCTCTGCATCGGAATATTGGCAACCCCATATACAAATACACGGATACTTGTAAATATAACAAGCATTATAATTATAGTAATGTAGATTATATTTTAAAAACATGTTTATCGATGTGGCTGAATGCAAGTCACGCCTTTGCCTATAAAAAGTTGCGATATATCGACACGACCCGTCACTAGTATGAACTGTCATAGGGATCAAGGTTCGCCGAGCTGATTATAGCTGACTTCGTATGCGTCAATTTTACCCGTTTTTGCAACATTTTTCATTGATGTTCCGCTCCTATTGGTTGTAGCGTGATGTTTTATAGCCTATAGACTTCCTCGATAAATTGGCTACCCAACAGTAAAATATTTTTTAAATTCGGACCAGTAGTTCCTGAGATTATCCCGTTTAAATCAACGAACAAACCCTTCAGCTTTATAATATTAGTATAGATAGGTATTCGAATATTAATTATTTGAATTATTATTCGAATACCTACTCGACTATGTTGACGATAATATTCAAATATTAATATATATATAAATATTTGAAATTAATGTTGCTATTGGCCATTAACGTAAAGACCAGGACTGCGCCATAACCTCACAAAATTGACCACTCTCTAGAAAGAGACAACGCTACTTTGTGGACAATACCTGTCAAAGGCCGCACGAGCTTTTTCTCTATTTAACGCTTTGTAGTCAATATTTACTTTTTAATTGTAAGGGATGCCGCGGTCCAGGTCAGGATTGCCTAAAATCCATTGACATATAAACCAGGACTGCGCCATCCCTGTTGTTTCTTTCTAGAGAGTGGTCAATTTTGTGAGGTTATGGCGCAACACTGGTCTCTACGTCAATGCTAAAATCTAAAATATAGATTAGTAACTGTGCCTGCCCCGGCTTCCCACGGGTGTGATCGTAGTTTTTTATACCTTGAGATACATTATTGTAATTTTCATAGGGCTCTCTAATTTCTTGACAATAAAATATTGCCTATGTTACTCCCCGATAATGTAGCTTCTAATGATGAAAGATTTTTTAAATTGGTCCAGTAGTTTCGGAGCCTATTCAATGCAAACAAACAAACAAATCTTTCCTGTTTATCCTGGCTGGGGATCGAACCCACGACCTCCTTAGCAGTCAGGGTCACTAACTAAATGTAATATCCAATGTCTTTGTACGGTTTATGTACCTATCTCAATAGTTAGCAATTTTAAACCATAGAATATTCTTAAATTTCGTTTTTAAACTTTTTATATTTTTCAATTTTTTGTAAGTGCCGACCTGCTTGTTTTTTTAGGTATTCCATAAGGTTTCTTAGTAAAATTATAGTTCAGAATTATTACGATCGTAGTGCGTTTATTGCTTACCACAGCGGGCACAACCTTTAAAGTTATTCATGCTCATACGTTGTGTCAATGACTGTACATTTAATATTGAAATTTTCATTTTGAGACTTATGCATGGAGTGCAAGCAAGCTGTCGTTAAATTGTTTTTTATAGTAATTTTATCACGTTTCGTTAGGGTGTGCCCATATTTAGCGAAACCTACCGGCACGTAATATCAAGAGGACCGAATGTAACCTTTATACACTTAATTTTACGAAAAAGTTTAAGCTACGTTATGTTAGGCTCGTATAGTCTAAACAATAAATTTTATTGACATTTTTATGATGAACTTGAAAGTCATTTCAACTGTAATAAACAACATTATGGGCGCCAATTAAGCAATTAATAGCAATAATAATAAAAATAATATCTTGGGACAATTCTTGTACTATGGAAGCCAGACAACTGATAAACATACTTATATATTTTTAAATACATACATATTATAGATAAATAACACCCAGACCATTAAAACCATCATGCTCATCACACAAAGTTTTATCCTGGGTGGGGATCGAACCCAGGATAAAAACTACACACTTTGTTTAGCTGTTTTTTAGGGTTCCGTACCTCATTTTTTTTAAATAATTTGTTATTTGCGACTCCATAGAGTAATTTAATATCTAACTTTTTTTAATTACCAGCAATGTAGGTCGCACATTACCGTGGCCCAAAATGCTTCTTGTAACTACGGTCGGTGAGTCGCTCTTTTGCAACTTAGTTGATACAGTGCCGTGTCTCTAGATAGATGCTCGTGTTGATCGAACTATTTCTTAATATCTTCTTAATATCTTAATATCTGATCCCAAAAAAATTACATACTAATAAGTTAGTACGGATCCCTCAGTGCGCGAGCCCCACACGCTCTTGGCTGGTTTTTTTTATTTAAGCAACTTATGGCAATAACAATTTGACTGGCCTGTGGTCTAGCGGTTAGTGACCCTGACTGCTAAGCCGGAGGTCGTGGGTTTGATCCCCACCCAGGATAAAACTTTGTGTGATCCGCCCGATGGTTTATTCTGTGTCGGGATGTCATTTATCTATAATATGTATGTATTTAGAAATATATAAGTATGTTTATCAGTTGTCTGGTTTCCATAGTACAAGCTTTGCTTAGTTTGGGATCAGATAGCGTTGTGTGAGTTGTCCCAAGATATTACTATTTTACGCAATTATTTTTTTATTTCATTACAGCCAGATTGCAGACTATTCAGGTAGACAACTACGTGAACAGTTTAATTGTCAGCCTCTATTATTATTTATTACGCTACATATGGATACATCCTAATTGTTACGTGTTGTTTTATACGTACACAAAGAGAGCTCAATTTGTGTGGAACTAATTTCGCCGGTCGTCTGCGAGTTCTGAGGGGTTACTCCCGGACGATCTGACAATATTAACTGTTGCATTTACAGGAAGTGATGGTTATTATCGAAGCAATGTTTACGCGAACAAAATTTATTATTTTGCTAAAATTACTTTGTGAAATATGTACCTTACCTACCTACTCATATCGTTAATATGGCAAAAACTACGATTTTTTAAATAAAAGCTCTACAATAAGTTAATTAATTGCTTAGACAAAACGTGATTCAAAATTATAACATAATTCGAGTAAGTAAAATTATTAAACGAAACAAGACAAAAATATCAGCTGATGATTCAATTTCCCATGCTATGAGACACTGTTTAAAAATTATGTCCTATATTACATTAGACATTGTTTAAAAAATATGTCTTCACTGTTAAAGAAATCATACATACTTTCTATACTTAAATTATAAAGCTGAAGAGTTTGATTGTTTGTTTTTATGAACGCGGTAATCTCGGGAACTACTGTTCCGATTTGAAAAAGTCTTTTACTGTTGGATAGCCCATTTATGTAGGAAGGCTATAGGCTATATAATATCACGCTACGACAAATAGGAGCGGATCAGCAATGAAAAATGTTGCAAAAAATGGGAAAAACTTACGCAGACGAAGTTGCGCGTGTCAGCTAGTATTTCTATATACATACATATTACAGATAAATTACACCCTAACTCAGTCGACAAATCTCAATGAGTAAACCCGCGAGTATTCAAGGTAATAAAAAAAAAAAAAAATCGCTACATAAGTATGCATATACTTAGGGTAACTATATACATAATTTTGATTTTTATACCGCATGTGTACTGGTTTAAATGGATAATTTGATAATTGATTGATTTATTTAGGCATTATACGCTTGTAAAAAATAAAAAAATCTGTATCGTATTAATGTATTTGTCAAATTTAACCTCCTCATTGACATATTAATTTCAATTGGAAATATTTCAATGTAAAACGATTGTAATTGATAGGGGAGATTCTCCCCAGTACCTGTAGTACTGAATCTACCCATATCAATTTACACATATGAAATATAAACAATTATTCAAACGTCTTTCTATAGGAACACACAAATAAACTTTAGAAACCATTGACTTGTTAAAAACTAGACATTAATATAGAACTTAAGATTACTAGAATATCGTTTATCTATACTCTTCAGTTAGTAAATGCAACTAACTAAATTGATATTGTCGAGTGGACTTTGCCATAGTAGGTACCTATTGTGATAAATTG
Organism: Herminia tarsipennalis; assembly: GCA_945859575.2. Taxonomy (NCBI): domain Eukaryota; kingdom Metazoa; phylum Arthropoda; class Insecta; order Lepidoptera; family Erebidae; genus Herminia; species Herminia tarsipennalis. Next base: position 10,474,594 of record OX243842.2, on the reverse strand, counting down.
AAGCAGTCCTTGGACATATTAGAGTCCCTTCCATGGCATTGCGCGTGATTAATTATTGCGGACGATACAAACAGCCAATTCGGGTTAACGTAGTTCACTGACTTGATGCGTAAGGATTGCAGACTGGCAACTTTTTGTCGTGCGATTTTGTGTGTTAGTAGCGTCGCGAGCGATGATTTTTCTAGGTACGCTTGTTTAGTTTAGATATGATGAGGCTGACATGCCATTGTGGATAAAAGCCTCAATAAAAAAAATAAGCTTGATGTGCTATCAGGTTGTCGAAAGTCACAATGACACTCGACACGCATGCAAGTGTCAAAGACACTCCGTTTTTTAAGACAATTTAACTATGCTTGTACTGAAATATGTGCAGGCAACTACAGTTGACAGTGAGGTATGCTTATTCCAAGATGCAACAATTTGAAGGCTATTTATAGATAACATATTGTTTTGCCGACAAATTACAACGAACTGAGGGTTATTTTTTAACCGAAAAATACTTAGTTCCATCAGAAAAGTCGTAAGTGCAATCTTACCTAAGTTAGACCATCCATGGGCAAATAAAAATGTCACATACGTGCCGAAAATCCTTAATCTGTTTATAATGGTAAGCTGGCCAGCACCTAGCGCATAAACGTGGAAACATTCAAGGCACCCATTGGCAACAAAAAGTGTTCTGTCTGAAGAATTAAAACCGCAATCAGAGATTGGCTCCGTCGTCGCATCATGCATTGAATACAGTCTTAAGTTTCGCAACCTCGTCGACACATATTAGGTAACATTTGGCGTGATAACTTATGCATTTGCATTGACTCTGTTTAAAATAATGCATTACTAAATTATAACGCATTAGGTTAACATAAAATTAAAATCGTTATTTAGTACCCCAAAATACCACAACAATTATTTATTAGATATTGTATGGGCTATACAAGGTAAAACGAAATTTAAAAAAAATATATTTTTATAGTATTTTTGTTTTATAAACATTAATCATAATAAATACTTACTAATATATATATTTTTTTAATCCAATGATTTTATTTAAAATGCTATATTTTATTCAAAGTTATAAAGATACATTTTGCGAAAAAGACATTATGAGAAAATACATTTTGCGCATAAGCTTAAATACTGTTCCATAAATATGACAATAGTATTACGTAAGAACGATTAGTAGTTTTGTTTTTGAGTAAATGAGTAGGTAGGTCACCTACAGGCATGTAGAGATTTTAGGTGATGCCGTGGGAATAATATCCTACGTCTGTTGTGCAAAGTTCTGGGTTCCATTCCCACACGGTATTTCTACTAGTATGTGGTTGTGTGATATGCAAATAAAAAGTAACAGGGTAATAGCTACCGCCATATATGCCATATCTATACTTAATATTATAAGCTGATTTTTATTTTTGTTTGAACGCGATAATCTCAGGAACTACTGCCCGAATTAAAAATTATTTATTTTTCTGTTATATAGCCAATTTATCGAGGAAGGCTATAATATGCTATATAACATCACGCTACATCTAATAGCAGCGGTGCAGCAATGAAAGATGTTGCAAAAACGGGGAAAATTTACGCAGATGACGTTGCGGGGGTCAGCTAGTCAAATAAACTGGCCCTGACTCATTTTAGTCAATATCTATCTATAGAAACATTTGGCTACTAGAGCTATATTTTGACATACAAAATATGTTAGAATTCTACCTCTAGTAGCCAAAATCCATCGATAGATAGATTATTGAGACCGGCCGTAAGCCGATTATGCCCTAAAAATTGATACAGAGCCCGTCTGAGGTAAGCTACGCCCTTGTAAAGTGTATCTGTTGTGAGTGTGAGTGTCGGAACTACGATATACCTCTACCGTTTATTTCATCGGCAATTTAACCCCAGACTGCTATATAAAAGACAGACAGAAAATTTGTCTTTGGATAATACCCAAATTTTAAATTAAAGTTGGAGCTGAAATGTGGCCGTTGGCCGTCTATGTCTGCGCAAGACTGCAAGGTAAGGGTCACTGGATTGATTCTCGCAGAGGAATTGTAATGGCTTTCAACATTGTTCGTCTAGGGAACTTTGGAGTTGGTTTTAAACTAAATTTATTTGAATAACATTAAATAAATTCAGGTAAATTCCTTTTAAAATTTCTGCTTCAACTTATAATACAAAGGTAAGTTAATTTACGATACGAAACTCTGCCTGTTTGTTACCTTTTTCATGACAAGGCTGAGGCTGATCGGATCTTAATGAAATTAGATAGTTTTTTTTTTTAAAGATGAATCCAGCAGTAGATTTCAAGCCCTGTGTCATTTACAAACATACAAGTCACGGACACAAAGAACACCCAAACCCGGAACAACACTTTGTGGATCACACAAAGAGTGTCCCGTGTGGGAATCGAACCCACGACCTCTTGCGTAGCAGTCAGACACATTTCCACCGAGCCACAGAGGCAGTCTTTCTCTTTCTTTTCGGAACGAAAGCTTATTCTTACCCAACCTTTATTGGTGTGCTGGTGACTTACCTGTAACAGAAAAACATAATATTTAATTAGATTTATACAACGGCAAACTTAAACCACAGATTACTTTACTCTCCTTATTTTGTGCTCAAAACCCTTTGTTAACATATTATAAAGAAGAATACTTAATACGAATTTTTAATACCAACAAATTCACACAGATATTATCATAAGCATGAGAGATGGAGACAGAATTTACTAATCATCATGAGACAGATGTTCTCACGTAGTAGTTATCTTGTCCACTAATTGAGTTCATTTGTCTCAAACGGCTATTAAACGGCTATTACACTACCCTGAATCAGGGCCCTAAATCGAGTTGGCCTTGAAAATTTGATAGAGAATTAGGGTCCTAAGTCTTATTACACCGCTCTTTTTAAGGATTTAGGGTCCCTGATTTAGTGTAGTGTAATAAGCGCATTACAGCTTTGAAATCCAGTTTCTGAATGTTCGCAAGATAAGCTTTGTTTAAACTTTAACATTCTTAGGTACTTATATTATCTCAACAGTTAGGGTGATTTTGAAAACAGTCAACAAATTGATAGTGAAGATTCATGATAATCGCGATTGCGTCAACTTCACTCTGTACTTGTCAAAATTGTACCGTTAGCAACAAAATCTCCCAAGTCGGGTGAAGTACGTATGTGTATGGTAATGGAACTGACGTAATATTTATTTTCTTTGAACTATGTACCTAACATTTTTCTTTAACATAATATTATTAGTATTCATTAATATTTAATAAACACCAAAAAGAAATATCTAAATAGGGAAAATATAAGAATATTCGACATTTTTTGTGATCCTTCAGACAGACGTGATTTTTTTTTAACAAAAACAAATATAATTTAATAAATAATAAAATACAGTGCATATGTATAGTTCATTAAGGTAGGTAGATATTTCTGTGTAATACTAATGACACCTTCTTACGAATCACTTAATTGCTGACACTACGTCATACAATGCAGTCGTAATGCGAAACAAAATGTCACCATGACAGTTATCAACTCATTTGAAACGCATAGTGCATGTAATACAATCGTTTTCGCCGAAATCCAATCAAAATTGTAAAAAATAAATAAACAGATTAACGATAAAAATGTAAACAAAGTCATTGATGGGGTTAAATTTTAAAAATAAAAGATAAATTCTTTTTTTTTCTTTAAATAAGACGACTCCCGCAGTACAAGCCCTGATAAATTGAAAATATCAACGTTTTATTACTTTTGTCAAGCGTATACCTAATACCAAAACCATTGAATTAATAATCAATTATAAAAATTGGGAATAATGTATAAAAATTGAAATAATGTAAGTACCTACCGAAAAAATATACCTAGACCACACCCAGGTTTAAGGTAAAAGTTTGTTGACTGAATTAAAAGTTATCCTGTATAACCGTACCCAGGCTTATTAATTACTCCTCCCAAAAAAGTTACACCAATATGTATAAAGGAAAAGGAATGAAGAGGTATCTATGTGTCCATCTGTGGCTTATAGACGGACTCAGATAAACAGTTCTTTTTATTACAAAGTTATTTATATCGGGACGGTTCTTGACTTTGTTTGTTGAAAATCTATTCCTCCTAAATTAAAAAAAAAAACAAAATTTTTTTTAAAGAAAAAAAAAATTCAAACATTGTTTTTTTATAATTAAAAAAAAACACTTAAAAATATATATATATTTTTTTTTAATTGCTTAACCGCGGCAGTCCCAGGTCGTGTAGATACGTGTCGGGAGTTTTTACCCGACTGCGCAAGAAGTAGGGTTATTTTTTTCGAGTGTATGTAGAGCTGGAGCTAAATGGATTGGACTCTAACAAAAAACACCAGCGTAAAGACAGACAGTCCCTTTTTTATATGGTTCACCACGTATAGAAATGGAGCTGAGTTGAAGCCCAAATCATGCCCCTATTTAGGTACATAGTTTAGTCTTGTTTAAACATACTACATGTTGATTCTAATCGCAGCAGAAAAAAACACAACACTAAAGAATCGTTTAACAATTAAGAGACAAATCAATCTGTGTAGATTTATTAGCAACATCAACTTTCATCAACAAAAAGTTGATTGGAGTGTTAGAACGAGTTTTGGATACGATTGTATCAAACCTCCATTTTGAATTTACATTAAGTAGATATGAGTTCATAAAACTGCTACTGAATTCCCCAACCAATTTCGATAATTGTCTTTATGATGAGCTTATGATCGTAACAGCTATAAAATACTCGTAACCAATTAAATAAATTAGTGTTGATATGTAATCGAATAATCGAATGTAGATATCGATGCCGGAATGTTCAATGATTTAATTTATGTGTTTAACAACACGCTTCCCTCACCGAAAGATTGACGAGGGAATATTAAGGCAATCTTTGATACTTCAAGTACATATTAAGTACCTACCTAACTACAAGGTTGTGTTTTAATATTTTTGCGTAAGACACTTTGAATATATACTTACCTCTACTAAGAATAAAAAGCTGAAGACTTTGTTTGTTTGTTTGAACGCAATAATCTCAGAAACCACTGGCCTGAATTAAAATAATATTTTACTGTTGAATAGCCCATTTATCGAGGAAGGCTATAGGCTATATAACATCATGCTATGACCAATGGGAGCGGAGTAGCAATGGAAAATTTACGCAAACGAAGTTGCGCGGGTCAGCAGTGCAGCAGCTAGTCACACATTAAAATTATTAAACAAAATCCCGACTATTTAAAATTAATAAGAAATGAAATATTTTAAATCTGTCTTTAATGTTTCTAATTTAACTTTGTGTCCATGACTTATATGTTAGTAAAGTACCCCGCGACACAGGGCGTGTACCCTAATGCGGGAGTCGTCTCAAAAAATATGTACCTACCTAGTGTAAAATCCATCAAGCCATTTAGGCTCTTTTAGAGCGTGCCAAGGAAATATATAAGTATACATACACTCAAGAAACATAGCCGTCCTTCTTGCGCTGATTCATGTCAGGTAAAAACTCCCGACATGAATCTATGCGACATACCTAAACAAAGAGATGATTATCTTCAAAACGGCTGAATGGATTTTCAACAAACAAAGTCAAGAACCGTCCCGATATAAATTTAAAAATAATTGTATCTAAATCTGTCTATAAGTCACAGATAGACATACAGACCTCTTCATTACTCTTCCTTTTGCTTTAAGGGTTGAAAATCAGTAAGTTAATCGAAGTACCTACAGCAGGTATAGATTCTAGTGGTGAAACCATAGAAAAGCGGAGAGAAACCGTACAAAATTAGGGTCAAAATACAATTAGGGCTAAACAAACTGATCGCTAGTTGAATAAAAAAACGGTTGTCTGTAAAGTCGGTTTACGGATGATAATTTTACGTGATAACGTCATGAGAAAACATTGATGACATTGTAATAAATAACCATGCTTGTGACAGTTTTTTTTTCCAAACGTATCGCATGTCGCTGCAATCGCCAAAACATTGATGATATTGTAATAAACAACCATGCCTGTGATAGCCTTAGTGGACCCGGGGGCATGCACCAGACGGCCAAAATACTTCAGCCTATTAGCAGGCGGAATCGCTATTCACGTTGCTTAGCAACCAGTCAATAACGTGACTGCTTAGCAACCAATCAATAACGTGACCGTTGCTATATGACCGCTTAGCAACCAATCAATACCGTGACCGTTGCTATATGACCGCTTAGCAACCAATCAATACCATGACCGTTGCTATGTGACACTTTTTCGTGCGTCGTCACGTCAAAATAGTCAAATGTGTTAGGAAGAATTTAAGAACATAATAAATCACGGTACAAGTGAGCTATTGACCTAGTACCACGAACTGTCTGCAACTAACTGTGAAATACCAGACGCAGATATCAAATCATATTTGCATCTCTGTTATTCAAAATTGGTATTTATGAAAATACCAACTAGGTTTAATAGTACAGCACGGCATAAAGTTGCATTATTATAGTTATCACGAAAACGATACCAAGTTAACTATGCCTATAAATAATTAAAAATGTACTCTACTACTTAGGTAATTAGGTTCAGTAGCAAGCAAACAATAAATTGTAGGTTGTAGTCAAATAAATACCTACTCTCAAAGGTACCACGTTATTTTTGCATTTCTGACATTCAAATTAGTTATTTATTTAGTAAACCATAAGGTTCATTGATGCGGCAAGTTGTGTTGATTTGCCACATGTGGTTTAGATTCAAGATGCGCCCGCCCGGCGATCTTGTCAATACTTTAGCCCACACAGGGAGAACACTAGGTATGATAAAACTAATTAACTTTAGATATCGTACCTAATAATAGTCTCCTAACTGTTGTCGGTTACGGCGGCCTATCTCATCAGGGACTAGCCACATACCCAGTAGATATTAAGGTTCATTTTCGAGCCTCGCGAGCCGCGCGCGGCTTACAACGAGCGGCTGACGCGCGCGGCTGATGCGACAATAGTCAGAGTATGAGAATGTATGGCGCCGTTTCCGAGGTTTTCGACATACGCGCGCGGCCGACGATTGACGTAGGCTGCGCGCGCACTCTAACTCTTGTCGCATCAGCCGCGCGCGTCAGCCGCTCGTCGTAAGCCGCGCGCGGCTCGCGATCGGCCGAGATGCACTGAAATGAACCTTTACAGTGCACAGTGCGCTCTTTATTCTCACTCTCATAGCCCGATGGGACGGCACTCCACGAGCGGGATTGGGCGCAGGACCGACAGCTTAGTGTGCTCTTCGAGGCACTGAGGGGTGTACTAACATTCAAAAACGGTCACCCATCTACAGACCGACAATGGGAACGTTGCTTAACCTGGCATATATTTCGATCTGCTCGGTCGCCACTGAGTCAGTAATTCTTCATCCTGTATTTATATTAATATAATCTGTCGCTAGGTACCTACAAGAAAAAAGAATGATCCAACTGTATTCATAATTATTAGATTAGTTGTTGCAAAGTTTTGATTTAAATAATAATTATGCGAAGTCTATCAAAGTTGGAAATCATAGTTTTCTCGGTATAATTTCATTACTTGTTACACCTAACTTGCATAAATATTCTTGTCTACGCTGTAACAACATTACGGTATTAAACTTGTTCAATTTAATTGGAAAATAATTTAATAACTATGAATATTCCATTACTCACAAATGCCACAAAACAGTGAGAGTAGTGAGAGTACTTACAGAAGAAAAGCTATGAACCACAATATAGAGAGAGTAAGTAAAAGGTACCTTAATGCTGCATTCAAACGCTTTCGTTCAACGAGCAGGAACACGAGCATAACCGTGTAAATGTGCTGCCTGGCTGTTTGTGAACAACTTGTTTGGCCAGCCGGCCGGGGGCCTGTGCCCTCCACACACGTTTTTTGCCGTGAATTACCTGGAGGCCAATTCACGTATTTAAAGCAGTACAGTTGTAGTGCAGTTGCAGTTAAGTTTCGATTAAAATGGCCAATTTCGTATTCTTCTAACTTTGGGATCGATCACCAAAACGCTTGTTGGTTCGCCGAGTGTAGATGCGGTCGTCAGTATTGGGCGGTTCGGTCGCCGTAGCCCCGTGTCTGTGTACGAGCTTTCATAGGGATCCATACAACACTGACGACCGTCAAAGAAACGTGTGTGGACTACAGGCCTTGCCGTTCTGCTTTCCGGGCTGCATGCCGCGCGTCTAAACGCACTATCATATTTTCGTAAAATCTCAGACTTCGGATCACTTTGTTGGGAAGGCGTTTCGAGATTCCATGTCGGTGTGACGTCTATAGGTGCGGGCGCCGACCATCGCTTGAGCACGCTCATAGATATGGTTAATAAACAAAGCGGTCTGAGCAGGAGGTCTACTCTAATTTAAATTAAATGAAGTTTCAATAAAAAATGACGTGTTAAGGAGGCGTCTATTAATTACGTGAGATTTGGGGGGGGGGGGAGCCGAATCTCACCAAATCTTGCAGCTGACCATTGTTGAATGAAATGTGAAATGTTCTACTTGAGATTAGGGAAGGTCCAAAATTCGCCAAAAACACCTCAATTAATTTATGGACTACATCAAATCAACTCACTCGTTCCCAAAAATGGTCTATAGATAAGTTCGAACTTTATGCCCTTATCAAAAAAAAAAGTTAAAATAGTAGAAAACTTGAAAAATTTAAGAATATGTACAAAAATTTATGAATTTCCTTTTAGAGAAAGAAAGGAGGCCTACTGAAACGAGATGTCTTGAACATGTTTGTATGGAACTTTCCTTCTGTAGGTAGGTACTCTTGGTATTTCGTACAAAGGCGGTGTAGGTACAATAATTTTCTAAATGTATAAAGTAATTTCAACATAAAGGTATTCACGCAGAACTTTACGACATACGTTTTATTAAAATCGGTTTTTCGAAAAGCATTAACTTTTACTACACCATTAGGTACAGTTTACACGAATCGTAAATCTTTCCTACGATTTTTACAATATACATGGTAGTCACGCTACTAATTTATTGCAATGCCACTAACTACTGAGTTTAATCGAGATAAACAGTATTAAGAAGTAATGTTGTGGAAAAAATATCGATATTTTTGTTATCGATATGTTGTCCAGTTTAAATACATTTTGGTTGATAGGTAGGTAGGTACTATTATTACATACAATGCTTTAGTTTGATTTGTGACTTAGGTATAGGGTATTCTAAAGTTGTAAAATTGCCAAATAATAAAAATAATAATATTTGTTTATTTTCCTCTCTCACACAGAAAATAGTTTACATATGGTTCGAACTGGTATCTGTACTAGGTAGACCTGTATGACAGATTACCAGATTACTCTCCTGACTCTAGATATGAAGGTGTTTGGTGTCATCTGTTTGATATATTTGGAGTCAATATGTTGTTAGTGTATAGACTTAAGTTATTTTATTTTAAATTTTAATAAAATGTTGGTTAATATACTTAAACTATTAGTTGATTACCGTCTCTACATGTTAAAATTTAACAGCATTGCTGATTTGTAGATCATCATCATGATCATTATTGGCCAATACCATCTTGGTCAGATGATTTAAACAGCGTAAGAAGAGCCTCAAAAATATAACAATAAATTACATTGCAAACTGCAAGAAATCGGATAAAATCATCGATACAAATTATTGTTATCTATCTACACAGATAAGTGTGCATTGTGCGAGTGCGGTAGGCGTTCGCATCGAGTCAGTTACTCAGCAGTAACGAGGTCGGATGATTCATCGCGTCATCCCGGCGCCTGCGATTTCACGATCCCACGTCTTCCCAATGGATCCCGACTACCCTAGGGAACCGACTAATCTATTTTCATTCTTTTGATGTGAAAAGCTGTGGTCGTCGGCCTAGAAATCGTATTTTACGAACATTTTTCCTTTTATGTTGGTCTCTAAAGGGCTTTATACCAACCAAGAACTTTGGTTTGGGAAAATTAATTCACTCGGGTTATTACATCTACCAACATTTGGATTTAAAATATGACACGTTAGAGTTTTTTGATAGGTATAGCAACTTAAAGCAAAAAAAAAAATTCCTACGTTGTTGCGGTACAGCTGAGCCATTTTGTAATTCCTTGGTGACAATGACAAAGCGGTTGCAATCTGTAATTTAGTATGTTAACAACGTTAATAAGTGGTTTTATATTACTTTAGTGCACTTTCTAATAGATTTATTTGAATATGTAACTACTTTTTGATTTATAAAACAAGATCAGTCTTTGATTTAGTATGAATTTCTTACGACATTCACACGATGCCATCTATCGTCATTTATATCCCAATCAAAACCAAGAATGAAGACTAAACATTTAGAATTACAAATTTTGAACCAGGAGAAGCTATTTTTGAATCAAATAAGTTCACTTAAACATTAGTAACGTAATCAAAACCATGCAGCCATAATTTAATTCCAAATCTTCATTCTCATATGCATTAGTTATAATATATCTCCAACATTTCAGATGTATTCATTAGTAAACATTAAATAAGACACATGTCTACATTATTAATAAAAAATACAAGCTGTCAACGACCATCAAAATAAACTATCAAAATGAAAATGTAAAAACAAAGTTACCCGACGCGACATGGCAACGTTTACATTAATAAAGGCAACAAGGAGCCTAAGTAACAATATTATTAACTTGGTACTTATTATGTGATACAATGGGGTGACAGAATCTTCTCACAAATAAGACTTAATTAATTTATTCACTGTGAAATTATGTCGCGTGTCACTGAATTAATTATGCAGATTTTAACGAAATCCGTTCAAAAGCGTCGAGCTTTATTCAGCCTGTCATGTGTACGCCTTAATCTGTAGTTGCTGAACAAACTTTAATATTGAACATTTTATTAGAGTTTGTGTAAAGAGTTTTACGTATTATGGAAAGTTTAATTTGTAATCATGTTCTTTAATTAATATATTAAAACTTTTATCATTTCGGTTTCTCTAGCTTTGAGCTTTTAATATTGGTCGAACGATGCGTTTGTAGTTGGTATCAGGCATTGACGTTGAGGTCAGGACCGCGCCATAACCTCACAAAATTGACCACCTACCAAAGAGACAACGCTATTTTGTGGACAATACCTGTCAAAGGCCGCACGAGTTTTACTCTCTTTCACGCTTTGCAGTCAATTTTTACTTTTTAATTAAAAGGGGATGACGCAGTCCTGGTCTATACGTCAATGGTATCAGGCAATACTGCGTCTTGTCGAAAAAATCTAATGTATTTTTCAATCAATTTATAATTTTATGTGGTTTTCGTCCAAAGAGTCTATTCTACTAGTCATATAGTGCTTGCATTAGGTACCTATGATAATATTGAAAGGTTCATCATCAGGTCATATCTATAAACAATTAACATGACTTATTGAACCCTTGGTAGGATAATTGTTTTAAATAAATTCATTAATTTATTATTTTAATATTTACGCTTTTCTTAGTAATGTTCAATATTTTTCCTTCAATGCACTAATTTCTTGGAATAACATGCTGTAATATTACTGCATCATCATCATACATATGTCCCATTATACGTAAAAACATAAGATCATCATGTAATATTTGGAGTTTCGAGTAGGTATTATGATTCAGATTCTTGAACGATTAAAGTCCAGTTTGACGGAAGTTGTATTCATAAATATACTAATATGTATAATTTTATTGATTACATAAAACAGATTCTGTCTGACTAACATGACTACTTTAGTTTTAGCCTTTTGTGCTATGACTTTTTTTATCATTGAGGTGGAAATAAAGACACATTTAGATTGCGTTGATCCTCGCATTTCCTTAATACCTATATCATGTAGTCTTATTACACTCACACAGCAAACTGAGCTGTCGTCGTCATGTTAGGTATATCTTATAATTGTGATATCTTATTATTTGAAACAGCAATAACACCGAATTTTGGCGACTTTAATAGTACAACAAACACAATCTTGCCCAAATTGTGTTTGTTGGCAGAAAATGGCTAAAATTACGCCGCTGAAAGTAGAAAGTAAATCGTATTTTGCATGTTAAAAATACCCTCCTTTCAAAAAATATGTGGACAGAAGAATCTAATTTGTCATTTTTCTAGGTTTACTTTAAAACAGCATTTTTTCTGATTTCATCAAACCAGTACCTAAAACATATAATCATCGATCGAAACGTCGGGTAAATAAAACCTTTAAATAATTCACGCGATTAAGTCCCGAAATATATCTAATATGTATAAAAATCGCGAAAGTTTAAAAACAGTAAAACATTGTTGTACGTTGCTTCATACCCTGTTGAAACTGGCACATATCATAACTGTAATGCATGGATATCAATCGCCATTTATTATTCCCGACAAGTCATAGGAGGCTTGACTCACGTATCGGTACTTTCGAATGCCCCATTATGAAAATCGGTGATTACATTAAATTTATTGCACTGGTTTCAAATATTGTGAGCAAGTTGCACAATAAATTTTATTTTCACGTCATGGCCGCCTGCAAATCTGTCACTAAAATCCCGCCAAACGGTCACTTTAAAATTATTTATGGTGTATATCTTTTTAAACTTTTTTTTCAATTTATGTAGTCATTGTTGCACTGGTGCGGCCCATGTGAATTGCGAATGCAAATTAAATTACAAAAATGTACGCTTGTACGCTTTGAATTTACTGAGGGCTCTGTACATTGTGCTATTCGTCATGGTGAAGAGTGTGATTTGTATTTTTGTATAAGAAGGGAAAGCTCCATAAGTTTTAATATTAGGGTCAGTTATAATATATTAGCATGTATGGTGTGGCAACAATCAATAAAGGTAAAAATCACTAACGGGACATTTTCGCGTACTTAAAAAAAAATCTCTCTTTAGCCATTTTTAAATTTCGTCTTTTTCTATAGGAACCAAAAGATATTTTGCAATTGGCATCGGCATTAGAGTAGATAGTATACAGAAATTGCTGAACACTTATTGTTTCAAAACCATCACCAAAATAAAAATAAAAAATGAAACTTTTTAAATTTCTGCAGAATTCTAGGATTTATCTGACTTATTATTTTATTATTAAATGTGGACAATATATTTTAAAATTCTAATTTCGCTGCTCATGTAGCTGGCTCTACGAGTTAAAGTCACAGAACCTGATATATGGCCCTATAGAATATCAGATTTCATAATAAAGACGTTAAATAACTATGATATTTCCCATTAAGATTAAGTTACACTTAATTCACAAGTTCATTACCACAATGAGACTTAATTAAAACCTTCCATGACCAACAATCTTTACAATCTAAGTTCTAAAGTTACACGAATGTAACGGCATACTTTGGCTGAGGGTAGAATACAAATAAGGCTGAATAAAATATTCCACAGCTTGTTCCTTGTTTAAAAAGTTCTTTGAAAAGAGGTTGGTACTACTGAATATTTTAATTACTTTGAAATAAAAGAAATACTATGCATAATATTAAAATATTGATTAGTCAGTCAACACAAAAACAAATATAGGTGTTTGTCTTCAAATATATATAATAATACCTGGACGATAATCTACCTACTCTAATGAACTATTTATAAGCACTGTATTTTACTATTTATTATGTTTTAGGTAAAAAAATATTACGTCTGACTGAAAGGTCACTAAAGTGTAGAATATTCTTATATTTTGCCTATTTACTTATTTCTATTTTGCGTTTATTGAATAATAAAGAATACCTACTAATAATATTATAATAAAGATAAATGTTAGGTAGGTACCTACATAGTTCAAAGAAAATTAATATAACGTCCGTTCCATTACCTTAATCGTGCATTCGTCTATGTTATTTTCGGTTACTTTGTAATATAGGTATGGAATTCAATATAAATTATTTCATTAATAGCTTAAGCAACAATATCTAAAACAAACTACAAAAAGGTGTGTTTTACTTATTGTATAACTCGCGTCTACCGTAGGTATAATTAATGAAATATATTATTATTACACATACGTACTTTACCCGACTTAGAAGTTTTTGTTGCTAGCGGTACAATTTTGACAAGTACAGAGTAAAGTGGACGCGATCGCGATTATCTTCTCATTTGAAACGCATAGTAGATCAATTTATCGCCCCCGAAACCCCCCCCTCCATACTAAATTTCATGAAAATCGTTGGAGCCGTTGGATTACATATATACATATATATAAAAACAAAAATTGCTCGTTTAAAGATATAAGATTATTGTGCAATAGATTCGGTTCTGTAAGTATTCTTATTGACGACTGTGGCAATTTTACAACCCTCGCAATCAGCACTGACGTTTATGAGCTGTGACGATAATAAGCAGGTACTTAAAATGTATTTAAGATGATTTAAGACAATGAATATATTGGTCCAAAAAATAATGTCAAGAAGTCAATTTGTGTCGCCATGGTTACCACGTGGAACCAAATCAAAGTCCATAAAAAAATATTATCTTTTGAATACCAAACATCTAAACTTGCCACCTGACATAGGTGATTTCCAAAACCTCGCACACAACTTAGAACTTATATAAATGTAGGTATAATAAATGACAGGAAAAGATCCTTCCTAGTAATCACAACACGTATTCAGACTAAATGTTATTATAATTAAGGTACACTGCACAATGGATGTCCGGCCACGTCAGTGCAGTAAGGCGTCTGTGGCGCATCCTCTACTATTAATCATCACTTAGGACGATTATTGGGATACCTAACTTATTTCTAAGACATATGGGTCTGGAAGAGATGATTTATAGCATTAACTGCTTTATTGCGCCCCTACAGACACTAGTGACTACTTACATAATACAGTATAAGTGAATTTATGTAAGAAGGATTTCAAAAGCTTTGTTGTAGGTATACTTTGTTTTTTTTTAAAGACGATTTTTTGATAATTCCTACTTGGTGGACTGTTAAAGATAGTTTTACTTTTAATTTCATGATATATACTACTACCCTCATTTTTGAACGAAGGACACTTGACTCTAAAAAAAATGTTCACTTAATCTTTCGCAAACGGATCCCTAAATTGAAAAATAATATTAACAACTCCTAAATATTTCAAATATATCTATCTAATGATATCCCACACGATAGAGTAGGAGAGAAAATAATACACAAAGATGTGGGAACACAGGATACACTAGTACTAAGGGTCTCTGTAAACCTGGGGGGACACAAACAAACGGACGGACAGATAGAGAGAAACATGAAGGTTCCGTTTGTCATTTTGGCTACGGAACCCTAATAAAAATGAAGTCAATGTTACACAGAAGATTTTGATGTTTGACATTCGGGTGACAAATATGTGTTTCTTCAGCTGAAGGCCTGCAATTTGGAATGCTGGATTATGGCTATCTTCCTTTACCTAATTCAGTTGACATTTTAAGACTTCTTTATACCTACACGCTGAGTTTGTGGGCTTGTACTTTCCGTATCACACACACACACACACACATACTAACAGTTTTTATAATTAATATTGTAATTTAACTATCATTTAGTAAAGCATATTCAGTGCCCATCTTAGACAAGATAAATCCATACTCCATACTAATATTATAAATGTGAAAGTAACTCTGTCTGTTTATCTGTTACGCTTTCACGCTCAAACAGCTTGACCGATTTAGATGAAATTTGATATGGGGATAGTTTTAGTCCCGAGGAAGGACATAGGATAGTTTTTATCGCGATAACCGACATCCACGCGGGCGGAGCCGCGGGCGAAAGCTAGAGTAAGAATAAAGGGTGGAGACCTGGTATATTGAATCACAGGCCTCCAGCCTAGCATAGGCGCCAGTCTCCCACAATATGTTAGAATAATATTTATATGTATCAAAATGTAATGTAATGTATTTCTATATTGTGGTGAAAAATAAAACATTATTATTTATTATTATTGTATAGAACCCTTCAAACTCTTGTCCATTATATCCCTAAATCACTTAAGTGCGACAATAACAATGTTAACTCCCATAGACCTTTATTTCATAGACAAAATGAGTCAGGACCTGTATAAGCAAAATATAATGCAACGTAGTGGAAAAAGCGACAAGCGCACTTGGTATTGCGCACTTCAACAACAATCATAAATGTAATGAACTGTCCAAAGATATGAGTAACATGTATCACAAAGAGGTTTATTTCGATAATACTAAGAATATATTTATATGCTTAAAGCATAGATAGACTGAATACAATAAACTTTGGACAAAATCTGGCACGCTTGTGGCATGTCAAGCTTAAGTTCGCTATTCCGTCGACTTAATACCAGTTAGAGTTAGGTTTTATATTACCTACTTAAAAATACATTTCGTACAAAATGTCATAGGTAATGAAAATCAAGCAGGATGATCGTGTACCTAAACGGAATACCGAGAGACATGGCCTGGGCGCAATTTCGTAGGTGTTTAGGTGATAAAATTGAGTAAGCCTTTTTGCTCTGGGAGAAGGGGTTGAACTTCCAAATCCTCCCCCCCCCCCTCCCAGGTACGGCTATACCCAGAGTACAGAAAATAACCTTCATACAACGCGCATAAGCAACGCACGACATTGCTCAAAGACTCGAAATCTCGAGACGCTTTCCAAACAAACTGGTCTGAAGTGGTCTATAATTCCATGTCTATAAACGATCTCAATGTGTGTATTGCTCGAGCGACGTACGTTTGGAGGTTCTTGTACTCCCGGTATTTTGTAATGGAACGCTGACTCACAAATGTGTGGAAACAATATGAGATGCAAATAACACGATCAGTAATACAAGCTATCATAAACATAGCTGAGATCAAAAAGAAAAGAAGTCATCCACCTGTTATTTGACGGTTGAGATTCACCAAATCTTGCAACAAAAAGATGTTGCCCAGAGCATTTATATTTTTTGATTTAAAAACCTTATATGGTGGCATTAGAACTGTTAGATCTTCTACTAAAAGCCAATAGAATCTTGGATTAGCTTCCCAAACACTTCCGAAATGTTGAAAATACTTTTCTGTACATCCAGCAGACGTCAGACATTTTGTAGGATATTCGTTTTTGGTTTGTTTAAATTTGATTTCGTCGAAGCTATTTTTGGTGTAATATTTGTCTTAGGACAAAAAATGCTTTAGACCGATTAAGTGACCTACACGTTCCCCCTAAATACCACTCTCGACTAACATAAAATTTAATCAGAAGCCTACAAGTATTTACTACCAAACACAGCAAGCAAAAAGTGTCGAATCTCTAGAGAATTTAGGGTGTAAGATTGTTCCACAATTGAACTTTGAGACAGATACCAGCTAAAATCATGATCAACTCTGCTACAGATAAACCTTCGAGCCACTAAGGTCCCATAAACTTTACTACGGACATAAAGGAGACATTGATAAATAGCAAGATTATCACGAAATAGATGCTTTTAGGAACTTTCTTTTATTCACAAAAAAAACCACACAAGTATTTTTGTAAATAAAAACTTATAGTGGAAGTTTCATTTTATCGTCGTTTTACGATTGTAGAGCGAGTAACTCGGCGGGAGTGGAGTTATATTTTGAAGGGTCGTATCGTACCTAATGTTTGGAATAAAGACGTCTTTTCTTTTAAAGCAACCTGTCGCATAAAAATTATGACCATCTGATACACTCTGCTAAGTTTTTTCTTTCTCTTGCTTACATAAATACGTCAAAAGGCTTGCTACAACAGCTGTATACATATTTATATTAAACAATAGTTTATGCGCATTATTGACTGCATGCGATAAAATATATACTATGTGTTCTTGGTGTATAAAGTAGTAAGGAGATAAATTTATATCAAAATCCGTTCAATACTTTTTGTGGGAAAAATAATTAACATGCATTTACACAAATCTTCTCGTTTACTAATAATCCCTAGTTAATATTAGTAGAATTTATTTCATTCACATAAAAACGTTATATATTATATTCTAGCTACTCGGGAAAATACAAGAATTATCCATAGAAGTCTAGACATTACTTTAATCTTAATTGTTCAAGAAAGTTGCAATAACATAGGAACCAGAACCTAAGTTTTAATAGGAGGCTTAAACTCTTTAGTCTTCTTAAATTCGGTAGAGGAAACTTCCCATAAACAATAGGACCCCGTTGCGAAGTAAGTGCTGCCACCCCTAAGTAATCTGGATACATAAATCTCTTCCATAAAGTATAACGACATTTCAATACCTTTTAAAGTTATGTGCCTAAAAGATAGGGCTGTCTGGTAACTGTGTATGTACTTAAAAAATATTGAACCAATGTTCTCCCGGTGAATTTGTGTTTGGAATATGTTTGGAGTAAAATTGAATTGAATTAATAACATGAAAGGAGTCATGTTCATTTTGCTTTAAAGTATTTCTTTATTGATTTCGTGAGGATAAGTGCCTATTACTTAGAACATAATTAATTGTGGCTTATGTAATTTTAGCTACATTCTCTTTAGCAACTGGTTACCTATCTATAGACTTGACAGTGAAAACGTTGCTTATCTATCGAAATATTCAGTCATAGCCATTGACGAGAGATTAGGACTGCGCCATAACCTCACAAAATTGACCACTCTCTAGGAAGAGATAACGCTACTTTGTGGACAATACCTGTCAAAGAGACGGCCGCACGAGTTTTTTCTCTCTTGCACGCTTTGCAGTCAATTTTTACTTTTTAATTGACAGTCACTTGCGGTCCAGGTATATACGTCAATGGTCATAGCTGACCACATTCGAACATAAATTAGGTTTATAGTAGACAAACAGAGAGAGTCAACAATTTAAAGTACCGTGATACAGAGTAAATAGTGACTGACCGGCAAAAAGAAACAGTTAGGTATCTACTTCAAATCTTTTTTTTAAATAAAATATTAGACATCACTGATATCACTGGTATATCGCATTCCTTGCAGTGTCAAAACACATGTAAGACATGCTTTCGCATGTCGACTGAAACAACTTATTATCGTGTTCAAATCAACCCTGAATGTATTAAAAAGAAAACAACTTGCAAACGTGCGTTGCACAGGGCAGTTAAAACTAAAATGCATTGATTGATGGATTGATGTTGAACATAAAAAGTTCCTTGACCCTCAAAAAATACTCCACGGATGTGTTTTGACGATGAATAGCGTTTTGTCAGTAAAATGAGAGAAGGTAGGGTAAATTGAGGAAGCCGATTCGAAATTTTATAGGGATGTATTCGATAAACATTTTGTCTTACAAAAGACTACAGTCAAACAAACTATAGGTTTATTATTGTGTTACACTCATAAGAGTAAGAGGTAGTTAGAATTTACCGCAAGCTTGCTTTGTCTACTTAAGAAATTGGTCAAAAATGGGGAAGATTTTTTTTTTTTAAAAGACTACTCCCGCATTAGGGTACAAGCCCTGTATCGCGGGGGACTTTACAAACATACAATTCACGGACACAAACACCCAGAATCGGAACAACCATTTGTGGATCACACAAAGTGGTGTCCCGTGTGGGAATCGAGCCCACGACCTCTTGCGTTGCAGTCGGACACACTCACACCGCGCCACAGAGGCAGTCAAAATATACTTGGATGATGAAAAATTTTGGTTTAGGTCAAGTTTATTTTAGGTAAAGGTTGAAAAAGCATAACAATATTATGGTGACCGTTAAAATAAATTAGGAGTGTGAGTTAATGATCAGCATGTAAAGTTAAGTTTTTTATAAAAACTTTAAAACCTGCTACACTTGAGCTAAGCCTAAGTACGCTCTTTAGACCTAGCCTTAGACTATAATACATCAGGCAGGTCGTGTCCTTGTATACTTAACATATAAAAAAAAATCAAACATTATTAATGATACAAATGACCTCAATAACGAGCTTTCAATTTGTCATACGCGTATTCGCTAGTTTATAAACTACGACGATTCATAATGATACGAAAACAATCGATTGTTCAATGTATGTATCGAGTATCTAGGTATCGATTAGAAGTCGAGTAGTTGAGGGGTGGGCCGTCACCTGTCCGTCTATGTAAATGTTTAGTGAGCCAGATAAATTAATGTGTCTGACCCGCACCAAAGCCCCTCTTCAAGGAAAAGGGAAAAATGAACTTGAATTTGTTAGCATTTTTTTATTATCTGCTACGGAGTTCACTTTACTTGAGAAGGTTTTCTCATTAGCTCTAGACAGTCTGCAATAATAATTTGCAAGTAAATAGTTTCTTTGTTTTTAATCAAAATGTATTGAAAAAAATGTGGTTAAAAAGTGTTGTACCTAAGGGCTTTAATTTTTATTCGAGTAAAAGTAAAATATTTTCGCTTGGAACTTTTGAAGAAATAGTTTTTAAATTAAAGAAAATTTTTGTGAAAGCTGCAGTGAGTAATGCTTACAGAAAATTAGGGATACAAAACGATAGTTTGGTTTGAAAGAGATTCCGTTTGTATCGTTATTATACAGAGTGATTTGTAATACATTAATAACCTCTCGCTTGTGGCTTAATAACTTAACACTAAATAACTTTGACTGGCCTGTTGGTCTAGTGGTTAGTGAATCTGACTGCTAAGCCGGAGATCATGGGTTCGATCCACACCCAGGATAAAATTTTGTGTGATGAGCACGATGGTTTATTCTGTGTCTGGATGTTATTTATTTATAATATGTATGTATTTAAAAATATATGAGTATGTTTATCTGGTTTGCATAGTACAAGATCTGCTTAGTTTGAGATCAGATAGCGTTGTGTGATTAATAAACTAAAAACTAAATTTTCACCAATGCTTTTATAAAGAACTGATGGGCTGCAAAATGATGTGTCATACCAGTTTTCTAATAGGTAAACAAGTTTAACAAAATTAAATCGATTAAGTGCTATTTTTAATTCTGTTTTTTTTCGCTTCAAACTTTCAGCTTGCCGATGCATCAATTCCCCAATGGACACCCTCACCCTTGGCTGTAGGCCACTGCCATGTGACTCTTAGTTGGTTTGACTCCGACATTATTTATTCTGCTTGTCTTCGTGAACTGTAGTGACTTTTGATCATGTTAAAAAAACCTCTGACAAAAGTTTGTTAAAAGTACTTTATAGCCTTTGAATGCTAGTCATTCCTATTGGTAGGTATTCCAGGGGTACCTGCACTACTTCGACCTTGCCAATACCGATACTTTGTGTCAATATATCATCAATTTCAAGTGCATTGGTCCCACATTTTACGACAAATAATAATGAAAATGTTTTTATTGGGACCGTTTGGTAACAATCGTAAGAAGTTAATGTTTATTGTTTTGACATGCTATCGTCCCCTCGTGGAAACTTGGTCGTGCAATCAAATACTGTGTAATTTTGTGTTCGTTTGCGGTATTTTTGAATGCAATTCAATCTCTTATTAGAATAGTTTTTGACAATGGCGTATTCAGGATTTTTACTTTGACATACAGATTTGTATTTAGGGGGGAGGGGGGGGGGAGCCTTAGTTTTCTGATACTGGTTTTTGAAATGATAGGCGGTTTGTTTCTTCTGTCCCTTGTTGTTGATTTGTGTTATTTGTTTCTGTTTTTTTGGTCCATTGTTATTTATTTTTATTATTTTTTTATGTTTTGCACTAGTTTTCTTGTTAAATTATAATAATGTCTATGTTTCTTCTGTGTACTATTTTTTTTTCTAGAATAGTAATATTGTATACTTCTATATCAATTGAAATTGTTTGATTTTTTTTAAATATCTTAAAAGAAGGGGGGTTGTATATAACTGTAAGCTAACGACAAGGGGTGACACATTTAAGAAAATTCACTCCTCTATTGACTAACCTGACCGTGGTGACATTGCTTAACCTCGTAGGTACCTCGAAGTTTTGCGCTAACAAACCCAAAGATTTATAACTATAATATTATAGCTTGTATCATAAAGAGGTGCTACCATATTGAACCAACATAAAGATATAGGCGTTGCATGATCTTCTATACATCTTTAAAAATAAATAAAATTGAAGTGTCTGTTTATTACAAACAGACTAACAGAGTAAGTATATATGGTACTTGTAACAAAAACATAATTTTTATATTTTTTGTCTATCTGTCTGTTTATTTCGGCTAATCTCCGACGGATTTTGACGGGACTTTCACTGTCAGAGAGCTGAGGATGTAATGAGTAACTTAAGCTACTTTTTTATCATCACGCTAACGTTTATAGGGAGAGAGCAGCACTGTAACTTCACGCGGACGAAGTCGCGGGTACAGCTAGTTATAATATGGAATAACTTAGAAATGATAGCGCATTATTTAAATAACTAGCCGTCCCGCGCAACTTCGTCTGCGTAAATTTTCCCCGTTTTTGAAACATTTCTCATTGCTGCTCCGCTTCTATTAGTCGTAGCGCAATGTTATATAGCCTATAGCCTTCCTCGATAAATGGGTTATTCAATAAAAAAAGATTTTTTCAAATCGGACCCGTAGTTCCTGAGATTAGCGCGTTTAAACAAACAAACAAACAAACTCTTCCGCTTTATAATATTAGTATAGATAATGTCCGTGTTAATATTTACAACCTACCATGGTTAATTTTTCATTGTTTAAAAACTAATCTAACTTAATCGATTACTTTATGTATGAAAACGCGTTACCTACATAAACGACAAAGTATTTATTCCTTTATCACTTCAATTACACTAAACAAATTAACATAATCGTCTATAATAACAACTTTTAAGCCTACAGTCTGTCCATTCAATATAATAATGGCCTGTAAGGTCATTGCTTCTGAACCCTGCATGACATTATTGTAATCTTAACTTTATGTATTGCTCATAAAGTTTATATTTGTATTTTATGTGTCCGATGGCAAGATCAGAAAAGCTTCTCAATGAATGTGATAGGTTACATCCTGTGGTTTCAATTACATTGGAAGTGCAATTTATAGTTTATTGATACGAACGCAGTTACTGATAGACTAGCTCAATGGATGTGTGTAACGTAAGTAAGACTGCGAGTACTATTTCTTTGTGGGAAAGTCATCATAAAACAAATCAAATCTTTCTGACGCTGATAATATGCCCTTTGACGTTCACAATTTATTTTTCTTTTTAGCTCTTTAAGTTTTTCTTCTCTATAAAATGAAAATAGCTAGGTATAAATAATAAGAATAAATAATTAGGTGTACATAGTGTAATTACAGACCAACAAAATTATTCAATTAATTACGTATTCGTCCGATTTCGGAGCAGCTCGTCTCGATCCGTGCGAGCTTCGTACAATCGTACTATATACATATACCTTAAGCGAACGCTCGGCCGAGCTACATGGTAGGCGGAGTGGGGGGTGTTAGGTTTTATTTTCGTTACGGAATTTCTTGATTCGGTCGCCGCGCTCAAAGCCTATGTAAAAGCTATGCAATAGATTAAAAAATGGTTGTCTGTAAAGTCGATTTACGGACGATAAATTTCATTAGAATACATTGATGAGATTGTATTAAACAAACATGCTTTAGTTCCAATTGTATCGCATGTCGCTGCATTCGCCAGTGACAGCTTTAGTTCCAATTGTATCGCATGTTGCTGCAATCGCCATTGTAATAAACAATAGCCGATTGTGTCTCTCTATTGCTTGTTCCGCGCTCTAGCTTGCACGAGGAACGTGACACTTTTTCGTGCGTTCATCGATATATAAGACGTTATCACGTCAAAAAATGTTTAATTTTTGCTTTAGTTACATTTTGCATATGTTAAATTTTGTGTAGATGTTGTGTAAATTTTGTGTAGATGTGACTTTACTCGTGTGTTACTTCGTGTGAGTCATACTAGAAGTTTATTTTACTTACTGGCCACTTTTACCTAGAAGGTAGAAAATAAACGAGTCTAGGTGTAGAGTCGTTTATTTTCTATGTAAAAGTGGCCAGTGACTAAAATAAACTTCTAGTATGACTTACACGAAGTAACACACGAGTAAAGTAACATCTACACAAAATTTAACATATTATGCAAAATGTAACTATAGCAAAAATTAAACTATATATTTTTTGACGTGATAACGTCTTAAAATAATATATATATACACATCATAAAATAATGTCAATTTTTTTTACCCCACATTTTTGTCAATTTTTAAGGTTCGGAAGCCAAAATGGCTAAACGGAACCCTTATAGTTTCGCCATGTCCGTCCGTCCGTGCGTACGCACCCTTGCTCAGAGACTGTTAGTGCTAGGAGGCTGTTATTTTGCATGTATACACATATTACTTACGCCGACAAAGTAAAGAATACAATCTTAAAAAAAAAATAGGGTACCTCCCCTATTTGTAAAGTGGAGGTGTATTTATCTTTTCTCACCTACCCCATCGTGTGGGGTATTATCACAGAGGTATTTTTAAAACGTTTAGGGGTTAGGAAGACGATTTTTAGATTTAGGGATCCTTTTGTAAAATATTAAGCTTCAAAGTGCAAATTTTGTCCCCCCTGCCAGCTAAATGGTTGATGTTGGGTATGTGAAAAAATTCACGGTAGTAGTATATATAGTGAAATTGAAAGTAAAACTATCACAGCTAAGTAGGCTTTACGAGTTTACGAGTAACAGCTGATCAAATGCGAAGTAACAAAATGTTCGTACAAATTCCATTAAAAAATATTATTAAATAGATATAACAACAGAAAACCCACTTCTCAAGCCATATTATTCGGATGGGACTACGGAACCCTACATTGTGCGTGGCCCGACATGCACTTGCCCGGTTTTGATGATTGAAATTTCCATCTTACGATGGAAATTTCTTATTTAATGTCAAAATAATAAAGTTACAAATAACAAATAATGTTATTTGTAACTTTCAAGGTTTTTGCATTTTGGTACTTAGGTACACTTATTAAAGGCCAAAACTATACGTATTACTAAACTATACATATTTTTGACTGCCTCTGTGGCGCGGTGGGAGTGTGTCCGACTGCTACGCAAGAGGTCGTGGGTTCGATTCCCACACGGGACACCACTTTGTGTGATCCACAAATTGTTGTTCCGAGTCTGGGTGTACTTTGTGTCCGTGACTTGTATGTTTGTAAAGTTCCCCGCGACACAGGGCTTGTACCCTACTGCGGGAGTTGTATTTTTAAAGAAAAAAAAAGAAAACATTTATCTGTATTTCTTTCATTCTAGTTAAATTTCACGTGAATGATAGCGTGAGATCCAATTAGTATAAAATATAATAATGTAGCATTTTGCATTTAAGTACACATGAAATTAACTCAGTCTAAATAAAACATGAACCTAGCTCTAATAAAATACCTAGGCATAATAATATTCATAATTTAATGCAGTTCATTAAACTCATTCAGACTGTAATGAACCAAGAATTTTATACATTCAAGTACGACCAAAAGTGGATCGTTGCAGTCAAATGACGGCGACTAAACGGGCTGCACATAAAACAGTTCCAATAACAGTGACAATAACTGTGATTCATGTAACAGGTATGCTGAATTGAGTTATTTATCCAAAATGGCTAAGGCATGATTCTCACCAGATGGTTTTTGGTTGGCATGCGGCAGAATAATCCATACTAATATTATAAATGTGAAAGTAACTCTGTCTGTCTGTCTGTCTGTCTGTTACGCTTTCACGCTTAAACAGCTAAACCGATTTAGATGAAATTTTGTATGGAGATAGTTTGAGTCCCGAGGAAGGACATAGGATAGTTTTTATCGCGATAGCGATAACCGACATCCATGCGGGCGGAGCCGCGGGCGAAAGCTAGTTGGCTATATTTCTTTGTTTTAGTCTTGGTGGTACTGGTGGATGCAGTGGGATGACTAAGAGGCTCAAGCCCCTTCCACAGGATTTCTTGGGAATTTCTACCTGCGTGTAAGCATGGGTGTCTTTGATGTAATTTTTATAGGCATTTCTTTCCAATTACTTTACAAATACTATTATTGCATTTTTGAAAGATAGATTTTTGTTTTTAAGTCCAGACCCAGGAATCGATCCCGAGACTTCCGTAGCCAAAGCGGGGCCGGATTTTTTTCTATCTTTCAAAAATGCAATAATTGTATGGGTGTCTTTTTTTCAAATGTAATTCTTTTACGCACAAGTAATGTGGTGGATCCTTCAAAAGATCACATCGTTTAGACTGGAAAAGTTGGTGGTTAGACACGACAGAGATGTTTTTCAAAAGCGACAGTAGCCTATTGGTTAACTTAATGGACTTGTAATCGAGAGACCCTGTGTTCGAATTCTAGCGGTTTTGTTCAATTTGAACTAAACGCCATTTTAAGCAGTCATTAGGATGAATATAATGCCATTTAAATATGGTGATTTCAAAAAAAGTCATAAAAACTGTCTTTACAGCACCAAATGCAAATTTTAAAACCGGGTCATAAGTACCTAAGCTCACTGTCAACATTTTGTATCCAAAACTTACGAGTACAATACAATATTACAATATCCACGTAAACCACTTGTATTACGATGCCACGTTTCAGTAACATGTCTTACAAAATGTAGCCCGTCGGTTCAAGTCTTTATTGCTGACTGTAGGCGCCAGCGACGGTAGTAAAATACACATGTTCGAAATCATTGCTAAACAATAAACCAAGTCAGTCCGTCGTACATTACAGTGTCCTATAAAAACCAAGTTATGGGACGCTTCAGTCCCTGTTTTTTGTAAGACGAAGATTGCTTGTGCTATGAAGGAGTAATTTTGAGGATACAAGCTTTCTATTAATGAGTAACTGGCATGAGTCATAGTCGAAGCCCTATTTGCATGATGTAGTGTTTCCCTACAGAAATTTTACTTTATTTTTGGTGCAATGCGGTTGGTTGCGTTTATTTCGCAGAAGAATATAATAATGATATCTTGGGACAACACTATCTACTCACTCAACGCTATCGAATCCCAAACTAAGCAGAGCTTATACTATGGCAACCAGACAACTGATAAACATACTAATATATTTCTAAATACATACATATTATAGATAAATAACACCCAGACACAGAATAAACCATCATGCTCATCACACAAAGTTTTATCCTGGGTGGGGATCGAACCCAACTTGGATTGACCATGTAACATTCCAATTCCATACATTGTGTACCTACTTTTCCATTAACGACATAGCTATTCGAATTCGAATGTGACTTTGTCTACGGCTAAAAAAGCCACAGCGAAGCACAGCTGGGTTCAGCTAGTACTTAGGTACCTAATTTATAAAAATATCACAGCATCACTAAAATCTCCACATTTGCAACAACGCCAACTTTGCAACAATGTTGCACTTTTATGTGTGAATCCTGCTAATATTTAACCCTTTACTGGGCGCTATTTTTGGTGTTATACTTGGGGGATCAAAAATCACCACAAGACAATATAGGCATACCTTTTTATATATTTGTTGTTTAAGCTCCTACATTCTTGCAAGTAGGTGTAGGTAATCTCAGAATACCACAAAGTACAGCGCACGAATTATCTGAAGTATTGCTACGAGCAGACATACATTATATATTATAGGGTCAAAGTTAGGGGTTCAAAAATATTTCAGATATTTAAATTTTAAATAAAGGCTAATTGAACACGTTGACATATAAAAAATAAACTGTCATAGTACAAAATTTATAACTCAGCTAAAAGTTTACAGACCTTGTTTATTTAATTACGTATCACTTTGGCATGACCAGAATGACATAGGTTGGGTTTTGGAAAATTTTGTTTATGCTTATCCTACAGTATTGATATCTAATAATTGTTAATTTTTCTTATCTATACTAATATTATACTTGAAGAGTTAGTTTGTTTGAACGCGGTAATCTCAGGAACTAATGGTATGAATTGAAAAAATATTTTCTGTTGGGTAGCCCATTTATCGAGGAAGGCTATATAACATCACGCTGCGACCAATAGGAGCGGAGCAGCATTGAAAAATGTTGTAAAAACGGGGAAAATTGAGGCATACGAAGTTGCGCGGGTCAGCTAGTTATACATATCAGTATTGATATGTAATAAGAATAATGGTAACGACCTTCTGACCAACTTCGGTTACGGCGCCTAATCTCATCAGAAACAAGCCAATTATGCATAATATAGGTATTATGGTGTATCAGTGTTTGCGCAGACCCAAGCGAACTCTTTTTTTCCTTACTCTCATGGTCTGATGGGGCCGAAATCCTACTCGAACGAAGGAAGATTGGGCGCAAGACCGACGGCGCGGCGTGCTGTTCTAGACACGGAAATGTTCCTTTAGTTTGCACGATCGTCCAAATTGATGATTAATCAATCAATCATGGTCCGGCCACCACAATCAATTGTTACTAAGTTTAAAATTATAATATTGTAGGTACTCGTATTTTATTAAATTAGCGGTATCGAGACAACTATGTAAAACTTACTAAACACTACTAATTATTTTGTCCTAGTTTCGAAACTTTCTTATGCAAACACTAACAATATTTTATCACTTGCTAAAGTTCTAAATAGTGTTAATTTCTAACGACATTACAAAAGTATATGTCAGGCTTTCTCTAATTAGTCCGTAAGAAAGAACGTAAAAGTATAATTAAGTACTAATGTTTTATTGTTCTAAAAATTAGTTTACGAGGTTTTAGGTTAATTGATAAATTTGTTACTTTTTAAATTTCTGCGTCGTGTATTTTGTAGTCCCGTAATAAAAGACTTTATAAGCTTGAAACTCAATTACAGTAAAACAAAGCTTTTATGTCTCAGTAAAAGTTCCATAAACATTAGCTTTTGCCCTTGACTTTGATCGTTTTATTTTATAAAAAAAGAAATTTGGTCCTTTTACATTAATGTCTAGGTACCTACATTGATGGGTTGCCTGGAAGTGATAAGTCCATTGTGCATGTGCATATTACACTAATATAAACTAATATTATAAAGCTGAAGAATTAGTTTGTTTGTTTGAACGCGGTAATCTCAGGAACTACTGGTCCGAATTGAAAAATTCTTTAACTGTTGAATAACCCATTTATAGAGGAAGGCTATAGGCTATATAATATCGCGCTACGACCAATAGGAGCGGAGCAGTAATGATATTGGTGCAAAAAATTGACAAAGTTGCGCGGGACAGCTAATATACGAGTAGGTATTATACATAGATTGTGTTGCGTAAGTACAATTGCATACTACTACTACTACGGACTAATAGTTTCTGAGATAACCGCGTTCAAACAAACACACTCTTCAGCTTTATAATATTAGTATAGTTTTTTTAATGTAATAAATCAACGTCCCCGGAGTTTTCATTCCCGAACACATTAAAAGCCGCAAAACGCAGTTGATAATATTTTATTCACAATGAAGCGAAACACTTTAATATTTCATGTGTAATTTCAATTTCTACATTATGAAATTGTTTGTATTGAACTATCAATATTTAATATTTATATACTCGGTTCGTAAACGTTGTATTTGTGGAGTTAATATCAATTAAATTTGAACGGAAATTAATTTTATTTAGACTCTTCTTCACTACTAAAATAATGTCACAGTTGGCCTCTTACAAAAAGTAGTCATTTTTTGAAGCGGCGGTAGCCTAATGGCTAAGGCATCGGTCTCGCAATCGTGAGGTCGCGGGTTCGAATCCTACACATTATACTACCGACGTAAACCCACTCCTAACATAAGCCTTTGAACTTAGCTGGAGTGGTTAACAAGATTGCTAGTAATATGGGACTCAATCCCACAATGCTAGTAATTACCTTTTTAAAAAAAAGTCATTGTTACACCATTTTAGCACAATAAGGAGTGGATCAAGGTGGACCATAATCTGATAAGGAATAATACGTTAATATTGTTTTTGAAGTAGTACGATACGATAAAAAATAAGTTTTTTAAGAAGCAGTTTCTAATTGGTTTCAAGAACAGGCTTGACCACGAGCGATGAAATCTTTACTAATATTATAAAGCTGAAGAATTTGTTTGTTTATTTGAACGCGATAATCTTAGGAACTACAATGGTTCGAATTGAAAAATACTTTTAGTGTTGGATAGCCCATTCATCGAGAAAGGCTAGGCTAGGCACACTATGCCCAATAGGAGCGGAGCATCAATGAAAAATGTTGCAAAAACGGGGAAAATTGACCCAGACAAAGTTGCTCGGGTGCTGACCCGCGCAACTTTGTCTGCGTCAATTTTCCCTGTTTTTATGGTAAATATATGTATATGTTTATTTTTTAAATAAAATGAGAATAAAAAATATATCAAAGTGACGACTATAATTTGTTCAACAATCTTATCTACTCATTGCGAACATAAAAAATAAATAACAGTATGGTATTAAAAACTCAAGATATGCATGCAAATTCACCGTCAAACATAATTAATTACTGAAAAATATTCGCTTAATTAAACCGTATAAGTAAGTCAGAACCAATCTTTGTAACAGATCGGCGCCATTTATGATTAAGATCGAACACACGTGTCCACTTGAGCCAATAAAACGGTAGTAAAGCAGCTTACACACCGGCGACTGATCGAATTAATAAAGTGTAATGCTTGCAATAAAACCTTCTACAAGACGTACGGTGATAAAATTCGTTCTGAGAGTGCATGACGGACGGCCTCACTCGTAAAAGCTCCGTTTGTGTATATCTTATTCATTCGTTTGATTTCATCGAAAGATCTCGGTGTAAGGTAACACTTCATACAGATAAGATTGACTTAAAGTTTTATTTACAGTCTCAAAGTAACTCTGTTTTGAATACAAATGAGTTACAATTCGCCTGAAGGAATAACTGAAAACCATACGAAGTACCTATTTTAGCGTCGGCAGTTTTACAGGTTGAATCTATGATATATATTCATTTTAAATAAAAAAGAACTTAAATGTTGGATAGAATGCTAATCTTTGGATTTCAATTCATTCGGATTTGGATAAATCGTGCGTAAAGAAATGCCAAACAATTCTATTCATCGCTTACTAAAATAAGTGTGATTTGGATACCATGCGCGAACGCGAAATGGCAATTCGAAGATCGCTAGGTGTGTGATTCAACTTTTAAGTCTTAATACAAGCCGGCGATAACATTTGTCATGAAATAAGTAAAAATAAAACATAGATGCGACGTGATTGGGCATTATTTATTGGGACGAGCGAACATCGTCACTCTATCCATTGATGAGCAAAATTAAAATTAATTCTGCACAACATTACGTTCACATTTCATTGCACAGATTGATGAAATAACGTAATGTCGAGTCAATAAAGCAGTCGTTCACCTATCGCAGTGAAAACGCTGGCCCAATGCCCGCCATTGATTCGACGAACATTTGGCTGTATTGTATACAGACTTTGACATATGAGATGAGCCATAGTTAAAAGCTATTATTTTCTATTTATATCAAGATAGAAATCCTTTAAAAATAGTAAACTGAATTTCAATAAAACGGGCCATACATCAAGCATTACGTCGACCCCCACTAAGCCAAAATAGAGTGGGGTTTTGTTATGATACTTTTCGCAGTTTAGTGTGTTTTTCTCTTCTCTACTATAGTGTTCTATATAACTCTGTAGTAGTATTACGAGATGTCATTATACTCATACTGCGATGATACTTGTGACACAGATGATGGATTGCTAACAACAATGGACAACGAGCGACCACTCATTCGTTCAAATGTAAATATGCGCTGACCCTACAGTTGAAATAGTGAGCAATAGGTATTTAATTTGCCCAAAGCAAAGACAGATTCAATAATCATGCAAACTTTTTGAAAGTAATATGCGTCTATATAAAGAAGAGATGCGCAGGAATAATATGTCATTTCTCGTTTTTACCCGACTGTAAGGCCCTTCCTTAGAGTCGGGTAACGTTACGTTTTTCGCGCGTATCTTGTATGGATGTAGGTAGGTATGTATGTATGTAATATTCTTTATTACGTCATATCTCAAAAACCACTGAACGGATTATTATAATTAAGTCGTCCTTAGATTCATCTGGACCGTCCAAATGTTTTTAGATAGGTGAATTTTTAAAGAAACAAACATTACGGATGTAAAATGTCAAAATAAACAGGTGTGAAAAAAAGTTGTTTCGAATACTGCAATATGGGTATTAAATTAAATTCTCGCTCGCTCGTCTTAATTATTTCAAAAAGGTATAACATGATTATGACTATAATATTAAAAAAAATTGTCAGCAACCATTCTTTTTTCAATAGCTGTGATAACATTAGTTGTTACATCCTAAAACTACTCAAAAGTCTTAAATAATTTAAATAATAAAAATACCCTCCTACCCAATAAAGATGAAAACAAGATACTCTACATAATTATAAAATTTCATGCAGTCGAAGGCATTAATGAATCTCGATGGACTTAGTAAGCTTACATAATTATATAATTTCATGCAGTCGAACGCATTAATGAATCTCGATGAACTTAGTAAGCTTACATAATTATATAATTTCATGCAGTCGAACGCATTAATGAATCTCGATGAACTTAGTAAGCTTACATAATTATATAATTTCATGCAGTCGAACGCATTAATGAATCTCGATGAACTTTGTAAGCTTACATAATTATATAATTTCATGCAGTCGAACGCATTAATGAATCTCGATGAACTTAGTAAGCTTACATAATTATATAATTTCATGCAGTCGAACGCATTAATGAATCTCGATGAACTTAGTAAGATTATTTAGTTTTTAAATTTATTTTTTTATTAACTTGGATATAATATTGCGAAACTGCGACAGTACCAAAAGTAAAACTGCCATGTCACTGTCGTGGCCAGCCGACATGTGACCTTGCCTAGCATCTGTTGTCATGTAACACCACATATGAACATCTCGTTAGCTTTAATATGTCCGACCGATTTCGGCTCT
Organism: Herminia tarsipennalis; assembly: GCA_945859575.2. Lineage (NCBI taxonomy): Eukaryota > Metazoa > Arthropoda > Insecta > Lepidoptera > Erebidae > Herminia > Herminia tarsipennalis. The sequence continues at coordinate 10,441,816 of OX243842.2, read as the reverse complement.
CCTCTAGTCTCTATGGTACAAATAAAATAAATTTGTACTGATGAAAATTGTACACATAATAAAAGGTTTGGTCCACAGATTCCATTTTTTTATCTAGGTATACTAATATCATAAAGCTGAAGAGTTTGTTTGTTTGAACGCGATAATCTCAGAAACTACTGGCTCGAATTGAAAAAAAAACTTTTTTATTAAATAGTCCATTTATCGAGAAAGGCTATATAACATCACGCTGCAATTAATAGGAGCGGAACAGTAACGAAAAATGTTGCCAAAAACGGAAAATTTACCCAGACGACGTTTCGATGGTCAGCTAGTAAAAGATAACTTAGAAATGCTAGATTTTTTTTAATTCAGAACTTTTAATGTTAAGGAGAACCTAGTATATATCTACAATGCAAAGGCTTAGTTTAATATCTTTAATTGCTAAAACACAAGAGTGTTTTGAAAAACATCTAAGAGCATACTCGTACATTAAGAATTCTAAATAATAAATCAAGACTGGCTTTCTCGCTGTTTGTGGACACCAAATGTAATTCAGCAGACTTCGCAAGAGGGCATAACGCTATAGACATTACATATGCGGAACTTTACATTGAGTAACAAATAAGATGATCTTTGGCCACCTAATGATGCAATAAGTGGAGAAATTTGTGTTGTGATACCAGAAGTTTGTAACTTATGTATGTAGTTGTATACGATGCAAAGATAAATTATGTCCATTACCTGGGATTTGAATCTAAGTATTTTGAACATTATTTGACTTTTAAAGATACATAGTTAGGTAATATAAGCACAAAATTTTAAAAAACTTGTGTGGCACTGCGGTAAAGCTATTGCATAGCATTTTTTATCAACTTCTGCAATAATTATTTATTTATTTTTTATTTATGCAGTATTCTTTTTTCTTTTCATTACTGTTAGGTTATATTTTCGTTATGAAATTTCTTGATTCGGTCGCCGCGCTCAAAGCCCGCTATAAAAGCTATGCAATAACTTAAAAAACCTTGTCGAATCTATGCATGTGATAGAATCTATATTAAAGCGTGGCAATTACAAAGTGATCGTGAATTTTGCGCTATTTAAAGTAGTATCTCTCATTCTTCAAGCCACAAACTAATTCCTGTTAAAAATCTTCTTTTATTTTCTTCTGTATGAACTTCTTTGTAACGAGAATATTAGAGCTCTTCATGTCAAAATACTCAAGACAACTGACCGCTCACGCACTGAGGTGAAGATGCGTCATCGAATCTCTCAAAACAGTGTTTAAAATATTAATGTTATCTTAACTGCTTATATCCGATGTAAAGCCTTAACATCAGAAGAGGTGTAAACTTTCCTTGTTCCACTTTTGTAACAGTTATAATAAGATGAATCAGCGTTACTGCACTACCTTTTATCGTGATCGTAAAGCAACGTGTTTAAATAGAGCCTAATAGATTTTGTAAGCTGTTGAACTTTGTTCAGCTGTTGTTCTTGTTAACGAATTGACGCTAAGTGGTGGGACATTTGCTGCTTTGATTATGACATTCCTTTTATCTATAGGATAATAGGATAGATATTGTTGCTATGTGTGAACAAGGTACAAAAGTTCGTCTTATTTTAGTGTCTAGTATCTTTTCATATTTGAGATCAAATTATAGTCTACGATACAGTCTCAAATTGTATGTTTCAAAGGACTACATGAGGTGAAATATTGTTATTAACATGACGCTACGACCAAAAGGAGCGGAGCAGCAATGAGAAATGTTGCAAAAACGGGGAAAATTTACGCAAACGAAGTTACGCAGGTCAGCTAGTAGGGTTTAGATAGAGATCAGAGAGTAGGTACATATATGGATTTGTACCTACCGACAGTGGGCAGAGATATAAGTGCTATCCAGTTTATTCCGTCTTGTTTTTCTAGCTCTTCATCTTCCGACTAGTTTCCTTGAATTATCCCGTTTGCGTGGGCTGACTTTAATTGATACTCTTTGCTTCCTTTCAAGTCCCTGATAGCAGATTCAAGTATAATAATAGACTTTATGTTGATATAGATACTAGCTTAAGAATGGCCTGTTGGTCTAGTGATTAGTGAACTTGACTGCTAAGCCAGGTCGTAGGTTCAATCCCCACCCAGAATATAACTTTGTGTGATGACCACGATGGCTTACGCGATGGTTTATGTATTTAGAAATATATAGTACATGTCTGGTTTCCATAGTACATGTCTGCTTAGTTTGGGATCAGATAGCGTTGTCCCAAGATATTATTTAATTTAATGGAAGTTTTTTGATAAGAAAGACATACTGAGAATTACCTACAACTATCGATTTTATATTGTCTTGATAGACCGTTTCTAACGTAAGCCTCTTAAAAGTATGAAGCCACTAATAGAAGACTTAAATGTATCACATTCTCGTAATGGGCGAATCTGTTTAAACTTAGGTACACTATTTTTTCGTAATTTTGGACAACTGCTATAATTTCAGGTGTCGTGATGAATTTTATGGTGATTTCATCCCAGTTAATTCTCTCTAAATATGCAAATAACAATAATAATAATACAGCCAGAAACCGCTGAGCCGAAACTCTACCACAAGTAGACAGTCCCTTTAAGCCGCAAACATTGTAAATACCATTGACAAATTACAATCAATGACAATAATATTAGCAAAATAATGAACCAAATAAGCCATTTCGATGACAAAAGAACGATTCAATAGTTCATTTTACGCGTCACTGGCTTGAAGCCAAAACGTGCATTTATTCTTTGGAGCCGCTATCGTTTCGTCGTCACATTAACTGCCTTTCCTCAGTGTCAGGGACATACAACGATTTATTAGTAAACAAGAGTAGCCACGCGATTTCGTTTGAGGTGACTCACCTCGCATTAATGTATGCGTGTTACGATGACAAAGTAAAAAGTTGATTGAATAAAATGTTAATAGATAAACGGAAGTTAATTATGCTTTTAATGTATTTATTGTCTAAGTACCTACTATGAACACGTAAAGACAGATACATCATTATGTTTTTAAGCTTTGAGCGCGACCGAATCAAAAAATTCCGTAACGAAAATAAAACCTAACACCCCAACCCCGCTTACCATGTAGCTCGGCCAAGCGTTCGCTTAACGTATATGTATATGGTACGACTGTACGAAGCTCGAAAAAAAGCATAAATAAAAAATAAATAAATAAATATAATTGCCTAAGTTGATAAAAAATGCTATGCAATAGCTTTACCGCGGCAGTCTCCGAGTGCCACGCATTTTTTTTTATATAGATATCTAGAAATGTGGGATTGAATCTCACATTACTAGCAATTTTGTTAACCCTCTAGCTAAGCTCAAAGGCTTGTGTTAGGAGTGGTTTCACGTCAGTAGTATAATGGGTAGGATTCGAACCTTGCGAGACCGATGCCTTAGCCATTAGGCTACCGCCGCTTTAAATGTGTTTCGTGTGTAGACATACTTAGTTTATCAATGTACCTATCGCTGAAATCGTTTATTTCTCATTAAGTACCTAACTTCTGATAAACATTCAACTTTTTAGTTCCAAACCATTCTCTATCTGGACGTAGTATGTCTACGTCCAGATAGAGAATGGTTAAGAATAGTAAAGGAATCCAGGCAGGCAAATTAGACGCGGACATTGCACCGGAGTTTTGTATTTTCAGAGTTAAAACAGAAATTGTCTCTGGTGTTTTACACTGCTAAATTCAAAAGTCAACTGACATCTGTCATTTATTTCGACATCTCAGGCTCTCAGACATATTCAGACATAAAACAAATGCAATTTCTTGGGCGGGAAAAATGCGAGCGAGCATTTGAAATTGATTAGGTACTTCTCGGCAATAACATCTGTTCTCGGTGACAGATACGTTCCCGAAGCTAACGGGTAAGTTCATAAATCAAGTTTTATTTTCTCCTTTTAAATCACCAATATGCTGGTGAAACGGACTGTGGGGCTAAAGTTAAAACAGCAGTTTGTTCAGATATTCTTAGTATTTCTTTAGTGTTTTTTAATTATAAAATATGAATTACGATGAATTGACAGAGAAGAGTATAAACGAAACCAAACCAGAAGATCCCTTCGAAGAATTTTTTGTCTTATTTCTGTAGAAAATTAACTGTCTAAGTCCAACGTAATCATACATAATTATGTCATTAACGTAGAAAAAGTTAATAAAGTACACCTAAACTACATGTGTGCCACTGCCCATTTAAAAATAAAATCATCGCCATAAAGATAAATTAAAAAAAATATAATAAATAAATTAGCTCAAATTTCGAACAATAAAACGTTCGATCAGCTGGTTCAAAGGTCAGTTCCCGTGCCGTTGACCCCGGCAATCGATCGCTTCCCTCCATGGCGTATTGTAACCATCCATTGAATAATATTGATGTACTGCCGAGAACAACGGCTATTGCGATTCATTAATGCACGCTCAAGGTAATCTCTTCATTCAGCCTATTGTCGGTACACTTGAAAAAACATTGCTGTACAGTACAGTTGACAAATAGTGCTGTTTTTCGTAGATACTTTATACAAACAACTGTTAAATGTAACGTTATGCGTACTCTTATAATTACGACGAAAATAATTTTATGATAAAAACTATGTTGGGTTTCGAAGAGTTTAGTATAAATGTGTGAAAGTTACTATCTACATAAACAACATATCTAAAACCACAGTTTGTTTTCCCATTCAATCACGAACGATAGACTGTAAAACTGTTACCTGTGGTTTTTATTTTGTCTTAAAAAAATACCAACTTTATATAAAACTAGCGGACGCCTCGCGGTTTCTCCCGCGTATTTCCCGTTCCCGTAGAAATACAGGAATATAAAATAGCCTATGTCACCCGGGGTTAGTGTAGCTTCACAACAATGAAAGAATTTTTCAAATCCGACCAGTAGTTTTGGAGCCTATTCAATACAAACAAACAATCAAATCTTTCCTCTTTATAATATTAGTATAGAAGTATAGATTTAGATATAGATAGATAGTATTTAATCATTTCTTTTTATGAGATAGGTACAGCTAATACCTATCTTATAAAAGAAATGAGATGAAAGTATGAGGTATAATAAATGTAAGATACGGCTTAAACGTGTACAAATCTCGGCGCGAAAAAGTAAAAGTCAGAAATATAAAAAAAAAATCTCTGACGTTGGCGAGTGTACTGTAAATCTCATCCTAGCGAACAGACCGGGCTATTTAATGCAGCATTGCGTTCCCTTTTGCTTTACAACCAATTTTGTGCCTGTCCATATTCATACTAATAATATAATATGCGGAAGTATTTTCTAGTAACTCAATTCCGTATAAGAAGTTCGTGACTAAGAACTATCCGGGTAGATCGAGCGATAAGCTAGGATAAGCCATGATCCATAGGAGGGTGACTGTTTTGGGAAAAAAGTACCTACATTAAGCAAAGAATAATAATAATAATAATATAATATCTTAGGATAACTCATACAATGCTATCTAATCCCAAACTAAGCAGAGCTTGGATTATGGAAACCAGACAACCGATAAACATACTTATATAATATAATAATATAATAATAATATCTTGGGACAACTCACACAACGTCATCTGATTCCAAACTAAGCAGAGCTTGTACTATGGTAACCAGACAACCGATAAACATTCTTATATATTTCTAAATACATACATATTATAGTTAATAACACCCAGACACATAATAAACCATCGCGCTCATCACACAAAGTTTTAACCTGGGTGGGGATTGAACCCACGACCTCATGCGTAGCAGTCGCACACACTCCCACCGCGCCAAAGAGGCTTAATGCTTCAATATGCCGGTGGTGTTTTATTGTTTTTCATAGGCATAGGCGGATCTAGAGGGGACAGTAGTTTTGTCTACAAATCGCGAAAGTTTATCAACGTATAAATAGGTACAGTAATACAGATATCTGTGGTTTGTGATATTTCTGACTTCTAGAAAGCTAAAGCAACTGCAGACAGTGGGATGCAGTGATTAAGCCAAACAAACTCCTTTAGCATCTTGTTAAGTAACTTATTAATGGCGCAGTAGGTAGCATATAGTGATTTCGTGATAATGAAAGTAACCAACGCAGTACTTTTTACATTTTAAATTACAATACAGTTAATAGTACCTAATCGTGTCTCTTCAGCAACAGTTTCACAAGCCACTTGGTCACTGAAAATTCAAATACTTAAAGGTTAAACCATTCACGCTCTGTTTCAGAATATTTAAGTCAATCGACTGTGAAATACTGATGGTAATTTTAGAATTTGAAGTTTTAAGGTGATATTTAAATCGCACTAGCTTTCGATCGTGGTTCCCCCCGCGTGCATGCGGTTATCGCAATAACTACTATCCTATGTCTTTTCTCCTCAAACTATACCTATACGAAATTTTATCTAAATCAGATCAGTGGTTGAAAAGTTAAAACGTAACAGACGAAAAGATAACTAGCAATGTGGGATTGTGGGTTACCCATAACTAGCAATCCTGTTAACCCCTCCAACTAAGCTTAATGGGCTATGTTAGGAGTGGGTTCACGTCGGTAGTATAATGGGTAGGATTCTAACCCGCGACCTCATGATTGCGAGACCGATGCCCTAGCTAGCCTAGCATTTTATGTATTAATAATATAATTATATCTTGGGATAACTCACACAACGCTATCTGATCCCAAACTAAGCAGAGCTTGTACTATGGAAACCAGACAACTGATAAACATACTTATACATTTCTAAATACATACATATTATAGATAAATAACACCTAGACACAGAATAAACCATCGTGCACATCGTACAAAGTTTTATCCTGGGTGGGAATCGAACCCACGACCTGAGCCTTATTACATGTGGTACAATATTAGATTAGATTTAAGGCGTGCTTTGGAAAAAAAGGACATCTTCTCTGGGATTGCATTTAAAAAATTAAAACGTGCATAGACTGCTTAGTTACTTTTCAAAAAATAAACTCGTAGAAGGTAATAAAATTCACATTATTTTATTTTAATAAACCACGACAGTAAAGCAAGTTCACATTAGGAAAGCGCTAAATGTTTTGATATTTCGCCCCCTAAGGCGATATGAACATCCCAAAGTTGCCATAACAATAAAAGAACCAGCATTCAGCTCTACCGCCCCAAACACACCCCAAAAGCATAACCCCGATAATTAAAAATACCTTTTCATTGCGCTATCTTACAGGAAGTGAACACGTTCGGAATTCGATATCTTGATATATTAGTGGTGGGGTGTCTTGACGCGTTTTTACAACCCCCAGGGGTGTCTGCCTATCTATTTATAAGGGCGTGGGGTTCCGACCGACCTTTACAAATACAGCTTCATACGATATGCTCTACAAACTGCTGTCATAAAAACTGTTCGATATAAGTACACTAGATGACAATCGCGACTTTCCTCGCGACCGGTCCTCGTGTAGGTCGCTATGTACTGGGGTGTTGTGAAGAAACCTCTGTGTTTAGAATTATATATTCCAAATTTATTTGAAAATTGTTTTATTCGGGATGGAATAATGAATCGGAATCTGATCAACAGAATTGTCTTAGATGATCTGACAAGATTGCTGCGCTACGATGTCAAACCGGCAATATCTTACTATTATGTTTAAAATTACTTAGGTATCCTTTCAGGTAAGATTTAATGTATACAGGGGATCAAACCTCGGGACCCTGTTGTAAATTTCGTAGTTTCTGCACAGGGCACAAATGGCGTGAAAGTGTATTTGACTAGAGTTTACGCTAATCGAATAGAATGACGTCGTTGCGCGCGCACAACTGCTGATCTCAATTTAACAATATTCGTATTTACAGTGTTGAGCGCGCAATGACGTCATTCTATTCGATTAGCGTAAACTCCAATCGAATAGAATGCCATTTGTCTAGGGACCCTGTTTCGTTATTCACTATCTTTTTTTCGTTTTCGCGTCAAGTCCGCCGTTTTAACTGTCAAAATCTTGACATAATGATATATAGAAAGCTGCGCTTAGAAATGCATCGTACATGCGCGCGGACATCTTTGAGCGCACCGCGCATGCGCCGATACGCGCGGGCTCAAAATCAAAAAAGTTATAGTGAATAAGGACCCTGGTCATTCTTGAGCCCTGTGCGTGAGTACCGCAGGCATCTACCTCGTTACGACACTGCTACTTTGCATCAGGAATTATATAAAATATTAACTGACTTGCAAACCACGACGAATTTAATAACAGTAACATGCAACAATTACAGTTGCAACAGACTTCTGAGTATCAACCTGCCCAGTCTAATTGCCTTAATATATTAATTGTTACGGCTTGTTTACCGCTACTCTATGAGTCTATTCGCCAATACATCAGCTGGACGGGTCACGCCCTCGAGTGAAAGTGTAGCACATTTATAGTTCGGCTCACAGGTAGCCCCCTTGCCCCGTCCGTCTAAACTTAGACGGTAAGGATGCAGACATAGTGCTAGAGCGTCCATACTAAAATTATACAGACTAGTTGATGGAATTTCGATTTCTTGGGCAGAGAGAGCCAAACGATATATAGAAAAGGATTTACTGTTAGGATTTTAGGGCAGAGGAATGTGGATGCATCTTTGTTGCTGTCTTAGTATGATTTGGTGTGAAAAAAGCCGGATGGATATGGTGACATTGGTCTCTAAATGCTTTTAATTTTAAATATTTGTTAATAGGGAGGTATATTAATATTATAAAGCTGAAGCGTTTGTTTGTTTGAACGCGATAATCTCAGGAACTACTAGCCCGAATTTAAAAAAAAAACTCTATTACTTTTTAATAAGCCTATTTATCGAGGAAGGTTATAGGCTATATAACATCACGATATGACCAAAAGGAGCGGAGCACCAATGAAACATGTTCCAAAAACGGGGAAAAATTAAGTTGCACGGGACAGCTAGTTATATATAAACTAGCTTTAGCGCACGGCTCGCGATGAAAACTATCCTATCCCCGGGACTCAAACTATCTCCATACCAAATTTCATCTAAATCGGTTTAGCTTTTGAGCGTGAAAGCGTCACACACAGACAGACATAGTTACTTTCACATTTATAATATTAGTATGGATTGATGACAAAATATTGTCTGGAAATATAGATTTTACTAGAATGATTTTATGCCCACAATGGATCGATTGTCTTAAAACTTTACAGTTTAAGCAGAGCAGAAAGACAACAGTCTCTGCATGCCATGAATGCGTACAACATCACCCTCGTCACTGACATTTACGACTTCCGTTCGATGTGCAGCTAAGCTACTGTATTGACTTGTTTACAAAGAGTGCAAACATAACCCTTTGCGTCTTTAAAAGAAACCTTAAACATTTAAACTCGGCTGGACTATAAGACTATTGTACTACTACGAGTAGAAGGAGCGAGACGAGTTAAAAATATGTTATACAAAGATTGATGACTGTGGTATCTTTGATTATACCTGTATGACAGCCATTCAACAAAAACTATTTTACCTTTGGCAGGTAAACAGTTTCAATTTAAAATACAAGAAGAAGATTAGGAAATAATAAAAATGTGTGAAATTAAGACGGTGGATAAGCATCATTATCACAAATTATTTGACCTGTGCAACTTCGTCCACTTTAAATTTTCTCTGTTTTTGCAACATTTTTTATTGTTACTCCGCTCCTATTAGTCATAGCGTGATGTTATATTAGATTATTAGACTAGCTTTCCTCGATAAATAGTCTATCTAACAGTAAAATATTTATTATTTGCGCCACAGAGTCAGTCAACATTAGTATAGATTATAATATTAGTATACATAATACATGTAACATTTAGTCGAGCAGCTAGAAGAGATGAAAACTTAATATTGGTATAGATAACTTTATTTGCATTAATAAATCGCTTCCGCTTCTGCACTGTGTTCACATTCCCACAGATTATATTAGGCGGCAGCGCACGCGCCGGCCGCCCTCACTGTCTGCGTTAATACATATTTGTATTTAAACTGAATTGACTCGATGCATTTATGAACTCTGCATAAAGCGATGGGAGCTAGTCGACTGTAATCTGATCGAGACGGAAACCTGCATTACGAAACGTACCTCCACGTTGTTTAAATAGGTTAGTGTCTGCAGATCAGATCGGAACGTTCTATCAGAAATGTAAGGTTTTTAAACCCCAGACACAAAAAGGAGGATGTATGTGTGTGTCTCTTTGTCATGGTAACGTCCAGTTTTTATTAGAAGAAATCTAGTTAAATCCAGTTCCGTTCAGCCGTTCTGAAAATACTAATTCAACTTATGCTTGATCTGTGGGATGGTTTTGATGGAATGTTCATCATCGACCTCTAGTGCTAGTAAGCTGGACAAGCAACCGCCGACAACAACAAGACATTTTGACATTTGACGATCATTTGATAAAAAATGGAGCTTATGTAATCAGACTTACTTGTATAGACATTTGATTTTGTCAAATGTCAAAATCAAATGGAAGTCTCATAGAGATAGAATATCTATACTTGTATAGCCAGGTTATTAACAACGGCCGTTTGTCATAAGTGACAAAAATGACCACCAGGTCTTCTATTCGGAATTTGAAATTGTTGTCTCTTTGGTCCAGCGCACACGTTTTTTTTTTTTCAATTATATTTCTTAATTATTTTTTTTTAATTGACTAAGTTGATAAAATATGCTATGCAATAGCTTTACCACGGCAGTCCCCGAGTGCCACACATTTTTTTTTTATATGATTTCTTGAAGTAAAAATCTTGTTGGCGTGTGTGAGCTTTGCATTATACCAAAAATAACCTTGTATATGAGCCTGAGAACAACATTAGGCTACCAAATTACTTTCCTGAAACATTGAACACGATAACTAAAATTCAATAAGGCAACGCTACTTTACTAAAAGTCTTCATAATAGGAAAAGTCTATAGTCTATATTAAAATAGAGCACATGTGATAAAATGAGTTCAGAATTATAATCTCAATGACTTTTCTTTTTATGTAGCGCGAATGGTAATTTTAATTTTATTCAAAATAGGTTACAACGTTGAAGCTCGCTAGAGTTATGCCGGCGCGACGTCTGGGTGCCAAGTTCTAGCCAACTTCAATGAATTAATAATGAAAACGAGTATACAAGCTTATGAAACTTGTCGATAATTTAGTACGTGTTTAGAAAAATCTTGTTGCTTTTATAGCTTTACTTTAAAACTATATTAGATTACTTGCTGTCGTCTATACCTTCAAGGTTTTATTTTAATGTAATTTGGAACTGTCCAGATTGAAATCTATAGAGTCTACTTAACTTAGCTCGGCTTTAGCTTAGATATAACCGTTAATTTTATAGACATTATCTAATAGTAGGCTAAGCTAAGTTTCACGTAATCTTAGTCTAACGATAAGCATTAAACAATTATATTACTAAACTAGCTGTCCCGCGCAACTTCGTTTGCGTAATTTTTACCCGTTTTTGCAACATTTCTCGTTGCTGCTCCGCTCCTATTGGTCGTAGCGTGATGTTATATAACCTATAGTCTTCCTCGTTAAATGGGCTATCTAACAGTAAAAGATTTTTTTAATTTGGATTAGTAGTTCCTGAGATTATCTCGTTAAAACAAACAAACAAACGAACGAACTCTTCCGCTTTATAATATTAGTAGGTATAGATTAATTATTTTTATTAGACATCCAAAACTAGGTAGAGCCTGTACTAAGGTAACCAAACAGGTGATAAACGTACATAAATATAGGTATTTGCTCAACACACAAAGATTCCAATTTATAGATAATCTCGTGTGAACTTAAATATATTATTTACCGAAGTAGGTACTTATACTTTAGTATAATGTAAGTTACTACGTGACCAGTAAGTTGTCGTGCAAATGAACCTTTTCCATAATTTATTTTTACTGTTGTGTGAAATGATCGTATAATGTATTATTTAAGTAGTTCGTTAGTAAATGGACTTAACTAATTTTAATCTATAATACCTAATATCTCTAATAAATCCAAATATCTCTATTATAATAGCTTTCAACCGCGGCTCCGCCCGCGTGGATGTCTGTTATCGCGATTATTGTTTTTAAACTTTCGCGATTTCTATACATATTAGATACATTTCGGCATTATTTAAAGGTAAGAACCTTTTATTTACCCGACGTTTCGATCGAATTGCACCGATCGTGGTCACGTGTCGACTGATGGCAGCTTAGCGATGTCTCCGTGAGGCGCGGGGTTTTTCAACTACCCTCGCCTGGTCTTGATCATTTTGATAATTTGTACTGTCGGTACTTTTACACACTACACGTACAACGTCTTTACACTGAGGCGCGGTGTCTTTACGGCTACAATTGCATTTGCTGATAACCGGGTTCCAAGATGGTGAGAGCCGGTATCCATCTTCTCGGTTGAAGTTCTTATACTTCTTGATCTCAACCGCCTCTCGTACTATCCTGGAATAATAGTGGCGATCGGTGGAAAGTACCTATGGCTTATGCAATTATATCCAGTGATTTGGTCCTGATTCCAACAAATGCTCAGCGATAGCAGACTATGTTGCAAAAACAGGGAAAATTTACTCTGTCTGTCTGCTAGTGGTCATATAAAATCCTTGATAGTAGTAGGTACTAAACAGTGAATCTAATATACAAAAATCTCGATTCACGGTGTTTGGGGTCGAACTCCTCTGAAACGGCTCGACCGATTTTGTATATTTGGTAGGTATAAGAATACGATGTCAAGTTTTTTTTTAAATCACGATAACAGTATTTTTGTATACGCAGACAAAGTTTTGGGAGAGTCAATTAGTTTTACACTTACGAGATTAAAAGTAGCGTATTAAAATCATTTGGTGGTTTTAATTAGTAACAATCAATTTTTAACATTTAGGCTGGCTGCCAAATGAGTTATTTGTAAAAATAAAACAAATATATTTCTACGTTGTTCATATACCTACTTCCCACTATTAGAACTAATTAGAAATTGTTCGGTATTTTTAATGTGTCTGATACAATTATTTTTGATAGACCTAATTTAGCTAATAACAATGCCGACCAAGAGCATGTGGGACCATGCTCAGTGTAGGATTCCGGAGCCGTTGCCGTATGAAAAATACGGTGTGAATAATTTCACCAGCAAAAGAGCAGTTTTTCGGCAATAACTCAATGACGGTATAGCTGATTAGGTCTGAAATTTTAGTTAAAGCATGTTTTGTTAAGCGCTACCTTTTTGATGATTTTTTCTCACACGGTTCAAAAGACAAGGGGGAGGGGGGGACACATTTTATACAACTATCGGAGCGATTATTTCCAAAAACATTGACTTAATCAAAAAAGTTAATTAAAAACCTTAAGATGTTTTTAAAAGTCCTGTCGCAAAATGAGCCACAGGTTGATGTTTGGTCAAAATATTTTTTTTAGCTTCTGTTAAAAATATGGGGTGCCCCCCCCCCCCAAATATTTATTTTTATTATTTAGCTATCAAACCAAGTAGTGGCTACTACAAGACATCTCTTTACAACATTTTATCAATATTATATGTATCCGTAGCTGCCTGTGACATACGAACGGACAGACAGACAGACGGACATGACGAAACTATAATGGTTTCGTTTTTGCCATTTTGGCTACGAAACCCTATAAAGCAGTTAAGATAAATTTAATCACAATAGGTAAACAAAAAAAAAAACCAAAACTCTAATTAGTAATTAAATAAAACTAGTATATAAACTACTAAACATTACCAGAAACATTACATTACATTACTTACTATAAAAATTATCATTAATCTTGAAAAAATAAGTGATTTGTCTAGAAAAAATAGTGACGTCCTAGACCGCTATTTGTATAAGATCTCCAAATAAAATTTGCGTTTTGACATTTCTTAAAGAGTTGTTAATTTGACTAGTTGGAAACTAGTCCATTGTAGATACATACCTACGAAAAGCAAAACAACTGAGATCATTTATACAATTCTCATAAAAGTATTCAAATAAGAGAGACTTTGTTTGAAGTAGAGGTCCTATTTCATTTTAACTTTTCTCTTGTGGCACACTGTAAAGTCCACACATCATCGTTTAGAATATAAAGAAAGAAAGAAGAAAAAAGCGTTTATTTGTTGCACCGTTAAAATTACACAGCCATGACAATATTAAAAAAAAACATAGCAATAAAAAAAAATGCATGTCAAATGGGAAAACATGTAGATACTAGTTAAACATTAATTTTGAACACCTTGCATACATTTTAATTTGTACTATACACACATGTTTAAAAAAATAAATTATTAGATTAAATTTAAAAAAAAAACAATAAAAATAAAACAGTAATAAAAATAACAAAAAATAAAACAGTGATTACTCAGTCGCCACTAATACTAGGATAGGAATATATAGAACTAGGATAGGAAGCTGGTGTTCTATAAAAGTGCTGTCTGTATAACCAATCCTTACTAATACCTCTGTATATTTAAACAAAAAAAATGTATATGGTTGGTCAGTCAGGCTCCAACTACATTGTGTATGATTTATCAGAAAGGCGCATGCAGACATTACATTTTCTAAAAATAACGCGATAATAGTATGTTCGACATAAACAGAGTACTTAAGAGGAAAATTAAATGCACTAAACCGGTATAAATTATATAAAGCACATAACAAGTTCGAGAAATAAACTTGACTGTACAAAAAGCTGGCAACGAGAATGCCGTATGTTCTTTTAAGGTTACAATGCAACAACTGCAGGACGACTCGGTTTCAAATATACAAAGTAATAAATACTTAGTGCCATTGTGTTTAAGGCTTTTTTTCTTTAACAGAACGAATGAATCATTTCAAGATTTTTGGTTAGCTGTAGCTAGTTCTAGTGCAACTTACCCCATAGGCAAGCTGCTTTATATGGTATGTCGTTAAAAAAATGATACAAAGAATGGCCCATACTTTGATTATTGTATTATTGACGTAAGTCCTAAGCACTTACACATAAACGATAGTGTATTTATAAATGTCGTGGTCGGATTGTAGAATTAAATATTTCATGATATGCCCAACCATTTGGATGTCCGATTTTCTTATAAACGTTGAGTATTCATCGATCGGGTCAGACCACATCATGATGTGACCAGAGTGTTTATTGTGCTATATCATGAAATACCACCATTTAATGATATGGTTAACCATATCACGAAATGTTTAATTCTTCGATCCAAGCTCTCTATTTCTTTGAAGCTTATAGGGCGGACAGCCGTACGAGTATATCAGAGAGAAAGAAAAAAACCGGGCAAGAGCATGTCGGACCATGCTCAGTGTAGGGTTCCGCAGCCTTGAATAATTGTACCAGCTGAAGAGCGTATGTTCATGGCAATAACTCAGTGACGGTACATTCGATTATGTCTGAAATAATTTTAGTTTAAAGTATTTATTAAGTAATGATTTGGCTACGAAACCCTAAAAATGCATGCCAAAAGTGAGCACAGTATGTTTGAGTCAATCAAAGGTATTTAACCTTAGAATATCTTATTTAACCTTAAAGTATCCCGTAATTCATAAAATTAAACAATAAGTTTAGAGATAATAAATATCGGAACATGTAAATTATTTTTCACGTTGGTTTTTAGAGATGAGTTGTTCGTTTGAATCTTGTTGACGTGATTTATATTGCAACAAGGAGAATGTGATATTTTGTTTCTAGAACTTTTTTGAAAAACACGACACGTAAAAAATAAAGGGTTATTATAAATGTGGATGATGTTACATGCTGTAGTAACAATTTTACAAGAGCCAGTCTGGCTTTTGGGAAAAATAATGTTAAAACTAAATCTACAGAAAACACTACGCTTAACACGAAGTCTGCACCTTTTCTCATTTGAATATTATACGTACATTTGCATATTTTCATATGTTTAAATAATGTAAGTGAATATTGCGCCAGATGTTTTAACGTATGTTATCATTTTGGTTACCACTTTTTATTTTGTTTATGGAAAATATAAAAATATGAATTCTGTTTTCAGTTTTAATTTTTGTAAGAGGGAAAGTTTGAAAATTCAATTTGTATAAGTACCTACCTGGTATAAAAATAATTGCTTTGCACACATAGATATCTATTACTTTAGATAGAGGCGTAAAGGCCAAAGAACTTAATGCTCGCTTGAAATTTAATCTTTAGCATATGTCGCACATTTGGGGCTCTTGTAGCCTGAGGGCTTATTATATAGGGCATAATTGATAATAATAATGGTGTCTCTATGGCACTCTCTTTTCCCTCACTCTCATAGCTATCGGATGGAAATCGACACGACCGAAAAGAGATTGAGCGCAGGACCGACAGCTTAACGTGCTCTCCGTGGCACGGAGAGGTGTAATCATTGATATTACTGATACGGCTGTAGCTATGCCCCTGACTTCAGATCACTTTCTTCAAAAGGCTTTCCGAGATTCTGTGTCTATTAGCATTTCATTAGTTTTATGAAGCAAGATTTGTGACTATAGGTCTGTGTCTCAGAATAATAACTTAATCAGTCTGTTCTTGCTATTTAGTGGGATAATACATTTGGAAAAAACTACGTGGGAAACAAAGAATGTGTCGACACTGATGTTGGAAAGAATTTCTCTTACAAATGCCAGGATTACTCATTGATGTCCAAACATAAAATTGTATCTTCATTGCTCCTAATTATTAGTTAGCAGAAATTAAATTCTTAGAAACCGTAAGATCCAATTCAATTTTAAGTTGCACGCGAATGAGTAATTTTATATATTTTTTTTTTATTTTAATGAAAACAAAGGAGCGGTGAACACACAATTAGCTGACGTAGTGCGAAATATCTACGTCATCTTTATTCATATTGTAACCCCAAACACAGAAAAGAGGGGTTGAAACCATTAACGTATAGACCTGGACTGCGCCATAAACTCACAAAATTTTCCACTCTCTAGAAAGAGACAACGCTGCTTTGTGGACAATACTTGTCAAAGAGACGGGGCCGCACGAGGTATTTCGCTCTTTCACGCTTTGCAGTCAATAATTACTTTTTAATTAATAGGGATGACACGGTCCAGGTCTATACGTCAATGGTTGAAACCTACTTCTATCGGTATGGTTACCTATGTTCCTTCTTTTTTTTATTTATGACAATCTCGGCTAATTTCTGCCAGTATAAAAGTATTTATTGGACACTTGCACTGCATAAAGTCTCGTTCTTGTCGATTTATAACACATACTTCAAGTATCTTTACCATGTTCAAGAGTTGTGAAAATAATGACAGGTTCGTTTGCCGCCATTTTCACAAGTCTATTTGTACCTGTTAACCTGTATGTATAAATGTTAGGAAATGAAATTAGTACCTACGGATTGATAAAACTGAATGTCAGTTTTGAAAGAAATTTAAAATAAAAATTTAAGAGTAATGAGAGGATCTATTTGAGAAAATCTGTCCTGCATTTCAATTGTCTGTTTTTAAAACTTTTTTAACTAGCGCAAGGCTCTCATGTAGGTCCATTCCATTTTATTGGCTGTGTTGTACACAATAAATTGTCACTTTTCGAATTCATCATTATTGTGGCATAAAAAATGCTTTCTACATTTGCATAAACATAGTTAGCAGATACTAAACAGAGATATAGGTCAACGATATCCTACGTCATGGCCGTAAAGTCAAAAGAATAATCTAAAAATATACTATACATTTTTAGAATAACAATGGAAAAGCGGTATAGCGCAGGTCGGGCTGATTGTATAGTCACTTGTAGGTTCTTAATAGAAGGGCATACGGTTTAAATTTGTTTGATTATTCATTTGGACGGATGCAGAGTGAGTCAGAGCTACCGGAACATAGCGCCGAATGGTGTCCGGACCTCACCTGGGAGCCGGCAGTCAGCGCCGGACAACGAATGAATACTAATCACCGAATCTGTGAATTGTTCGTGCTCCCTGACAGACAAACATACCTACAGTTAATTGTTACAATTTACATTGTTAATTTTTTGTACACGTATGGACTCTGTCTGAATTTAAAATAAGGTTTATCGTGTTGCATAACGATACATGTTTTTGTGGGTTGTGTTTCGACAAAATTATACAAAACTCTTTGCGATGAAAATGAGAAAGGCTTTTCAAAATATTTTATTTTAAAACTTGTTTTTAAGGACTGCTCCTGTACTGAGGCTTATAATAACTAAACAAAACATAGGATTAGTTACTGTACGGCATACTTGCACTATTTCTTTTGAGATCACATCACAAGGGGGAGCTTTTTTATCATATCTTTAAAATATATATTTTCCCGATTACGGAAGAAACAGTTACCAGTATAGTTTATATTTTAAATTAAAATATAAATTAAATTACTAAATAATAATGTACACTGAAAAGCCATGTCAAGGCTAATACAATTCGCTTCGCAAATGAATGACTGGTCAAAAACTCAGCTGCTATCAGCGTTTGAATAACCCAATTATCGTTAATTCACATGTAAATAGTGCAGGCCTACTGAAGCTGAACAGCTGAAATACATCCATCTCTCTCTAACCAGTACGTATGTGCATTATTTTTGTATGCCCGTCACTCTTTGCCGTCTATATTTATCTCCGAGATGCGGTTTCCGGTCAGCGCATAATGTTTAGCAGAGAGTACAGCAGCGTTGCACTCAAATAAGAATTTGTGGAACACACATTTCCTTAGTGCTAAAATTACTTATAATTGTACGTTTTATAAAGGAGAGAGAGGCATGTGGCGTCTTGACAACCTCACGCGTGAAGTGCACTGTACTGCATTACAAGTTAACATCATTAGCAATTCTTGGTTGCATGATTGCAAGGTTCAGTCAAGTATATACTACATAGTTACATAGTACATAATCTCCTACTCTCTTGTAATAACATATAATTGTATTATTATATTCGTATTCGGTCTAAGTAACAATGCAGCTTCGTTTATCTTTGCGCCTTAGACTGAATCTATAATCTATACTAATATTAAAAAGCTGAAGAGTTTGTTTGTTTGTTTGAATGCGGTTATTTCAGGAACTACGAGTCCGAATTTAAAAATTATTTTACTGTTAGATAGCCCATTTATTATTTAAGGAAGGCTATACTACATCATATAGACTATAATACATCACGTTATGACCAATAGGAGCGGAGCAGCAATGAAAAATGTCGCAAAAACTGGTAAAATTTAATTAGACGAAGTTGCGCGAGTCAGCTAGTAATATTATAAAGCTAAAGAGTTTGTTTGTTTTGTTTGTTTGAACGCGATAATCTCAGGAACTACTGGTCCGAATTTAACAATTATTTTACTGTTGGTTAATCCATTTATCGAGGAGGGTTATATATCACATCACGCTCGACCAATAGGATCGGAGCAGTAATGAAAAATGTTGCAAAAATTGAGAAAATACACGCAGACGAAGTTGCGCGGGTCAGCTAGTAGATACTCTATATAATCGGGATCGAACTTCACCTACAGGTAAGTACCTACATTAATCCTTTCATTTTACTTTGATTTATCCAACAGGGCCAAAATGGTCCAATTTGAAGCCTACCTAAGTATACACTATGGAATGCAATAAATTATTGATATGAATTGTATAGGTATACAAACCTATACCTACAATTCTTATCAATAACTAGCAAACGCGCGCAACTTGGTCTGCGTAAATTTCCCCGTGTTTGCAACATGATGCTCCGCTCCTATTGGTCATATAGCTTATAGTCTTCCTCAATAAATGGGCTATCCAACACTAAAATATTTTTCAAATCGAACTAGTTGTTCCTGAAATTATCGCGTTCAAAAAAATAAATAAAGTCTTCCGCTATATAATATTAGTAAGTATAGATTTATTATAGCCAATGCTATTATATAAAAACAGGTTGAATGAAATTGTTATTACTCTATAAAAAGAAGCCCATCACCTCATTTTCCGAACTCTTTTGTCATATAGCAATATAATTTATGAGCCCTGTGTGCAACCTAACGAGTAAAATTCATGGAACAACATATTTTATCACCGTCTGCAATCTACAGCAGTTGACTAATTTGTTTATTAACACCGTTGAAGTATGTATGAAACTCAATATACTTACAGGAATTCATGTAAACGTGTAGGTACTAACCTAAATACAAAACGGTTAGGTATTGTGTTTTTAAATTATGCGCATCATTTATTGCAATAAATTAAACCCTATGCTAAATCAATATTTAGGGTTAAAAGGTAAAGATTAAAGTGATTTTTAGGACAGAGAATTTATGGACTAAAAATAGAGAAGAGAGAGAATAGAGGCTACATTTAGCCTTTTATTTAATAGTTTACCATATATAAATTAATTTAATCATCAATGGGGATGTGGTCTGTCAAGTCAAATCAGTATATTATTATGTAATGTCAAAACGACCTGCTCTTTAGCAATTTGGATGGAATACTGAGGCGTGACGTCACCACAACTCAGGTTCGTCACGTTAACTATTAATATTTGTTTTGATGATTATCTTATCTTAAACCTTTAAACGAGCAATTCTTGTATATATCTGAATCTCGGCAACGGCTCGGAAGGAAGGCTAAAGGCTATATAATATCACGCTACAACTAATAGGAGCAGAGCAGCAATGAAAAATGTTTCAAAAACGGGGAAAATTTACGTAGACGAAGTTGCGCGGGTCAGCTAGTTGGGTAGTCACACATTTATTCAGATCTCGTTATGACGTGCTATTGCCTGATTACTGAAATTGAATTTATTTGAACTGTAGTCATCATCCCAAATACGGGTTTTGATTTTTTTTATTTATTTATTTATTTATTTTCTCTATAAATATATATAATAATTTAGATAGATATATCAATATTAGGTGTACGTGTATATTACTTATCGACATAGCCCACCGGATTAGCAAGTTGAAGTGGCAGTGGGCTGGCCATATTAGCCGAAGAACCGACAATCGTTGGGGTAAACGAGTTCTTGAGTGGAGACCGCGGCTCGGCAAACGTAGTGTAGGACGCCCTCAAGCCAGGTGGAGTGATGATATACGCAAAACGGCTGGCAGGAGCTGGATGCGAGAAGCCGAAGATAGAACAAAGTGGCGTGCAATTGGAGAGGCCTATGTCCAGCAGTGGACTGCGATAGGCTGATGATGATGATGATGATGTATATTACTTCTTATTATATAAGTAGGTACCTAGTAGATGTTTGTTAGTTACTCAGTCGAGGATGAATTACGTTGGTAGATTAGCGGCTTAGAATGATGAGCTCACTCTTTTCACAACTCTTGCGATAAAAAAATGATATCTATACTAACATTATAAAGCGGAATAGTTTGTTTGTTTGTTTAAACGCAGAAACTACGAGTCCAATTTGAAAATTTCTTATTTTGTTGGATAGTCTATTTATAGAGGAAGGCTTTAGGCTATATAACATCACGCTGCGACCAATAGGAGCGGAGCAACAATGAAAAATGTAGCAAAAACGGGGAAAATTGCAAAAACGGCATACGAAGTTGCGCGGGACAGCCTAGTAATTTATATAGAAGTTGAATAATAATATAATATTTTTGGGACAACTCACACAACGCTATCTGATCCCAAACTAAGCAGAGCTTGTACTATGGCAACCAGACAACTGATAAACATACTTATATATTTCTAAATACATACATATTATAGATAAATAACACCCAGACACAGAATAAAACATCGTGCTCATCACACAAAGTTTTATCCTGGGTGGGGATCGAACCCACGACCTCTTGCGTAGCAGTCGGATACACTCCCACCGCGCCACAGAGGCAGTCAAAGTCAAAAAAGTGAAAAGACGACTGCTGGCTATCAGAATCCAGTCATCTATTCAAATCTTTTAACAGGAAATTCAGCAGCTAGAGCTACGTTGATAAATTAAATCTGAAAAGTAGGTTATCTGTCGGACTTCCTGTTAATCTGGATTTAATCCGTATATGGTATGGTACTCATGAACGGAGCCGTAGTACAAACGATAGTCAACACCTGTAATTGCAGATTCAATCAAATCAAAAAATCTTTACATCTGACCACATTTGTCGATTGCTTATGAACGAATATTATCACGCGCTGTACTCATAGCCTTATAACAATAAGGTCAATTAGCAAAACACGCAATCGCAAACAATTGCTAAAATCGATTCAGCCACAAACTGTACAATAATCGAATCCAGGAGCTCGCAAGAGGATCGCTGCAATCTCGAGTACAAGGTACTACAAGTATTCGAGATTGCATCGATCCTCTTACTCCTCGACTAAGGCTGATTTTATTTTAACTCATGTTCCTATTTTTTAATCATATAATTTGCATCAGTCCTTTAACATGGTGTATAGTATAATTATTAGCTTAACGTACCCCAATATCAAGTTTATAAACATTCAAACATTGTAAAATTGGCAATTTGAAAAGAGTGGCCGCGTGTTTTTATTGCCATGTTCTTTTCTCCGGCTTTACCTATTGTTTGCAAACTTGGGATTACATGTACATGTAGAATTCCGACGTATCACAAGTGTTGTTTTGCATCGTAAGTGAATAAAGAATTTTGAATTTGAATACCATTGAAAGCTAAACCTAAATGTAGGACCTATCGTGTAGATAGGTATGCATGATGCTTCACGATCTACAAGCTTGATTAGTACATTCCAGTTCATTACTTTGACGAAGCTACCCTGATAACTATCAAAGCCTATCATCAAAGGTGCGCCGGTAAAGGTTCGTTCTAAAATGCAAATTGTAATTGACGATGCGTTCAGCTGGTCTAGTGCACAATAAGGTTATTTGACACGGTGTTCATATTTTGATTAGATTTTCATTTATACAGTATAATTTTGCATAGTTCAGTTGAGTAGAAGTAACGAGTTAAGTCAGATCTGCTCTGATGTGATGAATAGATTATACAGTGTGTGTCAGTGGCGAAGAGTACACCACTCTTTTCGGTTTCTCTTTAAATTGTAGTTACATAATGATTTAGATACAATAAACCGTGTACAGCGTGATAAATTTTTGTACTGAGTTACTTCAGGGAAATTGTAAACCTTCGACTCTGGTGTGTGTGTGTGTGTGTAGGTACAATGTACTGTGGCTGATCTTTGAAAGGGCGATTTTGCTAAACTTTAGTAATAGAAGGAATTGTGTCACCTATCTGAAATAGATCACAGTAAAACTCATGGACTCGTTAAAAATTTCACATGAGGGAGAGAACGACGAGACGCAGGCGGAAGCCAAAACTACAGTCTCCACTAAGTCTGTCGTTTTTTAAATAAAAATACGAATATACCTACTACATTCCGGCTAAACATAGAATTACTTTTTTAACGTCGGTAAAAAAATTATTCTACCCTATATGAGAGTTTAATATCAAATGATGTCTATAACTATTAAATCTTTGTTATGAGATTTGGTCGTACAATGTGACAAATAGGATGCTATAGATAACAGATAGCAGTAGACGAATATTTGGGTCAATAACGATATCCTCCGCCGCGTCACTATTGTATCCAATTATGAACAACTTGTTAGTCAAGCTACTTTAGTAGGTATTTTGTATTTTAATAAATAAAAAAATAATGAAAGTATACTAGGTAGGTATACTTGTAATATTAGGTAATATTATTATTTAAATTTAAATAAACATTTAGGAATAAATACGATCAAGCTAATGTTGATTATCTTGAAAAGAGTTAAACTGATTTTTACCAAACAAAAGTATATAATCATCTCGATCAAAGTAGTTTCCTATTACAAAAACGCTTTAAGTGCATCTCAGGCCACGAACACTGTGGGGTTCCGTAGTCCTTCATCCGAATAATGTGGCTTAAGAAGTGGTTTCTCTGTTGTTTTTGTTTCATACGTTATATATGTATTTTTAAATGGAATCTGTTCGAAAATTTTGTTACTGCTCACGTGGTCTGCTGTTACTCGTTATGTTGTAAAACCTACTCATAGTTTTCGTTTTAGTTTCACTATATATATATATATATATATATATATATACTGCTACCGTGATTTTTTCACATATATCTACCATTTAGCTAGTAGAGGAGGGAGACACTTGACTCTAACAAAAAATTGCAAAAAAAAACACTTTAAAGCACAATATTTTACAAACGGGTCCCTAAATTTAAAAACGATCTTTACAACCCCTAAACGTTTTACGACGATGGGGTAGGTGAGAAAAAAAATCACACACCCCCTTTACATATAGGGCAGGTATCCTCAATAAAATGTTTTTCAAGATTTTATTCTTTTACTTTATCGGCGTAAGTAATGTGTACTAGCACTAACAGTCTCTGAGCTAAGCTGCGGTTTCCGTTTAGCCATTTTGACAACGGAACCCTAAAAACCGAATGAAAATTAGTCCATTCGTTTGGGAGTTACGAATGGTAGAAACAGATACAAATTATAAACTTATGACAGCTGACAGCCCTCTTGTTTGTCGAGGATAAAAAACAAAATAATAACATTGAAAATTAATTAAAAACAGTCCGGTAATTGAACATTATAAGTAGGTACCTACCTATATCGTAGCTTCGTGTGTGTCGTGCAGCATTTCGATATTTAATATCTATATATACATATTATTAGGCAACATAAAATTACAATCAACAGACGTGCGTTTAAATTTAACCGCAGTTATCACATATTTATGTAAACAAAAACATATGATATCGAGATTATTTTCCCTGAGGAAGTGATGTAATAGTTGGCCAACTGTAGATAAGCCCGGCTAGCTCAGTCGGTAGAGCATGAGACTCTTAATCTCAGGGTCGTGGGTTCGAGCCCCACGTTGGGCGCAAGTACATTTTTGCTATTGTAATTTTTTAAATAATATTTTATTTTTATCATTTTAATTTGTTTTTCTTTTGACCAAGAAGATTATTTTTAAAGACAACATTGTCCCGGGGCTTTTAAACAGGTCTTTAAATTTGTTTGGCGCCTTCATCGAAATAATAATGCGTGAACTAGCATACTTATCAATTTGATCGTTGTAGTTAGCGCCGGTACCGCAAAATACCCAGAGTACAGAAAGCAACCACTGTACTTATGTACATACATACATTGACATAGTTCACGGACAAAATCTCAGACCACTTGGGAACACTGTGTTTCAGGGGCCTCTATAGTTACGTTGAATGATGTTTTATGTAAAAAGGTGTAGATAGGTTACAAGCTCTATAATGATTTTAAGCTTGTAACCAACCTACACCTTTTCACTTATAACTTAATAGGGTATTTGACTAAAGTCAAATCAGCCTCTTTTTAAGAAACATCAAAAACGACCCGCTTCGTACAAAATTGTATGGAATGCTAGCATATGACGTCACGTTTTCGGTCATTTAATTTACTTTTAGTGTTTCTCTTTATGATTATAAATTAATAAACACGTTAATTGAATAAGTGAACAATTTTTTTTAGAACACTTTATGACATATTTTTACATGGTTATTATAAAATATTTTTTTTTGATAGTAGTCAAATACCCAATTGCGTACTACTAACAAAGTGCCAGCAATTTATGACCATCCGTTAAGTTTTTTTACACTTATGACAAACGGCCGTTGTTGTTATTCTTGTTACACAAGTATTTGATTTTGTAGTAATGGTTGTGTGCGGAAGAGCGAGGACGGCGATCGTGTCGCTGTGTACGTAGCGCTAAATAAATAATTCTCTCAGTGTAATGCCCCCTTAAAGAGGTGAGTGGTGAGAAGGTATTCTATGAAAGTTACCTTCTGTATTCTTCGTTTTTGTACCGGTACAGTCAGATATCAGATGTGACCTCGTTATGTCCTAACAGATTAAACTCATTATCCTACAATGCCATCGGTGTGTATACATTGTAACAAACATGCACACACACGTCATAGTCGACAAAATTGCACATGTTTAGTACAGCATTGAGTTCTTCAATTAGTATGATACAGGTAATAAGCGGCCTAGTTTTTTTCTTGTCCTTTTGGCGATATGTTCCTCGGCTAATTTCTGTCAGTACCTATATTTATAGTACATTTATTACTGCTATTACTGTGTATCTAATTAATGATAAAAGTAATTAGAAAATGTCTATGAAAATTATTAAAATACATTAAGTTCTTATTAATTAAAACATCGTTTATACGTTAACAACGTGGAACTGTAATATAACAGCTAAGTTTGGCGCCATTTTCAAGACTTTATCTGAGATAATCTATTAACAAGTCTTGATGCCGTTACTGATCATAAATAATAATAACAATAATATCTTGGGACAACTCACACAACGCTATCTAATCCCAAACTAAGCAGAGCTTGTGTAACTAGACATTCGATAAACATACTTATATATTTCTAAATACATGCATATTATAGATAAATAACAGACAGACACAGTATAAACCATCGTGCTCATCACACAAAGTTTTATCCCGAGTGGGAATCGAACCTAAAATATTTTGTTAAAGCACACTTTACTCTAGGCTATTGCTTATATGGCAAAGAATTACATACTATCTCAAATACTATTAAAAACCACACCTTTATTAAAATAAGGACAATAATTCAGATTCTTGCGTTATCAAAGTTTACAACACAGAAGTTATTCTTCAATATGAAAGTAACAGCGAACATGAACTTGTACCTACAGTAAAGTCTAAGGATCTAAGTTTTGAATAATATATAGACTAGTGTGCGTAGACAAAGTTAAGTGGTCCCCTGACAAGACTCTCGGGCTAGGAACGACGGCAGACAATGCATATCCCTTGCAGTTTGCAAGATGTTTGCCAGCAGCCCTATCTATCTTGTTTTAGAGGCAGACACCTTTTGTTCCAAGTCTCAGAAATACATGTCCCTTACATTTCCATTAGGGATGGTAGGTATTGCAAACTTTATTGTAACTAATAAAGAAGTAGCTGGTACGATTTCGTTTTGTTCGTCTGTATTCGAAAGCTTTGGTAGCTCAATTATGCACTAAATTGTCACAAAAAAACAAGGACCACTCTGTTCCGAAGTTGTTTCAATATTCTCGGTGTTTTGTGGTTGCACTGGTCGCCTTTACAGCTCTATTTAGGAATGTGTTACAGAAATGTGTTGTCAAGTTATTATTGCGTATCTAATTTAAAAAAAAATGGATTGCGTTCCGGGAGGGCCGGCAGAAGTAATTTTTTTTTTTTTATAATTTTTTATCAGTATAAAAGTACTGTCATTTATGTGATTAAATACCATATTCATAATGATTGCGCTATCGTACACACACACACACACACACACACATGACAATTTAAAAAATGACAATGACAACGACATTAAATCAAAAATATAACATATTAAATAACAAATTAAAAAACAAAAATCTAAAAATAAAATAAAAAGGAAATATATAATCATTTGGCCCCGGTTCCAAATGATTTTCCTTCTGGTTTCTAGGCCTGTTTTCTTCTGGTTTCTAGGTCGCCCGATTTCCCACCTGTCTTCCCACCAATCCACCAATATTACGGTCACGTGATCCTGACGCGAATTTAACATTTTATACCCATACCAAAAAAAGTGCACAACGCCGCTAAAGAAGTTTTCACTTCAAAAACACTTCTCACAAAAATATAAACAGTTGAAACGAGACTTACTTATTTTATGAGGTGTATAAATAAAATAAATAAGACTTCAACTGCCAAGCAAGTACAATAGCGCAACCCACGCCTATAATAAACAGGACAGTAGTGCCATGATTGCACCTTGTATCTAATGCTCTGCAATCTGTTTGCAACTCCACTCAATTTATAAACAGTGCTCGCCCTAGAAATATTATTTTTTGTTATTTAATAATAGGACCAAGTAGCATCATATACAAGACACCTATGAGTAGTTTTTGAGAAAAATGCCTGTGACATACGGACGAACAAACATCGGCCAAATAAGTAAGTCCTGTGTATCTTTTTGCAATTAGGGTGGAGGGGTATTTCAACCCCCAATTGTTCCCGCCAGGGTTCGCCTATGGTTCCCAGTTCCCAGCAGGAGGTCCCAGTCCTCCCAGGAACTGCCAGATCCACTTGGGGGCAACCAACAGAGAGGGAACAATATTTTGTCAGTACAACAGGGAATAGAAATGCTAGCAAGTTGTATACGAATTGAAGTTGCGTTTGTTCGTACCTACTGACAGTTTCCTTTACACAAAATAAATTAACATAACCGGTATTTGATTTCGGTCAATGTTTCTCAATCTGATGGCTTATGTTTTCCAAAGCGATACTGTTTGACCGACGGCGACGCAATGAACCAATGGCGTTCACATCTTTACGATGGTCGTTGTTAATGTTTGATAAGATGCGATTATTATTATTAATAGTTAAGTAAGTAGGAACTAATTAAATTAGTTAACAGTACCTTCTAATCTTTTAAGCCGTATATGCCTTATGTAGATAGTAATATTACAGCAAAAGAAAACAATGTTTAACCCAACCGACCAACCAAATCGACCAAAAAAATATCGATGTGACCCTGACTGTTAAGCCGAAAGTCGTGGGTGCGATCCCCACCTAGGATAAAACTTTGTGTGATGAGCACCATGGTTTTTTCTGTGTCTGGGTGTTGTTTATCTATAATATACAGGGTGTATTTTTGAAACGGGTCAGTAAGGGCAAGTACCTTAACCGTTGCAGTTACAGCAAAACGTTCTTAGAAGACCTTCCCTAACTTTTTGACATACTTTGAACTGCATTCACAGATTTTGTAAAAAACTTACAGTTGGCAAAAAAAATGCAAAAAGTCCAAAAAATTTTTTTTTATGCCAATCGATTCTATTTCATGTGGGGATCAAAAAACTCTATGAAACCATTTTAGCTTTCAGTACTAGAAAAGACAGAAATCGCCAAAAACGTTTCCCATACATTTCGGCAACAGAAACAAATTTCTACGATGGTCGAACTTTTTGTTATGGCCAGGAAGTGGGTAGAATTGACTGTAAAGTAAATAAAAATAATTTTTACCTTCAAATTTCGAATTTCATTCGAAAATCTGTGTGTCAGCTGAGAAACTTCGTATGAGTTATTATTAATTAAGGATTTTCGCTAAAATGTCTTCTAATCGTGAAAAAATTGACTTATTAGAAGCGTATTTTGTCAATAATCGAAATGCGGGAGCTGCATTAGTGTGGTACCGCAATAAGTATCCGTTGCGACATGTGCCAACAAGAAAGGTTATTAGAAATCTTTTGAAAAACCTGGAATTGCAGGGTTCTTTCAAAAGAAAGCGGCAGCCTCGTGTGGACATGGACACGGAGATTGCGGTTCTGACTTATGTCGAAGCATATCCAGAGGTATCGTCCAGGCATGTCGCCTTTGAAGTAGGTGTATCCCACTCCCTTGTGATAAAGATATGGAAGAAATACGGCTACAAGTGCTATCGATATGGGCGCATAGTTCAAGTGTTACATCCGGGTGATGATGTTCGAAGGCTTACTTTTTGCAGGTGGCTAAGAGGAAAAATAAGCAGAGATCATGAATTTTTAAATTACATACTGTGGTCAGACGAAACGAATTTTTCCAATAACGGTATGTACAACAGAAAAAATCACCACTATTGGTCCAAAGAAAATCCACTAAGAGTTACGGCAAGTCATAATCAGGTTCGCTTCTCATTCAACTGTTGGTGTGGTATAATGTCCAATCGAGTTATAATGGTGGAATTTTATGAAGGGAAACTGAATTCTGCCATGTATAATGAAGTCATTTTACACCATCTTGAAAACGAGATGGACGAATGGCCCCTGTCGGAATTGCGAAAAGTTCATTTTCAACAAGATGGTGCTCCGCCACATAACAGTCACCTTTCACGTTCCAATTTGAGCCGCCTATTCGGTACACAGTGGATAGGTACACATGGTCCAACACAGTGGCCACCTCGTAGCCCCGATCTAACACCACTTGATTTTTTTTTATGGGGCTTCGTGAAAAACGAGGTGTATAAGACGACGTACGCCAGTGTTCAAGAGCTCAAGGATGCATTAATGACCATTTTACGTAATATTCATCCCAGAACATTATTAGCCGCCATTCGTTCAGTGCAAAAAAGGATAGACTTATGTATTCGTGAAAATGGAAATCATTTTGAGCAATTTATTTCATAAACCAATTTCTAAAATGTTTAAATGATTTTTTTTATTTAAAAAAGTTTAAAATTTTACCTGTCCTATGAGTTTCGAGTTGATTTATCATATTTCCGTAGGAAATGTATGGGAAACGTTTTTGGAGATTTCTGTCTTTTCTAGTACTGAAAGCTAAAATGGTTTCATAGAGTTTTTTGATCCCCACATAAAATAGAATCGATTGGCATAAAAAAAAATTTTTTGGACTTTTTGCATTTTTTTTGCCAACTGTAAGTTTTTTACAAAATCTGTGAATGCAGTTCAAAGTATGTCAAAAAGTTAGGGAAGGTCTTCTAAGAACGTTTTGCTGTAACTGCAACGGTTAAGGTACTTGCCCTTACTGACCCGTTTCAAAAATACACCCTGTATATAAATATATATGTATTTAGAAATATTTACAGTTGTCTGGTTTCTAGCTTAGTTTGGGATTAGATGGCGTTGTGCGAATCGTCTCAACATGAAGAAACTTGAATTGTAGACATTCAAGTCACCGTATATTTTTTTCTAAATGACTTCAAGGGGGCTACAACAACGTAAAAAGTTTGAGAAACAACATTTACAAAGCTTAGGGCATTAGAATACAGTACAGTATCGCAACCGACCAGTTATCACTTACATAACTAAAGTTTAACACAAACAGACCCACATGCGTTTGCGCAGGAACTGTTAACTATCGCTGCTATCGCTGCCCGCTGCCCGTCGAGTTTCTCGTCTAATTAAACCCGAGATCTGATTGCACTCATCTCGCTCGACTTGACCTCATTGTGATCTATTTATGATTTACTTTCTGGTGTCGCGATCAGCTGCCACAACGTGGAGGTATTTACAAACTAAAATTTATTAAAATTATTAACTAAGGAATTTTTACTAGATATAAAATTATGGAAATTAATATATTATAATTGCTATGTTATATATACAGGGTGTAACAGAAAGGTGTGGTCGAATTTCTGCAGCGGATAGGGTAGTGAAAGGTGTATGGCATAAGAATTATATCTCCCCTGGTAAAAAAAAACGATTGGATTATTATGGCATAGGACTTTATAAATCATTATTTTTTTAACTAATTACTTTTTCATAACGGAATACGGATACACTCGGAAAGTAGTAGGCTAAATGGAATAGTAGCTTATTAAGTTGGTTAATAAAATGTTAAAATTCTAATAGTGAAATGGAATGACATTAGTAGCACTTTTGTCAGTTTAGTTTAGGAATGTTCGAGGTTCCGACGACGTTACCTAGTATCAAAATTAAATAATTCACAAAATTTAAAACACTAATTTCACGCTATTGTCAATGTTTATGATTAGTTATCCTAATATAAGTACAATTAATCTAATATCGAGCGTTGATTGAGTTAATCAAATTTCAGTTTTTATATTATTTAGGTCCTAACCTAAACCTTTTTGTATATGATATCATATATATTAAAAAAAACTCGTACGTATAGTAGAACCTTAATAATAATAATACTACGCCAAATTGAATAGGGAAGTCGTTCTCTACCGTGTAATGTCACTTCCCTTCAGCCCCAATAAAATTAGTCGAATTTTTCACTATTTGTAACAGTCCGCGTAATAAATGAGCGGAATGTCTTCGGAAGGCGCGGACGCTGGGGCATGCCTCCCACTCGTCACTTTGCCCATTAATCTCCTCCCAAAACGGTCCGTCCGTCTGTCACTGCCAGTAATCTAATACGACACGCCAGCTTTTTGTCCCCATATTACTTGCACTCAGTAGAAATACGCCTTAAAATGGCCGTTAATCCGTCAGTGAACAACAGGCCCTTGTACGAGTAAGGGCGAATCAAACATTCTTGGGTCAAAGAAAGACGTTCAATGCGAGTATTACTGTCAAACGGATAGATTTAGGCGTGATGTACACATATTACAATCTGTTACGGAGTAAAAATATTCCTTTCATACTTCAATCACAGTCTAGTATGGTGATGATAACGAACTTGCCCAAAAGTCTACAATAACAAATGCTTTTTAAAAAAATGAGTTCTAAGATTTTCATAGAGTCGAGAAACAAGACTCTTTTGGTCGTACAGCTGAAAATTACAATTTGGGGTCAGTACTAAAAATAAAAATATGTGATCTTATCTATATCTATACCTACTAATATTATACAGCTGAAAAGTTACTTTGTTTGAACGCGATAATCTCAGCAACTACTAGTCCAAATTGAATAAATATTTTAATGTTAGATAGCTAATTTATCGAGGAATGCTATAGGCTTTATAACATCACGCTACGACCAATAGAAGCGGAGCAGCAATGGAAAATGTAGCAAAAACGGGGAGAATTTACGCAGACGAAGTTGCGTGGATCAGCTAGTGTGAGATTCTTTGAATTTGATCAAGATCATCTTTGGTATATCAAAAATGAAAATCTCCATCGTGATCTCAACATGGATACAGTCCACCAAATTATCCATAAAAGTGCTGAAGCACATGAATATAGACTTCGTCACCACATGAAAGTCGAGGCACTCCTGTTGACCGACCACACGGACTTAGGGCGAAGACTAAAAAGAACTAAACCATTTGAGTTAGTGTAGTTATAGTGAACAAATGAAAAGACAGTGCTTTAAATTTACACAAGAACAAAGTGTTTTCATGTTATCAGACTCTAAGAAAGTGCAAACATTATTCTTAGTTATAAAATTAATGTAAACGTCGTATACGTAGATCGTAATGAATTGTAAAGAACTATGTTCTTTTTACTTAAGAATAAAAAAAAATCCTTAATGGCAACTGTATAACGGAAAAACTAGTCACTCGACTAGATTTATTGAGTTATGTGCGGATATTTGTGGTACCTACAAGTATAATAAGCCTCTTATCCTGAACTGCTTTCTTCTTTCTTTGTATTGTGGTTGTCTCTTTAGTTATAAAATATCTCTGAGTTCAGTGTGCCTCTTGGCAAAGGCCTCCTCTAACAATTTCCATTGAACTCTGTCTCTAGCTACCCTTCTCCATTTTGGGCCTGCCGTCAGTTTAAGTTCATCTTCCCATCTCTTGCTTTGTCTTCCTCTGTTCCTTCTCCCATCTCTAGGGTACCAGTCTGTTATGATGTTGCTCCACTTCTCTTGTGTACCGCGCAGCATGTGCCCAGTCCATCTCCACTTCAAACTATCTATTCTAGTAAGTACGTCTGTGACTTTTGTCTTGCTTCTTATGACGGTACTTCGTATCTTATCTTGTTTCTTAATACCTATCATACTTCGTTCCATAGCTCTTTGGCAGTGATCCAGCATGTTTCTGTGATGTTTCGTAAGAGCCCAGGTTTCACACCCATATGTAATACATGGGAGAATGCAGGTATTGAAGACCTTCCTTTTGATACCTATACTAAGATCTGTGGATTTCATGCTCTCTTTCAGTGACCAATATCTTTTCCATCCGTTAGCTATTCGTCTTTTGATTTCTTTTGTAGTTGTGTCTGTATGTGAGATGATTTGTCCTAAATAGATATATTCATCTACGTATTCAACAGGTTGGTTGTTAATTTTTATTTCATATTTGTTTGAATTCGTTAATAGCTTTGTTTTGTTTATATTCATAAATAAGCCCACTTTCTCGCTCTCTTTATTTAGATCTTGTATCATTTTTTCTAGGATCCCTGGTTGTTCTTCAAACAAAACAATATCGTCAGCGAATCTAAGATGGTTTAATTTTTGACCATCTATATTTATTCCATGTTGGTCCCAGATTAGCTTTCGAAATATGTTTTCCAGCACCGCCGAGAACAGCTTTGGGGACATCGGGTCGCCCTGTCTGACGCCTCTTTTTACTTGAAATGTCTCACCCAAGGTTTCCAGTTGTACTCTTGCCTTACTGTTGGAGTAAATGTTTTTAATGGTGTCTACGTACACTGTCGGGATTCCCTGGTTTCGTAAGCTTTCCCATATGGCTGTGTGGCTAATGCTGTCAAATGCCTTAGAATAATCGATAAAAGCCATATAAAGCGATTTGTTGTACTCATTGTATTTTTCCATAATTTGCTTGACTGTGTGAATGTGATCTATCGTTGAGAAGTTTTTCCTAAAGCCAGCTTGTTCCTTCGGTTGGTTTTCATCAAGTGTATTGCTTATTCGGTTTAAAATAATTTTGGAGTAAATTTTATATATATTAGACATCAGACTTATTGGCCTGTAGTTCCCTATGTCGTCTTTTTGTCCTTTTTTATGTATGAGAATGATGTGGGATGTCTCCCATTGTTCTGGAACCTGTCCCGATCTCAGGATGCCGTTGAAGATTTTAGTTAAAATGGGGACCAGTTCTTCTACGGTTCCTCTAAGTAGCTCGTTTGTGATTTTATCAGGACCTGGCCTACAAGTATCCGTATGCTAATAGTGCAAGTACCTATAGGCCGTGTACCCACCTGGGTCAATTAATATATATATCGACATAAATAAATAGATTATAAATGTAAATCATGGCTTACATTACACTAAGAATGTATACAAATATACTGAATGGAACTATATGTTAAAGTGAACAATAAAAAGTCGCAGATACCTGCATAACCTACATTCTGACTGCACTACACTTACTGGACTGCCTCTGTGGCGCGGTGGGAGTGTGTCCGACTGCTACGCTTGAGGTTATGGGTTCGATTCACACACGGGACACCACTTTGTGTGATCCACAAATTTGTGTTCCGAGTCTGGGTGTACTTTGTGCCCGTGACTTGTATGTTTGTAAGGTCCCCCGCGATACAGGGCTTGTACCCTACTGCGGGAGTCGTCTTTTTTTACAAAATACAAAACAAAATAAACAAATAAATTATGTAATAAATGATAATGGAATCATTACTACATTTAATGATGTGTGTAATAACTACAGACACTGTTTTCATCATAAAATCATTCGCCCATAAAGATTAAAATAGTCCTTAAATAAACAAAGCCCATTTTACTAAAAAGACATCACTGTCCTGACTTCTTTGTTTCGTATGAAAAGATCTCACACAAATCTGTGCGAGTGCTTGAAAAAATAGCTATGTAAAGAAAGACATTGTCTGGTAAATCAGACAGATTCAGATAACACAGACAATGGCAGTATAATAAGCGGCACGTTTCCTGCTAGGGACGGGACTTAAGTTTACAAGTCGTCAGGATACACGTATATTACACTCCTTAGTATGCATAAGCCAGAATGCAAGCATCTTTACTGTATTTTAAATCAAGTCTGCTATTGTAGTTATATTATTATAATGTAGTTTTTTTTTGTTGGCCTGATTTTATCTGACTGGTTTTGGATTGTGTAAATAATAAACACTTACCGCAGATTTCTCGTGATGAGCGCTGCGCGTGGGTCGAGACTTGTTCGGCGCCGCGGCGCAACTCGCTAACGTGGCCAGGAGCAACCCCACAATGGCTAACGCTCGCACACGGACGCCCATTGTCCTTCCGATCAATTCGATCCACGGTGCATTCCGAGTACATTTAAATTTCAAATTAGCAGCCCGCCTCCTTCCACCATATTTGTCATCATCCCTGTTTCTAATAGATTCTTTTCCGTATACATCTCCTTTGTTATGCAACACACATCGTTCGGAAGCTCTGTCTCTGACAGAGCTCCGTCTTTCGGGTTCATATTGGCATTCGTTTTCGTTATTTATTCTACATCTATCTAATTCAGTCGTTTCGTGAACTTGTTCTAAATTATCAATGGAATGATTACCGTTCGTCATTCTATCGTTGTTTGTTAGACAAGATATTTGTTTGTCTCGAGACGTAATGTTTTGATGCATATTGGATGTTGGCAGTGGTGAAATGAGTCTGGCGCTTTTATTAAAGGGATGTAGTGTGTCGACGTGAGTGTCAGACATAGTGGTTAGCTTAGTATGTTCGCAGGTGTCAGCTAAGCATATTCGAGTGTCTGCAACGTGGAACGGTTCCCTCTTCAACACTGGTACAGCGTGAAACACTTTATCGGCATGTTTCCTGTTACCGCGTTCCAGATTAATTTCTCTCTGGACGGGATGCTGCGTTATCTCGCTACGTGGGCGGTGCGCTTGTTTGTTCTGTACTTTTAATATTCTTGTATACACAAGATATCGAAGCGATTTCTGTAACAAAAAAAAAGATATACTCTGATGACTTCAATGTGATAAAAACACAAAGAAATACCTTGCGAAGTCCGAGTTTGCACTCGCGGTGTGTATTTTTTTAATTAGTAATCTTGTTGACATTGTAAATTAATTAGATTCTTTAAGAATGTTGTTTGTTTATAAATAATATTTGTAACAAAAGAACTAGTGTCGCTACTACATTTAATACAGGAAATCCAGATAAGGAAAGCTCGTCAATTGATAGCTGGTTGTTGGTTATGAAGCAGAATTGTATCGATAACAACAAGAGTAAGCATTTAATAATATCGCTGAGATAACACCTGCCCTTTACATAAATCTTCGTTTATAATTTTGTAATAAACAGAAGGTTTGTTTGCCTTTTGCCTTTGTTCAAGCATATTGCAGATGCTTCTAAACTCTGTTATAATAATTAAGCTGGCACAAATCCATTACTAATTCTTCATTAGTCAAAATTATGAGTTTAATTTTTGAGATATTATAATGCTAGGTTTGGCCCACGACTTCGCCCATATGATACTACGTGATGTGCGTGAATTAGTACCTAATGAATAATATATAGGTACCTATATTTCGACTATTAATGTGCATATGTTTTGTGGCATATAAAAATATTTTATTAGTTAGTCACAGACCGTGTTACTATTAAGGATGAAGTTAAGACGTTATCATGTCAAAAATATTTCTGATAGCTGAAATTTAAACCCAAATATATACCGACTTTACTTTGCTAGTGCTTTAACGGGGGCATTACGCCGCGAATTATTCATTTAGCGCTATGCACACAGCGACACGGCTTATCCACCCGCACACAACCATTACTTCATAGTGCGCGGGAGAGCTGTAGGCTTACTCTCTTTCTTGTTTTAATTCATGAATTTTCGATTACTTAAATTTCATAAGTTTACGGGGCCTAATCTAATTATTTTTTGGATAAGCAGATTTTCAGGAGGTTTTTTGCAGGGTTTTTCGAGTGGATTAAATAAATGTTGTTGGCTCTGTATATTAACACTTCATTTTAGAATTTCATATGTATGTATTTAGAAATATATAAGTATGTTTATCAGTTGTCTGGTTTCCATAGTACAAGCTCTGCTTAGTTTGGGATCAGATGGCGTTGTGTGAGTTGTCTCAAAATATTACTATTATTATTATTATATTATATATTATTTTTGATCGAAACTTCGTTTTCATTGAATCAGAGTAGTGGACAAAATAAAGTGGAATATTCGGTCGTACCAGAGGCGAAGGGTTTATTTTTTTCTAAGGTAACTCGATACAAAAGTATGTCTAGCTGGACACAGTTCTCTGTATCTTTAAGGTTATGTAAGTAAGATTCAAAGGGAAACCAAAAGTGATTCTGTTTTAAGGAGGAGGCTCCTTAAAACAGAATCACTTTTGGTCACTGGTTCGTACATCCATACTAATATTATAAATGTGAAAGTAACTCTTTCTGTCTGTTACGATTTTACGCTCAAACAGCTAAACCGATTTAGATGAAATTTGGTATGGAGATAGTTTGAGTCCCGGGGAAGGACATAGGATTTTATCGCGATAACCGACATTCACGCGGGCGGAGCCGCGGCCGAAAGCTAGTATTAGATATGTTAGATTACGAACGAACCATGACAATAAGAAAATCCAAGTTATTGCACTTTCCTGTAACTTCATGATTTTTTTACGGGTTAAAGTTATTATCCTTAATTTTCTTTTCATTATCTACTAGAAGAACTCTTTGGATCGTCATTCAATTTTTTTCGTGTCCTATTATTTAATTTTTCTACAGGTATTTTTTAAGACGACTCCCGCAATAGGTTACAAGCCCTGTGTCGCGGGGGACTTTACAAACATACAAGTCACGAACACAAATTAATTACACCCCGACTCGGAACAACAATTTGTGAATCGCACAAAGTGGTGTCCCGTGTGGTAATCGAACCCACGACCTCTTGCGTGGCAGTCGGACACACTCCCCCCGCGCCACAGAGGCAGTCTACATTATTGACACGGCCGAACCATATTTCGCGTAATCTACCCTTAATCTTTGTTTGCGTTTAAATAATATGTGATGTAAAACATAGTAAGTATAATCAAAAACTTATTCATTTGTAATATACGATTCATAACTCATTAATTTCAAGACATAAGTAGATTGCTCGGTAAAGTACCTACGACAGAAGTTATTATTATAGAGCACATAGTTAAATACCGAAATGAACACAAATCATTACAGATAATGCCTGCGACGCCATTTTAATAAATACCATCTGTCTGATTAACATGTCAAAATGACAATGACATTTATCTTAAGGGTACGTTCGAAATTTTAATAGGTACTTACAAGATCATAAAACATAAAATATAATAGTGGCAGTTTTATGTTCTAAATTTTAAATAAATAATATTTATTTAAATCACACGTAACAACATTTTATTTACTATCAGATAGATAGTTAAGTACATGTCAAAGTTTACTGTTTCACAAACGGATCCCTAAATCTAAAAATGGCCTTCACAACCCCTAAACATTTTAAAAGACCTATCTAATGATATCCCAGACGATGGGGTAGGTGAGAATAAAAAAACACTTCCCCAATAAACATATAACTAAACTCAAAAATGATGTTTTTCAAGATTCGATTAGGCTTTACTTTATTGGGGTAAGTAGTATGTGTACCCATGCAAAATTCCAGCCTTCTATCACTAACAGTCTCTGAGCTGAGCTGCGGACGGACAGAAGGATGGACATGACAAAACTATAAGGGTTCTGTTTTGCCATTTTGGCTACGGAACCCTAAAAATCAGTGAAATAGGTGGGAACGACAAGAAGTAAATCTTTTTTTAAGGTGATAAATATTATAGTATCAAACTAAAACGATCTCTAAAAATATATTACCTAGTTATTACTTAGGGAGGTTATCAATTACTAGAAATATTCGAATGAATTCTACTAACTCAAATTGCTCATAAAATATAAGATCTCAGAAGCGTTTTGTCAGTGATCATAAATCAAGCAAGAAATAGAGTTGCAATACTATAAATCATTCTTCATTTATTCTTATTATTTGTATCTAATATGAAAATAAAATAAACTGCCCTACGGTTTCTGATAATTGAAAATCTAGACTAATAATAGAATTTGTAGAAATTACAAATAATTGTCTGTCAGTCAACGTGATAAATTGGTTCGAGCTTGAATGTACCGATAAGTACTACATCTAAAATTAAAGTATTTATAGCTAAGTATATCATTGGCCTGTTATTTATAGAAAAGCAATAAAATTATTTTTATTCTTACGTCAATTCAAGTAAATAGTTCAAAGAAAAAAAAATATTTAAGAACCTCTAACCACTCTTACGATGTACTTTCACCTAAGTCCTTATTCATAATCTTTATTCCATGTCATGTCTTTATTTAAGTCATGTCATAAGGATCTGTCAAACTCTCATAATGGTAAATAGGGAGGTGTGCTTACAAATGCATCAAAGATGCACGGTGAGTTTAAAAATGTCGGCCGCTAATGCGCGGTGATACATTTCTAAGCGCAGCTCTCTAACAAGATTTTGACAGTTTCGCATGGACTTGCCGTGGATATGGAAAAAATATTTTACATATTTGGTGTAAAATAATCAATCATCTACTCAGGATCTACGATTACTTCACGGTAGCTTCAACTCAAGTCTCTTGTTCTCTATGCAATAGACAAGTACAGTGGCCATGAGTTTTTATTGCCAAGTTCTTTTCTCACAGCTTTACTCTTGCGAATTTGGCATTAAATGTAGTATCATTATATTCCAAATTTTGTCTGACGTTCATAAGCGTTGCATTTGTAACCTAAATTAATAAAGTATTTTTGACTTGTGACTTTTAAAGATCAATTTATTAATTAAAGTTCTCCTAACCCAAGTCGGTAACGGTGGTCAATCTCACAGAAGAAAAGAGATAAGTAGAGTTAATTTCATCAGGGACTAGCTAATAACGCAGGAGATTATTCTAATTGTCAAGTGTATCTACGGGCAGACTCACGTGCATTCTCTATTCCCTCATTTTCATAGCCGATTGGAGGGAGATTGGGCGCAGCACTGACTGCTTAACGTGCTCTCCGAGGCACGGAGGGCTGTGACATTTTTCGAAAATGATCACCCATCTTTGGACCGGCAGTGGCGACGTTGCTTTACATCGCAGATATCGCGGTCAGCTAGGTAGTTATTGAGTCAGGGACTCCTCGTGTCAAGTCTGTAAGGACCATTGTATTAGCAGCTAGATAAAACTATAGGGTAACACCTAGAGTTTTATCTAGCGGTAGCCTAATGGTTAAGGTATCGGACTCGCAATCGTGAGATCGTGGGTTCGAGTCCTACCCAATATACTACGAACGTGAACCCACTCCTAACACAAGCCATTGCGATTAGCTGAAGAGGTTAACAAGATTGCTAGTAAAACAAGACCCACAATACACAAATTTTAGTAAAACAATCTAATATATCAAATTTAATTCAAACTAACACAAAATAAATAACATTTATGCCAGATGCGTTATTATAAATCTCTAAAATAGATTTTTAATCAAATTTTCATATCATGAATATAGATTACATCACTAAAATCCATTCATTTTAATAAAAACTTCAATTAAAAACGGATTATGAAACAATTTTACGTGGCGGTTTTTAATAAAATGTGTAATCCTTATAGTCCCCGTACTTAAATACACTACCTGACCCATGCAACTTCATTTGCGTCATTTTTCCCCCGTTTTTGCAACATTTTTCACTGTTGCTCAGCTGCTATTAGTCGTAGCGTGATGTCATAGCCTATAGCCTTCCTCGTTAAATGATCTATCCAACACTAAAATATTTTTTCAATTTGAACCAGTCGTTCCCGAGATTATCGCGGTCAACCACACAAACAAACTCTTCAGCTTTTTAATTTTAGTATAGATCTTTTAGTCCCGCACAACTCCGTCTGCGGAAATGTTCCCCGTTTTTGCAACATTTTACATTGCTGTTTCGCTCCTATTGATCGTAGCGTGATGCTATATAGCCTGCAGCCTTCCTCTATAAATGAGCTATCCATCAGTAAAATAATTTTTCAATTCGGATCAGTAGTTCCTGAGATTATCGCGTTCAAACAAACAAACTCTTTAGCTTTATAATATAAGTATAAATTTGCATACCGAGCTTAGCGAACCTGATGCAATACGACATTTTGCGGATGGTGTTCCAATAAAAAACTCATTTCCATTCGTGGATTTACATATCCGAGGATACCGGCCTGGACCTAAAATTCCCATCAATCCCACCGGACACGTATCTCAAAATACTGAAAGTACAGAAGCAATTGAAATTAATAAGAACCTGTGTCCATGAACGATGTCTAAGCGTTACTTACGCAAAGTACATGTGAAGCCTATTCTTGGTGTTTTGTGCCCGCGTGGAGGATACGGTTCGTACCTTATCATGGAGTGGATACAGTACATAATCTAAATAAAAAATCCTAAACTGCTAGTAGTTTTTGTCACCAGTCTATACCAGATTTCATCTTTATACCACTTTATACATTGAAATGAGGGTTCCTTGACTTATGGTGTAAGTACCAGACAGTAAGGTGACCGAGCAGATCGAGCCTCACCTGCTTCGTAGAGACCAGTAAACCGTCGGTCCTGCGCCGCATATCTCTCTATTTTCATTACAATGGGTAATGAGAGTGAGGGCATAGGGAGTGTACTTGTGTTTGCGCATACACTTGGGCACTATAATAATAATATCTTGGAACAACACACCGCACGTTTGTGTACTATAGCGCAACAGTTCGCACTGGCTTGCGCTATAGTACATAAACATGACAAATTAAAAAATGACAATGACAATTAAAAAGTTTATCTCTCAGAAAAAATGACACGCACACACGCGCAAGTGCCCTGCGCTCTCCCTCCGTCTTACGAATTTTCGATCAGGATCACGTGATTCTGACGCTAGTTTAACATTTTTTACCCATCCCAAAAGTGAACAACGCCTCTAAAGAAGTTTTCACTTCAAAAACGTGAATAAAGGCCCACGGTAGGGCTTAATGTATGGTATCCTAACCGATGTAACCCTGATTTAATATAGCACGGGTTAGTAGGACAAGAAAATGTCACGATGTAGCTGTTTATTATATTATTTGGAGCAGGGTTTTATT
Organism: Herminia tarsipennalis; assembly: GCA_945859575.2. Classification (NCBI taxonomy): domain Eukaryota; kingdom Metazoa; phylum Arthropoda; class Insecta; order Lepidoptera; family Erebidae; genus Herminia; species Herminia tarsipennalis. The sequence goes on along the minus strand of OX243842.2, from coordinate 10,399,444 downwards.
TACTTATGATTTCTTAACGATCAACATCCCTCTTGTAATAGTCCGGTTGGCTATTGAGGGAATGTAACATGAAAAATGGTTCAGTTTCCGGTCTAGTTGGCCAGAAAGCTGTTAGGTACTCATTATACATACTTACTACTTGAATAATATAATCTAACACTAATACCTATAAGTGGGAAGGTAACTCTTTCCGTTTATTCGTTTCGTTTCACTTGTAGAAAATTGAATAAATGTTCTATTATGGGTATGCTATACTTAAAAACAGGGGCAGATGCAGAATTTCATTCTGGGGAGGCACGAGAGACTAATGGCAGTGCCGGATGTTTACGACGAAGGGGGGGGGGTGTATTTCATTTTTGCCAAGTGTAAGTTGTACGCACGATGGGGGGGGGGGGACGCCCCAAAAAAAAATCGGAAGGCATTGGAGGAGCGAATCGGAGGCAAAATTTAAAAGACGATGCCCGCAGTAGGCTACAAGCCCTGGGTCGCGGGGGACTTTACAAACATACAAGTCACGGACACAAAGTACACCCAGAACCGGACACAACAATTTGTGGATCACACAAAGTGGCGTCTCGTGTAGGAATCGAACCCATGACCTCTTGCGTAGCAGTCGGACACATTCCACTGCGCCACAGAGGCAGTCAATTATAAAATTCGGTATTAGATATGCGGAGCCCCCGTTTACGCGGGGCCCGTAGCAATTGCTAGTCCTGCTATATAGTTTATCCTGCACAGACAATAAATATGCAAGATACTAACATTCCCGCTCGTAACTGATAACTTTCGATATGTAACTTGCATCTTTGTTCCTCATACCTACATGCTTAAACTATCGTCATTGGATTAGATTGGCTCTCGCATCAAATCCATGCAGTTTAAGGGCCTACCGATTAGTCAAGCAATTACAGTAAATCAACGCGCAAATTCCTCTCATTTAAAGTTTTAATCAAACAAAGTGAAAGTCTTTAACGTCAGTATGTCACGGTTTTGTATCAAGTACAAACAAGTACTTTGCTTCAGTGTCATGCATTTCTATAGATAGGTGTATACCTATCTATATGAATATGTCTATAGCTTACCGCTGTTATACTGTAATGCAATGACAAGATTTTTTTTCACTTTGATTGTTCAGTTGCAGTTTAACAAGAACTTTAAGAAGAGCAATATTTCATATCATTAATGTGTCAAAAGTTATGAGACAAGACAATCCATAATGTGATTAAAACTTTTCCTTAATTCTATGGTGATTCACATAAACGACACAAACAATGACGTCTTAAATAAAGACACGCCTTACCGCTTATGGCACTCTATTTTGACAACATAAATGCAAGGTAACTACCGTAATTCCAGTTAGTCAGGCATCAACCAGTATCACGACATCATGTCCTTACTGCTTGCATAAAATAAATGCAAACTCGAATTATACAAATAAAATGACATCTGGCGTGCTTCGACGATGCAATAATTACACTGCAACAGTGTACTAATAACAGAAACGTATCATTTTAAGCAGAAGTACTTCGTTTTTTATTATAACAAAATATTTTTTATATTACAATCTGTCACTGCGTAGCGTCATAAGTTTACTGCGACGATTCGCTCGCGCTAATTTGATGCCCTAGCTTTATCCCAAAACCTCTATTTATCTCTTTTTTACAATAGGTACGGCCTATGTTGCGTTGATATTCCTTCCCTTTCATTTCGTAGTATGTAATTGTGTGTACACATAGGTAGCTAGTTATAGATATGTTATTTTACGTAACCATTTTTTCGTGCAGTTTTGTTAGCCTATAACGTCTCTATATGTATAACCTTATTGGACATAACGTAACTTTTGCTTTATATGCGAATAAAGAGTATTTTACATATCTTGTCTTTCCAATAGCTTTTACTAGGGTTACCGGTTAGGTAGCTCGATGCCGTACCTACCTATATACCTAATAGAAGTACCTTTTTAGAACTGATCCATTCTGTCCCCGGTACCCGTAAATTGCAACCCACGACTGAAATAGAATAAAGATCTTCTAAAATGTAATTGGAATCCTATTCCAATATAATTGAAATTGTATTGGAGTAATACAGACGAATTTATTTATGGATTGTGTGGTACTGGTTTTTTGTTCTTGTCTGTCTCGTGTGAAATGTATTTTGTTGTCTCATTTGTCACTTTTAATTTCACTTAACTGGTGAAAGATGAGGGTAGTTTTGTTACTTAATTATGTGTTGTTCTTGCAACGCTCTGTAGCTAACTGCACCTAAACAGCTTGATGGATTTTACTTTAATGAGATATTATGAGATTCGTCGTGGGGTATCATCTACGGCTCTCTGATATAAATGGCTGTGCCTGTACGTTGAAAACATTAAAAGAACTTACTTAGATAAACTAATTAAGGCTTTTTAATCGTTTCCTTATTTACTATCTGATTATTTGCTTGTCAATCTTTAGGCAAAGATTATACCTATATAGATTTTTATTACTTTTTGCCGTTTCAAAGGTTAAATACTTATAAGTTTCATTCAAATCGGTTAAGCTTGATCTACGTTTTGGCAATGTCGCCATATATAAGGGAGCTCAAGTAAAATTATGATTTTTATTTTTTTGTATTGTATTACTTATTTAAAGCTGTAATAGCTGTGGTTGTAGTCTCAAATCTCGTGATCAAATATTTTATTTAAGATACAAGTCAAGTTTAAATAGACTCAGACGCATAACTAGACATACTATATCAGCATTGTATAGCAGTCATACTTATCTAATCATGATCCACAACTCGCCAATGCAATAGTTGCAACAACACTATTATCACAGAAATAGTATTTGTCCTGTGTTATCGTTATAATAATATTTATACTTATGTGATAATATTTAACCGAGTTACAAAAGGAAGTTCGCATTCTAGTTTTTTTTTATGAGATAGTTAATACTTTATCTTTCTTTGTATTTCTATTTTTTTATAAAAAGACGACTAGGTCTAGGACTAGGTACAAGCCCTGTGTCGCGGGGGACTTTACAAACATACACGTCCCTGACACAAAGTACACCCAGACTCGGAACACACAAAGTGGTGTCTCGTGTAGGAATCGAACTCATGACCTCTTGCGTAGCAGTCGGACACATTCCCACCGCGCCACAGAGGCGGTCTTAAAATAGTTTGGTCTTTAACTGACTTGTCGGTATCTGGCTTGTTAGTCAGCTACTAAGCCAGAGGTAGTGGGTTTGATTCCCACCCAGTATAAAGCTTTGAAAACATAGTTGCTTATTCTGTGTCTGGGTGTAATTTATCTGTAGTATGTAGATATGTGTTTAGAAATAAATAAGTTGTATGTTAATGAGTTGTGTCGTTGTCTCTGGCTCTGCCTAAGTAGTTTGGACTTAGATGACTACGTAAGTTGTCCCAAGATTATTATGATATTGTAATTTAAAGTATTATTACGGTTCTACTGGGGAGACCAGTGCCCAGCAATGGGACATCATATGGGTTGATATGTGATACTTACTATTACATTTTTCACTTTTAATTAGTCTAGAATAAATAATTGGTATGTTTATTTATTGCGTTAGGGTATAGTAAACGGTTACTTTTATAGGTAACAACGAGCTTTAACTGGTAACATCGCTTAGGTAGAAGCTAGCAAGTTTCGTGCCTGTTGCATACAAATTATTGTTTTAAACTTGCGTGGTCTATACAACACATGAGCGTCATGTTAACGAGCATTTATATTGCTAGTATTTCTTAAATGCAGAAGATAATGATATCGTCTAAATCCGGGGTTCATAACCTGTGGGTGTGGACCTCTGCGGGGGTTTCACACCTATTCTTTAAGGGTAACGAAGGTGGTATAAAACCCCCTTGTTCGAGCCATTCACACTTGGCCGATGTTGGGGATAAAAATGGCTTTTTAAATAATGAAAAAGGTTGGGAACCATTGGTCTAAATGAGCTTTTAGAACTCTGTTTCTATATTTTTTTCTCGTCAAAAAAAATCTCTCAATTTCATTTTTATAGCTCCAAGGGTTTGGGCTCGGTCTTGATAAGTGAATAAATGACTCAAGATTAGTCAAAATTGACATTTTTTTATACCTACCTAGAGTTATGAATCCTTATATACCTAATATTGCAAATGTGTAAATATGTGTGGATGTACACGTATATGTCTTGTCTGTTTACGCAAAAATTGCTGAAGTGCAAAATACTTTTGCACTTCAGCAATTTTTGGTTAAACAATAAAAGCCACAAGACTTAATAAATTATGCTAGGTTATGTAATTATGCATTCAAGGGCAGAGCCGCAGGTACCTACTAAGTACTCTATTTAAACATTAAAAATAGAAAACTCTACCTTAACTACTACTAAAACTCATACAAAGTATAGCTCTACACACTGGCAAAACTATACACTAATGGCTGATATAAAATAAATCGAAGCTAAATAAAATGAAAGTAATAAACGCAAAGCTGTTCAAAGTAAGCCGTTGGCACAAGTTACTGCAAGTGTTTCTAAGTGGGAACTATTTATAAATGTACGCAAGTCTAATTGGAGAGCCAACATGACCGACACCGATCTACAAATAAATCACAACAACACCGTAACTCATTTTAACTTCCACATGAAAACAAATGTATAAAACAACTCTACAATTTATCATATTTTTATTGATAATTATTAATAAAATCGTTATTCATTTATCATTTTAGAAATCAAAGTAACAGATTTTGTTGTCTTAGTAGAGTCATAATTTAATAATGATGACTGATGACTCTTTTGTTTTGAAAAGAAAAAACTTTGACGAACTATACCTACAAAAAATAAACAAATAAAGCTCTTTTTATTAACGATAAACATAATTATTGATAATTATTAATAATAATAAAATAATGCATGCAAAAAAAGATAACAGAAAGCTCAATTACACTTACATTCTTTTACTCCGCTCTACATACATACAGCAAAGAAAATCATGAAAACAAAACAACGCTTTCAACACTCGGCCTTCCTTTCCCTTTCGACCGAAAAGAAAGAGACAGCAAATGACACAGCTGACACTGAAAGCACTAATAACTTTACAGAATTCACACTTAGACTATACAATCAATTAAAATACTGTAGCTAGTAAATTAGGTGACCAGTAAACAAAAATCAATAACTGCAAGTGGGAAACACAAGTATATGACAATACGTACAAAAAAGTACTTAATTCAAGTAAAGCACTGTTTATGTGGAAATTTGAATTTAGAACGAGTTTATCGTAATTGTAAAAATACAGTGTCCATGAGCGCAAAGCTCCGCCCGCGTGCACCGCGACCACGCGCGAGCTAACTACTGAATAAACTTTGGGAATGAAACGACTCCAACAGTCCAACTCCGTTATGCCACAAACTAGAGAATACAGAAGGTAACCTTCATACGTTCCTCGCTCGAACCATATTGTCCACGGACACGGAATCAATACGCTTATTACACTACACTAAATCAGCGACCCTAAACCCTTAAAAAGAGAGGTGTAATAAGAGTTAGAGCCCCATTTTTTCAAAAAACTTTCAAGGCCACCTCGAATTAGGGTAGTGTAATAGCCGTTTAAAGACAACTCAAAAATCACTTTGTTTGTAAAGCGGCGCGAGATTTCCTGTCGTGTACTATGTTCATGTGTGCGTTGTTATTACGCGTGTCGTGTGAAGGTCACCTTCTGTAGTGTCAGTATTTTGTGGTTATGCTGACTATAGTCTGTATACGGCCGAACATTTGTCACGTATTCTTGTCTCTTTTCCGCATGCAAGAGCCGAAACGTGGCCATCATCAGGCTGGAGTTCATATGTGCATGTAGTTCGTATAAAATATTTTCAAACAAATGAAGGGTCGTTTTGTAATGTTTTTGTTTATGCGTAAGTGTGGATAAGGGACGGCTGTGTTTGGTTATAGGGAGTGCAGCTTTATATATTCCACTTTGCCTGTACTTCTATTAAAAAAATATGAGTTACTTTTCTTGTTGAGCTTTCTATTTAAGCAAAATTATTTTCCTAGATCTGAAGATTGTAAGATAAAGTTAAGTAAAGTAGACTTCCATACGAGAAAAAAAAATACGATCAAGAACATGTCGAACCGTGCTCAGTGTAGGGTCCCGTTAGTTAAGTTAGCCGTTATTAAAAATAAATGCACTATAAATTAATAATATCTTACGACAACTCACACAATGCTATCTGATCCCAAACTAAGCAGAGCTTGTACTATGGAAACCAGACAACTGACAAACATACTTATATATTTCTAAATACATACATATTATAGATAAATAACACCCAGACACAGAATAAACCATCCTGCTTATAACACAAAGTTTTATACTGGATGTGGATCGAACCCACGACCGCTTGCGTAACTGTCGGATACACACCCCGCGCCACAGAGGCAGTCTATACACTAATTATAAAAAAATCTGATTTGAATAATTGCACCAGCAGAAGAAAATAAGAATAAATAACATTTATTAAAGTGCACAATACACGCTCAAAGTTAATATAAATAAATTTATAGGAACTGTATTGCTCCTAAATTTCTAAACAATTTGTATCTAAAATAGGGAAGAGACTGAATCTCACGATACAGGGAATCCTTGTGTGAGGTTCAGTGACATTGTTTTTTTTAGAAAGTACGTTTTTTTGATAATCAATTCTTAAAGTAAAATGAAAAAAAAGAAATTCGTAAATAAAAACAAAAAAAAAACAAATACCGCACACATCAAATTATACAAAGAGACATGCAGAGGTGCATACATGCTTAAGTAGGTATTATTATGTATTGTGACTTTAAAGGGCACAGCTCAAATGCTAGCAAAAATAACAAAAAATCAGCGCTTATTTTCAACTCAAATCCCAGATGACACAGATTAATAACAGTACGGTATAGAAAAAACAGATGAATGTCAAGACAATAGTGAAATTATACATTTATTGAATGTGTTAGTAGGTATTACAGAAATTATTATGATTGTTAGTTGTACTAGATAAATAAAAACAGTAACAGAAATAATAGAAAGTCATCACAATATCAATAAATTAAAATAATAATATCTCGGGACAAGTCACAAGATATAATTATATTATTATTATTAATTTAATGTGTTTTAATTTAATTAAAATACATTAAATTAATTAAACATTAATAAAAAGAGTTTTAAAAATGATTCAAACGCAAGCGTAATTATAACCCCATTATAATTAAGTTGAATAATATTAATAATTAATTATAAATTTCAAGTAATGAAATGTAAAACCCAAAAATATAATTAATTAATTGAAACACATTAAAAAGAAAAACAAGTGAAAAGATAAAAACAAAAAAAGTTATGGAGGACTTGATAAAATTAAAAATGAATAAAATTAAAACCAATAAATAAATTACAAATAATATAATTAAGTAGTAAATATATATTTTTTTAAATTAATATTATTTTGACTATAGAACCCTAAAAAGATTGTTGGCCAAAGACTCTCCTCTCTCCCACTAAGACGTAGAATTAATATATATTTTTATAATTTAGCTATTAACTCTAAGTAGCGGCTACTACAATACACCTTTTCAGTTTTTGACTAAAATGCTCGTGACATACGGACGGACAGACAGACGGAGATGACGAAACTATAAGGGTTCCGTTCTAATCACAACGTTTTGTGTTCCCGTTACAAAAAATATAAAAGTTCTCCTAACAGTTTCTGACGTGATTACGTCTTATAAATCGATAACCGGCTGCACTCACGAAAAAGTGTCACGTGCCGCTCACGTTCCGCCTGTTGACTAGTTGCTAAGCAACGCGAAAGGCGATATGTCATCAATATTTTGTCATAATAATTTTATATTTGTATTGAAAAGAATTCGGCTTACAGTAAACTTAGAGACAGCTAAAATAACCTACCACGCATACATATCCTCTGTGTTAAGATATGGCCTCATAATCTGGGGGAATTCAGTAGAATTTGATAGGGTATTCAAAGCGCAAAAAAAATGTCTTCGAGCTATGTCCGGAGCACATTTTCTAGACTGTAAACCCCTATTTCAGGAACTTAAGATCCTTCCCCTACCTTGTCTTTACATATTCGAGATATGTCTATTCGTAAAGAAACACCCAATACTATACGAATCTTTCGGAGACTCTGTAAATAGTCGCACTAGACATAAGGACCGACTACGGCTACCGGCTATAAGATTAGAGATGTTAAGGAGAAATGTATACTGTATGTCTATTACAATTTTTAACCATCTGCCTAGTTATATTAAGGATTTAAGATTATCATTATTTAAAAGGACATTGTATAATTTATTAGCCCATAACAATTATTATAGCCTTAAGGATTACCTAGACGATAAGAAATTGTATGTCTAATTATTATTGTTATGATGAAATATGTGGGATTTTTATTTTTATTTTGCAATGTTAGTTATTTTTTCTTAATATTTTATTGATTTCTATTTTTAATTATTACAAATGATGAATTATGATTTTTTTTGAATGTCTCCCTAAATTATTTGTCAATTTTAATTTATATTTGCACGCCATAATGTGGCAGAATATGCGAACAAACTGAAATGTAACATCCAATGTACCACATTTTAGCAAATAAATGATCTATCTATCTAATGTTTCGTAAAATTTGTCACATTATTGACTGGTTGCTAAGCAAGGCGAATAACGATATGTCATCAATGTTTTCTTATGACATTATCTATCATGTAAAATGATCGTCTGTAAACCGACTTTACAGAAAGCATTTTATTTCTTAATTCCGAGTCACACCATTTGGGAATCTATTTCATACATGTTAACCACATATACATACAAATCATACCGACTTTATGTTCAAAATTCCGCAGCACTTGGAATCATGGATGAAAAATTGTAAGAAAAACTACTGTTTGATACAAATTTCAAGTGTGGCTATGGCTAAGCTTAGCAGCAAATAAACTGACAACCCACGACTCATCGTAGCTTCTTATTTGCTATCAAGCCTATTTAATTAAGATGGTTCAATAGGGTAGATAACTGCATGTCAAGTAAAATCAGTATCTTTTTAAGAAACGTCAAAACGATGCGCCCCGTACTAATTTATATGAAATACAAAACAATGACGTCATTTTTTTGTATGGTGAAATCATGTAGTTGCAATGTTTGTTTTGATGTTTATAAATTCATGACAACGTAAAATTGTAGAGAAATATTGTTTTCCAGAATATTTTCACAAATGCTATTTCCTTTATAGTGTAAAATAATTTATTGTTATCGTAGTCATCTACCCAATTCTGCGATAAACGCATATCAATGCGTTTATTGCAAAATTGACACCTTCTAAATAAACAACTTTTGCGATTTTTATAGATATATATCGGGACTTAATCGCGTGAATGATTTAACGTCGTAATTAAACATCGGGTAAATAAAAGGTTCGTACCTGTAAATAATTCACGCGATTATATCCCGATATATATCTCATAACCATCTAAATTAATTTAATTGGCAACTTAATTTATTATTTTTATTATTTATATTTCTCTAAAACCTCACATGTTGAACTGATATCTGATATTTTCACTCACAGCAATTTCATTTAGTTTCTTAGCGGTTATTTCTTTTTATCCATGTCTTGTTCCAGTTGTTCCGTTGTATTTATGTGCAAGTTCTGTAGAAGTCTTTGTGCACGTAACTGTGGCTAAAGGACAATATTTCTTAACCTTTTTATTATGAAGTAGCTCTTCTCCGAAGCCACGTCCAAGCGTATATTAGTTATGGTTATAAAATGTCATGTGAGCCTATGTCCGTCCACAGGCATTTAGCTACTTTTCTGCTTATAAATTTCATCAAAATCGGCCTTGTAAATCATTCAAGGTTTATACGTAACATACAAATCGTTTCAATTCGTCTCCAATCGTTTTATCTTTTAGAGTTAACATTTGCTTGTTAAAACGCTGTCCCTAAGTATTTTTTAATCTATACTAATATTATAAAGCTGAAGAGTTTGTTTGTTTGAACGCGGTAATCTCAGGAACTACTGATCCGAATTGAAAAATTATATCACTGTTGGATAGCCCATTTATCGAGGAAGGCTATAGGATATATAACATCACGCTAAGGCCAATAGGAGCGGAGCAGCAATGAGAAATGTTTCTAAAACGGGGAAAATTTACGCAGACAAAGTTGCGCGGGACAGCTAGTCTATACTAATATTATAAAAAGTTTGTTTGTTTTTTTGTTTAAACGCGCTAATCTCAGGAACTACTGGTTCGATTTGAAAAATTCTTTTTTTTTTTGGATAGCCCATTTATCGAGGAAGGCTATAGGCTATATACCATCGCGCTACGACTAATAGGAGCGGAGCAGCGACGAGTAATGTTGCAAAAACGGGGAAAATTTACGCATACGAAGTTGTGCAGGACAGCTAGTAATGAATAAAGGGGTTAGGGCTGCTTGGTAACATTGGTATAACTAGAGACCTTAGTGACTGCTGGATAGTTTTTAAGCTTTTTAGAGCCAAATATTTTTTTCACCCAGTGGTCAAAGCTCTTTAAATCTATCAATATTTTGAATATTGATAGATTATCAATATCCAAAATGCAAGGCTTCGTAACAATTTGGCAATTGACATTTTACACTTAGGCTAGGAAAAGGCTTGTTGAACTCTGTCTCCGAAGTCTACCGACTACTTGTAATTAATAGCAACAGTAAATCTCCTGTTAAATGGTGTAGAGGGACATAATCACTTTCCTCTTCAACGTACAATGCATGCAATTAATACCTACTGTTTACAACGTACAGGCCTGTCTGTGGCTTCTTTGTCCACTCCAAGGAAAAAGAAGTACAAAAATATTGGTTCGACCTATTTTGTACCCGACTACAGTGAAACCAATAAGAAGGGCTATTTAACTCAATGATTCCATTGATATAATTTCGTTTGGGCTATAGATAAACGAAATGGTTAGTTCCTGCATATGTTTAAAATATACTTAAATTTGAATTGAAACATCCAACTACAGCTGATAATTGAGCTCTAAGAATGTTTGTCTATAAAGTCATTTTACGGACGATTTTACTTGATTAATGTCTTAAGATGACATTGCTGACATATCGCCATACGTGTTGCTTAGCAACCAGTTAATAACGTGACACTTTTTAAGAAAATATTGATGACATATCACCATTCGCGTTGCTTAGCAACCAGTCAATAACTTCGCTGATAGACTAATACTTCAGTCCATCAGCAGGCGGAACGTGACCGTAGACAGAATGTGCAACTTTTTCGTGAGCGCAACCAGTCATCGAAATATAGTACAATATTTTGTATTGTGCAAACTTAATGTACTTTAGTGTTTCGCAATATTTTTGTGAAACATTGAGTGCTATAATAATGTCCCCTTTGAAACGTTCATTATATATTCAAGCAATAAAATAGACCAACCTTTCCCGCCTACATTTTTATATGTTTCGCAATTTGTAATATATATGTAGTTAGCATAAATACTTTTCTCTCGCTTTAAACGAAAGAAAAGTATTTAAACTTTCCATTTTTTGTTTCGATTTGGATTATTATTTTAATTATCTTTTTAAATTTTTACAAACTAACTGCGCCGATGAACTTAAAAACTTTGATCCGTCTGAAGTAACAAAATTCTCATAAAAAATTAAAACTTTCAAATATAACATTTTTAGCTATTCTTTTAGGTTTTCCTTATTTTTGTTTTTTAAATCAACCCTGTATTAAAGTGAACAAAAACAAAAAAAAGTGATTGGCTAAGCTCATTGACGTAGAGACAAGGACTTCGCCATAACCTCACAAAATGAAGCACTCTCTAGATAGAGATAACGCTACTTTGTGGACAATACATGTCAAAGGCCGCACGAGCTTTTTCTCTCTTTCACGCTATGCAGTCAACATTTACTGTTTAATTGAAAGGGATGGTACGGTCCAGGTCTGTACGGTCAACCGTTAAATTAAGCCAGATGAAAACGGAACCCTCATAGTTTTGCCATGTCCGTCCGTTCGTCCGCACCTTTGCTCAGAGACAGTTAGTGCTAGAAGGCTGTAATTTTGCAGCATATTACTTACGCCGAGAAAGTAATAATAATATCTTAATAATATCTTGGGACAACTCACACAACGCTATCTGATCCCAAACCAAGCATAGCTATGGAAACCAGACAAAGTGATAGAATAAAATCTTGAAAAACATTTTTTTTAGGGTACCTCCCCTATGGGTACTATCCCCAGGGTGTGGGGGTGTGATTTTCTTCCCTACCCTATTGTCTGTGAAATTCACGGTAATAGTATATATATTGGAATGAAAACGAAAAGTATCACAGCTAAGTAGGCTTTACAAGTTTACGAGTAACAGCTGATCGAATGAGAAGTAACAAAATTTTCGTACAAATTCCATTGAAAAATATTGTTATGTAGATATAACAACAGAAAATCCACTTCTTAAGCCACATTATTCGGATTGACTACAGAACCCTACATTGTGAGTGGCCCGACATCCACTTACATATCAACCCATATGATGGCCCACTGCTGGGCACGGGTCTCCCCAGTAGAACCTACTGGTATGTAGATCCTGAGGGTAATTGCCATAATCGCCACGCTTGGCGAGCGGGTTGGCGATCGCAGTAAGGCTTTAAGTACGCAGAGGACGCTGCTGCCCGTCCTCCGGAGTGAAATCCCTGAGTCGCCTTGACGACACCCACGGGAAGAGATGGGGTGGTACTATTCTTAAGCCGGCACCACACGACATCCACTTAACCCGTTTTTTTTTTAAATTTTCATTTGATTTAGTTTGGATCTCCTTCTCGGGGGTTTAAGCTGTCATCATATTTGGTACTAGCTGTCCCGTGCAACTTCGTATGCGTCAATTTTCCCCGTTTTTGCAATAGTGATGTGATGTTATATAGCCTATAGCCTTCCTCGAGAAATGGGCTATCAAACAGTGAAAGAATTTTTCAATTCGGATCAGTAGTTCCTGAGATTACCGCGTTCAAACAAACAAACAAACTCTTCAGCTTTATAATATTAGTATAGATGATGATAACTTAAACCCCCGTATCTACCTGATTTGAATAGGCAAATGGAAACGTTACGATACATCTAAATAAGCATAATGAAATCAAATAGTTTAACTATGGAAATAAAAATCACAAACGTAAGTTTTCTAGAACAAATGTGTTACAAACATCTGGTCTAGAGTTAGCTATGAGCCACCGTTTCTGAAACTAACTGTTCTTTAACATAAACAATAGCTTTTATCCTCTAAAATAGATCATAACCTATATCTTGAGTAATAACTATCATGATGAGTCATTAAATTTCAATGTGTTGATTGCATTAATGGTGCGGTAGTTAATGTATGTAATTTATGTTGAAACGATATAATCTATTACATTTTATCTGATTGCTTCAGGAGAGTAAGATTTTTTGAGCGTATATATGTATAATTGTATATTCCTACGTCTGTATTTGCATTTCTTTAAACGCAGTCAGTACAGTACTACTCTCTTTCTTTAAAAGAAAATTAATGATTTTTCGTTTACTTAAATTTCTTAAGTTTACGGGGACTATTCAAATGAATTTTTGGATAAGCACAAGAAGTCCGAACGCATAGACAATTTTCAGGACGAGCGAATTGAATTGATGTTGCTGGCTCTGTATATTACCACCTAATTTTTGATCGAAACTTCGTTTTCATTGAATTAGAGTAGGACTCCATTGATTATCTAATAAGCAACTTGGGGGACACCAGAATAGGGTTGTTTGAAAATCAACGCGTTTTAAATTGACTAGAAATTCTTATGCAGTTATAGAACCTAGATTGGTTTCACAGGTGTGAATTATTTAGAGGGCATCAAAAGTCTTAAGGTAAGGACAAATTGAGCCCACGTATGTCACGTATACAACGCATTATGACGTCTAGGTCCGGATTCACACTCTTTTTTTTTCGTTTTTGCGGCAAGCCTGCGCTTTTAACTGTCAAAATCTTGTCATAATTATTAATAGAGAGCTGCGCTTAGAAATGCACCGCGCATGCGCCAGTACGCGCGGGCTTGCCGCGAAAACGAAAAAAACATAGTGACCACACTTGAATTTGACTAGACGCGTGTGATTGCGTTGCGTATGATAAGTATGTTTCTGATTAAACTGTTTTCATACAAAAACGCGTGTGATAGCGTTGGGTATGATAGTATGTTTTTGATTCAACTGTTTTCATACAAAAACGCGTGTGATAACGTTGCATATGATAGTATGTTTCTGATTCAACGGTTTTCATACTAATTCAAGACTCCGATGTCATAATGCGTTGCGTACGTGGGCTCAGTTTGTCCTTACCTTTAATGTAAGGCCAAACTGAATCCACGTATGCAACGAATAGATACTATGCAACGTGGGAGAGTTGGTGTTCCTACTTGTTCCACGTACATAAAGCATATTGACGTCAGACTCTTTTGATTTCTGATTCAACTGTTTTCATACAAATTCAAGAGTCTAGATATCATAAATGTAAGGCGTTGCGTGGGACGCGTGTGATAGCGTTGCGTATGATAAGTATGTTTCAGATTAAACTGTTTTTATAAAAGTTTGAGACTCTGCATGTCATAATGCATACGTGGTCTTAGTTTGGACCTTACCTTTAAAGTAAGGCGTTGCGTGGAACGCGTGTGATAGAGTTGCATATAATAAGTATGTTTCTGATTCAACTGTTTTCATACAAATTTAGGACTCTAGATGTCATAATGCGTTGCATACGTGGCCTCGGTTTGACCTTACTTTTAAGGTAAGGCGTTGCGTGGGACGCATGTGATAGCGTTGCGTATGATAAGCATGTTTCTGATTCAACTGTTTTCATACAAATTCAAGACTCTAAATGTCATAATGCGTTGCATACGTGGCCTCAGTTTGACCTTACCTTTATGGTAAGGCGTTGTGTGGGACGCATGTGTTAGCGTTGCGTATGATAAGCATGTTTCTGATTCAACTGTTTTCATACAAAACCGCAAGTGATAGCGTTGCGTATGATAGTATATTTCTGATTCAACGGTTTTCATACTAATTCAAGACTCTAGATGTCTTAATGCGTTGCGTACGTGGGAGAGTTGGTGTTCGCAATTGTTCCACGTACACAACGCATATTGACGTCAGACTCATTTGTCATTTCATAAGGGGCTGTAGTGGTATATCCCCTCCACCTTCCCACGCCAATCGCCTTCCTCGATAAATGGGCTATCCAACAAAAAATTTAGAATAGAATTTTTCAAACAAACAAACTCTTCCGCTTTATAATATTAGTATAGATATAGATTAGTATAGATTAGTAAGAATGAGACATAATCGATCGATTGGTTACGTTACAGCACAGTGAGTAATAAAAACAAAACATTCTATCATGTTGAGTCAATTCCCGGTGCAAAGAAGATGTTTTTCTAAACTGTTTTTCTAATGGCTAGGAATCTTGGTTTTAATTGACATGGAGTAATTTTCATTAGCAAGCATCAGCCTGATTAGCTGCAATAAAACGTATGGAATAGATCTTCTTGCCTTATCTTCGTAAGAAAGATTCCTTGTCCTTTGGGTGTTAAAAAACCAGGCAAGTGCATGTTGGGCCACGCACAATATAGGGTTCCGTAGTCCCTCCCCATCCGAAAATTCGGTTAAAGAAGGGGGTTTTCTGTTGTTTTTGTTTGTTACTTACAATGTTAGGTATATCGTAATACCTAGTAATAATTTTCAATAGAATTTGTACAAAAATTTTGTTACTTCTCATTTGATCAGCTGTTACTCGTAAACTTGTAAAGCCTACTTAGCTGTGATAAATTTCCTTTTAATTGTACTAAATATACTACTACCGTAATTTTTTTCACATACCTAACATTAACCATTTAGCTGGCAGGAGGGGGGCACTTAACTCTAACAAAAAAATTATAATAATATCTTGTAACAACTCACACAACGCTATCTGATCCCAAACTAAGCATAGCTTGTACAATGGAATATTTCACAAATGGATACCTAAATCAAAAAATGGTGTTTATAACCCCGAAATGTTTTTAAAAGACTTATTTAATGACATCCCACACGATAGGGTAGGTGAGAAAAAACACTCCCCTACCTTACATATGGGGGAGATAATCCAATTAAAAATTTTTGAAATTTTATTCTAAGCACTAACAGTCTCTGAAATAAGCTGCGGACGGACAGATACGGCTACGGAACTCTAAAAACAAGGGAAATAAACACCGACCGAATATGTAGGTACCGTGCAACTACAATTTCGGGGGGGGGGGGGGTTCATCCCTGGGGACGCCCACGGTTGTGGAGATTGTAAAGGCATATATGTATTAGTGTTGTATTCGACTGGCCTGTTGGTCTAGGGGTTTGTGTCCCTGACTGCTAAAGCCAGATGTCGTGGGATCGATTCCCACCCAACATAAAACTTTGTGTAATGAGCACGATGGTTTATTCTGTCAGAGTGTGTATATGTATGTATTTAGAAATATATAAGTATGTATATCAGTTGTCTGATTGCCATAGTACAAGTTCTGCTTAGTTTGGGATCAGATGACTACAAAGTCGTCGATGAAGGACGACTCACACTAGGTAGTCGTCCTAATATATTATTATTATTATTATTCTATCACATCTTCTATTACCTTATGCTCCCTGGGGATTATTATGTAGGTAATCTTTCAATTCTATTTTTATCTAATTATTCAGATTAGTGGTGCGTCAGAATTCAAATTATTTCCAACCGATTAAAATGAAATATAACCTACTCGCTAAAATCTTCTTCGATTGTACTCGAATACCGTCAATCAAAACAATAATGACTAATCAATAGGTGACCTTTACCAAGTATCTACGTACCTATATTGCACACAAACGCATAGGTACACATTTTTATCAAAAAATGAATAACAATGTCGTATAAAAGTCACCATGTATTAACGTCATCAAACTTCTGAATAATCTAAATAAATAACAGGAAAACCAATAATTAAAGGGTTAAAGGAAACTTAATAGATGTTTTTACTATATAGTTATAATGCGGCAGTATGCATACTCGGCCGTAGTGTCTGCGTTTGGGCAGACAGGTAGACGACCAGCTACAAAAGGTACTATATAACAACGTAAAAGGAGTTCGAACTATAATTGGATGTTAATAGGGCATTATGTCCACACGCTGAGGGTTTTTATACGTGTTTCTTGTCGTTTTAGTACCTGGATGCTTATCTAAGGTTAAACTGATTTTGCTGATACAAATTACAAACATTGTAACGTCCATTTTTACCTGACTATGCCAGAAAGAGGTTACTGTTTTTGCTATAAATACGAGATAGCAAAAATAGCTAATATTATACCTTGAACGATATAGCTACTATTCAAATTGTATAAAAAGTAATTGCGATGTCATCATTTTTTTTTTCTCTTCCCGCCATTATTACTTGGTAGCGATTATGGCTCTCACATTCTGTACATTTGCCAGTTTCTGTATATTTTTTCAAGTTTTCTTCTGGGAATTACAATGTTTCGTTGTCGGTTTCAAGTTTATTTTCTTTCTAGTTTTGTTTTTTGAATCACAAAGTCTCATTCTTATCCAGCTATCACATATTTCAATTATATTTTGCAGCCGAAGAGCATATTTGTTCTGTGATTTTACACGTTAAACGCGGAGCTTTAAAAATAGCGACATGTTAGTTTGCCGCCATTTTTACACCCCTTCCATCATATTTGGTAGTACCTAATAGTGTCAGGCTAATCAGAATGAATATTAGCCACCACCGACTTCTCCGGTTTGAGCAGAATTATTTTAAAGGAAGTGGCCATTAAGAAATTGAGTTATGGAGTTGAGCTGCGACTTGAACTTGACTTGAAGTATGGAGGGCGCCTGTCTTTCGAGCATGAGGTTACCGCAAATCCTCTTTGACCGACCAGTGAAGACAAGCTAAAGATCGGATGGAGTGATGATGATACAAAAGATCCCCTGTTCCTCGTCTGTGTTCACTCCAGGGATGAGAACCTTCTCTCGGGAGCAATTAATTTCGTGGAGTTCCTACGCTGCGACAGCTCGTCACAAGCTGCCCTACGGGCTTTTTGTTACTACTGTAAATATGAAGTAAACAGCATAATGTGGGTACGAGATTCGCCTAACCACGCTATGCTATTGGCTATTGGCTGTCAAATAATTTTAAGCTTACGTACTACGCAACAACTGATAACAAACTCCAGGGTCTTTATTCACGTCCTTTTATTCCGTTTTCGCGGCAAGCCCTGGCGGACTGTCAAAATCTTGTCATAATGGTAAATAGAGAGCTGCGCTTAGAAATGCATCAACGCGCATGCACGGCGTATATCTTTGAGCGCACCACGCATACGCCAGTTCGCACGGGCTTGTCAAGGACACGAAATAAAGTTCGTGAATAAGGACCCAGTTATCAGTAACACGTGCTATTTGCGTAGGTATAAACATGTAGTAGTTATACCTAAAATACTATGCAAATTATTTTCCTGTAGGCCTATTTCCTCATTTAACCACAAAAGGCGTGTTTTTGCTGATATCAATGTAATCCGACTATTTCAAACATATAAGTCAGATAAGTTAAGTAGGAGAGTGTAATGTGTAATACCAACATTTATTTCTTAGATTAAATTTGCGTACGTAGTGTTATTAGACAATACTTCAATCTTATCAACCCATATAATGTGCAACTGCCGGGCACGGGTCTCCCTAGTAAAACCTATTTATTATAGATCCTGATTCTTGACAAATGGGTTCAGGGGCGGATCCAGGGGGTACGATAGGCACATGGCAGCGCCGGATCTAACATGCTTACGACGGGGGGCGGGGGGGGAGTGACATTGAGTTTCATCCGACACGTGTGAGTTGCACGACGGAGGGGTGAGTGCCCAATAAACAAAATATAATACAGTTTCGAAGGGAGGCACGTGCCCCCTGCAACCCCCCCTCCCTCTGGATTCGCCTTTGAGTGGGTTGGCGACCGCAGTCCTCCGATATGAATCCCTTAGTGACCTTGACGTCACCCATGCAAAGAAATGGGATGATACTATTCTGCCGGTACCACAAGATACCTACTACTTAGGTACAATAAGATAATGTGAGACCCTGACTCGTAAGTCTCCGTATAATCATCCGATTCAACTACCTTGCTAATAAGCTAAAACTACATCCAAATTCGTTTATTCGTTTGGGTGCCACGATGTCACAATCGGACACATATATACACATAAAACTCCTGCTTTTGAGCCGCCAGTTAAATCCTCAATCGTTTATCCCTTAAAAGTATCAAACCAGCTTAGTCCCTATTCACTAACTTTTGTTTTTATAACTGTCAAAATCATGTCATAATGGTCAATAGACAGCTGCCGCGAGCGCGCCCCGCACGCAAAAGTTCGCGCGGGCTTGCCACCAAAACGAAAAAAAACGTAGTGAATAAGGACCCTCCACTTTGACTGCCTCTGTGGCGCGGTCGAAGTGTATCCGACTGCTACGCAAGAGGTCGTGGGTTCGATCCCCACCCAGGATAAAACTTTGTGTGATGAGCACGATGGTTTATTCTGTGTCTGGGTGTTATTTATCTATAATATGTATGTATTTAGAAATATATAAGTATGTGTATCAATTGTCTGGTTTCCATAGTACAAGCTCTGCTTAGTTTGGGATCAGATAGCGTTGTGTGAGTTGTCCCAAGATATTATTATTACTATTATTATTACTTTAAAGTGTAACCGTTGCGCGATCATATACTATCCTTTACCTGCATATTTACAAACTCATAAGCCTACCCGAGGCAGTTTTCACATATGGAGTAGTACGTGCCGGCCGCATAACGTCGGTAGCGTGCGCCGGCGCCGACAACGTGACTTTAACCCACGACGGCTTTGTTATTATACTAATCACGATAAAAGCGACACATGTATGTACTACCTATGTTATATTTTGATAGTACCTATAACAATAGCAAAAATATGTATATAACTATTAGTTAGGTTAGTCCGTCCGTCCGTCCGTCTGTCCGTCCGTCTGTCCGTCCGTCTGTCCGTCCGTCTATCCGTCCGTCTGTCGGTCCGTCCGTCCGTCTGTCTTTATTTTGGGAATGCGTGGAGATATCGAGTTGAAATTAAACCTGTATACTCAGGTCTTGTACGAAATCTGCGAAAAAATCAAACTTCTGAGATAAAGTAATAATATACGACCGTTTAAGCTGCAAAAAAACATATATTTCGACACTCGTCAACGGTCAACGGAAAGTACCCTATACATTTCGATTCCTATCCGTTGACCTAGAACTATGACATTTGGCAAGTAAAGTCTCAAAACTATACAATTGTAATTAAATGATAAAAAATGTGTGGCACTCGAGGACTGCCGCGGTAAAGCTATTGCATAGCATTATTTATCAACTTATGCAATTATAATTACTTATTTATTTTTTATTAAGCAGTATTTTTAAGCTATTGAATAGCTTTTATCGCGGGCTCGGGCTTTGAGCGCGGCGACCGAATCAAGAAATTCCGTAACGAAATTAAAACCTAACACCCCCCACTCCGCCTACTATGTAGCTCGGTCGAGCGTTCGCTTAACGTATATGTATATGGTACGACTGTACGAAGCTCGCACGGATCGAGACGAACTACTCCGAAAAGTAAAGGTAGAAAAAAATATGTGTGGCTAAAATATTCTATAAAATTGTCGGGATAATCCGTGTAAAATGAATCCAATTAAGAGTGCGATTTTTATATTTTTAAAGAAAATACAACGTCTCAACTAATTGTATTACAACTAAATCCAGGTGTTGATTGCAGGTCACACCCATTATCTAAACCACACGAACATGAGTGTTGAACACTTCAAAGGAGCGGTAACCCAAAAGTCATCTTCGTTGTTACTAAGACAACCTACATTCTTCAAACCAAAACTATTTGAATCGTTTCCGGCGTATATTTGAATAAATTATGAGCCATTCACCTACTCTTTTTTCTTATACCTTTACTAATATATAATCTATTGCACGGATTGTAAAATAACAATAAAAATGGTTGTCTGTTAAGTAGAATTAAGGTCGATAATTTTACGTGATGACGTCATAAGAAAACATTGATGACATATCGCTATTACTAGGACCTAGTTGAAAACCAGCGTCAGGCGCATATAATATGCGCCTGGCAATAAGCTGAACTGGGTTCCTATTTTGGTGCAGCCAGACACCCATTTATTTTCCGAAGTTTTAATTATTATTTGTATGTTTTTGTTATTTTTATTGCTAATGATTTAATTATAATTTGTATGCTTCAATTACTTATTATTTATCTGAATAGTTTTTAATTAGTAATTGCACTTATTTTCTTTTTTTTCTTTTTATATTGTCTGTTATTACTATTGTTTCGTGTGTTGTTCCAAAATAAATGTATTTTCTTTCTTTTCTTTCTTTCTTTCTTTCTTTCTTTCTTTCTATTCGCGTTGTTTAGAAACCAGCCTATAACGTGACATTTTTTATGAAAACATTGATGTATATCGCCATTCGCGTTACTTAGAAACCAGTCAATAACGTGACACTTTTTCGTGCGTGCCTGGTCATCGATTTATAAGACGTTATCACGTCAAAAACTACAGTAATGTTTATGTAAAACACATTCAAACCGCAAAAACACTTTTATAGATTGAAAAGTATGTTATTAATAATCCAGAAAAACAAATAATGAGGTAAGTAGGAATATGTACAATACATCAAAGATTGATAACTGCAACGATATTTTACGGTAATCAGCCAGAAAAACTGCTGAGGAGAGATCATCATCAGCCTATCGCAGTCCAATGCTGGACATAGACCTCTCCAATTGCATGCCACTTTGTTCTATCTTCGGCTTCTCGCATCCAGCTCCTGCCAGCCGTTTTGCGTATATCATCACTCCACCTGGCTTGAGGGCGTCCTACACTACGTTTGCCAAGCCGCGGTCTCCACTCAAGAACTCGTTTACCCCAACGGTTGTCGGTTCTTCGGCTAATATGGCCAGCCCACTGCCACTTCAACTTGCTAATCCAGTGGGCTATGTCGATAACTTTGGTTCTCGAGGTTGAGGAGAGATGATAGTAGGTATAAAAATGGTTGTCTGTAAAGTCGGTTTACGAACTATAATTTTGAAAAAATAATGATGACATTTTAGTTATATTTCGGGACTTAATCGCGTGAATTATTTAAAGGTACGAACCTTTTATTTACCCGACGTTTCGATCGAATTGCACCGATCGTGGTCACGGGTCGACTGACACTGACAGTCGTATAACATAACTAATATGTATAAAAATCGCGAAAGTTTAAAAACAATAATGATGACATTGTAATAAACAACCATGCCAGTGACAGCTTTAGTTCCAATTGTATCGCATGTCACTGCAATCGCCATTCGCTGATAGGCTGATACTTCAGCCTATCACCAATCGGAACGTGACCGTGACACTTTCCCGTGCGTGCACCCGTTTATCGATTTAAAAGACGTTTTGACGTCAAAACTAGAAATGTTACCAGCTAATATAGGCCAAAATAATATTACGCAAATTATAATATATTTGGATTTCACTATGATGGAAATAGTTTCAAACAGAAGATACAAAAATTGGTCTCTTCTTGTAATGAGGTACTTATTATAAGTTAGTTTAAGTTAGTTTAGATAGTCTTAACTTTTTGTAGTATTTTTTTATCTTTGTCTGATGTTAGTAGTTTAAGCAAATGCTATGTACACCATAAGTGTCATGCATATCAGAATTCTCTCTTATAATAATTGTTTCCCCAAATGTTTAATATGTATGATGTGGTTGTACTTATAAATCTATACTAATATTATAAAGCGGAAGAGTTTGTTTGTTTGTTTAAACGCGCTAATCTCAGAATCTACTGGTCCGATTTGAAAAATTCTTTTTATGTTAGATAGCCCATTTATCGAGGAAGGCTATAGGCTATATAACATAGCGCTACGACTAATAGGAGCGGAGAAGCGACGAGAAATGTTTCAAAAACGGGGAAAAATTACGCATACGAAGTTGCGCGGGACAGCTAGTAAAAAATATAATTGTTCTATGTCGCATATCGTCTCTACCGTAAGAAACACCGGTGATGAGTAACATACGTGGTTCACCAACTTCTAAGTACTCGACCCAAATGTTTGCGCACGTCATGTGCAAGTTGGCTAATACGATTTATGAATGGCACCAAATAAAGTAGCTGTTCAATTTAATGGAAAAGTTTGTACGAAAGTAAGTCACGTGCTTCTATGTCTAGCGTACATGATTAACGAACAAATAACAGAATTCACTTACTATTTGTATGACCACAAGTATGTTTTACTTGATTTATTTATTTGTATTATTCTACTTTACTATAAAATTACAGGGAAATCCAATTATTTAGCGGCATATTAGTTAAATTTCGGGACTTAATCGCGTGAATTATTTAAAGGTACGAACCTTTTATTTACCCGACGTTTCGATCGAATTGCACCGATCCGGCGTGTACAAGGTGGATTGCAGTTGCGGTAGTTCCTATATCGGACAGACCAAAAGGACAATCGCAGACAGGGTCAAGGAACATATCGCTGCTGTAAAAAACCGTCAAGTTTACAAGTCTGCTATCGCTGAGCATTTGTTGGAATCAGGACCAAATCACTGGATAGAATTGCATAAGCCACAGGTACTTTCCACCGATCGCCACTATTATTCCAGGATAGTACGCGAGGCGGTTGAGATCAAGAAGTTTAAGAACTTCAACCGAGAAGATGGATACCGGCTGTCACCATCTTGGAACCCTGTTATCAACAAATGTAATCGTAGCCGTAAAGACACCGCGCCTCAGTGTAAAGACGTTGTAAGTGTATTGTGTAGAAGTACCGACAGTACAAATTATCAAAATTATCAAGACCAGGCGAGGGTAGTTGAAAAACCCCGCGCCTCACGGAGACATCGCTAAGCTGCCATCAGTCGACCCGTGACCACGATCGGTGCAATTCGATCGAAACGTCGGGTAAATAAAAGGGTCGTACCTTTAAATAATTCACGCGATTAAGTCCCGAAATATAACTAATATGTATAAAAACCGCGAAAGTTTAAAAACAATTATTTAGCGGCGTTGTGCTCTTTTTTTGGTATGGGTTAAAAATGTTAAACTCGCGTCAGGATCGCGTGAACCCTGTTCGAAAATTCGTAGATAATGTGATCCTGAAAATTTGTCTAAAAGAAATAATTATTTCCTAACTATTCCAAGAGAGGGGTGCGTCAAGGTGACCCAGTATCACCTAAACCTTTTACAGCAGTTCTGGAAGAGATTCTCCGCCAATTAGATTGGGAAAACTGTGGAATACCAATTAATGGTGATATCTTGTCGCACTTAAGGTTTGCAGATGACTTAATTATTTTTTCAACATCACATGATGAACTGCAGACAATGCTAAATGACCTAGACCAAGTGAGCAGAAATACAGGACTAATTATGAACACACTAAAAACCAAGGTAATGACAAATGGAAAGCAGGAATGTATCCGTATTAACAATGACATAATTGAATATGTAAATGAATATGTTTATCTAGGCCAAATCATTTCACCAATGAACCTAACATCGAAAGAAATTGATAGACGCATAGGAAATGCGTGGAAACAATATTGGAGATTAAAGGAAGTAATGAAAAATAAAGAAATAAGTTTAAGCATCAAAAGTAAACTCTTCGATACTTGCATATTGCCAGTACTCACGTATGGATGCCAAACTTGGGCAACCTCCAAAACACACATGAGAAAACTAGAAACATGTCAAAACGCTATGGAAAGGAGCATGGTTGGGAAAAAAATATCTGATAGAATAAGAACTGCTGATATAAGACAACGAACAAAAGTAAAAGATATAACCATTACCATAAGAAAGCTGAAGTGGAATTGGACTGGACACATAACTCGGGGGAAAGAAAAATGGTCAAAGTCAATTATATATTGGTACACAAGCGACAAGAAAAGGAATCGAGGCAGGCCACTCATGAGATGGATTGATGAAATAAAAGCTGCAACAGGTGTCACATGGACCCGAAAAGCTCAGAATAGAGAGGAATGGAGACAGTTGGGAGAGGCCTTTGCCAAAGGCAAACAGATAGGTGTCGTGGCAAATTAATGTAAAATCTAAATTTAGGAAAACATTGTAAAAATATCTGAATAAAAGGCTATTATTATTATTATTATTATTAACTATTCCAAAATATTCAAAAATGCACAACTTTAATGTTCAAGTTTTCACTTCTACCGGCACACCTGGTTTTTTTTTTAAACATTGATGATTTAATTTAGTTAACATACATAGTAACTACTGGTGGAACTATCCCAACGCAGTCATCGATTGCAGGTAAGTATTCTAAGGCAACATTTACAGAACACATTGCATATCTTGCTTGTATTCCTAAAAACATTCTATTCTTATCCTCCAACATGAATAACTAAGATTAGAGATGCGATGTATTCTATAATAGTTGATTTCTACTGTAATGTTTAATTTCCAGCGATTAAAGTTTCGGTGTATTTGACACTCGTTATATATTATGTTCAACATTCAACATGCCTATCCAAAATATACAGTTGGAACACTACATTTAAGAAAATCACAAGAACCCGCAGCTCCTTCCGCAGAACAGTTTGTCTTGCTTGAATAAAAAGCATTTCATTTTTTTTTTTGGGGCAGCTCACACAATGCTATCTGATCCCAAACTGGATAATTATGGAAACCAGACAACTGATAAACATACTTATATATTTCTAAATACATACATATTATAGATAAGTAACACCCAGTAATTTCAAATGGATAGGTACTACAAATTTCCAAGCACTGATACGGTTAAAAATGTTGTGTACATTTTTCTATTACTTATTTCTGTTTATACTCTGATGTTAATAACATCAGACCAACGATGTAGGTATTCCTTAAAATTCACTGTGATGTTTAAAAAATCAAATTTGCTACAATGACAAGTGGTAAAACTTTATATTCTAAGACTTCTGTAGTCGTTTCCCAAGGGACAATCAAGTTGAGTCGACTCACAACAAATTCAAAGCTTTTTTATTTCTTTACAACATCTGAATAATATAATATGTAAACGTGGGATGTCTTTTCGAGACTGCTAGATAGTTCTATGACTCAAAAATTATGTGACTTTAGTCAGAAGTCTAAAAAAATCACCATTTGTATAATATGACACAGGTCTCCTTTCTGAGATATTCACAATATTTTTTTCCGTTGTCAAAATCGTCTCATAATAGTTAATAGAGAGCTCCGCCTAGAAATGCATCGAGGCGCATGCACGATAATGACTGCCTCTGTGGCTCGGTAGGAGTGTCCGACTGCTACGCAAGAAGTTGTGGGTTCGATTCCCACACGGTACATGACTTTGTGTGACCCAAAAATTGTTGTTCCGAGTCTGGGTGTACTTTGTGTTCGTGAATTGTATGTTTCTAAAGTCCCCCGCGACACAGGGCTTGTACCCTTCTGCGGGAGTCGACTTTTATAAAAAAGAAAGAAAGAATGTTTTTTTCGATTTAGTTTTATTTATTTATTTTACACTTCCTGTAAATACATTGCAAAAGGCGGACTTAATGCCATAGGCATTCTTTACCAGTCAGAGAAACTACATAAGCACAAAACATATACATACTAGGGAACAAATATCATATAACTTAGTAAACAATACATACTTAAAAAAACAATACTATTAAATATATAATTACCTATATATACGTTATATATATAACATACTTACCGAGGTCGAATTATTACTCTGCTGCAGCTTCCAGATAAGTTCTATATAGGTGACGTACTTTATTTTTAAATACGAAACGGCTGGTGGACTATCTGATTTCCACAGAAAATGCATTCCAAAAACGAGAAGCCCTGCATTGGGAATAAAGAATGTACTCGTATAATGCCAGAGCTGTGAGACGGACAGAGAAGTAAAAGGGTATCAGAAGATCGAAGATGTCTTACATGATTATAGCACAGATATTGAAAGTGGGAGGAAAGATAAGTAGGAGCATTAGGAGAATGAAGAAGCGAGAACCATGTCATTTCGGAGCGATAATTCTAATTATGGTCATTTTATTTTATTACTCTCAAATCTAGTTCATAGTACTCCTGAAATAATAATTCCGATCCGATTTAAATCTAGATAAATGATGTCGTAAATGCAATATTACTAAATCCTCAAAAGATGTCACTTTTCCATACGATTTGCTGCCTTGCGTTTTTGCAAGCTTTTTATTAAAGTGCTAAGTTTGTATGTAGCCAAAATTTGAGACATTTCCTACACTTGTCTGAGGAAGAAGAAAATCGATACAAAAAAGAAAAACAATGAAAACCCAAATCAATTTTCCATGGCATATTGGCATAAATATTTGATGTTTAGGTATGCCGATAGAAAAATTGATTTGGGTTTATTAAATTATCCCTTTTGAACAAAAGGTCAAACCTTTTTACATGCATGTATACTGTATTTACATGCACGAATGTATACCTACTCTGAACCAGGGGCACCTGCTTGGATTTGAAGGTAAGTAGATACAGTCGTGTGTACCTAGTATAGATTGTATTTCTTAAACAATTATTTATATCAAAATAAAGTGAACAATAATAAATGTATGGAGGAAAAATTCGTCTCAGGCGGGACTCGAACCCGCAGCCTTAGGGGTACCGGCCCTTAGCCATTACCAAATCCGGTACCGAGACACGCCTGAGACGATTTTTTCCTCCCTACATTTAAACCTAAAAACCAAGCAAGCCAAGTGCATGTCTGGCCATGCACAATGTAGGGTTCCGTAGCTGACCAGCACAATAATACGGTATAAGAAATCGGTTTTCTGTTGTTTTTGTTTCATACTACTAATAACGTTATTTATGTAATTTTCTATTGAATTTGTACGAAAATTTGTTACTTTTCACTTGGTCGGCTATTACTCTTAAACTTGTAAAGCCTAAGTAGAAAAACTATCACAGCTAAGTAGCTGTGATAGTTTTCCTTTTCATCACTTTACATCACTGCTACCTCGAATTTTTGACATCTCCAAAAACAACCACTAGCTTGTAGGGGGGAGGGGGGCATGACTCGAACAAACTATTTTTTTTTAAAGACCTAACTAATGATACCCCATACGATGGGGTAGGTGAGAAAAAATAGGACATAATAGGGATTACCTAGATCGTAATGGGAGACCAAGATTTTATTTTACCACTTTATTGGCGTAAGTAATATGTACATTCATGCAATTTTTTTACAAATTTCTAGTAGTTTCACTTCACATTCTCTGAGCTAAGCTATTTTGGCTACGAAACCCTAAAAAGAATAAATATGATGAAATAATTACAAAAAGTAAAGTGACATTTTTCACAAATGGAACATGGGCCCTAACCGTCTCTAACACTGGAGCTTCAGGATTAGTTGAAGGTTCAATAAAAAAATTAAATTAAAAAAATGGTAACTATTTTTTAACTATCAGTACGAAAATAAGAAATTAATTGTTCTGATTATACTTAATAAACTTACCCGTCTACCAGTTCACATTGATAACCTGAGTTTTTATTACTAAACCATAAAATGTATGCATCGTTGACTCTTTGTAAATAAATAATATTGCGAAATAAAGGCTGGAGTAGACGAGCACTTTTGACCGCTGCGATCAAATCAAACTTTTGCATGAGCTAAAATCATTTCAATCGCGATGGTTCTAATCGATTTCCAATATTTTGGAAGCCGCTTTACCAAAGAAGTTTAAAGAACCACATTTAAAAAAAATTGCTATGCAATATAGCTTTACCGCGGCAGACCACGAGTGCCACACTTTTTTTTTTTAATTGCATAAGTTGATAAAAAATGCTATGGTTTACCGCGGCAGTCCCCTTTTTTTTCTTTTCATTACATTTCGGAGCAGCTTGTCTCGATCTGTGCGAGCTTCGTACAGTCGTACCATATACATATACGTTAAGCGAACACTCGGCCGAGCTACATGGTAGGCGGAGTGGGGGGTGTTAGGATTTATATTCGTTACGGAATTATAGCTTAAAAGAAAATGAAAATATTGAAAATTAGCTTATTTATAAGCCATTCAAGTTGTATTGTGTTCGTCGCGCTATCGTGCTCATTGCATCCCGTAGTATGTAATCCATGTTTATTATTGAAAAATAAGTGATGATTACATTTCACATCACATTCTAAACAAGATTTAGACTGTAAGGATGATTAATTAATTAATTAATCATTGATTAATTACTTGATTGAAAAATATAACCTGGTCCAAAAACTACCCCATTGGATTGTCTTACTGATTCTCAGCAAACTACTTTTAGGTTTACACTGTACCAAGAATAACGTTGTATACATCAGATTGCATATTGCTTATTGTTTTTTTTTTTTACATAAAATTACGTTACCTATAGAAATAAATGCTAAAATAAATGAAGTAAATTGATGAACTTGATTCACATAAGGTAAAAATCGACTCGATCGGTATTTTTTCTTCACAAATCCATTGTTATGCCATTTAATAAATAATAACATTCATATATCAAAACTTTATTTTTTTAAAAAGATATATAAGTTTCTCTGATTGTTTAAAAATCATTTTCTAATAATTATTATTTTACTATCTACCATTTTTATTAAGTACATACGCTCTCAAGTAAATTCTTTGTTTTAATTAATTATGTTTTCAAGTTAAGTGAATTGCATTGTAATTCTTATTGATAATAAAAATCTTAAACCTAAATATCAATGAACCTAAACCTTCTTCGTGATATTGCAGAACGAACGATAGCCCTGGGACTTGATGGTTACTTGAACGTTCAACATGACTGGTGTATTGTCGTCTTTAGTTGCAGGGTTCACCGTTCTCCGAACTGCAAATAAAAAGTTATATCTCTTAATTTCTGGACACGCTTGATTAATGATGTTTGAGATGGCTGATGCAATGAATCATCTGACCCTTCGGAATGTTTTGATACGTCAATGATGTGGTTTAAGGAAGTAATGAATACGTTTAATAATAAATCTTTATGTCAACAGTATATTTTATAAGAGAGCCTTGGTTTGGTGAGTGTTTTCTCTCAAATTGAGCCGGCCAATTGACATTCGTTCATTTAGATCTTACCTCTACAATGCATAATATTAAGAACGAATCTATCACGTATGGCAGACATGTTATTCAGACGGGCAAGCAGAATAATCTATAAAGATATTGTGCTCGTATCTACTTAAAGTTTTAAATATAACGAAGCCTCAAATCGATTTTATGACGACCTTCGTCAGGTAGCGTTGGAATATTGACGTGTCAGAGTTTATTTACTAAGCCAAAGGACAAATATTGTATATGCTACTTATGATATACCTAACAAAAATCATTTTATTGCGTACTAGCAGGCTGTCCCGCGCAACTTCGTATGCGTAAATTTTCCTCGTTTTTGCAACATTTCTCGTCACTGCTCCGCTCCTATTAGTCGTAGGGCGATGTTATATAGCCTATAGCCTTCCTCGATAAATGGGCTATGCAACACTAAAATATTTGAAGTATTTTTTTAGGCATTTCTTGCTAATTACTTTACAAATACAATAATTGCATTTTTGAAAGATAGAAAAATTTGAAGTCCAAGCTCAGGCATCGAACCCGAGACTTCCGTAGCCAGAAGCGAACCACCTATCTGGACTATGTTTGTATTGTATCTGGATAGAGGCCGGGATATATAGCCCGGAAGTCGCTGCGACCTAGAAGATCTATTGTGACGCCTCTTTCTTCCCTAAAGGACATCTCCAAGATTTAGTCTGACCATGTAGTCGACTATGTGTCTTGGTGGAGTGGCCTTAACGTCGTCAGGTGTGATTAAGTGCCCTCCAAGGTGCTGGCTTCTGGTGTGATGAGTTGCCTCGCAGCCACAGAGGATGTGTATAGGTGTTTCTTCATCCTTATGGCAGAATCTGCAAACATTAGTATCGGTGAGACGCATCTTGTGCATGTGTTTGTTTAGTCTGCAGTGCCCAGTTAGGGTTCTAGTAAGAATTCTGATTTGATTCTTACTCATAGAGAGCGCCTCTTTAGTGAACTTTGCATTGAAGCCCACTAGGAGTGCTTTGGAGTGCTCTTGGCCTGGTGACTTTGACCAGAGCTTGATGCTTTGGTTTAGCCCCCATCCTTTGAGCGAGTTAGTAATGAAGCATTTGGGTATACCGCAAAAGGGTTCAGGTCCCCACGCCATCCCCTCTGCCCCCATTCTGGCTAGCTCGTCGGCTAACTCATTTCCTGCGATGCCACGGTGTCCAGGTACCCAACTTAGCGTTACTTTATTGGTTTCACCTAGTTTGTTTAAGGTTTGGACACACTCTTTTACGAGTTTAGAATCCATCTTTTGTGAGCCTAGAGCTAGAATAGCTGCTTGGCTATCAGTAAAGATGGATATTGCTTTATTTTTATAGTCTTTTTGCAGGCTCTCCTGGGCGCAGCCTAGGATTGCGTAGAGCTCTGCTTGGAAAACGGTGGCATGTTGACCGAGGTTGCAGGATCTCTTAACCTTCGGTTGTCCACCGTGGAATCCGGCCCCTGCAAGTCCATCCTTTTTCGAACCGTCTGTGAACCAGATGATATCGTGGAAATTGTACTTACCAGGTGTTTTCTTTTCCCATTCCGATCGATCCGGAATGGTGGTTTTAAATAGTTTGTCAAAGCTGTATTCGGATAGCATGACATCAGATGGCATTGCCATCATTCTGTCTTCTATGATGTCGTTGTGCAGGGTATTCATTACCAGTGATCTCCACTTTGTCCTACCTGCATTTTTAGCTCTAACCATCGCTGCCCTGGCTTCCATTTGCACCTGCACGTGCAGAGGATTCAGGCTGAGCAGTGCTTCGAGGGCCGCAGTTGTGGTAGAGGAAAGTGCTCCTGTGGTCATCGTGGTGGCAATCCTTTGAAGGCTGGTGAGTGCCTCCTTGCATGTGACTTGGTCGGTCTTCCTGTGCCATACGACGCATGCAAATTCATACCTGGACTATGTTACTAGACCTCAAATTTCTCTATCCCTTGATGCTCGTGAGTTGGGCCATCGTAGCGCCATCTAGTCGGTAGTTAAAGAACTATCACGGCTTTTGTTATTGCTTCGTTACAGAGAGCATTTTAACAAATTATGATATCGCAGGCCGAATATTGAAGTAATTTTTATAGGCATTTCTTGCCAATTACTTTACAAATACAATCATTGCATTTTTGAAAGATAGAATAATAACTTCAAATTTTTTTATCTTTTAAAAATGCAATTATTGTATTACTAAAATATTTATTTTAATTCGAACCAGTTCCTGAGATTTTCGCGCAAACAAACAAACAAACATACTCTTCAGATTTATAATATTAGTATAGATACGAAATGAGACGAGCAAATCGTGCGCCTGATGGTAAACGTCACGCTATCCCATAACAGTACCACCCAAATCCTTGTTTGACAAAGATCTGATTGCCACCGTACCGCGCTCCTCATTTGAGACATTAAGTCTCATTTGTCCAGTAATTTTACTTGCTACAGTGCCCTTTAAACAAAACATCGTGATGTGTTAACATCACTATTTCACGGAAGAATAACTGACAGAGCCGTGGTACCAACTGGTACCAACCAAGACGGCCTATAGCTTAGTCCTACCCGGTGGTAGGACCAAACTATAGACCGTCTTGGTTGGTACAGATAGGTCTGTAGTTTTACAGGTGTAAAACTACAGACCTGTCTATGTAGAAAACATATTTCTCAAATTATACCAAATTCCTTATAAGCTCTGGAAATCTTAACCAGTCCCAAAAACACGATATCAAGCTGTTTTACTGATTTATTCTAAAAAGTTGAGGTACTTTTCAGATTTACTGTTGTCGCTCAAACTGAAACATATTTATTCCATAAAACCGAGTCAACCAATTACTATTTTTTTTTATATGTTCGTAAACTTTCGCGATTTGTACACATTATAGAATTTTATAAGCTTCAGGTCTTAATCGCGTAAATATTTTATTTTAAGGCTAAATACCTTTGTTTATTGCCCGACGTTTCGACCGTATTGCAACGGCCGTAGCTTATAAAATTCTATTATATTTTTTGTTTTTTTTTTTATTACATTTTGGTAACATTGTTTACAAAAAAATGACGTCGCCAAACTGCTCGCGCAGTTCGTAGGCGTTCGCTCTTTACACATAATAATTAGCATAAGATCTAAGTGCTACCTTTATCTACAACTTTTCTACTGCTACCTTTATATAACATAATAACATATAAGTTCAGTATTTGTTTATGTAGGTTTCTGCATAAAATGTTGAAAAAATAATTATAAAAGTATACGTAATTCGTATACTTTTATAATTATTTTTTCAACATTTTACCATACAAATGTTATGTGACAGTACCAAGTGTGAAGCTCAAGAGATCTTTCTCTATCTCTCTCACACATAGGTAAAAAATAGTCCGTTTGTCAATATTATTGGCACAATACATTATCTTGTGTGTAATATATCGCAATTTATAACAATTAGTTACGGCCTGACCGAACGTCGACCCTTCGCCCGACATCCTGCGATGCGATAATGTAGGTACTGATCGACTACATAATTTAACTAGAACATTAATGATGTGCATAATTTTTGCATCTATATCTACTTAAGATCAGGAGAATTGTGAATACTTATTTTTACCATATAAACTTTTGCAATTTTAAGGTAAATAATGCGCGTTAATTGCCGTATAATAAATTGATATAGGTACTCATTTTTAATCATACTCGTATTTGTTAAATTAATATTAAAAAGGTTAATTTTCTGAGATTAAATATATATAAAATGACGGCATTGTTTATTGCAAAATTATCAGCAAACTTCAAATATCTGTAATAAATATATTGTGCCCATTGAGGCTGATATATTCAAACTCGTGTACTCTTCTTTTAATATTTTTGACCTCTTGTTTTTACATCAGTCCTCTAATATTGTGTATAAAATAATGGTGGCAGCGCCTTACCTGATACAGTTTATAAACAAAGAAACATCGTAATTTTCATTGTCTGTTCTTTTCTCCGGCTTTACTTTTGCGAACAGGCATTACTTCGACTTTTCATAAGTATAGTATTTTGCTTCCTAAATAAATAAAGATTTCTTATTATTATTAGATAGGTAACCAAACAATTCCCACCCAGGATAAAACTTTGTGTTATGAGCACGGTGGTTTATTCTGTGTCTGGGTATTATATATAAGTATGTTTATCAGTTGTCTGGTTGCCATAGTCAAGCTCTGGTTAGTTTGGGATCAGATGACGTTGTGTGAGTAGTCCCAAGATATTATTATTCTTATTAGTTAAAGGCAATCTGGCCGATTTGCCAGTCAATTTTTAGCCAGTGTCGACCGTTTAAATTTTTAACTTGACAAAGACTCTATCTTTCCCATAGACTAGGTCCATTACACACGTTCCGGTTTCAAACCGACTCCGCGACCAACAAACCGGTGCCGGATTAAAAGGGCGCAAAGTGTATGGCGACGTACGGTAGCATTCACATGTTCCGGCGTGGGTCCGGTCCGGCCGCCATATTTTCGCCGACGGATTGCCGGCGACTGAGAGAAGTAACAGATTTTACTAGTAAGTAATAGATTGCCGATGCATTCGCTGTTGTTAAATTTAGTTGTACCACACTTCGAACATGACGCTCGATGTTTTGTTACAACCTGATTTACCAATGAGCGTTTTGGTGTAACGGGAGTGTATGCAAGACAGAATGAAATGTTGTAGATAAATGTTCACTCGCCTTACAGCATTTACCTGTAATTACGTCGAACACAGCGTTGAGCATTCGCAAGAACGTTAAATTAAATGGAAATACTTTAGAAAACTGAGTATTTGACTGTATCGTGCCATTCGTAAGATTGTTACAATACATTGTAATGCTCTAGCAAATGATCAAGTGTATACTCACCCTAGTGTGTTTTCTCTGTTTGCCGCCATTTTCACAACTCTCCTATATAAGCGTCCTGTAAACGATCAAATTTATTTGATAATCAAACTTCACGTTTTCATCAAACACTAGCTAAAACGTTCAAACCAACCATCAAACAAATTTGTCAAACAATGTGCCAGACTCGGGTTTCTCGATGCCGGTACTTGCCGTCGTGCTAAATATAAATACTTACAATGCAAGCATTTTTGGCATTGACTCATTGCGTATTATGAAAAAAAAATGATACATAAATTCTTTTTCCGTATTTCCGCCAGTACCTACCGGCACTATTATCTATGCTGTTGCTGCTAGAAGGCGTAGCGTCTTCCGTAATGCCAAATTTTCCGTAGTTTAGTATTCTGTGCAAAAGACTGAAGCGCCCCACTATGGGCTCAAAGCATGATTTGCGTCTCAAAAATCATTTTTCCACTACTCATAACTGCATAATTCCACTAATTAGAATGTGTAACTGAATAACTGATACACCATTTAGCGCTTGTAAAATGGACTAGAATTAACTTTTTGGTACTAGTACTTGACCTTGAAGTTTAAGTTTTAAACGATGCCATTTAAAGAGAGTAAAATACAAGATGTTTACATGACTATATTTCTATATTTTTGGAATAAATCATATAAGTGTGCTATATGGTTGGAAAGGTAATTTAATAAGGTATTGATTTATGAAATAATTGGGTGAAAAACCATTAACCAGAAAAATACACGTAATTTTTTCCGCAACACTGTAATTTTCCAGTCATTAAAACTTTGAACAGAGCTTTGACAGTTACCTCCACTTCCCTCCAGTCTCATTTTACATTCATCGGATACTTCAGTATTTGTATATTATAGTTCAAAAAAAAAATTCTACCCAAAACCACCCATGGGACGTATTCATGAACAAAAGGAGACGAATGAATTTTTTTCGAATTTCATCTTAGGTTGATTTCTTGATGAGATGCATTACATTTTATAATTTTTACATCACTATGCACATTTTTATGAAAAACTAGTTGTCACCCGCGGCTTCGCTCGCGTGAACGACATTTATCGTCATTTGGGAACCGTACATTTTTCGGAATAAAAAGTAGCCTATGTGCTATTGTAGACTATATCTGTGCCTAATTTCATTCAGATACCAGCCGTTCTAGTGTGTTGGAGTAACAAACATATATAACATAACATAACAAACTTTTTAGGAACAAAATGAGTAGAAATAATAAAAATAATCACTCAATTAGTGTCTAACATCTAAAAAAGGAAAAATATTAATTTGCCTATCAGTAGCTTTGATATGTCTAAAACTTTTATTTGTATTAGTTTGGCGTTGATAACATTATATTGTTCTCACGGGAACATAATAGAATAGGTAATTCATTACTGTAGTAGATAAAATGTGGTTTCATTATCACAAACTGATTTTTGTGTGAAAGTGGTTTATTGGAAACCACAAGATAACAACTATTCATGATATTTGCTATACAAATAAGTATAAAATAGTAAGTTTTGACTGCATCATTACAGTCTACTATTGGATTCTAAGAACGTTTAGTTCCTAAATTGTCACGCAAAATGAGTGAATTCGTCGTGTCACGTAGAGAGTTTTGCCTTTTTTTCATTGATAATGGCACTGAACAAAAAGACATTCAACATTACTTAGAAGAACATCATAATCTATCATCTTCGAATAGTCGAAAAGTCTTGGCAAGTATACAAAGACAGCTGTTGTCGAAGTTTCGAGATCGCTGGACCACAGCAAGGAGCTCTAAAGATCGTTTTGTAACTAATAATTCAGCATGGCTGGACGGGGATTTTAAGGTGCAACTTGACGAAGATTTGAACATTGAACCTTCAACATCTGGAGAACGCGGGCGTCCATCCAAATCATACAATGACCTATCAGAGAAATCAAAGAAACGCAAGAACATGGAGTTGGTTCAAGAATATGGCCTAGAGTATATTCATAACGCATATGTGCAAGGATTGAGATCTGAAGGTGAGCCGGAAGAAGCTTCGGTAATTGCCATGATGCGAAGCTGTAATAGAGACGAGAAAAAGGTGATAAAGAAGAAATTGTTTCATGAAACCATCAATGCAAGCAGTTTTTCTGCAGACGAAGCTTTGGCCCTCTACGCAGATTTGGATCTCTCAAAATCGCAGTACGCATTCATAAGACTCAAACTTATAGAAAAGAACTCCGACATGTTACCGTCATATAAAATTTTAAATAACGCAAAGAGTATGTGCTATCCGCCTTCTTCGAGTATTGAAGTAACAGACACAAGTGCTAAAGTAAAGCTACAAGATTTGCTGGATCATACTATTGGCCGTATTTTGATGATAGGAGGTGTTTATAGACCTTCACAAAGACGTCTTAAGTTGTTTAGCAAATGGGGATGTGATGGTTCATCAGGGCAAAGTGAATACAAACAAGTACTACAGGATGAAAGTGACTTAATTGCAGACGCTAACTTATTTATGAGTTCGTTGGTTCCTTTGAAGCTGACAGATGAAGATACAAATGAGGTAGTTTGGTATAATCCTGCCTGTTCTTCTGTCCGGTATTGCCGTCCTATATTAATGGAATTTTCGAAAGAAACCCCTGAAAAAACTCGGTCTGTAGTGAATGATATAAGATCACAGATTAATGGTCTTCATAACTCACATATACATAAGAACCAGCAGATTATCGAAATCAATCATGAGCTATTCTTAACTATGGTTGATGGAAAGGTGGCTCAAGTGCTTACAGACACAAGTTCTAGTGCTGTGTGTACAATATGTGGTGGTAAACCAAGTGAAATGAATAATTTAGACAAAATAGTATCGAAACCTGAAAATGAGACAGCTTACGAATATGGTTTGTCTACGTTACACGCATGGATAAGGGCCATGGAGATGATTTTACATATCTCATACAATCTGTCCTTTAAAAAATGGTCCGCTAGAACTCCAGATGATAAGCAATCTAAAGAAGATAAGAAAAAAATCGTCCAACATCAATTTCGAAGCCAAATGGGATTACATATTGATAAACCACGTCAAGGAACTGGAAATAGTAATGACGGAAATACAGCTCGTCGATTTTTTGAAAACTACCACTGCACTTCGGAAATCACAGGAGTGGATGAAGATTTGATCAAAAGATTGTACATCATCCTTCAGACGTTGGCATCAGGTTTATCTGTCAATCCAGAAAAAATTGGAGAATATACGCGCACTACTGCCCAATTGTATCTCACCAAATATCCATGGTTTTATATGCCCTCTTCTGTACATAAAATCTTAATACATGGAGAAAGTATACTAAGACATTATGCTGTTCTACCTATTGGACATTTATCGGAGGATGCTCAAGAATCGCGGAACAAGGATTACAAGAAAATCCGACTGAATCATGCCAGAAAGTATTCTAGATCAGCAACCAACGAAGACGTATTTCATGGCCTTTTGTTTACCTCAGATCCTTATATATCAAGCATAAGAAAACCAGCATACACTATTGCAAAAGATCTTTTTGATGAGGCTAAGAACCTGTTAAATATTTAAATATACGCATAGTTTTATTTTATACTAATATTATATTTAAGTTTAGAAATTTTGGAGAGACATGTCTCCTATGTTGTAATTTTCTCAACTATCACGTTGTTTAGTGATATAATAATAATACCTTATAATTATTTACTTACTAATCACCTTCATGTTTCCGAAATATTCAAATAGTAAAACAAAAATGTAAATTTGCATGAAAATGTAGCGTTTTTTAAATTTGTTTGATTATATATATGTAATAATAAAAGAAATACATAAAGCTAATGGTATCATTTCATAGCCCATATATTGGAGATTCTGTATGCAAAATTTCGTATTAGTAGGTGTAATAGGAAAAAAGTTACAGATTTTTGAGACGCAACTCACGCTTTGGTCCCACGCCCCGTAAACGATGCAAATGTTTGTCTCTTGTGATCTTATTTGACAAACACCGCTGTACACGTTCAAACATGTTTGTCAAACAATCATCAAACACAACGTCAATTCAAGTTTTCATCAAACACATCAAACACGTAGATCGTTTGACAAACACTTCAAACAAAGCAGTCGTTTGACAAACATGTAAAAATTGACAAACAATTTGCTGGTTTACAGGGCACTATAGTTTTTAAGCCATCGATTAAAATCACCTCTATACAACAAATACTTGTAGTATAGAGGTTAGTGATTACAATATTCCAAAGACTCTTGTTGTCTCTCTTAATAAAAGCAAAATCAGCATTATTAGTAAAAAAAAAACGAGTTGGAATATTCGTAAAGCTTGTAAAACCGAATGGATTTTACGTGAATAAACGTGATATATACGTCTGCTATTTTTGTTCAAAGAAAGCATTTCAATATTTACAAAACATAGACAGATAACAAGATCCGAGTAAAGAATTCGGCCGACAGTCAGTTAATGGGAAATGTTTAGGCCGAAAATAGAAATTCGGTCAAAGACCACGGTTGCTATTTAGCTTCTAAAACGTGTTAAGTGTAGCCGACCATTTGTTCCCAGTTCCCACAATCACTGTTTGCGTATTACCTGGAAAATTTAAATATTCGCCAACGCAGTACAGTTTACATGTAGATAAGTTGTTTTTAAGCTGTAAAGGAAAATTTGCAGACGCTTCTTAAAGAGCTGAAGGATATGTGATGCAAATGTTAGAAATTAACATATTTTTCTATACTAATATTATAAAGCTGATAAGTTTGTTTGTTTGTTTGAACGTGATAATCTCTGGAACTACTGGTCCGATAAAGTATTTTACTGTTGGATATATGGACCCATTTATGGAGGAAGGCTATAGGCTATATAACATCAAGCTACGACCAATAGTAGCGGAGCAGTAATTAAACATGTTGCAAAAACGGGGAAAATTTACGCAGACGAGGTTGCGCGGGTCTGCTAGGTGGTACTAAATAAACAACACTATTCTACAGTATGATGTAAGAAAAGAATGTCAAAAAACAATTATTATTTTGTGTACGATATAATAATAATATAATATCTTGGGACTCTGGTTCTCCGGTAACCAGACAACTGATAAACATACTTATATATTTCTAAATACATATATATTATAGATAAATTACACCCAGATACAGAATAAACACAAAGTTTTATTCTGGGTGGGGATCAAACCCTCTACCTCCAGCTTAGCAGTCATGGTCACCAACCACTAGACCAACATGCCAGTCAGTGTCATATGTTTTTATATTGTCCTGATTTCGGAAATGCTTTCCTCCTGGTCGTAACGTACCTACCTAATTGGTTATTAATGAGGTTACCTCGGATTAATGCTTGTCTACTAATTTATGTTATCCTGGGTACGAGTTTATGACAGTTTAGAAGATTAAAACAAATAAAAGTTATCGAATTCGTGCCCATCATCGAGATTGTGTTAGACAGTGAGTTTGTGTAGGTAGCCATAGATTTTCAATTCAATTCAATAAAAAATCTTTATTCACTTAGGATGCTTAACAACTCGTGTGATATGTCGGGATTCTACATGTACATGTAATGCGAAGTTCGCAAACAATAGTTAAAGCCGGAGAAAAGAACCTGGCAATAAAAACTCGCAGCCACTCTTTTCAAATTGCCAATTTTACAATGTTTGAATATTTATAAACTTGATATGGGGGTAAGGTGCCGCGACTAATATACTATACACCATGTTTAAGGACTGATGCAAATTGTATTATCAAAAAGTTGAAACATGAGATAAAGTAAAATCAGCCTTAGTGGGTACAATATAGTAGGAGCGTCTACTTACAACAAAGGTTTCTGCCAGTTAGTTAGATGCTATTCTCGTATATTTATCAGTTGTCTGGTTTCCATAGTACAAGCTCTGCTTAGTTTGGGCTCAGATAGCGTTGTGTGAGTTGTCCCAAGATATTATTATTAATGGGGTAGTTTTTGGACCATGTTATATTTTTCAATTAATTAAATCGTCTCTTATATTTTAATAATAATTATGGATTACATACTACGAGACGCAATGAGCACGATAGCGCGAGTTGTTGGGGTATTGACCTGAGCTTTGCACTAAACCAAAAATTTTAATGAGACAAAAAAAATGGTAAATTTAAGTCGGTTTACGAACTATAATTTTACGTGATAAGAAAACATTGATGACATATCGCCATTCGCGTTGCTTAGCAACCAGCCAATATCGTTAGTTCCAATTGTTACTGCAATCTCCATTTGCTGTTGCTTAGCAACCAATCAATAATGTGACTTCTTAGCAACCAATCAATAACATGACACTTTTCCGTGCGTCCACCTGGTCATCGATTTATAAGACGTTATCAATGCAAGAACATAATACATAAATAGAATACACTTTCCTAAAGTCCAAAAGGGGCAGGTGTCATTCACTGCATCTCCATTTATCTACTACGATACGAATATGTGAGTTTCACTATTATAAATAGCCAACACAATATACTGTCCCCAGGTGTTATAAACGGACGATGTCCATAAGCTGAATAGAGATACCTTTTGTACGTCTAACTATCATCGTTATAATATGCATACTCACAGGAGAGCTCATTGATATGACAATCTTATATATCTTGTAAATACTTTATTCTTGAATACCTATGTAAAATATACAGTACTTTTTTTTTTTTAAAGATAACTAGCAATGTGGGATTGTAGTCCCACATTACTAGCAATCCTGTTAACCCCTCCAGCTAAGCTCTATGGCTTGTGTTAGGAGTGGGTTCACGTCGGTAGTATAATGATCAGGATTCGAACCCACGACCTCACGATTGCGAGACCGATGCCTTAGCCATTAGGCTACCGCCACTTGGCTCAAACTTCGAAAAAAGTTATGTTACATAAATCACTACTATTACTATTACTACACTATAATAGTTATTACTACATTAGGTACCTTAGAATTCGAGATTCCTGAAATCCTTTCTTATTCAATAAGTATCAGAGCCCCTAGACTGGTGGCTTGAATGACATTGGTGCACGCGCAAAACAGCGAATGTCATATTAAAAACTATATGTATATTCGCAGTCTTGCAAGCGCAACGACATAATTCTACTTATGCCACTTGTCTAGGGGCTCTGTACGACATAAAATAAGAAAGTTTGTATAAAATTTCTACTCTCTAGATCTAAGGGTTAAGGCTGGATGTTGATGAGTAGATGAATGATGCAGGACTTTATTTTTTTTACAATAATATTTGCACTGAGCTTAATATTATAAGCTTCGTTTGGGTTAATTTGATGTTTTTTTAGGGTTTTTTTACTCCAGTCATTTTGTTATAAAACGCCAAGAAGAGTTTATTTCCTGGCACCTTTATTCCTAATTTATATCATCTAGGAAAACTGATTATAATAAAAAAAACACACTTTTAGCTTTATGTAATAGGTTACCTACCTATAGTACTCCTAAATGAAGCAGTAATGAAATATGCAAAATGAGCACCTTTAAGTATAGTAATTTATAGGCATTTCTTGCCAATTACTTTATTAATACAATAATTGCATTTTTGAAACATAGAAAAATTTTAAGTCCAGACCCAGGAATAATAATAAGAAAATACTTCTATCAGGACTAGGACTAGGTTACTAGACCTCAATTTTTTTTGGCATACGGAAGTCTCGGGTTCGATTGCTGGTCTGTACTTCAAATTTTTCTATCTTTCAACAATGAATACTAGTATAGTATTATATTATCTGTGCTCTAAGTATGTTCGTTACCTACAATTTAAAATATTGCAAAAATAAATATGATGATATAAATTGTTTAAACAAACTTTCGAAATTCGGTCCCTCTATTAGTTTGATAGATTATAGATTTTTATATATTTATTTTGACGTCGAAAAAACAGTTAGTACGGGTTCCCTAGAACAAATTTTAAAATGATACATATCAAACTGCAATTGGCTACCCTAGCTTCGTATCGACGAGACGCCCAACTTTATATAGTGGTACGTTAGTGACAAAACAGCTGTTAATTATTACAAACTTAACTTTGCCGTTGGAAAACTATTATCCCCATACAACAACATAGGCC
This sequence comes from Herminia tarsipennalis, assembly GCA_945859575.2. Taxonomy (NCBI): domain Eukaryota; kingdom Metazoa; phylum Arthropoda; class Insecta; order Lepidoptera; family Erebidae; genus Herminia; species Herminia tarsipennalis. The sequence continues at coordinate 10,356,311 of OX243842.2, read as the reverse complement.
GCAGTTAGTTTACCAACCGCAAATAAAATTGTTATTAAAAAATGACTTCAATTTCATTATGTAGGTATATCTGGAATAATGTAGGTACAGTCAACTAGAAAAGAAAAGAATACTTCAAATCGGTGCAAGTAGTTGCGGAGATTGCCCCTATTGTTTACTAATATTAAATTATTTGGTTTTCGTAAGGGTTCCATACAGCGTATTACACTTTACAGGCAATATTGAGAGTCAAAATGACTAATCATCTATTGAAGTTCTGAATCATGATATTGGATGTGGGTCAGTTACAAGATTGGTCAGTATGGGTCAATTTGTAAAGGATATGCCTTAAGTCAACGTATTAAATTTATGCCAATAAAATAATGAATCATCAATTTGAACCCTGTGAAAAGGTTCAATTGTCGTCGATGTAAAGGCTCCCGAGTGCGTAACTGTTCGTAAAAATAAGTATCATAACTTTACGACGAGTAATAGGAAAGTGTACTACACCTGGTGCATTTATTTTCCACTAACGGATAGTTAACTATCTATGTTGATAAACTTTCGCAATTTGTACACATATAAAGTTAAACATAATAATTTAGGGTAAAATACTTCGTTTATTGCCCGACGTTTCGACCATATTGCAATGGCTGAAATACGGTCGAAACGTCGAGCAACAACAAAGTATTTTACCTTAAATTATTCACGCGATTAAGACGCGTAGTTTATATAATTTTATGAAGTTAACTATTTGGAATGCGCAATCAAATCACTAAACGAATTGTATTAAAATTTGGCACTAGATATTATGACGAAAGAATACGCATGAGAAATTTAATACGGCATTAAACAGGGGTTTATTCTTTTGTTACTAAAGGTAAGATTTTTTTATCTTAAAACGACTCATACAACGCCATCTGATCCCAAACTAGGCAGAGCCTAGTGCTATGGCAACCAGACAACTGAAACAAAAAATAAACATACATAAATATTTTTCAATACATTTTAAAGTTGCCATATGGTACCGGCTTAATAGTAATACCTTTCTTCCCGTGGATATTATCAAGGCGACTAAGGGGAGGCAGCAACGTCCTCTGCGTACTTTAAAGCCTAACTGCGATCGCCAACCCGCTCGCCAAGTGTGGCGATTATGGCAATTACCCCGAGAATCTACAATAAGTAGGTTCTACTGGGGAGACCCGTACCCAGCAGTGGGATATCATATGGGTTGTTATGTATGTATAGCTTAATTAGGTACAGACATAGAATAAACCATCGTGCTCATCACAAATTGTGATCGAATCCACGACCTCTGGCTTAGCTGTCAAGGCTACTAACCACTTTGCGTTAAGGTTAAAATAGGTAGGTATATCGACTTACTTTTTTTAGCATATTAAAGCTTTTTTACCTGACTGTAAAGAAGGGTTATGTTTTCCGCGCGTATCTTGTATGTATGTATGTATGTAATATTCTTTATTACCTGATATCTCACAATCCACTGAACGGATTTATACAATTCACACATCGTTATATTCGTCTTATTTGCCCAAGTGTTCTTAGATAGGTGACGTTTTTAAAAAACAAACATGGCGGCTATGAGAGGTCAAAATAAAGAGGTGTGAAAAAAAAGTTGTTTCGAATACTGCAATATGGGTATCAAATTAAAGAGCTCATCATAAATATTTCAAAAAGGTATAACATGATTATGACTGTAATACTAAAAAAGTTAGTTAGTAACCATTGTTTTTTCAATTTTCAATACTTGACAATAGCTGTGATAAAAGTAAGTTTATTTTTATAATTTATTTTTTTATTAGCTTTAAAATTTGTTAACAAAGTTGCTATAGCAGCCATTCATATATATTTATGTAAAATATATAATAATATTATTAAGAAGAAAGTTTTCATTGTTTGTTTGCATTGAATAGGATTTTAAATAAGTATTATTTTACTATTAGAAAGCTTCATTATCGGGGAGTAGTAGCATAAGCTATATTTTATTGTCAAAAAAATAGAGATCCCTACAAAAATTACAATAATGTAGCTCAAGGTATAAAAAACTACGATAACTAACTACCCGTGCAAAGCCGGGGCAGGAAGCTAGTCTTTAATACTTTTGTCAATGGTTTATTTAGCAACTTTGTTATTGAACATTCCACATTCATTTCGGTTTTAGTTTAGGTTTAATAATAATCTAAAAAATCTTTATAAAATTAGGAAGCAAAATACTACACTTGAAAAATGACGATTCTACATGTATGTAATGCCTGTTCGCAAACAATAGGTAAAGCCGGAAAAAAGAACGAGGCAATAAAAACTCGCGACCACACTTTTGAAATTGCCAATGTTTACAATGTTCCTTTGTTTATAAACTGTATATGCAGATAGTGCTGCCACTGCCACCATTATATTATACACCATATTAGAGGACAGATGCAAAAACAAGAGTTAAAAAAATATAGAAAAATTAAAAAACCCACTTGCACTAAAAAGATGGGAACAAGATCCCCTACATAATTATATAATTTCATGCAGTCGGAGGCATTCATGCTTAAGATGAGCCCTTTAATTTGATAGGTACCCATATTGCAGTATTCAAAACAACATTTTTTTTACACCTCTTTATTTTGACATCCCACAGCCGCCATGTTTGTTTTTTCAAACGTCACATATCTAAGAACACTTGGGCGGTCAAGACGAATCTAATGACGTCTTAATTGTATAAATCCGTTCAGTGGATTGTGAGATATCATGAAAGATACATACAAACATACATACTTACATACATACAATCATACATACGAAAAACATAACCCTTCCTTACAGTTGGGTAAAAAAGAGTTATAAAATATTATAAGTAACAACTTAAAAACCACAATTGTCTCAATTTAACAAGGAAACGGGACTATACCTGTGGCGTTTTACAGTTAGGTAAGTAAGTACTCGTAATAGGTTTAGGTTAGGTACATGTTAATGACGTATGAGAGTCATATAGACCGTATTGAGGAATAACCAACTGGTAAAATGATTCACATTAATTTCATACAAATACTACACAATTCACTTAAATCATAGATCTAAATAAAAATGTAAATACTCATATTTACCATTTAAGGCTAAAAGGTAATAAAGGAGACTATTTTCCCTAGTTTTTATGGTAAAAGAATGTAGATGTCAAACTATATAGATATAAAAGGATATTTATATATAGTTTGATTTTAATTATACATAACTGTTACGACAATATTGTCCATCTATGTGTCATTATTATCCAGTTTGGATATTTCAATGCTTATAATTCAATTACGGAATGCTATGTTATGGTAAGTGTGATTAATTGAAAATTATGAATAATATTCGATGATTATTAATAATTACCGGAATTCGAGGTAAAAGTAAGAAATTAATCACTTTTACCGATGAATATTAATAATTTAACCTTATTATAACTAGCTGTCAGTGTAGTATAATTTTTCCCCGTTTTTGCAACATTTCTCATTGCTGCTCTGCGCCTATTAGTCGTAGCGTGATGTTATATAGCGTATAGCCTTCCTCGATAAATAGGCTATCCAATAGTATAAGAATTTTTCAATTCGGATCAGTAGTTCCTGAGATTACCGTGTTCAAACAAACAAACAAACAAACTCTTCAGCTTTATAATATTAGTGTAGATGATGCATGACGGGGATTATTATGTGGGGACACAGTACAGATATCCATGAGCTATACATCGCTCAAAAAAAGTGTATAAAATGTATAATTTATAACATTCGACCACGTGAATCTTGTATTTTATAGGTTGATGTGTGTTTAATTTGTTAAATATGTGATGTGTTTAATTTATTATAAATGTGATGTGTGAAATTTGTTATATAAATCTTAGTTCTTGAGAACATCAGTATTTTTTATTTTTCTAACTTGCTAATAATGCGTTTATTATAACTAAACTGAATCAGGGACTCTAAAACCTTAAAGAGAGAGGTGTATAAGAGTTAGGTCCCTTATTAATCTAATTCGTTTCCAAGTAAAACCTTTGATTTAGGACCCTAGTGTAAGTTTTTGAGTACTAAGATGACGATCTCATCGCAGTACCTAACCTACAACGAATTATGTAAGTGAAATTACGTTCAACGAATAAATATGTTCTTGATTTTTTCTTGTCTCGTTTTCTTGATTTCTTTAAGTCTTTTGAAGGTTGTATCGACAATTCGAGCAAATGCTAAAAAATAAATCAGTTTTTCATCTTGTAACATTGGTTTACTGATTGTATAACGGTTAATTTTGACAGTTTATAATTTTATAACAGATATTAATTCTAAGAACTAAAGTTAGCTGTCAAAAGCGTTATTGAAATGATCTTTGTTATTTTTCTATCAAAATTGTAACCCGAATTAGCGGGGAGTCCCAACGATAGTTTAAAGTCAAAGGTAAGATTTTCTACCCGTTGACGATTATTGAGACGTATAAATGTCAGTTTCGCTACCTAAGTTAGCAATTTCTACAGGCAGTTATTGGTAGTTACGTTATTGAGACCTTGCTGAGACGTTATTGAGAACTGATTCAACAATTCAACAAAAAACTATTTGAAAATCAACACAATGTTGATTCTGAAATTGCTGAATTCTCATACCTATCTAATGGTATGTACTAAAAATACTTAATTTAAAAAAGGAAGTACTTAAAGGTTTAATATCTATACAATAGAAAGGTAGGTAGAAGTATTAACAATACTTAACTAGTCATGTTTCTGAAATTCAACGACGTTGTCGTGACAAACCATCATTCACTTGTATTATTAGAAATATCAATCTGCTGTATACCTGCCCTTTTCATAAGGGCACTTCGTGGAATTATATATTGACTTGTTATTAAAGGCTTTCTGATACAGACTGTAGAGCTTGTTCACGTGTTTATATAATAACACAAATATTCAGGACAGGACAGGGGCTTCGATTTAATAAAAAATATGTGAGACACTGAAGAGCCAGTTGTTACGTCTCTGACATGAGTGCTCCATATATATTGTTTTAATAATAATAATAAAATCATTTATTTGTTGAAAAACATACAATTTAGATAAAACCCACCAAACTGCAGAACAGTTTGTCTGCGGGTAATAATAGTATAATCTTCCATAATTATCTTTATACAGGTTGTAACAGAAAGGTGTGGTCATATTCAAGGGTTGGTATGGGCCCATGATACTGAGTGCACATACCTAATTTTATCAAAATCGGAGTACCCTAAAATAATATTGATTATTATTTCATTTTTTTATTTATTTATTTATTTATTTATTTATTTATTTATTTATTTATTTATTTATTTAGATGCACAAAACACATTACAATCGTAAAATAAAACTAAGTTACAAAGTTTGTTTATTTATGAAAGAAAAAGTAGTTAATTTAAAAAAGTATGACTTAAAAAGTTCTATGCCATAATAATCCAATCGAATTTTGTACCAGGGGAGGTATAATTCTTATGCCATGCGACTTTTACTACTGAATTTTGACAAAAAGAATATGCTTTATCTATGTAATGATAATGCAACCAGCTATGGCACCATGGTAGATGCAATACTGATAACATACCCTATCCGCTGCTGAAATTTGACCACACCTTTCTGTTACACCCTGTACTACGCAAATAACATTGCATCTGCGAATTTTATCATCACCACCATCCATGCAGTCATATTCAGCACAATTTTTTAGAACACAGGGTTTTTCCTTCGGAAAGGATTCTGACTGAACTCTGTCAGTCGTGGTATAAGGCACAGAGAAAGTAATTACTACGTTTTAGTACGAGACCAATCTTTGGTTCCCGACTCTTCGCCTTTGCCCAGCAGTGGGAAAACACGGGCTTGTAATAATAAATAGGTTTGTTTAGCTTTCTACCTGAATAGTAAATATAGATTAAAACAATAGATTTTTTTAGGTATCAGTCAACTTCAAACCACTGTTGCCAGATTACGGGAATTCTCAGTAAATTCGGGGGGTTTTTTAGACTCTTTGAGAAAATTCAGTGGGTTATATTCTTATTTTATTTTTCTTCCTCTTCTTCATTAATTGCAACCTCCTTTCCCTGTCGTAAGCTCTTGACAATTTTTATTTTCAAGTGTACCTTTTTACGATCTTGGTGGGATTTCAAACTCCCAACTTTTTCGGGGATTTTGGAAAAAGTTGAAATTTACATGGCTATTTGGCAACACTGTCCGAAGCTTATACTTACTCATCAGCAAACCCGATTCAACCAATCCACATTAAACCCGCTCTTTATTTTTGAGAAAACTATATATAATTTAAGGGGGGCAGGGAGCAAACTGTCTGTAGTCACGCATTATTTCGGTCATTAGTAGGTACTTAACAAAATATATATCATCATCATCATCATCATCATCAGCCTATCGCAGTCCACTGCTGGACATAGGCCTCTCCAATTGCACGCCACTTTGTTCTATCTTCGGCTTCTCGCATCCAGCTCCTGCCAGCCGTTTTGCGTAAATCATCACTCCACCTGGCCTGAGGGCGTCCTACACTACGTTTGCCGTGCCGTGGTCTCCACTCAAGAACTCGTTTACCCCAACGGTTGTCGGTTCTTCGGCAAATATGGCCAGCCCACTGCCACTTCAGCTTGCTAATCCGGTGGGCTATGTCGATAACTTTGGTTCTCTGCCGGATCACCTCATTTCTGATTTTGTCCCTAAGAGAAACTCCGAGCATAGCCCTTTCCATAGCCCGCTGAGCGACTTTGAACTTGTGGACTAGCCGTACCGTCAGTGTCCACGTTTCGGCTCCGTATGTCATGACGGGTAGGACGCACTGATTAAAGACTTTAGTCTTTAGACATTGTGGGATCGACGATGAGAAGACTTGACGTAGCTTACCAAACGCTGCCCAACCCAACCGAATTCTCCTGTTCACCTCGTCCTCGAAGTTGTTTCTACCTAACTGCAATGACTGCCCGAGGTACACATATTTTTGAACAACTTCGAGAACGGCGCCGTGCACCGCTATCGGTTCCGGTAGTACATGTTTATTGAACATGACCTTGGTTTTATCCAAGTTCATCCGTAGGCCGATGCGTACAGAGGAGTCAGCCAGGTCATTCAGCATCAGTTGCAGGTCCTGCAGCGTTTCCGCCATAATGACAATGTCATCTGCAAATCGCAAGTGAGAGATGTATTCACCATTGATGTTGATGCCCCGCCCTTTCCAGTGCAGCGTCTTGAACATATCCTCCATTGCATTTGTGAACAGTTTCGGGGAGATAACGTCCCCTTGCCTCACTCCTCGATGCAATGGTATAGGTTTTGTTGCCTGATTCTGTACTTGGACGGACATTGTTGCGGCTTCGTAGAGACATCTCATCACTTGGATATATCGCCAATCTACTTGGCATCGCTGCAGAGACTCCAGAACGGACCAGATTTCAATCGAGTCAAAGGCCTTCTCATAGTCCACGAATGCTAGACACAGGGGCTGATTATACTCTTGGGTCTTTTGTATAATCTGCCGCACTGTGTGGATGTGGCCTATGGTGCCATATCCGCTCCGAAATCCAGCCTGTTCCGGTGGTTGGAATTCGTCAAGTCTTCGCGCAAGGCGGTTCGTGATGACTCTTGAGAATAGCTTATAGACGTGGCTCAGAAGAGAAATAGGTCGGTAGTTCTTCAGCCGGGTCTTATCTCCTTTTTTGAAGAACAAGACGACTACGCTTATACTCCACGCCTCCGGAGTTCTCCCTTCGAACAGGACAGCATTAAAGAGCTTTTGGAGCTCCCTCAGTACGGGTTTACCTCCAGCCTTTAACAGCTCTGTTGTAACGCCATCCTCTCCAGGGGCTTTTCCATTTTTTAGCTGTCTAAGAGCCAGCACGATTTCGTCAATGTTGACTTCTGGCAGGTCTTCGGTGTAGTGGCGTGTTAGAGTGGCTCTAGGACCCTCATCTTCTGGATCAGGTCGAGATGCATGCGAAGCGTATAGCCGGCCATAGAAGCCTTCCACTTCGGAGAGGACTGCCGGCTTCGAAGAAACGACTTCTCCACTTGTTGTGGTCAACTTCGTCAGGTGGCTTCTTCCAAGAGATTGTACAAACACTTTTGACCCCCGGTTCTGCTCGATCGCTCTTTTAATCAAAAGAGTGTTGGAGCACCGAAGGTCGTGTCGTATAAGCTTGTTGATCTCTTGGTTTAGAGCGCGCTTTTCCGACGAAGTGACGGGTGGGTTTTCACGTCGTTCCTTCATTAGCCCTAAAGTCCTTTCCGAAAGCTTTGACTTCTTGCCCTTACGCTGCATTTCACAAAATCTCGTACCTTCTTCCCTGAGTATCCGAACCACATTAACGAGCTTCTGGTTTACGTCTGTTGTGGTTTCCATGGCAGCAAATCGGTTATCCAGGTTTGACTGGAACGCTTCGGATCCTATCATGGTTTGGAGCAAAGTAGGTCGGAGCCTGGACCTCATCAGACGGGCACGTTCCGCCTTGAAGTCGATATTCAGAGAGCCTCGGACAAGTCGGTGATCACTACCGGTATTAAACCTGTTGATCACGGTGACGTCTCTGAATATATGCTTTTTGTCCGTCATGATGAAGTCGATCTCGTTTTTCGTCATAGTGTCGGGGCTTTGCCACGTCCACTTCCTTTGGGGCCGTTTCTTGAAAAAGGAGTTCATCAAGAAGAGCCCCTCCCGTTCGAGGAAGTTGACTAGCATTTGCCCCCTATGATTTCTGCTTCCAAATCCATGGGATCCTACTACCAATTCGCTGCAATTTTGTACTCCCACTTTAGCGTTGAAGTCCCCCATAACAACGTTGTAGTGGGTCTTAGTGGTGGAGTGGAGGGCCCTCGATATGTCATCGAACATATCCTCCACTTCGTCGTCTGGATGTGCCGAGGTCGGTGCGTACACTTGCACTACCTTGAGGCTATACCTCTCGGTGAGCTTGATAATGAGGTACGCTACCCTGTTCGACACGCTAGACATTTCCACAACGTTGTCAGAAAGGGACTTATTTACCAGAAACCCAACACCACCTTGGGATTGTTGGTCTCCCTCGCGGAAGTACATAAGGTGGCCTGACTCGAGGGTTATGGTGTCCTCTCCCTCTCTTCGGACTTCACTTAACCCGAGGATATGCCACCTAATCTTCCCAAGTTCCACCTCAAGTTGTGCCAGATGCGAGTCTAGCCGTAGCGTGCGTCCGTTATACGTCGCCAGGGTCAGTCGGTTGTGGTGGCCTTCCGTAGCCCGGAGATTCTTAGCACCCCCCGCCACGCCGTTACCGTGGACGCCACCATGTCCAGGAATAGCGTGACTGCCGGGAACTGGGGGCCGTGGCTTTTGTGCTTGGTGCATATGGGGGTAATGCCCATAATCGCCACGCTGGGCAGGCGGGTTGGCGATCGCAGGGCGTAGCTCTCGCATCAGTGACGCTGCTGCCCGTCACTGACCTGTTACTTTAGCTACGCCTTAAGTTGGGATGGTTATACCGCCACCAGCCGGTCGCCAGAGCCTCGTTCGTTGTACAGCAGGATGTACCGCGTGCAGGTGAGGTTGGCTTGGAGCGAAAGATGGTGATGCGCTCCCTTACATCCCACAAAAATATATAAGTATGATAAAATTATTTTACTTTATGATATTTATATGTTTCATAGGGTAAATGTGTTTGGCGCACATTATACATACTAACGTAAATAACCTTGATACACGTATTTGTTTTAGGTAATATGTAAATAAAATAAATATATTGGGTTTCCCAATGAACATTGCGGACAAAAATGTGATAATATAATATATTTATAATATCTATTCAAATATTATAAAGCTGAAGAGTTTGTTTTTTGGTTTAAACGCGATAATCTCATGAAAAACTGGTTAGAATTGAAAAAAAAATACTGTTGGGTAGCCCATTTATCGAGGAAAGCTCTATAGCTTTCCTCGATAGGTAGCCATTTATCGAGGAAAGCTATAGAGCTTTCCTCGATAAATGGGCTACCTTACCTCGATAATTGCAATATGCCTATGCATAGTGTAATGGACTCACCACTCACCAAATGTATCGTGTGTCTTTCACATAAATCCCTACCCCTGGGTACACCCTTAAGCAGGATTAGACAGGACATATCTATACTAATATTATGCTGAAGAGTTTGTATGTTTGAAAGCTGCCTCTGTGGCGCGGTGGGAGTGTATCCGACTGCTACGCAAGAGGTCGTGGGTTCGATCCCTACCCAGGATAAAACTTTGTGTGATGAGCACGATGGTTTATTCTGTGTCTGGGTGTTATTTATCTATAATATGTATGTATTTAGAAATATATAAGTATGTTTATCAGTTGTCTGGATTCCATAGTACAAGTTCTGCTTAGTTTGGGATCAGATAGCGTTGTGTGAGTTGTCCCAAGATATTATATTATATTATAAAAAAAAGCTATAATCTCAGGAACTACTGGTTGGAATTGAAAAATTATTTTACTGCTGGATACTACATTTATCATCATTTATATAACATGTTACGACGTTACGACCAATAGGAGCAAAGCAATCAAAAATGTTGCAAAAACGGGCAAATTTTACGCAGACGAAGTTGCACAGGTCAGCTCGTCTCTTAAAATAAAAGACGAATTTTGATAAAATTTGGTAGTTAAGAGGAAGCTTGGCGAAGTATAAGTATGCAGATACTATTATGTATTTTTAAGGCTCCGAAGTCAAAATGACAAATCTCATAATAAAATTTTTCGTTTTCATAGTTTTGCATGCCCAACAATAATAATATCTTGGGACAACTCGCACAACGCTATCTGATACCAAACTAAGCATAGCTTGTACTATGGCAACCAGACAACTGATAAACATACTTATATATTTCTAAATAAATACATATTATAGATAAATAACACCCAGACACAGAATAAACCATCGTGCTCATCACACAAAGTTTTATCCTGGGTGGGGATCGAACCCACGACCTCTTGCGTAGCAGTCGGATACACTCCCACCGCGCCACAGAGGCTGTCAAATGTTGCTGTCAAGGCTTGTCAATGTTCGATTAGAGCTTATGTCACTTATCTTAGCGCTCTGGAATTGTACGAATACGACTCATGAACAGCTGAAACCCTTTGTAAATGAGCTTGAAGGTAATTACAACCTCTGATTGCTTCTCACTGTTAAGGCATAGTAATTACAGATTAAACCTCAGAATCGTTTGTTGCGGTTACCCCATAGAACGGCTACACTAGGTCCCACGTCTGAAAAGTCTAAATATAGACACTGGCCTGTTCGTCTAGTGATTAGTGTCCCTGACTGCTAAGCCGGAGTTCGTGGGTTCGATCCCCGCCCAGGATAAAACTTTGTGTGATGAACACGATGGTTTATTCTGTGTGTGGGTGTTATTTATCTATGCTATAATATGTATGTATTTAAAAATATAAAAGTATGTTTATCAGTTGGCTGGTTTCCATAGTACAAGCTCTGCTTAGTTTGTGATCAGATAGCGTTCTGTGAGTTGAAACAGTACTATGTAGGTTGATTAACTTTTGCGATTTGTACTCATTATGGATAGATATCCCTAGTACACAGCCGTAGTAGTAAAAATGTGTCCACCCGTGACCACGGCCGTTGCAATAGGTACGGTCGAAACGTCGGGCAATAAACAAGGTTTTTACCTTAAATTATTCAAGCGATTAAGACCCGTAGTAATAATATATAATTTCATAATAACAGTACTAGCTTTCGCCCGCAGATCCGGCAGTTCCGTTATCGCGATAAAAAATACCCTATGTCCTGTCCCAGAATTTAAACTATCTCAATACAATAAATCGGTCGGTATAGGCAATCGGTTACCTACCTAAATAAAAACGTAACAGACATACAGACAGACTGTTGTTCACTTTTTAAAATATTAGTTTGAATTCAAAGCTGTGTTTTTACAAAATTGGGTTGTCCATGCCTGGCCAGGTGACCAGAGATCGGGGACCGTTTTCTGAAACGAATCAAGAGGTTTAGTATCTTAAACATTGTAGAGAAAACATCTCAAAAATAAGACTTCATTATGATTTTTAAAATAATTCTAGCTGCATTACAATTTTTACCATACCAATCGAAACGATCAATCATTAGGATTATTTTTTTCTAAATAACATAGTATCTTAAATAATCATACAATTTAACATTTAAAATAATATGATTACACCGAACTACAACTTACCTACAGCAAATTTAACTTCACAAATACTAAACACGTGTTCTATTCTGTAAAATAATACGCAAATTAACAGTTAGCTCACTTAAAATATAACTACTCGTTGATTTACTAATACTAGTGTGATGAATGTTTAAAACAATACGTTTAAATTCAATTTGTAACTTGAAATTACCATAAATAGAAGCAGAAACACTGAAAAATGCAATACCTAGTTGAGTCTATAGTCTATAGCGTCGTGATTAACTATACAAATTGTATTTTATTAACTGTAAAATTTCATAGCTTTTCCTAAGACTAGCTAACCTGCGCCACTTTTTCCGCGTAAATTTTCCACATTTCTGACAACATTTTTCATTGCTGCTCCGCTCCTCTTAGTCGTAGCGTGATGTTACGTGATCAACTATATAATTGCTAACTAACTTGTTTAGGTATTACAAAAAAAAATAAAATTTAAATGCTTAAAGTGAGCTCTTTGATTTGATACCCATATTGCAGTATTCACATATTTTTCACACCTCTTTATTTTGACATCTCACAGCCGCCATGTTTGTTTTTTTTTCAAATGTCACATATCTAAGAACACTTGGGCGATCAAGACAAATCTAAAGACGTCTTAATTGTAAAAATCCGTTCAGTGGAATGCGAGATATCAAGTAATAAAGAATATTACAATCATACATACATACAAGATACGCGCGAAAAACATAACCCTTCCTTACAGTCGGGTAAAAAAAGATGGGTAGTAAATACTTATTTAGGTCATAATCTGTCTAGACACAGGCCGCAAATTTAGTCTACTATTCGCTAGCTGCCATGCCTGAGCATGTTATAGATATGTATTAAATCTGGTCTAGACATATAATATGTGACTGACTTAACATCAGGTGAACCGTATGTTTTCTTGCCAAATTAGAACGAACTAAGCGAAGCAAGGCAAGCCACAAGTTTAGGCATTTTCTCCCACAACGCAAAATGTCTACAAAAAAAAACAATTGATGGCGTTTTATTACATTGCCTTGCTTCTTCGCCCGCGTTGAGTTTGAACTGTCATTTCGATCCTCTAAAGAAAAAGATTTGCTTTAGGCTTTGTAGCTATCTGTGTACCAAATTTTAACCCAATCCATTCAGAAGTGTTAGCAGTAGGTATGGTGATATATTAGTCAATCACAGTTTCCTCTTATGCCTCTTAAATACGCAGTTAATCAAATGAAGTAAGAACAGTTTTGTTCCAAATTAAATATTTGTGATGAATAACGTATTTATTTGGATTAGAACTTATTTTATTACCAAAAAAAGGTAATAGTGGATCAACCTTAAAAAATAGGCATATACTGTTGCGAATTTTTTTTTAATCTTTTCAAGAGGAACAGATTTGTCATACAATATTGTTATACGCAGCGCAAGCAACGGAAGCTCGAAAAAATAAATATTTTTCCCCGTTTTTGCAACATTTTTCATTGCTGCTCAGCTCCTATTGATTATAGCGTGATGTTATAATGGGCATCAGAGTGAGTCAACACTCAGGACCAGTATCGTCTCTTGTTATGTCTGCGGTAAGCTGAGCGGATCTAGTTTTGACTTTGTTTTATTATATAGTCACCAAAAGCACTGTGCCATAGACACTGCACCTTAAAGATCATAGCACATCATCGACTCGGAGAGGGATCGGCACTGTATCAGCTCGAGCCGTTCATTATGATTTGTACAAACCTCTTTACTGCAACGCACACTAATCGTATTCGTAACTAGGGTTGTCAACTTTTATCAGAAGAAATAGAGTATATCTGATAAAAAGGAGTACAGGCTGATAGAAAAGAGTATAATTAACTTTAAATTTTTAAAAAGTATTTTCTGGTGGTTTTAGCACCACATAACAATAATTCTAAAATCTAAATCTATGTTTACATAGATCAGGACTAGTATAGTATAATAAACATTGCGTAAAAAAGAGTATTTTAGCGTACTCTATTAGTATTACCGATTATAGAGTAAGTATACATGATACAGAGTAGAGTAGGTACAATACTCTGTTTTAGAGTGCGGTTGGCAACCCTATTTGTAACATAATCATCTCGCCTGCGTTGTAAAAATGGCGGCAAACTAACATGTCGCTATTTTTGCAGTTTAGTTGCAGTTAAGTTTCGATTAAAACGTCTATTTTTGTATTCTTGTAACTTTGGGATCGGTCTCTAATACGCTTGCGTCAAGTATGCGTCTCGAGAGCGCAATAATGTCATTCTAGTACGGTGCGCAAGCGTTTTTAAGATCGATCCCATAGCTACAAGAATACAAAAATGGCCGTTTAAACTAAACTTAACTGCAACTGAACTGCAATTGCACTGCTTTAAATACGTGAATTGACCCGCAGGTCATTAAAATCCAAAACATCCTCTCGCCTTGGGACAAGCTCACAAACAGTTGACGCCGCGAGGCGATGAGGCGATACGTGACGATCTCTTTCTGAGTTGATACGTCTGCTCCGAGCCATCATCGTCTGTAACAGACGCCAGTGCCTACTAAGGAGGTACTAATCAACTCGGTTAACATTGTGTGTATTTCTATGTTTAAAACTTTTAACCCAAAGAAAGATACATTATGTGCTTATGTAAAGAAATATACCTACTTAGGTATATGAATAAATATAACATCGAAGAACAATGTAAAGGGCATCGTCCTGAATGTACCTAAAGGTTTACAAAGAGGAAAATTACAGACAAATGCTATTCAATTGCATTTAATAAATAGTAATAAACAAAATAAAACATTTGCACTCAACCACATATCAATATATGCGGTGAGATCTGCCTTGGACGTCAACAGGCGGTGAATCAAACTTTGAGAAATAACTATAACTTAATTGATTATTCTCATACAACTTAGAGTAAGGCCCTTGTCTCACTAACGACGACGAGAAAGCGAGCAACTATAAACGATTTTGTCGCTCAAGAAACGTACCATTGATAGGTGACCGCTGATTGTTCACGCTACCGGCGATTACTCAGCCTATATTGTATCTCTTTCACACGAGATCTACATCTGCTGTACGTTACTTGGAAGAGAAAAAAGTTACAACTACCTAAAAAGGGTTGTGTACTTTTTTCAACGGTTTTCTCAGTTTAAGTACTAGCTTCTGCGATCGGCTTCGCTTGCATGTTTTTTGAAAATCTTTCTGACTCATAATCACGTCATAAAAGAAACCGCATTGCCTCTACAAACTTTCGGTTTTCTAGGCCCAGTTGATGAGTGAATGAATGAGTCAGAAATGTCTCTATTGTTAAATCAGAGGAATGTAAGGAAGGAAGATATATATTATGAAAAAAATGGTTGTCTATAAAGTCTGTTTACGGACGATCATTTTACGTGATAACGTCTTATAACATTAATGACATATCGCCATTCCCGTTGCTTAGCAACCAATCAATAACGTTAATTTCAATTGTATGTCTTGTCGCTGCAATCGCCATTCACTGTTGCTTAGCAACCAATCGATAACGTAATTTTTTTTTTCGTACGTGCATCAAGTCATCGATTTATAACACGTTATCACGTCAAAAAAACAAAGTTAAACATTAAATCTGTTCAAGCTAACGATAAAATTGCATTGTCTTTAGATAACTAGACCAACATAGAATTTAAACTCAATAGAAAAATTAGAAATCGTTCAAAACCCTCTTGCAATATTGGCGCTATTTGTTTTCCTTTGATTTGTTTTCGCAAAGATAGTAAGAGATGAAGTTATAGCAGGTTAGTAATAATGAAAAATTTTAACCGTTTGTTTATCTTTAAATATGCAATTTTTCGGTGACTTTCCTTCCGTCTAGAAAGAAAAAATAAATGTATTATAAAAAAAATATTACAGAGTTTTATTATTTTCAAGCTTTTATCCGCGATATTCCATTTGTTATTCTGTGTAGATAAAGTTCATCGTCAAGTGTCACAAAATCACAAATATCTAATAATACCTCCTTACAAACTGCGGAGATTATAATACCTATTCATTTTTTTTATTTTTTTTTAATAGTAAGTGGAAGGATTACAAATATTCCTACAGTACAGTAACTAATCCACAGAAAAATACATGATTGTAGAACTACGTGTCCGTTTCGGTACCTAGTTAGTATGCATATTGTTCATTTATATTTTCCCATCTGAAACCCATTACGTTATAAAAATGTTATTGGAAACAGTATTTCTATGAAAATGAAGTTATTTTCCCTATATTTATAGGTAAATATCCAAGTTATTTCCTACTTTCAACTAATAAAACGCCTTAGACAATAAAAAATCGTTTCAAAATAAATAATATGCAAAATAAATATATTTTTTATAAATAATATGCAAAATAAATTTATATAAACAGTTTAAAAACCTTCCTTTTTAATAGAAAATCTGATCTTAAGTGAGATTTAGTTTCAAAAAGAAGTCGCCCAACGTGGGGCTCGAACCCACGACCCTGAGATTAAGAGTCTCATGCTCTACCGACTGAGCTAGCCGGGCTTGTACAGAAAGCGTTGAAATAGGCCACCGCCCTTAATTACCTGATAAATTAAAATTAGCCAGATTATATTTTGAGAGTGAGGTATTATGTATGATGGGTCCTCAACACTATTCTGCAAAGAATGAAACAAGACATCAGCATTATCAGAATATTTATGTATATACCTATTCATATTCATTTATTCGCGTTAAAACGGTTACAATTTGGTATAGGTACATATTATTTAGTTCGAAGATACATTTAGCCATCAGATAGCATGCGAAAGACAGATTAAAAGTATTTACAAACGAAAATAAAATAGACCGCAAAACACTTATACACTATGAGATCAGTTACGCTATTATCTACAATGCATTCATATAATGGGAAGACCATGACATGAGTATTTTTTTTAAGAGTTCTTCAATTGAGTAGAAAGTTTCTGACACCAACCATTTCCGTAATACAACAGTAACTTTTCAGTAAGGTAAGTCAACAATCCATAGACATAATGTATTATACAAGGCAATTTTTGGTATAGGACAAATCTTAGACATCCGAACAAGATTATTACCTACTTCAAGAAATAAAAAAGAAAATGAAAATATTGAAAACTTGCAGAGTTATAAGCCATTCAAGTTGATATGTGTTCTTCGCGCTATTGTGCTTATTGCATCTCGTATTACGTAATCCATGGTTATTATTAAAAAAAAAGTGATGATGACATTTGACATCACATTGTGAACAGGACTTGGAATGAATGATTGATTAATTAATTTATAACATGGTCCAAAAACTACCCCATTGGATTGTGTAACTGATTCTGAGCAAACTTGTGTACTTTCAGATTTGCACTATACCAAGAATAACGTTGTATATATTAAAAGTGCCATATATATATATATATATATTTTGAGTCGCACTAGTATAGTTCGCACCAAGTATCGACTCATCGAAATCGGGATCCCATGACAAATTCATTTCAATAGAACTATTTATTTAATTATTTTATTTATTCACCAACAGTTATATAAGTACAATAATTATTTAACAATTATTAACTGCTACAGATTGTATAACTAACAGCTGTTCCTAGAACCGGGAAAATGTACGCATACGAAGTTGCGCACTTCGTATGCGTACATTTTCCCCGTTTTTGCAAGATTGTTCATTACTGCTCCGCTCCTATTGGTCGTAGCATGAAGTTATATATAGCTTATAACCTTCCTCGATAAATGGACTACCCAACAGAAAATATTTTTTCAATTCGGACCAGTAATTTCTGAGATTGCCGCGTTCAAACAAACAAACAAACTCTTCAGCTTTGTAATATTAGAATAGTATTAGTATAGATAAGTATAACAGGTGAATACAACATGCATCATAATCTTAACCCATATATGGCAATATATAAAAGTACATTATTACAAATTAATCTAAATAGAAATAACAATTTCGATTTTAAATTAAGGTAGGTACAATATTCATTATAAATTGTCTTCCAAAAAATTATATAAGTTTCATTTTTATTCCCTGTTAAAATCTAAAATTGCAAGAGATCCTATCACAGCCATTTCTGTCATTCTCGGTTAATTAATAAAAACTTTTCGTAATTCACGTCCAGCAGTTTTCTAAATGCTACTTTAAAATGTAATGCTAAAAGCATTCTCTACCAGCCAACCTTTGGGTGATGTATCTAACATAAAATTATATAGGTTCAGGTTGTTGACAGCCAATGCTGGTTATATAAGATAAATACAATCGATTATAAAATAATAAAATATACATACATACGTATACTTAAATACATAACATACATACAAATTTACATAATTATACTTATACTAGCTGACCAGAACAATAACAACAGACGAAGTTGCGCGGGTCAGCTAGTATAGCGTAAATTTTCCCCGTTTTTGCAACATTTCTTATTGCTGCTCCGCTCCTTATTTCTCCACTATTTAATGGATGTTATTATACATATAAATCTTCCTCTTCAATCACTCTATCTATTAAAAAAAACCGCATCAAAATTCGTTGCGTAGTTTTAAAGATTTAAGCATACATAGGGACATAGGGACAGAGAAAGCGACTTTGTTTTATACTATGTAGTGATACATTTATTACATACATACAAAAATACATATACCAACTTAAATACATTACATACATACAAATAAACATATGCTTAATTTCATAACATACAAACATACGTTTAAATTGTTGCTTTTTATCCCGCACAATCTCGCCCACTTCGGACATCAATCCGTCTCATTAACATAACAGTCCAAATCAACGGAAAACAAAAGATGAAAGATAAACGAAATCATTGATTCAATGCACCTACTAAATTAATTACAATAAAGATTCGTTCTGCATCTCGCTCATTACAGCGATCGTAAAAAGTGTCGTCGTAAAACAGGGCTGGCAGATGTCATTTTAAAAGATTACTTTTGAGTCCTTTTTTTCTCTTTTTTTCACCAATTTAAGTGCTAAGTACTTTTTGTCACAAAACTGGTTACTTCTTCTTATATTTTGTGAAAATACGCTTGTTTTCCATCATTTATATCTACTATTTTTTTTAATTTTATAAATATTTAATAAATAATTTATTAAATACTAGCGGACGCCTCGCGGTTTCTACCGCGTAGTTCCCGTTCCCGTGGAAATACAGTAGCTTCAAAACGATAAAAGAATTTTTCAAATCCGTCTAGTAGTTTAGTATTCAATACAAACAAACAATCAAATCTTTTCTCTTTATAATATATATATTAAAAAGAGAAAAGATATACTATACTCTTTTTAATAAAGATATTAAATCAACCTGACAGCGGGTCGTAACTGGAGGAGGGTTGCCCGTGATAGGCAACAGTGGAAGTTGGGAAGTTGTTGGAGGAATAGGCGTCCTCCAGGAGGCACACCGAAATCAGAAACTTTTAGTTTTGTAGGTTCGATTACCACACTATTGTAACTATCTAATTTCGGAATAAAGGGCTTTAATAATATACTATTTATTTAACCTTTTTTGTATACTGCCGTGTTTTAGATAAGTTAGTTGTAAATAGTTCGTTAGTTTTAGTTTACTATTAATTTATTTTAAAAATAGTTGTAATATTAATGTTTGTATTTTTGAAAATAAATTATATTCTAAACTAGTAAAAGAAACGCCAGAATTTGTTTCAGAAGGGACTCAAGGAGTTTGACTCAACCAATAATTTTGGGCTCAAGCGCATTTGACGGGTAGGCCTGGACAAAAATATCACCGATGGTAACAAAAATCGGCCAAGTGCGAGTGGTACTCGCGCACCGAGGGTTCCGTACATGTGCAACTATCCCTGTTGCACATGTACGGAACCCTCATTGCGCGCAACGGATCATCAGCTCACCAACTTCTTAGGTAATTCAGTAATTTTCTACTGCAACGCACACCAATCAGCATCATAACGGTACAACCTCATCTCGGGTTCACGAACAAGGCGAGGTGCTGACGATCAGTTTCCGAGTATAAGTGAGTGTGTTATGAATATGATGCGGCCCCTTAATGAAATTGTAATCTAAGCCCTAGATTTTGATCCATAATTACGGAGACAAGTAGATACATAATTTATATAGAATCAGGTATTAAATATGATTCATCGAATTTGCATACAATACTATAGCTTTCGCTCGTGGCTCCACCCGCATGGTATCAGTCCTTTCCCGGGACTTAAACTATCTCCATACCTTTTCTGATGTAATAACTTATTATAAATCGATGACTTGCTGTACGCACGAAAAAGTGTCACGTTACGTGCAAGCAAAAGCGCGGAACAAGCGATAGAAAAGCACGCACGATCGGCCATTGTTTGTTTCCTGTCACCTGTTTATAAAGAGAAGTATCAGCCTATCACCGAATGGCGATTTCAGTGACATGTGATACAATTGAAACTGAAGCTATCAACCTATCAGAAAATGGCGATTGCAGCGACATGCGATACAATTGGAACTAAAGCTGTCACAGGCATGGTTGTTTATTACAATGTCATCAATGTTTTCTTAAAGGGGCTTCTAAACGGGCCATTTTTTACGGCAATTTGTGGCGGCACTATTGGCAACTTATTGCCCAACCATCACAAAAATGTAACTGATGGCCAAGTAATCTATGGTTAGGCAATGTATGGCAATACGTCGGCAATAATATGGCGCATGACCCAGACTCATAAGCGGGCAACACAACCCAGCAACAATGGCCAAACTCTATGACATTTAATTTGGTTGAACTGTCACTAATGACATCTGAAAATTTTTGATATTGACTATGACTAGAAATATGAAAACTTTCTGATGCTCTTTGTTTCTGTTGTTCTCTTGTTTCATCCAAGTCAAGTTTGTTTTTAAAAAAACTAGGAAGTAAATAAGAAATTATTTATTTATTCATTTATTGCACAATGTTGTTACAGGCAGTCCTTAAACATACATAGACCCCGTAAGGGTGCTGCAAAACTTACAAACTAATTAAATTAATAACTAGATATTATGTACTACATACTATTCATAAATATAATATTATAATGCATCTTGCATATCTATACTAATATTATAAAGCGGAAGAGTTTGTTTGTTTGTTTGTTTGTTTACACGCGAATTACGTTAACTGGAGCCGGAGGTTGCAGAGAAAGTCTATACATCTTAAATAAATTTAATTATAAATTACATTAAACTAAAATCTAAAACTAGTGATAAATGGTCGATGTATGTACCAAGAATGAATCGTTCTTTATTAAAATCTAAAACTACAACTATGGAAAGACGGTTGCGAAATCGAAGTGGCGAGATGTGGAAATCACGTAGCGCTGACTCGACGCCTCGTGCCGGTCCGCAACTGCACTGCTTCGATAAATGGTGTCAACGGTCCGCCTCTTACACCAAAGCGTAGATAAATGGTGTCGACGGTCCGTCTATAACACCGACGCGTAACACCTCCCCCCGAAGAACAGCAACTATTTGTCAAGCGGAGTGGCAAATATTGCTGCCAGACCACTGGTGTTCATCTTACTTCTTCTGGTCGGATGTTCCGTCTGGGTTCAATAAGTGTATAGTTGGCCCCTCTGCAGTATCGATGTCTGGATACGCCTCTGGCTTCAGCTTCCGAAGATCCGGATATTCGTTGAAGGTGCTTGGAAACCACCCGGGTGACTCGCGAACGCGGATATCGATTTGAGATATTCCTAATTATCGCGAACCGGCCCGCGAATATCCTACCGACTGCGCCAATTACGTTAACTGGAGCCGGAGGTTGCAGAGAAAGTCTATACATCTTAAATAAATTTAATTATAAATTACATTAAACTAAAATCTAAAACTAGTGATAAATGGTCGATGTATGTACCAAGAATGAATCGTTCTTTATTAAAATCTAAAACTACAACTATGGAAAGACGGTTGCGAAATCGAAGTGGCGAGATGTGGAAATCACGTAGCGCTGACTCGACGCCTCGTGCCGGTCCGCAACTGCACTGCTTCGATAAATGGTGTCAACGGTCCGCCTCTTACACCAAAGCGTAGATAAATGGTGTCGACGGTCCGTCTATAACACCGACGCGTAACACGCGCTAATCTCAGGATCTACAGGTCCGATTTGAAAAATTCTTTTTTTGTTGGATAGCCCATATATAACATCGCGCTACGACTAATAGGAGCGGAGAAGCGACGAGAAATGTTAAAAAAACGGGGAAAAAATATGCATACGAAGTTGCGCGGGACAGCTAGTGTATTATATAGTATTATAATTATGTAGTGTTTGATGAGATACCAACCAAATGTTAGAAACCCACATTTAACACATATCGAAGCAAGGGACATCATTAATGGCTTTGTAGAGTTGGTTCAAAATGAAAGGTCGCAAAAATATAGTGACCATACTCTGGTATTCATGATTATAGGGATATTTCTCCTTGGTGACAGTTAGTTAGTCAGTTAGTATGAAGTAATAGCTTGGCTTATTACTTCATTAAAAGTACAAGCAGTAGAGCTTGTACAATTAATAAAAGATATTGTATTGGAAGAGAAGCAGGATCGTCGCCATTGGATCTTATGTGTGACCAAGGTCTCACCTTTCGAACTGGTCTTGGTAATTCAAAAAGCAGGACAGAACATAAGTACTTATATTTTATGTTATATATAGATGTTGGCACATGGAAAGACATCAAGTTTATTTTTATCATAATCAGCAAATTGGGTCACACTAGAGCGCTGCCTAAATTGAATGTGTATCATGTCATCCCCAACAAAATAAAAAAATATATAGTGAGTGTTGCAGCACAAGTGCTTAGTGCTTGGACAGCTGCAATGTTGAAATACACAAATGCTATCAGTAAGTAAACTTAATTCTCATAAAACCCCGTGTAATAGCAACCTTAACTTCACCAGAAAAAAGTACAAAACGAAATACTAGTTCAAAGCACCTGTAACTTCCTATATCTACCAATTAACTACCTGCTGCTAAATAGATGCCAGTATGTTACGATTAATCAATTTTTAAAAATAAATTATTTACCAAAAAACGATTTTAATAATCTCTTCTTGTCTTCATAAAAATATGAACAATTCTTTACATAAATCTACGACATAATCCAATAGAACTGTAATAAAATAGAAAAAAGGAAATACAAGTGTAAATTTATTATTTATTTATTAACAAAATAAAATCAGTAGATGAGAATCGATACACAAATTCAAAATCTTTAATATGTTATGATATGACTGGCAACACCGAAGCTTACAAAATAACAATTAACTGTCAAAATTATTTAATATAAGATTTTTACTTTTATTCATAAATTAAAAGTACTCTCTACCGAGAATGGTTCGTTATGACTTACGCACCAGCGCCGGCGCTTGTTTTTAGATGCTGGATGTCACCAACGACGGTTAATATCTATTACTTAGTTATCTAAATCTGCTGTGCTGCCTACACACACAATTCATGATTTTGAAACTTTCAATTCATCTCTTGGACTTGATAATACAATAAGTAGTACATATTTCATAAAACTTAAAGTAAGCACCATTCACTGTGTATCGTATTATCAAGCTTTCAATTCTCAAACTTCCTAATGTTTCTATAAATATCTATTAAAAGTAACAAATATTTTTATTACAGATCATAAACACGTTTGCGCAACATGTTGGATGACTGCTACGAGAAATGTGCATAGGTATAATTCAGCAAGATGATAACAGACATGTTAACAATTTGAATTTGGAATAATATCATATTGTCTTGTTTTCAAAATGTATCTCTTACCTGTACCACCTCCAGCACTAGGGACATTAATGGGAAGATTAGGTGATGAAGTACCTTCTGCAAGTGTTGCATTGAGAGAGAAATTGCATAGAAGTAGTCTGTGTCATAAGCCGAAAGTCATTGGAACGGTATATGTCTAAGGCAAGAGAGTGCATGAGCCTGCAAATGGCACCTGGCGATGGTGGCAGAAGTTGATTTGAGGAGCAGAATAATACCTGAGAGCTTATTTGGAAATCCTGATCTGCTCAATGAAATTGAGCCTGCTATTATCATTTGTGATGCAACATAATATGTTTATCTGCAAACTAGTAGCAACAATTTTTTTTTAAAGACATAGTTTACATAAATATCAGAATTTAGTAAAGCCATTTATGGTATGTAATGATGGTCATATTCTAGATTGAGTTGGCAATTGGGACATATCAACAGCACGGTCATACTATGTGGTAAGCAAAGATGTGGTGAGCATGTATGAATAAATGGCACCTACACATTAGAAGTAAATAATGAAATTAAGAGCACCCTAGTGTAAGTGAGAGCTTAAAATTAATATCAATTCGTTTTATCATAAACTAGGCTTGTAGAAAGCAGTAATTAAAAATATTTCAATTATCGTTTTTTACAAGCCTAGTTTATGATAAAAAAAATGATATGATGATTTTAAGCTTTGACTTGCGACCTCATACAGAAGAGTAATCACTTATGCATGTTTGTATGGTAGAATCATTGACTAGGATGCCCTTAAAGATGTTATCCCTCTAATTATAGGTATTTAATTAAAAAGAGAGTAAAGTCCAGACATATTGGTAGCTGAACTTATTTTACTAATTTATTATTAAAATGTTGTCAATACTATAGATGCTATCTCAGGTTATTGCTGCAGTTGTTGGCAATATAACTAGATTGCTGTGCCCATGTTGACACTGACATGGTGTTTGGGCGGGGGTACATAGATATGATGAGATATATCTACCCCAGCTAAGTTTTTGGATGACATATTCGATAAATACTCTTATGTAAAAACCAAACTGTGTACTTTAACTAATAAAACATTTGATCCTAAATTATTTGCCTTTTTATTTATTTTCAAGCTTTTTCCAGAATTTGGTAAATGTGGTAAGAACCATGTTCAGAAAATTGTAATGTATATGAGAAAAAATATGTTGTGTTTATTGTACTGGAAAAGTTATTGTATAAAAAGTAAAAACATATACAGAGTGCACAGGCGCTAGGTTAACCTATGCAGCATAAAGTTATAACTTAAGATAAACATAAACTATGGAATATGTAAAGGAAAATATATTTAAATTAAATAATATAATCTTTATTTTATTTTCTCATTACAAAGGTTCGCGAATTGTAAATGTTATCATTGATGGCAATGATTGACGATGGGTTAACTCACTTTGTCAACTTGGTGTCCAGCAGTACACGACAACAATTCTATTGCTTGAGTGCGATCTGATGTGGACTCGCCGCGCTCCTCTGTTGTGTGTGGTTGTGGAGACATTGCTTGATCTTGAGGGTGCCACACAGTCCTATGAATAAGCCATCAAGTAATAAAATTGCATACATGGTGTACCTAATGATGGCTTTCGTGGGATTCTGCTCTCACATTCAACGCCTCTTGTTGGGTTTTTACAATTTCCAGGCAGTGCTTGATGTGATTCAGTTGTTTAGAATTTGCGCTTCACATATCGATGTCGTTGCTTTATGCTGTAGGTATATGGGTAAGGTCAAGGTGCACAGTATCTATTCATTTTCGTTCAAATGTTTGCACGATGTTACATCACTGTACGTGGCAGTAGTACAAATAATTTGATGTTGGAACTATTCCCATCGCCGCTCCGCAATTTCGTGTAGGTACTGGTATCAGTTGGTAGTCGATTCAGTACATAGGTACTGCTCATTGGAGACCATTGGCAGTTCACTTCACAGGTCAGTGTTCTTAATTGACTTAATTTTTCAGTACCTATCAAAGACGACTAAAACCTTTTACAAATAACCTAAAACAATATGACACCTGACAACACAGAATTTAGCAATAAGTCACGGCGCGGCGTCACCCACAGCAAACTTCATGTCGCGTAGACAAGGATAACCCATGCCATAATGCGGAAAATCTATCGCTCAGCGATCGCCCGGCAACCTATCAAATTAATATTGACCAATAAGTGGCCATACAAAACATGTATTGCCATATGGTCGGAACATTACGGCAATATTACTGTCTTGCCAGTATTGCTAGCAATATTGCCGGCCACAGCATTGCCGCCACAAATTGCCGTGAAAAATGGCCCGTTTAGACGCCCCTTAAGACGTTATCTCGTAAAATTATAGACCGTAAACCAACTTTAAAGACAACCATTGTTTTCTATAACACAGACAGACTGCGAGTAACTTTATATTTATTACTAGCTGTCCCGCGCAACTTCGTATGCGTAAATTTTCCCCGTTTTTGCAACTTTTCTCGTCGCTGCTCCGCTCCTATTAGTCGTAGCGCGATGTTATATAGCCTATAGCCTTCCTCGATAAATGGGCTATCCAATAAAAAAAGAATTATTAAAATCGGTTCAGTACTTTTTGAGTTTATTCGTTACATACAAAAATACAAATCTTTCCTCTTTATAATATTAGTGTAGATGTAGATTTTAGTTAGTACTACGAAACTCCTAGTTTGATAACCCTAACATAAGCGAGGTGAATGGTTCGATATGTTCCCATCACATTGTCATCGTACCAAGAACTGAATGTAATGACAACCAAATTAACCTTTAATATGGAACTTCATACATTCAAAGCACTTTGTGAACAGGTTTGATACCTACAAATTATTTGTAATCTTGTGAATTGTCGAAGAGACTAATGGATGCGCGCCTAAATTGTACATTGAAGGCTTTAGCGGGTAAATTGAACCTTTGTGTTTAGCTGTCACTCGTGTAATTTGTTCAATATACATGTTATTTTATGGACAAACTGATGTTGACATGACGCATGACGTCTTATTGTTATTGTTACTGTTAATTAGGTACATAACCTAATTATATCTTTTTGTTTTTTTTTTGTTTTAAATATAGATAACTAGCAATGTGGGATTGTGGTCTCACATTACTAGCAATCCTGTTATCTTCTCCAGCTAAGCTCTATGGCTTGTGTAAGAAGTGAGTTCACGTCAGTAGTATAATGGATTCGAACCCACGACCTCACGATTGCGAGACCGATGTCTTAGTCATTAGGCTACCGCAATCAAACAGAAGGAATATAGTATTTTTATAGGCATTTCTTACCAATTACTTCATCAATTCAATAACTGCATTTTTGAAAGATAGAGAAATTTGAAGTCCAGACTAAGGAATCGAACCCGAGACCTTCGTATGCCAAACCGGAGCTGGAATAGAACCATCTATTCGTGACTATGTTACCCCAAATAATTCTATCCTTCTGCACGAGAATATTAAAATTACTATAATATGTAATGCTCTCTGTAACAAAGCAATAACAAAAGCCGTAACTATAGTTCTTAAATTATCAGGTAGATGGCGCAAGCGAGGGCCTGACTCACATAGCGGTTTGGCATACGGAAGTCTAGGGTTCGATTCCTGGGTCTGGACTTTTTTTCTACTACTCTATTTTTCTATCTTTCTTAAATGCAATTATTGAAATAATAAAACAGTAGGTATTCTTCTGTAAAGTTTCAAATCGAAAAGAGATTATAGAAGTACCTACTGCTGAAATCCGAATGACAGCACCATTTTTTAATTATTACGTAACTCCCCCCCCCCCCCCCCGGCCCAACTGAAAGATCTTTTTTTTTGGGGAATCTGAGATTGTTTACACTGGACCGGTGTGTTTCGACAGGCAATTGCCCTCCCCTTTGCGGAGTTGACTGGTGTCCCAGTGTTGTATCCAATATACCCTCCCCCGTCATGCGATCGACTCACACTTGGCCAGTTAAGTCAAATGTTGCCGCCCCCCTCTTAGAACAAAGTTCTTTATCCGCGCCTGAATGAGAAGGCGCATTACCTAATTTAACTTAATGATATCATCACTACTGTACTAAACGTACTTCCTTTTTCTAACGCATAACCTACTGACCTGATGTATAATGCTGACAGTATATTTTAATAACATTAAATTGACTTATAAACCACCTCATATAATTAATTGCGGTCAAAATTCCCGTTACTTCGAAGAACATAATGAGTTCATATCGCGAATTTGACTTAGCTGTACATAAGCGCGGTGTAAAAACCATAATAGCGGTAGACCTATTACGTTACTGAATTAAAACCACAGAGTACATTTTTATACCTACACACATCAAAAGTGTCTAGGGATCAAGCATTTTTATGCGGATTTCTTGAGATTGAGATGTGGCTTTGTAATAAATTTATGATTTTATAAATTTATATGGATCCTTTTTGGTGCATTTCATAATTTGAATCAGGAACTGTGAATCAAATTCGAGTAAAAGATGAAAATCAGCTGTCAATATTTTCCCTATAAAAACATACAACGCATTGAAGACATTATTAGTGCTACTGTTTCCCTACTACTGATTAAAACCAACGTTATTATGGAGCGGCGACGTCATTTAAGCAGGGAAGAAATGCTCAGAGCCGTGGGAATGATAGAAGCTGGTTCCCGGCAACGTACTGTGGCTTTAGCTCTGAATACGAGTCAGAGTGTTATCAGTCGACTTTGGACACGTTACCGAAGCACTGGTACCGTGGCTGAGCGCCATGGAGGACGGTATCGCTGCACCACACGGAGACAAGACCGATACATTCAAATCTTAACTCGAAGAGGTCCAACAATAACCGCCATGATGTTAGCCGTGAGGCTTCATCACTCTTCAGGGAACTTAATTAGCGACCAAACAGTCAGAAACCGCTTGCATGAAGTGAACCTTCATTCCCGAAGACCGCTACGGGTACCACCTATAGCAATGCACAATCGTAGGATTCGATATCAATGGGCTCTTGAACACAGAAATTGGGCAGAAGAACAATGGCGTTTCGTGTGCTTTTCTGATGAGTCTCGTTTTGGTATGAGACCGGATACAAGACGTATACGACACTGGAGAACCCCTGGACGCCAACAGCGATTAAAATCCTGCCAGGAAGTCCATCCTTATAGTGGTGGAACCATCATGGTATGGGCGGGTATTTGGATCGGCGGAAGAACTGAGTTGATTTGGATCAGAGGCAACCTCAACGCTCAAATTTATGCTGAGACGATTGTATCAGACGTCATCGTTCCTCTACAAGTGCAAATCGGTCCCTTATTTCAGTTAATGCATGATAATGCACGACCGACACCGCAAGAGTTGTAAGACAGACTCTCGCCGCAGCTAACATCAATGTCCTGCCCTGGCCTGCTCAGTCGCCAGACTTGAAGCCGATTGAGCATGCATGGGATATGCTACAGAGAAGAGCTCTGCCGAATATGGAGGGTATCCAGTCGCAAGAAGACCTTTTTTTGTTGTTGCAACGAACATGGGCGGCCATTCCACAGCGTGATTTGGATGAACTCATTTTGAGTATGCCAAACCGATGTTCTTGTGTTGTTAGTGTTCGCGGTAGAAACACGGATTATTAATTGTTTAAGTTACCCAATAAAATTTTAAAGAAAACTGTTATTTCAGTCTTTTTTTCGAACTTTAATGTTAGTGGTTCAAATGTCAAAAATCCCTTTATTAGGAAAATGGCAAATTTCTTTATTAATGCAAAGGTGACTTGGTTTATCGTTACTGTGACAAACGAAAACACTTTATTTGATGAATCCTTAAAGAAATAAAAAAAAAAAAATCAATCAGGAGAAAAGTTATTGCAAAAATATATGTTGATCCCTAGACACTTTTGATGTGTGTATATATAGCAAATTAAAACTATACATGGACTTTACAAATACAATAAATGCATTTTTGAAAGATAGAAAAATTGACTGTCCATACATGGACTGTCCATTCAGGGAATACCTGGGGTCTAGATAAAGTCCATTCGAAAAGCGAAGTCGATAATGGAAAATAATTATAGTATAGATTTTGACGTTTGCGGTAGAGACCATAGATATTTTTTTTATTTTTTTGCAAACGATTAGTACGGCGTTATCGAATTCGCCACGGAACGAATGTACCTTGACTAACCCTCCAGAACTGTCATCGACCACTGCCTTTCGCTGGTTATCTACTAAACTAACCAGGGGCGTAGCTATCGGCAAATCAACCATATCAATGGCATAGGGACCCCAGGCTTCATGGACCCCGAACACCGGCACCGGCTACCTCAACAATTTTTGACATAAGGCCCGTCTAAGACAAGCCACGCCCTTGAAACCCATAGGAAGGTAAATTTCGACGTAAGGGCGTTTTAATAGGGATATTGCATATCGACAATAAATTCTTTCAAGATACTCGAATTCTAGGGACCACGTGGTATACCTAGATACAATGTTATTCGACTTAAAATCAGAATTAGATATATATTACATTTAATATATTACACTTACTTGAACATTTTTTTATAAGAATATTTTTAGTCACTACCATTCCAGGCGTATATCCTCGGTGGTGGTGGATATGGTGTTCCTGTGTTGAATCAAATCCCGAGCCATACGAGCGATTCACACTTTACTGTGAGTAAAATGTTGCCCCCCCCCCCCCCCAGAACCAAGTTCTAGATACGCCCCTGCTCCATTCTTTATGAAAATTTCATGACACTGATAAATGTGTCAAAGTCCGTTGCGAAGTTTAGACAATCTAAGAGCACTAACTTTTTTTTTTACTTTATACTCACAGGTGATTGGATTGGCTTATATATTTATACATACTTCAATGAGGACTTTTATTTTATGTTTCGCTAAACATATAATTAATTGGCCAAAGTAAGAAAGCATTCATTCAGTTCAGTTCACTGCAAATCCGTCTCATTTCTATGACGTGAATCCGCAGCGATGAATCACTGGAAAAACCGGAATGGTGTTCACTCATTTACTATAAAAACCACAAAATAAATATACACTACCTTTTGTATAAGAAGACACGATAGATCAATATTTACTAATATGAGTCAAAACGGAAACTAAGTTCTTTGTAAAATGACTTTATTAAATTCAATGACTATTTGTTAATTTACTGGATAGTCGGTGTTGTAATTGTTGTTTGTTAGGTTATCACGATTAAACCAATGAAATTAATTGATTTTGATGAAATTTTGTGTGTACGAGTTTCAAGCTGGGACAAACACACGCGAACAGGAACAGTGGAAGTTTATTGTTGCCATTTTATTAACATACTAGGTGACCCGCGCAACTTCGTAAATTTTCCCCGTTTTTGCAACATTTTTCATTGCTGCTACGCTCCCATTTGTCGCAGCGTGATGTTATATAGTCTATAGCCTTTCTCGATAAATGGGCTATGTAACAGTAAATACATTTTTTAATTCGGACCAGTAGTTCCAGAGATTAACGTGTTCAAACATATATACCTACATATAGATTTAAAAACTACTTTTATTATAGCTGTAAGCACCCTAAATAAAATAAACTTGTGTCCAAGAACTAGTTTAATCATATATAAAGTTTTTTTTTATTTCATTAATCACATTTATTTGATCACAATGAAAAGGATATGATATGGAAGGCGCTGGCAGCCGTCACACAGTTCATACTAGTACGGCTGACAACGTATTGTATATCAGTTGAACACATACTAAGTATGTACCTAGGTACTTGTAATATGGTTACAATCTGATATGTAATTTGTTTTTGTTTAATAATAATATTTTTATTATTATTCACTTGGTTAAAGAGATCTGAAATTAAGAAGAGGTATTTTATGATGTAGACCAGGGTTCCCAAACTTTAATTACAACGTAAAATCTACAGATAATTACGGGAGGAGAGGGTAGTAGGTTTATCAAATGTCTAGTTATTATACCTTTAATTTTGTAGATTATCCAAAGCTATTATTAAGTCGCACTCAGATTCATATAAAGCTTATTAATCATTCATTACTAAAGATTTTGAATGACAAAATTTTAAAAGGAAATATTTTATCTATAAATATAATAATAATATAATTTATTCCTCTCAAAAAGGTCATGTTTTATTACATAAAATAATTTATAATTTAGTAACATAAAACCTTTATGAGTCCGTAGTAGGTTCGAATCCTGTATGACAGATCTCCAGGTTACAAAAGTTAAAGGTAGTCTTAAATGTACCTAAGAGTGTATTCGAGAGGGAGAGAGAACTGGAAGTGAGTGTTATAAAGGTTTTCGTATGTATAGTAATGTGTTTGTGAGTGTGTGTGTTTAGATGAGTATGTGTTTAGAAATATTCATATATGTTTCTCAGTTGCCTGGTTGCTATTGTACAAGCTCCGCTTAGTTTGTGATCAGATGACATTGTGTGAGTTCTCCTAAGATATTAATATTATTTATGTAAGCAATAAATTACTGTGAGTACAGCAGTAAGGTAAACAAACTTAACGGTACCTACCTAACCTAATCAACCTGAACAATCCAGTAGGTCATAAAGTGTTACAGCTTTAAACTCTATTTCTATTATTAAACCAAAGTAAAACCATTTGCTAACAATTCTGCAGTCTTTGCTAAGTGCTTCAACATTCAAGACACCACTATAAGAAAACCAAACAAAATTCTGTCTAGCTACACTGGAGCATCGAGAAATTAAGTCAATGCAAGGCGGCGTTGGCTGCAGACGTCTGCAACTAATTGGTTAAAAGCTTCAGTATCGGAGATTCAGCGACCCACATTGAGATACTGTTGAGATATAATATATAACTATATAATACTAGCTGTCCCGCGCAACTTCGTCTGCGTAAATTTTCCCCTTTTTTTTATAATCCTATGTTACTTCTAATACCTCCAAGAATATGTGTACAAAGTTTCATGATGATCGGTTGAGTAGTTTTCGCGTGAAAGCGTAACAAACAAACTTACATTCACATTTATATATTAGTAGGGATAGGGATATAATACTAACTGGCCCGCGCAACTTCATCTGCGTAAATATTCTCAGTTTTTGCAACATTTTTCATTTCTGCTCCGTTCCTATTGGCTGTAGCGAGATGATAAATAGCCTTCCCCGATAAATGGGCTATCCAACAGTAAAATCAGCTCCAAGCTCAGCTTATTTTGGGATCAGATGACGTTGCGTGAGTTGTCCCAAGATATTATGACTATTATATTATATAACATGGATAGGCTTGCCTCCGAATACTTAATATCACAGTGATAAAGGATTACCTACTTGTAAAGTAATTGCAACTACCCTTGAGAAATCCCCTCTCCATCTCAACTTCTTCTTTTATCCTATCTCTCTCCCCCTAGATTACAGCCTCTAGCCATCTTTTGATTGACATTTAAAGATCATTTACATTAATCTTTAAAATAAACACCATGTATCTTGTATATATATACTAACTAGCTGTGCCCCGCGGTGTTACCCGCGGTTTATTAGCCTATGTGTTAATCCAGGGTGTCAGCTAACTCTATACCAAATTTTATTAATCGCTCCAGCCGTTTAGACGTGAAGAAGTAACAAACATACACACTCACATACTCACAAACTTTCGCTTTTATAATATTAGTGTGATATTATAAAGCTGAAGAGTTTTTTTGTTTGTTTAAACGCGATAATCTAATCTCATTAACCGTGGGTTTTACGTTGTAATAAAAGTTTGGGAACCCTGGTCTAGATCATAAAATACCTCTTCTTCATGTCAGATCTCTATATCCATGTGAATAATAATTATATAAATAATATTTATTAACCAAAAACTCTATTTAACAAATTACATATCAGATTGTAACCATATTACACGTACCTAGGTATATACATAGTATGTGTTCAACTGATACGTACTAGTATGAACTGTTTGACGGCTGCCAGCGCCTTCCATGTCTATCCTTTTCATCGTGATCATTAAAAATGTGATAGTTTTCGTTCCGTAGGAGATGAGTACAAAGACTGTTGTCATGTATTTATATATTCTAATGTAATATCATTTTATGTTCTGTGCCTTTGTATGTTTATCATCTATTTACAATAATAAAAAACAGGTTTATTAAAATTTACTAACATATTTATTGCTATGTATTATACCTACATATTATTCATTTAGTTAAGGATATACCTTAATGGTTTCGGACGTCACTTGGGGTTCACACTGAAAACCAGCGCTGTATTGTAGCTCATGCCACAACATGGCATTTAAGCTGAGTGGAAACCTCGTTTGTCGCAGATACGACGTGCAAGCACATACTCAGTTGTAATTTTATTTGTTTTTAAGACGCTTATTGTATCTATGGTAAATAAATGATTTTTCTTTCTTTCTTTCTTCTTTCTTTATTTCTGATCAATGAAATCAAAAAAACTCAGAACTTTATACATGATTAAACTAGTTCCTGATCATAAGTTTATTTTCTTAGGGGTGATTACAGCTATAATAAAAGTAGTCTTTTAAATCTATACTTATATTATGAAGCTAAAGAGTTTGTTTGTTTGAATGCGTTAATCTCAGGAACTACTGGTTCGAATTGAAAAATGTATTTTCTGTTAGATAGCCTATTTATCGAGGAAGGCTATAGGCTATATAACATCACGCTGCGACCGATGGGAGCGGAGCAGCAATGAAAAAAGTTGCAAAAACGGGGAAAATTTAGCCATATAGACACAATGAAAGTTGCTCGATACATGATACGGGCAACCTACCATACAAGAAGCAGGTGTATAATTCTTGTGTATTGCTGACCTGTTCGACCAACGGTGGACCAACTCATGTATCGAGAAATTAATAAAATTATCGATACCATAATTTATCGATTAAATAATTATATTTAATCAACTTGCCATATAAATACATTGAACATTAGTTCAATGTATTTATATGGCAAGTTGATTTATGTTTCATAATTTTACAACATTTGACAAAATTATGAAGAACGGTATAAACTTGTAGAGTTACTTCATAGAGTAATAAGATTCAATTAACATTCGGGTTACTGTTTTCTTCTAAATACAGTGCTCGACAAAGATTCATAAACTAGTGTCAATCAACACGCTTTTAGTGTATGGAACTTTGACTTAAAATGCAACTATTTTCTATGGTTCATACAGTTGATTTCTGTTTTCCATAGACCAACACGGGCCACCCTATGCAGGCCGGCCCTATGCTGTTTTCTTTTCAATTCTCCTCTTTGAATCAATAAAGTTTCTCTCCAAGGAGTTCTTATTGTTTGAATAAATCCTCCTTGCAATAAGGGTGTGGAGAGCAAGGTGTTAGGTCCCTCCAACACAAAGGGAGGATCCGCCGACCAGGCGAGGTGATCATGCCTGGCGGGCCGCGGCCCAACGGTTAACGTTGGGAACTTGTATTTATAGTTAGCAGCTGTGAAAACTTCTATATCGCGATTCAGGATTTTGACGCGAGCTGTCAAGTGTCAATTTATTTTATATTATTATATGTGGGTACCGCCACAAGGGTATTAAAAGATTACGCGTGTGAACTTAGGCACAGACCGCACACGCTTAGGTCATCGGCGCTAAGTAAAAGCTAACTGTCGAGTCGTGCCACTTCCTTCGGCGAACGCCAACCGAATACGAATACTGATGAAGGATGATCACGCACACAAGTTCATTGTCTTATTATGTTTTTATTGCGATATTAGCAATTCCTCTTGCATTGGGGAATATGCCGTTGCATTAAGGTCGGAGGAAGTGACGGTATGATTTTTGTTTGATGACGTTTGAAAGAGTACTTAATAAGTTTTGTTATGTGTTAAAAGTACCTAATTAGTATGAAAATTATTTACTAAAATTCAGCCTTTCTCATGAAATTGAACACTGTTATTAATTTAACTACCTACAAAATGAATTCTTGTGCGATTGAGTTTGTAACTTCACATGATGATCTATAAAAAAAAAATGATAATCGCTACTATGAATAAAAACTTTACTCGCGGATTCGCCCGCGTTATGTTTGATTTTGATTGAAAATTAGAACTTATGTTTCACTCCTTTAGAATTAACCGTAGGGTTGATTCTAAAGGAGTGGAACATAAGTTCTAATTGTTCAAAAATCCATTCTTAACGAATACCTACGCCGTAATAATAATAATACTATCTTGGGACAACTCACACAACGCCGTTCTGCCAGTTCTGCACGTTCTGCCTAGTTTAGGATCAGATATTCTAAACTAGGCAGAACTGTACCTACTATGGTAACCAGACAACTGATAAATATACTTATATATTTCTAAATACACACATATTAAAGATAAATTACATGCAGACACAGAATAAACCATCGTGCTTATTACACAAAGTTTTATCCTGAGTGGGGAACGAAACCACGGCCTCCGGCTTAGCAGTCAGGGTCACTAACCGCTAAACCAACAGGCCAGTCAAATAATAAATGTGTCTGCCAAATTTCAACCCAATGCTTTCAGTAGTTTGGGCTGTGTCAGTCATGGTTTCTTTTAAATACCTATCTTTCTATAAACAAATATCGGTTCTACACGAATCATTCACCGTACGATTCGAATTTCCAATTGAACTATAAGAGTGAGGCATAGTGAGTTCATTTCGATTCCCACCCAGGATAAAACTTTGTGTGATGAGCACAATCGTTTTTATCTATAATATGTATGTATTTAGAAATATATAAGTATATTTATCAGTTGTCTGGTTGCCATAGTACAAGCTCTGCTTATTTAGGAATCAGATGACGTTGTGTGAGTTGTCCCAAGATATTATTATTATTATTTGTGTCAGCGCACACACCAATGAACTAAAATATCTCCTGCGCAGTTGACAAATATCTAATAAGATTGGTATCCGTGGCTGAAATCGGTTAGAACATTAATTACAAGCAACTAATTTACGAGTTTAAATTAATGGGCAGTAAGTACTTTTGTACGCAACGTTACTCGCTCGCTACCGTGTGGCGCCCGTGTCGTCGGCGCCAACCAAGCCGTCACCTTATTGATTGATAATATAAATTTTGATAAATAGTCTTACATTAAGTTAATACAATAAATAATAGGCTTTATAAGTTAACCTAAAGGATATTAAATATATTTAGGGACGATATATTTTTATTTACCCGACGTTTCGATCCAATTGCACCGACCGTGGTCACGGGTCGACTGATACGGGAACCTAAAGGATTTATTTTTTCACGTCTTATCAGAAATTCTCTAAGTAATAGCATACACCTACATAGCTACCTAAATACGCAATAAAATGTAGGTATGAACGACTAAGTATTTACATACCTACACAAGTTGTGTTGGAACATTGTTCCTTATCATTTGTTTGCGGGCTGAGAGGCTAGATGAAAAAATACAAAACATTTTGACATCGATCAAAAATATGTTACTTATGATTAAGTGAAGCTAGAATAAAAATATTATTTGTTTTTTTTGTTAAAGATACTATAATTTATATGTGTAAAAAAATGTATTGTGTTCGGAGTAACAAAATTATTGAAAATGGGAACATCTTCAAGATTTTTTTTTTATTATTTATTAGTTATTACAATTACATAATAAAAACAGGAAAAAAAATAGCAAAAGGAAATAAGTTCCAACCGGGTGTCCATAAGAGACCTCCCTCTTTATTTGTTAATCATCATGTTAAAACAAAAATAGCAATTCTGTACAAAAAGTTAAGTAATAATAAAAAGGTATAATGTAAGACAACCCGACGTGTTTCCTCTTTTGACGCTTATTTCAGAAGCCCGGCTAGCTCAGTCGGTAGAGCATGAGACTCTTAATCTCAGGGTCGTGGGTTCGAGCCCCACGTTGGGCGAAACACTTTTTTACATTCTATGTTATAATACAACTATTGTCGAACGTAATAGAATCCAAATATCTCAGAACTAAATATAGACAGGTGTCTGAGATTATTCTGAATCTACTATAGCGTCTCGTATACATCTATAGGTTCTAATATTATAAAGCTGAAGAGTCTGTTTGTCTGTTTGAACGCAATAATCTCAGGAAATATTTGTGCGAATTTAAAAATTATTTTACTGTTGGATAGCCCATTTATCGAGGAAGGCTATAGGCTATATAACATAACGCTATGACCAATAGGAGCGGAGCAGCAATGAAAAATATTGCAAACACGGGGGAAATTTACGCAGGCGAATTAAGGTAATAAAGTCTTAAATAAGACTGCTTTTCCTTCCCTATCTAATTGCTTTACATGCGGAAGTACCTAAACAATTATATTGTAGGTACCTACAAAGACTTACAATGTCCCTTATTCTTTCCGTATTCAGTCATAAATGAATAAGAATATTTACTGGGTGTTTTCTTTTACATATAAAAATAATATAAAGACATTATTTCACGTTTTGTAGGGTAAGGCCTTTGTAGTATGGCCGCTCTCATTTATGTTATGGCATAGATCGTTATATTTTAGTAATTTTGTACAGTTATTCGAATGTTTATGCTATATTACTGAAATTTCATTAAAATCCATTCTCTCGTTTTTTCGTAAAGGCATATCTATAACAATCCAAATATAATAAAAAATCCCATTTAATATCAAAATAATCATGACAGCATCTGCAGGCAGAGACGTCTCTCATGGCTGGCCAATGTGTTTTTCTCAAGAACATGATTATCATAAAGTCATTCCGATACGACGAAGAGATTGTAATAATGAATCTCCTTCTTCCTCGAATTTAAACGCTCCAAAGCTTGATAGTCTTCTGTACCAATATTATAAAGAAGAAAGATTTGATTGTTTATTGTATTGAATAGGCTCCAAAACTACTAAACGGATTTGAAAAATTCCTTCATCGTTGTGAAGCTACACTAACCCCGGGTGACATAGGTTTTTTATCCCTGTATTCTCACGGGAACGGGAATTACGCGGGTGAAACCACGAGGCGTCCGTTAGTTAGTTAATAATAAATAATATAATAAAATAATACCTTTTTGCAATTTCGGGGAAAGGGGAGTATTAACCTCGGAACAAAAGACTATCAATGTTCTATAGTTTTAACCCCTAAATTCTCCCCTGGGCACGTCTATGTGTTTTCCTATGCATACTACTTACTTACTTACCTATACTAAAGTCAGTTTGGTCACTAAAAGTTACATTATTTTATGTTCTGCAGCTGAAAAACTCAATAAATAGAAAATGATTGCAACAGAACCTTCATAGCAACTGCAATATTTTTATCATTGACAGACGCATCATACGGGATGCGTACAAAGTTAATTAATCAGGGTTCCGCAGTGATACAACGAGAACGATGAGTCATTCAACGACATAAAAATGGTACCTAACGGAAAATCTCTGCACTTTATCTAGTATATTAATATAATAAAACTCATTCTATTGTTGTTTTATATCCAAAATATAGTGATAGGAAGGAACCGATTACAATCTTTTTTATCGGGATCCATAAATCATACAAACTTCATTAATATGTTTGGCCGTTTTGAAGATCAGGAATCTTTATTGTTTTTAAACTTTCGCGATTTTTATACATATTAGATATGTTTCGGGACTTAATCGCGTGAATTATTTAAAGGTACAAACCTTTTGTTTATCCGACGTTTCGATCAAATTGCACCGATCGTGGTCACGGGTCGACCAAGATCGGTGCGGTAAATAATTCACACGATTAAGTCCCGAAATATATCTAAAATCAGGAGTCTTATTCATTTATATTTATATGGGTCACTTTGCATGCAATTATTTTGTCATCATCTCACATCATCACATCATAATATAGTAGGTATTAAATTTATTTCTAATTTTATGATCGCTTCTCTTTCACAGTCTTTAAGTACTCAGTGAGCGGAGGTTGATAGGAAAATGATCTTAAATCACATATAATTTAGACACTGTCAACAGAAAGTAATAAAATTTAACGAATCTTTATTAAGTACAAAAATGATCAATTGAACACTTTTCATGGTACCTAGTTATTGATTCATAAAAATCGGTCAAGTGCGAGTCGGACTCGCGTATTAAGGATTCCCTACCATTATATATACAACATTAGACACTATATTCTATTATCGAGCAAAAACGGCAAAAAATCGCGTTTGTTGTATAGGAGCCCCCTTAAATTTTTATTATAATCAATTTTTTAGTATTTGGTGTTATAGCGGTAACAGAAATACATCATCTGTGAAAATTTCAACTGTCTAACTATCGCGGTTCATGAGATACAGCCTATATTATAAAAACGGAAAAAAATCACATTTGTTGTATGGGAGCCCCCTTATTTTTTTTTAATCTATTATTTAAATATTTGGTGTTATAGCGGCAACAGAAATACCTACATCATCTGTGAAAATGTAAACTGTCTAACTATCATGTTTCATGAGAGCCTGGTGACAGACAGACAGCGGAGTCTTGGTAATAGGGTCCAGTTTTAACCTTTGGGTGCGGAACCCTAAAAATGGGTGCCACTTAAAAGGCCCAAATCAACACAATCACACTCATAATATAACCCAGTGTAGTTAAATGAAAATTATGCAATGTCTTTTCGTGACAAAAAGAAACAATAACATGAAGACTTTATAATATTATATAATAATAATAGGTATCTTGGGACAACTCACACAACGCTATCTAATCCCAAACTAAGCAGAGCTTGTACTATGGAAACCAGACAACTGATAAATATACTTATATATTTCTAAATACATACATATTATAGATAAATAACACCAAGACACAGAATAAACCATCGTGCTCATCACACAAAGTTTTATCCTGGGTGGTCCAGTTAAGTGGACGTTAGTGGAGTTAAGGGTGGGTGGAGTTAATTTTGACAAAGCTTTCTTTGTAACCAAAATAGTGTTAAGGTTGAAATTGGTAACTATCAGTATATAATTACAAGGGAAAATCAACCTTGTAGTTTATGACGTGCAAATAAATTTCAACCGCAGGGTGATAAACCATATTTTTGGCCGAATGTACCTGATCAGAGAGAAAGAATATGGAATTATCTACTACAGTAGATAACTCCATATTCCATGCTCTGTTACATATGAAAATGCATTATATAATATATTACTAAAACTTATATGTACATATTTATTAAAGTCTCAGCAAAAAATAAAAACAATATTCTATTCAAAATGGCCACCTTTGGCTTTTATACAGGGCTTTAATCTGTCTGGCCACGAATCTATGAATTTACGCACTGTTTCCATAGGCAATTTCGGCAAATTTGACCAATGCATTCGATTTTATTGTGTCTGCAATAAGTGTCAAAAACCACGATATTCGAATATCAGGAACCCTCCTTTCACTCGGCAACTTAACGCCTCATTGCCTTTTTATTTGCAGTAATCAATAACATAGCTGTGTGATGTGTCACAATGACTGAGTCCCCGCATTGTTGTCTGCAACACTATCTAGTGCATTGATAACTTAAATTAATAATTATATAATGAGTTTGTTATTTATTGTCGAGTGACTTTATTTAAGTCCAGTTAAAGAAAAAATTGGGCAAGTGCATGGACACGCACAATGTAGAGTTCCGTACTTCCGTAGTTCCTCATCCAAATAATGTGGCATAAGAAGTGGGTTTTTTGTTGTTTTTCTTTCATACTACTAACAACGTTATAAAGGTATTTTTGAAGGAATCTGTACGAAAATTTTGTTATTTCTCACTTGGTCTGCTGTTACTCGTTAAGTAGTGTTAGTGTAAAGCCTATTTAGCTGTGATAGTTTTCCTTTTAATTTCACTATATATACTACTACCGTGATTTTTTTCACATACCCAACATCAATCATTTACCTGGCAAGAGGGCACTTGACAAAAAAAATGACATCCCAACTTTACAAAACTTTTTTTTTTTAATTTTATTGTTTCACTTTGTCGGCATAAGTAATATATGTGTATCCATGTAAAATTACAGCCTTATAGCACTAAGCTGCGCACGGACGGATGGACATGGCGATCTGTTTTGCCATTTTGGCTAAGCAACCCTGAAAAAAACCGTGCAATTGCGAGTCGGGCTCGCCCACCGAGTGTCCCCTACAAATTTGTAGATACATATCTACACTTCTACACTAATAATATTATAAAAAGGAATGATTTGTACTTTTGTATGTTTGTAACGATTAAACTTAAAAACTACTAGACCGATTTCAAAAATTCTTTCGCCATTAAAATGCTTCTTTATCCCTGAGTAAAATATGCTAAAAAAATGGGATCCCTATGTCAACCCGTGTGAAGCCGGGACGGACCGCTAGTTATAAATAATTCAGGAATCGAGTCTCGCAGTTTTTTGAAGCCATTTTTTTTATGATTATTTACAAATGTATAGTTTTCAGACTTTTGCCTATACTTGCAGTATAGGGCAGCATTACATAACAAATTTCATAGTTCTAGGTCAACGGAGAGGACCCTATAAATTTTGATTCCCTGTCGAAATATATGTGTTTTGCGGCATAAACGGCCGTATCTTTTTTTATACTTTAACTTACATAGTTTGATTTTTTTCTCAGCTTCAAGGGACCGTAGACTTAAGTTTTAATTTCAACTTTAATTTCAACTAACTTTAAGGTTTTAATTTCAACTCGATACCTCTACGCGTTCCCAACATAAACGGTCTTGACAGACAGATGGACGGTCAACAAAGTGATCCTTTAAGGGTTCCGTTTTTTCTTCTTGAGGTATGGAACCCTAAAAATGGCTATCAAAATGTACTCTACTGAAAACAATTAAACAACTCATAAAGTGTACACCCAAGGGCACCTCATCAATTTTATAGGGCCCCCAGTCTACAGAGGCCCCAAACGGGCGAAGGAATTGCACCCGCCATCCCCCCTATGCATGCTAGTGACAAATTTGTGCAAGCGACTCGTACGACCGTCTGGGTCTTCGAACACCAGGACCGCGAACAAATTTTAATATGGGTCACGTCAAGGGCAAACTACGCCCCTGTCTACACCTCTAAGACATGAGAAAAAAGCTGTTTAGGTATATTCATAAAGGCTTAATTTTCATCAAACATAGCCAAAAACTATCCCAATTAGGTAAACCAACTTTTAATTATTCTATCTATTTAGGTTGTACAAACAAAGATAGACACAGATACACATGTCAAACTGATAACACTCCTCTGTTATGTCGGGTATTAAAATTGCATCAGAAGTTAAAAATCCAAAACAGAAAAATACCGAAACAAGTTTAAAAGTCATGCATTTCCCGCTACCGATTAGTCCCAAATCCCAAAGGATCGTATTCATAAAGCCGTTTTGTGTACAAAGTCCGTTCTTTTTAGGCGTAAATACCTGAAATCCGCTTTGTTAAGCGACGTCGCTTCCAATTATCCTATAATCCACATCCACCACGCTTTGTCCTCTAATTTTGAAGCTTTGAAATCGGATTTGGTAACAATGGGTATGATATTCTTGCAGTGTTGCATAAACCCAACATAGCTTGTTTGTTTGCAGTGTTTGCACTTTAAAAACAATGCTGGCAATTTGGATTACAGTTCCTTCTTATTTTTATTTGCAATGCAATTCTCTTATGAACAACTGTCAAATTA
This sequence comes from Herminia tarsipennalis, assembly GCA_945859575.2. Classification (NCBI taxonomy): domain Eukaryota; kingdom Metazoa; phylum Arthropoda; class Insecta; order Lepidoptera; family Erebidae; genus Herminia; species Herminia tarsipennalis. The sequence continues at coordinate 10,312,790 of OX243842.2, read as the reverse complement.
ATACGGCTGTAGCTACACCTATATTAGGTACATGTAGATATCGATGCGTTTAAGTTTAAATATCCTATCAACTACATACCTAATACCTGTTATATCTACGCATAGATATCTGCATGTACCTATAATATGTACATGCAGATATATAAGTTTAAATATCCTGTCTACTACCTAATACAAACGTACCTAACACTTGGATGTGAACATGCAAGAATGTTCATATCACTCAAAAATTAAAATGAACGGATTTATACAATTATGACGTCGTTAGATTCGTCTTGATCGCCCAAGTGTTCTTATACACGTGACTTTTGAAAAAAAAACAAACATGGCGGCTGTGAAATGTTAAATTAAAGAGGTATGAAAAAAAAGTTGTTGTGAATACAGTATTCACAACTATGTACTATAAAATATCTTAAGCATTTCAAAAAGGTATAACATGATTATGACTGTAATACTAAAAAAGTTAGTTAGCAACCATTCATTTTTCAATTTTCAATACTGGACAAAAGCTGTGATAAATGTTAGTTGTACCTACTTATTTATATAAGATGGGGCCGTTGTTTCACCACTTCGTGTAAGTGGTGCAACAACGGCCCTATCATGGAATGGGTGAATGGTGAATGATTTGGGGGAGGGGGCTAGAGTAATCATCATCATCAATCGGATCATTTGAATCTCTTTGATAATCCTAGGTAACAGACGGATCAAGGTTGAAACACATGCATACCTTCGCGTTTTAAAAGAGTTGCCAATACCTTGTCCTTTGTCGATCGAGTGGTGTGATTTTAAATTACATCGTACATCAGGTGAGCTTGCAAGGTGCCAAGAGTTATTACGATTGACAACCTCGTAAAACAAAACAAACCTTGATTGCAATAAACGCACACTGAAGGCATAATTAATTTAAAATCTCAATTAAAAGAAATCGAACTGTGGGTCTTTTTTGAATTGTGAATTTTGCTGACAACACATTGATTTTTAACGCTTGCGATCAAAACTATCGTCTAATAGGTAGGTACTCCCATATAGTGTACTAGCTGACCAGCACAACTTCGTCTGCGTAAATTTTCCCCGTTTTTGAAACATTTTTCATCGCTGCTCTGCTCCTATTGGTCGTAGCGTGATGTTACATAGCCTTCCTCGATAAATGGGCTACCCAACAGAAAAATAAATTTTCATTTCGGACCCGTAGTTCCTGAGATTGCTGCGTTCAAACAAACAAACTCTTTAGCTTATTCTTCCGGGATAAAAAGCCTATTTGCTACTCCAGACTATAATCTATCTCTGTGCCAAATTTCATTTAGATCGGTAAGTTCAGCCGTAATTGATTAACGCAAACATCCATTCATCGGTTTTACGTCAGTTTTTTTTTTAGTCACCGGGAGTGCGGGATCGTTCGAAAGAGTTACCGTGCTCCTGGAACACCAGGGCGAAAGAAGGAACACAGATGGATTTTAGTCAGTAAGAGTCTGACACGCCCTCCCGCTCATGCCCACAGCGGGAGAAGTCATTTGATGATTTCCCATCTATAAAAAAAAAAAAAAAAAGTTTTTTTTAGTGGAGTTAAGTTATGGCCTGCCTCATCATCAACCCGTTTCGGTCTACTGCTGGACATAGGCCTCTCTTACATGACGATTACATTAAGCAGTGAGTTAGTGATCTCATTGTCCAATTCAGTTTTATTGTAATAATAAATAGAATTATAGTAAAAGTAAATATACAATGAATAAGCAGATTTTTTTATAACTCCAAAAAGCACAGTGAAACTAGTTTTTTTATTCAAAATTGTAGCCATATTTACATTTACCAAAATAATACAAATTGCCTACAGCGACTACAGCGACATCTAGTTTTACACTATGTTAACAGAAAAGCGCCATCTATGATCGAGTAGCATTATGGAAACAACAAACAACTCTAACAGGTGATATATATGTTCAATAGGTGTCGCTTAGTTTAATTAATATTTTTTAAGAATAACATTACTGTTATCAAAATAAATGAGAACGAAAATAAATAATAATTGTCCTCGTACTCACTTACTCGTACCCATACCTTTAATTCAAGCTTTTGGTACTTCCTGCCTTTAAAACTATGTGTATTATATTTAAAATTGATCTAACGTCGCCAATAATAATGCTCAGTTTTATCACAGATAATATAATACTATATTAATAGTTTTTTTTTGTTTTACTATTCCATTTACCCTTTTTAATATAGCTTGGAATTAGTACAACAATTTTGCCCTTCTTATCAACAGCCGAAATAGCTCAGTTGGGAGAGCGTTAGACTGAAGATCTAAAGGTCCCCGGTTCAATCCCGGGTTTCGGCAGATATACTTTTTGCTTTTATTTGTTTGTATGTCTTGCCAATACTTTTTTTTGTTTTATTGGTCGGTCAACTAACCTGAACCTGATGGTTTTATAAATAAGCATTTATTACAAATGTTTCTTTAAAACCGTAAAATACTTTCGCTTTGTTTATGTCGTTTATGACCAACAAAGGGAAACAAAATATATGTTGAAATCAGTGGAGATAATTTAATAAGTACAAAAAAATAGAAACCAAAAAGAACTGCATCGGCCGGGAATCGAACCCGGGCCGCCCGCGTGGCAGGCGAGCATTCTACCACTGAACCACCGATGCTCATACGTTTTAAGCTAAAATAGTAGGCTAACTGAAACTGGTAACAAACTTATCTTAGAATGTTTACAATTTTTTCGCAATGGCAATGGCATGACATTGAACTCTCGCGTGATATTATCAATCCTCACACGAGTAAACTTGATCTTGCGGTCGCTAATGAGCAAAGAAACCGTTCATTTACTCTATGGTACTGCCGCGTGCCACTTAAAATTTCATATTGTTCAACTAAAAAATTCGAGGGAATAAACAATTTATTATTTACCTATGTAGGTAGGTATCCACTCGTTTGGACTTCTAGTGCTTATCCAAAAATTGATAACAATAGTATCTATTGATTACAATACCTATTTATTACTTTAGTCTAAGTAAATTAAGTCTAAGTAGGTACGAATATGACGAACCTTCGTTGTGAAGCACTTCGCAGTGCCGGAATTAGGGAGGGCAATCCAAGGTGAGCTCCTACGTTTTTACCTGACAGCGCAAGAAGGACAGTTATTTTTTTTTTAATTTAAGTAAGTATATACGATTGTGGGTCCCTATTACTAGCAATCCTTTTAAACCCTCCAGCTAAGCTCAATGTGTGCCTGTGTTAGGAGTGGGTTCACGTCGGTAGTATAACGGGTAGGATTCTAACTCGCGACATCATGATTGCAAGTTCGATGCCTTAACTATAAGCGTACCTATGTATCTATATAGGTACCTATGTATATTTCTTTGGCACGTTCCAGTCGTGTAGATTTTAGCTTGAAAGGTAACGTTAGATTCGTCTTAAACGGCTATTACACTACCCTGAATCAGGGCCCTAAATCGAGGTGGCCTTGAAAATTTGTTAGAGAATTAGGACCCTAACTCTTATTACACCGCTCTTTTTAAGGATTTAGGGTCCCTGATTCAGTATAGTGTAATAAGCGCATTAGTTGTATGAAATATTATGATGTAAATATCCATATCCATACTAATATTATAAATGTTAAAGTACTCGTAACTCTGTCTGTCTGTCTGTTCGCTATCACGCTTAAACAGCTTAACCGATTTAGATGAAATTTGGTATGGAGATAGTTTGAGTCCCGGGGAAGGACATAGGATAGTTTTTATTGCGATAACCAACATCCACGCGGACGGAGCCGCGGGCGAAAGCTAGTATGAAATAAATAGCTGACCCTCGCAAGTTCGTCTGCGTAAATTTTTCCCGTTTTTGTTCGAATTGAAAAATTATTTTGCTGTTGGATAGCCCATTTATCGAAGAAGGCTGTAGGCTATATAACATCACGCTACGACGAATAAGAGCGGAGCAGCAATGAAAAATGTTGCAAAAAGGAAAAAATTAAGCAGACGCAGTTGCGCTGGTTAGCTAGTTGGTATGTAATATACCTACACATTAAATAATTATATCTACTTCATCAAAATTAATTGCTGACTAATGCAACTTTATCAGCGCATCGGCTTAGGTACCGTACCGATGCCATCTTTCTATTGGAAAATGTTGCCCCCCCCCCTCCTGAACTAAGTTATAGATCCGCGCCTGTGAAGGGCACAGTACCAAGTGAAATTACTGGGCAAATGAGACAAACGAACTAATGTCTCTATGCGGTGACAATCAGATCTTTCCAAACAAGGATTTGGGTGTCACAATAATAATAACAATATCTTGGGACAACTAACACAACGCTATCTGATCCCAAACTAAACTATGGAAACCAGACAACTGTTAAACATACTTATATATTTCTAAATACATATATATTATAGATAAATAACACCCAGACAGAATAAACCATCGTGCTCAGCATACAAAGTTTTATCCAGGGTGGGGGTCGAACCCACGACCTCTTGCGTAGCAGTCGGATACACTCCCACCGCGCCACAGAGGCTGTTACTGTACTGACACTGTTATGGACTAGCGTGATGCTTAACATCAAGCTTACGACATGCTCGTTTCTTCATTTAAAAGTATGAAGAAACAGTCAGGTGGAAATAGACCTTTACTACAAAATTCAACTTTAGTTACTTTGTACATAAATTATATAATCTAACATTAAATCTGTATTAGTCATTATCGTGTGATAAATTGCACTTTAAAACGGCTTGTATTGATTGATGTACACTTCCTGTAGTGTTACCATTTACCATGTAATGTAGATAGTATCTCTGAAGAATATTAGTAGAAGCAGAGATAATATAATACTATACTAGTAGTAGAAGTATGGACGTAACGGGAGGGATTCCTCCCTAAAAATGAACCTGAGTTTAAGTACCCATGCTCAGAAGCACTCAGCAGGTTGACAAACTGTCGCGATGAATACTAGCTGACCCGCGCAACTTCGTCTGCGTACATTTCCCCCGTTTTTGTAACATTTTTCATTGCTCCTCCCCTCCTATTGGTCTATATACCTATAGCCTATAGCCTTGATAAATGGGCTATCCAACAGTAAAATTATTTTTTAATTCGGACTAGTAGTCCCTGAGATAATCACGTTCAAACAAACAAACTCTTCAACTTTATATTATTAGTTTATTAAAGAGTATAGATATTTATATAATTTAGTTTTAAATGTTGCCATTTGTAAATTTTGAATACCTAGTTATTTTTTGATTTGTTCGGTTTAGTTTAGAGGAGATTTAAAATGAAAGATAAATCCAAAGAAACAGCCAAAAAAATTAAAAATTAATACTTTTTTAATTTGTACTTTTGTTCGACAACTGTCACCGGGTTAGCCAGATAAAATTCAAATATAACGCCGGCGACGTCGCGGGGAAAAGCTACCTACCTATAGTTCGTAAAATATAGCTTGATACCTGTGACTTTAGAGACTACGTTTAAAAGACTGCTACAATAAATTTGTTGTTGGAAAAGTTTTAATTTTTTAAATATTAATAAGACATTTGTATAGAAATCTAGAACACTTTTTTCAAATAGAACTTGTTATCAAGGAGATACTAGTATAAACAAAGGTAATTTAAAATATTTATTATATTTTATTATTTATATTTTTTTGTTAGCTTACTTCGTAAACTCTTTTCGCAGCCTGGTAGGGATGTGTAATCGACTGGCCAGCGAATATCGATAAAATAAATGTATGACAATTTCATTAATATAAATTGTATAAATGATTATATCTAATCGTTTTTTCACAACGAATTCGTATTTTTTTAGTCTTGCAATACCTACTGCTTTCGCATGCAGCGATCAAGCGGGCGCCATCTTTTTTGAGTCAGTACGAGTGCCCACGCCTTGTATACGCTACCGCTACGTGATTAATATTGTTTTGTCGTTATTACTGTTGCTTTGTTAAGTTTTGTTGTTATTTCTAGTTATTTGTTTTTTTTTGCACCACAATGCCGAAAAGAACAAAAAAAACTGTTTTGAATAGCGAAAGTCGCGAGTTTGTGATTCGTTTGCGTGAGTATTTTGAGCGCGAGAATCAAAATGGCGGACCGCTACTACCGTTGGAGCAAGTTTGCAATAGAGTTGCTGACGCTCTTGGTATCGGACGAGCTACAGTGTCTCGAATTAGCAAAGAAAAGTATGGAGAATCGTCAAAGGAGATGGTGGCCGAAGATGAGGGAGGTAAAATATTATCGACTCCTAATAAAAAAAGGAAGAGAGTTTCGCCAGTCACCGAAATTGACGACTTTGATGCTGCCGCAATTCGAAATCATATATATGCGTATTACGCACGTGGTGAATTTCCCACGTTAAAAAAAGTATCCGTTTCGCTTAAAGACGCGGATTTATTTAAAGGAAGTCCACCATCGTTGTCCAACATATTGAAAAAAATCGGCTTTGCTTATAAGAAAAGCGATAAAAGAAAAATTTTAATGGAGCGAACAGACATTGCTTTGACCCGAATTGACTTTTTGCGCAAAGTCAAAAATATAACAGATTGGAATAAAGTGGTTTTTCTTGATGAAACATGGCTCAACGCAAACCACACTGTTTCAAGATCGTGGACAGACGATAAAGCGGAGTCTACCACCAAGGTGCCCGAAGGCAAAGGACAAAGATTAATAATTACTCATGCGGGGACATCGTCTGGTTTTGTGCCCAATTGTTTACTGGCGTTTAAATCAGTAAAAACAACAGAGTACCATGAAGAAATGGATTTTACAAAATTTAAGGAGTGGTTTCTAACTCTTCTAAATAATTTGAGTGAACCACATTTTATTCTGATGGACAACGCTCCGTATCATTCAGTACAAAAAGATAAGGCGCCTACGACAAGCAATCGTAAAATTGAAATTATTACTTGGCTGCAAAACAAAGGAGTAAAAGCCGACAACAGCATGCTCAAGAAAGAATTGCTAAGATTAGTAAGCATTCATAAGCCCCCCACTCCAAGATATATTATAGACGAAATTGCAAAGGAAATGGGCCACACCGTCATCCGTTTACCACCCTATCATTGCCATTACAATGCAATAGAACTAATCTGGGCTCAAGTCAAAGGTTCGTATAATCTAAAAAAACATATATAAAAAGCTTACAAAGAATGTAGTAGGTTTTTTGTTTGATCGAATACCTTTTTTTTCTAGGTTACGCTGCCAGACATAATGTAGCACCGCCTTTCACAGCGAACAAAATGTTGACATTACTACATGAAGCTTGTGTACATGTAAATGCTGATGATTGGAAAAAGGTAGTTGAGAAGACAAAAAATGTGATTCAAAAAGATTGGGAGCGCGATATTCAATTTGACAACATATGCGATCAAGAATTAATTATTAATCTACAGGACTGCTCCAGTGATGAATCAGAATTCGACTTGGAAGTTGATCTCGGCTGTACACCATTTGACAATTAAACTTTTAAATACCTTCAAATTCATCTTTCATTTCCTTTTTTCTTTCTTTCAATATCGTTAAAATGTATTTTTTTTAATAAACTCATTCCATATAAATATCGATAAAATACGAAAGACGTCCCATACCTATTACATGTCATTCTGACAAACGTCACAGGTATCAAGCTATATTTTACGAACTATAGTACCTACTATAAATTAATCACAGCACCATATAACGAGATGGTCAAAACGTACCGTGGTCAAGATGTACAAAAATGTAAAGTATTGCAATAAGTAATATTCTATAAAAATAACCAAGGATTTTTATAACTATTAACCGACAATAAAAACAGTTGCTGAAAAAATATCAAGTTTTTAGAAAGTCAAGCGATTCCTTTTTTGATTTCGCTTTGACATATGTTTAATGTTGCCATATTATATTACCAAAGATCAGATTAGGGAAAAACTATAACTAAAAGCATTACTACAGCTATGAAAACGTAATAAAATGAACATACATGTGAAGTAAACTTCATTAACCAACCTTTTTTATCTAAACTATTTTATTTATAAAGTACGGGAACAGTTTCAGGTGGGGTTATATCATTTTGTACTAGCAACACCACATTAAACCGGCAAGAGATAAAATTATTACCAAATTTTATATCCTCTTTGGACAAAACCATGGTATATTAATATACTTAGCCTGGTATTCTCTTCCCACGATGGCTCAAGACTACGTCACGGAAAGTGTTGCCTTTGATTGTCCTTTTTAGTAAATTTAGGGGCTTTCTCATTTAGATAATCAAAATAAAATAAATTACTAACTACCGTAAATATTTAGTAACTCGTGTGATTCATCTATTTAGTTTTAAATAAACTAACATATTAAATTTTTAGTTCATAATTGCTTTGTTAAGTTCAAAAATGTATTTTGCTCGGGTAATTCAATCACACACAGTGGCAACACAACGAATTGACGAGTGTCATACTGACATCTCGCCATTTCATTGCTTTAGTCGTCTCGCTCATACCTATAGCGTTGTTTCTCTCGGCGAGCAAAATACTGTGGTTCCCAAACATTAGTTACTGTAAAAAGGAAAACTGTATCAACTGTGAAAGATACACAAGAAAAAAATGGTTCCATACTAAACTGTAAAAACAGATGTGAAAACGGCGGTGTAATAAGGTTTTTTTATTTTTCCAAAGAACTACAATAATAATATACTTTAATAATATACCATGGACAAAACAATTGAACTGTCATTTTATTTGATGGACTTGACGTACTCGTTGGCTTTCTATAAACGTTCGCCTCATGTTTGTTGTTGTTACTCATTGTGTATTGTTTGTGTTGTAATACCTTTATTTTGTAGTGTTGTAGCCCCACGCTAGTGCTTTTATTACAATTATAAACGGTACAATAAATAAGTTAATTAATGAAATCGGACCTTTTAAGTGTGTATATATTGTGGTATCGTTATTTGAGAACGCGTCAGGTGGCATTTGATATCATAATTGCCTCCTGATATGACTGTTTTTTTTAACGGGATAGGGATAAAATATGAATATGGTGTAATTGTGTTGCTGGGAACCGGACGGTTGGATGTTACTTATGCAGATTAACTTAATAACCATTCTGTGGTACCTACCTACTTGAGATGTGCGAGACATCAAGCAAATATTGTTCCCCCGGCTGCTTTCTTTTAAAAAGACGACTCCCGCAGTAGCGTACAAGCCCTGTGTCGTGGGGGACTTTGTAAACATACAAGTCACGAAACACAAAGTACACCCAGACTAGGAACAACAATTTGTGGATTACACAAAGTGGTGTCCCGTGTGGGAATCGAACCCATGACCTCTTGCGTAGCAGTCGCACACACTCCCACCGCGCCACAGAGTCAGTCAAATAGGATTGGAAAAAATCTCAGCTCGGCTCCAATAATGTTTTCTGCGTATTTTACTCCCTTGGTCACCATTCACGACACCCTCAGGATGGGATGGGGTAGTAACTTAACTTAATCTGTCACTACACGAAACACTACATAGGTTTATAGACTAATATTATAAAGCTGAAGAGTTTGTTTGTTTGTTTGTATGTTTGAACGCCGTAATCTCAGGAACTACTGGTCCGAATTGAAATTCTTTTTTTGTTGGGTAGCCCATTTATTGAGGAAGACTATAGGCTATGTAACATCACGCTACGACCAATAGGAGCGGAGCAGCAATAAAAAATGTTGCAAAAACGGGGAAAATTGCCGCATACGATGTTGCGCGGGACAACTTCATTACTCATATCTTTATGCATAGTGAATCATGATGAAAGGCGACCGACAAAATCTACTTTTTTTAAACATCATAACATTTGTCCTCGACTGCGGAGCTAAATGCGCCTTTATTATATTTTATACTAGCTGTCCCGCGCAACTTCGTATGCGTAAATTTTCCCCGTTTTTGCAACATTTTTCATTGTTGCTCCGCTCCTATTGGTCGCAGCGTGATGTTATATAGCCTAAAGCCTATGAATGTATTAACCAACAAAAAAATAATTTTTAAATCGGACCAGTAGTTCCTGAGATTAGCGCGTTTAAACAAACAAACAAACTCTTCCGCTTTATTATATTAGTATAGATAGAAGATCTATTCTTTCAAATAACATAGAATTATTGTTTTACGTTCTGGGACACAGTCCCATACAATTTTTGGTCATCTCTTTAAACGAGCTAGACTAACACATTAACACCGTAAACACCGACAATGTTTTATCCCTGAGTCAGTAGCACATAGACCGAGCAGATCGAGATTTTTGCGAGGTTAAGCAACGTTACCACTGTTGGTCCATAGATGGGTGACCGTTTTCGAACATTGTCACACACCTTCGTGCCTCAGAGAGCAAGATAAGATGTCGCGTTGGTCCTGCGCCTAATCTCTTTCTGGTCGTGACGGATTTTCGTCCCATCGGACAATGAGAGAGGGAATAGAGAGACCGTTTACCGAAATCGGTTAGGAGACCAATATCTTTCCCAATGCTAAAAGAACCAGGCAAGTGCATGTCGGGTGGTTCCGTAGTCTATCCCCCTCCCCACTATCTGAATAATGCGGCTTAAGAATAGGTTTTCTGTTTTTGTTTCATACTTACAACGTTATACCTACATAATAATAATTTTCAATGAAATTTGTACGAAAATGTTGTTACTTCTCATTTGATCAGCTGTTACTTGTAAACTTAGCTGTGATAGTTTTCCTTTTAATTTTATTATATATAGTACTACCTTGATTTTTTATTTATTTACCCAACATCAACCATTTAGCGGGCAAGGGGGGGGGGGAGGGACATTTGACTCTAAACAAAAATTTGCATTTTAAAGCTTAATATTTCACAAACGGATTCCTAAATCTAAAAATGGTCTTCACCACCCCTAAACGTTTTTAAAAGACCTAATCAATGATACCCCACACGATGGGGTAAGTGAGAAAAAATCCACCCCCCCTTTACACATAGCAAACATTTACATTAAATATAAAAAACATATATATAAATAAAAATTATTTTCAAGATTTTATTCTTTCACTTTATCGAGGTAAGTAATATGTATTCATGCAAAATAACAGCCTTCTAGTACTAACAGTCTCTAAGCTAAGCTGCGGACTGACGAACGGACATGGCGAAACTATAAGGGTTCCGTTTTGCCATTGTAGCTACGGAACCCTAAAAACTTAGGTATACTAGGTAGATAACCTAACCAAAAGAATGAATTATTAAACGTTAAAACCCTGAGGAAAACCCATTGATATTCGATTCATTAAGGGGTGTCTAAACGGGCCATTTTTTACGGCAATTTGTGGCGGCACTATTGGCTAATAATTGCTCGGGCCATATGTCTACAATTGTATGGCGCATGATCCAGTCTCCTAAACGGGCTACACAACCCGGCAACAATAAAATAGAAGGCGACTGAAACAACAACAAAATTGGCCGGGCAACATTACGGGAAATAGATCGCTCAGCGATTGTCCGGCAACTATCAAATCAATTAATTAAAAATTAAATAAATATAAAAAAAAATAATTAAAAATTAAATAAATTAAAAATTAAATAATAAAAATTATATAAATAATTAAAAATTAGTCAGCTTGTGACCACGGTCGGTGTAACCCGATCGAAACGTCAAGCATAAGGTAAATAACTTTACCTAGATTAAACGCGTTTATTCCCGTGTCAAATTGTATTTATAATGCAACGCGTAAGTTTAAAAGTTATTATCAAATCAATATTGGTGAGTGCTACCACAGCATTGCCGCCACAAATTGCCGTAAAAAATGACTTGTTTAGACGCTCCTTTATAACTTAATTACTTACCAAGGTACCTACTACAAAAATACGCTCCAAGCTCGCATGATACCGAGATAAACCATTCATCAATTTTGAAAGGGATTTTCCCTGATGTGAAAGGAAATAAATGCATAAAATTATCTTTCAAACTAGCATACCAATTTCCAAAAACTCATTATGAATAACTTATAGTTATCAGACATGACATTTTATTATTTATACTACTCCGCAGTCATCAATTAAAGTTATTATCATCACGACAATATATTATGAATTGGTGATAATTAATTTTAACATCAAACTCGATCTGGGAGACCAATGATGTGCTGGCGAAGTATTCTTCCTCTCTTAAACAAATATTAAAAAAGCCCGAAAAATAGGCCTGATTGCCATCAATTTAAATCGCCCGTTTTAAATTCGGCATCTTAACCATCAGCATAGCTTTTAAAAGCTTCAGACGACTAAGTATTGTCAACATAACGCATTACAAATTATTATCTAGACGGAAACATTTAAAAATGCCTACTTTTGTTTTTTTTTTAGAAAGATTTGACTGCCTCTGTAGCGCGGTGGGAGTGTATCCGACTTCTACGCAAGAGGTCGTGGGCTCGATCCCCACCAAGGATAAAACTTTGTGTGATGAGCACGATGGTTTATTCATTTAGAAATATATAAGTATGTTTATCGGTTGTCTGGTGTCTATAGTACAAGCACTGCTTAGTTTGGGATCTTTGTGTGAGTTGTCCCAAGATATTATTATTATTATAATTGTGAATCTAAAATATTCTCGAATCCACTGGAACACACACAAAAAATTCCATAAAATCAGTCCAGCCGTATAGGAGGAGTACAGTGACAAACACACGCACAAAAATAATTATATTTAAAGATTTATGTAACTTTATAAGTTTGACGTGTATATCTATAGGTATGTTTGGTTAGGGGCATACCGTTCCAGTGGGAGGTGGCATTTGGAGAGATTTGACCTTCTCTCCTCCCCGAAATTGCAAAAAGGTAGGTCCACCACCTAGAACCCCCCCCCCCCCCTCCGCCGCCCTGAAATCGTAATTCCGACAAATGATCCTGGACTACGAACCAATACTCAAAGTTCTTACAATAGCTTATTCGTTAGTAAAACCATTAAGACCTTATCAGTCCTCAAACAGGTTATTAGGTTAACGTTGTTGTGAGTACTTTAAATCTTTTTTTATGAATGTAATAGTTCACTTAAAGACTCACTTTATGTTCACTGCACTTCATTATTACATATTATTAGGCAATAGATAGAGTGAACTTCTTTATGGTTGTTTTTTCATTTTTAGTTGATGGAAATTTATATCTGTTATTTTGTTAATCTATTATTTTTGAATCGGATATTTTGAGAATCCAATTTTATGCGAATAAGGGCATTTTCCCGCCATTTCATTTTTAGTCAGTGTTTACTATTTATTGTAAAGATGTTTATGTACTATTACTGCACAAAGACACCGTGTATCTCTACGTTATAAGCGGATTTTCAATACTCTGAACATGGTGACTGCTTCACTCAGTTTTCCCGTAAAAGTCCCAGTACGCCGAAAAAAATATACTACCGACTTGAACCCACTCCTAACACAACCCATACAGCTTAGCTGGAGGGGTTAACAGGATTGCTAGTAATGAGAGATAAAAAATCCCACATTGCTAATTATCTTGCAAAAAAAAAGTTAAGGAAGGGAGGACACGATTTATGCAACTTTCAAAGCGATTATTTCCGATAATATTCACTCAACCAAAAAACTTTATTAGAAACCTTGAAATGTTTTTGAAAGACCTGTCGAATAATGTAGGTTGATGTTTGCTGAAAAAAATTTTTTTTTAAACTTTTGTTACATGTATGAAGTGCCCCCCTAAAAATATTTATTATTATTTAGTTATCAAACTAAGTAGCTGCTACTACAAGACACCTTTCCATGAAATTTCATCAAGAATCACTGAGTAGTCTTTGACTAAAATGCCTGTGACATACGGACAGACAGACGGACATGACGAAACTATAAGGGTTTCGTTTTTGCCATTTTAGCTACGGAACCCTAAAAACGAGCGTGCCTATAACCGCACAACAATTTACACAAATCAAATAAGATTTAATTCATCCTGCACACAAATCAGAAAAAAAAACGAGTACCTATCTATGCCTGTAATAATCGCAAGACAACATAGACCACTGAATTAAAATTTACTCCTACACCCCATAAAATATTCAAGCACGGACTAAAACTACAAAAACCATCAACCTCGATGTAGAGCTATATTGTGACGGTAAATTATTTGTCACTCAAGGTGCTAAAGACGAACCAAAGCCGGAGGCTGCCGATCCCACTCGGGACAATAAGGAATTAGGTTGGGCGCGACCTCTAGCGCTGACCTTGCCACGAATCGCGTGGCCCACTTGACAACTGACACACAGAATACGTATAGTACCTGCAGAAGATAAGTTATACAATGCACACATGTACAGTACGATCAACGTAACTTGACCGGATTGAAGTTAGGTTTTTATCACTTTCGCGCATGTCATAGAGATGCAACCCTAAAATTACTTACGGAAACGATTAATTATGTTTAATCGATTAAAAATTCTAACAACATTTTAATTCAACAATATAAAAACACTATATAAATGAGTTCATAAAAGTTTAAATTTAGAACAGTTACAGTAAATAATAAAGAAACTTTGAAAAACAATTTCTTTACGAAAATAATCACAAAAAAACATGAATTAGTAATACTAATTATGACAATGTAATGCGTAATCGCATCTCTAATTCTCTTGGTTTAGTTACCGCCCCCGGCCCCCGCTTCCTGTCACCATTTACTTCCAAAAAATGCATCTGCGCAACCACTTGTCGCCTACTTCAGTCCGGCCTAGTTACGTTGATCCAACTGTAAGGATAGACTTCGCTCATGGACATGAAATCTCGGAATAAAGTAATTCCAAACGTACACAGGGCCAGGACAGCGACGTCTAATTAGGTGTTCAACAGTTTAACTTAGCCGACGTTATATTGTAAAGTGAATTACCCCCTCGTCGTCGGGAACCTCGCACGTCCTAGCATATGGGTGAGGGTGGTGTTATTGTGATTTGTAAGAATCCAGTTCTGCGGCCTCCGTCTCAGAAAAGCCACGAGTAGCACTTGGCTACTTGGCCAGTGCTATTGTAAGAGTCAAATCCTCTCCTCTTGAGCGAATCTGATTCGCACTTGGCCGGACTTTATCCGAGAATCTGCGTCCATGAGATTTGTCTAACTCAAACTCAAATACAAATATGGAATCTCGGACCACCTTGTTCTGAAGCTTTTCAAATTTATTTATTTATTTCTCTTTACAAATAGTAAAACACAGAAGTTGGATTAATACAATTGCTTAAATGTATTGGTGAGAGACCACCTCACCGTCTCACCAATACATTTAAACAATTGTAAAAAAAATATATACCTATATAGTGAGAATAAATGTACCTAATGACAATAAAGGTTTTTTTTTTTTAAATTGTTTAAATGTATTGGTGAGAGACGCCCGTGATAGGTATTTGTATACCTGGTGTTACAGGTCACTAGGCCCCTCGGACTTCACAGTTAACCTAGTATGTATTTTTTTTTTAATCAACACAAAACATAAGTGAAGTATAACATTAATATGCAATAACAATTTAAAACAAATCATGTGTTGTGGTGTGTGTGTGTGTGTGTGTCTGTGTGTGTGTGTGTGTGTGTGTGTGTGTGTGTGTGTGTGTGTGTGTATGTGTGTGTGTGTGTGTGTGTGTGTGTGTGTGTGTGTGTGTGTGTGTGTGTGTGTGTGTGTGTGTGTGTGTGTGCGCGTGTGTGTGTGCGCGTGTGTGTGTGCGCGCGTGTGTGTCTGTGTAAATGTATGTGGGAGGAGGTTAATACTATGATTTGAGAATCATAAAAAAACGTTCTGAAATTACGTAAGCAAAGTCTGTGTGTGCGTTATTCGAGGGCGATTTGTTAAGGCTGAGGCTTTCCTTCTGTATTCTCATTGTTCTGTGACCGTCACTGGTTCACTGTACCCATTCACGAATTACTAGATACTACACGTGTTTTAAACTACACTGGAAACACGTGTACTTACCTATGTAAGTTAGAACAGGTATGCGGTAGTAACAGCATAAGCTTAGTGTAAATAAGACATTCGTTTCTGGTTGCACCATGTACTTAGGCGAAATGGTATTGAAGTTCCGACTTTCCGAGATATGTGACGAATCCACAAGATTTTGTTTGAGGGTTTGGGATCTTTGCTTGACCCTGTGAACCCAAGATTTTGGTTTAGGGAACTTTACCTGTCTGAGGGAAGGAATCATATCCTTTTGATGGTCAAATATCTTACCCCCAAAAGGATCCACGATCACCGATACTAGAAGGTAAAACCTAGTAATTAAGTAAGGAACAGGTAATATTATTGTTTTTAAACTTTCGCGATTTTTATGCATATTAGATACTAGCTGTCCCGCGCAACTTCGTCTGCGTAAATTTTCCCCGTTTTTGAAACATTTCTCATTGCTGCTCCGCTCCTATTAGTCGTAGCGCGATGTTATATAGCCTATAGCCTTCCTCGATAAATGGGCTATCCAACGGAAAAAGATTTTTTCAAATCGCACCAGTAGTTCCTGAGATTAGCTTTATAATATTAGTATAGATATTTCGGGATAAACGTCGGGTAAATAAAAAGTTCGTACCTTTAAATAATTCACGCGATTAAGTCCCGAAATATATCTAACAGGTAATATTAAATTAAAAAACAAAATGCAAAAAGATTTAATATTTTTTTTCTTATTTTTGTTTTAAATAGTATCTTAAATGGAAGGAAAACCATAACATTTAACATTTAAGTTAAAATAATTAGGTACAACAGGTTTATGCCAACAAAAACATGCAATAAATAATAAGAGAAAAAATAAAAACAGTAAAGTTTAAAATAAAAAGAGTGACAAAGAATTACAATAACAATAAAATAAAAACAAAAAAAGAACAAATCACAAAACAAATAAATATTAAATTGAACAATCTTTAAATATACTCTTTAAATTAGCACACTTACCTAGTCTAGCCATAAATATTGTTACGAAGAAAAAACATTTTTTTTTATTGTAAATAATATTTATTACTTTTACAGTGTGTTAGTTTAATACATAAATAAAAAACAATTCAAAATATAAAAAGCTTATTCGAAGTGGTCTCCATTGGCTGCAACACAGTCCTTTAAACGTTGAGGCCAGTTATCAATAGAAGCACGCACTCTTTCCATGGGAAAATTCTTCACTGCCAATCGTATGGATTGTTTTAGGGACTCCAAATTATCATGGCGTTTAGAGCAAGCCATACTCTCTAAAACTGACCATAAATCATAATCCAGCGGATTAAGATCGGGACTAGACGACGGCTAGTCTTCAGCTCTGATGAAGTCCGAAACGTTCACTTCCAACCAAGACTGCGTGGACCGAGCTTTATGACCCGGCGCTGAGTCTTGTTGGAAGGACCATACTTGGTTATTGAACATGGTGTTGTTAAGGGGTTTAACTACCTTCTCAAGAATGGTATCTTGATACACTTGTGCCGATGTTTTGATACCTTTTTCACAAAAATATGGCTCAGTCACTCCTTCATAGCTAACACCCCACCAAACCATCACTGAAGTCGGATAATGCCCACGTTGCACTCTGTCGACTGATTGGGAAGCTTCCTTAGAGCCTTGAGCATAAATACGGTCATTTTGTTTGTTAAAATGTTGCTCAACTGTAAAGATTTTCTCATCCGTAAACAAAATTTTTCTGTGACCTCCCTTTGCGTACCGCTTCAGTAGTTGCTTCGATTTTACCACCCTATTCTTTTTTAAATTATCAGTTAAAAAATGACCAGTGCGTCTCTTATAGGCTGCAAGTCCTAAGTCATCTTTTAAAATGCGTGACATGGTTCTGGGTGCTATCTTCATCTCCCGAGATAAAATCTTTTGCTTTCGGACAGGATTTCTTCGAATTCTTTCCCTTACTGCTTTGACCACCATTTTCGTACGAACACTACGTGGACGGCCAGATCTTTTTCTGTCACAAACAGAGGTCTCATTGTACCTATTAATAGCCCGGTACACAAACATTTGACTAATACCAAGCGTATGGAGAGTTTTAAAAATTACATTCGGCTCCATACCAACTTTGTGTAATGCAATCACAGCGATTCGGTTTTCTTTATCACCCCACTCCATTTTAATATAGCAAAATATTGTACAATGTATTGGCGCCAAAATTAGAAAATACAATGAACAATCGTATAAAAATGACAGATTCCAAATTCAAATGTAATATCTTTCTTATTTTTAATTGTAACAGTATTTATGGCCAGACTAGGTATACTATCAATATTTGTCGACTAATATTATCGTGATTAATGTTTAAAATTATACGTTTAAGTTCAGCTTTTTACTAGAAATCATAAATAGAAGCAGAAACACTGTAAAAAATGCAATGAGTAGTTGGGCCTAGCTTTGTGATTAACTATACTAATTGTATTTTATTAAATGTACTTATAATTTCATAGCCTTCCCTTAATTTATGATACTTACTACGTTATTTGGAAAAAATAATCCCTATGACTGACCCTTTGGATTGGTGTTATAAAAATACAGAATTATGCTTTTTTCACTTTAGGCGGGTTCGATTCCCGGTTCAGTAAAATAAATCGATCTGCTTTCAAAGTTTTTTAAATAATCTTTATTTAAAAAACTTTGAATGCAGATCAATTTATTTTTAAAATCAATATGAAGTCTTCTATCAGCAAAATGTTCTATCTACAATATTTAAGGTAGGTACTTTCCCTTCGTGAGGCATACTTTTGGTACAACCTGTATCTAGGTATACAGGGTATCTCAAAAGCATGCCACACGAGTATGTCTATAGTTATTAGTCATGAAAATAGAACAAAACAAAACAAAACAGTAGGTCGTTCATGAAAAATGGAGCCAAATAAAACTACAAATACTTAAAGTAAAGATATAAGATCATGTTACTATAATATAATATAAAACAATACTTATTGATAAAATGAGATTGTGTCCATTTAGTAACTTAAGTAATTATGTTACTAAATGGACAGATCCACATCCACAAACAGATCAATTTATTTTTAAAATCAATATGAAGTCTTCTATCAGCAAAATGTTCTATCTACAATATTTAAGGTAGGTACTTTCCCTTCGTGAGGCATACTTTTGGTACAACCTGTATCTAGGTATACAGGGTATCTCAAAAGCATGCCACACGAGTATGTCTATAGTTATTAGTCATGAAAATAGAACAAAACAAAACAAAACAGTAGGTCGTTCATGAAAAATGGAGCCAAATAAAACTACAAATACTTAAAGTAAAGATATAAGATCATGTTACTATAATATAATATAAAACAATACTTATTGATAAAATGAGATTGTGTCCATTTAGTAACTTAAGTAATTATGTTACTAAATGGACTCAATCTCATTTTATCAATATTATGTTTTATGCTTTAGTGACTTAATCGGTGAATCGGTTACTTTGTTTTTATCAGCTAATCGGGAACATTGGTGTTACTACGGCTTGACTAGAAAGTGAAATAATGTAAAGCGACCGCTTGAAGTTGTAACATAGTTACTACGATATCCGTAATTAGTAGTGTTTATTCCGATTTGGTTGGTTAATGCCGGTGCGTTCCGATAATATGTGACAACAGATTTTTACATCCAGCCAGTCCGCCGACATCAGTCAGGCGGAGAACGCGTTTACATTCCACGTTCGACATTCGAAAAACAAAACATCGCGAAATCATAAGAAGGACAATTTTAGATTTTTTTCAGTTGTCAGTGGTGTTTTAAAATATTGTTTTACGAATGTACAATTTTGTTTATTAAATAATCAGTATTCTTGTCTATTTTTTGCGGGTGATTATCCGCCGAGCTGCATTTCAAATATTTAACGAAGTTGATCGCATTAATGTAAGTATCAAATTCTCATTTTATTAGGTACGCCAAAAATTTTTTTAATTATTTTTTTTTGTGAACAAGTAGGTATAGTTTAGACTCCAAATAAGATAATTAACTGAAGCAACAATAAAATACATTTTCCTACAGACTGAATTGTTTTACATAAATTTAATACACATTTAATTTGCTCTTAAAATTGTAGATACCGTTCAGTTTTAGTTTTTATATTTGTTATTCATAATAAGTTGTTATTGTTATAATAAGTTAATATTGTTATCGTTCATTTGTAACAAATAAATAAGTTCTTACTTATGTATAGGTAGGTAATTGACTAACTATACCTATATTTTGTGTATATAAATAAAATAGGTATTGTTATATGTTTAAATTTGACTAAAAAATTGTTCAAAAAGTTAAAAAAAATTTTTTTTTTTCTTAATAATACAGATATTCTGCCTACTATTTACCAATTTCCCATAATATCTATTTATATAGTTGTAGTTTGCACCTAGGTACGTTTACAGAATAAATCTTTTATTTGCACGGATAAACAATTCCGAAACTGTCGGCGGAGATTATGATAAAAACTAAAACTGCATCGTTTAAACTTTATAAAATCATCTTTTTTAAATACAAAAAAAATATAAAAAGATAGACCTATAAAGAGAGACCTTTGGGTCCCTGATAAGAAATACTTTAAAATAAGTAGGTATCTGACTTCTTTAGATATTACAGTATCTTCGAGGAATAGCACTTCTTCTCTCAAACTTTCAAACATAATTGTAATATTGGATATATTTCGGGATTTAATCGCGTGAATTATTTAAAGGTACGAACCTTTTATTTACCCGACGTTTCGATCGAATTGCACCGATCGTGGTCACGGGTCGACTATAATAACTGCTCGGCTTTATATTACTTTGAGAAGTACTTATGAGTGAATTATTTCAAAACATTACAGCTTAATTTTTACGGTTCCGTAGCCAAAATGGCAAAACGGAACCCTTATAGTTTCGCCATGTCCGTCCGTCCGTCCGCACCTTTGACTTAGAGTCTGTTAGTACTAGGAGGCTGTAATTTTGCATGGATACACATATTACTTACGCCTAAAAATTAAAAGAATAAAGTTTTGGAAAATATTTTATTTAGGGTGCCTCCCCTATAGGTATGTAAAGTAGGGGTTTTTTTTCTCACCTACCCCATCGTATGCGGTATCATTAAGTAGGTCTTTTGAAAACGTTGGTAAGACAATTTTTAAATTTAGGGATCCGTTTGTAAAATATTATGCTTAAAAGTGCAAATTTTCGTTAGAGTCAAGTGTCCCCCCCTGCCAGGCCAGCTAAATGATTGATCAAATCACGGTAGTACATATAGTTAAATTAAAAGGAAAACTATCACGGCTAAGTAGGCTTTTCAAGTATACGAGTAGGTAACAGCTGATCAAATAAGAAGTAACAAAATTATCGATCCAATTTCTTTTGAAAAATATTATTAAGTAGACATAACGTTGTAAGTTTAAAACATAAACAAAAGAATACCCACTTCTTAAGCCACATTATTCGGATGGGGGGACTACGGAACCCTACATTGTGCTTGGCCCGACGGGTACTTGCCCGGTTATTATACTTACTAGCTGTCCCGCGCAACTACGTCTGCGTAAATTTTCCCCGTTTCTGCAACATTTCTCATTGCTGCTTCGCTCCTATTGGTCGTAGCGTGATGTTATATAGCCTATACCTTCCTCGATAAATGGGCTATCCTACAGTGAAATAATTTTTCAATTCGGATCAGTAATTCCTGAGATTACCGCGTTCAAACAAACAACCATACTCTTCAGCTTTATAATATTAGTAATAGACATGAACTTTTTTCTAAAACATCAAACCGATACGCTCTGTTAAGATTTGTATGAAATACCTCGTTATGACGTATAATAACTAGATTATTACATGTTTTATTAAATTAATAAATATAACACTATTGATAAACATTTTTTTACAACATGTTCCGCATGTCTACCAGCCTGATTCGTGTAGAATTATATATAAAAAAATATATATTTTTTTTAATAAAAAATGATAATTATCAGCGTGAGATTAGGTACCAACTCCCACATTACTAGCAATCTTGTTAACCCCTCCAGCTAAGCTCAAACGCTTGTGTTAGGAGTGGGTTCACGTCGGTAGGATAATGGGTAAAGGGTAGTGCTAGATCGATGCCTTTACGCTTCATTTTTTTTTTCATATTTTTTTATTATTATGTCAGAAAGATCGAAAAATATTATTCAAATTTCATCAGTATGTAATATAATGTTCAAGTTTTCACTTCTGCCGGCACTTCCGGAGTGCAGCCCTTTGTTTTTCTTCTTCTATTAATTTCATTTAAATAGATTATATTACTAGCAATTATGATAGCACATTAGGTAGGTACTATTAATCTTGTTTACCCGTAATATTACCTTAATTTAGGAGTAGATTCACGTCAGTATTATAATGGGTGGGATTTGAACCCTTGACCTATCACTAGGCTACCACCGTTTCACAAATTTATCTAAATAATTAATTGCTTAGGTACATTTATCTAATTTATTGTTGACTTACATTTATCAAATCTATTTAAATTAATCTATGTAGGACAATATTCAAAGCAATGGAAAAATTAGATGTAGATATTATTTTGTAAACAACAACAAGAAACCGTGGCTGGTTGTTATGATAAAACATGACATTTAGACCCTATACATATATAAGAAACTGGCTATATAGTTACCCAATTATGTCATGTAAGGTAAGGTCAGTAAAATTTCCCGCGAAAATTTCCTAATCCTCTGTAAACTACAGTCAAAAATATGTTTAATGTATACGCATACAGAAATAGGTACGACAGCCTAAAATAGTATCATATATTTTGGGTTTCGATGATTAAAATACTTTGTGACAATCTCTATTTACTTAGTTGCGAAATGAATGTAACAATGAACTAAACATTTTAATTAAAAAGGACTTATCAGGCAAACAAAGTAACAACAAATAAGTAATATGAATAATAGAAGTATAATAATACATAATATTATTTAATAGAAGTTCGAATCGAAAATCGAATTTGAGAAAATGTAAGCAAAATGGCCGGTGTTCATTTTCACAGCTTCGTGTGGTTCAGTTATAGGGGGTTAAAATAGTGTCTTTTAATTAATGGGAAGGAATCTCTCTTTGGGTACAAAATAAATGTATAAGTATTTTTTTCCTACTTTAGATAGGTAGTTGCAAAATGAATAATAATACGACGAAAGTTAGGTGCGGTTGGTCTATTCTTGGTATGGTCCCAATAAATTCACTTCTTGTTCTACTGGGGTGGAACATCTGCTGGGAATTGAAAAATAAACTTAAATTAAACAAATCGATTCAATTTGGTCATACTTAGTCGTTACCACCTAACCAATGAAGTTCGCTGATTATTAAAAAAAAACATTTTTTTTTTAAACCCCCAAGAGGCGTAAAAAAGAAATAAATAAAATTTGAAAACCTCCCGACTAACAGGAGGTAAGTAACCGAATAAAATCAGTCGGGGTCTGCTAGGCACCCTGGCATAGTCTGGTAAAAATTAAGAACAAGACAATAAATACCCTTAATTATTTTGTTGAAAACTGTTAATTAACACGGCTAAAGGACAATGTCCTACCAATATGTGATAAGATAAATTTATATTATCTATATAATGATAACCGTGACGAGCTATTATTTTTTGTTTGGGAGGGGTTTAGCCCCGTTCAGTGCCTAACTCAGATTTTTCTTTAGAAAGGGAGAACTCCTTCAACTCCAATAAAAAAGAAATAAATGTCAAACAATAAAGTACTTACGTAATGTTATGAGAGTTATGAGTTATGATACTATTATTGTTTTAAAATAAGTATTGTAAAATATAATAATGCGTCCTTCCTGTACCACAATAAATAAACAATATACCTTCGTAAAACCGGCTTTTATGTTATAGACGGGCCTGGTCCAGTGATTAGTGCCTGAATGCTGAGCCAGAGGTCGTGGGTTCAATGAGCACGATTGTTTATTCTGTGTCTGTTTATTTGTATTTAGAAGTATATAACTATGTTTATTAGTGGTCTGATTGCCATAGTACAGACTCTGCCTACTTTGGGATCAAAGAGCTGTGTGAGTTGTCCCGAGATAAAGTCAAGTATCACTTTGCTACTTATAACATTTTTTTTCTTATAAACGACTTCCGCAGTAGGGTTCAAGCCCTGTGTCGCGGGGGGCTTTACAAACATACAAGTCACGGACACAAAGTACACCTAGACTCGGAACAACAATTTGTGGATCACACAAAGTGATATCTCGTGTGGGAATCAAACCCAGGACCTCTTGCGTAGCAGTCGGACACACTCACACCGCGCCACAGAGGCAGTGTGTTTTATGTAGAGTCCTGACTTTTGCCTGGTTTCTGAATAGCTTGTCAAAGCAAAAATTCACTAATACCTGTGAAATCTATTATTCATTACTGGCAACAAATTTATACATAACGAAATAAAAATTACCATATGTGGAAGCTTGTAATTAGCAATCTAAGTTAACTAGAGTACACTATTTATAAGATTATTAGTCTGTAAGCTTCTGTAAAATTAATAAGAAAAAAAAAATGAAATTATTTAAAGGCAGGCGAGAATCGATGTGATCATCAGTTCGTGCCTCAGTTGCCGCAGTAAATGAAAACGTATCTAGCATTTGTACTAATAAAATAATAGCATTCTCATCGCAAGACGATTGTAATATGATTTAATTGATAGGTTTGGTTAACCTCCATCGAGTCTAAAAAAACAAGGCTAGGAGGTAGAATTACTGTCCTATTTAATCTTTTAGAAGCAGTGCACATCTTATGTAACATGATTTCAGCCTCACTATCGGAAAACAATTATTACAAAATAGATGCAAAAACTCACGATATCGTACGCAACTTGTATATTTTCTTACCCACGCTCCACTTGTAATTTTCTCGTAATAACTTGTCTCGAGATCATAATATTTTGTAACCATCTATCTAGGACAAACAATTTTCCATATATACAGGGTGTAACAGAAATGTGTGGTCAAATTTCAGCAGCGGATAGTGTATGTTATCAGTATTGCATCTACCATGGTGTCATAGCTGGTTGCATGATTATTACATAGTTATAGCATATTATTTTTGTCAAAATTCAGTGATAAAAGGCGCAAAAATCGATTGGATTATTTTGACATTAAACTTTTTTAAATCATAATTTTTTTAATTAATAACAATTTAATTTCTGAATATTCTCCGATTTTGGTAAAATTTGTTATGTGCACTCAGTATTATGGGCACATACCTACCCATAAAAATGACCACACCTTTCTGTTACACCTTGTATAGTTTTCTCTTTCTATCTTTAGGAAGAAAAACGAGGAGATAAGCAGAGTCTTGTTGAATATTCTAAGTATTATAACAGTGTAGCAAGTTTATTTGCTACTTCAACCAGCGAACCACAACTTGGTCAGTGTCGAATTAAATATTAATAAATATTTTGGAAATGAAAGTAGGCAAAGTAATTTATTATTATACATATGAGTTAAGTATTGAAAATAAAATAGGTATTATTGGTTTTGAAAACAATAGGTGCAAACCGCGGCGGGTCGGCAGTTATAAACCTCTAACCTTCTTATAATAAATAAAAACACCAATTACGTGAAACTCAATTGACTAACTACCAACTGTGAATTTTTTTTAGACCTTAAATAAATAGCAGTTGTAATTAAGTACCTTTTAATTGTAGATTTAATTATATCAAAATTTATAAATATACTAAATAAGTAATATGTTATTGTTTTAAAGTCGAGTGGCCTTCGTCTCTGATATCATCCGCTTCCCATTCTGATGTGCGAAGAGAAAACGCAACAAACTGAGAAATATAAGCTCATAAATATCAGAAATGTGAAAGAATGCCAAGTCCTGAAGTAATTTTTAAAGGCATATTTTCATTTTTATTCCGACTAGATGGCGCATGTGAGGGCCCAAACTCGCGAGCATCAAGGGATAGAGAAATTTGAGGTCTAGTAACATAGTCCAGATAGGTGGTTCGCTTCTGGCCCCGGTTTGACTACGGAAGTCTCGGTTTCGATTCCAGGGTCTGGACTTCAAATTTTTCTATCTTTCAAAAATGCAATTATTGTATTTGTAAAATGTCAAATCCGTTAAGGATAATATGTAGGGATAAAAGAACTAAGACCTAACTGAAATCCAAGTTCTTTCAAAGCTTCTAAAATTATGCATTACTCCAATCATGCCTATGTAACGTATTTCATGGCTTTAAATAGTTTGTAAGAGGGGGTATTGTGCTATAACGTCCTACCTTAAATTAGTAATCCCTTTTTAAATTACTAATGCCTTATCTTAAACTCATGTCTAGCTACAATCCTGACAGATAGTCTATAAATAAAAACCCATTGACAAAGAGGCACTATTATCAAGTTCTTGTAGTGGCAGCAAACGCCATTGATGCACCTCTATGCATCGTTGATACAATATCGATTTTAATTCACTTTCACTACGACAGCTACTGTGGTAAAAAAGCAAGATAAAACAAAGACGCGTTGCGTGATGTGAACAATCTTAATGGAATAAGAAAAACTGAGCTATAGTCAAGTGTGACATGCCCAATAGATCTCTTAACATGAGATAAAAATTAAATTAACACTAGTTGCGCGTTTTTTTGTAAAAAGGCGTATGAGAACTGCGTAAAATGTAGTACCTATCTATTCCAGCAATAAGATGTACCTACCTACTGTACCCCTCGTAATCTCGCGTCATCTAAACTAATATTATAAATATGAAAGTAACTGGCTATTTGTCTGTCTGTCCGTTACGTTTTCACGCTTCAACCGCTGAATCGATTTGGATGAAATTGGGTATGGAGATAGTTTGAGTCCCGGGATATGACATAGTTTTTATTGCAATAATCGACATCCACGCGTGCGAAGCCGCTGGCGAAAGCTTGTAACACATACTTCATTTATAATTTGAATTCTATATAGAACATCACTACAAAATATAAAACAAAGTCGCT
The DNA here is from genome assembly GCA_945859575.2 of Herminia tarsipennalis. NCBI lineage: Eukaryota > Metazoa > Arthropoda > Insecta > Lepidoptera > Erebidae > Herminia > Herminia tarsipennalis. The sequence goes on along the minus strand of OX243842.2, from coordinate 10,285,933 downwards.
TCCCGCTGTCTGTCTGTCCCTATGTATGTTTTTTTTTTAATCTTTTATTTAGTTGGGGTTTTTATTCGTAAAATACGTCAACCCCATCGGATCCTATACATGTACAGTAAACTTATTCTAAATACACAAATCTTAATTAATAATATTTTTTTAAGGAATCAAGTTCCTATGAGAGCGAGAGAGAGAGTTCCTATTGAATATAGGTCACCAAAAGACATAGCTTCTTCGCAACCTCTGATTTTGGACAAGCTAAGATGGATTGACCAAGTCCTACAATCCACATTATCTTAGCTATGTATGCTTAGATCTTTAAAACTTCGCAACGGATTTTGACAATAAAGCAGTGTTTTTTGTCGTCTGCGATGCAATAAAAACCCTAAAAACCAATTTAGGCTGGTTTTCCAGTGACGCTCTTTCGTAGTCTCTATGTATAAGGAGCCGACAGCGCTGATCGTTCAGGGTACTCAGAAACATTACATTTATATATATACAGACGGTAAGGTGAGAGAAATACCCTTTCAAACACTAAAACAATTTTTCAAATCGGTCCAGCTGTCTTTGCGTAATCGGTGAACAAACATACAAAAAAAAAAAACATACAGACAAATTGAGAACCTCCTCCTTTTTGAAGTCGGTTCAAAACCAACCTTAGTCTAATAGTAAACAGCAAAATACCAATTTTTAATAAAACATACATAGTAGTTCCAAAATTAGTACAATCGCAGATGTTTAAAAACCCCGAAAGCAATGTTATCATACCTTCAAATCTCTTGAATGTGTAACAGGAGGTTTTTGTTAGTGTTTTAAATGTTTGTAAATTTGAAATGATTCTTTCGCCGACTAGAACATCAGTTTTCCATACTAACTCATAACATGCTGTACCTAACCAATGTACTATGAATGAAGGTGTACGTGCCGTATAGGGTCGTTCGTCATTTGGGACCGGGACCGCGGTCCCAAAAGGCGAATTAAATTTAGTTATTTATTTTGATTCGTCATATGGGACCACAAATAAAGAATTACATATCATGCGTTATATTCTCCTAAATAAAATTAATAAAGGGTAACATTTTCACAGAAACACTTTCTGCCTTGGTCTAGTGGTCAGTAGCCCTGATTGCCAAGCCAGATGTCGTGGGTTCAATTCCTACAGGGACACCAACTTGTGTGATCCAGTGTCCGTGGCTTGTATGTTTGTAAAGTCCCCCGCAACACAGGGCTATTACATATTATTAGTTATACATAAGAGTACCACGTGCTAAGATGACTTGAACGATTGTAGTGCTATCTCTCTCTCATACACCCCTATAGTGCACTCATTTCTCGACAATGGTAACCACCTTGTCAATAGTAACGAGTCTTAGGAACAACAATATCTAAAAAGAATGCAGTTTTAAATAACATAAAGTGGAATAGCGGTTTATTTAAAAAAAAACAGGTTAGTTTAATTGCATTATTACATATTTAATATATTATTTTCTAAATATATTTTAAATTAAAAAAGTTTTTACTGTTAGTTAGCTACCTTCAAGTATGTGAAAAATGTTTGTAATTGATTAGATTTATCATATTTTGAAGTAACGCATTATGGCTAACCTAATTAGGTAAAAGCTACACACTACGTACTTAAGTATGTAGATAAAGAAAATATTTTTTTGTATTTTTTTTATGCTTTAATTACCTAATAATTGATTTAGTTACAGTTGCTAATTTGTTAGTTTTATTTATTTTAGCTATTACCAGTTATGCAGTATGGAGGAAAATCAATCTCCAACATCAAAAAGAACAACAACAGAAATATTTTATCATTTGAAATCAAGGATGGTGTATTTCGTACTGATAATTATGCATATTTACACAAGAGGGTAACAAAACAAGACCATGTGGAAAATAGGCCAAAATATGGAATGTAACAATTATTCACTTATGTGATACCCACACATATTCTACAAAAACTGCATCAGAGAAGCTAATATTTATAATGATTAAATAATTTGTGTCCGTGACTTGTATGTTTGTAAAGTCCCCCGTGACACAGAACTTGTACCTTACTGTGGGAGTTATCTTTAAAAAAAAATATCCTGATACACCACTCACTACTATAATTTCCTACTACTAAATATAAATTATATTTTACATGATTAACAACACTTTTGTATGATAAACATATGGGTGATATATTATTATATTAGTTTTCTTTTTGTGACCCTTTATTTCTTGGGTCTAAATTAGTAATTCAATTAAATTCGCTTTTTGGGACCGAGGCCCCAGTCCCGAATGACGAACGATATTACACGTTAAATTCGAAGTCTTCAAACTGTCAATATATTTTATCAGTGTGTGATTATTTAATTAAAGTAGTAGGAAAACAATTAATGGAGCAAAAACTTTCTTAATAAATTACCGCACTATGAAAATATATATATTACGGGTCTTAATCGCGCCGTGATCACGGGTAGACTCCCCGTGACCATGGCCGTTGCAATACGGTCGAAACGTAATAAACAAGGTATTTTGCCTTAAATTATTCACGCGATTAAGACCCGTAATATATATATTTTCATAATGTGTACAAATCGCGAAAGTTTATCAGAATTACCGCTCATTTTTCTCAGCCCTCTTTTTCATGATTTCTACCAAATAATTACCTGGACAACTGAATTTAATGTTTAAGTACCATTTTTCTTCTAAGTCCTATAGGAGGTCGATATACCATGATGGCTATCTCACTTTACGACATAGGTTGTAAAACAGATCTTGTTTTAATATTAAACACGGTACGAAGTTGCGCGGGACAGCTAGTTTATAATAAATTAGAAGATATTTCAAACACATTTCAACTAGCAAATGTTTTGTCTTCTTCTATTCAATTTTAAAAATGGAAAACAAAGACAAAACATTCGCTAGTTAAAAAGTGTTTCAAACCACTTCTAATTTACTACTGACTATGAACTAGCTGACCCGCGCATCTTCGTCTTCGTCAATTTCTTCTCCACTTCCAATGGCCGTAACGTGATGTTATATAGCCTATAGCCATCCTCCCAGCCCATTTATCAATGGGCTATCCAACAAAAAGTACTTTTTTCAATTTGAACCAGTAGTTCCTGAGATTATCAAACAAACAAACTCTTCAGCTTTATAATATTACCTAGTTTAAATAAATAGTATGGTAGATGTAGGCAGGTAGTAGGTAGTATAAGAAAGTCGTACAGGTGTCTCGAAATCGTTAAACTGAAAATAGGTTTTACACGATAAAACCATTACATTACTCTAGTAAACTAGCCTGTTTATTTTACTATCTAAATAGGTCACGTGGTCACTATTTTTTAACAAGAAAAGGTCGTGTTGTTTGTGTTTGTAAAATAACTCTACTTACGCACGATACTGCGTGACGAAGTCAGTTAAAACTGCCTTGCCAGTTTAAAGTTAAATTTTATTTGACATACAAATTTAGTGTATTTGACATTATTAAATTACGTCGTACTCTTTAAAATTTACAATCAATAGTAATAGTTGAAATGGACCAAACTGTTTTTATTAAATGGTTTTATTTAAACCAATTCAAACTTTTTCAAAAATTGTAGACCCGCATTGTAAAATGCTTGCGTCATTGCTTGCTTTTTATTTTCAAGTTTATTTTTTAATTGCAAATTGCAATCGTGTACAGTTCCACATTTTCGATAATACCTATTTCGAAAGTCAGAACTGGTAGGATTATTTCAGTTTCAGGACTTAGGTACTAAATGTCAATTGATTTAGAAATACCTTTTAAAAAAATATTCTATTTTAATAAGTAAATTCCATATTTACAAATATTGCAAATATTTCGTAACATAATAGAACAGTCGGATGGAACTGATAATCATATCTAGGATCCTTCCGAAGCTGATAGCGTCAATAATCTAGCTTAGGTTTTGTAAAATGCATTACTTTATACAATAATAGACTATGGCCGCAGTTTTGCCCCTCGAATAAATCGCGATAAAAAGTCGATAATTCTAGCTTATAACTTTTCTCGAGCTTCAAACGACTTCCATAACAAATTTCATGTAGATAAATCGGCCCAATGTTATCAGCAATTAGAGGATAGATTATACAGATATAACTGGATTAAAGCGATGAAATAAATATACTTTCAGCTTTATTTAAATTACTAGCTGACCCGCGCAACTTCGTATGCGTAAATTTTCGCCGCTTTTGCAACATTTTTCATTGCTGCTCCGCTCCTATTGGTCGTCGTGATGTCATATAGCATATAACCTTCCTAAATCCTGAAGTTCTTGAGATTAACGCGTTCAAACAAACTAACTCTTCAGCTTTATAATATTAGTATAGGTATTCCGACATTTCGACCGTACAGTAATGACCTTGGTCACGGGTGCATAGTGTATTGCATTACTCATAATACACGCCAATTTTGAAAGAATTTGTGTGTCGAATTAAGTATTAACATAAGTAAGTAGGCACTAAATTTAAATTAGTCGCCTTCTGGTAATATTGTATTATCTTATATTGCTGTCGGTACTTTACCAGATTTCTATCAATTGGTCACACTGCTACTTCGCCATCCGCTTTCTCGCCGCCCATGGATTAGTATTCTTTCTCTGTTCTGTATCTCATGAATATGTCTTTTATGTCTCCATGATTTTATCGCGAGTTGACCGGGCATTTACTTAGAGGTATTATAATATTAGTTCTGCATTTCCTGCATTTATACAGTTTGTACTTTGAAAAATTGTATATACTTACTTTAATAGTGTTGCCGAAAAATCGTTAAGGGGTATCTAAACGGGCCATTTTTACGGCAATTTGTGGCGGAACTATTGGCAACTAATTTCCCGAATATTGGCAATATGTCTGCAATTATGTGGCGCATGATCCAATCTCCTAAACGGGCTACACAACCCGGCAACAATAAAATAGAGGACGACTGAAACAACAACAAAATTGGCCGGGCAATATTGCGAAAAATTGATCGCTCAGCGATCGTCCGGCAACCATCAAATCAATAATGGAGAGTACTGCCATGTTGCCGGCCACAGCATTGCCGTAAAAAATGGCCCGTTTAGACGCGTCTTTAGCAAAACACTAAAGCCATGTCCAATAGTCCAATCAATAGTTCTATCGGTTATTCGTTCTCAAAGACTAAAATTATCGATAGTAGGTACTTGTTTCTGATCATGGACGTGGACCTAGGATCACAATTCAATTTGTTGAAAAAATGCTATAATAATATAATAATAATAACCATTTGCTATGTTAAAATGTTTGCTGCTCCGCTCCTAGTATAACTTCTTACTTAAACTATTAATTGTTATGATACAAAACGCGCATTAACATGCGCGTTTTGTTGTAAGGACCGCTCTGGCGGTGAAAGCCTCCTCCATTTCCCTCCATTTGCTCTGTCTCTTGCCAGTCTGCTCCAGGTAGTTCCAGCCGTGGCAACTAAGTCATCACTCCATCTTTTGAATGGCCTTCCTTTCCGTTTTTTCTTATGAGTTGTATATTTCGTGACAATTTTGAACCATTTGTTTCCTGGTGATCTTTGGACATACCCAGCCCATTTCCATTTTTGGGTCATTATGGTTTTTGCTATGTCCTTTACCTTTGTAATTTCTCTGATATATTTATTTCTCATTTTATCGCTGAGCTTAAGGCCCAAGAGACTCCTTTCCATAATATAGTACCAACAAAAACAAAAATGGGGCCTACGAGAATATCAGCGTTGCAGTTTCCGAACTGGCAACAATAACTGACGTAGGTCCTATTTGTCCGGCGCCGAATCACAAAATGTTATGTACCTATAATAAAAAATATTTTCTTTCTTTCTTTCTTTAACACATAAAATAATAGGGTACTGTAGCAAGTTACGTTCCGCAGCCTATTGACGATAATCAATTTAAACGAGCAAGACAGAGTCCTCAAATGAATAAACTTCTTTATTTTGTGTTTCCTTACCACAAAGAGTACATTACTTACGTTCAGTAATTACGGCAGTATTAGTCGGGTAATTAAGCTCATTGGCTTAATGAGACGTTTCACCGAACCGGGTCAACGGTTCAGTACCTACCCATGGCAAACATCGTATCTTATAGCCACAGAATAAGACTGTGCTACGCACCATGAACTCATTTTATTTAGAAAAGTAATTTTGGATAATGTAATGCTAAATTTTCTATGGGTAAAACACTTTGTAAAATATGAACCGACCAAATAGTTTAATGCCAATAATGAAACAAGTTTAAAAATTTAAAAAATAAAAACAAAACAAATTTCTTTTTTCACTTAGGATGCAAAACAACTCTTGTAATACGTCGGGATTCTACATGTACATGTAATGCCAAGTTCGCAAACAATAGGTAAAGCCGGAGAAAAGAACCTGGCAATAAAAACTCGCGGCCACTCTTTTCAAATTGCTAATTTTACAATGTTTGAATGTTTATAAACTTCATATATGGGTAACGTGCTGCGACTAATATACTATACACTATGTTAAAGGACTGATGCAAATTGTATTATCAAAAAGTTGAAACATGAGGTAAACCAAAATCAGCCTTAGTGGGTACAATATAGTAGGAGCATGTACTTACAACAAAGGTAGAAACTATATGTGCTTAAATATATACTACTACTTACTTACTACTTACATTCAGTCAAATAACTTTTTTATTAAGTAAAATCAACAGCCTTCAAGGAAAAAAAAATATCAAGACATCACCAAATGCAGATTTCGCTGACTCACTCCTATGTTTTAGTCTATATCTCTGGTGTTTTATTAGCTAAGACAACGTTTTACACAATAAAACTTTTACAGAAAAATAAGCAGTCGAATAGCGAACCCATGTAAATCGGATCACTATATTTCGAGAAAATCGCGAACAAACATACGGGTCAAACAGAGAACCCCCTTTTTTAAAGACCGTTAAAAAGTATCGGGAATGAATGATTAATTTATGGTACGAGTGGGTGTACTTTGTGTCCGTGACTTATCTATACTAATATTATAATTATAAAGCGGAAGAGTTTGTTTGTTAGTTTGCTTTGTTTGTTTGTTTGTTTGTTACTTACGAAATTCAATTTCTTTTTTTTTAGTTGTTATACTGGCGCAACTGTTTTTCATTTTGGCGGGGACTGTTATTTAAATACAGTGCTGTTTTTATTTAGATTCTATCTAGTGTGTATTGCGAATTCCATAATGGACAAAAACATCGAACAAAGAGTGTGTCTTTAATTGTGCATCGCCAATGGAATTTCGTATTTATATAAAATTTAATACCATCGAGCAGATAATGTCTTCTACTAAAACGGGTGCCACGAAATGGTAATTTGAGTTTAAGAAAAAGAAAGAAGTCGGCTAGAGCCATATCTCGTGAATAAGGTAGTTACCTTATTCACGAGATATGGCTCCTGCCGACTTCTATAGAGAATGTTGTATGACACATTCGCGGCGCAAACGGAACTCAATTCCGGAAAAAGCGTATAGACAATGTTTTGATGATGGGATTATTTGTGGGTGTAAGTGTATCGTTTCTGAAGGAGTAACCTTTAAAGGCGATAAAATAAATTTGGATGAATAATTACATTTTGTGTATTATTGATCGTTTTCCAGTACTTTCTTGACCAAGTAGTACTTTAAACTTTCATCATAAAACAATACGTTTATTACGTATCCACATTTTAACGAAAGCCACGTTGGCATATAACCCTATATCCTACCCTGCCGAGCGATATTTTCTGAGCATCTTCCACCCATCCCCTCCATCTAAAATCTCTGATATTTTCATTTACTGCGTCAACCAATATGAACAAAATGTATTTTTAGAAATGTATTTAATAATATAATAATAATAATATCTTGGGACAACTCACACAACGCCATCTGTTTCCAAACTAAGCAGAGCTTGTACTATGAAACCATACAACTGACAAATATACTTAAGATTCTCTACATACATAACTATACTAATATTATAAAGCTGAAGAGTTTGTTTGTTTGCGTAACAAACAAACGTTGTAACGCGGTAATCTCAGGAACTACTGGTCCTAATTGATAAAAACTATTTTTGTTGGGTAGCCCATTCATCGAGGAAGGCTATAGGCTATATAACATCACGCTACGACCAATAAGAGCGGAGCAACGATGAGAAATGTTGCAAAAACGGTGAAAATTGACGCATACGAAGTTGCGCGGGTCTAGTCATACATAAATGACACCCAGATACAGAATAAACCAACGTGCTCATCACACAAAGATTTATCCTGGGTGGGAATCGAACCCATGACCTCCGGATTAACATGAGGGTCACTAACCACTAGGCCAACAGGCCAGTCAATTATTTATTTAGTTATCTCCCGACAACTACCATTACCTACAGGCGTTTTTCCAATTCAATAGTGTGGCACTTACATTATATTATGATTTTGATGGCAATGATGTATAGAAAGAAAACTATAACTAAATAACATACAGTACGATCAACGTAACTTGACCGGATTGAAGTTAGGTTTTTATCACTTTCGCGCATGTCATAGAGATGCGACCCTAAAATTACTTACGAAAACGACTAAGTATGTTTAATCGATTAAAAATACTAACAACATTTTAATTCAACAATATAAAAACACTATTTAAATGAGTTCATAAAAGTTTAAATTTAGAACAATTACAGTAAATACTAAAGAAATTTTGAAAAACAATTTCTTTACGAAAATAATCACAAAAAAACATGAGTTAGTACCCTTCGGCCACATTAATACCAATTATGACAATGTAATGCGTAATCGCATCTCTAATTCTCTTGGTTTAGTTACCGCCCCCGCCCCCCGCTTCCTGTCACCATTTACTTCCAAAAAATGCATCTGCGCAACCACTTGTCGCCTACTTCAGTCCGGCCTAGTTACGTTGATCCTACTGTACTACGCTACCATCCAATTGTATAAATATTTCAGTAGTGTTTGTTTATAAGATAGCATTTGTACATCTAATTATGCTTAACGTTTTATGGAGGAAAAGGTAGATGTTTTACGAACACATTTGATCGTATCTTCTGACAAGTTATAACGAGTATAGTAGCTAACATAAATCTTTTCATTTGCATAACAAAGCGTTTATTTGTATTATAGTCTATTTACCGTAGCTATTGCATTTTTATTGTAACATTGTACTTACAAGGATACAGGTGTGTTATCTGGTTACGATCAGTACATAATCATGTCTAATTAATTTAAGAAAACTTTAAAATTGGTCTAGTGAACATAAGTGCGATTCCGCGTTGAATAATGACCATAATCCACTTTGACCAACCTGAGTGAACGTGTAACGTCTATAGATATATGATCGACGATTATATTTACTGCCATAGTATACGTATATATAATCTAGGTTTATAAAAACATTTTTTTTCTGTTTATACATTGTAATCAATTAATGACGGTTAATGTTCGTGTCGTCACCTTGGTCTTAGCAGAATACCAGCGCAGCTCCTCATTAAGCGGAGTAGCGATCTAGCTGAGCTAGGTCCATTTTTGTCTCTCATTAATAAGCTTACTGTCTACTATTTGACTATGTACTACTTACTGTATGTTGTTGTCCTCAACACCATACAATAAAATCTATGTATTTCTTCTCCTTCTAGCTCTATGGTAATTAGTATGTTAAAATTGCGACTGATTAATTAAATATATAACAAAATCAACAGCATCTCAGCTGATAGATATTGATAATACCGGTCGAATTCAAAATCTCGTCTAGTCTACTTAAGTACCTACCTAGTCCTATGGAGATTTTGATTTTTTCTTAGGTCACTGTTATCCCTGATTAAACATCCAAAAATGCTGCTATCTTAATACGAATGAGGAAGATTAAAAGTTGTTAAAATAATGTCAAAACATCAAACAAAATTTATTTACTTTTGTACAAGATGGTGGCAGAGGTACATTTGCCAAACTTCTTGGCAGTTCGATTCGATCTGTTTACAAAACGGACATGGCGCGCAGAGATTATGTCGGTCACGGTCTATCCACCCTGTATAATGTTTACATTTCCTTAACATTGTTTACAAAACGTACACTTTGCCCAGAAATGCAAAAATTGAGTATCGTGTCCATGACTTAAATTAAAACTATACATAGTGATAACAATACGTTGACGATGACACGTTTAGGTAAGTAGGTATGCCATTTAAAGAGTTATCATTTTGCAGTTATGGTTAGGTATTGCTTGCTTTGAATCTTTGTTTACAATTAACTTAGGTTTATCTGCATTATTCGTAAAAGAATAAACACAAAAATCAAATATAGTATTGGGGACTTTACCTAGCGTTTCTTAAACTTCTATTGAAATTAATCTATAGTAATATTATAAAGCCGAAGAGTTTGTTTGTTTGTTTGTTTAAACGCGCTAATCTCAGGAACTACTGGTGCGATTTGAAAAAATCTTTTTTGTTGGATAGCCCATTTATCGAGGAAGGCTATATAACATCGCGCTACAACTAATAGGAGCGGAGCAGCGACGAGAAATGTTGCAAAAACGGGGAAAATTTACGCATACGAAGTTGCGCGGGACAGTTAGTAATAAAATACTTTTCTTACACGCTAGAGTACCTACGACATGGTTATCTGTGAATAAGGTTATACAGGCCATCCACACTGCTATGAGGTCTACCTCTGCAGATATGCTTACGCAGGTAGATTGGAGCTTAGAATCAATTCGAGTTACACAGTACAGTTTAACGAAAAGAACTGCAGACCGCTCCGGTAGACTGGAAGGTCCTATTGAATCTCTGATAAACCGTAGCGTGAATGGCGTACCTACATTAGACAGCGAAAGCAAGAGTACCTACCCGTCTTACATCCCCCCCCCCCCCTAGTCCCTATTCACTATTTTAATTTTGGTTTTCGCGGCAAGTCCGCGCTTTTAACTGTCAAAATCTAGAGATCTGCGCTTAGAAATGCATCGCGCATGCGCGCGGACATGTTTGAGCGAACCGCGCATGCGCCAATTCGCGCGAGCTTGCCTCGAAAACGATAAAAAACATAGTGAATAAGGTACATAGTCTTCCTTAATTCCCATCGCATGCACTAGGTAATTCGTTTTAATCTACCTTACGTTTTTGTCCCATCTCATCCTAAGGGTGTCGTAAAACTAAGGGAAATATACCGCTGTTTGCGGTAAACAGTGCGAAGGGAAGGAAACTCCAAACAATACCCGATATGGTACCTCCCATAAGACACGGGTCAGGTCCTGCAACCGATCTGTCGCCGCATGTATTGACTAGTCATTCCTGTGAGTTCTATTAGTTAGGTCGAGAGGGTGACGCAAGTTCTGGGGGTCAATTCACGTATTTAAAGCAGTGCAGTTGCAGTGAAGTTTCGATTAAAACGGCCATTTTTGTATTCTTGTAACTTTGGGATCGATCTCAAATACGCTTGCGTCAAGTATGCGTCTCGAGAGCGCAATATCGACATTCTAGTAGGTACGGTACGCAAGCCTTTTTAAGACCGATGCCAAAGTTACAAGAATACGAAACTTGTCGTTTTAATTGAAACTTAACTGCAACTGAACTGCAACTGCACTGCTTTAAATACGCGAATTGACCCGCTGGGCATGCTTGGCGTGGAGAGGGTAGTCACCAGCGAAAATGCTGAGCTGCATCTGATCAAGATGGTATATACGATGATGATAATAAATATTATTTGAAATTGCCATGCCATTGTCGATTGTGTAGGTGTAGAGACATTTGCCATCAATCCCCTTTTAAATTATGATTAGTATTGACAAGGTCGTGAATTGTTTAAATCATAATTCATATTACCGGTAGCGTTTATTTTAACCTTCGCATTTCTTGTATAAGATATAGTAACTAACACAAAGACTTAGGTTATTTCACCTAAAATGGTAATTCACCATAACAAAATGGTTGCATATAACAATAAAAACCGTTTATAAATTGTAATTGTTTAATAACGAATCCCAGGTATCGATTTATTGATTTTTGACTAATATTTATGTTTGCAATCGATCATTACCACTCGTGAAGATCGATTTAAAGATAAACAGTCGTGAAGTGCAATGACTTTATTCAATGAGGATAAAGAAGGTTATAGGAAAATTTTCATCCATAAAATATATTCCTAATACTTGTAAATGCTTATCTGAAATTTATTATCAACCGATTTTGTATATCAAACCGGGAATTCACAATCAAATCAATAAAGACTGGCCTGTTGGTCTAGTGGTTAGTGACCCTGACTGCTAAGCCGGAGGTCGTTGGTTCGATCCCCATCCAGGATAAAATTTTGTGTGATGAGAACGATGGTTTATTCTGTGTCTGGGTGTAATTTATCTAGAAATATAAAAGTATGTTTATCAGTTGTCTGGTTTCCATAGTACAAGCTCTGTTTAGTTTGGGATCAAATAGCGTTGTGTGAGCTGTCCCAAGATATTATTTTATTATTTATTATTATAAATATTGAATACAAAAATATCAAATAACCAATCAATGGGGTACCTGACAAAATTAACCAGGTGTACCTCCTTCCTCAACGGACGGGATCTACAATATACATCGGGATCTACAATGTAGGTTTCTTGGGCAACAAAATCGCTACTCGCTGCTCGTTTGGTGGGACAGGTGCCTTAGCCGTTACCAACTCCGGCACCGAGAGATGTCCGCCAAAGTTAAATATAATTCCCACATGATACGATTTTATGGCAATCGTGACGTCATCCACCGCGTTTCTGATGAAGTTGTACGGCTTTGAGAGCTTCGTTTCAGGAACCACTTATACACAGATTTTTGATGACGGCCCTTACTTTTTGTAATTTTTAATTCAGCAATTTTTATACGTATAAATTGAAATGTATGGGGGAAAAATTCGTCTCCACCATCTTGGCACTTTCCATGAAAGATTTTCAATGGCAATTCTGTCACTGCATCATCAGTTCCCTGTACTCATGTATAATGGTAATAGCAATAAAATCAACTATCTTAGCAATTTCCATGAGAAAGTTCCAGTGGCAATCTTCATCATCAGATTTTTGTCATCATTGTGTAATGGAAAGAACTCAAGACAACAAAGCCAGCGCCTCCAAATCGACTATCCTAGCACTTTTGGTATGAGAGACGCAATCTTTTTGCTTCACCATCATATGTAATGGAAATTACACATCAAAACAATATTTGACTGCCTCTGTGGCGTGGTGGGAATGTATCCGACTGCTACGCAAGAGGTCGTGGGTTCGATCCCCACCCAGGATAAAACTTTGTGTGATGAGCACGATGGTTTATTCTGTGTCTGTGTTATTTATCTTTAATATGTATGTATTTAGAAATATATAAGTATGTTTAAAGCTAAGCTTACAGAAATATTTAACGAAATTATCAAAACGGAAAAGATTCCTAAGGATTGGACGAAATCGACCATTATACTATTGCACAAAAAAGGTGACAAAGGCGATATAGCAAACTATAGGCCCATTAGCCTAATGTCTAATGTTTATAAAGTATTTTCTAAAATTATACTGTCAAGAATAGCCAACACTCTCGAGGAAAATCAACCCAAAGAACAAGCTGGATTTCGCCGAAATTTTTCAACCATAGACCATATCCACACCCTTAGACAAATATTACAAAAATTCAAAGAATATAACAAGATTTACTATCTGGGTTTTGTTGATTTTAACAAAGCATTTGACACACTAGAACATGGGTATATCTGGGATGCATTAAGAACACAAGGGGTACAACTAAAATACATACGGATACTCCAGAATGTATATACCAAGAGTACTGCGCAAGTAAAGCTAGAAGGTCTTGGTGAGGAATTCCCTATCAAAAGAGGCGTACGCCAAGGAGACCCTGTCTCACCAAAACTATTCTCAGCTGTCTTAGAAATGATATTCAGGAACCTGGATTGGAGAAATAATGGAATAAACATAAACGGCGAAAACCTGAGCCACCTACGTTTTGCAGACGACCTCATTATATTTTCTGACAAGCCAGGAACTCTAGAAACAATGCTACAGCAACTTGATGATGAAAGCAGCAAAGCAGGGCTAACAATGAATATAAATAAAACGAAAATTATGTCTAACTCTTCACAAACAGACACAATAAAAGTCAATAATGAGCAAATAGAATACGTACATGAATACATATATTTAGGACAGTTAATATCTACCGAAGACTGCATGGAAAAGGAAATAGAAAGAAGAATAACTAATACGTGGAAACGACATTGGTCACTTAGCGAAGTAATGAAGAATAATGAAATGCCGATGAAGGAAAAAAGAAAAGTATATAATATGTGTATTCTACCATGTTTATTATATGGCTGTCAAACCTGGGCATTGACTGAACAACTGGCAAACAAAATAAAAGTCTGTCAAAACAGCATTGAAAGAAGCACAATAGGAGTCAAAAGAAAAGATCGAGTGAAATTAAAAGACATAAGAAGTAAAACAAAATTTAAGAATGCATACACAACATACAAACAACTCAAGTGGAGGTGGACAGGACATATGGTAAGAGAGAAGAAAGAAAAATGGACAAGACTTATTACAGAGTGGTACCCAATAGACGGAAAGAGAAACAGAGGTAGACAGTCTAAAAGATGGGAGGATGACCTCAGGAAAATAGCGGGTCCAACATGGATCCGAACAGCAAAGAATAGGATAGAATGGAGATCTTTAGAGGAGGCCTTTGTCGGAAGACAAGTTGAAGATTAAATACTGTTTGCCTAATGTAAAATTCTATAACAGTTAATACGTAATTAGTTAATAAGTTTAGGCACATATACATATTTGTAATTTAAAGTACGAATCAACAATAAAGGCTTATTATTATTATTAAGTATGTTTATCAGTTGTCTGGTTTCCATAGTAAAAGCTCTGCTTAGTTTGGGATCAGATAGCGTTGTGTGAGTTGTCCCAAGATATTATTATTATTATTATTATATATACTAACCCAAATTTAACTGCCGTACCGTTTGCCATCAGAGAGTTATTGCAGTCCTCCTGGCCTCATCATCAAATCAGCACAATTTTATCATAATATCCATTGTCACTGATTTATGTATGCCCAGTGAATTCCGGTTAAGCTGAACTCAAACGGAGTTCAGGAAGCGGTCTAAATCGGTTTGTGAAATTCAACTACCGTAATATTCATCAGAGTATTCCAGTCCCGACATCCTGGGATCGTCATCGCGCAGCACAATTTTATCATAATGTTGCATTGTCACTTTCTTCATCTTCTTCATTCTTCAATGTCCATGAATAAAGACATGAATGTCGAAAAATGGTTAGCAACTGTCCCAAATTTTGGCGACATGTTACATACGAACATAGTAAGTAATATAAAGCTTGTAAAACCGGGCAAAAGCATGTCGGACCATGCTCAGTGTAGGGTTCCGCAGCTGTTACAAAAATAAATGCGATATAATAAAATACGATCTGAAAAAGTGCATTAAAAATCGTATCTACAGTTTATATAGATACAGTTTTTCGGCAATAAATGAAGTGGAAAATAATTTCAGTTGAAAGTATTTATTATATTTAGTGGGGATGTGTTTTTCTTTCCTACGCTATCATGTGGGATATCGATAGATAGGAGTTTTAAAAATATTTAAGGGTTGTGAATATCACTTATTGATTTAGAGATCCGTTTGTGAAATAAAGTGCTAATTTTTGTTAGAGTCAAGTGACACCCTGACACTGACACCCCCCCCCCCTCTGCCAACTAAATGGTTGTTTTTGGAGATGTGGTAAAATTCAGGGAAATAATATATATAATGAAATTAAAAGGAAAACTATCACAGCTAAGTAGGCTTTACGAGTAACAGCGGACCAAGTGAGAAGTAACAAAATTATTGTATAATTCCATTTAAAAATACACATATTACGTTCTTTGTAGGTAGAATTAAACAAAAAAACAACAGAAAACGCACTTCTTATGCCGCATTATTGCGCTGGGTAGCTACGGAACCCTACATAGCCCGGTTTTTATTCATGTCGATTTTAAGAAAGGCGTAACCTTTTCTAAGTGGTATCCAAGATCAACGCGAGACAAATGAGTTTTTTCTACATAGTACACACTAATTAAGTTACCGCAGGATAGGATCAATCACCTGTGATGATCTTTTGTAAATGTTTAGGCATGATTTATTTAGTAAGCTTTCAAGATTACATCATGCATAGGTCGTTCAACTTGGGATGGCAAATCGAGATATTTATTTAAAATTAAAATTGCTAATATTTTGAGACGATTATTACCGGTCAGGAGGCCTACTCTAATTCAATGAAAACGAAGTTTCGATCAAAAATGAGGTGGTAATAAATGGAACCAGGAACATGTATTTTATTCCACTCGTTCCAGAAAATCGTCCATGGGTTCGAACTTCTTGTGCTTATCCAAAAAATAATTAGAATAAGTAGTCCCTATAAACTTAGGAAATTTAAGGAAACGAAAATTCATCAATTTCGTTTTAAAGAAAGAGAGTAGGCCTACAGATGAAACTTACCAGTTAATATTTTTGTTTTGGCTCAAAACTGAGATTTGACCATAAATTAAGTGGCAAGGTTATTCTGTAAAGACACTACTGAGAGTTGTAATTTTTCTAGAAATTGACATTTCTTGAAGTAGACTTCTAGGGGTCGGTAAATCCACTCCTAACCCAAACCATTGAATAGAATATTATCGGGATTTAATCGCGTGAAATCTTTAAAGGTACGAACCTTTTATCCTATTATATCCATTTTATATACCCGACGTTTCGATCGAATTGCACCGATCGTGGTCACGGGTCGACCTAAATAATTCACGCGATTAAGTCCCGAAATATATCTAATATGTATAAAAATAGCGAAAGTTTAAAAACAATATGTATGTACAGGCGACCCGTGATTAAGTCTAAGTACTAATATGTATTAATATCGCGAATGTTTAAAAACAATTACAAACCATTGAGCTTAGCTAGAAGAATTAACAGGATTGCTAAATGTAGGACTACAATTCCACATTGCTAGTAATATAAAAGAAAACCACCATTTTACAGTAGCTCTCCGATAACACATTGTTTAATTGACAAAACACAATATCAAGAAAATAACATTTTCATTCTCTGACAAATTGGATATCCATTTGTATTGTGGTGCTGGATGTTATCATACCTAATTAGTATTCTGCTATGTTTATTCAGTGATAGGTACCAGTTATTTGGATACTAAGTAGTAAGTGTTTCTTTAAATTAATTGGTGCCCATGACAGCGCTAGTTGTGAGGTGAATACCCTTCATTGAATGATTTAGTTAGATCTAGAAGTCTTTAAGAGTTAAGCTAGAAGTTTACCAACAGCTTTAAAAGTTTACCAAGTAATGTTTTTTGTAGTTCTCTGTAGAATAACGACTGGTACGAGAGTTTTTGTTCTTCGTGATTTTGATTTCATGAAAATTTCTACTTTTTAAAAAAAAAAAATCTTATGTATGCTGCTAAGAGTAGGTATAGCAACTATTTTAATCTGATTAATATGTGCAGAAAGTGAATAAGGAAAACGGTTCATAACTCCATGTGTAACATACTTTTTGGCATGATACTGGCAAGAATTAGATGAAAAATCGGCTACGGTTGCCATAAACTCTATAAGAATGAAGATGACAGTTTTCCACAACTTAAAAAAAAAAACTTACGTTAATAAAATTGATTCAGACTTGTTATGTAAAAAAGATGGTTTCTAAAATTCACACAATTCATATTTTAAGACAAACACATTTAATTGTTATATTTTATGAATTACAATAATTAATCATATTCTGCTGGGTTTTTTCTTGGTTATAGCGCTACCGTGTCAGGCAAAGATCAACCACATCCGTTTACAACATTTTTTTTTTTTTTGAAGCTAGTCATCTGTTTACTCGGGTTGTGGTCGCTCGTGATCAGTCTCGTTTTATAATCTCTTGTTGTAATAACAATTACCTTATCGCGAGTTTACATAAGAAACCGTTCAATCGTAATACTTAGCAAATAAAGGGAAAGCGACGTTTGTTATGTTGGTTATTACAGAAACGTAATAAGTAGACTATTTTACTATTTTGCTTACGCTTGGTAAGTTTCTGCCGTGTGGTGCCGGCTTAAGAATAGTACCACCCCATCTCTACCCGTGGGTGTCGTCAAGGCGTCTGAGGGATTTCACCCCGGAGGACGGGCAGCAGCGTCCTCTGCGTACTTAAAGCCTTACTGCGATCGCCAACCCGCTCGCCAAGCGTGGCGATTATAGCAATTACCCCCAGGATCTACATACTAGTAGGTTCTACTGGGGAGACCCGTGCCCAGCAGTGGGCCATCTTATGGGTTGATATGTTGGTAAGTATGTATTGCTACCAAGAGGTCGGAGATCTTGTACTTACTGTGCCAATGTCAAATCAATGTAAATCTGGGATGTCCAATAAATAAATAACAATTTCATAATATCCTCAGCGTCCCGATTCGGCCAGCTTAAAGTGAATCTTTCAATTCTAAAGTAATGCTTCTGATTTCATTCATGTGTGTGACACAAAAATTTTATTAAAATACGACGAATTGCCTTATGAAGGAGTGTTAGGATGTTTGAAGATCACCGTGTTCAATAAAACAAAAAAACTTTCAGCTTTATCATATTATGTCGATAAACTTTACTTTACTTGTACACATTATGAAATTACCAGCTTTCGCCTGCGGCTCCGCCCGCGTGGATGTCACATATTACATGTGAAATATATATATTTTTTTTTAATAAAAAGTATCCTATGTTACTTCTAATACCTCCAAGAATATGTGTACAAAGTTTCATGATGATCGGTTGAGTGGTTTTCACGTGAAAGCGTAACAAATAAACTTACATTCACATTTATATATTACTAGCTGTGCCCCGCGGTGTTATCCGCGGTTTATTAGCCTATGTGTTAATCCAGGGTGTCAGTTAACTCTATACCAAATTTTATTAAAATCGCTCCAGCCGTTTGGACGTGAAGAAGTAACATACACACTCACATACTCACAAACTTTCGCCTTTTTAATATTAGTGTGATTAGTAGGGATTTAAACTACTGTTGCAATACGGTCAAAACGTCGGGCAATAAACAAGGTACCTTAAAGTATTCACGCGATTAAGGCCCGTAGTATGTATAATTTCATAATTTATCATATGATTCTATTCATAAGTAATATGTATCTACAGTTGGATCAACGTAACTAGGCCGGACTGAAGTAGGCGACAAGTGGTTGCGCAGATGCATTTTTTGGAAGTAAATGGTGACAAGAAGCGGGGGGCGGGGGCGGTAACCAAACCAAGAGAATTAGAGATGCGATTACGCATTACATTGTCATAATTAGTATTATTAACTCATGTTTTTTTGTGATTATTATCGTAAAGAAATTGTTTTTCAAGGTTTCTTTAGTAATAACTGTAACTGTTCTAAATTTAAACTTTTATGAACTCATTTAAATAGTGTTTTTATATTGTTGAATTTAAATTTAGTTAGTATTTTTAATCGATTAAACATAATTAATCGTTTTCGTAAGTAATTTTAGGGTCGCATCCCTATGACATGCGCGAAAGTGTTATGAACCTAACTTCAATCCGGTCAATTTACTAACTCGTACTGTACTTACCTAACTATTTAGTGCAAACATTTAATATTAATATAATATTTTTAAAGTACTTCATTACTTGGGTATGAGCATTTAGGTTTATTGATTTTGAACTTGTTATCACTGTTGTAACCAGATATTGGGTTAATAGCACCGGAGTTATTGATACTTTAGCGACAATAAACTCATTGCTTTTCTATAATTAGATACAAACTTCGTTATTTAATGTTGTACATTGAGAACAGCACATTGAGAACAGTAAGTTGATAACAACAAACAATGCTAAGTGTTTTTAAATTTATTTTTCAACGTAACAGTAATTTGGGTTTCGCATTATCTCCTAATCGGTCTAGTAGGTAAGCAAACAGATAAAATGTTTATGCCAGAAATTATGCAAGCACGATTAGGCCCATAGGAGCGTAGCAGCAATGAAAAATATTGCAAATATTTTTCATTGCTGCTCCGCTCCTATTGGTCATAGCGTGATATTTTACAGCCTATAGCCTTTCTCGATAAATGGGCTATCCAATGGTAAAATATTTTTTAATGCGGACCTGTAGTTCCAGAGATTATCGCGTTCAATCAAACAAACTCTTTAGCTTTATAATTTTTTTTTTTTCTTAAAAGATAACTAGCAATGTGGTATTGTGGTCCCACATTACTAGCAATCCTGTTAATCCCTCCAGGTAAGCTCAATGGCTTGTGTTAGCAGTGGGTTCACGTCGGTAGTATAATGGGCAGGATTCGAACCCACGACCTCATGATTGCGAGACCGATGCCCAACGTTGGCGCCAATGCTACTTTCTAGATCCATACGTTGGACGAGTGGCGTTGGGATGGGATCGACGTTGGGACCAACATGTGGAGCTGGCGTAACGATTTAGAATCATGGCTGGATGGCTGCTATAATATTTATGCCATGACTATCCACTGATGTAACCACACCTTTTTGATACACGTTGTTTGTATCTTATATATAAAATTCTCGTGTCACAATGTTAGTTACCATACTCCTCCGAAACGGCTTGACCGATTTTTATAAAATTTTATATGCATGTTCAGTAGGTCTGAGAATCGGCTACTATCTATTTTTCATACCCCTAAGTGATAAGGGTTGCCCACCCCTAACATTTATAACTATATTATAACATTTTAAAGCTGAAGAGTTTGTTTGTTTGTTTAAACGCGATAATCTCAGGAATCTTAATTGAAAAATTATTTTACTGTTAGATAGCCCATTTATCTAGGAAGATTATAAGTTTTATAACATCACGCTACGACTAATAGGAGTGGAGCAGCAAGGAAAAATGTTGCAAAAACGGGGAAAATTTACGCAGACGAAGTTGCGCGGGTCAGCTAGTAAAAACATAAAAAGTTAATATTAGTCCATTATTTACTAATTGCCGTTAAGAGGCGTTATCGATAAATAGATGGGTACTTCATCAATATCAATAAAATAAAAAGTAATAATATGTTGTATTAAAATTAAAAGATTCAAACAGGAAACTAAATATCCTTAATCATGTTTAACATCCAATAATTATTGCAAAACAGTAAAGTCAAGGTTATAATTAAATAAAACATAAATAACAATGTCTCATATTTTTATTTTATTAACGTGTAACACATGAATTTTAATGGTAGAAGATTATTTTTTATTAAACTAACAATGATAAGTTTTTTAAAAGGTTTTTTTTAGTATTTTACTAAAATTAATATTTTTAACAAAGTAAGTACACCTATTAATTTTGACAGATTTTATGTTTGCAACATCTGTCTGTCAAATATTAGGTATATATCTTTGAAGCCGAAGATAGAACAAAGTGGCGTGCAATTGGAGAGGCCTATGTCCAGCAGTGGACTGCGATAGGCTGATGATGATCTTTGATTATATAATGTCTAAATTCCTAAGCATCTAAAATTGAAGCAAAGAACTGTCAAAAACTACGGTCAAATGGACGTAGGTACTTTTTGAGAGGTAAGTAGACTCCTATCAGATGTTCTATTCTTCTGTTCTGTTCTGTTCTTTGAGTTTATGGCAATCTAGCCGTTTTAACGGCTAATTTCTGCCAGTGTCAAGTATTTATGCGCTTATTACATGCACAAAGTCTCGATAATATTACGTATTAAAATCATTTTTCACAAGTTAAACTCGGAGCTGTAAAAATAATGGACGGTTACTTTGCCCCCATTTTTACAACTGGCCAAAGTTATTCTAGCGCGCCATTTTCAACGAGTGTCAAACGTCAAAAATAGTAGCTTCATTTTTTTTACAGGCTTACTGACATTATATAATCATATACCTATTTAATAAAATAAAACCCAATTTATTTTTTCGCAATCTGTGAGTAACCAGCATAAAAAATATCTCTATAAAATTATCAACAAAGGAAAATGTATACAAAATTCTTTAAATAATACTACATAATCGATGTATTTTATGCAAAAATTAGCAAATGATAATGATTCCATGTACCGTACCTACATTCTTTGTAGGTACAAAATATGTACATTTTGTATTAAAAAGTACACAATGCAGTGTGAAATATCGGTCGTCTGTTATTATTATTTTTGTGTCGTGTTAATCAGATCTAAAGCTAAATGCTACTGTTATATGCAGGGCTGTCAAAATTGACTTGAAATAATATTTTTTAAACATTTATTTGTACAACTTAGGATCTCTAGATGACTCTAGTATGACCGCGCTAATTATAGTTTGTAACGTTTTTCCCTCGCTAAAACTCAAAAACGGCTCAACCAATTTCATTTATTTTTTATTATTTTCGTTTTGTTATACAGGGGTGATTGTTTCTGTCACCCGCGGCTGATGAATGATTTTACCCCTTTAAGGGTTGATTTTCACTTTCGATCAAAACACTGAAACACGTGTTTCTTTATTTTAAACCAAAAAGCCAAATACGAATTTTGACACATCTGACTTCAAAATTAACGGAGTTCCATACAAACTTGCAACCCCTATTTTATCCTCTTAGGGGTTTATTTTCCAAAAACACAAAAACACGTGTTTTTTTTATTTTAAATGAAAAAGCCAAATACTAAATTTCATAGATCTTACTTCAATACTGACGGAAACTCCGTCAGTATTAGGGATTCTCTTTAAGGATTGATTTTAAAAAAATACTGAAACATGAGTTTCTTTATTTTAAACGAAACGAAAATCTAATTACAAATAACCACCGATATAACTTCAAAACTGACGTAGTTTCATACGAACTTGCAAACCCTTATTTTACCCCTTTAGGGGGCGAATTTTAAAAAATTCTTTCTTAGTGGACGACATAAAAGGCAATAACTGCCAACATTTTAGGTTTGTAATCCTAGTGGTTTGGGTTCTACGTTGATAAATCAGTTAGTTAGTCAGTCATCAGTGCATCTGAAAAAAAAGTATCATGTCATCAACCCTATCAGTTACCTACGCACAATCGGTGCTCGGAATCCAGCCGGAATCTGTACAGAATTCTGACTAACAAATATGCATGTATTGTTTAAACGCATGTGCTAGAAAGCCACCAGTTTGGAATAACGCGACATGTTATTTGCATAACCATTATGTTGGTGCTTAATATTTATTTTGTTATATTACAACGCATAGCATTGCACTAAGTACATTTACGTCATTATGTAAATGCATCGCATTTTAAACAGTGTTTGCTTATTATCGGTCAATGTTTGTCTTTGTTCATCTCTTCTATTATAATAGAGTAAAATAGTTGTGTCTGTACCTTGAAATAAACATATGAACATAATTATTACTTACCAGAGGCGAAGGGTTAAAATTTTCCTGAAGTAACCCGACACGATTTTTTTTTTAATATATATAATTAGCAATGTTAAATCAAATCAAATTAAATCAAATGTGGTATTGTGGTCCCACATTACTAGCAATCCTGTTAACCCCCCCAGATAAGCTCAGTGACTTGTATTAGGAGTGGGTTTACGTTGATAGTATAATGGGTAGGATTCGAACCCGCGACCTCACGATTGCGAGACCGATGACCGTGGCTACCGCCGCTTTGGTATATTATTAAAATGTATCCTGTTAGAGACGGTTTTTGTACGTACAATATTAACTAAATACAATTTAAAGGGAAACCGAAAAGATGGTATTCTAAGGACCCTTCGCCACTGATACTTACTGTGTAAGTATAAGAATAATATTAATAAAGGGATCTTGGGACAACTCCCACAGCGCCATCTGATCTCAAACTAGGTAGAGCCTATACTATAATATCTTGGGACAACTCCCACAGCGCCATCTGATCTCAAACTAGGTAGAGCCTCTACTATATTATCTTGGGACAACTCACACAACGTCATCTGATCCTAACTAAACAGAGCTCGTACTATGGCAACCAGACAACTGATAAACATACTTATATATTTCTAAATACATATACAGGTTGTAACAGAAAGGTGTGGTCATATTCAAGGGTTGGTATGTGCCCATGATACTGAGTGCACATACTTAATTATATCAAAATCGGAGTACTCTAAAAAAATATATTTTTTCATTCGTTTATTTATGAGTGAAAAAGTTATTAATTTAAAAAAGTATGACTTAAAAAGTTCTATGCCATAATAATCCAATCGAATTTTGTACCAGGTGAGGTATAATTCTTTAGCCACACGCCTTACACTACTGAATTTTGACAAAAAAAAAATGCTATAACTATGTAATAATAATGCAACCAGTAATAACTTACCATGGGGTAAGTGCAATACTGATAACAATCACTATCCGCTGTTGAAATTTGATGATACCTTTCTGTTACACCCTGTATATTATAGATAAGTTACACCCAGACACAGAATAAACCATCGTGCTCATCACTCAAACTTTTATTGTGAGTGGGGTTCAAACCCACGACTACCAGCTTCGCAGTCATGTTCACTAACCACTAGACCAACAGGCCAACACAACATGGCAGCTAGACAACTGATACTCATACTTAATTACATAAAGATACATCTCTAAATACATACATATCACTGTATACTAATATTATAAAGATGAACAGTTTGTTTGTTTGTTTGAACGCGATAATCTCAGGAACTACTGGTAACTACAGGTCCAAAATTAAAAATCTTTTATGGTTAGATAGCCCATTTATCGAGGAAGGCTATAGGCTATCACGCTACGACCAATAAGAACGGAGCAGCAATTAAAAATGTTGCAAAAACAGGAAAAATTTACGCATACGAAGTTGCGCGGGTAGTCATTTAAATATAAAATATTATCTACATTTTATTTTTATGATTTAGTGTTAAGGCAAATCGCCGTGAATAGAGTTTGAATAATTTAAACCTATTACACATATTTTTTTCACGCTTAAACCACAGAACCGATTTAAATTAAATTTTATATGGAGATAGTTTTAATCCCGAAGAAGAACAAAGGATAGTTTTTAACGCGAAAATGTACATTCACGCGAACAGAGCCGCGAGCGAAAGCTAGTCTATACTAATATTATAAAGCTGAAGACTTTGTTTGTTTGAACGCGGCAATCTCAGGAACTACTGAACCGAATTGAAAAAATATTTTACTTTTGGATAGCCCATTTATCGAGGAAGGCTACAGGCTATATAACACCACGCTATGACCAATAGCAGGCGGAGCAGCAATGAAAAATGTCGCAAGAAAGGGGAAATTTACGCATTCGAAGTTGCGCGGGACAGCTAGTATCTAATAAAACGTCGAGAAAAATACCAGGCGATACAAAGTTTAACGAGACTGCTAGTATTAAGTATCATAATTATTTTTCCTTACTCTTGAAAATCTTTCCTTGCATTTTATTTTATATTAGATATATTTCGGGACTCAATCGCATGAATTGTTTAAAGGTACGAACCTGTGGCGGTACCCACATAAAATAATATAAATAAATTGACACTTGACAGCTCGCGTCAAATCCTGAATCGCGATATAGAAGTTTTTTTTTTTTTAAATTTAGTT
Organism: Herminia tarsipennalis; assembly: GCA_945859575.2. NCBI lineage: Eukaryota > Metazoa > Arthropoda > Insecta > Lepidoptera > Erebidae > Herminia > Herminia tarsipennalis. The sequence continues at coordinate 10,260,338 of OX243842.2, read as the reverse complement.
TAGTAGTTTTCACAGCTGCTAACTATAAATACAAGTTCCCAACGTTAACCGTTGGGCCGCGGCCCGCTAGGCACGATCACCTCGCCTGGTTCCTCCCTTTGTGTTGGAGGGACTTAACACCTTGCCCTCCACAAACCTTTTATTTACCCGACGTTTCGATCGAATTCGAATCGCACCGATCGTGGTCACGGGTCGACTCGGGCTCGAATCCACGATCGGTGCAATTCGATCGAAACGTCGGGTAAATAAATGGTTTAAATAATTCACGCGATTGAGTCCCGAAATATATCTATTAAGTATAAAAATCGCGAAAGTTTAAAAACAATAATATTCTTTTATTTTTTAAATACAAATTATAATCATACCTGCTGTATCCAAGTGGTTAACTGGTTTCATCAACCTAATTCACACAGCGTAAATATACCTACAGATAATATTCTTCGCGGTTCGTTATGCTCAGCGGTCAGGGTATCGATATGCGATAGATACACTTTCAATACCAACTAACCGTGGAATAGTGGAATTCTAGATGCTACTAATCTAGTGCGGAAATGTGAAACTAACGATTTCCTTTTATACGATTTTAAATTCATCTCTCCACTTCACCTGGTGAAGTCCATTATTCGATTCTAAATTCGATTTAATAGATACAATTTATCCGACTCTAACTGCTGCACTCAGAGTCGTTTAAAGCTTATTAATCGTTCATTAAAATCTATACTAATATTATAAAGCTGAAGAGTTTGTTTGTTTGTTTGTTTGAACGCGGTAATCTCAGGTCCGAATAGAAAAAATATTTTTCTGTTAAGTAGCCCATTTATCGAGGAAGGCTATAGGTTATATAACACCACGCTACGACCCATAGGAGCGGAGCAGCAATGAAAAATGTTGCAAAATCGGGGAAAATTGACGCATACGAAGTTGCGCGGGACAGCTAGTATTTTATACAACACAATTTGAAAAATAAATCTTTTAAGTAAGTATTAAACGACTTGTGAGCACGGCAGTAGATCTGTTTACATGTGTGTCTGTGGATTTAAGACGTGTAGGAACTATCTATACTAATATTATAAAGCTCAAGAGTTTGTTTGTTTGTATATTTGTTTGTTTGAACGCAGTAAACTCAGGAACTATTGATCCGAATTGAAAAAACCTTTCACTGTTAGATAACCCATTTATCGAGGAAGGCTATAGGCTATATAACATCACGCTGCGACTAATAGGAGCGGAGCAGCGATGAGAAATGTTGCAAAAACGGGGAAAATTTATGCATACGAAGTTGCGCGGGACAGATAGTGTATGTATATCTGACACCCCCAACGGCCAATTATAAATGACAGATTACCTAATTATACGAGTACTATTAAATATTCGGTTCTTGAATGTAAGGCGGCTTATGATCTCTCGCTCCGGGCTATTTATTTTACTCAAAACCACCTGTAGGCAAATATTTGTAACAGACAACTTCAGTGAGACCAACGCAGACCGATTAATTAATTCATAGATTATCGAGTATGGATCACTGACTAGACTAGATAATAACTGAGTGTGGAACATTACAACTGATGCCACGGAGTCTTGCATCAATGATAGGTTTCACTTTTACTTGCTAATTAATATTGCAAGTGACAGTAGCCCATGAATGTTTCAACAGCTTGTTACTGATATTTCCATCTGGATTGTATGTTCAAAGAATTTTAATTTATCGTACGACTTGCACAATTGATAAGGACAAACAGCAAGAACAATGTGTCTGTAAAAGCAGAACATATGTATCTGTAACTATTTTGCAAGAATTTGGCATTTTTTTTAACAGACTTGAAAAAAAGTATTATATTCGATACGTGGATATGTAATACTAGCTGTCCCGCGCATCTTCGAATGCGTAAATTTTCCCCGGTTTTGCAACATTTCTCATTGCTGCTCCGCTCCTATTAGTCACAGCGTGATGTTATATAGCCAATAGTCTTCCTCGATAAATAGGCATAACAGTGAAATATTTTTTCCATTGATCAGTAGTTCCTGAGATCACCGCGTTCAAACAAACAAACAAACTCTTCAGCTTTATAATATTAGTACATATAGATTACCAGAATTGCGTGATTTTCACATATGATGATCGATTAGGGCTTTTAAATTAATTGATGAAATAAAAAAAAATGTTTTATATGTTTGTTCAATCATTTTCTCCGAAACTAAAGATCATATTGCTATTTTTTTTTTTTTTATAATTCCTATTGGTGCCAATACATATCAATAGTAGGTATCAACCTACCTATCAAATTAAAAAAAGACAATCCGCAATGTCGACAAACAACAGAATTCAATCATGTTTGTGAGAATTTGAATACCTACAAATCTTACAAGTACCTATTTACTGGCACCGGCCTCAAAAAAATGTAGGTATATTTCGTGTATATAAAAGTATTATTTCATTATTTTCAGTCATCTTTTGAAGTCTGTTTATTTATTAAGTTTATATTTCCTTTATTGGAGCTATTCTTGAAAGGCTTCAGAGTAGATCCCTATAGAAAAGCAAGATAAAAACATTTTATTCAGATTTTTATTCACAATTAACATCATTGTAAAATTATAACTTTTATTAGAATTATGAATATTGGTCCTAGAGTTATGTGAAATATATTTTTTTTTAGGAAATTTTCTCATCTTTATGACACTTTTTACAAATTTGAAAAAATCTGAAGTAGTTTTTGAGACATTTACAAAAAACCAAACCCCAAAAAGCCATCTAAATTTTATTTCGAATCGAATGACACCTCGTCCATACTGCTCTTTACTTTTTTCTTAACTATTTTCATAGTTACGAGTAAGAAAAAAACATTTGTTAACCAGACTATAAAGGGCTCCAAATAAAAATAGATTTAGTATAAAAACCTATGATATCAATGTCAACAACATCCTAAACAAGAAATGTTACCAAGCTCTATTTTTTCCTTATACATTAAATATTAGAAGAAAAAAGATAAATGGAAGTAAGTCATGACTAACCGATTCATCAACGTCCGGACGAAACCGCTCATTCGTAATACTTACATACGAAGTAGACTCCTTTCTTATCTTTATTAGCTACAGAAATTTGAGGCACGACGAAGCGGTTAAGTTAGAAATGAATGGACAACAAACCACAAGTGTGCCTTCAAGTTCCTTCAATGTCAGCTATAGCTGTAAACGCGTTATTTGTGAGGTAATTTCCCTAACGTCTAACAAGCTTCACAGCTTGTCATCATTGGTAACCCTATCAATAATGACGGACAATCATTTTTAAACCAAACTTTATTAGATAAACTTTTATTTTACAAATTGTTAACAACTTCAGTTAAGAGGTTGTAATTAACTACCTACATTGTAAATAATGTAATTGGTTAAGATACACTATTGTTTCTATTTTGATGCACTAGCTGATCTTGCACTTTTTTGTCCTAATCTTTACTTAAAGTTTAAATGTTCATCAAGTCTGTTTGTTAACGTTTTACTGATAATGCACTAATCAATGTTTCTAATACTCGTAGATCGTTCCCCATTTCTTTGGGGACACGGGGAAATGTTACTGGCAGATATCGTAAGCATAGACATTTACGGCCGGTCTCAATAATCTAACTATCGATGGATTTGGCTACTGGAGGTGGAATTTTGACATATTTTGTATGGAGTTTATGTCAAATATATACCTCTAGTAGCCAAATCCATCGATAGTTAGATTATTGAGACCGGCCGTTAGAGATATTCCAAATTGTGTAACATGACAATATCTGAGTACTTGGACTACCTATTTTACAAACCTACTACAGGTTTTACAAATTTGATTTTTGTTACAGATATAATGCTACCAAAAGGAGTATTATTCACCATCGCTACATTGTCATGGATAGTGAATGCAGAAGTGCTTAATTCTGCCTCAGGAAATGAGATCAAGCAAGCACCAAAGAAGAAGCTGACTTTCACAAGCGGAGCTTTGTATCCCCAAGCTTCGGTAACAAGAGATTTGCATTCATTGAATGGAATATGGAACTTCAGGAAATCTCCAGCTGACCCACTGGTTGGGTATCGACGCGGCTGGTACGAACAGGATCTTGACAAGGTAATTTTGTATAGTATCTACATGTATAAAAAATGGGTACCTACCTCTATGGTGAGATCATAAAGGTCAATACACCTATGTCGTGTTACTGACTGTTTGAGTGCTTATGTGAACTTTATGGCTCATTTGCGGGGACATTGACGTAACAGTTATTTTTTTTTCAAAATTAAATTTAGTATGACAAAGGCATTTCAAATCACCACGCTAATGTAATATCTTCTATGCACTTCATACAACTTGAAAATTTAGACTTAATTTAGAAAAAATCTATTGAAGTTCTTGGTACATTGAGCTTAGAGATTCAATGCGGCCAGGACGAGTAATACGAGTAATAAAAGTCTGCCAAATAAACTCGCGAATAAACTGAAATATATCACAACCTTTGCTGCCCACATCATTGATAACAATGCCTTTAAAGTCCCTGGGGTGTAACTGATGAGTTTAGGCCGTATCCACCAGCACAAGTCCATACAAAATTAAAATTTAAGCATTTCTGATATTAAGTTGTCATTACTATCTCCCTTTCTGTTAATTCTCTTATTTATGGTTTTCCTTCCTCACAAAACATTACGGATTTGAGAAATGCGGTTCCCACATAAGGTAATATCTTCCATACCGGGTTAAGAACCTTTTACCTTCAGTTATTTTTGCAGCGTAGTGTTTGTTGTAAGATATTTTACTTTGATGGTTTATTTGTTATACTTATCTATATTATAGGTAGATACTTTTGAAATTATGTTCACATTTTTTCCTTATTCGGTGTCTCGTATTCTGCTTCAGTTACTTTTCTTTGGTAACTACAATTATTTGCGTTCTTTTTATTTAACTAACGTCGAAATTCAATATTGTTAAAGATTGTAACTTAGGTATATCGATTAGTAAAAACTGATATTAGATTTTTGTCACAAATGCTTACCTGCTATGATAAGTTCGGTATTTTTAAACATCAAAAAATCCTGTTCCACTATGTCTTTCGTTGTTATTCATAAATTACTTGACAAGATCGTAAACTCGTCTAGGTAGTTTTTTTTTTTTAAATTTTAAGCCTAATTTTAAGCAATAATATTTATTAATGACGTCTAAAAAGGACTCATTACTTGCTTGAGTTTAGCCTCAGCAGTAGAATGCTTAAAACATTAACCATGCTTAAGTACCAATTTACTTGCCTACTAAAAAATATGTCGTATTCTTATTTGATGTGACAGCTCGCTTATATGTTAAGTATAAATTCATATTCATAATACACTTAACCTTGCACTCTTCCAATATTTGTTATATCATTTAATTAACACATATCTACAAGTTAGATATTTATACGATTTGTCCTTTAGTCATCTTACATTGTTTTTATTATTATTTTACACCTTTGTTTTTTTTTATTTACTATCACGTTGGCAAAAACTATGTTAATAGTCCGGGCAGATATTTTTGCCGTGATAACCTCTTGTTAATCGATGACCGATTGTATTCACGAAAAAATGTGACGTCACCGCTTACGTTATTGACTGGTTGCTAAGCAACGTAAATGGCGATACCGCCTGCTGATAGGCTGAAGTATTGTAGCCGTTGGGTGTGCGCCCCGAGCCCCACACATCCACTAAAGCTGTCACAGGCATGGTTGTTTATTACAATGTCATCAATGTTTTGGCGATTGCAGCGACATTCGATACAATTGGTAATTTAAAAAAGGGTGTCACCTACCACCAATAGTGTACCATGATTTATTATGATATATACCACTGTTTATTTAATGTAATCAATGTTCTCTTATGACATTATCACGTAAAATTATCGTCCTAAAATTATAATTCTTCGGACTTATCTCCTTATTTTAAAATAATATCTATATCCAGAACGATGTTTATTCTTAATTACTTACTTAGTTTTAACTTAGATTTATAAATTATCCCAATTATCCTTAACCTAAGATGTTCTTAAAAATAGGTCGAATAATATCCTTATTCGACCTATTTTAGAGAACATCTTTTATTCTCTAAAATAAGTTAAATCACATCTTCACCATTTTTTTTTCTTTTATATAGACAGGTCCTGTGATCCCAATGCCCGTACCCTCATCGTACAACGATGTCGGCGAGGACATAACTCTTCGAGACCACGTGGGAGTGGTATGGTACGACCGGCGCTTCTTCGTCCCATCCGCGTGGTGCACTGGTGCACAGCGCGTATGGCTGAGGTTCGGAAGCGTGCACTACGCTGCAGAAGTGGTAAGTTGAATTTATAGGGGAGCTTTTAAAGTTTTATGTAACGTACTTTTGTACTCTGGGTCCACTTTAGACAGTCATACTAAATAACTTTTCGTTATTATTGGAATCTCTCTTTCCCGCGCAACTTCGTCTGCGTAAATTTTCCCCGTTTTTGCTACATTTTTCATTGCTGCTCCGCTCCTATTGGTCGTAGCGTGATGTTATATAGTCTATAGCCTTCCTCGATAAATGGGCTATCCAACAGTGAAAGAATTTTTCAATTCCGATCAGTAGTTCTTGAGATTACCGCGTTCAAACAAATAAACAAACTCTTCAGCTTTATAATATTTGTTTATATAATGTGTCAACAAATCGAAGTAGCAACTCGTCACCTGTCCGTTACCAATATCGAATGATACAGAAAAATTGAACTATGACTTATTAACCTCATAAAGAGAACTTAATTCGGTAAAATTTATTTATTTATTTATTGACTTTATGCACAAAAATAATGTACAAAGGCGGACTTAATGCTAAAATCTATAAAAATTATATAGGTGCAGATTGTTGACAGCCAATGCTGGTTTTTTAACATAAATACAATCGATAAAAAAAAACTCTTTTAGCATTAGATAAATCTTACTGAACCGGGGTCCTTATTCATGTTCTTTTTTTTTCGTCATTGTCTATGTATTGTTACAATGGTAAATAGAGAGCTGCGCTTAGAAATGCATTATCGCGCATGCGTGTAGACACCTTTGAGCGCACCGTACATACGACAGTTCGCGCGCGTTGCCGCGAAAACGAAAAAAAAGAACTTGAATAAAGACCCGAATCTAATATTTTGGCTGTGGGTTATACTAAAAGCAAGTTCAAACTTGCATTAAGAAAATCACTCTTTTGATTCAATGTGATACTTCATAAAGTAGGTATTAACGAACATAATGAACTTCAATACATTACATTTCTATAAATATAGGAGTTCAAGGCCGTTCAACGACCATAATAATTTATGCAAAGTAACTTATTGAATTGGATGTATATTATTATTTTCTTGAACCTGATTTTTCTATCTTTAATTGAGTATTTATCGAAAGACACAAATTGATCATAAAAAGCGTAGAATGACCTTTAATAAAATCATCTAAAAATGCAAATAGTCTTTAGGATTAATTAGATCACGCCAGGTAATTTAAAAACCCGTTTTGTTTAATATTATGTCTTTCGGCCAAAATTAAAGATTTTATAGAGATGTTGATGTAAACAGTGGGGTCAATAATACAAGATTTTATTGTCAAGCTGATAGCACTTGTATTTGGTACATTAGGTAAACATCTAACATTTTTAAACATAACATCGTGAACCAATATGTAGAATAAAATCACTTATGTCGCAGAACACTTATCTAGTGATACCTTAACTCTACCACAAAGGTTGGTATTTCTTTTGTTAATTTACCTACACTCCAAATTTATTCATTTAAAGTACTTATATCCAGATATTTTGCAAAGATATATCTAACATAATAACATAAAACTGTATCAACCTCGGTTCACACGATTTACATATAAACGGTTTTTAAGCTCATTAAATCATCTCTCAGATTCACATCCTTCTTGACGATCTATGTCCATAGTCGATGAGAATTTTAAACAGCCAAACTGGTGTATCTGCGCACTATGATAATATAAGCAGATAGATGAAATAAATATACATAACGTGGTTATTCCAGGCAGTTGTATTGCATAGATATTATAATAAATTACTTCGTTCTAATTGTTTTATCAACACAAAATCTAAACCGCTGGGGCCACAAATCTAAAATTTTGGTAGAAGATTTGTTTGTGTTTCAAGAATCCACTAAGAAAGCATTTTTGGAAATGACTTCCCTAAGGTTATAAAATAAGGATTGTAAGTTTGTATGAAACTTTGTCAGTTTTGAAGTTAGATCTGTGGTTTTAAATAAAGAAATTCATGTTTTGTTATGTTCGTTGGAGTAAAACCATCCACGCGGGTGACTGCTTGTCTGAAATAAAAACGTTATGTAATTATATATCTAACTCATTATATAAATATGGCTACTTAAGGTGACTTGATAGACTTAGCACCTATTAGTTATTTGTTTAGTCAACTTGTAGGTACATAATATTTAAGTTTGCCTACTTAATCATACACCTTATAACCAAACTAGCTGACCCGCGCAACTTCGTATACGTCAATTTTCCCCGTTTTTGCAACATTTTTCATTGCTGCTCTGCTCCTATTGATCGTAGCGTGATGTTATATAGCCTATAGCCTTTCTGTATAAATGGGCTATCCAACAGTGAATTTTTTAATTCGGATCAGTAGGTAGTTCCTGAGATTACCGCGTTCAAACAAACAAACTCTTCAGCTTTAATTATTAGTATAGATAAGACGGTTTGTCATTTAGGACAGATCCTTCACGTGTGGCTAAAAATAAACTTAAAACTTAAGTAACTTTGTATGCATTGCAAATTTAGGTATTACAAATATAATTAATTAAAGAATCTTCACACGCTTATTCAATACAGATTATTGTAATTTCTTTCACATTGAGCAAAACTGCTTGTCTAATGAAACTATGTCTAGGTTATTTTGGTTGCAAATACATTTTGGGAATTTGGAACCTTCGTAGATAGTAATCCATATTTTTGAAATGGTTGAAAAGGAATTTAATACTTTTAAACGAGCAATCTGAATCTCGGCAACGGCTCAAATTTAGTAGCAGGGGTTTCGGGGTTAAATCGATCTAGCTAGGTTTCGTTTTACATACCGAGCAAAGCTCGATCGTCCAGGTGCTGCTTGTTTAACTGGCCTGTTGATCTAGTGGTTACTGACCCTGACTGCTAAGCTGGAGGTCGCGGGTTTGATTCCCACTCAGGGTAAAACTTTGTACGATGACCATGTTGGTTTATTCTGTGTCTGGGTGTATTTATCTATAACATATTATTGTGTTTTGTGTCCGTGACTTGTATGTTTGTAAAGTCCCCTGCGACAAAGGGGTTGTACCTCAGTTGTACTCTAACGCGGGAGTCGTCTTTATAAAAAACATGTATGTATTAAGTATGTTTTATCAGTTGTCTGGTTTCCATAGTACAAGTTCTGCTTAGTTTGGGATCAGATGGCGTTGAGTGAGCTGTCCCAAGATATTATTATTATTAATTACGAGTAATTTTAAGTAGTTCGTGAGTGTTAATGTATTAAACGCATATAGTATGTTAACGAAGGCATACCCAGAGGAGGAATTTGGAGTTCCTCATGGTTTCGCAGGTTTATTGCAAATCCATCTACTCGTTTCGAAGATAGGAAAGAATTTAGTCAAGTGAGTTTTGAATCAGGTATCCCATATTGAATAAGCGCTTGCGCATACCAAACTTGATTTGTTTATCTCTAACAAACAAATCATATAAGTAAACGTCATCATATCTGTCAACAGGGTTCCTTGTTACTATGTATTATGTATGTCAGAGTCAGATTTCTCGCCCATGAATCACACCTACGTCTACCTAGTACATATATTTTCTAACCGGTGAAAACAGGACTTAGTAACAAGAAAGGGTGGGTCTAACAGCCAGAGGTATACTTGAGGTGTCTGTCGCTAGGCACTCGATTGTAATTGGACAATTTGTCGTGACACCGGTAGGGTTCCAAACCATACTGTTTAAAATAGTATTATACTTTTTAATACCTTTTTGTTTTAGTAGAATTCAGTATACAAAATACTTTTGAAGTGAAAACTTCTTTAGCAGCGTTGTGCACTTTGGGATGGGTAAAAAATGTTAAACTCGCGTCAGGACACCTGACCTGATCGAAAATTCGTAAGACAGTGGGAGAGCAATGAAAAACTGTTACAATATAACTAGAATACGAAGGTAAATTTCGTCACCCGACGGTGACGAAATTTGTTAAACAATGCTATTATAGCTGAGGTGGGAATTCGGGCGGTTCAGAAACCAGAAGACCCCAGTTCGAGTTTTTTCCTTTATTATTTTAATTTTTGATTTTGGTTTTCTGATTTGTGATATATATTTTTTATTATTATGTCAGTAAGCTCGAAAAATATTATTCAAAGTTCATCAGTAAGTATTTTAATGTTCAAGTTTTCATTTCTGCCGGCACTCCCGGAGTGCAACCCGTTGTTTTTTTTATGACCGCTGGTATCGGGAACCAAATACCAACCTAAATAATGATAAAATGAAAACCTGTGTGTAAATTGAATTTAAGTGATGGATGGATTCCCTAAACTTTGACACTAGTTAGATAATACATCATTATGAAAAATAAAAACACAATTTTAGAACAAATTTGGTTAATTTTATAAAAAATAAAGTACTTTTTACATTATTTGTCAAAAATACTGTTTCTTTTAGTTCCCCCTATCCTAAAATAGGTACCTACTTTATTTTCTCGTCGAGAAGTTGGGAACCCTAGATATCGGTCTCGCGAGTTTACTCTCGATCGACCCGACATAGATTTAGCAGAACGACTTACCCACTCCAGCTGACGAATCAATTGTGAACAAAGATTATGATAATAAAATTAAGTACATAACTATACCTAACCATTTTTTTTTATCATTTGTGTTATTTGTAGATATATAAATCTATACTAATAGAGTAATCTCAGGAACTACTGGTCCGAATTGTTTTTTTTTGTTGGGTAGCCAGTGGTAGGTAGTAGTGATGTTATATAGCCTATAGCCTTCCTCGATAAATGTATCGAGGAAGGCCATAGGCTATATAACATCACGCTACGATCAATAGTAGCGGAGCAGCAACGAAAAATGTTGCAAAAACGGGGAAAATTGACGTGTGTACGAAGTTGCGCGGGACAGCTAGTACTAGATAACGAAGAGACGGCCTTTCTTGCTTATTCAGTAGTGTACCTATTAACTCAGTGACATGTTTATTTGGAAAAAGGCAGTTTGTGTTATTTATTCCGGAAATTTGCGCGGATGGACCAAAGTAAGAATAAGAGGTCTTAGTCTTACAACTGACACAACGCTATCTGATCCCAAACTAAGCAGAGCTTGTACTATGGAAACCAGACAGCTGATAAACATACTTATATATTTCTAGATATATACTTAATACAGATAAATAAGACCCAGACACAGAATAAACCATTGTGTTATAACACAAAGTTTAATCCTGGGTGGGGATCGGACCCACGACCTCCGGCTTAGCAGTCAGGGTCACTAACCACTAGACCAACAGGCTAGTCGTATAATAGAAATGAAGAAACAAAAAAAAATTTTTTTCATTTGTTCACCAAAGATCCATATCAAATTTAGCAAATCTTATTCTCAGTATTAGAACACGGGCCAAACTCTTATCTCTTTATCTCCTACAAGGCTCAAAAGAATAAGATATTTTCTTTCCAAATGTGTTTTAAAATGTTATAAGCTACGGGTCTTAATCGCGTAAATATTTTATTTTAAGGCTAAATACCTTTGTTTATTGCCCGACGTCTACCCGTGACCACGGCCGTTGCAATACGGCCGAAACATCGGGCAATAAACAAGGGTATTTAGACTTAAAATAAAATATTTACGCGATTAAGACCCGCTTAAAAAAAATCCTAAAATGTGTACAAATCGCAAGAGCTTACGAACATAAATTGTTTTCGAAAAATATTTAAATACCTACGACTTTTAGTGTCGTTCTACCTACATTCTCAATCTTTCTGATATTAAAATAATGTTGTGGACGGCCGTACTCGTCGTCATTCATATGCCAATTGTACTAGAGGGCAAGAATCACTGACCTCGCTTAACCGACATTACTCAATCAACTTCCTAATGGTGCGTAGTGTCACTAGACATGTGCCTGTCTAAGTGTCTAGTGTACTCTGTTGTACTTCTTAATAGTGGCCTGTATATGCCACAATATATTAACATTTAAACATACAGCAATTACTAGTTACTTCGGCATAACAATTCGTTCAAATACCCTGTGCATACCGGGATTTAAAGACATACCTACTCGTATTTACTGTGCGAATCCCGGTATTTGTAAATTTTTTTTTAAAACGGAAGAGATAAACTATATTTATCTCTTCCGTGGTTATAATAGCTCAGGTAGGAATTCGGGCGGTCTAGAAACATGAAGGTTCGACCCCGGTTCGAGTCCAAACTTTGATTATTTGATCCGTTTTTCAATTATACTTTTTAATTTTTGTTTTTTAATTTGTGATTTAATATTTTATATTTTTAATGGAATTATCATGTCGTTTTTTAATTTTTGTTTTTTAATTTGTGATTTAGTATTTCTTATTTTTGTCATGTCGTTATCGTTGTCATTTCTTAAATTGTTATTTTTGTGTACATATGAATGTATATATGAATATTGTATTTAACCACATTAATGATAGTACTTTTTATTATGATGAAAAAAAAAACAAAAAAAATATTCAAAAATGCACTCCCGCATTTTGGCTACGGAACCTGTTTTTAGGGTTCCGTAGCCAAAATGGCAAAACGGAACCCTTATGGTCCGTCCGTCCGTTCATCCGTTCGTCCGTTCGGCCGTCCGCAGCTTTGCTCAGAGACTGTTAGTGTTATAGAAGGCTGTAATTTTGCATGGATACACATATTACTTACGCCGACAAAATGAAAAAATAAAATCTTGAAAAACATTTTTTTTAGGGTACCGCCCCTATACGTAAAGGGGGGGTGGGACATTTTTTTCTCACCTACCCCATCGTGTAAAGTATCGTTAGATAGATCTATGAAAAACGTTTAGGGGTTGGGAGGACGATTTTTAGATTTACGGTTCTGTTTGTGAAATATTAAGATTTCAAGTGCAAATTTTTTTAGAGTCAAGTGTGTGTCCTCCTGCCAGCTAAATGGTTGATGTTGAGTATGTGAAAAAATCACGGTAGTAGCATGTATAGTAAAATTAAAAGAAAAACTATCACAGCTAAGAAGGCTTTACAAGTTTACGAGTAACAGCTGATCAAATAAGAAGTAACAAAATTTCGTACAAATTTCATTGAAAATTATTATTATGTACATGCAAGACTTGCACTTTCCCGGTTTTTTTAACATTTTCATGGTGGTCAAATACCATTAATTGATTAACTTTAAAAACCATAGGGCAGCTGTCTTAATATTCTATCTAGCCTGTCACATTGGATTCTATTTCACAATTTACAATTGTAATCCACTTAAAGGAATAGTTTAGTGGGTCAAAATAGGTAAAAGAAATGTATTCTCAGTAATTGAGCCTTAAATGACCCACTGTGACGATTTATTCTGCATGTTGAGTGACTACAATAAATTACGCAAAGATTTGATTCACTGATTTGCACGTCATTACACCTTCACAATGATTTTAAATCAAACACGAAGTGGAGAAATAAAGGCTGCGACTAGTTAGTTAGTTTTTACCTGGGAGAACAAGAAAACCGCACGTAGCCTTCTGATTGGGCCATTGTGCGTATTGTAGGTACTTATCCTTTTTGTCACTCCAGCCAACCGATGCACTCCCAAAACGCCAGCAGTTTGCCCAAGTTGATGCAGGCTTCCTGAAGGGATAGTGGTGATGCTAGGAGTCGTGCCCGTTGTTCTGTTACACTGCCACACTCCGTAAGCTGTATTGGTGTTGAGGCTGCGACTAATGCCTACTTACACTTTCATCTAAAGTCAAAGTAAATTAGTTATATGTGGGACTCAATCCCACATTACTAGTTACAAAAACAGTAGTTGGAACACGAAGACATATAATTCCACCTGGGTGGAACACGAGGAAGTACCCGTTAACTCAAATATTTAGGGTACTTTCTCTCTAGGGGGCATTGGTTCCCCTGTATAAGGGAGTGGTGTAACAAGGGGTTAAATGTGGGTAGGTTTAATGTGGTAACTATGTGATTTTCACTATAACACGGTGCACTACGTATTGTATTGCGCTTAACTTCTGAGTATATATTTACAAATACTTAGTAAATACTAAGTATTCTTTTGTTTCTCCACAGAATGTATATTTCACCGCTTCTCTGTCCATTGTTAGTCGTAATGTAACGCAGCCCTCATTTGATTGATGTAAAACAGAAGTATGGCCTTGATAATATAATTATGTTGGACATTATTTCAACGTTTCCGTCTTAAGCTTTTTCTTATAGCTCTTTCTAGTCACGAAACAATTTTGACAATGCGATACTGTTAGATAAAGATCGTAACATTTTTGACGTGATAACGTCTTATGAATCGATGACAGGGTGCACGCACGAAAAATTGTCACGTAGCAATGGGTCACGTTATTAATTGGTTGGCGACATTCCATACAATTGTCACAGGCATGGTTGTTTAATAGAATATCTAAAATTATCGTCCGTAAACCGCCTTACAGACAACAATTTTTTTTTGTTAAAAAAATAAAGAATGTAGTTTTAATTTGTAGGCCACCAGTACTTTGATTTATTTATTTCTTTATGTAAACAAAAAATGTAACAGTAACAAATTTTGTCCATTTCTAATTCAATACCGTTTTATAACCTACCTAGCTCACCCTCGCAACTTCGTCTGCGTCAAATTAACCCGTTTTTGCAAAATAGGGTTAAATAAAAAAATAGGGGTTGATCGTAAAAGGGGGAAAATTCAGGGTTGTATGTATTTTTGAACCCGGTATCATAAAAAATAAAAAATTACCTAAAATTTTTAAAAAGAATTAGGTGTATTATGCGCATTTTTGTGTGCATATTGGGTATACCTACCCAATATGCACACAAAATTTCATGACAGTCGGTCGAGCCGTTTCGAAGGAGTTAAATTACAAACACCGTGACACGAGAATTTTATATATTAGAAGATTAAAAGAGCCTTTGCACTTGTTAGATTTAATAGGATCGTACAAGCAGAATATAAAAAAGCTTTTAGTGAAGAACAACTACAGCATTGACTACTACGCCAGGATATAATAAAACAGAAAACTAATGTAGGTAATAAATGTAGAAGGCCTACTCTAATTAAATGAAAACGAAATTTCGATAAAAAATGAGGTGGTATTAATATACAGAGCCAGGAACATCTATTTAATCCACTCGTTCCAGAACATCATCTATTAGTTCGAACTCCTTGTGCTTATCCAAAAATTAATAAAAATAGTCCCCGTATAAGGACCCTGTGTGACAAATTTTCATCCAATCGTGAGATGATGGATCAATCAATCCCAGTTTTCTTTGAATGCAACACACAAGACAAATCTAAATTGAACTGAAATAAAACCAGGAAATTACTAAAGAATTTTCACTTACAGCAACTTATTAGTAATCTGTGTTTATATTACGGTGGTGTGATGATTATGATACGGCCGGTGTCGTAATAACTATCTATTGTCACTTAGCTATTCATTTCCTATTGTTGCATATCATAGATCCCTACTTACTTTCACTTTAAATTACGTACTGTTTATCACAGATCAATATGAATTTTCCCTAAATCTAACTAAATCGAAATAAAGCCTTAAGTAGAAAAGGTGTCATAATTAGCTATACTCTACTTATTTAAAGACGGAGACGGACCGAATGCAGAAAGCATAATAATATTTACATGTGTTAGTTAAAAATACCATACCAAATAAGATAATAAAAAAAACAAACCTCTTGATTCATATACAAAAAATCATATTTTATTACATCAACTAAAAACACAACAATTTTTTTTTTTTTTATTAATTAAAATCGATCCGTGCGAGTTTTGTACAGTCGTACCATATCCATCGTTAAGCGAACGCTCGGCCGAGCTACATGGTAGGCAGAGGGGGGGTGTTAGGTTTTATTTTCGTTACAGAATTTCTTGACTCGGTCGCCGCGCTCAAAGCCCGCGATAAAAGCTATGCAATAGCTTAAAAAACTTAAATTAATTAACTAACATTTTATTCGTTGACCCAGTCAACTAATTATAGGTTTCCAAACGTGGTTTCGGACAATTTTTTATATATGTTTGTTTGTTCGGGGTTGAAGCAAAACTCAGTGAATAAATATTGATTTTTATTGCAGTTGTAAAGCTTAAGTTCTAATTCATATAGTGCTACAAGTTTTATCAAAATTGGTTAAGTATAAATTGTAGAGAGAGATGCCGCTCGAATTCTGTTAAACTAACCTCACCATACCTACATTAGACAGCTCAAGTGATGATGGTAGCATAAAATTGTATCTACAATTTTATGCTACTGTCTTAAAATCCCAAACTACTAATGGGTAAACGATCAGTGAAGTTCTAGCTACGGGGATGGGTGACCGCTTAGCAATATTTGAACTAGGCCATAGGGTTTATATATATGTTTATATATAAGACTAGTTTACTAACCCCTCTCTAGATAGGTATTACTGCTGTATCATCACTACTTATTATAAAACAAAGTCGCTTTCTCTGTCCCTATATCCCTATGTTTGCTTAAATCTTTTAAACGAAGAGAAAGGTTTACCTATATGTGTATAATAACATCCATATATTTGATTCCCGTGCGAAGCCGGAGCGGGCCGCTAGTTACTTAAAAACACTTACTTTAAATTTGTAGTATTCAACAAACATTGTTATTTTTATTTATTGTTGTGTTATTTATTTTGTGTGTTATCCTTATCAGTTTTTATGTTCTTAGTAGCAGCTTCGTAGTAGTGATAATGTTACTATTATATTGAACACAATGTAAAATTGTTTGTGATTAATAAATAAATAAAAAGGTAATAAAATGAAAATGACACGGATAGCTGTTTGGCCAAGCTTCTAGCTGGATAGCATTTGATAGCGTTTGAATATGAGATTGATTTTTATCTAAAGCTGAACCTTATATTTGGTGAGTAGTGTAGGTGCTGCACAATTAGTGTCCGACCGTAGCTTCGGCTTCGGTTTTGGACATCTTGGCCGAAGGTGTCCAAAACCTTACAGTGAAACCTTCGGCTTCGGTTGGGTTTTGGGGTTTTTCGGAAATTTAACGAATAGGAGCGCAAAGAACAGGACTAAGACACCTGTCCGAACAACGGCGAGAAAAAGAGTAGCGAGTAGCGATTTTATTGCTCAAGACACGTAAACGCAGCTGAAGAGTTTATTTGGACGCGGAACTACTGGTTCGAATTAATAAAATATTTTACTGTTGGGTTAGGTTTTAAAACTGATATTACTAAGTTATTTGATGTACCTAATTTAAATACATAGGTACCTACGCCACCAGCAGCCATTAGTATATTATAAATCATTATGTATTATTAATTAACTTTATAAAATTATAAGCTTGAGTTTTCTATATACTTAGTATAATAAATTATGTAAATAGACACTGTGGTTATTTGTTATTATTGCTATTATTGATTTTATATCTATACTAATATTATAAAGCTGAAGAGTTTGTTTGTTTGTTTGAACGCGGTAATGTCAGGAACTACTGATCCGAATTAAAAAAATCTTTCACTGTTGGATAGGTTATTTATAGTTATACGCTATATAACATCACGCTACGACAAATACGAGCGCAGCAGCTATGAGAAATGTTGAAAAAACGGGGAAAATTTACGCAGACGAAATTGCGCGGGACAGCTAGTAATCTATATGTATAAATTAAAATTAATGTTTGTCTTCTATATGTTACGAAACCATTGGTCTGATTAGGTGAAAGTTTTATATGTCCCTAGGTATAAAACTCTCTTTCGTTCTGGGGACGCCCACGAGGGAGCCTGGCTCAAAAATAAGGTAGCCCGTTACGTAGCTAGGTACCTACTTATGATATAACCGGGCAAGAGCATGTCGGACCATGCTGAGTGTAGGGTTCCGCAGCCTTAAATAATTGCATCAGCAGAAGAGCGTATGTTCTTCGCACTCCCTTTCTTTGAGAAACGCAGTTTTTCGCCAACAACTCAATGACGGTATATCCGATCATGTCCAAAATAATTTTAGTTTAAAGTATGTATTAAGCGTTCCTTTGTGATTTTTTTTTCATATTTTTTGTCACACGGTTTTAAAATTAAGGGACACGATTTATGCAACATTCGGAGCGATTATTTCCAAAAATATTTACTCAATCAAAAAAGCTTATAAGAAACCTTAAAATGTTTTTGAAAGACACACATTGATATTTGCTGGAAAAAAAATCAGCTTCTGTTACATGTATGGAGTGCCCCCCAAACATGAAAACATTTATTTTTAATATTTAGCTATCAAAATAAGGAGTGACTACTACAAGACACCTTTCCACTAAATTTCATTAATATTCATTGAGCAGTCTGTGAGTAAAATGCGGAACCCTAAGAAGTTTGTCAGACCGTTTTTAAAGAACGTCTTTTTATATCATAAATCCGTTTCCGGTTCCTGGCTATGGACCTGACACCAATCGTTTCTTATCTGTCAACTTAATGTGTTTACTTAACTTGTGGCTTGTTCACAGCTTGATTCCAATAAAGATATACCCCAGCACCTATTAAGCAATCTCGTTAAACACTTACTTACCGTTATCATATCTCCGTGGGCAGAAAATAAATTGCAAAAAGCAGATTTCACAATTTGCTTTTAAGTCTTATCATAACGGTCAGTTACTACAAGCATATAATAGCAGTTTGTGTTATTTCTAACTGACTTTTTCCTGCGGTTTCGCATGCAATGTGTTATACTTACTGTAAAGTTTTTTCAAAATCCGTTCAATAGATTTTACGTGAAAGAGCAGCAAACATTCATCCATCCATACTTTTCAATTTATAATACCTATTAGTACAATGTACCTATTAGTGCTATTGCCCGCAGCTGGGCTCCGTTTATCCCTATAAACTGTCATCATAGTAAATTTCATGCTAGTCTAACTAAGTAGTATTATTCAATAGTATTTTGCGTAAAAGAACAATAAACATCCAACATTGTATTTTCAATATTAGTACTAATAAAGAAAAGGAGATTAGACGAAAAAAAAAACCTGCCTGCGCAAAAAAGATGCAAACAAGATCCCAAGATGCAAGAGACATATGTAATGTCATGACAGTACCTACGTACCATTTATTTACTTGACGTTTCGATCGAATCACGTCTGGTGTGGCCACGATCGCTGCAATTTGATCGAAACGTCACGTAAATAAAAGGTTCGTTTCTAAAGTTAAAAGGTAACTATTAAATAGTTCACACGATTAGGTCCCTAAATATATCTAATATGTATAAAAATCGCGAAAGTTTAAAAACAATAATAATTGTACTGTACCTATTACCTACCCTACACACTATGTTCTCAATATTGTAGTACTATTACAAATGCGGCTTGGCAAACGTAGTGTAGGACGCCCTCAAGCCAGGTGGAGTGATGATTTACGCAAAACGGCTGGCAGGAGCTGGATGCGAGAAGCCGAAGATAGAACAAAGTGGCGTGCAATTGGAGAGGCCTATGTCCAGCAGTGGACTGCGATAGGCTGATGATGATGATGATGATTACAAATTCTGTGATATTGGTAGATACAGAGAAGGGAGTTGACGATTGCGCATTATGGTATTTTACCGATCGTAAATTTTATGACTCTTTTTATTTAAAGTTTTTTTTATGAGGTAAATAAGTAGGTATGATACATCTATGGTTATGAGTGGTGTAGGTGATACATTTTTATGAACAGCCTTTTTATGATATATATGTTTGTTCTAACAATGGAATATTTCATATTTGAAATATATTTAATGACAACTTTTTTTTGAGGAATGCTTTGACTGATTCTGGTGATAAAGCTGATCAATACCTATCAAGTATGGATCCCATTTTTATTAGGTTCTTCTTCATACAAATGCGATCCATACATGCTGTATCAACCTAAAAATATATCTAATGTACCCTGTGATCTCACCAACATTTTTGAGAAATAAGGATTTCTATACAACTTTTACTGTGTGTAGTTCTGGCCTGTAGTTATCGCTGTATCTACCGTATCAATTACACCCCCCCCCCCCCCCCCCCAAGGCACTAGGAGCCGAACGTGCGTCAGCAATTGAACTCCCCCAGGAGGACTAATGTGACTTTCTGGCACTGGGGTTGGGAGGATCCCTAAGCTAGTGCTAGAAATTCACATTACTCCTTTGTCGTCTGGCTACGCCATGGACTAATGTAAATTACTAGCTCATTATGGCAGCCCAACATTTTTGTAAAAAGGGTATCTTCCCTTTTTTAACAATTGTTGGGCTACCTTTGGTACAGGTGCCTACTTATTAAATTTAAAGTGGCCCTGGCCTAATGGCTAAGGTATCGGACTCGCAATCGTGAAGTCGCGGGTTTAAATCCTACCCATTATACTACCGACGTGAACCCACTCTTAACACAAGCCCTCCTTAGCTTAGCTGGAGGTGTTAAAAGGATTGCTAGTAATGTGGGACCCACAATCCCACATTAACAAAGATATGTAATAAACTTTAAATATTCTTATTTTCAGTTTGTAAATGGCAAATCGGCAATGTACCACGAGATCGGTCACCTGCCCTTCGAAGCGGAGATCACAGACTTGGTGAATTGCAACACAAGCAATCTGTTGACAGTCGTAGTGGACAATACCCTGCTCAGTGACACCATCCCGCAAGGCAACGTCCGGGATGTTTATGTTGGGTGAGCTTAGCAAATTCATCATATCGACCTAGTCCCGCTGCTCGCACGGGTCTTCCTAGTAGAACCTACTTGTAATAGTTCCTGGGGGTAATTGCCATAATCGCCACGCTTGGCGACCAGGTTGGCGATCGTAGTATGGTCTATAAATATGCAGAGTACGCTGCAGCCCGTACACCCACGGTAAGAGATGGGGTGGCACTATTCGTAAGCCGGTACCACACAGCATTTAGCAAATTATTATTGACAAAATAAGTTGTCTATATCATGGGCGTACTCAAGGGGGGGGGGTGGGGATATGGGATTCAGGTTCGGAACATTTATTTCATTTAATAGGTTTATGAAACTTATTGTAGTTACAGGCTTAAGTGATCCGTAATTTTACTGTTTTTTTTATTTCCAGACCCAAAAAGGTGAATCAAGAGCAAACTTACACCTTTGACTTCTTCAACTATGCGGGCATCCATCGCAGCGTGTACTTGTACTCGACTCCCAAATCCTACATTGATGACGTCATAGTCAACACCGATATACAAGGCTTGACAGGTACCTATGTAATCTGTCATCTCTTTATAATCTTTCTTTTTCTAAGCATATTTTGATCACCTCTTTTTCACTCAAATCAAGTTGGACAAACCTACCTCCTTTTTCTCGTTAGGATATCCTGGATCATTTTTCGGGAGGGAGTTTTAGGTGGTACGTATCAACCCATCTGATGTCCCACTGCTGGGCACGGGTCTCCCCAGTTAAACCTACTTGGTCCTGGGGGTAATTACCATAATCACCACACTTGGCGAAGGGGTTGGCGATCGCAGTAAGGCCTTAAAAATACTCAGAGGACGCTGCTACCTATCCTCCGGTGGGATTGACGACACCCACGGGAAGAGATGTGGTGACACTATTCTTAAGCCGGTACTACACGGCAGTTTAGGTGGTACAATTGGCTAAACACCGGCCAAATGTGTACTGTTTTTGGGGGAGGGGAGGTAGGGTGCAGCCCCCAAATCCCCGCAATGGGTGCTGTCTTGCCATTCCCTGGATTGTGTAGACTTGAGGTTGCAGCAGCAGGCAATGTGTTATCGCAAAACTAGGCGATACTGTGCTGCCGTCGGATGGAGTCACGCCATTACCTTTTCCATGGAGTACTTACCTATGAATCTCTGTGTACGAAAAATATCCATCGAAAAGGTAGCAACGGGTAACAATTCTCCAATCGGCACCCTTTACTCCGTCTTTATTATACCATACCCTTCGTTTGCTAGCGTCACTTGGAAAAGTTTTCTAAACAATTATTACAGCTTACAGCTGGTCATTTTTCCAACTTCTCTCCCATATTTTCCAAGTTTCTCCTGATATAACTACACACTTAGTAAAAATACTAAACAAAATATTAACCGTGAGTTTGAATTTTCAGGTTTCATAGTCTACAATTTGACCTATGTAGAATCAGATACTGCCGTCAATTGCCTGGTTCAGCTGTTCGATAAAAATGGTACTCAAGTTACCGCGTCTGATGAATGCGCTGGTTTGTTAGAGGTCGGAAACGCTAAGTTCTGGTGGCCTTACCTAATGCATCCTGAACCTGGATATTTATACACGTTTAAGGTAACTGTTTCCTTTAAGACGTTCCTAACGTTTAATCAAAGGTTGCAACTAACAATGTAAAAATCCATATTATAATGTAGGTATTAATTGCAATAATCCCGTAAGTAACAAAAAATGCGAAATAATTCGCGCACTGAGTGCTCCGTATATGTGCAACAGGGATAGTTGCACATGTACGGAAACCTCAGTGCCCGAGTACCGCTTCCACTTTGCCGATTTTTGTTATAATCAGTGTTTTTTTTTCGGTTTACCCGCCAGGTTCGCCACTGATACCAATGTAACATATTAGGCGCCTCCACTTTTTCTGTGATATTTTTTCATTTCATAATTTTGGTTAAATGTAATTTCATATGGCCATGACAATTACGCTTCACTAAAAATGTTTTTTTTTTTTAGTTTCTAATATTCCCGCTTATTAAAATTAAATTCAATAAAAATAATAAGTAATTTCTCCTGTATAATTAGAATTTTACGAATACCGACTTGTTGAACGCGGTAAAAGATATTTATGTTGCCTTAATAAGATAATAGGGATCACAACTTCTTATACTTTCTTTGAGTCTTTGAATCTTATCCAAAGACTACACAGAAATGTTAAAGTGTTGCAATACTTCTAGATTATAACTATGACTACATTCACTTGATTAATACCTACTTGATTTTCTACGCTCACATAATTTATATCTTTGATCCACAGGCAACTTTGATAGGCCCTCAAGGAGAGACTCTCGACACCTACGACCAGAAAGTAGGCATCAGAACTGTGACGTGGTCTAACACAACCATCTATCTGAATTACAAACCTCTCTACATGAAGGGATTTGGCATGCACGAAGATTCTGATGTAAGTTTAAAACCATTAACGCGTTTATAAATATTACAAAGAAAATCTTTATTACAAAAAAATTAATCGATTTCAAATTAATTTCATTAATTTCCCTCGCCTATGTTTTATTCTAGATAAGTCTTGTAATCTAGGACCACATTTCATATAATAATAATACGTGTGCGTTACCCCAGCAGAATGTTGTCTCCTTTCAGGATATGAATGACACAGATTTTCAGTGCAACATGCAGTTGAAATGTGCCCAATTTTTTATATTTGTGCATCCAGTCGTTTTCGAGTTGTTCCAGAAAAATAGATTCTGAAAAAGGTCCATTGCTAAAAAAAAGTAACGTACTCCACGTTACTTTTTTTCGCAATAGACCTTTCCGGACATAAAATAGGTAGGAAGATAGCTTTTAATTTAAAGGAAATGTGCAAGCAAAAGCTAAATTTGTGCAACGTATGGTTTTCATGTTTTTGAGTTTTTGCTGCAGTATCGTTTTGCTGATGACTAGATCTTGCAAACTACTTAAAAACAAATTGGAGATTTTTTTTCGCAATGGAACTAATCTTTTTTTCTTGAATAACTCAAAAACGACTGGATGCACAAATTTAAAAAGATGCGCACATCTGTATCATTCATATCCTGAAAGGAGACAACATTCTGCTGGGGTAACGCACACAATTTAATACCTTTCCAGAAATATATGTAAGTAGTCGAATAACGAAACCCTATAAACCAAATCAAATCAGTGTAAAAATCACGATCATTCATTGCGGGTACAGCAGAGACCCACCTTCAGTTTAAAATTAGACGCCCATTCGCAAATTTCCTATTAACTACTGGAAAATAATACAATAATAATTAATTTTTCTATTTTAAATTAGCTGCGCGGTAAAGGCTGGGACCCAGTACTATGGGTAAAGAACTTCAACCTGATCAAGTGGCTGGGAGCTAACGCATTCCGAACATCACACTACCCGTATGCTGAGGAGATCTACCAGCTCGCTGACGAGTACGGCATCATGATCATCGACGAATGCCCTGGAGTCGATACCGAGTGAGTACCTACTTACTAGGTACCATAGGCGTTCCAAAAAAAAATATTTCAGGGGTACTGCGATGACGACCAACTTCTACTCGTCGTTTCAGTACTGAGAAAGAGAGTTCGAGGAATCATTTAAACCCTTGCGATAGAAATCTGGGGATCTGAACTCCACAAACTATGTGAAGGCATTTTGTACTGCTTTTTGTGAAGAGAACTTTTTTCCATGCAAAAAATTGACAATACGCGGAAAAAATGACAGTTGGTTTGGCGAGTAAAGAGGATGACGGATGGTTTCTATCTGCAGGTCTTAGGCGTTATCATGAAGCAATAATAGTGAAGAACGATTGAAGAGTGGGAAGCATGTTTTGCTGTGATTGTGTGCTGTTTTCGCTATCATTGTTCGAAGTTCTGCACAGTAAACAACTGTTGGTATTGCTTGACCGGATTTGAGGAAGCTAAAGTGAATTGCACCAGAAAGTGACCTTGCCACCTTTATATATGTAATAGTAGCTTTAGGGCAGTGTTTTGGTATTTGACCTGGGGTCAATCATTGCGTTTTGCGCCTACGATTGTATTAAAGAAACGACTTATCGTCACACGTCAAAATTTGGTCCAAACTTGCTTAATTTCTGTACCGGACTAAGAAGGATATGTAAGCTTCAACCCGCGCAGCTCTCTGCAGATCAGTCAAATCATGAGGCACACATTTCAAAGTTTTTTGAATGTTACTGATTTGTTGCAAATGGTAACGTTAAATTGATATAGTTTGAATCGATGATCGTTATTCACCTGTGTCTTCCCCGTGGTTAGATCTTCAAGTTGAAGTTTCCATTACGAAAGCGTTTAAACCAAAAACACATTCATTAGCAGTCTCCTCTCCACACGCAGCATTGATATTGCGAGTCGTTTCTGCCGCGTTAGTTCCGCGTTGCAACTCGTATTCAAAAATTACTCGGATTTTCGAAGTATACATCTTTTCCGTCTAAGCTGAATAAAAAAAACAATTTATTTTGCATTTTTTAAAAGAAAAACCTCATATGTATCATGTGAAAAAGATTCACTCGCGAAAATCACACACCGTAATGTCGATTAACTTATTATCGATTCAAAGTATCTATTACCTATTATAAAACGGCAATTGTATACTTTATACACTAGCTTTTGCTTTTTATTTAGTGTGGATGAGATATTCCTCGCGGCTCGGGCCCCGTTAAGTTTGAGTTTGAAATATGGAGTTTTTGCGCTTTTCCCGATATTTTTTTAAATTAATCATCCTTTGATTTGAGCTTAGCAACAGATTTCACGCTATTTTTAGATCGCTCGCGGCTTCGTCAGCGTGGATGATTTTACCCCGTTATGGATTGATTCGCTTTCAAACGCTGAAAAACGTGTTTCTTTATCCCCTAAGCCAAATTTTCATATTTCATTTTAAAACTAACAAAGTGTCAAAGAAACTTTCCACCCCTATTTTACGCGTTTCTGGTTTTCCAAAAACGCTGAATCACGTGTTGCTTTATTTAAAACCCAAAAGCTAAATACGATAAAATGATGAATACGAAATTTGAAAGATCTAATTTTAAATCCGACGAAGTTTCATACAAACTTTGGCAAGTTTGTATGAAACTTCGTCGGATTTAATTCTAATGGGGTAAAAACCCATATTGCTTAATTTTAAACTAATATTTAAAATACGAAATTTTAAAGATCTAACTTTAAAACTCTGACAGAGTTTGATAAAAACATGCAACCCGTAGGTTATCTACTTATTTCATTATTTTAAACATTAAAACTAACGGACTTTTATACACACTTCCAACCACAATTTTACCCCTTTAGGGGATGAATTTCCAAAAATCCCTTCTTATCGGATGCCTACATTATATTTAAGGAATATGTCCTCGAAATTTCACATCTCTACGAACAGCGGTTTAGGCTGTACGTTGATCCATCAGTCAGTCAGTCAGGACAAAGAATTTTCTATATATATTTGGGGCGATGCAACTCGCATTTGGAGCCCTACATTAAAAAAAAAACTGCGATTAATCTCAACCTTATCGCTTGAAGTGCAAATCGCATGACCTTTGTCTTATTCATATTCTTCGAAAACTCAAAAATTAAAATACCAAACAGAGTTAGAAACAGCGGAGACATCCTCCAAGTAAAAAGTATTATGCACATCTACGACATGTGCATCACAGTACCAATAAAAAGGCACTCTTCGCTGCAATAGTTTTTTTTCTTTTTAAAAAGGCAACTCCCATACTAGGGTACAAGCCCTGTGTCACGGGGGACATTACTATTCACGGACACAAAGAACACCCAGACTCGGAACAACAATTTGTGAATCACACAAAGTGGTGTCCCGTGTGATAATCGAACCCATGACCACTTGCGTAGCAGTCGGACACACTCCCATCGCGCCACAGAGTTTAAACATTTATAACGCTCGAAATCTGGCAACCTCGCCTTAAAGAAAAGGCACTTTCTCAATTGGGCTGTTCAATTTAAGCCAATTATTATACTTATATTTTTTAACAAAAATTATATGCTCTGTTTTCTCCTACAGTATATTCACGGACGTACTCCTGACCAAGCATAAGCAGTCCATCACTGAAATGATCCGTCGAGACAAGAACCACCCGAGCGTTATCATGTGGTCCATCGCTAACGAGCCTAGGTCAGCCAACAAACTCGCTGATAAGTACTTTGGGTATGTACCTATCCTAGACAATAATAACATTATAATACACTATTTTTTTTGTTTTTTTTTTACTATCTTTCGCCCGCGATTCTGTCCGCGTGTAAATTGTTTCTCCATACAAACTTTGAAACCCCGAGTCATCCGCTTAAGGGATGAGTTTTGGAAATTCCTTTCTTAGCGGATACTACGTCATAATAACTATCTACGTGCCCAATTTGAGCGCAATTTTGAGCTTGAGCTGTGTTGATAGATCAGTCATTCAGTAACGGTTTTGCCTTTTAAATATGGAGACTTGCTTTTCTTAACTAGCTTCTCTCTTTTAAATTATATCCTTAATTTAATTCATTAGCGTCTTTTATACCATATGTGTAGATGCAGTTCTGATGTATAAACAACATTATTGTGAAGTTTCATTAAAACCTGTATAGTAGTACTTTTTCCGTGTAATGCAACAAACACAAACTTTTATCCTCACAAACTTTCAAATTTAAAATATTAGTTGGGTTTTTCTATTTTTTTTTAACATGGTCTTGGTAGCGTCGCTGTCATTTTATATTTGTAATATTAAAGGGATCGTCATAGCGGGTGGTCCGGAAATATCAGTTTTGATTAAAATCCTGTCACGTACAACGAAGACAATCAAACATTTGCTGCATACGACGTACTAGGCATTAAACGCTCGACTTAATGACTTTCTCTAAAAAAATCGAGTTTATACGTACGTGTTCCTTTACCAATTGTGAAAGTAGATATTTTTTAAATGACGAATGTGGCATAGAATATATGCCTAATGATAAACTGTTTAGCTTCTGTGTCAACTGAATCTTCATCAGTCCAGGACTCCACAAACCATGAAGGAGATTAAAGAAAAGAAAATGTATTGTAAACCGTTACATTCTTCACAGTTCTGTCTCCGCTAAAGTCTTACTAGACACAGTCACAAATCCTGCCTCCAATCCTTTTCCAGTAATCTCAATGTTTGATGACACAGTTGAGTAGACATAAGGAAATTCTACATCTCCTTTCCTCTCGTCTCGTCTCCGCTTTGATGGTAGAGTCCTTTAAATTCATTCCACAGAATGGGAACTATACTAATTTTTAACACAGCACACAACTTTGCATGAGTTTCTGACAAACAGATTTATGTCGACTATTCTATATCTGATTTCTCTAATAAATAATATCCAACTGGTATGTTTCAGAGAATTGGTGCACCATGTGAAGTCCATGGACCTTTCCAGACCTGTCACTATCGCTATATCTGTCAGCGTTCTGAACGATAAATCGGTAAGTGATTGAATTATATTCCAGAACTGGACAATATGGTAATCCGAATTCGAAGTTAAACGGGGAAGGGAAAACCAAGACAATATTCATGTCGAACTGTCACTATAGATATGTTTACCATTAAAACAAACAATAGCTAGCTCAATAAATATTTGGACATGTCAGCAAAAGTTCGGAGGGCAGAGGTAATCATTAAATGTTGATAAACTTTCGCGATTTCTATACATTATGTATTTTCACTTAAATTATTCACGCGATTGAGACCAGTAATACATTTTTTTTTTCATAAAGAGGTAAGTAATCATTAGTTCTAAAGTGTACAGCGCATATGAAAAAATTGAGTTCAACGGTGGGGGGGTTGCATGCATTTGATTCAACACTGGTACACTAGGCCCCACCGCCGAAGAGGGGCGGGGGCAATTGGCTGTCAAAACACATCGGTCCTGTATTCAAAATTCGAGTCTGGGGGGGGACAATAGTCCCTGTTGCCCCTCCCCCCTAAGATCCGCGCCTCATACAAATACATTTCGGCCTACCAGTCAAAATATTCTCGTTCGATCCGTCTAAATTAACAAAACTATACACAAAAATTACTGTACTACCTAAAATTTCAATAGAACTCTTTTTTTCCAGGGACGTCACTTAGACGTCATCTCATTCAATCGATACAACGGCTGGTACGCGAATCCCGGCTCCACAGTGCAGATCACCAACAACGTGATAGAGGAGGCGAGCAGCTGGTACCGCACTCACAACAAACCTATCATCATGACTGAGTACGGAGCTGATACCATTGAGGGGTTACATTTGGTTAGTAAATATATGAGAATGGAATGTGTGTTTGAAGTGTGAAAGGGCACGTACGTGAGAGAGAAAGAAATATGAGTGAAAAAGATGAATGTATAAAACAATATGAAAAAAGATTGAGTTATGAAGAATGAGTTTACAAAAATGGAACTGACTCCATCGAGGTATAAAAAAACATCTGGTTAGTAGGTAATGAGCTAATGGAACGTGAGCTTCATGCATGAAAAGAAAAGTATGTGAACGAGAAAACAATATGATTAAAAATGAAGAATGTGAAAAAGAAGATGACGATAGATTCAGTTGTAGAAGGAGCTTACAAAATAGATTTAAATATTTAATATACCTACTAGTTTTCATCGCCGAAACAAAATACCATCTGACTATGGCAAAGCCAAAAACAACGATTATATTTTAACAGTTTTTCACAGTACCTATGTTTCACATTATAGCGCTGAAACTGCTCATGATGCAGGCCTTTCCATCGATTTGTTATACTTAGGCTAAATAAACATAGGCCCGATAAGCATTGGTTTTTCCAGGTCAGTTCCACAGTTATCTTGATAGTAATTAGGTCAGTACCTAGATTTTTAGTGTGCTATATAAAAGCTGTAAAAGTATTTTTAAGGTAAACTATATATTCCTAAAACCTGTAATTGGCTTTTTGTTTGTATTCTGTCAGTTTCTTCCACTAATGTTGTAGCTGTTGGTTTTCCGAATTGAAATAAATAAATAAATATATTAGTTTATCTGACACGATGATCATGACTTTAGAGACAAATAAATTAATGATAAATTTCTGTTTATTTTTCCAATGTTTAGTATCCTGCATTCATCTGGTCAGAAGAGTATCAATGCGTGATTTTGTCGGAACACTTCAAGGCTTTTGACCATCTACGACAAGCTGGATTTTTCGCTGGCGAGTTCATATGGAACTTCGCTGATTTCAAGACTGCTCAATGTAAGTACTTCCTTGAACTTCACCTTTTGTAAAAATCTCTCAATCTCCATTTCTTTTTTTAAATGTCATTAATGTAACCTAGCCTTTGAATTTGATCGTCTTGTTTTACTTAGGCAGGTCTTTGAAGATTTTCAAACGTCGTGGGATCCTTCCCCAAGCTCTAAACCGACGGAAATCTTTCCGATGTAACCGTAAGCGATACTTCATGATTATAATAAAGTATTTGTCATGAGTATCGTGAGAATATAATATAAATCTTAAAGGTGGTGGTTTACGCATGATTTGGACTTACAAATGAATGGCCTGGGAATGAATAAATCGTAAATATCCTGAACTGTTGTTGATTGCTACAGAAACATGCTTTGTCAAACCAACAGGCCTGGCGACAAATAGACAGCGAAATATTAATTTACAACTCTACTGTACCGAGGCATTTGTTGTGATTAAAGGGACCATGAACATTTCTGTCACCGGGCCTGGTGTCCAGAATGTTTCCAAATCTTTTGCATCATGTTTTAGCATGAGTGTTTTTCGGATCTGATAAAAATTACAAGACCATTATTTATAAAGAGTCATTATTTATGATTTAATTACATACTGTATTGTCTCAATATGCTATGACTCAGAATCGGATTCAGGTTTGCCAGCCAGACATATACGAATATGTGTCTTCATAACTTTGATATAATTGTACGCAGAATTATGTAGGTATGCTCTTGAGCTGTTGGTGAAAGTGCGCACGGCTGAATTGAAGTCCAAGACGTGACTGCCTCTGTGGTGCAGTGGGTGTATGTCCGACTGCTACGCAAGAGGTCATGGGTTCGATTCCCACACGGGATACCACTTTGTGTGATCCACAAATGGTTGTTCCGAGTCTGGATGTACTTTGTGTCCGTGACTTGTATGTTTGTAAAGTCCCCCGCGACACAGGGCTTGGACCCTAATGCGGGAGTCGTCTTTAAAAAAAAAGACATTGAGAATTCGATTCCCACACAGGACATCACTTTGTGTAATCGACAAGTTGTTGTTCCGATTCCAAGTAGATATACTTTGTATCCAAGATTTGTATTGCGTGTTTGACTACATCGCAACATTACCTACACTTTATTTTTTTTACTCGCGCAAATGTACAATAACTACTTGGGTTTCAACCATATCCAAAGACATGGACGCTAGTTCTAATGCCTGCAATGAGACCCCAAATAGTGAATGCGCCAAGGGAATGAAGATGAACTAGTGCAGATGTTGTCTTTTTCTAAATTAAAGATTACATAACACTGTACATTCTGTTTACAGCAATCACTCGCGTGGGAGGCAACAAGAAGGGTATATTCACAAGGAATCGCCAACCCAAAGCTGCAGCCCACCTCCTTCGTTCCAGATACCACGCTTTAGCAGAATCTGACAACGGCGTACCCAACCTCGAAACAACTCAGTATATCAGCGACGGCCTGCCTCTAAAACATAATGAATTGTAACCAATACATGACGAATAAGCCTTAGACGTAGCGAGGAACCAGCAGGGAAGAAATACAGTCAATCAAGTATTTGCATTTATTGGGTCCAAATCTAGAATAGATAAATTTTGGTGTACAATTTTTTTAACGTAGCTAATGTAGTTAGCCTAGCTAAAATTTGGAAGAGGATTTTTTTGATATGGGCACATGTAAAAAAACCTACCAAAGGACTTAAATGATATCTATCTCGAGTAACATCATTTCATCTTATTTGTTCTGTAGCACTTGCGCAAATCTTACAATATATACGCTATCGATATCTTTTAGTTAACGTATATGACATAGAAACTACCTCTATGTGTGTGTACTTCAGTATTTGGAATTAAAATACGTTAGCTAATGTTTTTATTTCTATAATATCTGTTAAGGTAAACTATTAATGTATCAAATACATTGCCTCTCAAATTTTAGTTCAAATTTCAGACACTGAGCGGTAGTTTCTATGTAGTATTGACTTAACTATACGACCCCTAGGTATACGAAAATGTATTGAAGCTGGTGTCTTTGTAGGAATAGTAGAACTTTCTTTCCTTTATTTGTCTCAAAGATATTCCGAGCTTCATTTTTTTATTATAAGCACGTCCCTGGCTACGTCTATGGTCCCCGCCATAATAAAAATAATCACCAAATCCAAATAGTATCTATACATAATTTAAGTTAAAATGTTCTAGTTCAAATGCCATGCCGTATAGCAAGCGACTGATTTTGCAAGTACTTGCCCCATTGTGCCACAAAGATGCGTCACTACGCATTGGTACTTAATATTAGACCTTGGCACTATTATAAATAAAGTAATTATAGGGTATTTGACCGTAAATTTCAATTAGTACGTACCTATCATTTTACGAAAACAACCTGGAGGCAGACAGACAGATGGACAGGCCGAAACTAAGGGTTTCGCTTAGCCATTTTGGCTACGGAACCCTAAAAACGATGGGCCCCGTAAGCCCCCTAAAAATTTGTATAAAATACTGACTTGTGACGTCACAATTGTCCATGGTCAATAATTTACTCTAAAAATTTATAAACACAAATATGTTGTGAACGAATTTAATTTTACCTGATTACTGTAAAATATTTTTAATGTTAAAGTCAAATACCCAATTGTATTGTTATTAAGTGATAGATAAATCAAAGTGTAAGATTTTATGAGATATAAAATTCTTATAAGATTATTTATAAGAATTTTACGCCTATTTTATGTAATATTTTTAGATATAAATAGTTTTTATGAAATAAAATATCAATGCATAATTTGTGTTTGTTGAAAAAAAAATACAACATGAGAGTATCTTTTATATTTGTCCCTATTACAGGTTTTGCTAACTAGAAAAAAATCCAATCCCTTCCATCCCCGAAACGATTTATCAACGGTGTCAGTGTCACTTATTACATACCCACATAAATTTACCCATTTGAGTCAAGCACGCATGCGTCCCCCTTTTTAAATTTATATTGACCCCTAAAGGTTGACCTCTTCGAAGAAACCGAGGGTTTTGTCTGTGCAATTGCTGACGAAGTTATCATGACAAATAACTACCGGAAATATATCCTGAGGGATGGCACTGTTGACATCTGTCGTGCCTGTCACCGAACCGGTGAGTCCCTCAGACATATCGTTTCCGGCTGCTCACGTCTTGCTAACGGCGAGTACTTGCACAGACACAATCAAGTAGCCAGGATAATCCACTAGCAACTTGCTCTGAAATACCACCTTGTGGACGTTGAGATACCATACTACAGGTACGTTGCTGAGCTAGTTCTCGAGAATAGTCGTATCACGTTGTACTGGGATCGCTCTACAATCACAGACAGGACTGTTGTCGCTAACAAACCTGACATTGTGCTGATAGAGCGTCGTGCAATGATCGTCGACATCACCATCCCACATGACGAAAATCTCGTGAAAGCCGAAAAGTATAAACAAATTAAATATCTGGATCTAGCGCACGAGATTGTCGACATGTGGGATGTTGATTCGGCGATCATTGTACCGATAGTTGTCTCCGTTAATGGTTTGATTGCCAAGAGCCTCGATCAACACCTTGAGAGGCCGAATACCGAGATTGAGGGGCATACACAATGTTTCCTACGTACATAATCTAATTTGAAAGGGTCATAGGGGGTTAGGGCGTGGGTTGTTAAGATAACTTCGAGGATAAACATTTAGCGGACAATAGGAACATTGCAGGTTTTTTAAGATTGTGAAGTTGTAGGAAATCGGTATGGAAATCGGTATGGCAATCGCCAACCGACTATTTATAAGTACCGCTCTTTGGACGCGTTCTAGTTTCAGGAGTTGAGTTTTGTTTGCTCCACCGAGATGTACCACAATCTCATGGCACGAAATAAAAAAAAAAATGTGTATTTTTAGGGCAATGTTAGCTGACTCCTACTGCGATTATGACCTTTGATACTTTTTCGTTAAAACATATACATATTCATAAAATGCGGCAGTATGTCGAGCTGATTTCTAACCGCCAACAGCATAAAGATGCTTTTGGCGGTTAGAAATCAGCTCGACATACGTTCCTTTGAACGGGAAGAAGAAGAAAGTTTGTTGTGTTTGAATTTTTTATTAATAAAGCAAAAACTGACGCGTGACCGTAGCTGCGGTAAGTAAAATATTTATTTTGTTCGACCAGTGATGAATTTAGTTCTACTGAAGCGGAAAATAATATTAATACCGTTTTATAAAAACTGACTTCAATGAATAAAATCAAGACTTGTTCGACCTAGTAGGCTTAGAACCTACTTACCTTGTGAACCATCTCTAAATTATTTCCTTTTCCTTATACCTATACTGTACACATGTACAAAATGCCTCTAGACACAGAGCCTACAAAGTGGATTGAAGTTGGGCCGGACAAACCCGAACGTACAATAGTTCAATTCAATATTTCTTTTAGATTAGAGGCGATACGTACATTATTGGAAAGGGGTAAGGAACAAATATTAATAGCTGTGAAAAAGCGACAATCGAGAACGAAATGTACTCTGTGCGGGATTCAATAATGTAAGTTGCAACACTAGTAAATGTCATTATCGATTGACAGTTTTTTGTTTACCTATCAAGAACGTCAAACACATGTGGTTTTGTTTTCTTAGATTGTTTATGTTAGATTTAGATTCGATGAAAAGAAACTTATTCTCTTAGGATTCGAATAACAGAAATTGGGAATTCAATAAAACTTAAAAACTAATTAAACTATAAAATGAGTTGTGTGCAGTGTAAACAAAACTCGAAATACAAATGTCCAATATGCCGAGCACCTTAGTGAGTATGCAACAAATCATTTTGCCCAAAAGTTCCATCGCACATTAAACAAATCAATACCCATTTATTGCAGTTGCTCAGTTACGTGTTACAAAGAACATAAGCAGAATCCCTGTACAATACCTGTAGAACCACAAAGGCAAACAAATGATATAAAACAGTCGGAGATAGAATATGAATATCCTACAGAAGACACTGTACCCATAGAAAAGTTAAAATTATTAGGTAAGTTGGTACTGTAGCCATCAGGCCAGCTCTTGAGCAGGTACCGGGGATGTTCCTCAGAACTTTTATTGGGCTTTTAAATGAAACTTGTGGATTTCCCCAAAGCTAATACACTGTTAATTACTGAAATCCTACCAGATACTACTAATTCACATTTAATATAAACCACATTTCTTAACAACTTAGTATTACTATTTTATATAAATCTAATCACATTTAAACAACCCGAATCAGTGGGCCATGAAACTCGCAATTTTCGAATGACATCTTTCTTTTTATACACCCACCTGCCACAGTCCCACTAATTAAGAAAAGAGTGAGGTAAATTTGAACAAAATAATCTCAACCAATATATACCTATGCCAATTTTTTTGATTTAAATTAAGTATGGATGGTGATCTTTGTGGTCTCAGGCAGCGAAGGTCACTAACATAATATATATTGCTTGTTTTTTTTCTTTTGTAAGTTGTCATCTTAATTTTTAATGGTACTTATTTGTTTACTGACAGGTGAATCTGAAGAATTAAAGAAATGTTTGGAGAACCCTCATGTCAGAGAGATACTGGAGTTATTGGACAGATCCCCACATCCTGATAGACTGATGCAAGAATATATGACAGAGCCCATCTTCACTGAATTCGTTGATGCTTGCCTCAAAGTGGTGCAACCTCAAGACAATAATGACTAATTGCAATATTTTTTTAATTTCGATTTGATACTATTCAAATAGAGATATCAAACTATAGACTCTTTAATTGTTATATGCTACTATTAGGTGTTACCTGTCACTGTGTTAACAGAATATGTCAAACCTCCTCCCTAAAGTCAAAATTTTGGTTCCATCACCTTGTGGAGCAATCCAGATCAGTATGGGATGAACAAAATCAATTATTGCAACCTATTGAAGTTAATATTGGCAGAGTAGTCTGCCACTATTTTAACTCTACTCTCTAACTTCAAGGACAGGAGGATGTTCTCTAACAGAGGAGGACTTAAATGGTTTTAAGAGGCTTGTGCCCCTTTGACTTGCTGTTATCCTGGTTTAGCCAGTGGTTCATACATTAATATCTGTTCTAGTCCCAATTTATAGTTCAATTTTAGCCCTATTTATTATAAGGATTACACCACACCTATAATAACGGCTCCCATGCATAAGGTCAGAAGTCACTTTAGGTTAAAATTACTTTTTTCCTCAATAGAACAACATTCTAACATACTATACACTCAGCAAATCAAAATATAATAATTATTTAGAAGTCTTAATATTCTAATGCTCTCATACAAATGCTACATACTATAAACAAAATACAAAAATTAATGGTTCTACTGAAAAAAAATATTTTTTTTTTAATTTAAGACCTTATGTGTAGGAGCCGTTGATATTAAAAGGATTGTAAGAATGACAATAAAAGCACAAATTGTACAAAATCAATCATTTTATTATCATTAACAACAAATGAAAGGTAATATTTTATAAAAATACAATCAATTAATAATTACAAATCACCCAATGCAGCTTTCAGTAAATTTTCAAATTGTATAGATTTCATTTTTTCTTCCTCTAACAACTGTTCTAGCTGTTTCACAGCGTCAGTGCAATTGTTATATTTAGAAATATTTTCATCTTTCTCTTTTATCTGCTCTTCAACTATTGTTCTATCTTTGTCTTCCAACATCAAGCATTCAAGTGAATCCATTGCCAATTTTCTTCGCTTTGCTTCAATAAAGAAATCAACCTCATCTTCATACTCTAAAGCTTTGTGCTTTAATTCTTGGACCAAACTGATTTCCTGCAGCCAAAGTATATTACGATAGTCATCCAAAACAGATTTTTCGTAAACAGCAAACCGGTTCTCGAAATTTTTCAACCTATTTATCTTCTCATATATTATTATATTCATAAAATCTAGAAGATCATATTGAGCGTAGTACTGTCTGAAATCCTCGCAAGTCATGCTCACATCAGAGAGTTCGTTAGGTATGACAGCAACAACCTTGCAAACTACTTCTTCGGGGTCTTCAAACCACCCAATCTGACGGCAGTAATCCGTTATTTGTTTTTGCATAGTTATCGCGTTCACCGGATTGAATTCAGACGATGGATCAGGCAATTTCAGTTGGTTCATAATTCTTTTAATCGCCGATATATTGTCAGAAGTTCTGGCGCTGCTTGGTATAAACTCGAATGGTTTTGGATACAGGGCTGTATTATCTAAATACTGTTGAAACTCTAATGGAAACGACGAGTAATTAAATAGATCTTCATTCGTAATAACACCTGTTAGCTTATCTACAGCTGTATTGTAACATTTAATCAGCTTGTATAAATCTTTTAGAATGGAGATCATTCGAGAATCTCTGTTTGATTTTAGTCTGCACCAAATTTCGTTGCCGAGGTATCTCTGACATATTGATTTCAAATAATCGACTTCTAAGGGCGGTACCGACGGATATTTTTTCGCCAACCATTTCATAGCTGTTTTAGTTGTCATATTCAATGATACTGACACAGCCTTTGAACTTATAACAAATAACCTATACGCCGATATTATATTTCTCTTCATTAGATCTGATAGCAAGACTTCCAAACGTATTTGTAAAGAACTATTTTCCATCACTGGAATGATGACAGCCACCGGGATTATTTGATATGGGTATTTAGTTTTTAATGTTTCCTCTATGACATCTACAAAATCGTTATCATGTTCAGTGGCATAAAATAATAGGGCATTAGCACCATCAATTGCTTCATTGGAAACAGAACTTTGGTCTTTATTAGTTAAACTGACTGATATAGCGAAATCCATCAAATTATTCCAAGATTGTTTGCCGACGTGTATAAGCGTATCTGATACATCATGTTTTTTCTTATCGCTAAAGGCATCTAGCAACCATTTTTCAACATTTATCTTTCGATAAACCCATTTCGCAGAGCCAGGCGATACTAGAGTTAATTTCCAGAAAAAACATTTACCGTAGGGATAGTTTATATGCTTCATGCGTTTCAATAAAGAGGATCTAATTATTTCCATTATGTTATAGGACTCTGGTGTCGGTAACTGTTTCAGTTCACCCGTGAACCTGTAACCTCTGTGAATTGCGTTCATGTTCGTTAGTGCGGCGTTTTCAACAATGCGTCTTAGCAATTTCGCTTCTTCAATAGGCGTATTCTCTGTCAGCCATACAGGCGTATCATCCAAAAGACTTCGTCTTTTAATATTCCTCGCATATTGTTTCCTCCAGACATGAAACCATTTCTGCCTAATCTTTTGAGTCAAAAACTCCTCAGCTTTCATTTCAGATTCTGTAATCTCTTTGCATAAATTAGCTATTATTTCATCTGTTATTATGCCAGCAAATTGCATTAAACTATTGAATTTGTCCAATTCTTCTCTCATAGTACTTCTAATAGTTTCATCTTTTACTTCTTCGGTTAGCTCCTCAACAAGTTCAACAGATTCGTTATCAACCCTGTCTTTGAACTTCCTTTCTTCTTCTAACTTCCGTTTTAATTCTGCAGCTTTCTTTTCCTCTTCTAGCTTTTTCTTTAACTCTTCCTGTTTTCTCTGTTCCTCTCTTCTACGCTTCTCTTCTAATAGTTTCAGCTCTTCTTGCTTTCTACGTGCTTCTTCTTTACGCTTTTCTTCCTCCTGTCGCCGTAGTTCTTGCTGTTTCATTTCTTCTTCTTTCTTAATTGCTTCTTGCATTTTTCTTTCCACTTCTTTAACTCGTTCCTCGTGAAGACGCTGCATTTCCAGTTTATTTTGTTCTTCATTTGGATCAAATTCATAAACCGAAGAGGCATTTGATGGGGGTATTGAATTGAGTATGTTATCAGCAACAGTTTGGGCTTTATTTTTTGTTTGAAATATTGAATAACTTTTAGGATCTGATCCATTTGGAGCATTTAATACGCTTTTAAATAAGCTTCCTGGCGAAACTGCGGTCGATGCCTCACCGTTGGAAAATACATTTTGTGCCTTAACTCCTTCAGGTTTAGCAAACAAATTGATACCTTCAGAAGTTTTCCCAAAAGCTCCAAATACGCTTGATGGATCTTTTGTTTCAGTACTGCCTGTTTCAGCAGGTTTTGTAAATATGTTAACGCCTTTCTCAAATTTAGGTGTAGTTTCAGGTTTGCCAAATATGTTCTTGTTAGCACTGGAAAATATATTTTTTGTTTCAAAAGGCGTCTGTTTTTCTAAACTATTCTGTTCCTCCTTTGCCGCAAATATATTTTTGTTGCCAAATACATGGTGACTTTCTGTATTTTTTTCAACATTTGCCGAAAATATATTTTTGCCGCCAAAAGTAGACTGACTGTTTTTTTCTTCGGTCGTCGCAAATACATTTTTAGCGCCAAACGGATTCTGAATATTAACAGTTTTTTCTTCGGTTGTTGCGAAAACGCTCTTGACACCAAACGGAGCTTGAATATTAGTATTCTTTTCTTCGCTTGCCAAAAATACATTTTTATTAGCTCCACTAAACAACTTATTTTCAAAAGTCTGGCTAAATATAGGTTGTGCATCAGATTTTTTGCTCAATACACTGTCATCAGTCTTTGTACTACTAAATACAGACTGTATATTTTGACCAACTACAATATTTGGTTTTGCGAAAATATTAGTGCTGATAACCGGTTTCGTATCAAAGAGACTCTTGACCGTCTCTTTTCCAGCAAAAATATTAGGACCAGAAGAGTCTTGGGGTTTAGAAAACGAAAATGCATTTTTATCAGACTCAAATATTTTTTCTGGTGAATTTTTAATAATATCAGTTGACGCTACAGGAATAGCAGGTTTGAATGAAAATAATTTATTGCCACTCGGTGGATTTAATGGTGCAGCGAATTTATGTGTAAGTTTCGGACTAGTCTTTGGTTCAGGCTTTATAAATACATTGAAATTGGATTCCGCTTTACTTTCAGTTGCGTAAGCTTTACCGCCTTGCGAAAGTCTTTGAATCTCAGTTTTTAAAGCTTTTATATCTTTGTTGCTATCGTTAATTGTGTTATAGCCTTGATCGTCAGCTGTCAAGGCGCTTTCTTTTAGTCTACCAAACTGAGTGAAACTTGAGTGAAGAATATGTTGACTGTATCCCGCATCAGGGAGATCACCGCCCGCGATTATTTCTCCAACCGTGCAGTTTCTCTTCGACTCAATAAGATTGATAGCTCTAGCTATAGGATATGGATCACTGTCTTCTATAAACTGATTTCTATCTAATATTACGGATAGGTCAGAATCTTCATTTCTAGCGAATCTTAGACCATAGTGATTGATAAAGGCATTGAGGTTTTCAACGGATTCAAAAGCGAGCGTTCTTATCATATCTTCGGCTGGATAACGAGAGCCTCCTCTAGGTGCATATGCTTTCACAATTCTAGCCAATCCCCTCGCTCGAACGTCGTTAAAATACCTCAATAGTATACAGGCTTGAAGATACGTCGCTTCATTTTTCACCAACCGGAAGAACCTAACATAGTTATTATTGTCTATAGCATTGAATATGTTGATCGCGAAGATTATAGGTGCTGATTTTTGTATTGCCTCAGGTAACTGCTTGATCTGAGAAGAAATGAAAAATACAACTTAAACATATTAATTTTTTACAGAGAAATACTCAAATGCCACTCAGTTTTAAGACTCATTTCACTCTCATTCTGTCACTCCCACTTTAAGATGAATAGTGGATACAGAAATAATTTTGAACACAACTCAAATTGAGTATCGTTTGAATATTCAGATATTAATATGTACGAGTATCTATTTGACTGCCTCTGTGGCGCGGTGGGAATGTATCCGACTGCTACACAAGAGGTCGTGGATTCGTTCCCCACCCAGGATAAAACTTTGTGTGATGAGCACGATGGTTTATTCTGTGTCTGGGTGCTATTTATCTATAATATGTATGTATTTAGAAATATATAAGTATGTTTATCAGTTGTCTGGTTTCCATAGTACAAGCTCTGCTTAGTTTGGGATCAGATAACGTTGTGTGAGTTGTCCCAAGATATTATCATTATAGATATTATTAGATAGGAGCGAATGCTAGTACCCATTAAATGTCCACCGGCTTCAAAAAAATAGCGAAGATAATTTCTAAGAAGTCTGAATCTGGTGATTCTTATTACTTCTTATG
This sequence comes from Herminia tarsipennalis, assembly GCA_945859575.2. Taxonomy (NCBI): domain Eukaryota; kingdom Metazoa; phylum Arthropoda; class Insecta; order Lepidoptera; family Erebidae; genus Herminia; species Herminia tarsipennalis. The sequence continues at coordinate 10,219,072 of OX243842.2, read as the reverse complement.
CACATGGGCTTTGCAATACTAGTAATAAAATAAAAATAAAAGACCGGGCACATTTCCTAACTTTATTCTACTACTAACTGTTACCTATTAAACACACAACAATGTAAGAAACGAGCTTGAATATCATTACTATAAATGTTCATGACCTGACAAGCTGCTACAAGAGGTAGTACAGCAGATGACGTTGTGTGAGTTGTCCCAAGATATTATTATATTATCTGTTATCAATAGTTTAGACTTAAATACATATTAAGAGTGATTTATGTAGGGATGATAATTTTACTAACCTCCCACCAAAAGTTAGCATCACCGAGATTCAGCAAGGCAACATATCCACGGAACTCGGCCTCTCTAGGTTTCTCCTCAGGACTGACGTCTTCATACATATGCTTCAACGTCTGTAGGCACTTGGCGAGGTTCTCCGTGTTCAGTTTCTGGTCGAACTGTGTGTGCTCGAGGTCGGCGAGACGCGCTGCGCAGTGTGCGTGGAAGCGTGCACACATCTCCACCAAACGAATGGAATCTGTGATTATAAATATAAGTGTAATGGCGGATCCAGCAATATCGTTGGGGAAACTTGAACCATATAGGGCCGTTGTTGCCCCCCTACGAATCAAATTGGTGAATGGTGAATGATTTTGGGGGGAGGGCTTAAACCCCTAGCTCCCCCCTGAACCACCGCTGTATAAGTGTATGTTAAAGTCGCAGGTAAACTATCGTAATGGACCAGTTGGTAGACCTGTCAATTGTATTGTATGTGAGTTTACACTGACAAAATGAAAATGGCTAATACTGATATTCATGATTTGTAATCACGATAATCTTCACTTCAGTACTTTGTTTCTGTTACAATATATAGCTCTAAACAGATTTCATTAATTTCATTAGGTCAGATCGTTAAGTTTTATGAAATCAATTAATCTATACTAATATTATAAAGCTGAAGAGTTTGTTTGTTTGTATGTTTCTTTGTTTGAACGCGATAATCTCAGTAACTAGAGGTCCGAATTGAAAAAATATTTTACTGTTAGATAGCCCATTTATTGAGGATGGCTGTAGGCTATATAACATCACGCTATGATCAATAGGAGCGGAGTAGCAGTGAAAAATGTTGCCAAACCGGCAAAAAAATTACGCAAACTAAGTTGCGTAGGACAGCTATTATGTAATAAAAATAAATAATGTAAAGAGTTCTTACCTGCACAACACAGAGCCTGCTGTGTTATATCCTTCCGAATACCACGAAACCGATCCCACATGAAATGGAACCAGTCTGCCAAGGATACCTACAAAAATAATATACTTCAATCAAATTAACATCTTAAATACAATAAACACTTCACCGTCAGTTTATTTAAAAATATATATATATTATAAATCGGAAAAAATAGGTCTTATTCTACGCAAGCAGAAATACGCCATTATACTTTCATCATGTTACATTTAAATCGTTAAACTGCTTAACCCAAAGCCAATGTTCTCCTGGACTAAGGCAGTTGTCTCACCGCCGGCGAGTAGCGAGCAACTATAACCTATTTTATCGCTCAAGAAATATACAACAGATGTATATTGTCGATCCCGTCCGTGTGAATAAAAGAGATGCAGTAAAGTGCAAGTACTCGCCGGCAGTGTGAACAATCAGCGATCAACTATATCTCTATGCATATTTTTTACACGGGATCTACGTATGTAGATACGTATGTACGTTTCACCAACCGGAAATAAAATAGTTGATAGCTGATCGCTATCTCGCCGTTAATGGGACAAGTGCCTATGTCGCTCATTGTTACAAAACAGATTGCTATGTCACATAAATGCCAAAAGAGAAAAAAAAAATGTGATAATTTTACGTGATAACGTCATAAGAAAACATTGATGACATTGAATAAACAACCATGCCAATGACAGCTTTTTTTTTCAATTGTACATGTCGCTGCAATCGGCAAAACATTGATGACATTTTAATAAACAACCATGCCTGTGACAGCTTTAGTGGATCCAGGCGCCTGCGCCCAACAGCCATAATACTTCATCGCCTATCAGCAGGCGGAACGTGACTGTGACACTTTGTCGTACATGCATCCAGTCATCAATTTATAAGATGTTATCACGTCAAAAAGTAATGGTAGAATATAGTACCTGTCGTTTAGTATCAGCGATCTCATGCAGCAGATACGCGCAAGTACGCAGTAGTACCCTCGCGGGCCGCAGCTCGTAGCACATGGGGATCTCCTGGTCGGCCGAGCTGCGGCTGTACTGCTTCACCGCACGCCATGACTCCAGCTCACCGTCTGAGTCAAGCACCGTTTCTAGGGTCATCACCTATAATGAGAATGTGATAGTTATTAAATTGAGTATTTAATTCTCAACTGAATTGTTGAGTTCTTAGCGTTTCCACAGCAAACCTTCAAAATAAAAAATAAATAAAATATTATATATATATTATGGAGGCCCAGAACATGGCCATGTCAGTCATCTAGTCCTCTTGTGTACAGGGGTCGGGCACACAGGACACAAAGTAAGGTGGGCCATTGTCTGTATTGCACCGCATAAACAGCTCAGATTGGCACCTACTGTGAATCCCCACTTCACCATGTTTTCATTGCTTCGGCCGATCTAGGTCCGAAGTCTATTTAAAGACTTCCAAATTGGCTATAGTCATTTATGTTCAGGACCTCAGCAGGTCGCACAAAAGGGATTGGTTAGGGTTAGCATCTCGCCACAAATTGCATCTCGCCATGGCTCTACTGTATATAATTGATGACTGAATCGTGTAGATTGGTCATGATTATGATCATGAAGTTTCATTGGATTGGTTTTGAAATGACAGAACGCTGAAATGTCAGACTATTTTCATTGCCGGAAATTGGATTTCATGGTGGTTTGTAAAACAACTTTATTTTTTTTATTTTTATGAAACTTAAAGATAATAACTCAAAGAAATTGGCATGAAATATAATCGCAACATAAATATGTGACATTATAAATATTATAATGTCCATAAACTGGTTAAAATTATGAACAAAACATTTATTTCCTTTAAAGTGAACAATCCAAATAAATATAAATATGTAAAGGCCTCTTTTATTTACCTGGTGTTCAGCTTGTCTTTGTAACAGTTCCTTCTCAGGGCACATATCTTGACAGGTACCAATAGTAGCACCACCCACTTTGATTCGTGACCCAGCACCGCCCCAAGCTCTTAGAATCCTGAAATGTATTATTAACAAACTAATAAACACACTCTGATATACGATACTAAATCTCTTTACTAATCTATACTAATATTATAAAGCTGAAGAGTTTGTTTGTTTGTTTAAATGCAATAATATCAGGAACTACTGGTTTCAATTGATAAAAAATAGTGGAGGAAGGCTTTAGGCTATATAACATCACGCTACGACCAATAGTAGCTGAGTATCAATAAAAAATGTTGCAAACACAGGGGAAAATTAAGCAGACGAAGTTGCTTGGGTAAGCTAGTCAGAAATAGAACTGAAGATGTAATGTAAACAATTCACCACCAATTCAACAAATCCAATTTATTTCTTAATGACATCATTGTAATTTTAAAAAGTTTTTAAAGTACATAAGAACTTTGGTACCTGCATATATTTTAATGGTAACCAGAGAATTTGAAAGGGATACTTTTGAAAACTTGCCCTAAAAATTGTCAACACTTATGGCCAAGCTTTTTAAATGCTCATTATCATCACATCACAACAGCTGTGTTTACCTGTCTCTTGCATCCAAAACCCGCCATTGTTCATCAGGAGTATGTGAGGTCTTGGAGCACAACTGGTATAAATCTAGGGCAGCCTCTGAGGTGCTGAGATTTGTCTGTGGTGCTGTTACCACTACTGGTTCTAATACACTGATCGGCTGCACTCTGTAAACATTTAACCAATCAAAAAATATGCTAAATAGGTGCTATACTTATCCGGTTTTACCTATAGCTTTGCAAACTTGGCATTAAACACAAGTATTCCTTTGCTTTTGAAGTCAATAAAGTTTTTTTTACAATAGGATATTTGACTGAAGTCAAATCAGCCTCTTTTTAAGAAACAACTCGCTCCATACAAATTTGTATGGAATGCTAGCATATGACGTCACATTTTCTATGGATAAATCATATACTTTTAGTATCTAATATCTTTTTATGATTAAAAGTTAAATAAATAAATGAACATATTTTTACGGAACACTTTATGTCATATTTTGGTCATTTTTTACATGTTTATTATAAAATATTTTATTTTGATAGTAGTCAAATACCCAATTTGAATGTATTCTTTATGCTGGAAACAATTTGGATTTGGGCAAATTTATATAAAGTTAGAATTCTTTAAAATTCAGTCCCTAGAAGGGAAGATTAACAAAATTTCAATCAAAATTAAACAAAACACAAGTGAAGCCCAATGCAAAAGTAGTACAAAAACTTACACAATAGGTTTAGCTTCTCTCACTGGAAGCCTCTTATTCAAGGATGGTTGCTTCAGTGTCCTCTGTAGAGCTTTCATTCTTGGAGACTGAGCCACAAGTCTTGGTGGTGAATCAACTGCCATAACTGTATCATAAACATGGAATTAAGCTCAACGTTTTGTGATAAAAATATTGCAGCCAAATTATACTCCTTGTGATAAAAAAAAATACTAAAAATAGTACTGGCTATAATAGGGCATAAGCTTAAAGCATCTTCCAGACAGTTGGAAACACACATACAAACCAAGGTGACCTTGCTTGTTTCCAACAGGATAGTTGTTGCAAACCAAGTACCAAGTAATTTGGTTTAAAACAGCCGTCTACACTGTTGGAAACAAGCAAGGTCACCTTGGCGGGAACGCTTGTGTCCAACAGTCTGGAAGACACTTAACACCCACTATAAAAGTTAAACACTCATGTTTGTAATTATTGTTGTAAAGCAGCTTTTGTAAAAAAGATAACCTAGATCAATTTATGACCATATTACGCTTTTTGTTATTTATGGTATTTGTTGAAGTTAACGCAAATTGTTGTAAGTAGACTATATTGCAGTTTTAAAAGTTTTATTCTAACTTAAATACTTGTACATTTTTCATTAAAATCGGTTCAGCTTAGTACTGTAGTGAAGATATGGCTCCATTTTGCTAGCTGTTCCATACATTAGAGTTCATGTAGAATGGGCATAATAATCAGCACCAACACTATTAATGAGCATGACGGTTTATTTTGTGTCTGGGTGTTACTTTTCTATAATATGTTTGTATTTAGAAATATATAAATATGTTTATCAGTTGTTTGGTTTCCAAAGTACAAGCTCTGCTTAGTTTGGGATCAGATAATGTTGTGTGAGTTGTCCCAAGATATTATCATTATTATTATATTATTTAAGTTTAAAAATGCTTTGTTGCACTCAATCGAAGTTAACATAATTTTTATAACAAGACAAATTGGTTAGGTGTACATACCATCTTTAGACCGAGTGACATAAGTAGGCGCACCACCCATGGCTGATAATTCCTTTTCTACATCAGAATCTGGCACCCAATCTGGATCATCATCCTTTCTACTGCTGCGACGTCGCCTAAATATCACATAGGCAACAATTGAGTAAAACAATATTCATATTATGAATGGGTGTATGGACCTATACAAAAAAAATTCTATATAACACATTCATAAACTTCTAAAATCAAACTGTGATTGGAGCCCAGAGTTTTTAGATTATATTAAGTTTAAGAAATTAAGGAATATTCAATATCTTGATGTTCAATACTACTTAAATTCTTAAACTAATGCTTGCTTTCTTAAACTTAATGGGCTTGTATATACCCAAACAAAAATATTTTACAATTGTTACAGTAAACTGATAAACATAGACATTTTGTATGAAATTGGTAGATAGTTATTCTACATCATAACTTAATAATGAATGAATATTTACACAATAATTCTCCTCAAAAACATCATTTTATGAACGGAAATAATTACTATTAGTCTGTTTAATTAATTACAGATGTGTTGAATAAATATATAGCAGCCAAACACAACTCATAATACTACTTCTTGTACTAAAAATAAGAGGGTACTTTGAAAATAAAGCAATGATAAAAGCCCCATTTAATTTTATGGTTACCCTCCTAAACACAAATCATTTAGAATAGAATTTTAACTTATTGCAGTTTTATGTGTAATTGTTTGAATACTTGATGTTCACTAAATTTTGTTTTTAATTAGTAGACACAAATCTATACTAATATTATAAAGCGGAAGAGTTTGTTTGTTTGTTTGTTTAAACGCGCTAATCTCAGGAACTACTGGTCCGATTTGAAAAATTCTTTTTTTGTTGGATAGCCCATTTATCAAGGAAGGCTATAGGCTATATAACATCACGCTACGACTAATAGGAGCGGAGTAGCGACGTGAAATGTTGCAATAACGGGGAAAATTTACGCATACGAAGTTGCGCGGGACAGCTAGTGACTTCATATGCATAGCTTCTGATCCTATGGGATGATGTCCTTACAACACCATTATTTTCGGTTTCCCTTTGGATTGTAGTTACTTAGTATTATGGGTACTGAGAACCATGTCCAGCAAGATATACTTTTGTATTGGGTTATGGCTGGATCCCACAGGATTTACGGGACTGCAGTATAACACACTTTTGATTGCCACCCACATTACTGTGATGAGCACAATTTTTTATTGTGTCTGGGTATCTATCTATTACTAGCGAACAACCGAAACTTCATACGTGTGGATTCTGTTCCCACACGATGATGAAACATATTAACCAATCTTCAATCACTCTATCTATTGCTGAAAACTGCCTTAAAATCCGATGGGTAGTTCAAAAGATCTAAGCGCACAGACAGCAGGAACGAGTTTATTTTATGCTATGTAAAGATATGATTTGGATGGATTATGTGAAAGAAAATGAGTCAGGAGCTTGACAACTACTGACAGAGAAGAATTGAAAAATGCAGCAAAAACAGGGCAGCTAGATGATGATGTTGATTCTATGTTTGCTAGATTTCACTTTAAACATTTACATAACCAAAAGTGAAATCCACTATAATTATTTCTTAGCCTCTAACCTTTAACATCTGAGTTTGTAGAAGACTACATCATAACCTAGCTAACTACCTAATATAATTACAATGTATGATGCTAATGCTTAAAAATTACCATCCCATAAATCATTTATTTGCTTTACATCTGGTACAATTTATAGGTGTTATATTATTATAAGTACATTCCAATCCAGAGCACCTAGTCATTAATAGTGACATGCAAAAACACACAAACGTAGAATTATTACTTATTACCTAGAATGCAGCATCTTATACCATATTAAATTAAGTTACATATTTTGACACCACCATTTGATACAAATTTAAAATAATGTTTAAGAGTTTCAAATACTTACACTCTGGGCTTACTGCGAGTGACATCAAACATAAATCCATCATAAGCACCAGCATTTAACAAAGCTCTTTCAGCGGACGTTGGTTGCTCATACTCAATGATACACATGTGTCTTTTGGGCGCAATTCTAATCTTTTGTATACGTCCAAACTTGCTAAAATGCTTTTTCGCTGCTGTAGAATCGAATAGACTGTCTGGTACATTTGTGCATCTAAAATTAGGGGTTTTTTTAGTTAAATAATATCTCTAATAAAAACACATCTTAATAATATGTTAAAATGCTATGACATCATAACCATAAACTGTTTATATGTAAAATGATAATAACTCACGTAATGCAAGTTCTGGGATTGATAGACCCATCTTGCAAGGGACTTTTCAACTTTTTACGAGGGCTTGTAGGACTGGTAGGTGGCTGCTCGTCCATTTCTTACAATTTTCTTCAGATAAACACCATTACACACAACAACATAAAGCAGCTGCCAAACACACGAGGTCACTCAATCATAAGTTACGCTTATGCCATCAAACTTAAAAGATAAACGGTACTGTGTTTTAAAATTGAGTTTTTATCGTTTCACGTCCTGGTTCAGAAATCGATTAGAAAATACACAAAATCAAAGGGACGCAATCAAAATAAATTCAACGTTTGACAATTTTGATTTTGAATTTTTTTTTTAAGTTTTGACACCTGACAGGGTTGCCAGTATTTTCCACAGAGAATTTAACACTTCGTTTAGTATTTCTAAAAATATTACTGATGAACGAAATAATAATCAAATTTAAAGAATATCATACTATGGAAATACCAAACTCAAATGTAATCAATTTAAAATTAATATTAACAACCAAGCAAAATTTTCACATGAAGATAAATTTGTCAAACAAAGTATCGTCTGCCGACAGATGTCGTTGACATCAATCTACCATTTCGAACAAACATACTATTTCTCTTTGAAACATAGTGTACTTTGGCACAATCAAAAACTGCATCGAAGAACTCAAGTGGAGCACGAAGAAAGATTCTTCCACAGGTCACTCCTAAGCTACCTACAGAATTTATTTTGATCCTAATAAATAGCTACTATTCATAAAGGTGCCCAGGCGCGGAACCACCGTTATGGGCACAGTGGGCATCACAACAATTTTTTTTACCGCTCTCTATCTTGGGAGAAATTATTAACAAATAAATTACGCAAAGGAACCATGCCCGCTATTACATGCAATAAATTAATAAGCAGTATTCTCCAAAATTAAAAAAAAATTGAATTTCATGGCGGAAACCTCCTATGGGGGCTGAATCCGCGCTTATAGGTAGATGCCAAAGGTAAGGTTCATGTTTAACGTGTAAAAATACATGTAAAATTTCAAAGACCAAATTTTTGCACAGTTTTAAAGTGTACGATTATAAATACAAGACAAATTGAAAAATGGCTAGATTGCCATCATGCTATCAACTGAAACAAGAAGAATTTTTTTTTATTGCTGTCTAGTCGAAAGTAGGTAGTTCTGACTCTGACTTTTAGAATAGGTATTATTACTTGAATTGTATAATGTAGTCAGTAGGTGATCCAGGGCTAACATAAGAGTCTTCCAGACGTTTGGAAACAAGCGTTCCCGCCAAAGTGACCTTGCTTGTTTCCAACAGTGTAGACAGCTATTGCAAACCAAGTACCAAGTAATTTGGAATCTATACTGTACCTACAGGTCACTTTGGCGGGAACGCTTGTTTCCAACCGTCTGGAAGACGCTTAAGGCGCTCAGTGTGGCCATGATGGCCTGGATTGCTCAGCGAGGTCAATCCGCTCCCTAAACAAACTCGTAACTGCTGCTGTAGGTACTTAATACTTGGATAGCAACAGAGTAGGACTTCGTCGTTATAATTTTAAGACTACAATTAGCATTGCATGCCCTCAGTACGAAGGTAAATACCTACTTAGTGCTTCGGATTGCCGTCAATCCACAGTCGAATTCGGTTCAACTCAATTCGCCACGTGCCTAAGTATCTACCTACCTGCTTAAGTCTTGTATAACATACGTGGCCATATATTATTACATACCTAAGTAGGTACATAGAGTTATCTATCATCCAGTCAGTCTATTATGGAATAGTTTAGAACTGACTTGAATTACTTTTCCTTTTAACGATAAATAACAAGTCATGCAATATTATTATAGTAGTCTTTTTAACGCTAAGTGAAGTTAAAGTGAATGTAAAAAAATAAACAGCAACGAAATACAATCTCTTAGCAAAGTATTGAAAGTATTTTATACCTACATCTACATTTTCCTTATTTTCTCTTTTGCCTATGTCAGAGTTACAAGTAAATTTATAAATTGTTATCTATCTATCTATACTAATATTATAAAGCTGAAGAGTTTGTTTGTTTGAACGCGATTATCTTAGGAACTACTGGTACAAATTGAAAATTTATTTTACTATTGAATAGCCCATTTATCGAGGAAGGCTATAGGCTATATAACATTACGCTACGACCAATAGAAGCGAAGCAGCAATGAAAAATGTTGCAAAAACGGGGAAAATTTACGCAATCGAAGTTGCGCGGCTCAGCTAGTTAGTTATAAGTAGAGATAATGAACAGAAAACAGACTTGCACAGATAGGGTTGACGAATACAATTCATAACAAGACGTGGCCAGCATTGCAAATTAATGTAATACTTCCACATGGTTGAATGAAGCAACTAATGTTCTTTTATTAGTAGAAAGAGATAAAGACGGGCAATTGAACTTCAACATTTAATTATCGGCATCTTTAACAATATGACCTGCCTAGGTCTGCCTCAACAATGATGTGCTCATGTATACCGGATTAGGGATTATGACGACAGTTAGTGCGGTGATGGTAGATGATGTAACCGCATTCCGCTGCGCAAAATGCGCGCCATAGTTCCGGTACGTACCGGATGTACCTGTTACTTTCTATCTCTAAGCCACCGTTTTGGATATATCCGTCCACTAATAACAACGTCAATAGACAAATGTTCCTGATTCACCAATTGAAACCGTTGGCAATATTAATTTTGTCTTTCCAATGCAAATTAGGACAGTAGAAAGCTGGCTCGTAGTGGTTTTATAGATAAAGCAATTAGTTCTCTTCTGATATGGGGTTTATGGGAGCCATATGTTAGCTATTTATTTATGGCAAATTAGATCTATCAAGTTAATTAAACATTAAATGTCAATTACAACGGCCACACTGTCAGTAATAAATACAAATTGCTTTCATTTACCGGAGTTGTTAAAGTGCTATGAAATGTTAGGATCTAATGGAATTCACAGGTGTGGGTAAAATTGCGGTATGGCGCCATGATGCCACACTTCTGTGAAATGAGATAATTAGGAAAATAAACGGGTCGATAGTTGGGTATAAATCATCACGGAATTACGGACTATACACAACGGGAATATCAGTTTTATATAAACAAGTAGTCGTAAAACATAAAATGGTATCGACAGCTGTCCATCAACGCATCGTTTTCAAACTTTATCAGCAGTTTAAGCGCTCATCAACAAGCAATATAAACAAATATGATAAGCCATAATGGGAGTAGAAGCCGTTTAGGCGGTTCGATGGTGCTGAGTGCGGTGATTCACCTCTGCGCGTGACGTCATCGCTATAAATTTGGGTGTCACATTCCGTTGGCGGGCGCATGCGGTTATATAAAAGAAAGTGGCGCGGCCGCACGGCGACCTTGCCTGGTGAAAGGTGTGGCGCAAGTGGCACAGCCGGAACTCGCTCTTCCCACGGACCGACCGACCCGCGCGTCTCTCCCGCCATGCCGTTATGCGCCCGCAAGACTTTCGGTAACCGGTTTTATGTTAGCGAAAAAAATGCACTAGCCACGCTTCGACTGGTGCCAGTTCATGCCAATTGCCAATGACGGGGACTTGAAGCGCTGGACATAAAATACGGAATGTTGCAGACGATCGGAAGTCTATATAATTTATTTTCCACGAACAATCTTTCAGAATTGTAGATGTTTTGAAGCATTATAGAAATTTGAAAACTACCGCTTCGTCAATTATAAAACACGTGTTGTCTTTAATCAATCAACGAATAGCAAACGGTATGATTCTTCGACATACTGCTTCAGCGATTAAGTTGTGATGAACAGCTTAATATATAATTTTCGGGAAACCCCCATTTGACTATCTGAAGATACAAGATAGCAGAGGCTTTATATCTTGCTGGACATCGTTCTTTGTACCTATAAAATAAAATTTATAAGTAAAGGTGTTCTAACGACCCTTCGCCACTGGAAGATAGGTAGGGACCACAGACTGACAGAGAACCAAACAGTCTGTACATTTACATCAGCTTGATTACACTGAATATTTATTTGTTGATAGGTACCTACTTATGTAACATAAGGACTAGGATAGGTATAGTGTGTAGGACGGTTCAAAATACAACATTTCTTTTCACACTCTTGAAAAGAATCAGTGAAATCTTCATTTGTCGTCTTCATCTTCTTCATCATTGGAAGTTATCAGCTGAAATGAAACTTTTATCTTTTATGTTATAACTCAAAAACTCAAAAATTATATATTTTATCTATGCCCAGTGCATAGATAAAATATATAATTTTATTTAAGCAACTTATTTACCAAAATAATACACACTAATTCTGATAAAAAGGTAATTTATTGAATTATTTGCCAAATTGCAGAAGTATTTCACAAAATATGTTTTTAGGAATAAAAATAATACTTAGATTTAGCTTGACAATCACAAAAGTTTCCTGAGAGTTGATTGCTTAATAAAAAAAAAAAGGTAAAACATCCTAAGTAACATAGAATTCAGGTACAATGCTTAGATGTGATCCAGGTGGTCAAAATATTGTACAAAGCGTTAACATTTATCAAGACGCTCCAAGAAAGGATGTATAGAACGTAAGTATAATATATAAAGAGGCTTGTAATTGTGCAAGTGAGATGGAATATAGCGATGTTCATAGTCGTGTTGGCCTAGAATTCAGACAATTTCCGATTGCCACGGTCGGGACGGGGCGCGGGCGGCAGCGACGACTTCACCTAGCAACAGATAGATTCGCTTCTCCCGCACACCTACTCAGGCTATTAGAGCACCACAAGTAAGGAAAACTTTACTGTTTATCAGATCAAACAAGAGTGTCTAACACCTGAATTATCTATATAATAAGATCTAAACGCAGAAAATATGACTGCTGTACTGAGAATGTTGAGAAACTAACGGAGCTTGCAAAATATAACTACCCAAGTACGCTGTACTGGCTTAGTGCTAACGGTAGATGCTAAATTTCAAAAGCCAAAAGATATGGTGTAACAAAAAATCAACCAACATGTAATATAGTATTTATTTTAAATCTAGGATTTAAATTCTTGATAGCTACCATATAACGCAGTATGATAGTGATCCTATCCAGACATTTATTTAGAACCTATCTTCTAGAAAGTAGCTTTAATTCTATTAATTTAATCATAATGAATGAAAGCAGCAGATATTATATCTTCCATTTTCTAAATGCCAAAGGTTTACTCACCATAATGTTTAAGTACTTTTTGTTATTAAAAAAACAAATGAAACACGGCTTATTGTCATGTAATTATCATAAAGGTAAGTATATCAGACGTGGGGAGATCAGAGATGAGAGTTAAGTCCCACCTGCTTCAGTAAAGGCTGTGCTGCGAACAATACGGAGCGAACGCCGGCCGACGGGCGCGTGCGGCGGCCGCGAACCCGGATGCGGCCGAATGACGTAACGCAGCCTTCGCCCCCCTCTGTCCTCCTCCCCGCGCCCTCCACAACACCCCTCCCCCCCTCTCTCTCCTCACTGCACCCACCTCTTCGTGTCTGGTCGACCGTCTGAGCCGACTTTGCCGCGCTTTGATCTCAAGCTGCCTTGTGCGCGCTGTCTTGTTGATGCTCCACTATTTATTTAATTAATCCCATATTAGGGACTAAGACATACAATTCCCAAATAACTATGGACCTATCTGGGAACAGATGTTGTACAGTTTTCCTTTTTTATGGTGAATTCGATACCCATAATCTTTATTGAAATTCATAGAGTGAACAATACATTAAGTAGTGTCAAGTTCAATAAAACTTTAAAATGTAAGTTTATGGAAGACCTGATTTCAAATTTTAAAAGATTCCTGCAGCCACTGCAGGAATCTTTTAAGTGAGTTCTACGCATAGAAACTTTACAAAATCTATATTTAGTTTGGGTGGTTGTAATTTTTGGAACTCTATTCTACCTTTGATAGATGAAAACGAGCTACCTAGACTACCTACCTACATACAGAACCGAGACTAAGAGAGAACTCTACAGAAAAATATTTTTTCCATAAGTTATTGAAGGAATAATACGTGACAAAAGAAAATAAGTACAAAGACTTGTTGAGCAGCACTAATCTTCACTAGTTATTAAGAGCCCGTAGGTAGGTAGGTACTAGCACAGATAATATAATACTATACTAGTAGTACTAGGTACCCCCTTTAAAAAAGGAGACCTGTATTTCAGTAGGAATTAAAGAAACAATTTTAATTCTACATCAATAGTCTATGTACCTACCCACTAAACCTAAAAATATATTTCCTATACAACAGTCTTATCAACTAAAAACTCAAAACTAAATAAAACGAATTTCCATTCGTCGGCCATAGAAAAGATTTAAGTACAATATTATACGCAGCGGATGGCAGTACTGCGGGAAATTATTCTCAGTCTAATTAGCGAACATGCCTCGAAATATAATTATTATTTGAAATTATAAAGTAGCGTCGGCGGCTACCCGTCACGCTATGTGATCGGGAGGTTGACGCTCCGGTTTTAATTATTTCTTTAGTTTTCAGTTTATGACCCGGCTTTATTTCAACATTAACTCGATAAAATTGTGTGTTTATAACGGTGATTGTGAATGTGAGTTACTTAGTAATGTTTATTACGTTAGCCACAATCATACAAGTATTATTTCAATAATGATCTAAAAACTCTACGTACAGTCGCCCAAAAATGTGGTCAATCACCCCACGGTAGATAATGCCATTCTTGATTTCCCAGTCCCCTTTATTAGGTAATGTGTCAACATTAGATACTACAAGGGACTAGGACGTCAAGGATTAATGGCATTATCTACCGTAGAACTAACTAACTAGCTTACTAACAAATATGACTAAAATAATTATGCCCTAAGTAACTGAAAGCTCAGAAAAGTCAGAAACTTGCAGATTAATTTTAATAAGTAGGATAGGCCTATTTTTCTAAAACACGCGATAGGTAGAGATTGAACAAAAGTTCCACGAAGGATAGTAAATAGGAATAGTAAAAGTATTAATATATTTCAAATTGAAGTCTCCAACTCGCCAACCTATCATGTACCTATCTAAACACTTACGTACTAAAGTAATACCTACTTATGGTGACCGTATTCCTTTCTCGTTTCTGGAAAACAACAGTGCAACACGTAATAGTAGAACAACAGCGTGTTCTGAGTAATGATGAGTATTACAGAAATATAAACAACCTTGTATACAGATCGCGGTGAAATGGGCACATCACGCAACCTCTGTGAATCATTGCCTGGCTGCGCCACACACCGCACAAAGACCAACGTGACTCAAACTTAGGGTTACTGTCAGTCTAGATATAACCGGATATAACGTAGACTCAGAGGCGTTTGAACTTTTTTTTAGCCTCAAGGATGTCGGATGTCGAAACTAGAAAAGTTGTATACAAAAGAAAAAAACGTCGGTAGGCATCGCACGATAGGCATATATTGAAGTCTCGGCAGGTTTATGACACGCTAGCTTGGTTATGAAAAGGATTGATTGGAAAAAATATTATGGCTGATTATATCTGATTATATCGATTAACACGTTTATCTGGCATTTGGTTCTTCTAATCAAATATCTACAGTTATTGCTCCCTGTAGACTAAAGTAATTGCCGTGTATTTATTTCGTTACTTATCATATTGGTATAAATTAAATTTATTTAAGCTTAAATCGATAAGAAATTAATATTATTTCGCAACATTTATTGAAGTAGGTACAGTCTCTATTTCAAACGACTTCAAAAACATACAAAATTATGGTAAAATACTTATGCTGAAAAGAAAGATCCCAAAAAAAATGCTATGAAAATGGCAACTGTAGTGGATGACTCGTATTGTGTCATTCATTACCTCTCATCGCCCAATCTGCCTGTGACTGTGTATGTGACATGCCGAATTAAATGAAATCATGAGTATCAACTTCCTTATTCCATTTTATTCGACCTTAATAAATTATTATGTTGAGTGCAGCAGTGTTTTAAGCCATAGACCGAATTCCCTATGACGAATCAGGAATTAATCTGAGATGGTAAAATTACTGCAGAATTTAAATGCACACATTGTGCAAGGGAATATCTGATACACCGGTAGGCAAATTGTCTCAAACATTGAGGCAAGTGTATCACACAAGTCATTGTGTGTGATATGTGTGCCTACCAACTAGCAACCCAGCAGTTTTTTTTTTATATATATTACGGGTCTTAGTGATAGTACGTGGTCACAGTCTACCCGTGACCACGGCCGTTGCAATACGGTCGAAACGTCGGGCAATACACAAGGTATTTTACCTTAAATTATTCACGCGATTAAGACCTACATATATATTTTCATAATGTGTACAAATCGCGAAAGTTTATCAAAAGTTTTTTAAATTTGAACAAAAATGCATTTGATCCTTCTAATTAAGTAAGTGAGTAGATACTTGTACCTATATTAAAATATTTTATTTTTCTGTTATTTTATTAATCTTTCAAAGTCATAATCATTGCTGACTCTCAGTGGAGGGTCCTTAAAACACCTTTTCTTTCGGTTTTCCTTTGGTTTGTAGTTACTTAGTGTTATAGGTACAAGGAACCACGTCCAGCAAGATATATTTTTGTATCGGGTTAACTCAGAAAAAATGTAACCCTTCACCTCTGCTGACTCTCTTAAGGTAGAGAGTCAGCAATCGTGACAAATACTCTTGACTTTTGAAGGTAAGCATTTAAATTTAGAAAATGTTGTCTGTATACAACTTCCAACGTCTCCACGAAAGTTAATATTTTATAACCAATGCCAAGTATAAAGCTCAAGACAAAAACAACAAAATTATTAGCTTAGACGTGCAATAAATTTTATTCCTTTCCTTATTAACATCATGCATACTAGCAACTATTAATTAGTTTCTAATTAAAATTGAAGTATTATTATCATGCATAAAAAACAACAATGTTATTTCATAATAGCCAATTAATACGGAGTCGGCGCAGTTGGGTCTGTAGCGATGAAACTTGCGATACGAGATGGATCTCGTTTAGACCCAAGTTTAGTGCGAGTCTCGCTAATAAGAAAGTATAGTACACCTACAATAGCAATCTAATTTAAATATTCAATCTAAATCCATTGATTTATTTGTATAAATATATGGAAGTATACCGTGTCTAAAGCAAGTAATGGTGCGAGAATAGAATTTTCTTGTCGTGATGTTTCTCTATAGCGCAGTAGTTCTGATTACATTGTATAGTGGCGGACTGGCGGCATTCCTCAAGGCCGCCCGTTCCTTCCTTCTCGATATGAAGCAGTTGACATAACGTCAAGCATTCGTTCAATATAAATTGATCCTGTATCGTGTCAGAGAACTTGTTTTATCGTGATGTAGAGCTATCGAAGCGCCACATCGCAATTTCAAAATAGAAAAAATGATGCATCGACTTTATTATAACATGTGTTTCAACGTTTAAACATAAATATTTATAAACAGCTCCGTGAACAGAATTTAGATTAGATACTAACTAAGATAGCTATATTAGACTAAGGTTATAATTGCGAATATAATTATATCTGTTTGCTGTCAGAGGTTTAAAATTGATATAAAAAGTTGATTTACAAGATATATCAACTTTTACATTTTACACCGTATAAAGAAACAGTTATTCAATAAACAAAGTAAGAACCAAACTAGCTTATTCAAAAACAGAACGTGATTCTAAAATGTCTATCAGTTTGGAAACTACGATGGTAGAGAAAGACACACAGATACATCATTACTTGTAACACTCCTGCTTTTGCATCGACGGGTTGAATAGCACGCTGGAATATTGGTGTGTTGTATATCACTACTGACCTCTATTAGAGGTCAGCGGATGCCCGCCGGCACAAAATCACCTAAGTACCTATGTACCTAAGCCTTTTCTCTATAACTTTAAGCCAAAGAAGTTAACCATAATGTCGTCACGCCGGAAAGATCCTACAATAAAGTCTTTACTTAATCAAAAAATAAATAGTATAAGCCTTTATCGCTGTAACATAACATGCTTAGTATTACCTACAAAATTAGGAGAAAATTCATTTATTTGGAAACGGTACATAAGAGACGCAAATTACACATTAAATCCACTCTACATCCACAATAAAACATCTAAGTAATTACAAAAACAACACAATTAAAAATTATATAACTCTAAAGTGGAATGCGTCTTAGATTATGTACAATAAACTTTTTTTTTAGGTATAACTTTCATTAATTGAATCGGCGACCGGTTTTTCTTTAACAGCTTGTCCTCCGCCAAAGACCTCCTCAAAAGCTTTCCATTTTTTCCCGTCCTTTAGCAATGCGTGTCCATTCTGGTCCTGCTATCTTTTTTATGTCGTCTTCCCAGCGTTTAGTTTGTCAATCTTTGTTTCTTTTATTATCGCGCCACCTCTCCGTTACTAATCTCGACCACTTCTCTTTTCTTTTCTTTCCATTAGCATGTGTCCTGTCGATCTCCATTTCAGGTGCTTGTAAAATATATGTATGTTTTTATTAGATATATTTCGGGACTTAATCGCGTGAATTATTTAAAGGTACGAACCTTTTTATTTACCCGACGTTTCGATCGAATTGCACCGATCGTGGTCACGGGTCGACTTAAATAATTCACGCGATAAGTCCCGAAATATATCTAATAATGTATAAAAATAGCGAAAGTTTAAAAACAATATGTATGTTTTTAACTTAATCAAATAACAGATCATAAATTCTAGGTTCGTTTGGATAACATTAAATCAATAGTTTAGAGAACTCTACAACGTGTTATGTGCGACAATAAATCTATCGACTCTACATGCTACGGGCTAGAGTTGGACCAATGGGACAGATCGTGCTCGGGCAATCTCTACCTATGATACACTCTGCACTTATATTATTGGGTGAATCGTGCTATACAGGGCTGTCTAAACCAGGCTCTATAATCATATAATTATTCTACTAAAGTTATCAAAACTAATAGTTTAAATGTGAAGGTAACTCTATCTGTCTGTTAAATTTTCACGCTTCAACCGCAGAACCTTTTTAGATGAAATTTGGTATGAAGATAGTTTATGTCCTAAGAAAGGACATAGGATAGTTTTCCCTTGTTGCCCGTGGTCCTACTGCGTAGTTCTACTGGTCGAACCATGGGCAATTTTTTTTACCCGTGGTTCTATCAATCGAACCAAAGGTAAATCAAATTACCTGTAGTCCTATCGATAGGACTATGGGCAACTTTTTTTGCCCGTGGTTCTACTAACTAAAAGGAGTATTGATTCTCTATATTTTTAAACTTCACACAGGAAAATTTTCTAAATATTAATCATATTGACATTGTCATTTTCCGTTTTGATTTATAATAGTCTACTTTAAACCACTAGCATTAAATAATATCTTATTATTAAGTATACAGTTTCTCTTGGATTTTCACAATGGAAGTCGATTCAAATTTTTCAGGATAATGTTGTTCTTAAACAAAAAACCTACCAGTGTCTACCTAACACAGCAAAAAATATTGTAGATAAAACTATATCAAATTTAAAAGAGACAGTAAAAAAATCGGATCGCCCAATGAAAATGAAGCAATTGCAAATCTTGAAGATTCAGGCATAAATTTTATACAAACTATACCTTCTCTATCTAATATACAACATTGTCTCTATAGTATAAGAAATAAGTCTATAAATTGCTCGAAAACAGTATTTAATAGCCTTGATGAGGTACAAGTCCCTAAAAATTTTTTATCCTTCATTTAGCAGAGTACTTTTATGAGGGTACGCTTATACTTGTTTTCTGCTCTGAAAAAGCCAGAAAATTGATTCCAAGCATTAAAGAATTTTTTACAGATGCTACATTTAAATCTTGTCCAAAGCCCTTTGCTGAATTATACAGCATACTTGGAGATGTAGATAGTACATCGATGCATACAAAAGTTGTACCGCTAATCTTCGCATTGCTGCCTGATAAAAAAGAGAAAACTTACATAACTTTATATGATCTTATTAGATCGCAATTACCAAATTTTCAACCTCAAAAAATACATTGCGATTATGAGCTGGCGGCAATTAATGCCATTTCAGCAGTTTTTCCAGAATCTAAAATTATTGGGTGCTATTACCATTGGACTCGGGCGATTTGGCGGAAAGCTAAAGCATTACAAGTTACAAAAAATAAACCACAAAAGCGATTAGTTTCGTTAACTGCAGCATTACCGTTGTTGCCGTCTGAATTAATTTCTGAAGGATGGACATTCATAAAACACGAAAGTGAAACTTTTGAAATAGAAAATTTTGTGGATTACATAGATAGATATTGGTTTAAAAATAATATAGTAAAATTTATAAGTGTCTTTGGAGAGCGCCACCGGACAAACAACGTCATTGAAGGATGGCATGCAAAATTAAATAAATCAATAAACAAAAATACAGTAACATTGCAACGTCTTCTGACAATTTTACAAAAATTCGACTTGGAAGCAATTACAAATTTAAAATACGGAATTAACAGAAGAAACAGATCCACGGCAGCGATTGAAAATGATAATTTTATTTTGCAAATTCAAATAGAGTTACTTAATGCCGACATAAATGTTGGACATGCATTGGACAAATTGCGTTGATACCTACATAATTATGTACTACGTACTCCTTTTGATATCCCATAGCTTTAAGGTTAAATTCAGTGTTATATTCTATTTGTTTGTGTTTCCGTTAATTCATTTGTCTTTCCCATTCATATTCATTTGTTTTAGTGACATTTTTGTTTATCATTATGATATTTAATTTAAACTTTCAGATTCACAAAAATATGTGAGTCGTATTAAAACCCAATTGATGTTATTCGATGTTTATTTTTCAATTATGTAATTAAGGGAACGATAAATACATTTTTTTATTGATTTACTTATTAATAAAAATGTTGTGATTGGACTTTTCAACTAAGCACATTTTGAAATTTTGATAAAATTGTCACATTTGTTCAACTAGTTGAACATATTGGAACTAAGGACACCGTGGATATCTTGTTGATTGCACATTACTCCTCAAAAGGAGACTTTGGTACTATCGTACCACAGGAAAATTATCTTCCGTAGACCTACTCATTTAATAGGACCAGTGACAATTAAATTGAATATTATAAGAACGGTGGTTCGATTGATAGAACCACGGGTAAAAAAAATTGCCCATGGTTCGACCAGTAGAACTACGCAGTAGGACCACGGGCAACAAGGGCGATTACTGACATCTATTTGGAAGGAACCGCGGGCGAACTAGTATGTTAATGTTATAAGGCGTTACAGCTAGGGTTGAGTAGGTATATCTGATTTCTAAAGGCGTAAATAAAGACGGACTGATAAAAAAGAGTATGATTTATTATAAATAAAAAACAAAGTATTATTTGGTGTTTTTTGCAGCACATAACAATGTCATAAAAGAATTGTACGACTCGAAACATCAAATCTAAGTTTACATAGGACTAGTGTAGTAAAAATTATGTAAAAAGGAGTATTTTAGCGTACTCTATTAGTGTTATAGATTATAGAGTACGCCTATTTTACTAGAATACTCTATTTTAGAATACGGTTGGCAACTCTAGTTACAGCCCTACAAGTCCCACTTTTAAGCACAACCAGCATCTACTTTAATTCAAAATGTTAACATTGTCACAACATTTTGATCAAACAAAATATCTACTATGCATGGTTCGTAAAATGTAGCTTATTACTTGTGATATTATGTCAAATTAACATGAGACAATTGATGACAATTTATTGGTAATTGTACCTGTCTTTTCTCATTGCAATTAAGGTAGTAATAACGGTGATTAAGATTCGTCATTATTTCCATGCATTTCCGACAATAAAGTAAATATTTTTTTAGCACCAATAAGGAAATTGTTGACCATGATTTCAATAACAGTTGGCACGGCTATCAATTATATCATATTGATGTAAAAAAAAATATCTCTCTGTCTCCTGTCTTGCTACTCTAGCGTAAAACAGCCCCTTTGATAACCAGCTTATGTGGCTGGTTCACCCACTCTATACTTAAATATTAACCTATTTTATAAAGCAGGCACCCGCCAATCTTATTTGTTCCACCTGTTCTATTCGTGAGACATCAGCCCCGCTGGTGTTCACTCTATCAATTCTCCTGTTTTATTACACAGGATAGGTATGTCCGGCAGCTCTACTGGTATTCTGACTTAACAAGAGCTGTTCAGTTTCACTATGCAGGTGTCCATCAGCATTATAGGTGTTCGCCAGTTTTATTACGCAGGCACCCACCAGCCCTACTGGTATTCGCCTGTTCAATAGCGACAACGGTACCCGGCCTCCACGGCGGTTAAGGGCGAGCCCTGAATGTCGTCGGACTAGTTTCTCCTTTGCAAGGAATGTCACCTATACGCTATACATCTTACGGGATTTCATTTGCTGCTGAAGTTTTTGTAACCGTTTTTTAGTCAGGACGATAATATATTTTAGCTGTATTAACCAATGAATAGACGGGAAAAAATATTATTGCAAGTAGAGGAGAAAAAGTATATAACTATCCATAGAATCTAATTCTCAAAACCTAAAATGAGAACAGACATATATCACTGTATCCTTTTGTATTGTATCTGGATAGAGGCCGGGATGAGTTGAAGATCTATTGTGACACCTCTTTCTTCTTTAAAGGATATCCCCAAGGTTTAGTCTGACCATGAAGTCGACTATGCGTCTTGGTGGAGAAGACTTAATGTTTTCTGGGGTAGTTAAGTGCCCTCCAAAGTGCTGGCATCTGCTGTTATGGATTGCCTCATCCAATCATCACTGTATCCTACCAATTAACCAATATTTTAACATACTTACTCGTAGTATGTATTATGTT
Organism: Herminia tarsipennalis; assembly: GCA_945859575.2. Classification (NCBI taxonomy): domain Eukaryota; kingdom Metazoa; phylum Arthropoda; class Insecta; order Lepidoptera; family Erebidae; genus Herminia; species Herminia tarsipennalis. The sequence continues at coordinate 10,196,460 of OX243842.2, read as the reverse complement.
TAGATCTAAGCAAGTAGGTTTTAAGTACCTATTGTTACATGTCCCAAGTCCTCTTTATTCCCAATAAGCGCAATAAGCATCAACTTTCTTACGAAGACGGAATTAAGTATATCAATCAGGTTTTAAATTCCAAGCGCAAATTAACCTTAAAATGTAGGTACACCACGGATCTATGTAACTTTACGAGGCGAATATGGAGCACTTAACAAGAGATAAAATAAAGCCTCAGTGAATGCGATCTGGTTTCCGAAATGACCCGCGCCGCGAGAGAAATCAACGCTTCGACGACACTGTTGCTATGTGCCGCACTGAGCCACGAGCCAGAGCTCTGCGACCTCGCCATATTTTAGTTCATACACGCTTTTAATTTGTTTTGAATAAGGTTTCGTATTTCTGGTTCCTATGACTCATCCTTGAAACAAGTTTCTATATAAAAATATAACAAAGTCTGTCAAAGACAGGTTTTCCAAATCCCCGATCACTTCGTAGGTAGGCACTCCAATCAGTCGTGGTCTTGAACCTTATAATTTTTGTACGATTATGGAAATCTTATAAAAATCTTTCATTTATTGTTAGTATTATTTTAATTCGATATTAATTATTAGATAGGTATTGAGTAAGTATTCGATTTCCTCAATTTGCTTACCATAAGCGTAGGTATTGTATTAACCTACCCACATTGCTTTACGCGATATACTTAGCATCAAAATAATTTCAAAGTTTATTTTTAACAAATTCGCAAGCAAACGCAACATTTATTTACTCTGGGTTATCGAAAATAGCTGCTTCTAAATATATTTTGGCACGTGTATTATGGTAATAATGACGTAAGGACTTCCAAGCTCTGCATGAGATGCTGTTCGGAAATCAGAGTGAAAGATGCCTAGTTGGACGTTTGCGCTGAAGACATAATGCGCGCGTTCCGTGACGAATCCAACATGGCGGATTGGCGCGGTTTGGCGGTCGTTCACCCGCACCCAGCAGCGTTGGATCCACGAAACGCTACATTTTGACAAGTTACACAAAACTTTAGAATTTATTTTTACATTTATCAATACACTTTAATTGTATGGCTTTATTTTTACAAAGATTTTTACTATTTTAGTACAATGAATGAATCTATAATTACTATGTACTTAGTAGATAAGTCCTTGTAGGGAGTTCTATATAAATAGAAAGTACATAAGTTAATAAATAGACATTCTAATTTTATTTGGAACTAATTAACTATTAACTTATATTAAAACCTAATGGAATGAAAAATTCTAAGCTAGAAATCAATCTACTTCAGATTGAGTATAACCTATGTTACCTATAATTAAAGCGACGCCAGCGATAGCCTAATGGTTAAGACATCGGTCTCGCAATCGTGAGATCGCAGGTTCTAATATAAATCTACTACTAACACTACCAACAACATGAACCCACTCCTAACAAACAGTTTAGCTTAGCTGGAGGGGTTAAGTTAGTCATATTTCCAAAAAAAAAATGCGTGGGTAAGCTGTTGCTTCTGTCTAATCAAAAAGTTTACCGGCAAACTTAGTTACTTACTTAATTTACAAAAACAAGAATTAGCTTGACTCTGGCCATCTATAAATTACATAACAAATCCAATATGATTGTTAGACTTGAGTCATAAGCTCTTAGCTCATCATCAGTTAACAAATAATGGAAATTCTCAAAAATAAAAACAGAAAACAAACTTGTGATTTCTAGGAAGGAATGCGGCGGGGACGGGGATTGAACTACAGTTAGAGGTAGAGGCAGTCCGAGGGGCGGTGACGTCATGCGCCCTGCCCAAGAGCATCCAACGTCGACCCGACACAGAATGAGTCACCGTGGTGGACGCAAGGCGGCTGATTTGAAAGTGACACGATTAAACGCACTTTGATTGCGTTATTGGATGAATAACTAATTTGTTCCTTCTTTGGTTAGTCACCCTCAATATCTTTATAAAACACTCATTACATTTTGAATTATGTTTAGGAAAATCGCATTGACTTTAGTAAATATTCTACATAAGTTCTTAATTTGTCATTGTATACCTTAATTTATTCATTAATTGCTAATTAATGAATAAGTATAAATGTAGGTACTTTGACCAATATTTGTCATATGTTTTAGGGTTCCGTAGTCAAAATGGCAAAACGGAACCCTTATAGTTTCGCCATGTCCGTCCATCTATCTGTCCATTAGCTGCCCACAAATTATAAGTTTTACGGACTTTAGATAAAAATCGATCTAACATTCAAACGGCAATGTTCGGCCGGACGTTCGATCGCTGAAAGGTTGGCCGAATATCCGGTATCCGGCCAAACAGCTATCCGTTCAGCTCTAGTATTTATGACATAAATAGGTATGACTAGATATTTATTTATACACTATATAAATAATAATTTGGAATATTGTGAGTGATCAAGGGTCATGTCAATTATTACAAATAGAATATTAGGTTACGAAATTGTGACAGTGAAAATGAATAGAACTCATTAAACATCCTCATGAGACGACTCATAGGCGCCGAACGGCCAGGATTAGTGTTTGAAGTAAAAGGAGCGAATTGAATACGTTTGGTTTTCGGTCTGATCCGAGCTAGCCGTAACGAGGGACAGATATATTTATTCTAAAAAGAAGTCTTGTTACCCGAATAGATCCATTGATTAATTAAAGAACAGTATCAAATCGTGAACCTGTCTACGACTTTTCAAAGACGTCATCTTGTAGTGGTAGAATGTTGTGGATAGCTGTTAGACCTACCTATATCGCAGATAACGTGTAAAGCTTTTTTAAATGTGTTCGATTCTGTTCATATGAGTGCTGCGAACAAGTGTATTGTAAAGTACCGACAGGGTATGAGTAGTTTTAAGATCGTTAAAATCGTGGCAGGTCCTCTTTACAAATCCCAATATCTTGGCCGCCTTGGCAACGATAGTATAAACGTGAGCTTCCTATCCAAATGAACACCCAAATTACAAATTACCTTAACTTTATTTCTTTTCGTTTTTTTTTGTAAATGTAATATTATAACATTATACTAATTTATAAGCGTTGAAAGACGTATGTCTGACACTGGTGTACACAGTTAAGATCTTCCTGGACTAGGGAAATATATGAGTCCGAATCAATAACCTTGTATAACTTTAAGTCGTCGGCGAAAATAGAACACGCACTGTGTTTGACATAGTTGACTATATCGTTCACAAATACGGAAAACAGGACTGGACTCAAATGAGAGCCTTGTGGAACTCCAGATGTGGAAGTATAAGAGAGAGAGGATCGGTGAACTTTTACTACAACTCTCTGACTTCTTTAGGTCAGGAACGACTTGAACTACAGTAGAAGTTGATCAAATACGCCAAGGTTTGAGAGTTTTTGCAGTAGTATTTTGTGATCTACTTTGTCAAAAGCACTGCTAAAATCAGTGTATATGGAATCAATGTGTTTACGTGAGTTTAGTTTGTTTAAGTCATTAATTACAGGACTAGATTGGTGGTAGTCGTTATGTGAGCACAAAACCCGTGTTATTGTGGCACTACCTCTAATTCGAAGTGACAATAGAAAATTGGACAGAGAAAGGATTCAAAACCTATTTGTCTGACGTTCCCAAGCGTTGCATTTTGTAACTTAAGTGGATAAAGTACATTGACTTTGAAAATACTAACAATATGGAGATAGGCCGATAGATTTTATATTGTTTGTCTCTCCCTTCATGTAGGTGGGTTAGCACTTGTGCTATCTTCCACTCGTCAGGAAAGAGAAAAGATTTTATGGATTGGTTGTATATTATTTTGAGTGGAAAAGATAGGCTGCACATTGTTTGACAAATAATGGCGGAGACCATCTGGACCTGCAGCTTTCCAAACATGAAGCTTTCTTAGCACTGAAAGCACATCGCTCTCTGAGATAGATACTTTGTGTGTATATTGCTTAGAGTGTTTTGTGGGTAGAGCTGTGTATTTGTAATACGAGGCTCGGTAGAAAAATACACGGTTTGGTAAAGGTCGAAGAGAACTTGACTACGAACCCTTACATTGCCCGACATGCACTTGCCCTTCTCTAAGAATATGCAAACTACAACAAAATATACCCAAATTACTATGGAGTCTTACTGAAGAGTTCCCTCGATTTCTCAAAGTTCCCAATGTAGTACAGATATCCCAGAGTAGGTTTTGTAGGTTTATGTATGGAGAGTAAATAAAAATATTCGACTCACAGTACCTACCGATGCTAAGTAGTATTGTACAAGTCAGTCATCAGTTCCTAACTTGCTGCTAATGGAACCAATCTGGAAGTATACCCTTTCAAACACAAAAATATCGGGCCAGCCGTCTTCGAGTAATCGAGTAACAAACATTTAAAAAAAACCTGCACCTAATTAAAAACCTCCTGCTTTTTGAAGTCGGTTGAAATTTTTTTAAGGGGGATAAATGTAATGTAATACAATCCGCTACTTAGTTACCTACTACCTATTTAAAAATACCTACTACATATCAATCCATATGATGTCCCACTGCTGGGCATGGGTCTCCCCAGTAAAACCTACTAGTATATCCTGGGGGTAATTATCATAATCGCCACGCTTAGCGAGCCGGTTGGCGATCGCAGTAAGGCTTTAAGTACGCAGACGACGCTGCTGCCTGTGTGTCCTCCTGTGTGAAAACCCTTAGTCACCTTGACGACACCCACGGGAATGGATGGGATAGCACTATTCTTAAGCCGGTACCACACGCAATTTATTTATAACTGCGAAGTTGTCAATTTTTTAAATAACCTGTATTTTATTTATGTAAATAAAACTGAAAAAAAAAAATATTAATTCACTCATCAATGCCTACCCTTAGGCCTAGAAAGTCTAATTTTTGTAGATAGGTATTGTGCACCGTTGACAAGGGCTTGCAAAAAAAATCAGGAAACGCAAACTGGGTCACATGAAGGTGAAATCGAGAGCTTACCTAAGCTTGTAATACTTAATGTTATTCTCTATAAGAACTTTAAATAGTTTCTATACAAATTATTTTTATTGCATTCTTCAAGTAATCCCACGTGTTGACAATCTGTACAAGGCCTCTCTATTAAAATTAGAACCTCCTTGAAAAATTTCGCGTTCGATACGCGACAATTCGTATCACACTATTCATTCACTTTAGTTTACATGCCAACGCTAAAAACGTTATACATTGCTCTTTTACTCACAACTTCACAAGTAATGATAGTACAAAGCCATCAATATAAATTGTGTGACTGAGTCTATCGCGGTCATAAATGTTTTGAGACGCGGATGCTGTAGAACCTGATTTGTGGGTAGGCATGAGTCATAAACCGATGTTGATCGTATAGAGGAATGTTATTTATTTGGTTACATATGTTTTGTGACATTATTTTGATTAGTTGCACCCACGTATGTACGAGTAGGTACCTCCAAATAAAAATTAGATAGAGGAATCCGCTAAGCCTAGAATATGGGATAAATAAGTAATAAGTCCTTACCCGGGACTCATCTCCATATCTAAAGTTTACCTAAATCTGTTTAGCGGTTTAAGCGTGAAAAGGTAACAGACGGAGCTATTAAAAAAGAAAGTTCGGATAGCTGCCGCCCGCGGCTTCGCCCGCGTCTATAATTTTTCCCACTTAAGGAGTTGATTTTCGCTTGCGATCAAAATGCTGAAATACGTGTTTCTTTATTTACAACCATAAATACAAATTTTCACAAATCTAGTTTAGGAGTATCATACACAATTTGCAACCCTTATTAAACCTACTCATTTAAGGGTTGGTTTCAAAAACACTGAAACACTTATTTTTTTTATTTTAAACGCCAAATACAAAATTTCACAGATCAAACGTTCAAACTAACGGAGTTTCATACAAACTTGCCGCCTGTATTTTACTATTTTTTTATTAGGAACTGATTTTCCAAAAATGATGAAACACGTGTATCTATAATTTAATTCAAAAAGTCAAGTACGAAATAACACAGATCGAACTTCAAAACTAACAGAGTTTCATACAAACTAGGGACTCCTATTTTACCTTTAAGGGTTTACCTTTTAAGGGTTGATTTTTCGAAAATGATGAATTGTTTCTTTATTCAAAATACGAAATAAAAAAATAGCCAAATACACATATAACTTGAAAACTGTTAAAACAGTTTTACATAATTTTGCAACCTAGGGGTTGCCCCCCCCCCCCCCCCCCCTTAGGAATTAATTTTATAAAAATGATGAAACTTTCTTTATTTTAAACGATAAAGCCAAATACAAAATTTCACAGATCTATCTTTAAAACTGAGTCTTTCAAGCAAGCCTTGACACCCCTTTTCAACCCTTTAAGGGTATTGAAGTAATTTTTATAGGCATTTTTTGCAAATTACTTTATTGTATTTCCTTTAAGGGTAGTATTTAAAAAAAAAAACATTCTTGTCGAATACTAGGTACCTACATTATATAATAAATATGTCCTCAAAATTTCAAGTCCCTACGTTCAAAGATTTAGTCCGTGCGTAGATCCATCTGTCAGTCAGTAGGTACATAGAATTTTATATGTACAGGGTGATTTTTAGCGGGAGGTTATTAGTAGGTATATTAAAAGTCACCCTGTATAGATGTTAATGATGTTGGTCTTCGATGAATAATATCTCTTTAGAAAATACAGGCAAAACAAAAAAATAAAGCAGAAAGTTTGTGCTGCAAAAACTACTAAACAGAATTTGAAGAAACTTTACAATAATGTAGTATACACATAAGAATACCACACAATTAAAATCAAACATAATGCAGGCGAAGTAGCGGGAGAAAAATAGTAAAAATAAATAAATATCTCTTTCTACAACCCTAGGTCTAAAATTAGACCTGTCTGGGAGTATCTGGATTTGTACCTAAATTAGAAACAGCAACTAAACTTGTTGAAAATATGCTCTTATTCAGTACATCAACATAATCCCCACACACACATTTACATACATAAAACAATCTTTTGTTATCAAGTCAGTAATAATTTTCCTCCATATTATCTTTGACCTAGACTTAGAGATACACTAAAATAGATTATTAATACACGAGGCATTTTGCCTTATCATTGCAGAGCAGGACTGATAATGTTTTTAGATTTGTTTCTACATGGTTTCTACCTAATAAATTGACGTTGTCTATGCTATGACTGGCCACTGAAAAAAAAAAAACAAATTCGTCATATTACCATTGTATAACATACATATAGCTATGCAGTAGGTATAACAAATAGCAAAAAAGTAACTCATTCGATTTATTCTATCAGGTTATATAAAAATGATGAGAGATTTAGACTTGTCTACAAGATATTGTTAAGAGTATGAACGCTAAATGATTTAAAGGTTAAGGGATAATGAGTAAGACTTCTTAATCAAATTTGATAAAAAAAAATATTTCAAAGAAAGAACTGCAATTAGGTGTGCTACGTTTTCAATGGGTTACAGGTTTAATTGTGTTTAATAGTTAGCGTTACAGAGCAGATTTTTTTAACTATGAAACTTCAATGTGCTTGTTCGTGTCGAGTATCGTGGTTGTGTTGTGAGGTGCGCGGGCGCACCCGACGCCAGTGAGTCAGGGGGGCGGTGCCAAGGGCGCTACGCCCTGTCCCGCCCCTCGCCCCGCCCAGCCAGCCATGATTTTGCCGCGCTTTTTTTTTCAATCAGGTCATGTCCGCGTCATTCTTAATGTGTTGCCAAACACTAGTCGTCACGTCAACAACTTGCCAGCTTCGAAGCGTTCATCATAATACTATAATACTGTGATACTTATTCGTATGTTATTTTTATAACGCGCGTTCAATTGAGAACTGTATCGCGAAGTTATTATAACTGTGCGCAATGGCTGAAACTTCAACTGACACGTCCTGTGAAGAGCTGAAACTTGTCATGTGAGTTTTTTTTAACCTGTTACTCGGTAGTTTTAGTTATTTTTCAGTAATTGTTTATGTAGATTAAGTTAAGTTGGGTAGTTACATTGGCTCTTAACATTTTTATGACCCTACTAAAATTTTCAATATTTAATATAGCCGAAGTGTTGAATGAATATTTACGATCATTAATACCTGCTAAGTCTTCTTTCAAATTACTTACCTAATTAAGTAGGTACTTAATAAGTTTGCCAAGCACTCTTAAATACTTGCTAAAGTAACAACATACCACAATAAAACAGACAGACATAGTCTAAACTCTAAAATAGAAAATCAACTGTATTCAGAATTAACAAAATCATATTAATCAGCGGCTCTCTACTCTCTCTCTACTATTACCTATTTAAGACAATTGTGTCATGTATTCCATCACTAGTAACATGGGCGGTTCCAGGGTTTGATTCTGGGGGGCACGAGATCCAAATGGCAGTGGATCTAACATGCTTACAGGGGGGGATGCATTTCGTTGTTTCACCCGACATTGTAAATTACACGCACGACGGGGGGTGGTGCATTTCGTCTAAAAGTTTATACAATACAATTTGGCACACAAAACAACCGTCTGGAGGGGGGCATGTGTCCCCGTGCCCCCTCTCTGGATACGTGTATGGCTAGTAAGTAGGCAGGTAGGCAGTCTATGGTCAGGGCGAAAAAATCCTGGAGTGAGTTTCTTTGATTCCCAGTAGCCCTTAACGAAGGATCTCACCTCATTCACTCTTAATTTTAGGGCAAGCAATTGGCTAAATCTCTTAAAAAACAGAGGACTCTCCAATGATCTGATTACATTTTAATGTACACAATTAGAGTTCAAGTCTTTAAATATTTTGAATGGGGAGTTCCCTTGACATTCGCGTAACGACTTCATTTTGATATGCAGGACTAGAATCGTAGATTTGATATTATCTTATGTTCACCTATTTAATTATGGCTAGGTTTGCTGTATGTGTCAAAGAAAGATCATATTAGGAAGAAAAACAACGACCCATCTTAATGTTTCATTTTTATAGCCTGTGATATTCTGGTATTTATATACTACATCTCTTTAAAGTTACATCAAAATACATTTACTTATTACTTTTTGCAATAATGTTTTAAGTAAAAAAAACCGGGCAAGTGTATGTTGGGCCACGCAAAATGTAGGGTTCCGTATTATTTGGATGGGGGGGGGGGCATCCACTTATCCGGTTTTTTTATTTGGTCAAGTTTTCATTGAAAACATTACAAAGGTATTTCCTTGAATTATATTTAATTATATTATATAGTCCAATACAATATGACACAAGGGTTAAAAATGTTAAAATAAATAATGTCGTTTCAAATTTTTAAGATAAATCAAATCTCTTGAACCATAGGTACGTTTCTGATTATATAAAAACTGGTATGTATCAAAAGTAAATATTTTCGATAAGCGGAACCGGTTTTCAAGATAAATAGCTGGTGATTACTAATTAATTCGCAAATAAACATATTCCATGTTGGTCTTTCGTGATTCTTATATTTATTGATTACAGTCAGCAACAAAAGTATCTACTTACTTATGGGATAAATTTCAAAAAGGCATAATCACTACCTCTTCTATCTTTTTTTTCTATCTATTTTATCTTTTATTTAATTGGGGTTTTTATTTTTGTTAAAACGTCAACCCCATCGTATCTAACTAGACATTCTATCTATATTGCGTTATTTACACTCATAGTGTTTGAAGCATCCAACCCTGACGGTATATATGTTTTCAGGGTGTTGTGACGTAAATTGGAAGAACCCTATATCCAGCAGTTGATCAATACAGGCTGATGATGATGACGAAGTTTATAAACGCCAGGGCGGCGTTTAAACTCGATTAAAAATGCTACCTCTTGAGTAATTTATACAATTTACCGTATACGGTAGAGTCACTTTGGAATATCTGATAGTGTTCATCATTAAAATCGTCGTCTGTTGTATTTAATTTCTGGTTTTAATATGTTGAGTAGGTCCATTTAAAACTTCTCAAAAAGAGTTATTATGTTTAAAATGCTAAAATGAATTCCATTAAACAAAGCCAATAAAATACATTAGGATATAAGTTTAACGTGTGTATCTACAATCCTCCTTTTGCGTCGAGAATGCAAATTATTAATATTTTCTGGATAGCGAGAATTCCCTTCTACCAGTGAATGACTGTCATCATTTTACGTTGACTTACGGTCGTTTTTAATAAGTTATCTGTCTCAAAACAATGGGCTACCGTTTTTGTGCTCACCAGTTGGAGCCACTGTTGAGGCACGTCTGGCTGTCAAAGTTTAAACTACACACATCAAAAGTGTCTAGGGATCAACATATATTTTTGCAATAACTTTTCTCCTGATTGATTTTTTTTTTTAATTTCTTTAAGGATTCATCAAATAAAGTGTTTTCGTTTGTCACAGTAACGATAAACCAAGTCACCTTTGCATTAATAAAGAAATTTGCCATTTTCCTAATAAAGGGATTTTTGACATTTGAACCACTAACATTAAAGTTCGAAAAAAAGACTGAAATAACAGTTTTCTTTAAAATTTTATTGGGTAACTTACCGCGAACACTAACAACACAAGAACATCGGTTTGGCATACTCAAAATGAGTTCATCCAAATCACGCTGTGGAATGGCCGCCCATGTTCGTTGCAACAACAAAAAAAGGTCTTCTTGCGACTGGATACCCTCCATATTCGGCAGAGCTCTTCTCTGTAGCATATCCCATGCATGCTCAATCGGGTTCAAGTCTGGCGACTGAGCAGGCCAGGGCAGGACATTGATGTTAGCTGCGGCGAGAGTCTGTCTTACAACTCTTGCGGTGTGCGGTCGTGCATTATCATGCATTAACTGAAATAAGGGACCGATTTGCACTTGTAGAGGAACGATGACGTCTGATACAATCGTCTCAGCATAAATTTGAGCGTTGAGGTTGCCTCTGATCCAAATCAACTCAGTTCTTCCGCCGATCCAAATACCCGCCCATACCATGATGGTTCCACCACTATAAGGATGGACTTCCTGGCAGGATTTTAATCGCTGTTGGCGTCCAGGGGTTCTCCAGTGTCGTATACGTCTTGTATCCGGTCTCATACCAAAACGAGACTCATCAGAAAAGCACACGAAACGCCATTGTTCTTCTGCCCAATTTCTGTGTTCAAGAGCCCATTGATATCGAATCCTACGATTGTGCATTGCTATAGGTGGTACCCGTAGCGGTCTTCGGGAATGAAGGTTCACTTCATGCAAGCGGTTTCTGACTGTTTGGTCGCTAATTAAGTTCCCTGAAGAGTGATGAAGCCTCACGGCTAACATCATGGCGGTTATTGTTGGACCTCTTCGAGTTAAGATTTGAATGTATCGGTCTTGTCTCCGTGTGGTGCAGCGATACCGTCCTCCATGGCGCTCAGCCACGGTACCAGTGCTTCGGTAACGTGTCCAAAGTCGACTGATAACACTCTGACTTGTATTCAGAGCTAAAGCCACAGTACGTTGCCGGGAACCAGCTTCTATCATTCCCACGGCTCTGAGCATTTCTTCCCTGCTTAAATGACGTCGCCGCTCCATAATAACGTTGGTTTTAATCAGTAGTAGGGAAACAGTAGCACTAATAATGTCTTCAATGCGTTGTATGTTTTTATAGGGAAAATATTGACAGCTGATTTTCATCTTTTACTCGAATTTGATTCACAGTTCCTGATTCAAATTATGAAATGCACCAAAAAGGATCCATATAAATTTATAAAATCATAAATTTATTACAAAGCCACATCTCAATCTCAAGAAATCCGCATAAAAATGCTTGATCCCTAGACAATTTTGATGTGTGTATATTTAAATCATAATATAATCGTATACTGGCCTGTTGATGTAGTAGTTAGTGACCCTGACTGCTAAGTCGGAGGTTGTGGGTTCGATCCCCACGATGATGATGAGCACGATGGTTTATTCTATGTCTGGGTGTAAATTATCTATAATATGTGTGTATTTAGAAATATATTTAAAAATATTATTATTAATATTCACTTTATTTGTTTTTTTTCTTATAAATTACATTTTAAATATATATAAAAAAATACATTTAAAAATTTAAAAAATAGTGTCCCACCGGCATCGGGTACAGGGACCCAGCTACCGGTGGTTACGGCCCCAGAGAAAGGAATTATTATTATTAGAAATACTCCCGCGTAACCCAGCCACAAACTATGATATTTGAAATTTCGATTATTTGCCTCTACACAAGCGCCTCTAGCCGCAAATTCATACACCATAGCCCTTATTGGCTACTAGAGATAGAATTTTGACTTACGAGGGGTGCTCAATAAGTAATGATAAATGGGTATTTTTATAAACAGTAAAAAGCTAAAAACATTTTTTATCAACTCGTTAGTTCTTTACGACTTACAAACCAAAAATCATATAAATAGGACAGTATTTCGCAGACTTATAGTCATTCGAGTGGAGAGATAACACTAAAATGGAGAAACACGAAGAAGAAGCGTCATCAAGTACCTCTGCTTAAAAAAATGTCTACCAAAAAGATAGGGCTATGCTCCTTTATATTTCACAGTTGTACACGTAAGAGTTTATGATTGGTAGAACATCGTCGAAGGGCGCCCATCGACGTCAAAATGCAAAATGTCAAAAAAGTTCAAGATCTCGTGTTAGCTGATCGAAGAGTGACCATCCGACATTTACCTGAGATCACAGGGATTTCATTTCCATTTTCTGGGAAGCCGAAAGAAAATTATGGTTGAATACCTGGAAAAGGGACCTACTAAAACAGGTTCTTACTACGCTGACCAAATAGGAAGACTGCGGCAAGCTATCAAGGAGAAAGATGAGGCAAACTGCGAACAAAAGTCCTGTTGGCCACCAGGACAACGCACCGGTATACAAGGCTGAAGTTGCAATGGCTGCCATTCAAGAAGTTGGATTCGAACTGCTTAAACACCCCCTTTATTCTCCGCACCTAGCAACTTCTATTTATTTCCTCGGCACAAGGAACATCTCAGAAAATCGTGGCCGCTGTAGAGGCATTTTGGGAGAATCAAGATAAAGATTTTATTTCTAAGGGTATTTTAGGTTTAGTACCTGAACCGTAGTTTTTCATACCCATTACCATTACCTTTTTGATCACCCCTCGTATTTTGTATGGAGCTTATGTCAAATATATATCTCTAATAGCCAAATCGATCTATAGATAGAATATGGAAAACGGGCGATAGAAGCTTAATCATTTTATAACTCAAAAGGACCATAAACTTAACAACCTAATAGGAAAAGATGAAAGGAAGAGAGGTAAAGATGAGGAGGCCATTAGCCCATTTTCTGACTGGTATGGTATATGGTAGCTGATTGTTAGTAGGTACCTACCGATACTTTCTCCAGGAACTGTAGGACCAGCTGTTATATCGGAAGTTTAATGAGATCTTTCGTCTTCACCATATCTCACTAGATAAAGATAAAAGGCCATAGAAAAAAAGGTGAATGGTTAGGCCCAATTGTTGAGCTTAACCAACCATTTTTTTACATTTTGATTGAGTATTTATGGAACATCATAAAAAAAAAAACAAAATGCTTCCTACGCCTCCTCGGCACCATAAAAATATCAAGCGATTAGATCAACCTCATTCGTTTTAATTAAATGAATATATATAAAATTCTTTATACATAGAAGTATAAAAATCTATGACAGGCGTTTTTAAGAGTACTGTTCAAAAAATAGATTCATAACTTACTTAGGGTAGGTACATGAGCCCTTATTAAAAAAATTTAATTCACTTTCTATTGCTAAATAAATACTAAATATTATAAATGAAAAAGTAACTCTGTCTGTCGGTCAGTTTGTTACCTTGCATGCTTAAACAACTGAACCGACTTAGATAAAATTTAGTATGGAGATAATTTCAGTCCCGAGGATAGTTAGATAGGAGTGAAAGCTAGTAGGTACCTATTAAATATCCATCAGCTTCAAACAAATAGCGAAGATTATTTCTAAGAAGTCTGAATCTAGTGATTAATATTACTTCTTATGCACATGGGCAATGCAATACTAGTAATAAAATAAAGATAAAAGACCCGGCATATTTCCTAACTTTATTTCACTACTAACTGTTACCTATTAAACACACAACAATGTAAGAAACGAGCTTGAATATCATTACTATAAATGTTCATGACCTGACAAGCTGCAAGAGGTAGTACTTATAAAGGTAGGTACTAGCTTTTGATCGTTTCAACAAGTTACCAGTTTTATTACACAAGTTTTATTAGGAGAAAATACAGGCACCTGCTGCTGCCACTTTGTGTGATATACAAATCAACCTATCCAAAAGTTATATCTGCCAACTCTCTGCTTTACAAGAGAGTGATTTCATGTTATTATAAGAGTCAATTGCATTCTTCTCCTCCCACCTCCCCTTCGTCGAAGTGATTTGGATTATTGAAGTAATTTTTATAGGCATTTCTTGCCAATTACTTTACAAATACAACTAGCGACATCATAATTTGTTTAAAATGCTTTCTGTAACGAAGCAATAACAAAAGCCGTGATAGTTCTTAAACTACCGACTAGATGGCGCTGCGAGGGCCCAACTCGCGAGCATGAAGGGATAGAGAAATTTGAGGTCTAGTAACATAGTCCAGATAGGTGGTTCGTTTCTGGCCACGGTTTGGCTACGGAAGTCTCGGGTTCCATTCCTGAGTCTGGTCTTCAAATTTTTCTATCTTTCAAAAAATGCAATTATTGATTTGGATTAGGCTAATAATTGTAAGAATAAATTTGTAAGAATGAAACAACATCTATGAAAGTACCTACACAATACATATTCAGAACAAATTTCTTTAATTGGACTCTAGTTTGTAGTATCTTTCTCCTCACTTTTCTTTTTAACGCGTGGTTTTTCCCATCCAGTGTCATACCAAGATACTTGGCCCAGTTTCCATATGATCTGGGATATAGTTTGGCTTTTTATAGTTATCAAAGTCAATTTCATAGTTCTTTTTTTTTGGATAACCATCTTTTCTACCTCTCGTTGCTGTTTCCTTTCGCCATTATAACTGCGTCGTCATTTCGTCAGTCTCATGTCATTTTCGAGGACTGGCATATCACAAGTGTGGAGAAAGAATAAAACTGAGCCTAAGACACTCCCTTGGTGTACTCCAGCCTTTATTTGTCTAATTTCAGAGTAGGCGTCTTCTTAAATAATAATACTAATATAATGTAAAACGCTCTATTAAGAATTCCAAGTAGACACTATGACGTTTTACTTGTACAGTGGGAATTTATGTCAAACTTTATCTATACTAATATTATAAAGCGAAAGAGTTTGTTTGTTTGATTGTTTGTTTGTTTGTTTGTTTAAACGCGCTAATCTCAGGATCTACTGGTCCGTTTTGAAAAATTCTTTTTTTGTTGGATAGCCCATTTATCGAGGAAGGCTATAGGCTATATAACATCGCGCTACGACTAATGGGAGCGGAAAAGCGACGAGAAATGTTTCAAAAACGGGGAGAAATTACGCATACGAAGTTGCGCGGGACAGCTAGTCAATTAATAGGCAAGTGGATTTAAAAAATCGATAATCTTCATAGCAGATATTATAGGGCTAGCTAATCTATATAATATGGAAAACGGCATTTTCCTCAAAAACCGTCTAATATATTAAACAGTCACACCAACTACTTATCTAACTTGTAAAACGTCTCAACTTTTTCTAGGTTATATCATCTATACTAATATTATATATATTATATTATGTTTGTTTGTTTGTTTGTTTGTTTGTTTGTTTGTTTAAACGCGCTAATCTCAGGAACTACTGGTCCGATTTGAAAAATTCCTGTTGGATAGCCCATTTATCGAGGAAGGCTATAGGCTATATAACATCGCGCTACGACTAATTGGAGCGGAGCAGCAATGAGAAATGTTTCAAAAACGGGGAAAATTTACGCAGACGAAGTTGCGCGGGACAGCTAGTTTTATATAAATAGCCTTCCTCAATAAATGAGCTATCCAATAGTAAAATATTTTTTCAATTCGAATCAGGAGTTCCTGAGTTTACCGCGTTCAAACAAACAAACAAACTCTTTTTCTCTTTTTCACTATCGAATGCTTTGTGTTCTTCTATTCTATTCTGAAAATAGAATGACAAACAGAGACAGATATTTTGCTCTATGAATAAGAGGTTAAATGGAGCTGTGAAATTGGCGGCAATCTAACACGTCACTACGTTCACGGCTCCGTGTTTAACGTGTAAAATATACTTGAATACGAGATAACTGAATAAGAATGAGCCTTTTCGATTCAAAGAAGAAAATTAGAAAGAAAATGAACTTGAAACTGGCGTATGCACAGAATGTGCGAGCCATAATCCCTACCGAATAATATCGGAGGGAAGAGGAAAAATATGGGGGTCACGTTGTAGTGGTATTTTCTGCGTCTGGTACTTAAGGCATGATTTTTCGTCATCATGACACAATACACTATTAAATATGGTATAATTAAAAGTGCATGTTGCCAAAACTTTGTGACGACTTGCCAAACGTTAATTGGAAATCTTAATTATTTTCAGTCGAAAACATTTACATATAGGTAAGGAATATTAACAACCACATGGTACCATATTTATATCAACCCACATGATGTCCCACTGTTGGGCACGGGTCCCCCAGTAGAACATACTTATTGTAGATCCTGGGGGTAATTGCCATAATCGCCACGCTTGGCGAGCGGGATGGGCTTTTAGTATGCAGAGGACGCTGCTGCCTCTGTGAAATCACTTGATGACACCCACAGGAAGAAATAGGGTACTATTCTTAAGCCAGTACCACACTGTCAAATGTATTTATTCAAATTTAATTTATTTTATCGTCACATAAGTTATTGGTCAAATTTGAAAGTACCTCACACTCTTACACAAAATAGATAATAACTAGATGCCATGATTGATACGCAAAGGTTTTTAGGGTTCCGTAGCCAAAATGGCAAAACGGAACCCTTATAGTTTTGCCATGTCCGTCCGTTTGTCCGCAGCTTAGCGCAGGGACTGTTAATACTAGAAAGCTGTAATTCTGCAGTCATATAGCTTACTTACGCAGAGAAAGTCGTAAAATAAAACCTAATTGTAGGGTAGATACATGTAAAGTGGGAATGCGATTTTTTTTTCTCTCCTACCCCATCGTGTGTTATAAATATTAAACCTCAAAGTGCGAAATTTTGTTAGAGTCAAGTGTCCCCCGCCCCCTGCCAACTAAATTGTTTTTTTTGGAAGTGTGAAACGAAATCAGGATAGTAATATAACTAGTATATGTTTTTGGAGATGTAAAAATAAATCAGGATATATAACTAGTATACCGCTATAACTCAGAGACCCTTGGCCGATAGCTGTAATTTTGCATATTATTAACGCCGACAAAGTAGTGGAATAAAATGTTGAAAAATATTTTTTTTTCGGTAAAGTGGGGGTGTGTTTTTTTTCTCAGCTACCCCATTGCGTCGGATGTCACTGGATAGGTCTTTTCAAAATATTTGAGGAGAATTTGTGAAAATTATTTTTTGATTTAGGGATCCGTTTGTGAAATATTAAACCTTAAAGTGATTTTGTTAAGTGTTGCCAGCTAAATGATTATTTTTGGAGTTATGTAGTAATGGAGCTAGTAGTATATATATAATGAAATTTAAAGGAAAACTATCACAGCTAAGTAGGCTTTACAAGTTTACGATTAACAGCCGGCCAAGTGAGAAGTAACAACATTTTCGTTCAAATTCCATTAAAAGTTACTTTAATAACACTGTTTGTAGATAGTATAAAACAAAAACAAAAGAAGACCCACTTCTTAAATCGCATTATTGTGCTGGGCAGCTACGGAACCCTACATTATTCGTGGCCGTGCCTGGTTTTTTGAACTAATAAAACAGGTACTTTGTGTACATCATAATCTAGACTTTTGACTATTATGTGATTTTATTCTAACCTAATTTGCTATATTAACATAAATCTAAAAACTTGTCCATTTACACTTTTGCGTAGTTCATTTTTCGCTAAGATTATTTGTTCTTTGTAAGCAGCTCTTGTTGTCTCTACAACAAATGCTTTTGTTCGTATAATTATTTATGTATAATTTAATTTTCGACTGCCTCTGTGGCGCGGTGGGAATGTATCCGACTGCTACGCATGAGGTCGTGGGTTCGATTCCCACACGGGACACCACTTTGTGTGAACCACAAATTGTTGTTCCGAGTCTGGGTGTACTTTGTGTCCGTGACTTGTATATTTGTAATATCCCACGCGACATAGGGCTTGTACCCCAATGCATGATTGGTCTTAAAAAAAAAACATTCTCACTAGTTTGATGTTCAAAATTCATCGTAATGGTATAGTCTACGCTCATAGGCCGCCCATACACGCTCTATTCAGATCGTGATCTGATCAAGGTCGCGGATCGCATCCTGATTCGGCTAGTTGTAACATGTCGCGATCAGTCAATCCGACACTTTACACAGTCAATTTGGATCACGATCACGGGATCTCGATTTAGATTGAACATGTAATGGCTGTCATAGGCTTTTTTCTGAATGTTTGTATCTACGCTGTCCATGTTGAGATCCCGGTGGAGATCACAATTTCTAATTTACTCAAGTTTTAAGTGGTAAAACTCAATAAGAAGTGAAACTACTAAGGCCATAAGACTCAATAATGTTGACGTGACGGGACTGGTAGGTAAAAGCAAACTTCTAATACCTATAATTTTCTAACGATAGCTAATCGCTGGACATATACTAGAAGTTTACAGATATGGGTAAAGCAGGATGGATCCAATTTAAATAAGAAATTAGTATTCATGTAATGTACAACAGATAAAGATATAATATACGAGTATTTTAACAACGTGTAGCTATTTCAAATATTTTTGTATTTTAATAAGTATCCTACTGGGTGTTTATTCGTGATATTAATTCCGTGTCCGTGATAAGCCCGTGCGAACTGGCGGACATTTTTGAGCGCACCGCGCATGCGTCTTAACGCATTTCTAAGCGCATTTACCATTATGACAAGTATTTGACCTCTAGTTCTAGCTCATATATTCTTTCACGAAAATGGTTGTAAAGTCCCCCGCGAAGTCGTCGGGAGTCGTCTTTAAAAAAAAAGTGACTAAGTGTTAGATAATCGTGGCCATAACTTGGCCTTGCATCCCCAATTCCTTGTGCGTCTACCAATATTCCAATACATTTAATAAGAAATGCCGATCGGTGTCCCACAATATTTCTAAATGTATTGCAATACAATAATTTAACCAAGATAATAAATACCAACTTGTAATTATAATTTAATGAAACAATCATGTTCATTTCTGACGCGAAATCAGAATTTCTATGTTTATTTCTACACTAGTTGTGCCCGCAACTTCGTCCAAGTAAAATACAGTGCTGCTCTCTCCCTATAGACCTTAGCGTGGTGATAAAAAGTAGCCTTAGTTATTCCGTATATCCTCAGCTGGCTGACAGTGGAAGTTCGATCAAAATCCGTCCAGTCGTTTCGAAGATTAGCCTTAACAAACAGACAGACAGACGGGCAGATATACAGACGGGTAGACAGACAGACTGACAGACAGACAAAAAATTAAAAACTGTGTTTTTGTTATCAGTATCACATATTCTTTTATGCATTTGGTAAAAAACTGTTATTTTGACATTACAAACAGACACTTAAATTTTATTTATTTGTGTAGTTTATAAATGTATAGACTACCGAAAGTACCCATTCTACGGGTTTTCTCATATATACAACAACAGAAGCAATTATTTTTTAGGTAATTCCTAGATCTTCTTTGTAAGTATTTTATTTAAAACTACTCCAGTAATTTTTAACAAAGAGGTGAGACCAAAATAATAATCTTGCTAATGTTGTCTGAATGAATCTTTTTAATTATAATGCATTGTAAAATCTTCTAACATTCATCTACAGCCATAAGAGGGAGTTGCCAAATCGTAGCAAAAACTATAGATAAGTGCTTCTACATTCCTGGAATGTCCTGGATTCTTTAACACTTTTGTGATTGTAATATTAGTAGGTATATTTGTAATAATAAATCCAGGACAATAGTCTTGACGCGGCTCGTAGGTATCGTTCAATCGATTCCGAGAGGCCTCTACCTCTTTAATAGTCTAAATATATTTGTCCGGTATTAGTCATACATTTATGGCATGTGGTCAATGACCCTAGACTTAGAGTTCAGCCCATTCTTGTCCAATTTTACCAATGGTTAACTAAATAATCTTTGATCAATAAAATATTTTTCCAATTGCTTCTATCATTAATAGATTATGGAAAGTAAAATTTCCATTTGAAATCGGGAGAAAAATTGAGACATGGATATTTTATTGGTGGTGAGTTTTTGTTAAGAGCTAGGCAAATGTTCAAAGATTAATGTAATTACAAACATCGCAGTAGGTTAACGTGTCATATGAAACTTGGAATGCCTAAATTCGTATAAAAATAAAGCGAGTCACATTTTACATTGTAATTTATGATAAAACATTCTATGAACGTTTTTGCATTTAAGCGTGACTGCAAACACAAGTCACACAAACCTACTTAATCTCTAGTTTGGAATATGGCAGTATCATATTGAGAGAATGTAGCGAATGGTATGCGTAGACCAGGGCTGTCTCAACACTGGAAAATAGCCTCCTGTTATTTACAAATTCAATATAAAATCTTAGAGAATTATGTTTTACTACTTCTAAAACATAATTCTCTCCATGATGATCACATCATGAACAGAATTATCTTTCACTGAAGCCAATTTACGCCTGGTGAGCACTCACCAACTATCTCATCTTAGAATTTCTAGATAGCACCAAAATTAATTTTAAAAATAGTAGAGGTCATATTAATTCCATTTGTTAAAGTATAAAAACCGAACAAAATTTGACACAATGAGACCACCTATGTCGTAAGGATCATGCTAATGAATAGTTAAAGTATTTCAATAGCAAGTGTTTATCCGTTTTGTCTCTTAAACATTAAATAATGTGCTTCAAGAGTTAACAGTGGCGAGGCTGATCCATTACCTACTTCATATTAAACAAGTAGTGTATTCGGAATTATAAAAAATATACTTAATTTTTCAGTTGTACTGTCTTGTGTTACATTTTACAGTAAAATATACCTGTACTGACAATAGGTACCAACCCTGTCTAAAGCGGAATGTGGTAAGACCAGCTACCAGCATGATGCTTTGGGCGTGTGCTTGAGTGTCAAATCGTCATTTGTTACAACGCCATATCACTGTCTGCTACAATCACAAATGTAAATTAACCAAAGAGATCAATTGATAAATTCATTTGGCTGTTAGAGAAAGTATTGGTTTTATTTGTGGTGTTGTATGCAATGGCCTTGGACTGATTTAACCAGTTTAATCAGAGACATAAACGTCCTAAGTATTATTAAATAAAAACCTCCTTCACTGTCACCGTCTTGTTTTAGAATCACGAGTTAGGAGTTCTTGAAAGGTGTTCTCCTAGAGCCTTTTGAATTAAAAAATAGGTAGGTAGTCTCTGCATGCGAATTGATGTGATGATTCCAGTAAGATTGTACAGGTGGATGCTGCTTCATCGTTTAAATAATTAATTACTTTGTACAAGACCAAAATCAAACAAGATATAAAGATAACTTTCAATTTCTAAGTATCATGCTTGGTAATAACTTGTCAAATAGTAGAGACACCAAAATATTTTAGGAAATAAATTACTTACTGTATCCAAACGTAGGTATATAATTCATCGTCATTCGTTTTTATCTGAACAGTACCAAAATTGTTGCGTGAGTTCCATTTTGATTGAGTGTATCGTTCGTCGACAACTTTCTCCAGGCGCCCAGCAACGCCGGTCATAGACAACCGCAGACGCCATGGCGCCGGATTTATGAATGAGAATAGACAATTATTCTTTCCTCAACCAGTTCGGTTACAGACGAAGTTTTATTTTATGACATCATGTTGTTCAAAGTATCGTCCAGGCGTCGTCCGGATCCAGGCCCTTTTAAGCCAATAGTAGCTTTACTCTGTATAATTTTTACTTTCTTCTTAATCATAATTATGCTTTGACTATATTCGAGAAATATTTTTTGCCTTGGCGTATTAGAATGGTAGATAAATTCAAGTGTAGTATAACAAGTTTATAACATCAATAAATGTCATAGAAAGCGGTGATAGTTGTGTAGCATTAGTAGTGGTGATACCTACGCAAAGATTGAGATAAACTGTTTGACCGGTAGTTGAAGCCACCAAGCCGCGGTGGTTCACAGGTGTATTATTCGTCAGTCATAAATTGTTATTCGGACGGCTATGTCGTGAATACACAAACTTGTGTGAAGAAAGAGTGAGTGGCGTGAGGCAGCTCCACCGCAAGCGATTGGTACACGGTACGAAGGGAAAACGCCCGCGTCGATGAAACATATTCGCGAGACGCTAATTTTTCAGAGGCGAACTGGCGAACGTGTGTCCCCCACCACCTACCACTGTATGACAGTGACCCAAATGGAGCGCCAGCGCACTCAGTTCCGTGAGCGCGCGCAGGCCTGCACGACGTGCGTGCGCGCGCCGTCCATCGCGCGAGCTCCTATTCGCTGTCGTTTTAGTGTGATTTACGATCGGATATTACTGTGCACAATGCAGTGAGTGAGCATCGGCCGCAGCGCCGTGCATGTGCCGTCTTGACCATATGGATGATGACTTTTCCTAGGTAAGAGACGAAAAATAAATTACACCTGCAAAAACTGACGTCAGAATGATGTTCGCCAAAATGGTTGAAAAATTTCGAAATCGGCAACGATTAGGTGGGATGGAAAGTGCTTGTCGCGAAGCGTCCAGCGTGGCGGCGTCGGTGAACGGGGTGATGAGTCAGCCGCATCTCGAATTTTCCTCGTGCTCGAATAGTGGCATTGTCATAGAGGGGGTGTCGGCGGGCGGCGCGCTGACGGCGGCGTCGGTCGCTGCTCGGTGCAGCGCGCTCCGCCGCCTGGCAACAGGTATTTGAGCCTATCAGCAAGCACGCCGCCGGCTCCGACTGAGACGTAAAGCCATCGGCGGCACTCTCGCCTCGCGCGAGCTGCAAGCTAACGGAATCGGATTCCTCGCGGCCGAAATTCCGCTGCGGACGTTCACGTTGCGACCGACTGAAATAAATCGCTCGTTTAACACAAATAGCACGACATTGTCGCCGCATTGACAGACCGACGAGCATTTCCGCTTCTCTTTTTGTCTGCATCTCTCACCTACAGGATGATTAAAAGAATTGCTTCCTCTGACGTAAGCGAATCTTCCGTCATGCATAATTCTATTGGTTTATGTTATGTACGATGCCGAACACCGACTAAATACGTTAGTATCGATTAAAGTAATTTGACTCACATATTTATGTGCTTACCCACGAGTCGTGGAAAGAAATTTGACTCTCATATGAGTTAGGTATTAAATTAACATTTTTATGACCAATGTATAACATTAATTGAATAACATCAATATAACCAGGATATTACATTGATGAGCGGTGTAAAAAGGAATGGTATGGTTAAGGAAACATAACCTTCAAAAAAGTATTACCTTATGGTAATACTTTTAGAAAACCTGCCACGTTGTAGAAAACCTTTTAGTGATACCCATAATGAAACCATTAAAGAGATACTAAGTTCCTTCCACCAAGTGCTTCTAAGTAGCAAAATTGGCAATACTAGAAGAAGAAATTGCCTCTTTTCTATAGAAACAATCAGCATGTGAACGATAAAGCACCTATCATGCGCATGACGTCAAGCTACGATTGCGCCCGCGCCGCCTGCTGCCTAGTGCTGTCCTGTCCGATTACTGAACTCTGCGACTTTGTCACTGATAACAACAATTTATATACTAATTCCAAATATAGGTAACGAATTAATAACACAATATAGTATATCAGGAATAAACAATATACAAAAATAAGAAACAAGTTAACAGGAAACTGAAACTAAGAGACTTCAGGAAAAAGATTTACAAATATTTTGCGTACCTAAATACAATAGCTGCAAATCTAACCATGATCGTAATTTCCCTGTAGAATTATTAGTAGCAGAATAATTAAGACAACTTTGACAGTTCTAAAATTATATTAATATAAGACAATAAATAAATTATTGCGTTTCATGTCGAACTGACAAGGTCTATAATTATGAGCTTATGACACACGCGCATAACATTAACGATTTGTTGCTGGGCAAGCAACAAAATGTTATAACTTTTATAAATCATCGGAGGTTATCGCGAGGTCCCCGGAGGAGGCCGATTGCCTCCGAGCTTCAAGTCGGGACCTGTCGCGGTCGCATAATACCAAACAATTACTCATCTGTGAAGAACAAAGAAATTCTGACTTCAGGTGGCCTTTGCTGTTATCTAAGCGTATGTGATACTGGCGTTATTTCTCAGTAATTTACACGATTAATATTAAATTAAAGATTATTTTTATAGAATTCCACATGATAACATAAACATTAGATATATAGCATTACTATTAGTAGCGATATCAAAATTCTGATTAGAGATAACTATCATGAAATATAACACGTTTTCCGCTATAAATAAGGCTAAAGTAATTTTTTTACTTAAGAACTATCTTTGTTAGAAGTGATTCGATCGAGTGCAATGTTGTCCATACAAGGGTTTGCAATGTCGCGGCTGGTTGGTCCCTCGACAATGAGTCACACAGCCGGTTTCGATGCCTTTGACCAAACGTTTGCAATTTGCACGTTAGACCTACGTGTCTCGCACGCTATTCGCATACATAAATAAATAACATTGTTCGTTTTAGAGACTTATACAACATCTAAAAAATACTTATATAACCCAGGAACAATTGTACAGTTAGGTAGTGGCGAGCTTTTATGTCTTTTAAATTACAAATGTTAAAGGGATGCCGCAAGGGCTTTCATTAGGCCATATCTGGTCCACATGATTTTTTGCAAAAAGTTAAAGACTGTCCTTAGAATTAACCTGTTTTACAAATACATAACTAAGTTTAAAAAAATTAACACTTGTAAAAATGATAAAATATTTGCGGGAAAATATTTGCATTGAAAATTGCAGGGAATATCCAGTTGTAAGGAAACTTAATGGAGTCCCCCAGAATGACGAATAACATTTTGTATATAACTAAAAATGTTGTTAATAATTTCTAATTATATCTATTACATTTGGAGCCTGAAACTGAAGACGATATTGCGCCATACTTTAGTTTACTATAGGTATCTAAAGCCAGTTATGGGAGATTGAGAAAAAGTGCAGCTGCACTCTGTATTGCCACCAGTTTTTCACTTAGTTCAGGCTATCCTTGAATTCTCCACTTCATCCAAATAAGACATCAATTAACTCTCTCTTCTTCTCTACGATTGTAGTATAGATGAAATTTCGTCCTGAATAATTAATTTATTATGACCATGACAGACCAACGGAATTAGGCGAAAGTTATAGCAATCTAAATAACGTTTTAAAGAAGTCGTGTTCATCGTAAGGTTAAAATTTGACCTTGTCCTATGCACGACCGTCTCGTGTATGTCAACGTGACTAAAGGGATGAATGCAGGGGATTCGTATAATAGATATAGACTATTGATCAGAATATAACAGTATCAACATTTTAATGAACTATTTAGCTGTAACACTTGCCAAAACTAATGACTTATTGTTACAATGTATAAAGTGTAATGTGTATGCCACACATACTTTTATTGGCGACAACAAAGCATTCAGTTTTCGCAATACATACCTACGTACATGTCCTATAGTCGTATCATTTTGTTAAAGTGCGCAATAACAAATTTAATTGCAAACTGTTTTGACTGATTTATCTGTGTGCGTACTTACTTTTTTTAACACACACACACTAACAAAATCTAGGTTACTTTTGATGCAAAAAATAAGAACGCCGGAAAAAACACCTCTTAATCTTTAGTTGGTCTTTGATTTAATCAAGTCAAACACTAGCCGACGGAACACAATAATTCAACAAAATTTCTAATTTAACGATTTCTCTTAATTTTTTTTATGCCAGAATCATACAATGTTGTCATCTACGAACGTTTTAAAGGTAGCTAATATCTACAGCACCATGTGTATTAAATAGTTTCAAAGCTATTATTTTATAAGGTAGTGCGACTGGCGAAGGTGAACACTTTTTCAATTTGAGTTAATACACTCTATTTTATTTTTATTTATTAGGATCTCGGTCTCGATCTCGATCTATCGGTCATCTCATCTCTATCGGCCTGTATCGATCCACTGCTGAACATAGGTCGATCCCAATTTACGTCACAACACTCGATCCTCTGCCTTCCGCATCCACTCATATCTATCTCTAGATCTAGTTAAATATTTGGGGATCACGTGTAATTTTCCCCCAACCAAAATGAGTTCAAGAATGCTAAAAAGGAAGATAAATGGGTAATCGCAATAGATGCGCGGGAGTATTCAGCGCGGGCGCGTGATTCAGTGGGTGCCGTTGACGCCTGACGTGGGCTGGGCCGCGTCACCGCACGTCACTATTGCACGACTGTCAGCATCGTCACTAATATATTTAGAACGGAATGTGGAAAAATCTTCAATACATGTTGCTGTTACGCCTCTAAATTTCCGGATAACTCTGGCAAGATTCCAGGGACTTTCTAAATTATAGACACCGGTATTTCATCGACTTAACCTGATAGTAAATGTTTTTGACGAATGTAGAACTATTTATTACTCGGCATGTCTAACATGGCACCAAGAATGTGTAATAAAAAACATGCAAACTTAACGTACATAGGCTATCTGTTAATCAATGTACTGCCTCTGCCACACTTTTAAAAAATAAATTAGAATTTCGAATTCTGTGAATGAAGAGAGACTAGGCACTTTAGATCCATAGAATGGCTGAACCAATACACCGTTTATAGTGCCATGAGCGTACCATGAACGCAGGAACTGCTAATTTGGGATAATTTGCTTTCGGGGTGACTTGCCGACGGTAAATTAAATAGTTGTAAAATATTTAGGCCATGAGAGGTCTATTGGTGCAGACATCATCATAAAAAAAATATTAACTTACTATAATTTCTTCCAGCCATTCTCGTACAAATCGCGAAAGTTTATCAACATTCATTCTCTAAATGTCTTTCTCTGTTTAAATTTTAGCTTTTTATTGGAACTAGTCAAAGGCTAGACACAAGTAACACTTCCTCATTACATGTTACAAACAAACCTTAAGTACTTGTTCTTTTAGTAATTTGTACTTCGTTATAAATGTTGTCCATCGCAACTCAGTCCAAATTCTGTCAAAATATTTCACAATGACATCAATTTCGGTACTTGTTATGGCATGACTGTTACAGTCTGTTGACTGTTACAATCCCAGTAATGAGGAGGACTACACTTGGAAGTGCATTTTGTTTTTTAGATACAACTTGACATAATCGTTGGACGATCTATGGGAATAAGAATGTGTTTTATTTATGGAACCGGGCGTTTGAATGGATAATCGGCTATGCTATTCACCTGAACACCATTACGTATGCAGTCTAAATCGATTATTTTATTTTGCAGCAAACGTGAAATAAATTATTCATTTGGAACAGCAGAAACGTGGTTTGTCAATGAACTGGCTAAGTTTATGTGTTTGTAATCATATGGCACTTATTTCGAATACGTAATGCTGGTATAACAGTGTTTTTTAAATAAGACATCCATCGTTGTGGTTTTGCGAAGGATTCAATTTGGAAAAATTGAATTCTCAAAAACAGAACGCTATGGTAATAGAATAGTGAGAGATCCGTGCTTACTACGCTACGGCGATAAGAATATCAAATTCATCAGATCATCATATTGTATTATGAATAATAAAAACTTGCTTTAAAAAATGTATAGGTCTAACCAACTCAGGAAAAACAACTACAGAAATGCCGACAAGCTAGCGTTGACAAAGTTTGAGTCAGCAATTCGTAGGTATTGCTCATTTCCCTGTTACTTGTCGAGGTTAGTATATATTTTTTATACGCTAACCTCGACGTGTTTTGGTCAGTTCTAGTCAACAACAATATTGTTAGTACCTACCTTATTAAATAGCGCCTACCGATACAGAAATTGTACCTACCTAATCTAAAAATTGTAAACGTAAAATTTTATTAAAAACTTGTGTTACATATTTATACTCTTTTCCCATTAGGAGGGTTGACATTGTCTTGACATTTCTGAGAATGTAACTCTGCACATTTCACTATATGTAAATAGAAAAATAAACAATCTTATCTTATGGCAATAAATCGCCATTTGAAGATAATAAAGAATCCAAAATAATACAATCAAATTATTAAAATTGCCGTACCTACTCAAAATAATGAAGACTTATAAAAATATGAATAAAAGACTTATAAATTTACTTCAAATACCTAATCCCGGTTTACAAATACTCAGCTATTTGACACCTATCACTATGAAGTTCATATCTCAAAAAACTCTTTTGTTAAATAGTTTTACAAGTAACGGAGACTTTTTTTTAAAAATAATTACCTAATAGTAATATTAAAGCTGTACTAAAAATAGTAAAAAAAAAGAAATGCACTACAAAAGACTCTATTAAATTATATACCGTATTAAAAACAGAATATCGACGTCTCAAATGAGTCTTGACAAGCAGTCAGCTGCCTTATAATAATGCCAATTCTATGTCCTATTAGATACGTATGGTATGCTTGATGATATATTGTTTATGCGTGACGGTAACATTGTGGTGGGTAGCTGTCAGTTGTTGGCGCAGGCGCCGAGTCGGTACACTCGAATCAGGGTGGGGACACTGTCGTTTAAGTGACAGATCAGTAATTGAAGAGTCGGCATCTGTTTTTTGTTTCCGAAAATATTTAGTCACCTTCAAGTTCAATAGATGGCGTTACCATTTTGAATAAAATTTTAGGTTTTATTTTGTTTTAAGAAATTAATAAAACAGTGCGTTTTTATTTGTTTTATCAAATAATGGTCTTTAAAATGCTTTATCTTATAATAATGTTGTTTGTCACTACTAAATAATACTGGCCTCTATAGTAAGTGTCCAGTTTGTTTATGGTACTTGAAAAAAGTTATCATTTGACAACTGTCAAACAAGCCATCACAGAATTGGAAGTTTTATGCATTGGTGTATTATTTAAATTAATTTCATATGCGATAATTTCAAAAGCCCTGAGCTATCAGTTATTTGAATAATATATGTGTTATCTTGGATTTTCGTGTTTGTTGTTCCATTTCATAATTGTGGCTGTGATAAGTTCGTACAAGTGCGTTGAATACGCCCCGTGTTATATACAATTAAATCTATAGATTTAATTTTATCTTGCAACGGACATTTTATTGTTTAAAATATGGCCTTGTATAATGTCGCGTTAGAATAAATATCTAGACTTTGTGCTTTTGTTAGAAAACCTAGTTGTAAGTAGGTAGGTACATAATAAATATTATATTAATATAACAACTCATCTTTTCTTATAATTTCCTACCACAAATAACTGAATCATCGATCAGCAACAAGGTTGTTTATTAATCTCAACGATTCCATGACGTTTTAGCATTTTTCATGAGAGTCATTTTAAAGTTTGATATTCAATATAAAACTTAAAAAAATGAGAACATTTAAAACAATCGTTGAAATTAATAAAATGCTAATAAAACCTACAGATATGCCTAGCATACCATACCGCATAAATGATATTTCTGGAAACAAAATTCAGATGGCGCATTGTCGTCTGTCAAAATCAAAACGGTTTGCTTTTTTACACTGCAAGAGGGCTCTCTTTTTCCGTAGTATTAGTTTACTCTTTGACTCGAATGTAATTCGGGAACACTCAATGCTAGTCTATTATTGTCACTCTGTGTTATAATAACGTTGTTTACGACACCATTTCGCTAAGTTTACGATTGAAGAGTGCCTTCAGTCATGTTTGTTTCGATGATGATGCTTGCTGACGATTTATCGACCACATTACCGCTCATAATGAACTACGGTACAGCTTCCTCAATGAGATAATTGATGTATCCTCTTGCACTTATGTTTATTATCTCACATCTGCATTCAAAATTTCGAGAAATGTAATGACTATGCTTTCTATGAAATAACCTAGTTTACTAATTGGGTAGTTGACTACAATAAAAGTAAATTATTTAATACTAATCAGGTAATAGTTGATCTTAAAATGCTCTGAAAATAAGTGTTCTTTTACAATTTAACATGTTTTTTTTATTTAAAAGTAAGAAAACGAATACAAAAAGTAATAATTTGACGATAGGAACTTATGACGTCATAGGTTATTTCATTTCTATAGAGCTTGTCGTTTTGTCATTTCATAAAAAGATACTGATTTGACTTGACAGTCAACATCCCTATTCTTCTTCTTTTTCAATTGTCAAGGTTGTTTCTCCTAACCATTTTGTGTATTCTTGGATTAATTTCGCATTGAGCTACAACTTTCAATTAAAACGAAATGGTCGATATTTTCCTTTTACAATAATAATAATAATAATAAATATCTATCTTATCATTGGGAATCTCTTATCACATAATTTTATTTTAAATTTTTAGCCTTAATATCCCAGTACTTTGTTCTACATTAAAGCACATGGTCATTAAATTACACAGAATATTGCCAAAAACTCAAAATATTGTAATTTAATCAAAATATTTAGGCTAATAACACACTTTTCAAGAATAGAAATGCTCTGGTGGTTAGTTCATCGACTTTGAGGGGTCATTAAATGGTGGTGGTAACACGTTTCGTCTCGTTGGTTTCATGTTGAGACATGTTCGAAGCAATAACAGGCTTAAACAATCCAATGTTAGGTGAGCATCCGGTTAGGAAATGTTTAACGAAATGCGTAAGTGTGATAAGATTGAAAAATACAGAACTGCAACAGTTTTAGCACAAAGTGGACAATGTACTTTACCAATGTTAATTTTTTTTACGTGTATCAAAATCCCCACGGATCCCAACCCGTCGAGAGCACGACAGGTGGGTATGTCGGACTCGAACCGACTAAAAAATCACACCTTGTTACGTCTTGTAGGCCCATGGCATTATCTTTGCCCATGGCCAGATATGATGGTGTCCCTTACGGAATACCTTCACCTCCGGTAGACCTTAGCCAAGTATATCGCCCCATCCATTGCTTTAATTAGCTGCTTTGTTTCGTCGGTCGCGAATGGCGTCTCTAGTTGGAAACGACAAGCTGCCCTACCCGTCGCTCTCAAGCCAACGATCAAGGGGACGGAGATCGTTTTCTGCCCTTTGTCGAGCTGTACGGCTTCCGCGGGATGAAACAATGCTGGTCCTCTCCCTTTCTCTTTCCGCAGTCTCTTTTTTTGCTATCACTTCCTCGCAGAAAGCCGCAAAGGATTAAACTTTGAATTGACCAACATCAATATAATGTGATGAAAAATGTATTCATTGACATCTTAACTCAACCAACCGTAATAAAACTTGCTACCTTGTATGCAAAATTTTGTACTACATTTTATCACAAGAACCAAAATACAATACTTATATGATTTGCGAAATCAAACCCATGGATCGAATATAATAATAAGTTATCATTTTAAGTTGTAGGT
Organism: Herminia tarsipennalis; assembly: GCA_945859575.2. NCBI lineage: Eukaryota > Metazoa > Arthropoda > Insecta > Lepidoptera > Erebidae > Herminia > Herminia tarsipennalis. The sequence goes on along the minus strand of OX243842.2, from coordinate 10,164,888 downwards.
ACCAAAATATCAAGGACTTAATTCGTTTTCTACAGCAACAATTGGCATGGAAATGTTAATTTGAAAGTCTTAGAAAATGAATCATATGCATTACATCATGAATGGATAATTCATTGGAATTATAATGGTAATGTGCATTATCAGTTGGTATGAGATCACGCCCAGCTATTAGATTCATAAATATGTGTCATCTGACTTCCGTAATGATCATTGCGTTTTAACCGTGTAGCCACGAGCTCAGAAACTCGGAGATATTCAAGACGTGCTCCATAATTGCTTCAGTTATAATGTTGTAATCAAATAAATTCTTGTGCTCTAGGCGTTACAGAGAAATTACCGCCAGTTACTGACCGTGCACTCGATAAATAACAGTGTTGGTGTTAGATGCTGTTAGTAAGAAGTAAATTGAAAATTGCAAGCATTAATTTAGTCTTGTTTATTAGCTATAATATCAATAGACAGATATAAAATGAAAATAGTAAAGAAACACTAACACTACACAACTACACAAAATAGTAAATTTTTGTTAAAGAATTTGAAGGTCTACCAAAAATTTAAAACGGGAAATGTAAATTTGACTATCACTTACGAATTAGCGTGAATAAGTTTCTTTGTAATTCGACTTACAAATCAGGGTCATCATAGATCATTAACAGGTTTGCAATTCATTATTCAAAACATGTATCTGTCTAAAAGTAAAGGATAGAATGAAAGCAGAATTGTTAATACAATCATAATATATAAAACACAAAAAACGTTTCTACCTATATCCGTTAAAGACTTTGTAACCATCAGTGTTATTAGAAAGGAAATAATGCGAAGATGGCTTAAGACCACTAAAACAATTTAAAAAATAATAATGAATAAACATTTGACAAACTTTGTAGCGTAGTAGCACACGCCGGTATCCTCTTTAGATAATAATAAAACAGGAGATAGAGCACAAAGGGAATCTTGCTTAAATTGCGCAATACACCTTCCTTATTGAAGACCACAGTTAAACTACTTGGTAACTATGAAAATTGCTGCAATTCATCGCGATTAACGAGTCCAAAATACCGAGAGTTTGTGCAATCCGTGTACCTACAATAAATACTTGACACTGGCAAAATTAGCTGAAAAAACGGCTAGACTACCATTAACTCAAAAATTAGAAATATAACTAGAAAGACATGTTTTTGCACATGAGTAATGTACTCGTATCTTCTCAGAGAAGGTGCAGTGACGAACAAGTCAATCCAGTGAATGTAGAGTCCACATTTTGTTATCCTCACAATAACTTATCTTAAACAATTTGATTATAAATATGCAAGTGACATCCCTGGTGTTGCAAGCGTCTCTATCAACTGTAACCCCTTGCCAGGCTTATGATTGACTGAGACCTAAGCCCCTGATGAAAGAATAATAAGCACTATAAATACTATAAGTATCATATGGACTATAAAGTTCAATTTACCTACCTAAGGGCTAATGATAAAACATTATCCTTAAAGATTTTTTTCTAAGCTATTACATTAATCGGTAATTGAACCGATTATTGTAATAGGTTTTCTATTAATCTGTTTAATCAGATTAGCGAAGCAGTTAGTGGTACGAAGATTAGTCTATTAATTTTTTAAATCAGTTATAAAAAATCAACATAAATAAGCCAGCTACAGTAAACCGATCTGAAGATGATAAGAATATAAGAATGCTTGGTTACCTAGTATGCGAGTATTTCAAGTAATTAGCCTTTTTTATGAGGACGTGTTGGCACGCTCGCCGTGCGCCAACGTCGTGTGTCGAGTTGCGCTGGCGTTCCCTCAGGAATGCTGATCAAACTAGTTTAACAGCTGTGCAGTGATGTAACGATAACCGTTGTTATCTGTTATTTTTGTCACCGTACGTCATGAAGAACTGTCTGATAAATATTTCTTTACAAATATTCCACAACAAGCAGGTGTGGGTAACGTCAAACTATTATTTAATCTGTAGTAATGTATCATATCGTTCAGCGACCTAAATCAACTAAAATGTTAATTTTAATGATATCGTATCCAGCACACAGGTATAGTTTTATGTAGGATTCATATGATTAGTCATTTACACTATGTTTAAGTTTGTGTGCAAAATAAATTCCATTAGATAAATATTATTAAACTCTAAATAAAAAGTAATATTATTAAATGACCTTCGTTAAAAAAATAGCACTTTCCATTGAATAATGCAAGGCTAAATGTTATATTTGTAAAAATAGCCTGCGATAAATCTATATCAGAAGTGTATGATCATAACAAATTGCTTTACGTAAATTAGACAAGGCATTTAAGGCATCTATCTGGCGTTATGCTACTTATTAAAGTATGTCTAATGAGCCAATGATCAGTAATAATTTTAATCAGCCGATAAAAACAAGTGACCACGTATTAATTTCAAGTACCAATGCACTTACGTAGGCCTTATCTTAAACATATTTGTTATAAGTTATTCAAAAAGCTACTATCTCAGAAAATATCTGATTAGGTTATAACTCAGTATTTTTTTTGATAATGTGAACATTGTTTCCGACGTTAATAGAGGCGTACACAGTCGTTGTCGGAACACCGGCCCACAGCAGCAGCTGACGTTGACGTAACTCGTGACACACTATTATCGGCTCGTTGACACAGCGATAACCCACACACTTACACTTTGTTGATGTATTTGTGTGTAGGTATACACCATGTCGTAGTAGGTGTGTGCGCCCGCGCCGTCATTCAACAACACGAAATAGTCATCATCATTCGAAATAAACGTGTAGGCCCCAAGAATGATGATTTCTTTGATATTTGCCGGAGGAAAATCAAGTTAATTATATTTTTGGTTGAGTTCACACCTTAATGCAGTTATTTGAGCAAGATTGAGGGTTACAACAGAACCTTTATCATGTTATCTTTTTGTATTTATTGAAAATTTAAAAAAGCTATATCTGTAGAAATTATTGAGAATCTATAAGATAATTATGAATTATCTTGCTACGTGACATTTTATGTATCTCGTTATAGGTAGTTAAAACTTCAAGCTTGGATTGAAATCGGGATGTATTTTTACTGCGTAGGTACTTTAACCCGAACTACCTAGATTCTACTGAGAAAGCTGTTGTCCGGATTCGACCCAGTAATATTTAGTAAAAAAAACGTGGCACAATCTGTATCCTTTCTAGATATACCTATAACTATAGATATGGGTGTTAAACAATTAAATTGAGTGCAAAAAAAGATCAGTGAAATTTGACGCTTGATAATTTTAATAACATTGACACTTGAAATTGACTGACTGACTGACATTTATAAGTTTTATACATTGACGTAAAGACCCGGACCGCGCCATCCCTTTCAATTGTAAAGTTTATAATGTATGCAAAGCGTGAAAGAGAGAAAAAACTCGTGCGGCCCTGTCTCTTTGACAGGTATTGTCCACAAAGTAGAGTTGTCTCTTTCTAGAGAGTGGTCAATTTTGTAAGGTTATGGCGCTGTCCAGGTCTATACTGACGTATAATAAATCTCTATCTCCATGAATAAATGTGTTAACCTTTTTTTATAATAGACGACTCGCGCAGTAGGGTACAAGCCTGTATCGAGGAGGACTTTACAAACATACAAGCCACGGACACACCCAGACTCGGAACAACAATTTGTGGATCACACAAAGTGGTGCCCCGTGTGGGAATCGAACCCACGATCTTTTGCGTAGTAGTCGACACACTCTTGTCATCGTTTAAAATCCACCTACGCTTACATAAAATGTAATAATTATAGAGCAAGCCTTAGGTGTTAATGTGGCAGTAGGCGGCAACATAGACACTTCGATTCATAATTGGACAGGTTTTTTGATGTTTTAAATTCACCAACAAATTGAGATACGAGAGCAGTATATAACCTGCCAGATCCTGAGCAATACGGTAACCTATCTACTCAATCGTTCTTATACCTTTGAGCGTATTGAGATAGTATCTAATTGAAAGGGGGAGAGTATGAGTACCTAGTATATATTTAAAGACAGATTCATTGGTCTCTTTCTACCCTTTCAGAACAGTTGTCCAGATGTCGTACAAGGAGATAGATGGTCCCCAAAAATATTTTGACTCCAATACAGTGGACGCTATATATTTTTTTAAAGATAACTAACTATATGGGATTGACTCCCACATTACTAGAAATCTTGTTAACCTCTCCAGCTAAGCTCAAAGGCTTGTGTTAGAAGTGGGTTCACGTCGGTAGTATAATGGGTAGGATTCGAACCCGCGACTATGACGACTATGACAGCGAACTCGCCTCTCTCTGCATTTATTTTGTCTTGCTGTGGTCGGCTTCCAAAAGAACTAGGTTAGTAACCACTCTTTTGAGTAATTAAGCTGGTCTACATCTGAACATAAGCGTCTTAGTCTTAATTCTCACCGTGATTCTATCTACCGTTTAATAACCAGGCAATCATTATCAGCTTCTGTGAATAGTTTATCCATTAAAAGTAACTCTTTTTGTCTTGAGCATTTCACCATTACATAGCTTTTTTGATAAAATTTCCACTAAACGTAACTTCTCAAAATTTCCACCTACATAAACAAAACCTAACATATCCTTCTCCCGTAATCTATGAATCGAATAATACTACACACAGATCAAATACACGCGATTTTCTTGAATAATACATTATTCAGTTTAAGCTGAATGTTGTGGTTACGATGAGTCAAACATCTAGTAAACATACAAGTACACTCATTGAAATATCCCATGCAAATTTTAAAAGGATAATTCGTGTTTCTTTACAATTTATATCTTAGTTATGAATAAACTACTCCTGGGCTAAGACCACCCTCTTTAGAGCGAAAGCCTCCCCTTTCTTCTCCATCTCTCTTTATCTCCATCACTATCAAAGGGTCCAAGTATCAATTTACTAAAAGAATGTAAACTTGGACCCTTTGACCGCCTAGTTGGTGTCTGTTTGCAATATAATATGTTCGTAAACTTTCGCAATTTGTACATATTTGTACTTTCGCGATTAATAGCCTTAAAATAAAATATTTACGCGATTAAGACCCCTAGCTTATAAAATTGTATAAGGTGTCTGTTTGTTCGATTGACATATTTTTATTCTCGTTCGCAGAAGTTTCCTTCATTTTATTTCAAATATCAAAATTTATAATTTTAGAATACAACTATAAGGGTTAGAAACTTGAAATTCGCACAGGGGTTCCTTTTATAACATACGGGAGCACTAATAAAGGATTTTTGAAAATTCACGCCCTAAAGCGGTAAAACGGGGTTGCAAAGTTAGTAAAAAAGTAAACTTTGCTGTTAAAATATTTTGATAACAATCTGGCATAAAAGCGGGCTAAGCCGCGGGCATAAGCTAGTCTATACTAATATTATAAAGCTACTATTGAGATCAGTGGTTAATCTTATTTTTAGATTATTTATACCTGCGATTTCGTAAGTTTGTTTAGCCCCTTAAGATTCGTGTTTACAGATTTTATATCCCTGGTCTATAAAATAAGCTACTCTCAAGTTCTCTAGGTCCAAGGGTTACGGCTGGGTATTGAAGAATGAGTCAGGACTATATCAATTTTATATATAAAATTGAGGCCATGTTATTAAAATTGTTTACGCTAAGAACACATGGAAATACCCTAGGGACTCCCAGCTGGAATACCCAGCTACTCATCGGCGCTCTATAAAGTGTTCTTATATCTATTGTTTAATAAGAACTAGAAAGGCTTTAAAGGTGATCCAAGAAGAGATGAATGGACTGTGTGAAAGATGACATGGCGAGAAAGGGGGACGTTTATGAAGTGTCTGGAGGCAAAATATATATTGTACCGAATCCAAATAATTGAAATAAAGAGCTATGAAAGAGATATGAGCTAATGAGAATAGGATTAAAATTATAAAGTAAGTATTAGTAGCCCACTCCGGTTTCGCACGGAATTTTCCTCAGTTTTCGTAAGGACCTCAATTTTTTTTAGAATAAAATATTGCCTATGTTAATTCCCGATAATTCAGCATTCTATAAATGAAAGATTTTTTGAAATCTGTCCATTAGTTTTTGAATTTATTTGTTACATACAAAAATACAAATCTTTCCTCTTTATAATATTAGTAGGTATAGATACCTATAGATAATTATTAAAAAGTTTCAGATGTGTTTTTTAATAGCTCAGAGGGTTATTAATTCTGTAAGTATATTCTACAGATCGTTTAAAAGGAATGTAGTCAGACCCATTAACAAGTTCACAAAGAAAAGCAGTTAAGTACTAAAATCACATGTAACACGCAGGTGACATCACGCAAGTATTTGGCTATGGCCGTAACCATTAAAGTCACTCTTGACTGCGTCCGCGCACAGCACACCATCAGCACTGCCCCCCTCACCTCCTGCCTATGTCCCCGCTCTTACCTCCAACACACGAATTATTCATAAGGGAACATTAATTGTAGAATAGTTATAGCCTAATTAAAATCTAAACAAAACACAATTTACGAGACGGAGCTGTTTTATAAACCTCTGTCATCTATTCTATGAGTTGTTCACGGTTCTTACGCCTTGCGTTTTTAATTTTTAATTGTACCATAAATACATGATAATGTAGAAACGAAAGTTGAATAAGTAACGCTATGATATTTACCATATCTCCTAATTAAGTTATTTTAGTGAATATATTTAATAATACCTATAGGTGTAAATATTTTTTTTATAATATTGATTTTCATAAATTACACAAGTAAAACATGAAAATATTTGGAAAACCAGTAGATAACAGGTCTTTTAAGATTACTGCTTATTTAAAGGTTGTCCATTTTTAAATTAGGTTTGTGCGAAAACAGAATATTGATAGCCAGGCCACAGAATATTGAAGAAGAATATGTTTTTGTAGCCAACCTAATACAAAAAGTATTGTACGTAAATTGAGTTACATTTTATTTCGTTTAAAATGATAAAATATGTTAATTGTTCGTATTATCTTAAACTTTCACGCGGTATTGGAATATTGGTATTAGAAATAATTGTCACTTTAAAATGTTCGATTCAATCGGTTCTAAAAATAATATATTTTATTTTCCATTGTTTCAGATTGCTACAAATGGCCTTTTCCGAGAAGAAGCCCTATCCTTTGCTCAGTGTGGTACGCAAGTGGTAGGTACATATGTAAGAATACAGACAGGCATCATCAGTTGGATATTTCAATAAACAACACAGTAAAAATGACATCATTATTATAAAAGAACTTTAAGATTAAAATTTGAAGCCAAAATAGTTATATGCTTAATATTTCTTTGTTATAAATTCTACCTTTACATGTACCTAGGTAATGTCTTTAATACCTATATTAAGTTAAAAAGAGACTGCAAAAGCAGAAACTTACTAAACTTACATTTTAGAACATTTTTCTGTTGAAAAACTGACGTAAATTATGTTTTATTTCAAGCGTATTAAATACTCTTACCTACCTATATAAAACTAGTCCATAATTTGTAGATAATATTTACAGGAAAACGCTTTTACAATTTTGGCGAAATTAAAGGTAGGTATAGGAGGTATAAAGGGAATATTAGTACTTATTTATGTGTCTGCTTAGGAAGTGATATCAAAATTGTATATTTGAGAATGTTTTTATCTTCTTCTTTTCGAGGCGTAGGATATTCAGACGATTTCTTAGCATATTTCTGTATAGTTACAGTATGTAACTGTACAAATATTCGGTTACCTATAGGCTCTACACAAAGCTGTGAAAACGTCCAGTTCGCCGCAATTTTGACAATTCAAAGAAAGTCGAAAGAGCGGTGAGCACAGTGCTTAAAATACATCGTTCACGATCAGAATTATAATCAAGAAGACGGACGGAAGGACGCACTCCTTGTTGAGGTTACCCAGCACATTCTGAGAAGTAATAGAACGAAGTTACGAGCACCAGACACGCCGTGCAACTTCACAAAGCGAATTGTTAACAGAAATGTTGACACATACAATGTACATATTTATTTTAGAATGACGCATCTGTTTATTTATTTTTATTTTTTGTCTGGCAATACTTTGGAATTAATGTAGTGTGCCCATAAAGTTTCTCTAAGAAAAACTTATAAAATATATATGTAAAACTATAATAATAATAAAACTTATCTAAATAGATAGATTTACAACATTTTCTTTGGTATTTAGCAAGTTCCTATATTACAAAAGAAAAGTCATAGTCAACTTTCTATCTAATGAAATTCAAGTGACCTTTGTGCTTATTTACGACTACAACTACCGACCATTAATTAAACAGGCCACACAGAGAGAATAATATGATACACGCTTTAAAGGCAATCTATGCCAGCCTTATAATTCGCAAATGAGTGTCTTCGAACGATAAGTAATCGACCAAATGCGATATTATTTGTCAAAACGGTGACTGCCTACTGCGCCCGCGCCGCCACGTGATTCATAATTCCCGGATGCACGCTCAATAAATATTCATTAATGATTTAGTCAAAGAAACGATAAGCAATGAAAACAAGTTGGTAATGTGCTAGTACCAGTTTAATATTGTTCAGTACCTACTTCAAATTATGAAAGGGAAGATTTGGATGGCTCACATAAAGTAAACCTACCTAGGTGTTACTAAGGAAACTATCTATTTGGTGATCAAAGTAATATTTACACTGATTCAAAATAAATAGTAGAAAAAGACCTACAAGAGAAAAAAGTCAAAGAAAGGTAGAAAAATTTGAGATTTAGTAACATAGCCCCTGATAGATGGTTCGATTTCGGCCCCGGTTTGGCATACGGAAGTCTCGGGTTCGTACCCTGTGCTTCAAATTTTTCTATCTTATTAAAATGAAATTATTGTATCAAACAAGTCAAAGATTTTTATATAATAATACAATACAATAAAGTTTACTCATCTATATTATTATTTTAAAGATTTAAAGAGAAAAATGTTTACGAAACTACTGTGACTTAAAATAGCTAAACTTAAATACAGTCTAATTATACAATTAGACTGCCTTTTAATCACTCGGAAACAGTAGTGAGGTACTAAAAATAGAAAACAACGTTGATAAAATGAAGTAAACGTAAAAGCGAACATTAAATTAAACGAGTTGGTTGTTATCCCAACTAATCGTAGTTCATAATAATAAAAATCTACTAAAAATCTAACTAAGTATAAGTTCAACTCAAAAATAAACGAAAAGAAAAAGTAAAAATACAATCTCCGCCAACTAAAAATCAAGGAGATCCAAATTTAAGAAATGTATTTACCATTATTATATACGTCAAAATACTTACTGCAAAAAAGTCATTGCAAAGTTTAACCGTGTCTACTTATAGCTAGTTACATTCAAATAAAATCATAGTTGAATGTCAATAAGATGTCCACCGGCATCATTCAACGTTCTCCAATGGAACGAGCGAGGGTCAACTGAGCCGAGATGTGATAAAAACTGGCGTAAAATATAATGGCGGTGCCGACTAGGTATTGTGATGACGCGTACCATTGCAGGGTGAATGACACCTGACTCACGTCCTGCGCACACCAACCAGAAGACACTCGCTGTAGTAGCGAAATAATATTTGAAACACGCAGCTACCATATTTGAGAACAATATTTAGGAGCACATAAGTGCTCCTGAATATTATGTTCAAATATAGTAACTGCGCGTTTAGAAAATTAATTATTCCAAATTTTCTTTGTATAAATATACAAAGAAAATTTGAATCAGTTAATTTTCTTGAGTTGGTAAGTCAATCGTCGCCCCGAGCTTCGAATCTGATCGGCTATAGCCCGTTTTAATTATTTGTAATCAGACGACAGGCTGGTTATTTCCCTATAAAATAATGTTTTTGTGGTCTTCGTAAACTAAAAATCAAGGGTGTGTTTTAAATAGGTATATTATGTAAAAACAGTTACAAGATCTTTTAAGTAAGCCATTTAAGCAATGAATACCTATTCAAACAAATAAATATATATTTTAAAACAAGTTAACTTGAACAATTTGAATTTAGAATAAATTATTCTCTATTTCTAGATCTTTTTGACGTTCAATCTCAAATGATAATCGTCCATGCACACCAACTTATAATAAATTTAGTTACCTAACTATAAAAATAAATAGGTACATACCTAATGTTATTAAAAACTCACAGACAAACTCAATAATTAATCAATCTAGGTGTAGATAAATACGACAGACGATAACCTTTGATTACCTATCGGTTAAATGGCAGTATCATAACCATAAATACTAGAAATCGCACAATTTTCCACCGCAATTAATAAGGTGTTCTCGGAAATGAACTACATAAAATACATTGATCACAACTAATCACAAGTCGACCTCATTTGCAGACACTTTCTGTCAACATTACGACTGTGCGAACCGTGATAATTAACAGATAAATTTATATGAGGAAAATAGATCCATTTATAAATGTGTCGTAGTTGAGATTTCTGAGATGAGTTCCGAAATGAGTCAGAGGTACGAGTAAATAGACAATTTGCAAAATGTAAACGGAAATTACAACTTTTAACAAAAACGTCCACAAACAACGACAACTAGAGGGCTAATCCAGTACGTGATTTATATTAATTAAAACCTTGCCTTGGTGATGACTAAAAGACTGAGAGAACTGATAAACAAACAAACTACAAAATTTTATCGTCCCAGCATTTGCCATAAAAATAAAACCAATTAATTGAATATAAATTGTAATATTATCATTAGGTACTATAATAACAGTGTGTATTACGAAAGTGATCTACGAGTTTAGGTAGGCAAATCATGCGCATTTTATACTCAATTTAGAACCCCATAAACAATCCCATCGAACCATATAAAACACTACTTGATCATTACGTCGGTTCATTCATAGTCTCTATAAGCATTAGGTCATGATCGAATGATCTAACGAGCTATAGACTTAATCATGGTATTTTTTTTTAAACTATGATAATTACAAACAACTTTCTACAACCCTTAACTTAATCGCTCAGTGGTTATAACTCTAATGTTATTATTATTATAAATTTTTATCCAATTACGTATGAATTAATTAACAAATTAAAATGAAATTTGATGCAACGAACCTAATTATATTAATAGAATGTCAATATTTATTTATGGTGATAAAAACGGTTACAAAATCCAATTACATTAATCAGCATATGTATTAAAAATAATGCCCCGTAAATATCATAATATTTTTCCTATCGAGCCATTTTTTACATAGAACATATTACAGAACTTATTTTTTTTAAATTAAGATGATATGAAACACAATAATCTCGAAGTGCATGACTTAATGGGGTGTACAGGATATTAACATACTTCAGGGGATTTGAAAAATGTTTATAATTACGAGTGATCAATCACGATTTCAACAAAAACTGGTCCTATAAAATTGGAAACGATTCACCAAAAAGATTGCTTTAATTAGGGCCCTAATCACAAACCCACATCATAAACCCGAACTCTGGGTTGCACCCAAACTATATAAGGTAGGGTATCGAAGTCTGTGTCCGTCGCCATAAATCTGTCTTATAAAAAACTGCAGATTTAGATATAGGTACACTGTAAACACGGTTTGCTTCATGACTTTTTTAACGACCTCCTGCGCTGGGGAATAATATCGCGAGATTTTATAGGCCGGTATCCTAGGAGATTCCCTGTCACAGACTCAGCGAAGCTGACCAGACGCGGTAAAAATACCTCATATAAATCTTAACATTTATGATATACAGTTTAATTCTTAAATATATTTTAATGTAGTCCGGTCAAAATACTAAATATCTGGATGGATGTCCAGAGGTAGTAGAGAGAGATAGACATAAATAAGGTACCTACTTCTTTGAAGTCTGTTAAGCCAATTATTTTGACTTCAAGTAGGTATTTAATAGCGTGGATACTATTCTTATAGATACGATCTTCATAGGTACTCCTCACGTGGAGTATAAATGATGATTTGCTCAGTGGATTTAAGTTCAATCCGCTGAACAAATCCACTAATGGATCTGTTTCCATTTTTTGTCCCACTCTATCCAATGGCTTATTTTCCACTCATTTTTGTGGTACGTTATGGTATATTTAATTCATATATTTTGTAAAATTAACTTGTTTCTTTATGTGATATTCTTTTGTTTTTGCCGATGTTAATTTGTTTTTACCGATGTTCATTTGTTTTTACCAATTTTCCATTTGTTTAAAAAAAGAGGTGCATTTTCTATTAGATAAATAGTTTATTCAATTAGGGTTTGAGTAAAAACAGTGGATTGAAGTGGAATACTAAGTTTACATTTGATCAATTCATTCTGCAATAATTTGATTTGAGAGTCAGCCTTTACGTCATTAACAAGCAATTTATGAATGGTCCTAAAAATTGCGACAGTGAATAATAATATTTTCCTGCAAGTATTTCTTTTCAAAAAGGCACGTTGTTTTCATAATATAATACGCAAATGGCGCAGGCATGTCTATTGTGTCTTTTATTATAAAAATATAGAAGAATCTCACTAACATTCACGCTATGTGGGTTTATATAACGTCTGTCGGTCAGGCAACCCTTTTACCATACCATTCTAGTTCATACTAGTTTGGTAGGTTGAAGAACTATGATTTCTCGTGTCAAAAACCTTTCTGGAGTTATAAAAATAGTGGCGAACTGAGCTGTCATTTTCTCGCCGCATTTAAAGTACAACATCTTTTATATCAAATCTATATAGATATCGAGTTCTTTTGCAGTTTAAATCCTTATTTATATAAATTAGAAGAGATTTTAAACACATTTAAAGTAACGAATGTTTTGTTTTTATTCCATTTTCAAAATCAAATAGAAGAGGACCAAACATTCGCTCGATAAAATGTGTTTGAAACCTCTTCTTATTTATTATGAATAAGGTGGAAAGCGTAAACACTTGACACTCGCAGAAATTGGCAAAAATCTTTGGCGCCATCGACTCCAAAATAATAAGAAAAAATCGTAAAAATAATATAGACTCTAAGTCCATAATAATATCATATTATCTGTTGTTGTCAATTATTTCGGTCTCACTCCTGACCAAAGACATCTCTTATGCACTTTCAAACTTTTCCGTCTGGCTCCTCTTATTTTTTATAATATTATTTTTTAATTGTCCTCCCGTTATTTTGCTCGAAAGTGTAGACCGTAAATAGTTCGTAAAATTAAAGTTACCTACCCAACATCATACATAAATACTGAGTTTAATACAAACAGAGCTTTATTGTATAGTATTAACATTAACATAATTTCTTAATACATTCCTTAACATTAACTCCTATCACTGCCGTTAATAGGTTGCGTTGCTACGCCGTAGCACCAATACTACGAGCGTCTACGAAAACAGGAATAAGGACCTTAATTTTTATTTAATAGGTATTCACTATATTATCGTTTCCTAATGTGTTTACTAATTATTAATAACTATTAGACAGTTTCCAATCTCTGTTTATGTAATTCGGTTATTAAATAAACCATTATTTGAACTATAATAATATCCAGAAAATGTAGAAAGGATAAAGAGATACCAGAGTCTAAATTTATTTTTAATATATTTCACAGTATAGGTATAACTTTTCAGGTTTAATTTAGGTTCTGGTACAAAATATAATACTCGGACAGTATATGTTGTAATATAAATAGGTATAGGATATAAAAAGTCAAAATACGCAATTAAAAAAAACTTTATGACCTATTCTCACACATACTAAATATACAAAAAAAAACATTAAAATCGATGGAGCCATTTCGGAGGAATTCTTCCACAAACACCTTGAAACTAAATTTTTATTTATTGTCAATTTGTCTAGTGAATATTGTAATGTTGACAACGGATCTAAAATTCAACCACTAAATATTAAGGACAAAACCACGTATATACCTAGACATACTTAGTAAGCTGTAAATAGAACAAAGAGAGATAAAATATACCGACTTATTTTCCGGAATATATTTATAAAATGTCGTAAGTAGAAATAGCAGTATACTTTACGTTTTATCGTGTCTCTTAAGTTTTAACAAGTTAAATAGGTACCAATCTATCTTCTACTATAGATGTTAACACACTGAATTTTATTTTACAAAATTCAATACATTTTACAAAGGCTAGAAGACTCTTTTCTTTCCCAAAGTAGGATCAAATAAAGTGAATTCAAGCTTAATCCATTCTCTGCCTCTGAGCAAAGGTAGATCCAAGATTGTTGTTTGGGGGGGGGGGGGCTTGAACCAGATAGGGCCGTTGTTGAACCACTCACACGAATGGAATGGGCAAATGGTGAATGATTTTGAGGGGCTTGAGCCCCCTAGCCCGCTATAAGATACTCACAGACATTGGATAGTAGTAGTAATGCCTTATTTTATAATTTTGCCCATGTAGATAAACATATCTAAAGTTGAATTCCCTTTTTGAACCAAAATGGTGGCAATTATCGAATCTCCGTCATTAGTAAAGGGTTATAAATAGAATCTATCCGATTAACAACGTAATTGATTAAATTCAAACTCATTTTCAGCAAATAAACTGCAGTTTATCCTCATAATGTACTAATATTATAAAGAGGTAAAGTTTGTGAGGTTATACGGAATAATCTCTGGATCTACTGAATCTATTTTGAAAATTCTTTTACCAATAGAAAGCCACATTATTTGTTAGTGTCATAAGCTCAACGAAGTAAGAACGGGACAGCTAATTCGTTAATAAATAGAAGGGGGAATACCTCACCTCTCAACAGTACAAAATATTACAGGTTTCAGTACCTAACAGTACTTTAACTAGCAGATATCTTGTCTTCTTCTATTATAATTTGAAAGTGGAATCAAAAACAAAGACAAAACATTCGCTAGTTAAAATGCTGTTACTAAAGTATTATGAATAAGGAGTTTAGTGTTTTATCTCACCGTGTAGCCTGGGAACCGCTCGAGCATGACCACATTAGCATTTATCTATTCATTTTAGACGCCAGACGGCTTCTTAAAGCCTATATAATCAAGTAAATGTAATGAGCGTTAATGTCTCGTTAGTTATAAAAAATCTACCAATATACTTATTTAGATTTTCTAGTACAGAAGTCATACATATTCCTACTAAAACTTATTAAATTTAACTACATCTACAAATAATAGCCTCTCTGAAAGTTATCTCTACCTAAATTACTCCGTTTGAAGTTCATTTTATACAGCAATTCCTAAGAATAACTTAGGTTTTAACATGAACAAAAGAACTTATTTAGTTAGTTATACTCGTACATGCCCGTATGTCATTCACAAGATTACGTCGAAAGGTCGTCACGCTGAAATTGTGGTGTTGCCGACGCGACAGCAGCGCCGCGGTGCGGCGAGCGAGCGACGTAGAGAGCGGTTCAGGCAAGTGGTTCCCGCCAAAACAGTCGCAGGCTGTGGCGCGAAGGCTCGTGATTGGTCGAGTCGGGCAGCGGCGGCGGCGCGCGCGCAAGGCCGCCGGTTTTCCCGCGAACAATGCCAAATGGTGCATTTGTCAAGGTGAGTTCGTTCACCGCCGACGCCGGGCGCCGCGCGCTCCTCCGGCGGACATTCGCCACAGCATTCGCTCGCTTCGCGCCGATCGAAGGTCGACGGAAGGCAGCCGAGCGCTTATTTCACTCTGCGCCGAATCTACATCCATTAGCATCCGCTCTTTAATACAGGTGAATAACTTGTTTTTTATTTTAAATATTTTTTTATTCGTTTGTTTTGAGTTATTTTAATAAAATATTCACACCTCAAGTGAACTGCATGTTTATATTAAATTGTATTTGATCTTCATGACACATGTGTTACGTATTCAATGTAATTATTATTTTAATTATGACCTACCTATTATTTAAATAATTATGTAAATGATCGAAGACTGAAGATTCATGAAGAAAGAAGAGCAGTATCAAGTGCTACGCCCGGACGAACTTCCCAGCTCGGCCGACATAAACGGGTCGGTGGGATCTTCGTCCGTTTGTATCGCTTATACGTTTTATCTACAGCCAACGTGGGATTTTGAAACTTGAAGGAGCATCAACAACATGGGCGCGTTGAAAAACCCGCATCGCTCATGTCACGTAGACTATGAAGAATTTCGGAACACGAATGAGCGGTTTTCTATACCATCTAATGGTTTTTTTCATCAGTTATTGCGTAACCAGCGTTTGATGACGTTGTATAATACCGCAATGAACTGTTGAATGGAATCAGAAACGGTATGTTTCAATTTTCATCGTTCCAAACTGAGTTCTCTGTGGGAGATAGTTTATTTCAAGTGATGTGTTCTGGTGTATTCACTTTAATTATTTTTAATTGCTATAATGTGTGTACATTAGCACGGACGTAAAATATAATTAAATAGTTAGTTAGATACAATCTCATCCATCAATATTTCTCTTTCTCTTTTAAGGTTGACTGGTAGATAATGCCTAAGGCATTCCGCCTTTGTACAAATTTTGCGTGCAAGAAGTTAAATAAATAAAAATATTGTTAAATAATGAAATGAATATATATTTTTTCACATTAAAATTTTTGTATAATATTATATAAATTCTGTGTGTCTATTATGGGCAAAAGCCTCCCCAAACTCATTCCATTTTTGCCTATATTTTGTTAGTGTTGCCCGCCGCTGTTATAAACCGCTTCAAGGAAAGACAAATTTGATGTTGAATTAATTCAGTAGATACAGGTGGCTGGAGCTGTCCGCAGCTCCTGTCAATTCCTGGGTGTACACTTAATTTTTTTTTGTAATGCATTTATTTATAGATTAAAATGAACCCAAAATTGTAAGAAAAGAGATTTTGAAGTGCTATTGTGTTCACGTTCACGGATCCAAGGGGGTTGTAACAGGGGCATTTGCCAAACCCCCTGAGACTCCCCCCCCCCCCTAAGGCGGTGGTGACTGGTGTATCAGTGTTGAATATTTAACGGTATAGACTTTTGGAAAAAGTTTAGTCTAGTATCGAGGATTTTGTCTGCATCCTCACTTAATAACTTTTTAAACTCTATCTCTTTTCTCTTATCTATTGTAAATTCTCACATCCATTGTACTTATTTTTAATTAGGCTTAAGTTCTTACCCCTGTGTTTTCTCCTACTTGTACTGTAAATTAGTTTTCTATTATCTGTCTTAGCCTTTATTTCCTTCATTATAGCTTTCTATCACTACTTAATCTTTCATTACATTACAGTTTATTTCATTTAACACTGGTACACCAGTCACCAAAGCCTTGGGGGGTAGGGGGGCGTGTACTCCCCTCCACTGAACGAAATTCTGGATCCGCGCCTGATTGTGTTGTTATAATCATTTGCTTGACCCGTTCAACAACACTTTATTGTAAATGTAACACCATATTGTAATGTTTGCGTACAAACTGGTGTACCTATGACATCATGATAATTGCAATATTTTCACATATTTTAAAAACATTACTTACTTATTATTATAAACTTCTATGTGATGTGTTAATCGTTACAATATGTTTTATTGGTCAGGCATGTTAATTATATTATAAAGAGTACTTAGCACATTGTAAGAGACGTACCTACACGTCTCGTCACCAGTACCAGTGACATTTGAGAAAATATAAAGCATTGCCTAAATGCCCTGGTACAAACAAACAAATTTGCTTATGTACTTTACATTTTAAAAAAAGCTAGCAACCATGAAACCTGATACATTATCTACATACTATTTTTTTAGGAGCAGACGTAAAAATCTATACTTCTTTACTAATATTATAAAGCTGAGGAGTTTGTTTGAACGCCGTAATCTCAGGAACAACTGGTCCGAATTGTAAAATTATTTTTCTGTTGGGTAGCCCATTTATCGAGGAAGGCTATAGGCTATATAACATTTCGTTACGTCCAATAGGAGCGGAGCAGCAATGGAAAATGTTGCAAAAACGGTGAAAATTTACGCAGATGAAGATGCGCGGGACAGGTAGTTGTTGAATATACAGAAAGAAAACTAAAATGCTTAATCAAAATAATGTACTTAATCACAGAGAAGTGATTTTAGATATTATCTATAATTTTTATGGCTCAAAGTTTGCATATTCTATGCAAATACCTCTTTTAATTAATACTTATACCTACCTATTCTGGAAAAATACACGGTTTTCCTGGGATAGTTGCGGACAATAGGTAATGAGCAATTATCGTCCCACAACAAAAACAAGCCCATTTTTTGAATTTGTTATTTGAGTTTATCGATAATTAAATTTCTCTGGAGAAAAGGTGCAAGGAAAATAAAGTTAAAATCTATGTATTTGGTATTGGAGACAATAAATCTGCCAAAAAATAATATAGGTACTACATCAATGTTGTATTCACAAGGAAGGGTTATGTTTTTTTCGCGCGAATCTTATATGTATGTTATAATCTTTATTAACTCTTATCTTTCAAACTACTAGACGGATTTATACAAATAGACGTCGTTGGATTCGGCTTGACCGCCCAAGTGTTCTTAGTTAGGTGACGTTTGGTAAAATCAAACATGGCGGCTGTAAAATGTTAAAAACAAGAGGTGTGAAAAAAAAGTTAATGAAAAAGAAAAGAATACTGTAATATGGGTACCAAATTAAAAGGCTCATTGTAAGGATTTCTAATTAATCATAATTATGACTGTAATACTAAAAAAGTTAGTTAGCAACCGTTCTTTTTTCAATTTTCGATGCTTTACAATAGCTGCGTTAAAAGTTAGTTATTACATACCTACCACAACCACTTTTTTTATTTGATCAAATAAAAAAATGGTTGCTTTAAAGTCGGTTTACGGACGATAATTAAGCATACGTGATAACGGCATAAGAAAACATTGATAACATTGTAATAAACAAACATTTAACAGCTTTGTCGCTGCAATCGCCGTTCGCCGTTACTTAGCAACCAGTCAACGGAACGTGAGCGGAGACGTCATACTTTTTTCATTTATATTTTCAACGTATATAATATCATGCAGTCAAAGATAAGTACTTTACTAAGTTTACCGATTCATTAACGGCTCCGACTGCATGATATTATACATATACGTAGGGATCTTGTTTCCATATTTTTTGAGCAGTTGGGTTTCTTTGATTTTTTACTTAAATTGTCTTTATTTTTAAACAAAAGCGAAAATTATATCACTTTTCTAAGAAGATTATAATCAAAATAGACTCAACCCTATATTTTTTTACTGAAGATGTTAGACGTCGATCTTTTATTGACCTTTCGAGGAGCCATCTTTCTCTTTTCCCCCTACTACTACTACTAGAGCCCATATTCTCTTTCTAAGTATAATTAGAAAGAGAATGTGAACTGTTTAGAGCAGACGACACGAAAAACGTTAGGCACACTTATGTAGATATTTTGAGTTTGATGAAGTTTTCAATCTATGCTTGTTGCATTTCCCTAAAGATAGTTTCATTCGCAAAGTAAGATAAAATGGTCAAATTAAATAAGTAGGTAATTAAATTTGTAGGTAATAAGATTCAAAAGGGATATTTTAGAAATCTTAACAACAAATAATTGTTACAAAATATAAATAAATAATAGTTACAAATATTTATGATAATTTATTTTTCCCCTGTTTCCCGAAATACAAGCTTCTACTAAGTTTAGGAAACAGTGACTGCATGTCTTGTACCGTACATTTATACGTAATCTAGCGCTTAAAATAAAAACAAAAATGATAACCTAGAAACAATAAACATTTACTTACCTTTTTTTTTAAAGATAACTAGCAATGTGGGATTGTGGTTCCACATTATTAGCAATCCGGTTAACCCCTCCAGCTAAGCTCTATGGCTTGTGTTAGGAGTGGGTTCACGTCGGTAGTATAATGGCCAGGATTCGAACCCACGACCTCACGATTGCGAGACCGATGCCTTAGCCATTATATATAGGCTACCGCCGCTTTTATTTTTTTATAATACTCCAAGTTTATAGTATAAAGATGAATAATGATAGGTCACTGTTCTGTGGTGTTTTCTCTAAATTCTCAAAAAATCAATAAACAAACAGCACTCGACAAATAAGGTGTAACGTGCATGCTGGACTGTGACTACAGGACCACACAAGAACAGAAAAAAAAAACGGGCCTTCCACCACTGCCGTACCTACTAAAAGTTAACTTTAAACCGTATTAAAGCTCTGTAACACTTCAAGCAATTAATCTAGACTAGATAGGCAGATGTTGTTAAATGATCATGTTAGATAGATAATAAATTAGGTATCAAATTTTAAGACCAAACAACAAGCTTTAGTATTCTAAAATTATTAAAATATAAATAAAGATTTATGGGGAAATTTGATGGAAATAAAGAAAAATAACGATGTCATTTTGATTCAATAAAATACAAAGTAGGAATTTTAGAATAAATGTTGATAAACTTTCGCGATTTGTACACATTATTAATATATATATATCACGGGTCTTAATCGCGTGAATAATAAAAGGTAAAATACCTTATTACTGTATTGCAACGGCCGTGGTCACGGGAAGAGTCTTCCCGTGACCACGGTCAACACGGATCAACATTTATTCTAAAATTCCTACTTTGTATTTTATTGAATCAAAATGACATCGTTATTTTTCTTTATTTCCATCAAATTTCCCCATAAATCTTAAGTTCTAATTGGATTATGAATCGCTCTAATTGGTCTAAGTACCTATAGTCATAACATTTTATACACTGCACTCGCGGCTTTGCCGACGCCTTCATGAAACTGGATGCTTAAGTATTAGTCCACGGCCTTCATCATCAAAATGTCCACGTTTACGACAAGTAAATATGCTCATTGGACATTCTACTGATTCTACTGAGATGTTTTAAGAATAAGACATTTGAGTCAGACGGCGTTCCAAATCCAAGATGAAGTCTGTGTATCAATCGAGGACCGAACAAATCGAAAATCAGTGAGGTTAAGCAATGTTATCAGTACCACCATGGGCGCCACCGACAGGATTTCCTTCAGGGCATGCAACTACTCCTACACACTATACTAAATAGACGGTCTCAGGCGCGGATCCACAACTTTGTGTTGGAGGGGGCAATTTGACTCAACTAGCGAAGGTGAGTCGCTCGCATGACGAGGGAGTTGATTAAACATCGGTACACCAGCCACTGGCTGGGGCAATTGCCTTTGTTGTAAGTAGATGCTCATAATGTATGTACCCACTAAGGCTGATTTTAGTTTATCTCATATTCCAACTTTTTTATAATATGATATGCATCAGTCCTTTAGCATAGTGTATATTACGAGTATATTAGTGGCAGCACCTTACCCCCGTATCAAGTTTATAAACATCCAAACATTGTAAAATTGGCAATTTAAAAATAGTGGCCTCGAGTTTTTATTGCCATGTTTTTTTCTCCGGCTTTACCTATTGTTTGCGAACTTGCATTAAATGTAGGTGTAGGTGTAACTACATGTAGAATTCCGACGTATCACAAATGTTGTTTTGCATCCTAAGTGAATAAAGAATCCCGACTAAGGGATTTTACACCGGAGGACGGGCAGTAGCGTCCTCTGCGTACTTTAAAGCCTACTGCGATCGCCAACCCGCTCGCCAAGCGTGGTTAATATGGAAAACACCCCCAGGATCTATAATAAGTAAATTCTACTGGGGAGACCCGTGCCCAGCAGTGGGACATCATAAGGGTTGATATAAGAATAAATAATTTTGAATTCCTAAAAAACCTCCTTGCCTTGGCTTGCTTGATAAGCTGTCGGTCTTGCGCCTAATCTGTTACCGGTCGTGTAAAATTCCCGTCCAGGCGCGGATGCAGAAGTTTGTTCAGGGGCGGGGCAACATTTGACTCAACCGGTTAAGTGTGACCGTCGTTCATGTGACGGGAGGGGGTGCATTTGATTCAACGCCGCCACAACACACCGGGTTCAGTTTAAAAAATCTCAAATTCCCCAAAAAAAATCGGTGTCGAATCTGACGGGGAGGGAATTGCTCCAGTTTCCCCCCTTGTTACACGCCTGTTCATATCCCAGGGAGAATAGTGTGCACTTTTGTGTGCAGTTAACCCAACTACGTAGGAGATATTATACCTAGGTAGCTAATACCTGCTGGCACTATTCTAATTTTAGACTAGACTTTTTTTTTACTATCTAGTATAGTATTATATTATCTGTGTTAATATCGTTGCTAAATAGGTAGACATATTGGGTACTAAGGTTCAAGCTTTTTTCTACATCGACGTAGATAATTATGAGCCGTTGATTTAATTAGTATGTGCTATAAACCATAATTTATATCTACGAAATTCTGTATTTGGCTTTTTGGTTTAAACTGGAGAAACAATTGTTTAAGCTTTTTAGAAAAATCTAACCTAACCTAACAGGGTAGAATAGGGATTGTAAGTTGGTATGAAACTCTGTCAGTTTTTAAGTTAGATCTGTAAGAAATAGTATTTAGTTTTGTGGTTGTAAATAAAAAAAAATATTGAAAGCCAAAATCAACCCTTAACGGGTTAAAGTTATTCACGCGGGCGATGCCTCGGGAGACAGCTATTACATTTTATAAATGTGAAAGTAGTAATGAGAAAGTATGTCTGTTGCGTTTTAACGTTTAGACCGCTCAATCGATGTACCTAAATGAAATTTGGTATAGAGATAGTTGGAGTCCTGGAGAAAATCACACGATAGGTAGCTTAGTAGCTTTTATCGGGATAGCCGATATCACTTTATAAAATTGAAACTGTTTTTAATGTCAAAATAACAGTTTTTTACTATAAGCTTATGAAAGTTTATGGTTATAGTACTTTAACAAATTACTATATTACCTATTATATATTACTCAATTTTTATTTTTTGTTCCGGCTTATCTCTGGAACGGCTGGACGGATTTTGACAGAACATTCACTGTCAGACAACTGAGGATGTAAGGAGTAACTTAGGCTACTACTAGTTTTTATCATCACGCTACCGTTTATAGGGAGCAACACTGCAGCTTTACGTGGACGAAGTCATGGGCACAGCTAGTTAATTATATATTATCGAAAGTCTTTCACGCAAAAACAACTTTTATAACGGATGTTTAATTAAATTTTACTTCAAACATAATTGCTAGTAGCTATATCATATTTTCTAACTTAGTTTTCTGCACTTATTTATACTAGCCACTGCTATAGTTTCCCTAATTCAGACACCTGTCCCACCAATGGCGATGAGCGAGATGCGAGTGGCTATTTTATCGTTCAAGAAACGTACAATAGATGTATGTAGATCTCGTCCGTATAATCTGATGGAGCAAGATCAGGGCTATAAGTAGGATGCATCAACACATCTCAGTCAAGCTCTCTCAATTTTTGCTGAGTGGCTATAGATAGATGAATGCTGTCTGGCGTGGCGTTGTCATGATGGACCACCACGCCCTTCCTGTTTACCAGATCCGGCCGGTTTTTCTTAATGGCTTCTTTTAACCTCATCAGTTGCTGACAGTATAGGTCAGAATCGAGAGTTTTACCCGGCGGCAAAAGCTCATAGTGGACGATTCCTTTCCAAACCCACCATACACACAACATCACTATGTTCTGAGTCAGGCCGGGCTTTGCCACGGTCCGTGGCTTGGCCATGCTTCGACCACGATTGTTTTAGACATTCTTATCGTAAGTGATCCATTTTTCATCACCCGCAATCAACCGTTTAAGAAATGGGTCGAAATTGTTACGTTTCAATAAAGAATCGCAAATGGAAACACGTTGCATTAAATGTTTCTCAGTGAGATCATGTGGTACCCAAATATCAAATTTTCTTCTTGGACCCACACTTTTGTAAATTATGTAGGTAAAACTGTTTTGTGATCAACATCCAGTTCTTCAGCAATATAGTAACTACTAATATGTCTATCTTGCTCCACTTTTTCAAAGATGACACTGATTTTATCCGTGACAGGGCGCGAACCTCATCCTTCACACTGAAATTTCCAGACGTATTGATACCGCATTAGGTCCGTAAACCGCACAAATTTTATTCGCGGTGTTCGTCGCATTTTTACCTTTTTCTAATAAAACTTCAAAATATACCAAAATTCTGCGTCACATACATTCATTTTCCTTCCTTGAAAAACAATTGAAAAATGGCGGGAACTAGTTTTTTTTATTTTATTGCATCTTTAGAATGTCAACATTTGATGGTATTAAAACCAGGCAAAGAGGTTTGATTACTAACAATACATTCAAAATACGAAAATACTTTTGCCCCTACCTATTATATTTGCTGCATGTCTGTAGATAATATCAAGAATAAAAGGGGCATTGACCACTCAAGAGATAATAATAAACTTAGGTACCTACACAAAGAATTTATTTTACCTTAATAAGTAGGTATCAAACACTCAATATTAGGCTCTTTGGTAGTATGTTTTATGTATGACTATTATAACTGCTAATTACTACTAGATATTTATTTACTAGTGAAGTAGACATTGATATTAACGATGAGTAGTTAGATAAGGGGAAATATAATATTCAAATAGGAGATTTTGAGTTGTTTTTTGTAACAGAATGTGTTCTCGTTGATGGCGGATTTTATATCATACTAGCGGACCCGCGCAACTTCGTTCTGCGCAAATTTTTGTAACATTTTTTATTGCTGCTCTACTCCTATTGGTCGTAGCGTCATGTTATATAGGCTTCGATAAATGGGCTATCGAACAGTAAAATAATTTTTCAATTCGGACCAGTAGTTCCTGAGATTATCGCATTCAAACAAACAAACTCTTCAACTTTATAATATTAGTATAGATTAAAAACATTTACTAACAATTGTAACTATTTCTAGAGGTAATCATCAGCTCCATTCCTCGCCTGGCTCTCTAAACTACAGTGAAAACACCTGACATTCAAAAATCTGTCTTTACTTCAATAAAAGATTACGACGAGAAATGTAGAGAAGCCAGCTGTATGATAATATCAATATTACGCCTCCCATTAAGTGGCGACGAAGTGACAAATGTGGATATCGCGTGCGATATAAATAGAAACCGTACTCGTCCAGTGACGTGGCTCGTTACTCAGCCATTATTTTGCGACTGCGTCATACCGCCAGCGCACTGTATCTTCACTACATTTTTCAAACACTATACTTGTTTACGAACAATTAATAGTGTGAGAAATAGTTTAAATTTAGACAAGGCTATGACGCAGGTGAAACTCTTTTAGACACACATCATAATATCACTCCATATGATGTCCCACTGTTGGGCACAAGTCTCCTCTATAGAGCCTACCTACTTATTATAGATCTTGGGGGTATTTGCCGAATCGCCACGCTTGGCGAGCGGATTGGCGAACGCAGTAAGGCTTTAAATGTGAATGGCGGTGTGAAATCCCTTAGTCACCTTGAAAGACACACAGAAAGAAATGGGGTAGTACTATTTGTAAGCCTGTTTATGCGGTGGTGTTAATAAAAAACCAAACTTTTAAACAAATCAATATTATTTCCAATAAATTTATCAGTACATCCACATTGAATGCATATTAATTTTACTCAATAAAATACAACATAAAGTCTTCGACAGCATGAACTAAACATAAGAACGAGTATAAGATACGTTTTATTTACAATAAGGTGGTTTTTAAACACAAAATAAAACATTGAACATAACAAAAATCAGTGCAACAATTAAAATAATAAATATTTATAGACAGTGGACTTCAACGTGGTAGAGTTATAATAATCTAAGGATATAATTATTCAATCGTTAGTTACAATGTTTGTTACAAAATTATCTATTGGCCTTCACATCACAGAGCTAAGCGATCTCGAGGGTCGACCGTGAACTGAACTGCCCCGCGGATGCGCGAACGTTGAACTGAGATGCGTCTCAAATACACACCACGACATACTCTCTCTCTCTCTCTCTCTCTCTCTTACACACACATACACACACACACACACACAACGCAAATAATACAACAAACTAATAAGTGGCACAAAATATATCGAAACGAAAACAAAATTCTACATGCGCGTAACGTCAGTCGCAACTCAACGACTCTCATCAACTAAAATGCTTTATTGCAACTTAATAATGTCAAAACATTGCGTAATATCAAAGCTGCGCGTAAATGCGTCCGCGACAGACGGAGGATCTTATAGATTCAATTGTAAATTAGTTCTAAAATTGTAAAAAATATGCAGGAGCGCGAAACGTCATGCAATCAACTCTACGTCGACTCTAAGACTAGAAAAATGCAAACCATTCGAAGAAACGTAACATTCGTGTCCGACGACGAATAAATGCCCACACCGTGTACACCTAACAATGATATGTTTAGCTCCCGAAGCGATGAGACAGTATGAGATGTGACACTCCGCGCGGCCCGCGACGCGACCCAACCGTATATATATTATATAATAATAATAAAAAGATGAACACACTATCAATATATCATATACCTAAAATATTCAACAAGGGAAATCAGCTGATTCGAGTAGTCACCAAATGTCGCTCGGCTGAGAATTTCGATAGCTTTCATACAACAATAATTACTATAACTTAGGACAGTCGTTAGGCCTTAAAATTTAAAAATGTACAGTTATTTATTATGGCAGATATCAACAATCAATTTATACTATATCGATACGATACTGACAATTTTTACAGAAACAATACTAAGTTATATACAGTCATGCGATAACAACGTGCATCGACTCTCGCGGCGAAGCGACGCCCCTTCTCTCAAATGGCACTTTCGACACAAGCTCCCGCAACGCGCGACCGCCCGAGGGCGCACCATATACCGACTCCGTCCTAATAATATACATAATACTCTAAATTATCCTATACCATAAATACACCGAAACTTTCGGCCGGCGATCGAAAACGAGAAGCGCGAACAATAGTAATCGAGTCGAAACGTTCGTAGAGGCAGATGCGGGCGCGCGGAGGTCGCGGTCGCGTCGCTACGCGTACCCGGGCGGGTCCCAGGTGGCGGTCCATCAGGAGGCGTGCGGCAGCAGCACGTAGCACAGCGCGGCCGCCAGCAGCGGCACGGCCAGCGCCAGCAGGTGGCGCGGCGCCAGGCGCGGCTTGTGCTGCAGCAGCTCCAGCTGCGCCGCCAGCCGCGCGCGCTCCGTGCACACCTCGGCCCAGCGCTCCTTGGCGCGCACCAACTCCTCCTCCAGCGCGTGCAGCGACCCGTTCTGCAGCGCCGCCTGCAGCCGCGAGCCCTCGTCCAGTCTCACGAACCCGCCCGCCGTCACCTCGCTGTCCGGCGGCGTGTCCCCGCCGCCCTCGTCGCGGTTGATCTCCGTGACGGCCGAGTCCGTCTCCTCCTCGTCCTCGTAGTCGAGGCGGAACATCTCGTCGATCTCGGCGGAGATCTTCCCGGTGTCGATGCTCCGCTCCGTGGCGGAGTCGTCGTCCTCGACGCGGCGCAGGTCCTCGAGAGAGCCGCCCGTCTCGACGGACTTGTCGAGCGTGTTCTTCTCGCGGATGGTGGAGACCCTGAGTCGTTCGATCTGTTGTTCTTTAGCTAGGAGGTCGGCGCGGAGTTTCTCCACGACGACGGTGAGATCGTCGATGTCGGCTCGCGTCGGCCGGAAGGCTAGTTCGGCCTGCATCTCGGCGGCACCCGTGGCCAATCGTTGAATCTTTGCTAGGTTTGCTTCCTCGGCGACCGTCGATAGGGTAAGTTGAGCCTAGAATAGATATAAGAACTTAGTTAGTAAAGTAACAATTATACATAGTAACTATTGAGAATAATTTCCAAAATCTAAGAGTTTATCGTTTCGTCGACAGCTCAGAAAAATCATACCGTCATCATCTTTTCGTCAGAAAACACACATTTGTAACTGTTTTACATTACCCATTTCATGTAAAGGACAGATGAGCATCAAGCTCTATTTTTGCCAAAAACAAAAGAATGTTTTACATACCTGCAGGTCAGCAATCCTGGAGCGGTAAGCAGCTGCATCATCAGGCTCTATCGCGGGAGGTTCGTGCGCGTCGGGCTGGGAAGCGAGCAACTCGTCCCGGGTGGCTCGCAGCTGCTCGATGTCCGCGTTCGACGTGCTCAGGCGCTCTCGCAACACTTTGATCTCGTCGTTGAGTCCCGCCATCACGCGCAGAATGTTTGCATACTCCACGCCCGCCTTGCTCTAATAAATACATTCGTCTTATTATTTTTGTGTTTTGTAAACCCTAATTCAATAAAGAAGCACATTGATTAGAAAGAATGATTATACTTAATACATACAATATCAATATATTTCATGTAGTACAAGTCCATAAGTGCTTTTCTAATAAATATTACATGCAGGGTTATTGGTAACTCGTATTTTTTGCAGGACATCATACGCGTTGTATTTTATTAAATGAGCTTTAAATTATAAAATTTACAGTTTTCAGAAAAATCTAAAAGCAAATTATCTCAATATCTACTTAATTTTGAAAGAACATTTGGTGGCTAAATTTGTTGCATTTTAAACCTACAGTAACGTCCTGGAAGAAATATGTAGAGTTACCAATAACCCTGTATGAATAAAGTTAGATATATTGAGATACATATATTATAAATAGAACGCCATTTCCTTTGTAAATACCTAATTAATAATCCAAACAAATCAAATATATCAACAGATGCCAGTAATTTGGGACATGTGGGTAGAACATTAGAACACATACTGAATATTGACGCTTGTCTCAATAGTATTATGAATCCTAGTTGAATTAGCTCAGTCAAATACTTATTCCTAATAGAGTACGAAAATGACGCTAACCCCCGAGTACTCAAAAGATACTCAACGAAACAAAGGTATTTCTATCGCTAATATTCACCTTATAATGACAGAGACAGCATAAAGTTTAACAACATCTTGAAATTATATTGCGTTGCAGGCGATCGTGTATGACGATCCTGTAGCTACCGACTTATCGCACGGCAGTGTATATGCGACGGCTTTTGCGCGTCCTGGCCAATACAAAATACCAAGAATACAGAAGGTAACGTTCATTCGTACCTCGCTCGAGCCGCGCGCACTTAGGCATCGTTTGTAGACACGGAATTACATACCACATTGGTTAAGAGGCGTACCGAGATTTTATGTACGTAAGCGATTTCTACGTGTGATCTATGTGATAGTTTCATGACAGTTACAGTCTGTACTCTGGGTATTTAGTGCCGTCAAGCAGTAGAGTGCAATGATTTATCAGTGGGCGGAGTGAGGCGTCGCCCGCTCCGCACCGCCCGTTGCTTGACTCACCGTCCACCGCGCAACTCGCAATAAAGAACAAAGCATCGCACGAACCCACCGCACCGTGAAATTGTGCATTAACATACATAATAATATGCTCGTATACCACCCTTACCAAGAATATGAAAAATAAAAAAATCTTATACAAATATACAACTTTATTTTAAAGAAATATAAATGTATAATTATTTGACGTACTACGAATTGATTGGGATAAGTAGTATTCAATTGTATGTAAGCCAACTCACATACCTATAGAATAGTATTATATTATCTGTGCCTATAGTAACTACCTATAAGGATTAATGCATTTTGTCAATGCACTTGCAATTGGTCACCACACCCAAGAGTCCGTGAGAACGCTTTCGTACAATTCTTCATTCGTGTGATGGTGTGTAGCAATACGTATAATTGTCTGTTCTTAGTACCAGCTAAGTTTAAAAAAACTCTTTAATGACCATACTTATTGATATCTATACAACAGTAATATGAAAGAAACTGTCTGTTTGTCTACATATAAACTACAGGGCCGAAGGACCTTCCTACCAAGTGGTAGTTTGAATCTTGGGGATGAATATAGTTTACATTTTGTCGCGATCTGAAATTATATAAACGCGAACAAAGCTACGCGAGCTAGTATTTAAAAATAAATCTATAAGTAATAGGCATTATCCAACTGCAACATTATAAAAAAGGCGTTCCGCTCGAGACCAATGATTGCAGCTACACTCGATAACAAGCTAAGTTAAGATTTTTTTACTATTTTGACATAAATATTATAAAATGGCGTTGTAGACTTCTTATAATTTGTAAAGGCAATTATCATTATAGACTTTCGATTGGCACACGAGGCTTACATGCGAAGGCCAGCCAGACAGTGCTAGTAAAACATTGAGTCTACAGAAATTTCTAAAGTATTAAATTGCCGTGCGCATAAGCTCTAAACATTGCGAAAGCTAGTCATTTGCTTTGTTCAAAATTAATAGAAACGCTGAGACATCGTTGAATTAGTCACGGACTAACCAACTATCTACTAACAAAAAGCAACAACAACATTTGACTGGGCGTTAACGTCATCGCAACATGAGCCGAGAAGATTCACGGCGCTTCGATGATTCATTATAGCGTGTCAGGGCCAGCTCTGAGTGTCGAACCAAGAGCGCGGAAAACCATTAACAAAATGCATTTTATAAAATGTAATTAAAGTCAATCTTTTCTTTGAATTTAACTTAATTTGCTGAGATGTTATGATATTACAGTTATGTAGATAAAATATTGCAGCACAGACAATGAGTTTGCTGAAATTTTGTCTCTGTATAACTGTATAAATATTAATAAAAAGAACAACACATTTAACTTCGTGCACGAAATAGATGGACTAACATTTTTTACAAAGTTTTTATAATAATAATTATTATTGGAGATATAGGCATTCTGAAAGAAATATGTTCGTCCATAATTTAAAATGAGTTTATGAATTATTTTATTTATTTAGTGAATACGTAGGACTTACAGCTATGAAACAAGTAGAAACAACATTATATTAGAATTCAGTAAGTCAGTTAAAAGTCCCCGCTTGTAGATCTCATTATGAGCTAAATTGTGTGAAATCGTAAACTGCTATCGAACAGGAATTTATTGTTTAAAGAAGCCAAGACACAAATTTACGACAATTTAGATGGTTACTCAATCACGCCAATATGGCTGAACGGATCTAAACGCAATTTGGCACAGAGATAAATTGTATTATATTCTGAAATAGTATACTTTATATCCCGAATTAATGTACGATTCCCAAAGGACAGATCTGTTTTTCAACATTTCTACGCAAACCAAGTCGCAGGCTACACAAAACGTTTATTTTACTTTAACGTATTATGAATAAGGGGGTTAAAGTTTAGAATTTGTATCATGGCCACGAAAACGAATTTGAGGCAATTATAACATGTAGATTAGATGAAAATACCGGCCTTCAATAAGACGCTTGAGATGGGAGATCAACATGGATAGTGGTAAAAAAAACTAATATTACAAATGCGAAAGTACGCGGTTTACTCTTTGAAGCATTACTCAACGGATTTTAATGAAACTTTACAATAATATATAACATATACATTCTAAAGTTTTATATGAATATAAACGTGCGTTTTAGGGCAAGGGTGATTGAAGCGGATCCGTTCGGTCGGACATACATAGCGTACATTTTATGCACAATATCTGATATCCATTTTTAGGGTTGTATTTTTTTTTTATGTTGCCGACAAAGTAAAAGAATAAAATGTTGAAAAACTTTTTATTAAAGGGTAGCCTCCCCCTCCTGTAAAGTGGGGATGTGTTTTTTTTTTGTCACCTACTCCATCGTGTGGGGTATCATTAGAGAGGTCTTTTAAAACGTTTGTTTTATGAAGACCATTTTTAAATTTAGGGATCCGTTTGTGAAATATTAAGGTGCAATTTTTTGTTTTGCAGTTTGTAAGTGTCCCTCTGGCAAAATGATTGACTTTGGGTCCGTAAAAAAAATACGTAGTACCACAGTAGTAGTATATATAGCGAAAATTAAAAGGAAAACTATCACAGCTAGGTAGGCTTTACAAGTTTACGATTAAAGTGCTGATCAAATGAGAAGTAACAACATTTTCGTCCAAATTCTATTGCAAATTATGATTAAGTAGGTATAATATTGTAAGTATGAAACAAAAACAGAAAACCCACTTCTTAAGCCGCATTACTCGGATGAGAGAAGAAGAGAGAAGGGGGTACTACGGAACCCTATATTGTGCGACATGCACCGGCCCGGTTTTTATTGCTGTTGGTATGGAAGTGGTATTGAAAAACTGTAGCCGTAAACAGAAGAAAGAGAAGACCGTTCAAATGCATGGTTCAGTTCAACTGGAGTTGCTTTGAGGCCGGTTATTGTTAACTAGCTAACCCGCGCAACTTTGTCTGCGTAAATTTTCCCCCGTTTTTGCAAGATTTTTCATTGCTGCTCCGCTCCTATTGGTCGTAGCGTGATGTTATATAAATGCTATCCAACAGTAAAATATTTTTTTGAATTCGGACCAGTAGTTCCTGAGATTATCGCGTTCAAACAAAAAAACAGACTCTTCAGCTTTATAATAATAGCATAGATGCCTCGGATCTGATTATCGATCTGAATCTTAAGATTTCCAGTCATATAAGGGTAGTATATAAATATAATCACACTAATATTATAAAGGCGAAAGTTTGTGAGTGTGTATGTTTGTTACACGTCTAAACGGCTAGAGCGATTTTAATAAAATTTGGTATGGCACAGCTAGTCTATAATAAAATTGAAATGTCTGTTTGTAACACGTATTTTTTTTTAAACCATATGGTTATCTACTTACCTGCAAGATACTCTACCACTAAAAAAAATAAAAAAAATGTTGTCGGTCTGATTATTTATTCCGGAAAATCTGCCAAATATTTTGATGGGACTAGAATAAATCTGCTAGTGAAATATCAACAGACTGACTTTGTATAAGGAATAAATTAGACTAGTTTCAATTTTATATTTATAATTAAACTAGCGGCCCGTCCCGGCTTCGCACAGGTGGACATGGGATCCCTCATTTTTTTAGTAATTGCGACTATAAATTTAAGTGTAAGCTATCCTATCTCTCAAGTTGCAAAACCAAAACTGCGTATTGCGTGCAAATTTGAACGAAATCTGTTAAGCGGTTTAGGAGTCCATCGCGGACAAACATCGTGACAGGATATTTATATTTATAATTAAATAAGGGCTAAGTTTAGCAGAAAGATAACACGTTTATCATAATCTCTCGATACATAAAATAGTACAAACAAGAGGCGTAGCTTGCCTTAGACAGGTTCTGTATCAACTGATGGTAAGTACAAATTTGAAATTGACTCTTGCAATAACATATTTCATCACTGTTATTGACATATAATAACACGTTCGGGATCCTGTAGCCTCATCGACACTGCTGATATGCTGCTAACCCTTGACAAGCAACTAGGTGTGGCAGGTTCGACGGTGAAGAGGTCAAAACTTATCTCATCTAAAAACACGAAACATGTTGCCGTGCTCAAACATTTAGGTTATTTCCTGAGCTACAATCATTGTCCGGTTCGGACTGACAGTTGATTCTCGCAACTTATTACATTTTTCAATTTAATAGGTACCTATAATTAGATATTTTTATGTCTATACATTCTGTATTGTGGTTTTCAATAGATACAATCGACTGGGTCTGCCAAGGAGACAGATTACGTTTGAATTATGTAGCCCGAAGCTGACCGTATCATTGTATAGTTTTTATAACGCTATATGGCATAGAAAATAGCGTTTGAAATCTATTCAATGTGTAATAGAAAGGTGTGGTCAAATTCAAGGATTGTTATGTGTCCATGAAGTATCATAGATACGTACATAAAGTAGGGACAAGATAATAGGTCACTTTTGACATTTCATCAAAATTCAACAACGTAACCTTGTAACGGCGGGCATAAAATAAGAACTGCACAATTGCTTAACTTTTTTCAATTACGTTTACATATTTATTGTAATAATGACCGATACGAGTAATTTTACGATTTGCTTTCAATAATAAACCATTCTAAACATAATAAACAATTTCTGATCTAAAGAACTGAACGTCGTTACAATGTTGCGTCAGTCAACCCTTTTTCTTTTTAAACACTAGGGATGTTACTCTAAAAATCGAAAGCTGATAGGATTGTAAGTTGAATCGAATGCAATGATTACTTGTGAAGAAAAATCACCATAAATTTATAACCACGTTGTGATTATAATAAAACCTAATTATACATATTTATTATTCTTTTAACTAACTATGAAAATACAAAAAAATAACTAAATAGAAAGGTCATTGATGTTGGGTGCAATTTAGGTGGATGTTGCTGGCAACACCAGTGCCTGTCGATGACGCATGTCATGTCGCCATAACATGATGATGACGCAGTCTTTTGTTGTTGTGCGAAGTGACTGTGCGTTTTTGGTGTGCTCTCTGTTATTTTTTTTCTGATCCGGCTTTTTCATTGAACTGATCTTACTGACTACGTTTACCTGGCTATAAATTGGACTCCGATTGCTTAACGATTATTAAACAAGAAAAACATTACAGTCTTACTATGTCGAAACGAGGGAAAACTCTAAACAGTCAATCTCGCGAACTAGTGCTGAAATTGTACAATTATTTTGGACGTGAATCAGTTAACGATGGGCCTCTTTTACCATTGAAACCACCGAGAGAACGCGTTGCCGAAGCATTGGGAATAGGGAAGAAGACAGTAACTCAAATTCTGAAAGAGAAATACAGACCATCAGGCTCAGAAGATAATACTTTACGTACACCGAAAAAACCAAAGAGGGACAAGAAAATTGTTGACGTTGATAATTTTGATGCTGCTGCAATTCGCAACCACATTTATGGATATTACTCGAGAAAAGAATATCCTACACGGGAAAAGCTATTGAGTTCGTTAAAAGGCGCAGGCTTATTTTTTGGAGGCAAATCGTCTCTATCAATGAAATCGATTGGCTTTAGATTAAAAAAATCCGACAAGCGGAAAATCCTGCTAGAACGCTACGATATTATTTTGAAGAGAATAACATTCTTACGTCAGGTAAATAAAATTACGGATTGGGACAATGTCGTGTTTATTGACGAAACATGGTTGAATGCGAACCATACGGTTGCGCGGACATGGACCGATGATACAGCGGCCTCCACCTCAAAAGTTCCATCGGGAAAAGGAGCCCGACTTATTATATGTCACGCGGGATCAGCTTCTCAAGGTTTTATTCCAGACTGCCTCCTCGCATTCGCCTCTAAAACTACAACAGATTACCATGAGGAAATGAACTTTGATGTTTTTAAAGAGTGGTTTGAGAAGCTGCTAGTCAGCTTAGAAAACCCATCGAAAATTATAATGGACAATGCTCCGTATCATTCTGTACAAGTTGATAAACCACCAACTCAAGCAAATAAAAAGCAAGAAATTGTCTCGTGGCTGGTAAGAAATGGTGTGGAGGCAAGTCCAACTTTATTAAAAGTTGAGTTGTTAAATCTGGTAAAAGCAACTAAGCCGTCCAAGCTCCGCTATGTAATCGATGAACTAGCCCTAGAGCATGGACACGAAGTTATTCGATTGCCCCCCTACCATTGCCAGTATAACGCCATCGAGCTTATTTGGGCACAAATAAAGGGTCATGCAGCGCGGAACAATACTGAACCACCCTTCAGTACTGCTAAAATGATGACTCTGCTACAAACTGCATGTGCAGAAGTCACTACAGAAGACTGGCGAAAAGTCGTGGAGAAGACAAAGAAAATAATTTTACAAGATTTTGAACGAGATGTGAGAATAGACAATATTATTGAAAATGAATTAATAATATCTCTGAGTGCTGACAGCAGTGATGAAGATAGCAGTTCCGATAGTTCAAGTGAATAAAAGCAATTTTTTTGTTAAATTACGTAGGTACTTGTCTTATTTTGCTCCTTTAATTTATGAAAGAAAAAATAATAATGGGACAGGGATTCGCATGATCATTTTTAAAATTCACATATGTTTCAAGTCTGTATCGATTCATTCGATTCATTCATTTAATCGATGTTTTTAAGCAGGTCACCTCACTATGAATATAAAACTGACATCTGTCAAAAGTGACCTATTATTTTGTCCCTACTTTAGGTACAGTGGCGAACCTGGCGGGTAAACCCGCACACAAAAAATCACCGCTAACAACAAAAATCGGCCAAGTGCGACTGGTACTCGCGCACCTAGGGCTCTGTACATGTGCAACTATCCCTGTTGCACATTTTTAGGGTTCCGTACCTTAAAAGGAAAAAAATGGAACCCTTAAAATATCACTATTTCTGTCTGTCCGTCTGTCACAGCCAATTTGCTCCGAATATATTGGACCGATTAAGTTTAAATTTAGTACACATATGTATTTCTATGACCCAAACACGTACGCGTAACGTAAATAAGAGTTTTGAATTTAAGAGCTGCTTTTTGGGGGTAAACTAGAAAATGTTAAAAAAGTTTCGCAAACTGTAAAGAAACAACAAACATATCAAATTGTTGTAATCATGTCAAATATATATTTTAATATCGCTTTTTTAATTATTTAGGAAAAAATATTAAAATAGACCATTCCTCCCCTTCGGAGATAAAGGGGCTCTTTATCTCCTAAGCTACTGAGCCTAACATTTTGAAAAAAATACAAACTATAATTTATAACCTATTTATTGCAGGAAAAATATTAAGAAACTCAGATTTATTTTTAATTTTTGTTGAACATGGTGGTCATTCACCATTAAGAGAGAAGTTTGGCTAACTAAATTGTGTAATATATCAAATGAAAGGGCTTGTTGTAAGGATGTCAAATATATATATTTTTATAGTTTTTAAATTATTAGTTTTTATAAATCATTCCCCTTCAAAGATAAATAGATTGCAGGAAAAATAAAAAAAGTCTAAATTTTGAACATGGGACTCATTTATGGGGCAAATTAAGAACATAAGAATTTGAAAACAAAAGAAAAGGTTTGGTGTAAGGTCTCCAATATATATGTCTGAAAGTTATTAAAAAAAGCCCATGAATAACGGCACCCTCTTTGAAATTACTGAGCCTACAATTTTGCAAGTAAGTAGTGTGAAGATAATGTGGCAAATCGACTAACCTGTTGGCAGCTAAAAGTTAGTATTGTACCCCCTTATTCATAATAAATATTAATTCTTTATTTATCATAATAATGTTTATTA
This sequence comes from Herminia tarsipennalis, assembly GCA_945859575.2. Taxonomy (NCBI): domain Eukaryota; kingdom Metazoa; phylum Arthropoda; class Insecta; order Lepidoptera; family Erebidae; genus Herminia; species Herminia tarsipennalis. The sequence goes on along the minus strand of OX243842.2, from coordinate 10,127,914 downwards.
GTAGTACAATTTGATTACAATCATAATTACAGTTTAACCCCTTATTCTTAGAAAACAAAATCAATATCAGATATTTAGTTCAAAATGCTCTTAAAACGTCTGCTAATTTATTTGTTTATCTATATTCTATACTAATAATATTATAAAACTGAATAGCTTGTTTGGTTGTTTGTTTGAACGCGATAATCTCAGGAACTACTGGTCCAAATTGAAGCCCATTTATCGAGGAAGGATATAGGCTATATAACATCAGGGTACGACCAATAGCGGAGGGTGTACAATGACTACATTAACATGTACAAAGAGATAACTAGCCCACATTACAAGCAAACGGTGTATCCAATCATGTCCGAAATAATTTTACTTTAAAGTATTTATTAAGTATTTATTTATTATTATTTATTACCTTACCTTTGTGATATTTTTCATATTTTATGGTCACACCGTTCAAAAGTTAAGAGAGCGATTATTTCGAAAAATATTCACAAAATCAAAAAAGTTTATTAGAAACCTTAAAATATTTTTAAAAGACCTGTCGAAGGATGTGTCATACGTTGATGTTTGCGAAAAATAAACATTTTATTCATTCATCTATAAAAACTAACTAGCAACTACTACAAGACACCTTTTCACTAAATTTCATCAATATTCATAGAGTAGTCTTTGAGTAAATTGCCTGTGACATACGGACATGCCGAAACTATAAGGGATCCGTTTTTGCTATTTTGGCTACGGGTGAAGATAAAGTTGTGCACAAGTCGGTTATTACATAATTTTAAATTAAATAAGAGCAAACGTTTTGTCTTTGTTTTTCTTTTTATTTTCAAAAAAGCATAGAAAAAATAACAAAACGTTTACTAATGTATTTACTAATTGTGAAGAAGGGGGCCTGCATGTTAAGATAGACGGTCGTGGATTTGATTCTCATCCAGCAAAAATAAGTGTGATGATCACGATTGTTTAAAACCGGCGTACCAGTTGTTGATTTATAAATGGTGCAAGTATCGCGACTTAGTTTTATATTTTAGAATTATATATAAGTACTCATATGTTGTGTTGTTTGTCGGGTTGCTATAGTAGGCTCTCTCCGGATTGGGTTCAAATGGTGTGCGTTGTCTGATAAAAAATAAATCGTTTAATATTGTTTCGTTACAGAGATCCCGTTAAGAACAAAAATGTGAAAATATGTATGTACTAGCAATGTGGCTCGTACATTACCGTGGCCTGAAATGCTTTGGGTAACTACGGCTGGTGAGTCACCATTTTGCAACGAGGTTGACACAGTGCGGTGTGTTTATATAGATTCTCAAACTATTTACACACCTATAAGTTTGTACGGAACCCTCAGTGTGAGATACCTACTCGCACTTGGCCGGTTTTTTTTTATTTTTGTTATCATCAGTAATTGTCTGATGATAACAAAAATTGGTCAAGTGCGAGTGGTACTCGCGCTCCGAGGGTTCCGTAAATGTGCGACAGGAATAGTTGCACATGTACGGAATCCTCGGTGCGCGAGTACCACTCGCACTTGACCGACTTTTGTTATTATCAGTGTTTTTTTTTTGTCCGGGCTTACTCGGCAGGTTCACCACTGCATAGGTATAATTAGTAGTTTCAAGCCGTAAAAGTTTCTAAAAAAAAATATAAAAAACAGTAACCTTATTTCGGAGTTGGATCCGCGCTTGATTTCAAATCATCACCGACATGAAATCAGGCGCGGAAACAAGCAGCTTATGCACGAACGAATATAGGGCATATTTCGATTGAAAGAGTGAATTGCACTATTCTTATAAAAGCGAAAATTGTCACTCGAGGTGGTGAATCCAGTGGCAGATGCAGGGGACCTAAAGGTGGGTACAGACCGGTATTACGGGCCGTAATGTACAATTTAGCGAGCATTACGTTACGTCGAATGCTAAAAAAACGTATAAACATGCTCGTTCCTCTCCCATGCTCCTAATGCAAATGCTCAGTTTCCTAAAGTATTTCCATGTAATGTTACGCTCTTACGAATGCTCGACGCTGCGTTTGACGTACTCGCCTTCAACAACATTTGGTTTGTAACATGCTACATTACATTGGTCAGTACCAGCAGGCCTACTCTCTTTCTTTATAACGAAATTCATGAATTTTCGTTTACTTAAATTTCTTCAGTTTACGGGGAGTATTCAAATATTTTTTTGGATAAGCACAAGAAGTTCGAACCCATGGACGATTTTCTGGAACGATTAGATTGAATAGATGTTCCTGGCTTTGTATATCACCACCTCATTTTTGATCGAAACTTCGTTTTCATCGCATATATATATATATATATATATATATATATATATATATATATAACTGTGTATGTATGCTATTTACTGTGTATCTGATAAAAACTACCTACAGCGGAATTAAGCCCTAATTGCTCCTCCATTCTCGAGCCTCTCCCAATCCAAAATCTATCTCAGATATTGGGTCAGCCACTGCGATATATCTAAAGTGAGGTATAAAAAAAGTAAACTTACAGGTGATTCTTCTCTAGTGCTAGATTCGCTGTACGTCGAGTTGGCGTTGTTATCTGCATGCAGCTCGCCGTCCAGTGGGCTCGGACACTCCGTCTCGTGGCCGGGATCTATTACAACACATATTTATTTGATTAAATACTAGTCAGTATACAATACAAAAGTAAAATCCTTATATTGCATATCGGTTAGAGTTGTATCTATTATGCTTTATTGTTTCCTAAGTGCTAGCAACTGATTCAACTTGGCACAACGAATGCAATCGGTCAGTGCCTACTAAATCTAAGTCTAATAGAATTACGGGTTTTAATTGCGTAAATATTTTATTTTTCAAGGCTAAATACCTTTGTGTTATTGCCCGACGTTTCGACCGTATTGCAACGGCCGTGGTCACGAGTAGTCTCGAGTCTACCCGTGACCACGGCCGTTGCAATACGGTCGTCTAGTGTGTATATGTTTTTCAGTATTTACTTTGATAAAAATTACCCTCCACGGGGTCAAGCCTCTGTCAAATAATTACGCGTGTAGGGCACGTAATTTATTAAACATGAAACATGGTATGGTTGTTGATCAATTACTAAAACGGCTTACGGCATACAGATAGTTTATCTATACTAATATTATAAAGAGGAAAGATTTGATTGTTTGTTTGATTGTTTGTTTGTATTGAATAGGCTCCGAAACTACTGGACGGATTTGAAAAATTCTTTCATCGTTATAAAAGCTACACTAACCCCGGGTGACATAGGCTATTTTTAATCCCTGTATTCCCACGGGAACGGGAACTACGCGGGTGAAACCGCGAGGCGTTCGCTAGTAAGTGGTATAGACTTAAAGGATACTTTTCATTGCGATAACCAACAACAACAAGAATAGAACTAAGAGGAACTACTAGTGACCTTATAATAGAGTTCAAAAGAAATAAGTACCAACTGCTTTGTAAAGCAAGCCCTTTTCAAAACAACACTTACCATGGTTGAGTCGAGACTGTTTCTCATCATCAGTACACAGGTCAGTCTCCCCAGTCTTCTCTTCGCCGCTACCGCTCTCACCGCCCTCTTCGGTATTTTGTTTCTCTGCAAAATGAATTTATTTTATTTTATTGAGAGGCACAAATACCATCTTAGATATATTTCGGGACTTAATATTTAAAGGTAGGAAATATATCTAATATGTATAAAAATGGCGAAAGTTTAAAAACAATAATACCCTCGTTATTGTTGTTGTATTTTAAGTTTTTAAAGTGTACCTGCCTTAATCACGACCGGGCAAATCGAGATAAAAGCGATAGAATTAACATTATCGCTCCATAGATGGGTAATTGTTTTCCATTGACTGGTTACATTTTTTGTTCCAATCTAATCCATCAATGGATCTGTTTCAACTTTTTGTTCCACTCTAATTCATTGATGGATTTGAATCTACTTCCACAATCTATTTATCTAACTAGCTGTCGCCCGCGGCTCCGCCCGCGATGATGATTTTACCCTCTTAATTGATTTGCACTTTCGATCAAAATACTGTAACATGTGTTTCTTTATTTTAAACTAAAAAGCTAAATACGAAATTTCATATCTAATTTCAGTAGGTACTGACGGAGTTTCATACAAACTTTCAACCCCTATTTAAGCCCCTTAGGGATTGCTTTACCAATAAAGCTAAATACAAAATTTCACCGAGCTAACTTCAAAACTAACGAAGTTTCATACAAACTTGCAAACGCTATTTTACCCCATAAGGGGACGAATATCTAAAAAACCTTTCTTAAAAAGCATCAACTGTCTAAATTTTAGGTTTGTAACCTTAGTAAATCAACGAATGAAATCAAGATTAATTAGTCAGGACAAGTTATTATATATGTATAGATAGATAATGCACCTCAATTTTAAACCTATAAAAGTAGAAGTAAATAATCAATCACAAAATAATCCATTATAAATTAAAGAAGTAAATATATTACAAAAGTATATTATTAGTAAAAGTGGAAACTAATCCATTAGTAGATTTGTACAGTAGATTAGAGTGGAATAGAGCAGAATTTCGTGAATAGCGCGTTAAGTCCCATCGGCTTATCAGAATAAGAGAATACAAAGTGCGTTTGTATCTGCGCATGCACTTATGCACTTACAAATCAGCTGCTTAGTTGGCTACTCTCTAATAACATTGACCGCCGGAAATTGAGCAAAATCGGTCAGGGTTGCCTCCGTGCATGTTAGTTATCATAAAGAAAAGTAGTAGTAGCCTATGTCGTAGTAAGGAGGTTTAAACAACTACCATACCATATTATGTCATCAAAACCGCTCAGTACTTTCGAAGATGAGCCCGGTTTAGTCAACGAACTATTCATATTTCTTTATTATTAACAAAACTTAGATAATTATAAATATTATGCTTACCTTTACTTTCTGAATTATAAATATTGTTCTTTTTCAAAATTAATTCAAACTCCTTGGCTGATTTTCCTTCAGCGGATATGGCTTTGATCCCCACCTAAATAATGCGATCAATCAATCAATCATTTTACGTGCATGAAATGTACGACAGATAAAGATGTTACGTAACAATTCACCACGTTGGGTGTGTACCTACAATTTTTAGAAATATAAACTCAAACTTCGTGCCTTTTTAGGGTTCCGTAGCCAAAATGGCAAAAGACCCTTATGGTTTCGTCATGTCATTCATCGTGATTCGTCGAAAAATAATTATATATTCGTTACTAATTTTTAACGAATAATATTATATATGAATAGCAATTAGCATATTTCCATGGCTTTCAATTCCATGGCATTAAAATAATGCATATCGCCATCAAGCATTCGTGCATTTGTCCTGAGTGGGAGTCGAACTCACGACTTCTGGTTTACCAGTCAGGGTCTGTAACCACTAGACTAGAGGTTTTCTAACTCGTTCATCTCATTACCCTGTTGAGTACTAAAAACAGACATTTTATCTCCCAACACCTGCCAAGTGAGTCGCTCGAACGACGGAATTCAAAGAAAATTCAACATTGCGCATAGGCTTGGTGTGCAGTGTAAGTAATTCGCACAATTGCAGGATTGAAATATGCCGCCTTCTTTACCCATAACCCAGGCACTATACTATCGACCAACAGGCCAGTCAAAGCAATATATACCTTATTGAGCAGTTGTTGTGGAAGTAATAGTTTAATATAGTCAGGTAGTGCTCGTACTGCGTCCTCCAGTGAGCCGCCGCGCTTCGCCTCCGCGAGCTTGTTGCTATCCGTGCTCACTACCAACATCTTCGCCTCACCGTTTTGTACTGAATACTGGAATATATATTGAAAGATAGGATAAGGGATCAATAGAAAAGTTTAAAAACTGTACTGGTGGGGGCAAAATACCTGATTTTCGCCGCCTTTTACACTATCAAATTTGACTAAAGATATTGGGATATTGGCAGTAGCAGCCCGAGGTCAGATTTAGGTTAGAGCGAGATCAAATTTTAGCGCCCCAATATTGGTCAAATGTGAGTCGCACGTACGACGGGGGAGAGTGCAAATGATTTCACACAATACTGCATAAGTACCTCGCGCGACGGGGTGTGTCATGCTCCGTACAGACACCAGGTACCTTTGTCGCTCTGGGCATTTGTCCGTCTTACTCTGCCCTATATCGGGCCCGTCCGTCCGATCCTGCCCCTTATTGTATTATTTAAGCTGTACTCTAAACTCTACATAATAGTAGGTACTCACAAGCGGATCGCGGACGTGCCTCAGACGGTTGTATTGTGTACTTAGCGAATTTCTTGTATTGTATTTATTTGCCCATTCCCCCCACTCTGAACGATTTTTTTGGGGCTCTCAGTCCCCCGTCGTGCCTGAAACTCACATTTGACCGATTTCGAGTAGGTGAAACGAAATGCACCCCCCAGTATAAAATCCTGGCTCACCCCCTGATAGTACTGTACATAAATACTTCAGCGTCACCTTTTTTCCTCCATACATTTAAAATTCAGTTATCCTAGATGGCTACACCTACATAGTCTGCTTAATATAGGCCTACGTTCAGATGACAAGGGCTTAACGTGTGTTTACAAACAATTTTTTTGCATATTTTTCTACATGTTCACGTGTCAATACGCGATATAAGAATTATATCGTAAACATGCGAGAGTAAAACGTGTTATGTGGTTATTATCTGAATGTAGGGTCAGCGCGATAACCTATTATGATTAATACTTAAAATTCTACATTTTAATACGGGCTACCCTTACTTATATATCAAAAATTTCCGCATTATCCTTGAGCTTTACCAAATAAAAAAAGAATAATTCAAATACTATAATAATAATTCAAATAAAATAATAAAAGTTGTTTCCGAGTTTTTACGACAATTAATATTTATAGATTAAATCAGAAAAAACCAACAGTTATACTTGTATTTTCATTATTATTATGTTCTCTGACAATATTTAATGCAGGGGGGGGAGGAATAAGAATTAAAAGTTTAGGTACTTGGATTTAGGAGAATGTTCAGCAACCGTTTACAAATTCTAGTCATATACAAAATGATTTTAGTATATGTAAGTGTATGGTGTATTGCAGTGTGGTACCGGCTGTGTGCGTGTCACACCCAAAGACATCAGCGTCCTTCACAATTACTTCCAATCACAGCAGCATCCTTTGCGTTTTTAAAGCCTAAGGCACCTGTCCCACCAACGGCGAGATAGCGAGTAGAGAGTAGCGATTTTATCGCTCAAGAAACGTACAATACCAAAAAAAATTGAAGTTTATTCGGCAAAAAAAATAAAAGATACAGTCGAATTGACAAGCTCCTCTTTTTTTGAAGTCGGTTGAAAAGAGATACAGATATGAATCGTGAAATTGCTGACTGTTCACACTGCCGGTCGCTAAATTCATGCATCTCTTGTTTACACGAACGGGATCTACAATACACATATATTGCACATTTTTTATCGATAAAATCGCTACACGCTTCTCGCTCATCGCCGTTGGTGAGACAGGTGCCTCACTGCGATCGCCAACCCGCTCACCAAACCTGGCGACTATGGCAATCACCTCCAGGATCTTTAATAAATAGGTTCTGCTGGGAAGAGACATGATACGTGTAAGTGTATGGTGACTCACAGCGAGTGGGAGATGGTTCCTGACAGCGAGCTCGCGCTCCTCGGCGGCGGCGATGGCGAGCCGCGCCGCGCACATCTTGCGCTCGCATCGCGCTGCCAGCTTCTGTTACACCATCACACATCTTTATTATACCAATGTTTAAAGGGGCGTCTAAACGGGCCATTTTTTACGACAATTTGTGGCGGCACTATTGGCAACTAATTGCTTGGCCAATAATGGCAATATGTCTGAAATTGTATGGCGCATGATTCAGTCTCCTAAACAATAAAATAGAGAGCGACTGAAACAATAACAAAATTGGCCGGGCAACATTGTGGAATATCGATGGCTCAGCGGTCCGGCAACCATCAAATCAATATTGGAGAGTGCTGTCATGTTGCCGTAAAAAATGGCCCGTTTAGATGCCCCATAGTAACAATGTTGCTTAGCAACAACTGTCAAAAGAGTCAAAGTTAAGGTTGTCATTTGTTGAATCAAAGTTGAAAATTGCTGAATTATCTATATTAGGCAAATTCATAACCTATTATATGTTCCATAGTTATTTTCTGCTTTAGATTAATAATTAATAATATCTTGGGACAAGCCACACAACGTCATCTGATCCCAAACTAAGCAGAGCTTGTAATATGGCTCGTTGCTTACCGCGGATGTTACATTATACCGTGTAATGTTGGTCAGCCAGTACCCACCTTCGGCTTCGACGGACCGTTAAAGTTTAGAATTTTTACTACAGTTTAAAATAAAACGAGAAACATTATAAACTAACGATATTTTCCAATCATTTGGTGATATATGCTAGCGAAATCTCGTTTCAATAACTTGACCTAAGAAGGCAAAATTCAGCAGAAGTGACATCCTACGTTCCTGAATCCTTCTTTTTGTTTCATTGGAACATCACTTCTGATCAAAATACGAGTCATGGCCGTTGCTGCAATATGATTCAGTTTCGGATATATTGCACAGCGTCAGGTTAAGCGCAGTGCTAAATGCCAAATTCTACAGTTTTAGTCTTCAGCGTTGACCGAATTGACGGATTCGGCTATCATCGGAAACGCTCCATGTGTCAGTTCGGCTATGATCGGCAACGCTCGCCAGTACCTGTAGCTCGGCGAGCGCGTTGTTGGCGGTGAGCCGCAGCGTGTAGTTGTGCTGGTGCAGCGCGGCCACCTCGCGGCTGCGACGCTCCAGGGTCTCTTCTAACGCCAGCCTCTGTTCGTGCGCCACACGAAGACTTTCTTGCGCCACTTCCTGGAAACACGATATCACATTTTTAAACATTTGTAAACCACTTTGATGCGCCTTTATTAGGCGCATCAAAGTCGTCGTCGTCGAGACCAGCGTCACCAACAGTTTCTGATCAAACCATAGGTCAGCGAAACAGACATACATAACGCAGAGAATTGGTGACCTCAGGAGGGGGAGGGGGTTTAAAAGTACATCTGTACTACATGTTGTCTCAACCGCTGATCTACGCCTAATAAAAAAACTTCCCTATAAACTTGGGAAAACACGACATAACACATTTTGCGGGCTAAGGATTGTGGCTAAATGTGACGTGATACAAATATAAATAAAGCCAAAATATTGGTTTATAAATGTTCTAAAGGAAATTCTAGAGATAAAGCACAATAGTGGTCTACTTTTTGTCTTAACTATTTATTGAGGCTAATAAAGAAGAATGCTTTAGAGAGGGCTTGTTATAACCTACTTGATAGTTCCTCTTGTCGGTGAGGAGTTGTGCGAGTTGATGGTGGTCAGGCTGTTTGCCGACAGTGAGCATGGTCTCGAGCGTCTGCACCCGCATCAGTAGTCGTTGTTCCCCCACGAACAGTTCCCATGATGAAGCCGCCTCGGCACGTGTACGTTCTACGCAGTCACGTAATGTCCGCAGGCGTGCTTCTAAGGATGCCTCCCGCTGAATCGCTTCCTGAAACACAAGCGGTTTTTTAATTTGATTATTTGTGCCACAGTATACAGGCTAGTAAGATAAATATTAAATGTACAAAAATATTATCAACTAGCTAACCCGCGCAACTTCGTCAGCGTCAATTTTCCCCGTTTTTTGCAATATTTTTCATTGATGCTCCGCTCCTATTAGTCATAGTGTGATGTTATATAGCCTTCCTTGTTATATGTTATTCTATTTTCATAACATTATAGAATGATACAAAATTTCACAATATTTTTCAAAAGCATTTAGACATCCACGCTCATTAAATAATGTAATCAAACAACCTAACATCTATCTGTTAAACTTAATTCTGCGCACATTCTTTAGGTATAGTGAGTACCTACTAGACGAGACTTGTAGTAATACTTACCTGAACAAAATTATTGAGCTGATACAGTTCCTTGAGATGTAGCGGTGTCGTCATGGTGGGGTTGAAGGATAACTTGGCTTCTTTGCCATCGGGATGATAAAGTTTGAGCAATGCAACCACTGGAGGAAAGGTATTCTGTCGGAAAACATTTTATTGACATTATAATAACTGTCAAGTCAAATCAGTCTTCATTGTGAAATGTTAAAAACGAGACGCCCTATAGAAATTTGTATGAAATAACACACTGACGTCAAATCATTTACTTTAAGTATTCGTGTTGATGATTAGAAATTCATAAACATGTTACATTTCAAAGTAACATTAAATTCAAAGCATTTTAAGACCTACCGGTATTTCCTGATTAGTGGTAAATATTATATTTTTATTTATTGTTTGCAATGCACCTTCCGTATAACCGGTGTTTGGCTAATAATTACACTATTACAGAATTACATAAGAACGGGTTTTGACGAAATATAGCACATAGACCACCTGTATCCTTTATTAGCATATAGACACGCAAGCTTTAAATTCACTCATTAAATTAATGTAAAAGAAACACATTCTTTTAGAATTGAATGTGGTCATCGCCCGAACGCCAACTATATCAGTGATCTATTCCAGTTCTAACGGATAATAAATATTTTTCCGATTATACTTTTAGCAATAACGATAATTTATCAAAAAATAAAATCTGTATTCATAGGCGGATCCAAAACGGAAACAACCGTCTGGGGCACGTGCCCCCAGACTGTTGTTTTGTGTACCGAATGTCTTGTATTGTATTGAAATTCTTTGGTTATTTGCCCCTTCGCGCTGTGCTTTTCTTGGGGCACCACCCGACGTCGTAGTCATGTATGATTCGACACTACCGTTTGCAATTCGCACCACCCCCCCCCCCCTCGCCCGCAGAATGAAATCCTGGATCCGCCCATGGCTGTATTTCCAGTTACACTCAAGAGTAACAATATTTTTCAAAAATTAACAGCAACTGTTCAATTGTTTTTAACATTTAAAATAGGCTTGCGTTTGACTACTATCTCAAATATGTATTTTATTTCGTATTATGGACTATTTTTTTAAATTTATATGGACTCAGTCTTAGTATGCGGCGCTACAGGTTAGCGGGAATAGACAGCAAGGCCCGGTGCACTTGAAGTGTGCACTTTGGATATGTCCCACTATAAGCCCACATTTTAGTGTTTTTATTGGGCTCTAAGATGTCAATGTTATCAAAGTGTGGACAAACCCTGATGTCGAAGTAAATACAACAGTAGCAAGAAATATTTGGTATTAGTCATGAATTTCAAAACATAGCAATTAAACTAACGTGTTGTGTGTGAAGCGTATACCTATTACTGTTTTTTTATACACAAAGTAAATACCTTGACAATGTACCTAAAGGAAAAAATACCTTTTTTTTCTCCTCTAGACAATAATACAGCTATTTGCGAGGTTTTGTTTTTATATCTAAACAAAAATAACTACCTATAGATGGGCTCATATTACAGCAGTAGCTTAAACCTTAATGGTTTTTAGTTGCTCTTACTAAGTTATAATGTTTAACATTGTATTTGATCAATAAATAAATAAAAAAGTAATTTGAAGAGAATTACGGCAATTTTAGTCATGTGTCAATTTGATCTGTAGATTTTTAAATCTCCATTTAAATACCTTTAAACAAGTAGTCATCTTCTACATAATAGACCAGTATTTGAGGGGCTGGTCACAATTCCCCGACGCCTCATGTATCTATACAACACATCATCTTTCTATATGTGTTCGTAGACAACCAAAAAAATCTGTATATACTGTATATAAGAATATACAGTATATATATATATATATATAGATTCAGATTATCAGATTTATACATACATACATTATATACATTATAAACATTTCTATATGTGTTCGTAGACAACCAAAAAAATCTGTATATACTGTCAAATCAAATCAAATCATTTATTTGCGTTATACAGGTTACATAGTTGTTATAATTATATAAGATCTCCGTATACTACCATTTCTGGTGTGCAAATTTTAGAATTATTACAGAATTAAATTGTATTTATAAATAATATGCATAATATAATATTATTTCACAAAATTCAATTATTAGATTACATTTATAATTATAAGACAATCACATAATTTATCAATAATTAGAACTGTATGTCAACTAAAAAATCATTTACAGAATAATATGTCTTATTAATTAAATATGTTCTAAGCGCACGTTTAAATATGTTAATTTCATTTATATTTCTAATAACTTTGGGGAGTCTATTGAATATTTTAGGAGCCATACCTAGAATATTTTTGTCAAATAATGCTGTAGTATGGGGCGGTACATGTATTTTGTTGCACTGTCTTTTGCTTACTAAAGTTTGGAACATTAGAGGATGTGACTTAACAAAATTGGCCATTTCATAAATATAAAGTGACGATAACGTTAAGATATTTAATTTTTTAAAATGCGGTCTGCAGCTGTCAGGTAGTCGCAATTTACAAACGGCTCTAACGCATTTTTTCTGGGCCTTAAAAGCTTCTTCTCTATCTACAGAATTTCCCCAAAAGATGATGCCGTATCTTAAGGCGGCTGAAACATAAGCATTATACGCAATCAGTACAGCATTTTGGCTCACAACTTTAGCTAACATGTATAATGCATATGAGAATTTATTAAGTTCTTTACATAGATGGTCGACATGAGTTCTCCATGACATATCATCATCAATCCAAAGTCCTAAGAATTTTTGGGTTTCGGACATATTAATTTGGTGACCCTCATAATTAACATGTAGATGTAGTGGTTGTTTTCTTTGTTTGTATTGAACCATTTTTGTTTTTTCTATATTTAATTTTAGATTGTTCTTGTTAAGCCATTCGATTACATTTTTAATTGATTCGTTAATGTCACTTTCATACTTAATAATGTCATTATTTTTGAACATAGAAAAAACCAAGGTACAGTCATCGGCAAATAAAATCATTGGGGTATTTACATTTTTTGGCAAATCATTTATGTATACGAGAAAAAGAAATGGTCCTAGCACACTGCCTTGAGGCACGCCATATCTCACATATCTTAAATTTGAACCGTGAATAACTTCAGTTTTTGATTTTGGGCATATAGTGGTCACTTGCGTAATTTGGCTTCTGTTACTCAAATAAGAACTTATTAATTTCAAGGCATTATCTCTGATCCCATACGCGTTAAGTTTCATTAATAAAATGCTATGATCCACATGATCAAAAGCCTTGGTCATATCCATGTATAACGCAGACACAGGTATTCTGTTATCCATGTTATACATAATTTTTTTGATCAAATCATAAATAGCGATATCAATTGACAGATTTTTCCTGAACCCTTTTTGTTCTTCTGCAAACCAGTTATTTTTTTCAAAAAAGTTGTATAGACATCTGTGTATATATTTTTCAAAAAATTTCGAAAAAACTGAAGTAAGCGCAACAGGTCTATAGCAGGTCATATTATCTTTTTCACCTTTTTTAAATAGTGGTTTTATAATCGACGTTTTCAAACATCCCGGATAGATTCCTTGTTCGATACACAGGTTTATAATGTGACTAAGGACGGGAGATATAATGTTCGAAACAGCTTTTACAATAATGGTACTTACACCATCATAACCCGTGCTTTGAGTAGCCTTCAGTGATCTTATAATGCCATCGATATCATAAGAAGTCGCTGGCGCAAGGAAAATCGAATGAGGATTGCTAAATTGTAATGAATATTTTTTACTGTCATTTGTATTAATTGGTTGTACTAGATCAGTGTAAAAATTGTTAAAAGCTTGTGCAATTTTCCTAGGGTCAGTAACACTCTTTTGATTTACCCTTATTTTTGTGATACTAGGTTTTGGTAAATTAATTTTGTTTTTATTTATAATGTTCCACGTCGCCTTTGACTTATTAGCGGCTGTTTTAATATGATAATTATTCTGAGATTTTTGTGTAAATTTTAAAATATTTTTTAATCGCAGTGAATGAAATTTAAGCTCGTTTTTATTAGATAAATTGGGATTTAGTCGATATCTCCATAGCAACTCTCTTTTACGTTTGCAACACTTTTTAATGCCTTTTGTGAGCCAAGCTGGTTTTTTATGACTTGATATTTTTATTTTTACTAATGGAAAACATAATTTATAAAATAACATAAAAGTATCAAAAAAAATATTGAAAGCTTCCTCAGGGTTGTTATTATTCATAGTTTCGCAGAAACTAAGATTCCTAAGGCAAGATTTAAATTTGCCCACATTATCCCGATTATAATCCCGTCTGTAGACGAACCAATGATGCAACAAAGGTGTTTTCTTAATAGGACATACTAATAATTGAGCTGTATGGTCTGAGAGAGCCCAGTCTAATATGACTGAATTTGCGTTTTGGATATTGTGAAAAATATTATCTATACATGTACCGCTACTCAATCTTGTTACTTGTCTTATTTCCACTTTTAAATTGTAACTAAGAACTAAATGTTCTAGTTGGGTAGACCTTGGGGACTTTTTCAAAATATTTATATTAAAGTCGCCAGTGATAATTAATTTATTATTACAATTTTTTGAGAACATATGCAACAATTTATTTAGGAATGAAAAGAACAGATTCATGGCTTCATTATTCTCATTCGGTATTCTATAGATACAAATAATAATTATATGGGAATCTAGAAGTTGTATACCACAGCATTCCACAACATTTGAAATACTACATTTCACTACATCCTCTAAAACCTTATATGTAATATTATTTTTAACAATGATACACGACCCCCCGTTTCTATTATTTCTACAGAAGAAGGACGCTAATGTATAGTTTGGAATATAAAATAGATATTCGTCTCCATTTTGCATGTTGTGCTCAGTAACTGCGATAATATCTGTCAACTTCCCTTCGCCAGATAAGTCAAATAAGTGAGCAAATAAGATATCAGACTTACTGAGCAAGCCGTTTATATTTTGGTGTAAAATTATTAACCTATTATTCACGAAAAAATGCTTCTGATTGATTTCGAGTGGGTTGTTTATCACTTACTTGCTCATTTAACACAGTTCCCAACATACTGATCTTATTGGCTGGTACTGAAATGCATTCCTGATATGGAAACATACACAAGTCAACTAAAATTCTCTCCATAATATTTTCAAATATACATTGAATTCCATAATTGTTAACAGTACCTGATTTGTTTGAAAACATATTAAATTGAAGATTCTGATTTGTGTCAAAAGGATATGCATAGCTATGGTTATATACATCTAAAAACAGTAAACTATTGAACAATTCCACTTTATAATTATAAATAGGCGCTCCGAGTATGTAAGTGGGTGTACAAATAATGATGTTTGTAAATGTTACATGTTGCAAACATTCCTTAATACTATTTACTAATTCTAAATAATTGCTTACACCTTTAAAGTCTTTTTCACCAATCATTATAATACAGTAGTCATTCATGTCGAAATTCAAAAGCTTATCATCAATATTTTTCAATAGTGTGATTATATTACAGTTTTTCTTAACATACTGGCAATAATTAAAGTGAGTCCCGAAAATTTGGTCAATGTCTTGCAGTTTGCCCTTCAAACTCCGGTTAGTTAAAATGCATAATTTTCTTCTCTTACTGGTTAAGTTTGGTTGAATTGCATTGGTGTTTGTAACATCAGGAATTGATATGTTTTTTGTGGCCATATTTTCATTTGTTTTGTTTATGGTTGTTGTTTCATGGTTAAACATTTTCAATCTGTTCTGGACGACGGTAGTGGAGGCATTAAAACTTTTTCTTTTGTTTATTGAACTCCTTTTAGGTGTAGAGTTGCAAATTGTCTTTAAATTTTTAATTTTTCTCTCGTTACTGTTTATAATTTCCTGTAGTGAACTGTTTTAGGTCAACAAGTTCACAATTTCATTTTCCGCTGACGCTAACTTCTCCTGTATTGTCTTTACCAAAATTTCTAACTCCTCCAATCTTTCGCGTTCATCTGAGTGCCTGTATGGAAAACTTCTGTTGTGTCTAGTATTTGGGGTATTGGGTGAGTATTCGTTATCATCATCTTCCGTGATAGACAGCGAGTCAAATGAGTTATCGGTGCTGACATTAACAATATATTGCTTTCTTATTGTCACATTGTCATTCAATTCTTGTGAAATTGAAAAAGAGTTCTCTTTACTCAAACTCATTGTAGATATTATTTACTTACTGTCATATACTAGTATATATAAATATAAACCAAAAAAATCTGTATATACTGTATATTCTTATATACAGTATATACAGATTTTTTTGGTTGTCTACGAACACATATAGAAATGTTTATAATGTATATAATGTATGTATGTATAAATCTGATAATCTGAATCTCGGCAATGGCTCCATGAAATTTAGTATCCAGGGGGTTTCGGGGGCGATAAATCGAAACGTCGTTTAAAAAAAAAACATTTACTGGTACTCGTTATTTAAGAGTAATAACCGTAGTACCTACTACACCGTACTTTACAGTTTGATTATTTTGAAACAGTACTTTTACAATTTAAGTCAATAATTTGAGATATAGGTTCGTGTCCAAATGCCCTTAATTACTTAACTACTTAAAATTTCAATTGCTGACAGTAAATTGGAACACTCGTGTCATGACTACATTCACGTATCAATGAGAGGCGGGCAGCTAATAATATAAAAAATTGAAAAGTAGCTGTACAATAGATATAATTAAAGAAACAAAACCATCTAAGATACCATAGTATATTACTAGAAATAGGGGCTGATCAAAGGTCACAAAACTATAAACAAGTTGTACATTTTATTAATTTAATACAGGTTTCATTTAGATGGGAAATCACAACATGTAAAAACGTCATGATATAACAAAACCTGATATGACATTATAACGATAAGAATAAAAACGTAGTTACGTTAGTTACTGGTGTTATATCTGTGGTCACAAACATTACCTCTTTATAATACATATTAGTATAGACTACCTTGTTAGATCCCCTCATCGATTTCGGTCACGGTGACCAATCACATCAGAGCCTAGCCATCTACGCAGCAGTTATAGAGAAGTGTACGCGCAGACAAACAGCAGTGACAGTATTCTCATAGTCCGATAGACTGAAATCCGACACGACCGGAGAGAGAGTAAGAGCACAACCGACAGCTCAATGTAATCACTGATGCACGAAGGGGTGTGACATATTTCATTCATCTATGGACCAACAGTAGCAACGTCCCTTAACTTCAATCTCTTGATCTACTCGGCCTCAGCTGAGTCACGGACCTATCATCCTAAAGCTGATAATGTTTTACGTGACACCAATTTTTCGCACAGCGTCGTTATCATCAACTTCTTTGAAGAAATAGGGAATAAATAAGCATATAAGCTCACCTTTTCAGAGTTACCCGCATTTTCAACAACAGGTATACCGAATTGCACCACGTCACCGGAGAAAACTTCATGAGGTTCTTGCTCCTTCGATATGGAGCATCGATTGTTGTTAATGAACGTTCCATTGCTGCTCTGATTGTCCTGTAAACAAACAGTCATGTTTCAACAAATACCTGAGAACACTGAATAATAATAACACGATGATTGTAAACAAGGAATGAATGTTTTCTGCACGATTAACAATGGCGATTTAACGATTTACAATTACGAGTCTAATTAATAAATCGATCTTTACAGAAATCTCTTGATACGTTTGTAAATGATCCATGTGTGGCACTAGCTTATTACACTTAGATAATAGGGAATACACCTCGCCGAATTATATAAGCATATTTCAAGAAGGTATTCATAGTGAGGAATCCAGTTAGAGATACAACATAGTCAATAAAAATAAAAAAAACCCGCCTGCACAAAAAAGTCGTCGGAGGCATTAATGAATCTCGATGAATTTAGTGAAGTGCCTCCGACTGCATGAAATTATATAATAGAGGGGATTTTGTTTCCATCTTTTTTGTGCAAGCGGGGTTTTTTATTTTTATAATTATTATTTTATTTAATACTTTTTAGTAGTTGTAGGATGTAACCGATGTAACAACTAACTGTTATCACAGCTATTGTCAAGTAATGAAAATTTAAAAGAATAATGGTCTCAAACTAACTTTTTAGTATTACAGTTATAATCATATTATACCTTTTTGAAATGCTTAAGATGAGCCCTTTAATTTGATACCCATATTGCAGTATTCAAAACAACTTTTTTTTTCACTCCTTTATTTTGACATCTCACAACCGCCATATTTATTTTTTTTCAAACATCACTTAACTAAGAACACTTGGGCGATCAAGACGAATCTAATGACGTCATAATTGTATAAATCCGTTTAGTGGATTGTGAGATATCAGGTAATAACGAATATTACATACATACATACAAGAAACGCGCGAATAACATAACCCTTCCTTACAGTCGGTTAAAAATATAGTCTTATACCAGTTGAATCCTCGAGCGTTTGTGTACAGATCGAAAATCTACCGTTATTTTTGAAATACCTTAAATACCTTTGGAACTGCCTATTCAATTAACATTTGCATAAAATGTAGATAGGTACCTACATAATTACTTCTGACCAATCATAGATCCGTTATAAATAGAAGAGATTACAAAAATCGGCCTTTTTGGCGTAAAACGGCTAAAAGAAGCATCGGTGTCCACGACATGTGCAAATATTTTGTCGTCATCGTATTTTATATCAAAACTTTGTGTATGTTTTTCCGGTATGCTTTAAAAAGTTTAAAGCCTATTTTAACTCATTGTCACCTAATGTACTGTGCGATATAAGTTTTTTTCTTGTTGGGACACAGGTCACACAAGTCCCCTCTCCGAGACAATGCCGGCCGCAGGAAATTTTGTTTCAAGATGCACCAGTTTTCGCAACGGTGATTTCCATCAAAACATCACATAAAATGCATGGGTTTGTCTGAATTTTGAATCCGATTCATTGGTAAAAATAACCTTCTCTCAAAGAATATTAATATCTAAAATCAAAATATTGAACAGTAATAAATTAAATTAAATATGAATATGTAGAGCCAGTCGGAATTTACATACAGCACTTGACGAGGTTAACAATCTGTTCTATCTAATTTTAAATTTAAATATATTCATGCGTTCAAACTTTAAATTCCTCACGGTGCATTTTTGTTATCTCATTTCCTTCAACATATTATGAACAAAGGTTCCGACACTTTTCTAGCGCCATTATTATATTACCTATTAACTAACTGCCCTCACCCGAAGAACCTGAAAGACTTCGGACATTACTCTAAGGTTAGATCAGATATCTGGATATTTCAGAGTACTGTTAACTCACATTACTAAGAATATGTGTTGCATCAAATTTAAAAGTGTGTTTATTTGTCTGTTGGTTTGTTACCTTTTCACAACTGAATTGCTGAATGGATCGACAATTGGCAAGGAGATAGATGACATCCCATGGAAAGTACGTGGGATACTTTTTTTTATCCCGATAGCCGACGCTATAAATAGAATGAGATATGTGTCCCTATTATATGAAAAATTCTACTTAAATGGGACAGTAAGACCACTGACGTTCCTTAAGCACCTGTCCCACCAACGACGATGAGCGAGAAGCGGATAGCGATTTATCGCTCAAGAAACGTACAACAGATGTATTTTTTAGATCTCATCTGTGTCCATCTCTTTTGTTTACACAGGATCTACATAAGTATGTACGTGTCTTGAGCGATAAAAACGCTACTCGCTACTCTTTTTCTCGCCGTTGGTCGGACAGGAGCCTAAGTAAATAAACAAAATAGAAGTCATTGTCATTTATGCGAATCATCACTACGACGAGATGGTATTCATACAAGAACGATTTGCTTCTACTCGTGTATGTTTAAAAATAAGTTGCGACCACCCAAATATAGGGTGGAACTTTACAAAAAAATATGCATGTTTTATTAGTCAATTATGTACACAAAAACGTTATAAAATGTGCATACATGGTAATTAACCTTCATTTCGCGTCCTTACAACCCTTCCGTATTTATTTTATGCGGAATTCGTACACGCCATTAGGAAAACAAAGTATTTTAATTTGAGGTAAAAACTAACCAATGAAACCATTATTTATATACATACCATTAACTATAATATAATTACATATATGGTAACTTGCGATATCACTATCGACCACAAGCGTATTCAAACAAAACTAAATATATATAAAAAATAAATTACTTTTAAAAAATGCTTATCGATCATTTGCATTTACAAAATACAGTTTTCCTCAATAGAAACATTATTGAAACTAGAGCCTATAAATTATAATAATACCTTCATTATTTGCGCTAGGAAATATCAATTTACCTCAGTCAGTAAAGAAACGAACACAATGTCTTATCGAGGTTACGATCAGCCTTAGTGTCTTCATTCTTTATAACTCATTGTGGATTTTTACGAGGCAATGTTCCATGTTACGCGAACAATTCAAACGTTTGCAGGCAAACAACCTCTAAACTAGAGTCACAGTTGGGTTAAACGGAATTAGAATTATGAGTGAGAGTCTAAGCACAAACGATACTTTATGCGGTTGTGCAACGATTTTTGGTATCAACATAAACGAGCGTTTGTGATACTTGCTAGTGCATCGCGACATTAGCAATTTCGCAAAGGAAAGGAATTCGTACATTATAATATTGAACAGCTGGAGTATATTGATGAAGTAGTGCTGTGAAACAGTAAAGCAAAAAAATCATCACGATCATAATAGTATTTTAACAGGTGAATGTTTTGTTTTCTTCTGTTTTGTAAATACTTTTATGAAAATGAAAACAAAACATTCACTAGTTAAACGTAGACAACGAGACGTATTATGAATAAGATGCTATGGTAGGTTATTATAGGTATTAATTAATAGACGATTAACGATTGAATCCGTGTCTAAAGACGCAGCATGCAGGAAAGTACTCAAACATCGACTTAGCAGCTATTATCTATTTTGAGGCATTATCAACATAATTAAAGCAATATAAAATAATGTTTCCCTGATAAGCAACGAAAAGTTTGTTTCAAATGTGCTTTAAGGCAATGAAAAGCGTGCGGCGACCACTCATAGAAATCGGCTGTGGGCGATTATATAGCCGATTGTAGACGAAATACTAGGCTTCTAAATACGTAACCAGTACAAGGTTCTTGTATAACATTAAATGTGGGATGAGTTGACTTTTTCGTAACGCTCGAAAATGTTTGTAACAAACTAATTTGGACATACAACTGTTACAAACAGGATTGCCACGCGTCAAATGTCGAAACTATTTTGATTACCTTTCATGGAACTTATATGGCTCTAAAAAAATTACCAATGCAGTCACCGACAGAAGTCGCCAAGCAGTTATTTTTTTCATATCATCCCAGGTTTTAATATAAGTCATACACTCTCAAAATAGTCATCAGAGAATAGATTACTCTCTCTTTTTACCCGACTGCGGAGGGTAATGTGTTTGACGTGTGTATGTGTGTTCCTTTGTGGCACTCGTATATAGACCAAACGCTTAGGCCGATTTTGATGATTCATACGTCAATCGATTAGTTACTAAATATCTTAATCTTGCGATCGTCACTAAAGACATGACAGCAATCGAAATTCAAAATAGCCACAGCAAGACGCCATATTGTGATAGAGAAAAAAAATAAAGTCATCAAACTATGTCATGTGGGGTATCATCGTGTAGGTATTTTAAAATCATGGAATGGTTTCTTAAATGATTTTTCATTGACACATGATATATAGCGATTTAAAGTTCGTTACTATCTATTTTCAC
This sequence comes from Herminia tarsipennalis, assembly GCA_945859575.2. Taxonomy (NCBI): domain Eukaryota; kingdom Metazoa; phylum Arthropoda; class Insecta; order Lepidoptera; family Erebidae; genus Herminia; species Herminia tarsipennalis. The sequence continues at coordinate 10,106,160 of OX243842.2, read as the reverse complement.
TAAAATGTTTGGTAGTTACAGTTAATACGTTACATTACGTCTTACAACTAAGCACTAAAAAGAATTAAATAAAAAAGTAAATCATGCAGGCGGAGGCATTTTTAACCCTAGATTACTACTCTACGTCGCAGAGGCGCCCGCGTTTTTGTTATATTGCTCTCTCTTTTTATCCTTCGCGTGTATGACATTCACGTTCAAGGACATCTCAGTCATCGGCCGCACGTGTCGCAGGACGTTGGTTGCGTAGCGGTAAGTGTGCTAGTTTTTTTGATATTACTACTCTTTACGCTCCAAAGACGTATGAGTAGCTTGTATGAAAGTTTTGCGTTATTAATAAAATTATTTTGTTAGTGTTTTTTATGCATTATTAGTTACTAACACTGTGTTTTATATCTTTTTTAGGTAAGGTTTTGAAACTTGAAAATCATGACTAGTCATAGAAGAGTTACGGACGATATAATAACTGATTGGCTAGAAGAAAGCGACCATAACAGTGACGATAACTTTTCGGGAGATGACTCTGAAATTGAAGATCACGTAAGCGATGAAGATGTTCAGGACGATGTAGAAGAAGGATACATAGAAGATGAAACTATAGAGGACTCCAGTGAAAGAAGAGCTGAAGAATCTGTGCCATCTTTTGTCCCAGAAAATAGTGATATTTCGGAGCCATCCAGTTCTGATCACCGTATACTTGTTCCGGCGCGTCGAACATTGAAGGGCAAAAACCAACACTGTTGGTCTACTTCTAAAGGTAAAAGTCGAGGTAGAACCACTGCTAGAAACATCGTGCACACTTCTAGAGGCCCTACTAGAATGTGTAGAAATATCTTTGAGCCTAGTTTGTGTTTTGATATATTCATCACGGAAGACATTGTTGCTGAGATAGTGAAGTGGACAAATGTGGAAATATCTAGAAAAAGACCTACTGGAAATACCCACGCTACCTGCAGAGATACATTCTCCATAGAAATAAGAGCCTATTTCGGTATTTTGACGCTAACTGCCGCAATGAAAGATAACCATCTATCGACAACTGAGCTATTTGATAGCACTTTTTCAGGGTCTAGGTATATAGCAGTGATGAGTAGGGAGCGTTTTAACTTTCTTACTCGTTGTTTGAGAATGGATGACAAGACTTTACGTCCTGCCTTACGGCAAGAAGATCCCTTTATTCCAGTGAGGAAGATATGGGAAATGTTTATACAGCAGTGTAAGTCTAACTACACACCTGGCAATTATCTAACAGTAGATGAACAGTTGGTTGGCTTTCGAGGCAGGTGCCCTTTTCGGATGTACATTCCGAACAAACCCAACAAGTACGGAATCAAAATACCCATGATGTGTGATAATAGTACGAAATATATGGTTAACGCATTGCCGTACATTGGAAGAGCCACCGACACAGGAGGATTACCTCAGGGCGAGTACTACGTAAAAGAATTGACCCGTCCTATACATGGTACTAATCGTAACGTCACATGTGACAATTGGTTCACGTCTGTACCGCTGGCCAAATCACTACTTGCTGAACCATACAAACTCACGCTTGTTGGTACGATAAGGTCTAACAAACGGGAAATTCCTCAAGAAATGAAAAATACCCGGCGTCGACCTGTTGGTACATCCATGTTCGCCTTTGATGGCCCTTTGACTTTGGTTTCTTACAAACCAAAGCCAGCTAAAATGGTATTCCTGTTATCTTCATGCGACGAAAAAGGACTCATAAATAATGAAACTGGAAAGCCGGAGATGATTATGTTCTACAACCAGACCAAAGGTGGTGTAGATACATTAGACCAAATGACTTCATCTATGTCATGCTCTAGGAAGACAAACCGATGGCCAATGGCTATTTTGTATGACATGCTAAATATATCTTTCGTGAATTCATATGTTATATACTATCATAACATATGCACAAGAAATGAAAAACCCCTGAATCGAAGGCAATTCATGAAAAAACTTTGTACGCAACTGACTACAGAATGGATGCAAAAAAGACTAGATGCACCTACGTTGAAACGCAATATCCGAGAGATTATTGAAGTAATCCTGAAAAAACCATGCGATAATCCTTCTGTGGAAAATGAGGAACCACCGCCGCCAAAAAAAAGAAGATATTGCGCATACTGCACATCTAAAAAGAAGAGGATGTCCAAAATGACATGCATCAGGTGTCAAAAATCTATCTGCGGCGAACATCAAGTTGATGTGTGTATTGAATGCATGTAAAATATTGTTTTTGTCACTTCTTTAGTTTTTTCCTGTTAAATACTTCATAGTTAATTATTTTATAAGAGAAATGTATACCTTAAGTTTATTTTTTGTTATTTTTAATGAGAAGACTGTTAATTACCTAAGTTCCTAAAATTTGTTTGATTAAACATTTTATAATAAAAAATATATAAATATAATTTAAAAACGAGTTTTTTTCTTTTAAATAATGTACACAATTATAGAAATAGTCAAAAATTACATTAATACTTATAAGTCTCGAATAAAATCAGTAGTCAATATGATGCGCCTCGCGGGCGTAAGAGTAGTTTCTTTGTATGTCGCAACATGAGTAGTAATGTAGGGTTAAGGTTATCTTGTTTGAATGTTTTAAGCAGGCAGGTTTTTTGATTTTTTAAATTTATTTTTTTATTATGAAACGTCAACACGATAAGCTCCGTAAAAAAATATATGAAATAAAAGATGACGTTATAGGTTCCTATCGTCAAATCCTTTACTAATTAGTATTTGATGATTTTAAATTAATAAACACATTTAATTATAAACGAACATATTTTTCGAGCGTATAAGATGCTGCTCTACACTATTGTTGCTTTAATATAAAACAATTTATCGTATACTTAATTTAAAAATCTTGAAGCATCATACCAACGTTTTCTGAAGTAGGAAGCGACTTATTTCGTTGCAATACAATCACCGCTCCCACTACAGAACAACTACATAGTTATGAATGAATACATTAACTTACTATTAAGAGAAACATTTCACACATTGTTCTCAATTCACTTTGTACTATTGTTAATAGATTTTTCACAGAACATTAAGGTTAGCGTAAAGGGAAACGAAGAAACGTGTGTATCTCTTTATGCTGTTTAAGTATGCTAATATAAGCAAAAGCGATGTTGCGGCCGTTAGCTTATGTCACATAAATCCAATTGTCCTAGTTGGACAATCAGTGAAACCATTATTTATATTACAGTATACATATTATGCTATTAACTTGTTTTCTAAAGCCGGTTTTCAAATTTTGCTTTGATTTACGGGTTATAAAAAAAATATAAGTGGGTCTATAATTTATTAATATAAAAGCGACAGGTCATTGCCTTATTGACTTTAACGCGAAATTTCGAAAAGTGCTACACCACGAATCCCACTAACAGAGGCACGTAGAAGAGGGTATGTCGGAGTCGAACCGACGAAAAATCACACGGTGTTCCTTCACAATAGCTTATGGCCGAGGGTGAGGGTGCCCCTTGCGGATTTGGTGCCTCCACCATCAGCAGACTCGGTCGTCGTTGAACGACGACATCGGTGTTGGTTACGTTAGCGGCTTCTATACCACTTCGTGTAAGGAGGCGCGCGTAGAATACGTCGCGACACCGTCTTGGCATTACTTCTGTTAGGACGACAGGTTGTCCTCCCTGTCACCCTCAGGCCAACGTTTCTTATAATGAAAGACAAAACATTTACTAGTTAAACGTAGACGACGAGACGTATTATGTATAAGTATACGTGGTAGGTTATTATAGGTATTAATTAATAGAAGTTTAGCGATTGAATCCGTGTCTAAAGACGCAGCATGCAGGCAAGTACTCAAACATTGACTTAGCAGCTATTATCTATCTTTGAAGTATTATCAACATGATTAAAGCAATATAAAAGAATAAAAATAATGTTTTCCTGTTATGCAATGAAAACCGAGGCCAGATTGTCCTCCCTGTCACCCTCAGGCCAACGCTTACGGAGGTCGAAGGTCGTTTTACGCTTCTTCTGCTGCTTCTAAAAGTTCAGCTTCTTAGGCATAACTGAGAAGCTGAAACTTTGTAAATAATTTATAGGATTAGGAGACGTCGGCTAGGAAGATTTTTATTTAAAAACTACTACTTCGTGTGCGTCAAATTTCCCCGTTTTGGCCTTAGCGTGATGTCATATAGCCTATAGCCTTCATCGATAAACGGGCTATCCAGCAGTAAAATATTTTTTCAATTCGGACCAGTAGTTCCTGAGATTATCGCGTTCAAAAAACTCTTCAGCTTTATGATATTAGTATAGATAATACATAATTATTATCCCTAAGGGGTGCAAAAAAGAAGTTAAAGTTTGTATAAATTGCATGGAAATCGGTCTTTTTCCAAGTGCAAACACTGGTACAGAAACTGGACACATTTTGAAAAAAAATGGTACAGAGAATAGCTTAATAACCAATACAGAAACACGCGGTCGAACCCGTGGAACAGGAACAGCAACTATCTACACTGACGGACTCATAAACTGCATCAAAGTTCAGGTTTACTCTAAAAGGATTTTTTATAATAAGTATGCAAACTTTTTAGATTAAATTATATAAATATGGAAAGACTGGCTCTTAATCTTAAAAAAAAATTAAATTTAAAAATAGAACTGCGGTAAAACAAATGAATATAGCCGGGAAAAGAAAATTTACTCGTAGTATCAGATTTGCGTGTTATTTATAGCAAAGTTTTAAATTAATTCTCATTGATTTTTTTTGTTTGGTCAATTGAATTATTGTTACCAGCATAATTGTTGGGTTAGTTTTTTAACACATCGAGAGTTTTTGAACCATAATATGGATACTTCGTCCGAACAAGCGGCACAAATTGTAGCATTGGTGCGGGAGGGCTTGGATCAACGAACGATTGGTAGAAATTTAAATTTAAACCAGTCTACGGTTTGTAGAATATACAGAAGGTTTGTAGAGACAGGTTCTTACAGGAGGAGACGTGGTACAGGCAGAACTCGAGCAACCACAGGTCGTGATGACCGATTTATTGTTACAACTTCCCTGCGAAATCGTTTCCTCACGTCAGTTAACATCAAAACCGAGCTTAATGAAGTGCGTGGAAAAAACGTGTGTGCACGAACAATAAGAAGAAGGTTAAAGGAAGCGGCTATCACCCCTTTTAGACCAGCAAATGGTCCAAAGTTGTCTGCAGCTCACAGACAAGCTCGCTTAAGATTTGCGCGTCATCACCTGAATTGGACAGAAGAGCAGTGGGCCTCTGTATTGTTCACGGACGAGTGTAGGACATGTTTATATGGTGCAGATGGTCGCAGAAGAGTCTATCGTCGACGTGGGGAGCGATATGCTCAAAGTTGCATTGAGGAGCGTGTTCCTTTTGGAGGCGGTTCATGTATGGTCTGGGGTGGCATATCGATGAACGGGCGAACAGAACTTGTGTTCATAGACATGGTCCGTCAAAACGGTAATAGAGGGGGTTTGACAGCACATCGCTACATAACAGAGATATTAGAAGATCACGTGGTGCCTTACATGGGATTCATAGGCGAAAATTTTACTTTAATGCAGGATAATGCCCGGCCGCATGCAGCTGCACAAGTTCAACATTATTGCGAAGAGGTTGGGATACGTACAATGAATTGGCCAGCACGCAGCCCGGATCTTAATCCCATCGAGCATGTTTGGGACAATTTAAAAAGAGCTGTATATGCGAGAAACCCTTCGCCTACGACAGTGGCAGCACTAAGAACAGCACTTTCAGAAGAATGGGACAATATTCCGCAAGATCTTTTAAAAACCCTTATAAAATCTATGCGGAACCGATTAGAATCCGTAATAAGGGCACGTGGGGGTAATACACCTTATTAAAACACAAATAAACCCTTGCATAAAGTTTGTGTCTATTGTTAAAACCATTTTTTTAATTAAACAATTTTTCCTTAAACTTCTGTTTTTTCTTCAAAAAAGGTCTTAAGGTCCTTTCCAGTACATAAACTTAAACTTAAAGATATGATCCTACGCTGTTTTAAAGTTCACGAACCAATCTAGAGGTTTCAATTTAAATCTGTATAGAAAGTTTGCATACTTGGTTAAAATATTTATTTCAAAGTCGTCTATTACTTTGATGCAGTTTATAAGTCCGTCAGTGTATATGTATTATATATTATATTTTTTCTCTTAGTTGGTGGTAGGGTGTGTTTCACAGTTTAGAAGCATGTACTTATACAAGTTAAATTTATCTTTTTTCTATTACTATTACTAAAATGTATTATTAACTCTACAATACAGTACTTATAATCTTTTCCCGATAATAGAGACATATAAATAAAAAATATACCATTTTCATTGCATCAACAAGGAGATCAAGAACTACCTCCTCCTGCCCTCGATATTTAGTATTAATAACCATTACGGCCTCACTAACTGGTGCAGCATTAACTACTGTTATGGATAGAACTTTGCAAACTTGACTAACTACAATTGATCAATCTACACTACTACGAAGAGGTGGTTCCTTTGTTCTATTGTTCGTAGTGATCTCAGCAGCTACTGAGCCAATTTGAACTGGGTTTTTATAAATAAATGCCGCAGATTCTTTACGTTTTGCTGTCATGTGTACTCGATACGTTATTCATTACACATCTTTAACTCAAACGAAGAATGTTGAACCCAGGCGCGGATCCAGAACTTTGTTCTGGGGGGGTACAACATTTGACTCAACTGGTCAAGTGTGAAACACTCGCATAGTTGGATTCAACACCGGTACACCATATCCATCACCATCGAGGGAATTGTCTGCCAAACATCCAGTGTCAAAATCCTCAAATTCCCCAAAAAAGGTCATTCAGTCGAGTTTTGGGAGGGGGGGGGGGGCAATTGCTCCTATTGCCCCCCCCCCCCCTAGTGCGCCTGATAGAACCAATTTATCACTTACGGCCGATCTCAATAACTTACTGACAGTTTAACTCTAGAAGCTACCAGAGGTTAACTGCGACATTTACTTTTACCGTTACCGTCGTTTTAATAACAAAGTTTACGTAGAGTTAAGTTAGGCTAACGATATATAAAGTCTCATAACTTTAGATTAAGGATTCGACGATATTTTTGCACGTAGCAAAATCTTATTACACTTATTCTAAAATAAATATTGTTTTTAATTTATAATTTGCCTATATTATTATAATCTTTATAATGTTAAATAGTTGAAATAAAGAAAACAACAAAACTCGATTTGACTTGAGTTTAGCGCGCATGCGCATATTTCATAATAAAACATAGTAATATGTACCTAGTACAACTTTTGTAGTTTTTTTTCGATCCCTGAAGATTTGGCAAATATGTACGGGATTTATCGAGTTTACAGAGATTTTTCGTATCGATGATTTTCATGAAAATTGTGGTGATAATATTATGATAATTGCACTCTCAACTGATTTTAACAATACAAGATTTTCGGTTATTCAGTCGGCTTGAAGAGGGGAAAAAATTGAATTGAACCATTCTGTAGTTTTTTAAAGTGTGTTTAACATTATTGTTTTGCAAGTAATGTGTGAAATTTGTTAAGTAAATCTTAGTTTCTTCTAACTCGCAAGTAAGTTTCCGAAAACAGAGACTGACGAGCTAGTCTACGAATAGCTAGGCTCTTTATCGCAGTACCTACCTAACCTACAACGGATAGTATGTACCTAGTAACATAACATCCAAGTCTTTTTCTTACTTTTTGTATGATTTTAAAGTTTGTATCGGGTATTCGAGCAAATGCTAATTATATAAATCAGTTTTTCATCTCATGGTTATTGAAACGCATAAAAGTCCTGCTTATTTAAGAAAACCAAAGGTGTATCTTCAGAAAATAACCCTGTTTATATACAATATTGTTGTGGTTGTATGCAATTGTAAATGGTTCGTATAATATCCACACAAACTGTTGGATTATAATATTAGCAAAATTGGGCTTACCACAAGGTAAAAGTGGCCCTTGTCGTAATAGAGCGTGGCGTGGTGACGAGACAGTACTCTGCATTCGAAGATTGTATTCGTAGGGCTCGGCGTCGCTCGATACACGTTGCGTCCAATCTGAAACATAATTCGAAAGGTCAATATAAGCACAATAGCATGTAATCTACTCTCAACGTCTCTATTAAACCACTGCTAGCTGATCCACGTAACTTCGTCAGCGTCAGTTTTCCCAGTTTTTGCAACATTTTTCATTGATGCTTCGCTTCTATTTGGTTGTAGGGTGCTATTTATATAGCCTATAGCCTTCCTCGATAAATGGGCTATCGAATACTATAAGAATGTTTTAATTCGAACCAGTAGTTCCTGAGATTAGCGCGTTTAATGCTCCGCTGCTATTGGTTGTAGCGGAATAACGTGGCTTTCTATTGATAAAAGATTTTCAAAATCGGTTTAGTAGATCCAGAGATTACAACATTACAAACTTTTGTATTATTATGTATAGATATTTATAAGCACAGTAAGTATATTTTATAATATAAGCAGAGTAACATGTAATCAACTCCCAATGCCTATTATAACACTATTCGCTTTTGCTTACGGATCTGTCCCCGTGGATTGGATCGTGATAAAAGTAGCGTTTAACCTTCTTCAAGCAACCTTCATCAAATTTCATCTAAATCGATCGCCTACTTCTACTGCTTTCGGAGATTAAATAATTCAAACCAACTTTTCAGTATTATTAATTGCCCCAATCATGAATCTTACTCTCATATTCATAATATTTTAGTAACAACATTTCAACTTGCGAATGTTTTGTCTTTGTTATTCATTCCATTTGCGAAATATAATAGAAGACAAAACATTCGTTGGTTAAAATGTTCTTACTAAATTATTCGCATGGATGTCATATCGTAGTTTTTTATACATTATCGCAATTTTCGTGGGGATCTCTATTTTATTTAATAATTTAATATAGAATATGCTACTCCCCGATAATGTAGCTTTCTAATGGTGAAAGAATTTTTGAAATCGGTACAGTAGTTTTTAAGTTTATTCGTTGTAACGAATGAACGTATTAAAGATTTGTATTTTTAAAAATTTCCTCTTTATAATATTATTATAGAGTATAGATAGATAAGGGGTTAGTTAGACTATAAAAACTTGGTGTACTCTAAATTCATAGAGTCGACCACCATCACGAAACAACACTACCGCAATCTATTTATGTATGTCTATTACCAAGTCCTTTCCGTACCTCAGAGCGCACAAAAAGCCTTCAGCCTCGTCTCTAATGAACTCCTAAGACGCAGCCGTATAATATTGTTATCCCTTTGGGCTTTTACACATTTATACTTCGTATCGCGTCATAACCTGCCTATAATATGACGTAAGATTCAGCCTTTATTGGGATTGTTTTATTACAAGTTTTGTTGCGAAGAACCGTTGGAATTATAGAGGAATACGTTTATGACCAGTTCTTGGATAATACAGACTGTAAGTCAATTCAATCTATCCTAGAAGTCCCATTTTATGTCGTATAATATATATATATATAATAAGCGGCGGTAGCTTAATGGCTAAGGCATCGGTCTCGCAATCGTGAGGTCGGGTTCGAATCCTACCCATTATACTAACGACGTGAACCCACTCCTAACACAAGCCTTTGAGCTTAGCTGGAGGGGTTAACAGGATTGCTAGTAATGTGGGACCACAAACCCACATTGCTAGTTATTTTTCTTAAAAAAATATATATATACATCAGGCGTTCCACAGGGCTCGAATCTTGGCCCCTTATTGTTTCTGTTATTTATAAATGATTTGCGCAGTAGCATTGATAGTGAATGCTTGGCTTATGCGGATGATATAAAAATTTTTAGACGTATAGTAAATTATCAAGATTGTGTAAGTCTCCAATCTGATATAAATAAAATAGTTAATTGGTGTGAAGTAAACTCTATGTCACTAAATATAAAGAAATGCCAAGTTATTACATTCACCAAAAACAAACAATCCATTATTTACCCATATAGCATCAATAGTACAAATATTGAGAGAGTCACAGTGATTCGGGATCTAGGTGTGATGTTTGATTCTACTATGTCATTCAGATGTCATTACGATCACATTTGTAATAAGGCTAACCGTATGCTATCTTTCGTGCTCCGAAATGCTAGATCATTTAAAAAACCAAACTCTTTACTGACTTTATATTATGCTCTAGTAAGAAATATTGTGGAGTATTGTTCATCAGTATGGTCTCCTATATACGGCATACATATAGATCGAATAGAAGCAATACAGAGACGATTTGTTAGAGCTCTTTGTTCAAAATATGGATTAAGGCGTAAAGTAACAGACTACGAAAGTAGACTTAATAGGTTTAATATGACAACCCTGGAAAGGAGGAGGTGGGTGTCTGACCTGTGCATTCTACATAAAATCGTAAATGGCTCCTTGGATAGCGCACTTGGTGAACAGCTAAGTTTTAAAGTACCAACGCGATCTGTACGTATTCCACAGCTTTTTGCAGTACCAACCAGCAATAATAATGTATCCCAAAATAGTCCGATATCACGAATGTGCAATAATTACAATTTGATATGTTCCCAAATAGATATTTTTAAAAATAATTTTAATGTATTCAAAAATTTATTGATAAAAGCAAAAATTCAAATTTTGAATTAATGTCTTAATCTACTTTACTTACTGAAGCTTTGTATTGTTTTTATATATTATTTTGAATGCTGTATACAGTCTCAATTGGGCTTCAGATTTTATATTGTAAGTTTGCAATTAATTTTATTATGTATTTTTTAGTCTGTAGTCCGTGTCTGTATCTATTTAATAAAATAAAATAAAATATATTTTGCACAGTAAGAAGAACATCTCAAGTATTCAGATTGTATCTTAAAATAAGGACAGACCTGTCTCATTTTAAGAAAAACCCGTCGTTTGAAGACTGACTAAAATATGGGTCATACTGCGTGCGTTAAATGTGAAACGAAAATGGTAAAAGTGTCAGACGACGGGCTTTAGGAATATTATTTAGGAGACACTTGAATGTGACAAGGTCCTAATAGGATTTCAGGTAAAGCCTATCTAGGAATATAGGTATACTATACGTTTGTAGAAATTTGATATGTATCTGGTGATAAAACTAAATTAATATGTCCTCTGTCACCAGAGAGACATTATTCCAAAAGACTATGCTCTCTCCGCGGATTTAAGGAATATTCATATCATATCTAACAAAAAATAGATTCAGTATATTACCATGATAACATAAAGACAAATGGTGCTTGGTATGGTAGAAGGTATGATCATAAATCGGTATCATAATACATTTCAGTCTAAACTTCAGTTACTTTATAGAGCATTGTTCTTCCAATGTGATGAATGGAGATCAGTTACAGTTCATAAGTTCGCATAAGACTTGCTAGCTAGTAGCAACTGGACGATAGGTATTTAGAACAATTTTCATCAAGCCAATAATATAACTATCTATACTAATAAATAAAATTGAAGTGGATGCTTGTAATCTTTACTTATTCAAAATGTTTAAAGATAAATCAGAAGGCTATCTAAATTACCCGCAGTATGAAAATAAAAACAAAACAATATTCATTGGAAAACTATGCTGAACATATTTCCATCCACATTACGCAAATATCAGTTTTTACTCGACTGCGCAAAAAATGAGGGTTATTCATTATTTGTGTTACATTGCTAAATTATTCACTTTAAATAACAAACGAACATCGAAAAAATAACAGCGCTCACTGTCCCGTGAAAGTTGCTTATAAAATCAACTAAGAAAACGGGTTAATGGAGCTCGTAGGCGAACTAGCAACAAGTTATCTGTCACTGCTTATCTATTGTGATGGACCACAGCGAATAACAAACCGGAGTTTTTGTTCTATGCCCCTTTACACACTGTTGTGTGAAATAATAGCGAATCTGAGATTTTACACTATGCTCTGTTTACTCTGACCCCTGAGCTAATGCTTTGTTATATCAGTAAGGTTTTATTTCCAGTACATTTTTGTAGCAAGTACTGAAGGTTCGACTACGAAACCCTAAAAAAGCGACCAACTGACATACAACAGCTGTAGTACTACCTTAATTCGTACGTTAACTAATATCAAGTAAACGGCTTAACTGGATCTTAGCTGTGCCAACTGCGACCATATGGCGCGTAATATAAAAACACGAAATAGTTTCTATATGTGCCATTGTTCTATAGTTCTGTAGGTACCAATCTGTTTCTACAGATGTGATGTAACCTGCTGTATAATGTAAACGTAGAAACTTTTGTTACAGATTGATCAAAGATACACCTTGCAAGTTGCATGCTAATAAATGAAACCAGATACAGGCTTGCCGCTGCCATGCAAGTTCGCCCATACAAGCAATGCCTTACGACTATATCCACTTAGGTGGTAGCTGACACTGCTGCCAGTTCCCGCCACTGAATACTCAGGTGCTACCAGACACATTACAGTAATATATGAAATTCCTACAATTTGTATGGAAACTCATTACTGTTTTTTGTGTGTTCCATCAGAAACTTGGGTCTACGAGAGAGCTCCTCCTGAGTTGATTTCATGTCAATTAAAATGATGAAAACAAGCTGCTACGCGTGTAGAACTCGTGACAACTTTGCGCAGCATCATATAGTTAAAAAAACCCAGGCAAGTGCATGTCGGGCCACGCACAGTAGGCTTCCGTAGTCACCCTAAATTAACGTGACTCTAACAAAAATTTGCACTTTAAAGATTAAAATTTCACAAAGAGATCACTAAATCTAAAAATGGGCTTCACAATCCCTAAACGTTTTTAAGAAATATGTAATGATACCCCACACGTTGGGATAAATGAGAAAAAACGATGTGTTTTTTCTCATTTATCCCAACGTGTGGGGTATCATTACATATCCTCTTTACATATAGGGGACCTCAAAAAAAAGTAAAAGAATATATTTTTTTAATATTTTATTCTTTTACTTTGTCGGCGTAAGTAATATGTGTAGCCATGCAATATTACAGCCTTGTAACACTAACAGTATCTAAGATAAGTTGCCATTTTGGCTATGAACCTCTGAAAACCAAAACGAAAGAAAAAAGTCGATTTATCTTCAAAACGGCAAAACGGATATTTATCCTGGTTAAATTAAACTAGCTCTCTAATACAATACTTGGATGCTACAATGCCAGAAACAGACAAACAGACACACAAGTCAAACACCCCTCGTTCACGTCAGGAGTATAAAATCTGACTCGTAGAAAATCGTAAAGCCGCCACGCAACATCAAACTTGTCTATACTTAACCAGCTGGGGATAAAAGCGCGTTAAGTTAAACACATAGAGATTTATTTATCGTTAGTGATTAAGCCCGCACCTATGTTTAGTTCCATAGTGCGTGTTAACTGTCCACTAATGGTTTTCCCCTTTTACCTGCTAATTACTAATTTTCACGGCATGTTTCTTGTATAGATGGCAACGATATCTCTTCTTTAGTCCTTTGAACATAGTGTCCAGTTACAAACTATATGGTAAAGAGGTAAAATACAGCTAAGGGAATTGGCACCAAGTATTTAAGGGTTCAAACCTCACTATTCCCAAGAATACATCCCAACCTGAACGATATCGTGAAAAACGAAAGTGAATAAGACGAGGTACTGATAAAGGTAGAGTAGAATACAGAGGAATCCTGTTGGATACATACGAGCTTCCTTTTTTTCATGCATCGCCATTGACATTGCAAGTTTTTAACCTGTCCATTACTGAGGAACTCAATGTAGTTCAGCTTCGGGGGAACTTGTATTTGCGACGCAACGTCGCTAGCCCGATGATTTTCATAGCCGTAAGAAATTAATTAAACCACTTTATTAATGGAACAATTAAAGCAACATTGCGTATATGTAATTAAGCACTTAATTGGCAACATAATGCAACTGTAATTCGACCTTACTAGTAATTTGAATGGTCGTAAACACATCCTCTCAAATACCTTCAGTGCCTACTAGTATAAATTTTCTTACGCGCCTAAAACCAAGACAAGCGATCACCACGACGAGCTATGAAGATCATTTTCACTAGCTAAATTTGTTCAGAAATGACTAATTTCTGACGAGGTTTTTACTTTGGCATGTGATTTTTAACAAAAAAAAACGTATTGCGGACGGTGTTACAGCTATCGTCTAAGTTAACAAGTTAGTTTTTTTAAGTTAGGTACCTCCCACATTAAGCTACAAGACCTCTGTCGTGGAGAACAATAAAAATATAATTGACATGCCAAAGAACACTCAAGACTCGGAGCCAACATTAGTGAAGCTCACAGAGCTCTGTTCCGTGTGGAAATCGAACCCACAATCTCTTGCACAGGTGTTGTACGCTCTCTCACTGCGCCACAGAGGCAGTCGAGGAATTACTTTTTATCATGAAGATTGTAAATTTGTTCAGTGAATAAATCCGTAAATCAAATCAGAATCTTTATAAGAAACGTCAAAAGGATACGCTCCGTATCGTTTTGAAAATATTGCGACGTCACAAACGTGTATTTAATATGAACTTGTTATGTAAAATATAAGTTACATCGTCGCCGTCACATTTATTATATTTTATGTGCAAATGTAACTCTGCAAATATTTTTGTATTTGTTTTGAGGATTAAAAATCCATAAACGTCAGATTATTATAAAATAAATTATTCTCATAGTACCTACTCAAATACCCAATTTTCCCAAGCCTCGATTCGATTTATTTGTTCTGCAGTAGACCGAATAGACAACACACCACAAACGGTTCATCAAGGCTAGGACCGGACAACCTGTCCAGATAGAAAAACAAGCTGTCAAACGTAAGCGTAAACGAGTGTGTTGTATAATTAATTCAAACCGTGTTTGCATTATTACGTCCATAACATAATTACTCAGATGCACGCACTACTTGTAGATTATTGATTCGCTACCACACTCGGCCTCCTTTTACTGATAATAGGCTTGTCTTTACTTCGCCGAGCTAGTGATAGATAGTCTCCTTCTTAGTTTAAGATAAATGCATCTTCTTCACGAACCAGTTTTATAAAACTTAGTTTGTAACCAACTGTCTCGTAAAGCTAGAGCCGCGAAAACGCTGTCCTGTGCAAAAGCTAAAAAGTCTATTTTTATTGGTCACGCCATTACCCTTTTTATTATTTACCGTATTTAATGAGATGGGCACCCCATGTAACTACATGTCATTTAAATTTCTGTACCTCTGACACGACTTTTGAAAGTAAAATAGTAGTATAGTATGCATAATATATAAAACAAACATTTCGAACACTTATAAGTTACTAGCTGAACCGCGCAACTTCGTCTGCGTAAATTTTCCCCGCTATTGCAACATTTCTTATTACTGCTCCGCTCCTTATTTCTCCACTATTTAATGGATGTTATTATACATATAAACCTTCCTCTTCAATCACTCTATCTATTAAAAAAAATCGCATCGAAATCCGTTGCGTAGTTTTAAAGATTTAAGCATACATAGGGATATAAGGACAGAGAAAGCGACTTTGTTTTATATACTATGTAGTGATAAGTTCAGGCGTTCTAGAGTTAAGCAATTAGTTAGATTAATTAGATTTAAGCAATTAATTTTATTTATTTATTTATTATTATATTATTTTTTATTTATTAATAGATTAATTAGATTTAAGCAATTAATTTTAGCAATTAATTAGATTTAAGCATACATAGGGATATAAGGACAGAGAAAGCGACTTTGTTTTATATACTATATAGTGATAAGTTCAGGCGTTCTAGAGTTAAGCAATTAGTTAAGTATAACTAAGTTATTACTCGAGAATGGCTGAACCGATAATCAAGATTTTTGATTTGTTGGATTTCTCTCCGTCCCGAATAGCACAATAACTATAAAAACATCGGAAAAAGACACGAAACATACGGGGCGGTATGAATTTCGCCGGGACAGCTAGTTACTTACTAATAAATAACAAGCTTCAAGTTCGCTGCGAGTGGCGTCAAGAATCCTAAGGACACGCGTCGATAAATATCTCATCAATGGAATACCTAAGTCCTTTCAAAGTCAAGAAACCAAAACAATGAATGCCAACAGTAATATACGTACATATTACGTTTTCCCACAATTATATTCTCTTCGTTCGACTAGGTATAACGTGAGGCGGGATAGATTCCAAAAGAAATAACACATCATTAATTATCTCTAAGATTTGTATTTAGCTTGTATTATTTATGTGAACGAAGTTTTCTTTTATCACTCGCTGTTATTGATGCCATAAAAGCGCCTACGACTTCGCAATCACTGCTTTTAATATCAAGTTTATTAATCAGATAATGGACAAAAATTATACACATTTTTTTCTATTCAATGAGTCGAGCATCAGCAATAATACTTATATTACGACTTATCGTTTACTGTTGCTATTAATATTGGAGAAACTTTATAAGCTTCTATTACAAATATAACTGATAAGTGCGGACTTCCTTACGGCTCGCCGGCATATGGTTGGTCTAAAATAGCACAATTTAATCTCATTAAATTTAATTGCCAATGCACAATTGTGATGGTCTCAAGCACCTCGGGGCTGGGGTCACGGTGAGTCAGGCATGGACTCGTAGCCCTGTACACCCGCTCGCTGACGAACACGCCTGGATTGCATACAAACTAAATTATGGATAAATGCATGATACGAGTGTGACGCGATTGTCAATTGCGTTTTATTTAGATGCTCGTCTCGAACAAAGAGTATATAATAGATGTTGTTTAAAAATATTTATATGTATCTATTATTATATCTCGACACTTGTTAATGCGGTGGTTTTATATCATTCGTAGTATGTGATATAGATTTGTTTGCTAAATTACATCTGGTCCTGTAATTTTTGAATTATTACAGGAAATGAGTCTTCATTTCAACTGTTAATTGAATGTGGGCAAGTGTATTATTTCTAAAATGTCGAAATGTAGGCTTTTAATTTGTTTCCAAAAAATAAGGATATGTTCCTTTACTACAGCTACAATGATCGAGGTACCTGTCCTTACTGGTACCTTGTCCGAAAAGCTATGTTGTATTCGTAAATATTACAAAATTCAAAATATAACCAGAAAGGATCTTAATACTTGTAATATTTTTCCTCTGCATTTAGGAAAAAAGCAAAATAAAATATACTATAACATTTTTTTTATACAATCCTTTTTGCCACATTAATTTAATCAAAAAGGAAAATTAGCTAGCTCACGGCAACAATTTTGTAGTGATGATGATGGCGCCCTGAATTGAAAAGGTTTGAGATATTTTTAAAGACTCTGATATTACGGTGAAAAGCTTAATGCATATTGCATTAGGTTTTCAAACCAGGCACATGGGGATACTATCGGAAATCGTAAAGAAATATTAATTCCTGGAAGCTTTAACAGATAAAATCCCTCAAAAATACAATTGTGTCCAACGATACAAAATCAGACTTAAACCCGAAGCAAAAGACAGCTCCGGACCATATGAAGTCAGAATATACACTAATGGATTCCAAACCACTCTAGGTACAGGGAGGAGGCGTCTACTCAGACGACCACAATTTTCCAAGCAGAATGCATTGGCATAACCAAAGCGGCTCAAGCATTCGCAGCCAGAAATGCGAAAGACCTAAAAATAAAAATCGTCACCGACAGACAGCGCATCAGTTCTACAAGTTTTAGTTTTTATCCGAGAATGCCACGAATCACTCCAATGCAATGGATAATGTCACACAGTAAGCCCTAATTCGAACGAACGAACGAAAATTCTATTTAAGCGTTTTTTTACGCTCGTGCAAAATATGGTCGTGCGAATGAGGCCTAATTCAATCGGAAATGACGCGGGGGACGAGCTAAAAAGACGGGGCTCAAAAATAATAACCTACGGTCCTGAACCTGAACCGACAATGCCATTACCATAATCCCAGATACGAACCTGGACGCGCGAAAAAACACAGAAAAACCACCTCTCAGAATAGAGAAATGAGGCTATTCTGACAACGACCAGAAAATACGCTCAGAACTTTATTAGACTAACAGGGCCAAATTATCCTTGGTATCCTGACGGGCCATTGTCACCTCAACAAGCACCTACACACCATTAGGATCACAGATAGCCCACTATGCAGGGGATGTATGGTCCTTGAAGAAACGCATGGAGTGCACTAGTGTGGCAAATCACCGAGCACAGTTTCTAGCAACACCGTCATCCCTACCCGAGGCCTGCAGTAACCTGGGAAATTTGCTAAGCTTTTCAGGGAGTTCTGAGATTAACGCACAATGGCCCAATCAGGAGGCTAAGTGCGATATTACACCCCTGCGACTTGACAATTGCGAGCCCGATGCCTTTGCCATTGGTCTACTTACTTACTTAATACTAATGTTTGTCTATATGTCCTTTTTAGAATCGTAAACTATGCATTTGATCATGTGATGATCTTCAGCAAAGTGTTGTGCATGAGCCCACGAAAGTTTACGGGTATGGGTAGCGGAGCATTAATCAAAAATGTTGCAAAAATGGAGAAAAATAACGCAAACGAAATGCAACCATTGGACAGATTGTGATGAAACTTTAACAGAATGGTCTGGGAAGGCCGGCGAGTGTTCCTGGCTTTCACAGCTACAGCGAAGCGTGGCCGAGTTCAGCTAGTAATATGAATCCCTATTTCCCTTGGTCACGAGTTAACTACAGAAAGACTTTACCTATTTAATTTTTTTGATTTGTCTTATAATCTGTAAAAGGTTCTTACGTAAAAAAAAAAAAAAAAAAATAACGGGGCGGGACGAAGTTTGCTGAGACAGTTAGTAATAATTATAAACTCATGCAATTCGTGTTGTAAATCGAAAATATTTTAATGACCTACTTTTGATTCAATTTTATTCTTCAAAACTATATTATTTTCTAGCCAAATATAGTGCGCAGACGTGAGATAAATGTTACATGTCATTGCCTGTCATTCCTATCAAGATAAAGCTGTCAATATAGAGATTAAGATTATAAAGAGAAATTCTACACCAAAACACATAAATAAATACGCAATATTATTATATTTTAATATTTTGATAGCCTGATTTATTTATATTTAATAGTCTGATCAACTAGCCTGTAGGCCCAGTGGTTACCTTGACTGCTAAGCCGGAGGTCGTGGGTTTAATTCCCACCCAAGATAGAACTTAGTTGTGATGAGCATGATGGTTTATTCTATGTCTGGGTGTAATTTATCTATACATATCAACCCATATGATGGCCCACTGCTGGGCACGGGTCTCCCCAGTAGAACCTACTGGTATGTAGATCCTGGGGGTAATTGCCATAATCGCCACGCTTGGCGAGCGGGTTGGCGATCGCAGTAAGGCTTTAAGTACGCAGAGGACGCTGCTGCCCGTCCTCCGGAGTGAAATCCCTTAGTCGCCTTGACGACACCCACGGGAAGGGATGGGGTGGTACTATTCTTAAGCCGGCACCACACGGCACACCTATACACACATCTATAATATATATATATATAAGTATGCTTATCAGTTGTCTGGTGACCATATTACATGCTCTGCTTAGATTGGGTTCAGATGACGTTGTGTTGAGTTGTCCCAAGATATTAATATTATATATTAATATAGCCTTTTTTTACCATGAGCAATCAAAGATTGATTTCATATGGATATTACTGGATCAACCATGGCATTTTTCACCAACAAACAAGTCATATTTTGGCAGGCTAATGAGTTTTCAACTATTCAAAAATTTTCATGTGGTGATCATAATTGTATGCTGAAATTTTACAATGCAAACCCCCTTGAGTCACTCAAGGGACTCCTTTAATGTTTCCATTAAAAAAAACAAACAAAATACTAAAAAAATACTTTAAAATTCCAGTGACTAATATTTTCAAAATGTTGTCTATGCTTTAATGGACTTCCTGAAAATGGTCACTTGTTTGTATTATCAAATACTTTTACTGTTTGTAAAAAAATAAAACATTGTTATTGTTAAGTTATAAACAGGGTTACATATATGGCAAGAATTGTTGGGAAGAAAAAATTTTACTGTTGCTATTTGCAGCTATAGGATGTTGATGTTCCCTAGCCCACCTTCGAGGGAAAAGTAAATTTAAAGATTTAGCAACATACTTCAGAAGCTGATAGCACTTTTGTGACCCAGAATGGTGGTCAAAACTCTCAATTTTAATTCCTGGGACAGACCTTCAAAATTTTTCTGTCAAATGCAAATGTTGTATTAATTATATAGGAGGAATAACAAAATCCTTTAAGAAAGAAATGATATGTGCAAAGTTACTCTGTTTGTTTTATTCTCTGCCTTAACACCTGGATCATAAGCCCTGGGGAGTGACATAGGATTGGACTCTCTATTAAAATGAGCAACATCTACCCAGACACAAAAGCAAGTATTTTATAAGTAGTAAATATGGGAAAATAAAGCATGTTTCATAATCAAATTACGATTTATGTTAGAAACATTTCAAGTTTACATGCAAACAGTAACAGAGCAACCTTGCAACGGTTACATCAGCATCATTGATACTCATGTTTTGTGCTAAACGTGTCTTACATATTTTTTGACCTATTAACATTTAGAGCTAGTCAAAACGACCTGAACACAAGTTTTTCTTAGAACTATTAAAAAAACCATTTTTGTAAAGATTCTGTCTATTAGATTAATACTGACTAACTACAATAAAATGCTTTAAACTAAATAATGAACTCTATATATTTAAGGAATCTAGATATATTTAGTAAAATTTATTAGTTTGGATGAAATTTGGAACAAATATAATATTTTATCACGATAACATTTATGTGAATAGTATGTAGCAGCATATACATAATAAACAACTTTAAGGACACAATGAAACCATTATTGGTTTTGTGTAAATCACATAAATCAAAGAAATCATAAAAACAAGACATTGTTAAATGTGTTACTTCTACTTCTACCATAATAAGGTGCACAAACATAGTAAACACATTATATAATAAAGCTGAAACATTAGTTTGTTTGTTCAAATATAAATCTTCAAAGGTTATAGGCATTTTTTTTTTCTACTCCACAGGTGCAAAGCCACAGGCAAGACCTGGTCTATGCAAACATAATAGATCATTTAAAGTATGTAACACTATACTGAAAAAACAAATATAGACAAAAACTTTTGCAAGAGGAATCTATATTAGAGCCAATATAGAGGCCATAATAAAGTAGTCATACATGCCTTCATTTGATAATTAAATGTACAAACTTTATACCATCCAATATTATAAAAAGCATGCAAGTGGTTACAATCGTATCCACAATACAAGCGCAAAAACTGTGTAACTAACCAATAAGTATATAATCTGTTTATCTACATAATTTTAACAGTAAGTAGATGGATGTACTGGACTCCTCATGAAATCATACCAAGGTCTAGTCTTATGGTTCAATGTTAAACAAACAAGGATACTAAAATCACTGATAATTAGATATACCACTCTCAAGCCATTGCCAGAAATAGTAGATGTCATACAATCATTAAGAGGGTAACTTAAAAATGACATGTCAAATTGGCTCTCTGGAAACTACTAATTTATATAAGAATAAATAACAAATTTACCTTAACCGGTTGCTCCAATGTTACACGTCTTTCGTCGAACGCCAGTGAGTTAGAGTGAGGAATGAAGATCGCCTTAGGAACACCACCCTCTTGGTTATTTGGTACTTCTGGACCAGGTGTCCAGTTGTAGTCCATATTTTTAATTGTATTATTCATTATTGGCTTAACTTTCTTGCTCTTTGCTATCACCATCGCACACACTGCTCCTCAGAGTCAGCATCCGTGCCTCGTACGCGTTTTAACGAGTAACACATCGATGATCGAAACCGAAATCTATTCACTTGCTGCAAGGTGAAAGGTGAACACTGATCACTGCCATTTTGGGGGCCGAGCACTGTTTCGAACTAAATGCAGTCAAAATGTTGTAATTGATTAGATGTTCTAAATATTGCAGTAATTATGCAAACACCATTATTTATGAAACTTGATTCCTTTCGTCTACGTAGGTATTGGTGATGTACAAAAACCTAAAACTGGAATATATTTTAAAAACTGCTAACTACTTCTTATCGTTGTATAATAAAAACTGTTCACGTATGGTTACAAGTTGTAGAAATATATTATTTTCAGGGCGTCAATCAAAAATTATCATTTGAGGAACTTACGAAATGGGCGCACGATTCGGACATTTGTTTTGTTGAAATAGAGATAAGCATAGTTTACTAATTGTCGTAAGAATCGACTACAAATAAAAAAATCGATTCTATTTTATTTTTATGGTCCAGATGTTGTACATCTGTCTGTCTATCTATCTGTCTATTGAGTATAATTGAGTAGTCTTTGAGTGTAATACCTATGTGTCTGTCCGTATGTCATAGGTATTACACTCAAAGACTACTCAATTAATCTTGATGAAATTTGGTGAAAAGGTCTCTTGTAGTAGCCGCCAAAGAGCATGTAAAATAGTAGACACTACTTAGTTTGATAGCTAAATAATAGCACAGCGTGATGTTATTATATAGCCTATAGCCTTTCTCGATAAATAGGCTATCCAACAGTAAAAATTTTCAATTCAGACTCGTCGTTCCTGAGATTATCGCGTTCAAACAAACAAACAACAGCTTTATTATATTAGTATAGATTACAATATAATATTATGGTACAAGTATGGTAATAAAATTTTATCTATATTTAATGTAAGTTCGGAATAAACAAAATATCGACTTACCTTTCAAAATATTTTAGCAGCGTCACAATAACATTAGTCGTTGTAAGTTGGGTTGATGAGGATTCATCTTCCTCTTATAAGAAAGCTCCTCATTTTTTAACGAGAGACTCGTTAATCCTCCAAATTGATTTTGTAAAATCCTCTTCCCCTCCGCTTTTTCATTTAATATGAGGAATTTATGAGGAAGTCTTATGACTATCGTTTTAAACAAAAACCAGTCTCATATGTTCACTAATTTAACGTCTAGTTTCAAACGTCAATGATAGATAGAAGATATCTAACTACTTTCACACTCTTGTATACGAATAAACCTATCGGCACATGGCTTTGAGCTTACAGGACATTTTGTCATGTAGATACATCTTTCATTTACGTGTTGCTGTTTTCATTAGTATGTTGATATTTCAAATGATTTGCTTCATTTGAATAAGTTATTAATTTTTGAAAATACTATTTCGTAGAAATAAAGCATTGTTTCAAAAATTAAGAAAACTTCCCTTCCTCACCCTCTTCCTCACCTTCTTCCTCACTCTCTTCCGCATCCTCTTCAATAATATTAATTTTTTATCCACATCCTCAAACTGTGCTTCTTATATTTCCTCATCCTCTTGCTCATACATACGAGTACATCCACATCAACCCAAGTCGTAAATCACACGGTAAGCGCAGCCATACGGAAACCATCCAAGAGGAGATTGTGAAGCAAGCAGGATTGGGCAGTGCCACCACCACTGCTGTTTTTATCAATAATTGTAAAAACCACTGTACCCAACTGTATCCAGTCATACAGTAAAAAAGCGACAGCGGAATCGCCTGGATCCCATTACGAAAAACAACAAGGTTACTCTTTTATTATCTAACTTGTTAACGGAATCAAGATAAAAACGAGATGGTTTCTTTCAGTTTTTCCTGATTTCCTATTTGGTTCATTCTCATCGATTTCTAGTTTTTCAATCGATTTAGTTAGTCGAGTGTTATTGTTACCCGCAATCATCTTTTCTTTGATATTGTTATTTGGTTATTATTACTTCCATCGACATGAAATAATTTCACATGGCAATCCTGTTGATAGTCTCACTCTGTCACACTTATAGAAATTATGAATCTTCCATCTCATATAACAAAGTTTACCCTCAATTGAAAATAGATGGCGTAAAACAGCAAATGTCGAAAGAAGAAAGAAAATCGAAACTTCATGTTGTATTGGATTGGTGGGTGAGTTTGAGCCATTGCAACGAAAACGGTTTTCTGCCTTGGGTCTTGTGTGAAGTGTGATTGTACAGTGCGTGATATATATTTCAGACAAAAGTGAAATTCATAGTGTTTTTTGTGTTTTGTAAGTATATTTCGTTTATTTTAACAATGACCGATGTGTGTAGTCAATAAGTAAAACTATAAAAATATTAGCTCAGAGTTAGTTCGCTATAGATGTTCAATATGGCCGTTCTTTTATAATATTATTTTCCATATTTACCTGTTTTGTACGTGTTTCTCCTGCACGTAAGATTTAATATTGTATTGTAATGATCCTACATCAAAATTACCTAAGATTTGTGAATTTCGTTGATGTGGCAAAATGACAGTAACCCTGTTGGTTTTGACGTTTGATTTCTGAGTCATTTACTGCATTCACATTTTTATGCTACTTTTTACCCATTTGCATGCAAATACTTAGTCTTTTCTACATACAGTTACAAAAGTAGTACATAATCATTTTATTCATAAGCGTACTGAACTCTAATTCGTGAAGCAAACACGAATGCTGCACAATTACATAAATCCTCTACAGGTTCTAAAAATTTCACTGGTTTCAATGTAAAAATATAAGACGGTCTGACGTATAATTAGAAACGGAAATAACTGGCCAAGAAAACATTTATCAGGTATAATTGAAGTGATTAGACAAATTATTGTTACTAAACATTTGCAAAAATGTTGTTGTACAATCTTTCCCTGTAAGTTTTGCTTTTCTGTTGTCTATTAGAACTTTAGACTATAAATGATGCATTAATTATATTATTCTCACTCACATAATATTAAAAAGAACATAGTCATTGCAATAATACCAGAAAGTGTTTACTATTTTGAGTATTATATTCACTCAAAATAGTAACACAATAGTATTATATTTTTATGTTGCAGTATCCTGTTACAGGAACTTTGTAATATTATATTAGAGATTTGTGCTGACTATACTGCAAAGTTCAATATACACTAAGTAAGGCTTCACTTAAACAATATAATTACCTACCTAAAACACATTTGCCCTTGACATAGAAGCCATAGCTAATTTTGATTAGCCTCAAATTACATGTTCTCAACTAAGTACTATTTTAAAAATACTTAAATGAAACCACAAAAATTTAAGTTATAAGTTAACCTTTGAGTGTT
Source organism: Herminia tarsipennalis (assembly GCA_945859575.2). Lineage (NCBI taxonomy): Eukaryota > Metazoa > Arthropoda > Insecta > Lepidoptera > Erebidae > Herminia > Herminia tarsipennalis. The sequence continues at coordinate 10,080,999 of OX243842.2, read as the reverse complement.
TATTACATCATTACATTATTACAATTAATGTAACTATGTATAAAACATAATAATTAATGACCAATCATAGTAGTCTGATAAAAAATCTCAGTCATAATGTATTAATGCTCTTTGTTTCCGTTTAAATTAATTATGACTGCCTTACACATAATTGTTTTTTTTATTTATCTTCTATTGTATTGATATTATTTATATTGAGTATTCTCAAATAATCTTTTAAAAGAATCCATCCAATTAATGTTACAAATCTGAGAGTAAACTGCCTCTGTGGCGCGGTGGGAGTGTGTCTGACTGTATGCAAGAGGTTGTGGGTTCAATTCCCACACGGGACACCACATTCTGTGATCCACAAATTGTTGTACCAAGTCTGGGTGTACTTTGTGTCCGTGACTTGTATGTTTGTAAAGTCCTTCATCACAGGGTACCACTATAATGCGGGATTCGTTTTGCGCTAGCTTTGCTTGTATTTTCAGACTGAATATTATCATACAGGTTAAAAGAAAGTTACCTTGCCCATTTATATGATTACCTATACAGGTCATTGAACTAAAGATGCAAATCAATAACTTTTTTATTCTGAAACTTGGTCTATCTGCTTAAGTGCTTATTTCACTATATACTTAATATGTTAATTTTATTGCTATACTAGTTTTCTAATGCACTTTAATATTTAATTGGATGCATCTTGCATTTTGTAAAATATATAAAATATATCCAGGTATGCAAAATTCAATTTACATATCTAGTCTTAAAGAGCTTAATAAAAAGCCATCCATAAATTATGAGTATATTACACACAATAATTAATGATTATCTGACCACTATAACATCCTTGTCACAGCTGGTTGGATTATGACCTTCCGCCATCTAATCATGTGACATCATTTAAATTCCAAATATAAATTTAGAAATGAATAATAAAAATACCACTAAGTGTTGTGGGCTTGAAAGGAGGGGAGGGGGTTTAGAAAAAATTACGAAATATCACCAAGGGAAGTATCACATGTAATTTTTTCATGAACATGGGATTTTGAAACCGAAAAGCTGCTTGTTATGATTTGTTGTACCAAAAAAGGTAACACATTATGTTGAGTAGGGGGGTTAGTCTAAAACCTCATCACTTAACACCAGAAGAAGAGGTCGAAAAGTAGTTAAAAAGCATTATGATTTATGGACAACTTCTGAGCAGTAGTATTCACCAGTATTGAGAGACACCAGTTTAAAATACTTATATGAAATATGTATTTTAGTTAATTTAAAACTTTACCTTTCATGAACCCATTGTTTTGATTCTCCAAAAACGATAAAACTATTTATTCTATTAACCTTTTAGGAAGCACATAGGCAACAATTATGGACATAGTTCCATTTATCTGTTAACCACATACATTATTTGTTTTTTTTTTCTCATTTGTCCAGTACAACTGTCAGGGTTAAGCAAATAAAGCACATAACAAGATACTTACCGAATATGGTGATACTTAAACATATATTTTTATAGATGACTCACTAAATTTGTATTAACATTATTAGTGATGTAATACAACCTATAAAACGTCTTCCTCATCAAGATTTAATTCATTTCGTCACATAAAACATTTTGCAAAGAAACTTGTCGCAGAATTGATGCAACATTAGTTTTGCTAAATTAGTTTGTAAGTGACAGGGTTTACATTTGCATCATAAGTTGACATTTTTATGTTACAATATTAAAATTATATGATTATTTAAATACACATAAATATACCACCTATTATTATATAATAAAAACTTTTTTACAAAAAGACATCTAACAGAGTTCAATCAGGATTGATTTGCTGGCATTTATTGAGGAGTTTCGTTGTCTATCTCCGAAACTCATCATCAGATCTTTACGAAATTTATATGGTACTATTTCGAAATAAACCTCTTTCGAACAAAAAAAAGCTTTATTAAATCCGTGTATGACGAAGTTATAAAAAACAAACATCCGAATTGAGAACCTCATCCTTTTTGAAGTGAGTTAAAAAACGTAGAATTCAAATGTTGTTATTGTTAAGTACTTTCTGTAAAAAAATGCCTCTATTTACATACAAATCATGGAATCAAAATACAACCACACTCAGAATAACAATGTGTAAGATCAGACGAAGTGAAATCGGATCCAACATTCTATACAGCCATTTCGAGGTCCATCTATCTCTTTCTACGACGTCTGAACAAAGGTTCAGACGAGAGAGATCAGACCATCAACGTCAAATATGTTGACTTGAAGCAGCTATTCATAGTGTTAAGTCATTTTAAATTTTGTCATGTGTGTGCAAAGTCTGCTCAAATAAACAAAATTTTATTTAAAAGTTCATATTATGACAAAAGCCTGATCGATCATAAATGAATAAAATTGTATCTAATCATCGGTTCATAAATCCAAATTGATTGTGCGTTGTCAATAACAGTTGTATTAGTCAGTAGGTACTTTGAAACTGCGCTTTAGTAAACAAATCTCTTATGTATGAATATGTTTGATTGTACACAGGTGTTATAATGGCAACGGCGTTCCTGCCGTCGCCCGCGTGAATAAGTGAGACTCTAGTGCAGTGAACTACACGGGCTCGCCGCCTCAAGCGTCACCCGACCACGATGAAAATGGTGTTGTCACAACGGCAACGAGAGGAGCTGTGAGTAATCACTATATTTATGTCACTTGTACACGTAATTACGTGTTAGGTCACGCAACGTTTATATGACAATTTACCTTCCTACTCCAATGGCTATTACATAGTATATTGACCCTACATAATATTGAAGCTTAGTTTTTATAAAATATAACATTAGCACGATTTTTGCTGAGATCTATAAAGTGCTTATACTCTTCAAACTTAGTTAGGGCAAAAGCTCTCTAACTTATTTGCTGATCCTTCACTATGCTATATAATACTAAGCTTGCACTAAAGGGGCGTCTAAACGGGCCCATTTTTATGGCAATTTGTGGCGGCAATGCTGTGGCCGGCAACATGGCAGTACTCTCCAATATTGATTTTATGGTTGCCGGACGATCGCTGAGCGATCTATTTTCCGCAATTATGCCCGGTCAATTTTGTTGTTGTTTCAGTCGCCCTCTATTTTATTGTTGCCGGGTTGTGTAGCCCGTTTAGGAGACTGGATCATGCGCCATACAATTGTAGACATATTGCCATTATTGGCCGAGCAATTAGTTGCCAATAGTACCGCCACCAATTGCCGTAGCACGTTTTATATATCTCGGCCTGATGAAAGACATTCCAAAGACTAGGTATAACGTGGTCACGATACAAAGCAAAATGTTTATGCAATAGTTTTACACCACTCTATGAATTATTGACGCCCAAACGTTTTGTCAAATTCGACATCAAAAAAATCTTTACATTGACAAGCGTGGCTATGATAAAAACAAATATCATTCGGCAAAGCGTAGGCAGATAATAGTGCACTGAATGCTATAACAATAATAGTAAACAATAAAGAAACTCAGTTAGGCAACAAGTCCTTGCTGTAAGAATGAAGACTACATTATGCACGCATCACTAGATGAAATGGTTCTATCATTTCATCTATCTAAATGAGGCTTAATTCTGCGGTTCACCTCTAGGTCTTACAGTTACCTTTAAGCTTTAAATTGGATAGAAAGCTGTTTTATACCTTTTGTATTGTTTGATTAAAACTCGTGTTTATTAGCTCTAAGTATTCATAAAGCTCCCAGAGATATATAGTCCTTTGTCTTTAGATATGATATGTTACTCGATTTATTGATTTTTTTCTGCTCGATTTAATTCCCAGATTTAGGTCCCATTGTGACTATTTCAAGTAATGTATACACTAAGCAGATTTGCAAATTTATATCTGTCGAAATATTGTCAAATATAATTGCGACATATACATTTAAGACTTTAGGTTTGCAGATATATATTACAAAAGCAATGCATTATTCCGGTTTCTGTTGTGCACAAGTGCATTGTCTTCAAAATATACGATTGCGTTTTTGGAGCACTAGAATTGAGTTTCAATGAATTCGGTCAAGCAAATAGTTGCGGCGGGCGGCAACAAGGTCGCGATACTAACGCAATGTTACCAATACTCTACTAGAAACTTTCTGAATTCAGTATTAATTACAATATCCTAATATCTATAATAGGTATATTTATAACAGCCCTCTATTTAATCTATCACTTATTTCTGAGCACTGGGGGGTTTGTTATTATCATCCATTAACTTTAAGCAGGGAGATTAGTAAGAGCTGTATATTTATTTCTTTACTGGTATATTTTCTTATAGGTAATCGCTTGTAAACCATACCCATGGTAAAATACTCCTATTAAACCGGAGTTAAAAAATTTAAAAACGTCAAGATTACATTCAAAGCACATGTAGTTTCAAGGCGTTTGTTTCGTAATCTTTGCAAATCACTTAAAAACCATTAATAAAAACCTTGTATACGATATATACAACATGAAATCTTGAGTAAGATTTTACGATTAGCTATACAGGAAAGCCGGTAACAACTGCTTGCCTAAATTACTTAATCATTTAAAATTGCTCGTTACTCTAATCGATTTCTTTGTGTAATCATATTTTTAACAATAGTTGTTTTTTAGTATTTTTCTCGAGTCTGGACACTCCTAGATAATCATATCAATTCTAGCATAACTAGTTCAAATACCTAATATCATTGTACATTATCACTGTTACAATGACACAGAAAAGGAGGTTCCTGGTGTACCATACAAGGTGTGCCATCGGAACCAAGTCGACCTGCGCGCCTGACGACCTTTGAAAGTGACAGTTGTTCTTGTAAAGCAATGTCGTTGACCCCGCGTGGCCGTTGGCGCCTTCCTCTATATGCTGGTGTGCAGCTTTCATCGTGAACCTAGAAATCCCATCATTATTATACGATTATAGATGTTGCAATTGCGAATAACGGTTCACCTGCGCTGCCGATGATTGCAGTCTTCAAAGAACTTTATCATGCTGGTATTAAATCTTTGATTATGTGGACAAGCAATTTGTGTACTACTAATGCACTGTAATCTGTTGGTCCCGTAAAGTACTTAATCTCTAAATATGATCTAGGGCCATACTATGAACTTTCATAGGCGTTCAATTGTAAACTGTCGTGCCAATTTTGTACTATAATCCTGGCAAAAAGCAGGCTAGTCAGTGATGAAGTCACCAAATATTTGTACTTGACAGCAGTGCAACGACTGGCATGCGTCGGGTTCAAACATGAATTTGAACTGCCCTGCACTTGGGAAATGATTTAGATGGTAATGGTACGGCCTATGGTTGCCTTACTAACTCACATATAAAAATAAGGGCGAAAATTACATGAAATATTGGTCATTTTATTCCTGTTAATTGGTCTGTAAACTATATCGGCCGTGAACTCATGACCTAAAATGTTGTGCCGCTCCTTATACCCTTTAACTTGCTATGAAGTGAAAGGCGAACCAAGATCTAATTCGCGATACTTCTATACAAAGATGTGGTCATGCTGTTCACACGCTATTGTTAAGTGCAAACAACACGTTCAAATAATATATCCATTATGTAAGCTCATTATACAAATAGATAAGGCTGAAGTTTGATAAGCTGAGTTAATCTTCCGAATATGGTTTCTACAGGGTTAGGGTATAGTGTTTTTTTACTAATCTTAGAAAGCTTCACTGTTGCTCACACTTTAGTAAAGGCTGCAGTTAAAGTACTTGGTATAGTATTTATTTTGTCATTGAATAAGCTACACTGACAAGGTGAAGACCAGCTATTGAGGACCTTAAGCAATCCTTATAGTAATTTCATTTTAGCTCGGGATCAGTAACAAAAACCAGTTTTTTTAGTACCTGGTCCCATATATCACCAAGCGGACCGCAAGCTTGTATGCCATTGCCACATTAACAAAAAAAATTTTGTTTTTTTTTTTCAAAGTATAGTGTCAAATAACCGTCTTAAAAAGTCAATTTCTTTGCCGATGGTAATGTTAATGGACTATGCCGTGTTCGGTACGGATCTACTGCGTCGAATCGGGGTCATTGAACGCCTCTGTTGATTAAAAATAACGATCACAAATTAAAATACAACCAGACATTTCGCTAAATGAATGCTTTGAAGGTGTTACATGACCAGTACAGTATATATCCTTAGTAACTAATAATAATATCTTGAGACAACTTACACAACGTCATCTGATCCCAAACTAAGCAAAGCTTGTCTATGGTAACCAGACAACTGCAAACAACTGCAACTTATATATTTCTAACTAGCTGATCCCGTTTTTGCAACATTTTTCATTGCTGCTTTGCTCCTATTGGTCGTAGCGTGACGTTATATAGCCTATAGCCTTCCACGATAAATAGGCTATCTAACAGTAAAATATTTTTTAAATTCGAATCATTACTTCCTGAGATTACCGCGTTCAAACAAACAAACAGAACTCTTCCGCTTTATAATATTAGTATAGATATAGACTAGCTGTCCCGCGCAACTTCGTCTGCATAAATTTTCCCCGTTTTTGCAACATTTCTCATTGCCGCTTCGCTCCTGTAGCGTGATGTTATATAGCCTATAACCTTCCTCGATAAATTGGCTATCTAATTTAAATTCGGATCAGTAGTTCCTGAGATTACCGCGTTCAAACACACAAACTCTTCAGCTTTATAATATTAGTATAGATTAAATAGAAATCAATATACAATAAAGTCGCTGCCGCTGTGTGTGCGCTTAGATCTTTTGAACTACGCATCGGATTTTAATGCAGTTTTCAACAAATGATAGAGTGATTCAAGAGGAAGGTTTATATGTATAATACATCATCCCGCGGGAACGGGATCGGTCATCCGCTAGCTATAGGGTAAATTCCACCCAGACACAATAAACCATCGTGCTCATCACACAAATTATAGTAAAAATATATAGCGAATTTAGGAATGGGTTGTAAGGGGAGAAACTTTAACAGTTGTAGTTACAAAAAACATTTTTGAAAAAAAAAGTACATTCAGTAAAACAAATTTAAACTCTCATATAAACGTGTCCGATGCCAATCCACCCTGTTTCTAAGAAGGATCAAAAGACTATGGAACCGACAGACGTTTTAGTATGTATTAGGAATGTCAGTAATCGCAAAACCTGTCCTTTCTGAACCGTTTATAAAATCCACCTGTTTATTTCAAGACAAAACAGTTGATGTCACTGCTACTTATAACCTGTCAACTTAGTTCGCGCATAGCATTGTAACCGGTAGCTTAGAAGCTTCAGAGCTCAAATAAAATCTCCTTGACAGTAGGATTACATAGTTTTGATTAGCTTAACGTATAATATCCCAACTTTTCCCCAAATGTTTGTATAACCGAAAATATCACACTCTCTGTTATTTATCATTTTACATAAGTAATTGATGTTGACGATTCTACGAACTGTCGAAATGAACGAATCTGAATTATTCATAGTAATTAATGGACTTAAAATAGCACCGGCATTCTAATTTATTAGTGCATTAAGAGCATTCAAGCCTTCTAAATTGTAAAACAGAAATTATCTCATCGTCAAAGGATATCTTATAACACGTTAAACTTGGTGACTTGTTGTTACAACAGTGAAAGTAGTTACACGGAATGCGAAATGCAACTGAACGTATATTGCTATATTAATATTATTCAAATTATCATGATAAGAATCTTTTAATGCCCGCTTTTAGAGAACTCCTATTGGCTCTGCCGAACGAGGTCGAAACGAGAGTTACCTTATATAGCACCCAAATAAAAAAAACTGCTTGCATCATACCTACCTCGTTATTACCATAATCGATCAAGATCATAATCTGTTACATAAACGTCTAGATGAGTTAGAAAGCTCTTGTTTAGGATGTAGATCAGTCAAGTTGTTTTGGTACAAATACTTTGAGGTTCTTATGACAGGTGAACGTTTTCCTGTAACTGGTTTAAGCTCGTGTCTCGGAGAGCCATAAGCGCCATGTCGGTTATGAGAGGATCAAAATGCTTGACTTGCTCTAACCTTGAATATTTTTAAGAACCTTCAGAAAAGTCAATTTTTGAGGAGGAAAAATATGCACATACCTACCCACCATCCGCCCGGGGAAGAGGACGGAGATAGTGTGGGGTTTGCATACGCACTAAAAATCCGCTGTGCACTCTCGGTGATTTCGTGAACGGATTGTCGAAATTTACATCTCTATAAAATACTTGCTTTCCGTGAAACATATTCTAAAATAATTGCAACTAACAGGAACAACAAGAAGTTAATAATATAATATCTTAATAATAATATCTTGGAAATAACTCACACAACGTCATCTGATTCCAAACTAAGCAGAGCTTGTACTATGGCAACCAGACTACTGATAAATATATTTATATATTTCTAAATACATTAACGCCATTTTGGTTTGGGACTGGCCAGAGGTTATATTATATATTATAGTTATAGTTGACAGGTTTACGTAAATAGACAGAACCATTCACACTCGTAATCGTTGTTCTTAAAATAATCTGCTTTTCTTAAATTAGTTTTGTTGGCCTTGAGTGGGAATTTAGGTGTTTGGCATTTCCGTAACTTATACGTATTAGTATTACCTATGTGCATTCACCTACATATGTAGGTCGGTGAACACATTCAAATTTACAGAACACATAAACACTTACTGGAGATCGGAATATTATAATTTTGTCATAATCAGGTAATCAGGAAACAAACAATTTTTTTAACAGACTACTCCCGGTACAAGCCTTGTGTCGCGGGGGACTTTACAAACATACAAGTCACGGACACAAAGTACACCCAGACTCGGAACAACAATTTGTGGATCCCACAAAGTCGTATCCCGTGTGGGAATCGAACCCACGACCTCATGCGTAGCAGTCGGACACACTCCCACCGCGCCACCGAGGCAGTCTATTGACCAAAATGATGGTTTGACTCTTTTAAAAATTCGTGTGTGTTCACCATTTGTATTATGTAATAATGACTGTACAAATGTATGGAACACGCTGTAAGTAATTTTAGCAACTAAGTTATTCACGTTTGCAACGTTCCATGCATGCATGCGTGCATTTTGGAGACTGCTGACGATATAGGATAAGAGGTAGGAGTAGGACAGAGTCCCAAAAATTTTACTATATCTATACTGAAAATATAAAGCTAATTATAAAGTTTGTTTATGCAGTTTGGCAGGCTTACAAAAATGTAAAATGGGTAGGTTTCGAATAAATGATTTATTTATTTATTTATTTATTTTTAGTTTGAACGCGATAATCTCAGGAACTACAGGTCCGAATTGAAAAATAATTTTACTGTTGGATAGCTCATTTATCTAGGAAGGCTATATAACATCACGCTACGACCAATAAGAGCGGACCAGCAATGGAAAAGGGTTGCAAAAACGGGGAAAAATTACGCAGATACATAAATAGTCGTACCTAGGTGTGTAGAATTTCAACAAACGCATTTATCGTGGAATTAACTTAGAGAACAAAAGCAAATCGAGCTGGTCTTGCGTGCGTGATGCCAGAATTGCTATTGTACGGAACATACGTTCTTATAAGATTGTAATGAGCCAACGCGATCACGCACAGATAAATTTCAGTATAGATCTCTATCTATTTTAGGTTTATAAACAATATTTATAAGTTTTTACTAAAAAGATGCGTAATTTTTCATATCAAGGATGTAAAAGAGGAAAATAGGTGTGTAAGAGAAACTTTTTTTAACTGCCTCTGATCATTCATGAACAAAGCAATTTTAAACTGTTCTACGCGGTCCGATGTAGCTGTTGGTAATTATGAAAAACAGTACTGAAAGTGTGAAACAAGACAACTCATAGTATCCTATTTAACACTGTACCCGTCGCTTGACAATCCTTTAGAATAAGGTGGCAAGCAATCACAGCTCTCCTACAGCTTGCTCAGGGGGTCTATTCACGTATTTAAAGCAGTGCAATTGCAATTAATAATAATCTTTGGGATTGATCTTAAAACGCTTGCACACCGTACTAGAATATCGTTATTGCGCTCTCGAGACGCAAGCGTATTTGAGATCGATCCCAAAGTTACAAGAATACAAAAATGCCCGTTTTAATCGAAACTAAACTGCAACTGCACTGCTTTAAATACGTGAATTGCCCCACTGGACAGTCTAGATATCTAGGTAAGGAACTTTTTTTAACAAATTTCCCTCGAACGGATCCCGCGGCATATTTTGAACTAATCGTAAAGCGTTATGTTATGTACCACTAAATTATCAATATTTTATTTTTATAGAAACAATAACTTTGTATAATTGACCATTGTAATCAAGCAGTTATCAAAATAGTATCTTATCATTAGAAAATCTATACACAAGCAATTAGCGGACTGTCAGTAAATCAACGCGCTCTGACTGATACCATTATAGATTATTTTTTTAAGATAACAATAGGCGCTGGTCAATATATTATGTAATTAAAACCCTGTTAGTCCTTTCAATCTAATTAATAAGAAAAGAAAGGTAAATAAACAAACTATGATATGAAAAAAAACTGTATTAGCGAAAGTAATTATATTGATTGTTCTTTTCGTAATATTTTTTTTCCCGATGTGTGGTAAAATACTACTTAGGTACCTACTATACTTGAAGCGTGCCATCGTAGAATTTAACATATTCCATCAGCTGTTTATGACTTTAAACTTTTTCGTTATTTATGAGGCCCATTTCATATTTTTTTGTATCGACGCAAAAAGAAGAAAGCCAGTTATAAGTTAACATATGAACGTTTTTTTTAGAAATGTCAAGGCCTTTAAGGACCCGACACGCATTTTTTACGGAACATAATGTATATCAATGTGATACAATAAGAGGAATGTGAGCTATTGTAGGGTTCAAGACCCGTTGTCCATCCGCTAAACTGCTTTTGCCTGAGTTGCGGATCGCAAGGAATGTTGTCCTCGCCCGGTTGATGCTGCATACTTACTTGACTGCGTGCCATAAAGAGTTGCCACATCAAATAATAGGTTTTCCTTTGTTTTCGGTACTAAACCGGGCCCTATAATACCCATACAACAACAAAATAATTTTAGGATGTATTGTGTACATTGTCTTTAAATGCTTTAACATACACACGTCTGTTTACTGAGTACCTGTGCCATCGTAGCCCCTAAACCTGAGGTTCCCAACCTGTAGGTAGTTACCCCATGGGGGTAAAACGGCTATTCTTTGGGGCAATGAAGGTATAAACCTCCCTCCGTCGGTGTTGACTTAATCAACCACCCCTCGTCGTGGGAGGTATTTAGGTTTTAAAGTCACACTGATCGCTGGTACAGTAAAAATATATGCTTTATCTACTGTATCGCTGGCGATGAAGCATCAATATGCAGGTAATTAGGCGGCATAAAATTTATTATGCAAGACGATTTAGGAGGGGTGTCGACCATGTCTTAGTTTTTCTTACAGAGGGGTGGAAAGGGGTCTAGATAGTTCTTACGTAAGATAACAAAAAGACACAAACCTCTGATTATATGTACTTAAAAAAACGCGCTTCTACGCTATTGCGCAAGCGCGAGAGAAAAAAAAGAAACCAAAGTTCACTATTACCAAAACATACCTATTAATTATATTAATTAGGTAGTACAAAATAAACGTTTATAAAATATTGTTTCTTAAAAAAATAAATGTTAAAACAAACCAAATATCTATTAATTTTCCTTCTAAATTCTTACGTAATAAATATTAAACAGGGGAGTGGGGGGTCTGCCGATTCGTATTATTTCTTACATAGGGGAGAGAGGGGGTCAAAAACTTGCCAAAATCGTCTTAAGTAATAAATTAATGGCGCCTTAAATGTAACTTTTCTGTGTGACGCTGACGGATCAGCGCCGACTTGCGTCGGTTCCGCATACATATTGATGCATCAGCGCTGATGATCAGCGTGATTGTAAAACCAGCCTTACTTTTAGCCGATATTGAGGGTAAAATGAATTGTAAAGTCGTCCTAAAGGTTAATAAGAGCTAAAAGGATGGAAACCACTGCCCTAAACGGATAGACGGATTTGGATGCGTTTTTTTTTATTAGAACGCAACTTTCTCGGAATGTTTTGGGATGTTTCGAGCCGTTTTGAAGACATTAAATTGTATTAGATATATTTCGGGACTTAATCGCGTGAATTATTTAATTATATGACTGCCTTCATCTGAATCCGTCCAATCTACGTGCGTATACATAAACATTGTACTCCTTTTTTGGGGCAGTGGTGTAAAAGATTAACTTATTGCGTAAGTTAATTAGAATTTAGAAGACATGTTAAATACTTTCCAAACTTTTCAATTCACATAATTGTTCGTCGAAAATTCGAAACCAAAGATAACAATGGGAAAGTAATACATGAATATACCCAACTCAATTGTTTTGCTATAGGATTGGCATACAAATTAGTTGTTTGGTTCATCAAGATCGTGAACCAATAAACATTCTTAAATGAACTAACCATGGGGAAATTTAAAATCTAATTAAGCAGAACGTTCACCTACTCCAAAGGATTTGAACGTCCGGTCACGATTGTAATTTAATTACTATGTAGAAACTTCCTTGTCTGTGTGAACTTTACTATGTCAACGTGTTTCGTTTTGATTGGTTTCTTTTCTTATAGGGTTTCTTCCCCAACAACGATTTCATATTCGTATAAAATAATATATGTACCTACTTTATATCCTCTGTGAAACTTCAATAGACGATGTCAGAATGCTTAAAACACTAAGTACAATTTATTTTATTGCGATTTCCTTCTCCACCATAATGTTGGTCCACTAATGAGCTATGAAAAAGCTTTTTAAGATAGGATTTCTTTTCTCTTTATTGGGTTGTATAAGATATCGAAGTATGCTTTCTACTGTTTCTTTCTTTTAAATCTTACAATCTCAAAGTCACCCCTTAGTTCTTCGAAACTATTTAAGTGCCAGTTACTTTTCATTGCCTCCAGCATTTACCCCTCCGTAAATATCACATTGATGGCATTTTCACCCCTGTATTATGTTTAGGTTTTCCCGGTATTTAATTTGGCCTTTAACCCTCTGTTTATTACCCGCGATGTTACCCCTGCTAAATGAACATGATGTCGGGAAATTATGACCGTCCTTCGAGGGGTTTAGAATACACTCCCAATTTTTCATTTTAACGAAACAAGCAGGAGGGTAATACTGCTTATTTTATGATTAGCTTTCTGTTATATTTTGATGTATAGCTGTAGACGGAGACTAAATTAGAGCTTTTATTAACCTGACTTCTTCACTAAATAACTGAGCTCAACATTATTACAATGGTGACAGAAAACTACGTCATCTTGGACGTTTTATAGAGGTTATTTGTATAGTTCATTCAATTTGTAATTTGTTTCTATTTTCATCATTTAATCTAACTCTAAAAAATTGGTTAAGATTGTATCCTCATGGGAGGTTAACTTCGTAAGGCTTGTGGAAGAGAGATTCGCAATGACGCAGTATCGCTGACGTAGCCGGCGCCTGTGGGGGCGATCGATATCCCCAGTCGCGTGGGCGGCCTTCCCTTCATCCCCACAGAGAGAAAAAATATTATCAACTTTAATTCTACTGGGATAGTATACAATTTCCATTGACGTCAACAAATATTAATATGCCAGGAAATATCGTTGAGCACCTCATTTGCTATTATTCATTTAAGCTTCAAAGCTGTTTCATTTGGTACTGAAACGGCCGATTCGATTCAAAGTTTTGTATTGTGATCTACTATCTAAGATTTATTTTGTTTTTTCATATACGTATTCTATTCTGCCTATTCTATTCTATTCTTATTTAGTTTATTGTCTAGATGACGTTACAGAATATAATGTCAACTTTCGTGTTTCGAAACTCTTACAGAATCGTCTACATTTGGTCTTTAAGAATATGACAAAAATGCATTTATTTTACCGTACAGGCGTAAAGTTTGACCGAAATTTTAATGAACGAAGTGACAATAATTGTCGGCGTTGCTTAGACAGTAGCAAGTGCGCTTATATTTCAAGTCACGCGTGCATATGTAAATTATTTCTTGTTACGTGCTCACCATACGGATATGGTGTTCACACTGCCGTATATTCAACACTTTTAACATAGGTATCGTTCCGATTCGTTACATCCATCCCGTTGTTTCTATCATTTCTAATCCCGTTACGACGAAAACAGTATTTCGTAATGTTGAGTTCGAACGTTCTAGTATATTGGGTAAGTGGTGGAATAGCATACCTACAGGTGCAATATATAATGTTTTATTCCCGTCCTTCGGTATAAAACATCTGTGCCAGAGACCTTTACACAAAGAGATACTGAATTCCATATTCTATAAAATGAATAGTATGAAGATCGTTTCTTCATACATCACACCTTTGAAAAATGAGTGACATATTGTATGACACTTGTTAATACCGCTGTCGTAAATTTAAAATGAATTGCATAGAAATCGCCATGCCAACTAACAAAGATTTAATACGAAATTGACTGTTGAGTGTAGTTCATTCTGTTTTAATAGGTATCTATTGGCACTGAAATTTTTATCGTCTTGTTTTTAGTCTTAGAAAGCATATTGCAAAATATTAGTCATATATTTGCTATTTATAGACAAAATTATTTGACGTCGTAGGCAGTATTAGTAAAAGCAAAACAGGAGAAAAAATAAGTAGGTATTATTTACTGTTTTCCGGGAACAATTAGCTATATTTATGTTTAAAACTAGCTGTCCCGCACAACTTTGTATGCGTAAATTTTTCCCGTTTTTGCAACATTTCTCATTGCTGCTCCGCTCCTATTGGTCGTAGCGTGATGTTATATAGTCTAAGAATTTTTCAATTCGGATCAGTAGTTCCTCAGATTACCGCGTTCAACAAACAAACAAACAAACTCTTCAGCTTAATAATATTAGTATAAATTAACGCTTAAAGAGACGAACACGGGGTCTCTATACGCGTTAATTTTAGATAGGTATTATGCGTATTTTTTATAACAACAAACGAATACGGAACATATCGATAATTCAATGTAACAATCAAGGCTGCCTGTCTGAATTACTAATCGAATGTCGCGTAATATTGATGGTAATGAGACCACCATGCAAATTGGCCAATATACTCGCTTTGATAACATACATACCTACGTTCATTCACTTTAATCTACGTAATATGTACATATAATTTGTTACACTATTTGTATATTATATATTATACGGTTATGTCACAATAAATAAATGACCGTGAAGCATGCCTACTGTTAAGTATTCCGACGCTAAAGTTCATCCTTATTTATAAATTGTAATATAAATGCCAAGATGCTCCAAGTATAATATGAGATAAATTCCTCAACCATCTACTTATAATACGTTTTTAAACCCAGGCGCCAAAGGACGAGTGCTATAAGGTCAACTTGTGAATTCTATGTGTTGTTATGTATGTCTGTGCCATTATAGCTTCCATTTGGAGGGATGGATTTGGATGTGTTTTTTTAAATTAGAAAAAACCGGGCAAGTGCTTGCACAATGTATTGTGCGTGGCCCAACAACCATTCGGATGAGGAAACATACATGGTTCCGTAGTGCATTATGACAAAACCTGAATAAAGGCGGCCACTGACGATGCTTCCATCAATCCAAATCGAGTGGGCGCCTTCCAAAGTCCAATCGTGAAAAAATTTCAATGTAGTAGTAATGTACGTTCGTCCAGTTTTGGATTTCCATGCGGATTGAAATCCATGCGTCTAGTCCAAATAGTCGTCATCCGCGGCCGACTGTCAATGTCAAATTCGCCGCTCATGGAATTCAGGAATGTCAGGGAAACGCCCAAGCCACTGCCTACCGTGCCTGCATACGAATAATGCGGCTTAAGAAGTAGGTTTTCTAAGGTCTATCAACCTAGCAGTGATAAGTCGGCAGAAACCATTAAAATATGCGTGGGAATTTGTAGCTAAATAGTTGCTAATTAGTTGCAATGGAATTTGTACGAAAATGTCATCATTTGATCCTGTTTCTCGTAAACTTGTAAAGCCTACTTAGCTGTGATAGTTTTTAATTTCACTATATACACTACTCCTGTGATTTTCTTCACATACCCAACATCAACCATTTAGCTGGCAGGCACTCTAACAAAAATTTGCACTTTAAAGCTCAATATTTCCCTAAATCTAAAAATGGTCTTCACAACCCTTAAACGTTATTGAGACCTCTCTAATGATATCACACACGAAAGGGTAGGTGAGAAAAAATAATAACATCCACACTTTACATATGGGGGAAGTACTCTAAACCCTGGGGGAAGTATACATTGTCGCCATGTAATATGTGTATCCATGCAAAATTACAGCCTTCTAGCACTAGCAGTTTCTGAGCTAAGCTGCGAAACTATAAGGGTTCCGTTTTGCTATTTTAGCTACGGAATCCTAAAAAGCTTGTTTCATCGAGATGATTCTTAGCTTTATTTGACGAAAATACGTTAAGCCGTTTTAAAAATAATCAACTTTATGTCTCACGTTTCGGGGGCTCTTTTAATGTGCACACATTTTACGAATACAGTCTCATTAGCAAGCCTCTTCGCAATAAACCTTACGGCAATTACTTAATTAGTAAATAAGTCACGTGTCCTAAGTTTACATACCTACCACTTGTCCCTGCAATCAGAGTAATAACGTCGGAAATGTATCGTGAAAGTTATTTTCTCAGGCGGTCCCAGATATCGGTCCGCGCCTCTAGCTCTACGCACGAAACCACTTTCGCTGTGCCCCGTCATTGCTACCGAACTTACCCAAGATTGGAGTCACTAGCGAATCGGTACATTGCCTCAAGCATCCATGATTGTGTTTGTATATTTGGTTTTTGCCCATATTCATCTATACTCATTTGCTATAGTCAACCGTATTTATTTTACTGTTTGGTATGAAGGATATGTGATAAGCGTTTTGTATTTTTCTACATTCCATAAATGGAGAATCAATGTCAAACTATGGACAGCCCTTGGCTGTCCAGGGACGGCATTCACCCTCAGGAGAATATCGTAGAACATACAAATCTGAAAATTGTAACAACCAATCTCCAGACTGTTCGGTAGGCTGTTTCCATATCAAAAGTTCAATACGTTCGTATATTTTGGCTGGCTTCCAGCAGGATTTATCCTGACAGAAAAATATTATTCTCAAGAGACTCACGCGTTTGCGGGTCGATATCATAAAGTATGTATTCTATTGTGTTGTTAGTTGCGGTTATCCCGAGACTAATCACCTTGTCATGCTCTCTGTGGGATGGCATCCGTAAGAGGCGTTTTCTCTATATCAAAAAAGCTTTGTCAGGAAGCTTATATTCTGCTAAATAATTGTGTAACTACGAGTTTAACATTCAATAGTGTGAAAATAACTTCCAAGTTTCCAGAATGATATCCACGTGTGTTGTGTATATTACAGACACAGATGTTACACTTGTTCATGTCGCTTAAAATTTTCACTTAACCGGTATAAATGTTACTCGATTGCTCTCACGCGAACAATAGGAACACCCACGAGACCGATTGTCTATGGCTCTGATTCGGTTTCACTGCTGATAAAAGCCTATTTGGCAATCAAACAAGAAATAAACTCCATTCTATACAGATGCAAGCTCAATCGCCTTCAGGTTGACTTTTTATATTATCGCCAAATTCCAAATTGAATTACAAGAAAGTATTTCGAATCGATACTTTGATGGTAAGGATTATCTGTTGTATAAGCGCAATAATGGAATTATGCGCTCGAAGTGCTGGTAGGAAGTTATTGGAGCTGCAATATAATGTGTTGTTTATAGAATACGTTATGACGTAATATGCACGAACAGCTCGGTGCGAAGCCTGTTCTCTAAATAAAATAAAATAAGCAAGTTTGTCCACCGCCCGCGGTGAGGTCTCTCTCGCATGTACACTCACTGAACAAATATTTGTTCTCTGACATACAAGACCGTAACATAATGTAATACCATACACACGTAATGCATGTAGGTACCTGACTCATCGTGTAGTCGTGATTATACTTTTATAGTATTTAATTCATGAATGACTTGCTCAGGACATTAATTTAATTTACCATTTAAATAAAAATTGGTGATATTCATATTGTCATGGTTATTAAAATTTTCCGTTAAGCTATTACAAATAGGTACCTAATTAATTATGTTGCAACAATGCACAGTCTAATTGCTTTTATTATATTGCCTATTTTAAAACAGGATTGTTAGTAATGGACCCAATCTCTTATTGCTACTAATCTTTAAAAAAAAATAAAGTTAACAAAATATTGTGAAGTATCACTAAGTAATAAAGTACTTTTAGTTTTACTAAATAGAAAACACCTTCAAGTGTAATCATAACTAAAATACTTGGCTGCTTGATTTTGATGCGGCATTCTTCGAATCTTTTAGTAATTTTATGCAAAATTGCAGTCTATTTAGCGGGCACTTAAAAGCTTAGAGAAGAAATAATGTAAGTACTTAAATTGAACTTACGCGTTACGTACTAAACTTTCTTAGAAAGTTTGAGTAGGCGTCTAGAATATACCTGAGTACTTCATCTGTCGTCAATTTTAATTAGCAGATGTATTTACAGACTTGGAAACTGTTTTACTGCTTGTGTTGTTTTGTATTTTTGTCACAACTAAGTTAATTTGCAACGTAACTCTTACAGTCTTATCAGAGCAAATACCAGAGCCTTTATTTGGGGGGGTTTAAATTTCGACATAAGGTTTATTGATAATTCGCCGACACGGACAAAATATTTTTACCGATAAAATATCGAGTGGCCACAAGTGCGTCGATGAGTTCTGGCTAATTAGGTAGTAACTATAATCTACAAAAATAAATAAGATTAAAGTGTCTCTATACTAATTTTATAAAGCTGAAGAGTTTGTTTGTTTGTTTGAACGCGGTAATCTCAGGAATGACTGATCCGAATAGAAAAATTATTTGACTCTTGGATAGCCCATTTATCGAGGAAGGCTATAGGCTATGTAACATCACGCTATGACAAATAGGAGCGGAGCAGCAATGAGAAATGTTACAAAAACGTGGAAAATTTACGCAGACGAAATTGCGCAGGACAGCTTGTGTCAAAATAAAAGTTCTTTACAAAATGCATATGAAAGTATATGTGGTACTTATAATAAAAACATCGTTTATTTCGGCTAATCTCCGAAATGGCTGGAGGGATTTTGTCGGGACTTTCACTGTCAGACAGCTGATGATGTAAGGAGTAAATTAGGCTACTTTTATCATTACGCTAACGTCTATAGGGAGTCAGCAGCACTGTAACTTAACGCGGACGAAGTCGCGGGCACACAACGACATCTGATCCCAAACTAAGCAGACCTTGTAGTATGACAAGATAGCAACCAGACAACTGATAAACATACTTATGTTTCTAAATACACACATATTATAGATAAATTACACCCAGACACAGAATAAACCCTCGTGCTTATCATACAAAGTTTTATCCTGGGTGGGGATCGAACCCATAACCCCTGGCTTAACAGTCAGGGTCACTAACCACTAGACTATGTATCTCTACGGAATTTTGATGGAGGTAGGTATATACTTCCCTAGTCAGGCTAAAGTGGCTTTTTTTTTTCCACCTGCCAATCAACAACGAGATGATACCTAATTTCTTAAAATATATTGCTATTCAGCAGTTTTTATTAATACAAAAACTACCTAGTTATTTGCGTAACCTTACTTAATCAAATTTATTTCTCATTGATGACCTCATCAGATCATACATCCAACACGTTACGACGCAGTGATGTGACCAATGTCAATGTTAAAACGTATTGATCAATAAAACAATTACAAAACGAAGACCGTTTCAAGATGTTGTCATTGAAAAATTGATAAACTATTTGCCACATATAATTACAAAACATACATGTTTGAAACCCTGCCTGGTGAAGTTGAAGTCGATCAATAAGTTAATCGTATCTCTGGTTTGTTTTTTAATAAGAAAGTTGGTTTGAGGAATGATTTTGGCCATGTTTTCTTCAATTGGCGAAGGAAGTTCACAAATGGGTAGGCGTTCAATATGGAATTGTACAGAAGAACATAGCTCATGGACATTCATTTTCTAAATCATAAACACAGCATGATATGGCTTGGATTTTTTTGGCATAAAAGTAGGTAGTTCATTATAAAGGTATGTCGTCGATTCAACTTCTATGCTGACCTATACTCTAATTGAAGTGTATTACGAAGCCTTTCCCTTGACATTTGGTACTTATATTCACTTAAACCTCTCGATATTGCCGTAGGTTGTGAACTAGAAACTTAACGATAGCTATTTGAAACCATAAGTGGATTGTCGTATTACGAAAACATGCGTAGGCATTTTATGTGACAAAGATCTACCAAGACAAAATAATAGCAATTTGTTTGAATTATGTTTTATTTGTGAATTTAAAAAAAAAAATGAGTATACAGGTTGACACTAAATAACATTGTAATATCAATTTTGGAAAATATTTAATATATTAACCCTTAATCATCTACCCACTTGTTTTTGGAGTTATGACCTTAACCACCTACAAACTATTGTACTGGAGTTAAATCGTTGTTTATTGTGAAGTTTACGCCTTAAACCTGACAAAGGTCGATTTTACTCCGGGGTATCACAGATGTGTGGTAATCGTTGTGTGACAAAAGTAGGTGAAGGGCTAATTTGTAATTCTTTTTTCAAAAATTAGGTATATTAAGAAGTTATTTGGTGTAATGTAAAAAAGCCAAGAGCAGGACTATACCTATTAGATTTTACAAGAAGCATTTTCCTAGACCTTCAGAACCCAAAGGTATTTAAAGTAATATTTTAAGATTGGACCGAAAGGTTATTACAACGTACTAACACCTATTCATTGAATCCACAACCGAGACTTCTAGCAGACAGGCTCATTTGACAGATGAATGATTTGGTCACTAATACCGAACTAAATTTACCAAACATAATATAGTTTGCTCAATAAAATCATTTTTGTACAACTGATGATTTCAAAAGGGTGGCCCATGAATTTCTTGGCAGCTTCTTCTCATGAGCATTACAATTGGAACTGCCGTCTAAATTCATTTTCTTTTTTTGTTTTCAAAATAAGTAATCATAATTTTATTATTATTTTGTTATGTATTACCAATGTACACACATGTTTTCAAATGATCAGTGATAATGATATCACTGATCATTTCAAAACGTTAATCATTTACGAAATAAAGGATATTGAAGTTTAAATATGTTTCGATCGATGTGCGCAGTTGCCAATAGATCACGAGCTCGAATTGTCTCTAATATATCTAATTTATTATTGATTGAGATTTTTTATATACCTACGAGTATGCTTGTTGCTAGCTAATATATCAAAACAAATACCTACCTAGCAAAAAGTTAAAGAACTAGAGGAACTAAAGGCTTAGTTTCTTATTACTATCATTATCCTTTTCAATTCCCAAGGCCAGGTTTATTCACGTAAACTGATATTTTGAGAATACTAAGATAAGAATGTAGAGATTTGATTACCAATTGACAACTTATCTAAAACAATGACAATCGAAAACCATTCTAAAATCGTTACCCTTGAACTCACTTTCTAGTGTACTAAAATATGTATAATGAATGGAGCACTGACTGTCTTAATCAATAGCGAACTCTCACCTGTTTACTATGTATTATATCAACCGGCGCCCACGTATCAAAACGAGAGAGATCGTTTGGTTACATCAACTGATTAATCGAATCTTGCAATGATAATGATAAACTACGTAATTACATACATGAAGATGATATTCTCTTTCTAATGGACACACGAACTACCACTTACTGCAAAAAAATATAATTGCTTAGCGTGACCAACAGGGAATCTGAGAGGAATGCCATATTAAACACAGCCCTTAGGTCATATCTTGTGCACATTCCTGGGAAATACTGACACTAATATGAATTTGTTTGCTGTTGCTCGATGCCTCATCCTTTTTAGGATTCCGTTCCCAAAAGGTAAAACGGAACCCTATTACTAAGA
Source organism: Herminia tarsipennalis (assembly GCA_945859575.2). Taxonomy (NCBI): domain Eukaryota; kingdom Metazoa; phylum Arthropoda; class Insecta; order Lepidoptera; family Erebidae; genus Herminia; species Herminia tarsipennalis. The sequence goes on along the minus strand of OX243842.2, from coordinate 10,058,946 downwards.
CTTCGCCGTCCGCCTATCCGCCTGTCAACCAGGATGTATCTCATGAACCGTGCTAGCTAGACAGTTGAAATTTTCACAGATGATGTATTTCTGTTACACAAACAACAAATACTAAAAACAGAATTAAAAATATTTAAGGGGGGCTCTCATACAGCTAACGTGATTTTAATTTTGCTCGATATTGATAACGGCCACAGGTAGACGCTTCAGACAGATTTTTTGCCGTTTTTGTAGATAATGGTACGGAACCCTACGTGCGCGAGTTCGACTCGCACTTAGCCGGTTTATTCTACACTCTCTCCTATCAATCCCTCATTATTGAGGATCGTGGTGACTGTAACCCTTTTCACGGATAATATGTCTTCATCGATTCCGGTCTAAAGTAGCCCTCTACACCTGCTACCGATCAGTGATCAGTGTGTTGGCGTCCGGCCACAAGTTCTCTTGCCTTCGGTATTGTCCATAATGACGAGCTACTGGTAATCTGATAGATTTGCCTTAATTGCTTCCTACAATATCTTTATAGAAACTAATGTTACCTATCCCAGGACACTCATAAAATCTGTACTGAGAAGTATCTCTAGTAGGTTTAATGATGACATGACCGTGACAATACGGCGATAAAATTTTATGTTCCGCATGCCTATAAAGATTGACAGACTTCAGTGTTCTTAGTTTTTTCAACACTACATCCCACCATACAACAAATAATTGAACATTAGTCAGACTTATATACGACATTCCTTTGAGAGATCATTCCTGTGTTTCCTACATTGCACTGTAAGTATTGTAACCTTGTGACAACGTTGTGTGAATCGTTAATTATTTGTACAGCTGTCATGCATCTTCGTTCGTACCTCGTTCTTTGAACATCGTTAGACGATGTTGATGGTATTGAGAGTGGAACAAAGAAAAAAATGTACTTGAGTTTATCTTATCTTTGTTTAGACAACTACATGGTGCTACTTTACTTGAACATACATTAATTTAGTAGTTGTCAAGTCATTATAGTACTTTTTATAAGGACGGCAAAACGTTGTACCTTGTACCTACAACGCCACGTGTATTTAGATATTTTTTACTCATATTTACTCATTTATTCTGGAACAATATTACATTGTATTTGAATATATTACCTACAACTTTAATTATACCTAATAATACACAATTTTAAAAATGTACATAGTATACAAAAAAAATCAGCATTACACCATAATTAAATCTATTTAAAACATACTTTTTAAAATTAACAGACATAATTTAGAATAAACAAAATAATAATAAAAGTATGTTATTTAAACATTCCCATGCAACATAATTAAATCTACCCACATTGTTATACATTATTAATATTTATTGAAATTGATATACTAGATTAAATACATATTACAGTTAATTTATATCATAGGTAGATATAGGCACCTACTCAACAGAAATGTTTTAATTTAACATTTAAAATTAAACAACCAGTACATGGAGAGCGTTTTATATCAGCGGGCAATTTATTAAATAACTGTACAGCTTCATATGATCTATGCTTCACGATATTAAACTGAGGATTTTTTTTCTTTGGGGAGACACCCCATCTCTTATAGCTCTTTCTTCACTATTTTCAAAGTTATGTGTATATTTTTTTTAAATTGCATAGTATAAACAAAATATAGAGGCTAAGCACGGTCAAAATACCCGAACTAGTAAAAAAATATTATTATTATAAAAGTGATCCATGGCGTAATTTACTTTAAGTAGGTACTTGGTTCAAAAGTCATAGAGTACACACAAATAATTACTAAAACATAATTTGATAATCTATACTAATATTATAAAGAGGAAGGATTTGTTTTTTTTTGTATGTAACGGATAAACATAAAAACTACTAGACACATATAAAACAATCTTTCACCGTTGTTGGTAATCTACACTATCCCCGGGTGACATAGACATGCTTTTTATCCTTGTATTCCTATGGGAACAGGAACTATGCGGGTTAAACCGCGAGTCGTCCGCTAGTTAATAATGTTGGCAATTATTCAGTTATCACTATAAGCCCCATGGCTAGGTTCTTCTCTCTTCAGTGCATTAGAGCAGCATGACCTAACTGAGGATTTTTTTTCTTTGGGGAGACACCCCATCTCTTATAGCTCTTTCTTCACTATTTTCAAAGTTATGTATATTTTTTTTTAAATTGCATAGTATAACCAAAGTATAGAGGCTAGGCGCGGTCAAAATACCCGAACTAGTAAAAAAATATTATTATTATAAAAGTGATCCATGACGTAATTTACTTTAGGATGACATAGTTAAAGTAACTACCTGCACATTCTTGTATGTCACAACCGCTCGTAAATTAATCAATTAAATTACATTGTTACAGGAACAAAGCGATCGCCGATTATTTAGGTAGCAATGGCTACACGGACGCGTTGGAAGCGTTCAAGAAGGAGGCTGACATGAGCGGCGAGATGGATCGCAAGTTCGGCGGCCTCCTCGAGAAGAAGTGGACGTCGGTCATCAGACTGCAGAAAAAGGTACTTATTTGCTACTATTACTTGCTTTTTGCGTGACTTCGCTGTCGTTGTCTGAGTTTTGTGATGTACTATTCTGTTCTATAATCTACATTACTGTAAACTTTCATTAAAATCCGTTAAGTAGTTTTTGCATGAAAGAGAACACTTTTGGATTTATAATATAACTAGCTGAACCGCGCAACTTTGTAAGCGTCAATTTTCCCGGTTTTTGCAACATTATACATTGCTGCTCTGCTCCTATTAGTCGTAGCGTGATGTTATATAGCCTTGGATAGCCCTTCCTCAATAAATGGGCTATCCAACACAAAAATAATTTTTCAATTCGAACTAGTAGTTCCTGAGATTGTCGCCTTCAAACAAACAAGCAAACTGTTTCATCATCAGCCTATCGCAGTCCACTGCTGGACATAGGCCTCTCCAATTGCACGCCACTTCTAAAAAATAGCTGTTCTTTCGGCTGTACGACTGGTGCAGAGCGGAGCGATCCCCGTAGGCTTTATTGCGTGTTTCATTTGTTGATCCTAGTCCAGTGTACTTTGTCCGTGATTTGTATGTTGTGATGTCCCACGCGGCTCATTCACATACATCATTAAGATAACCGCAAAACTCTAATTTATTACTCCGATTAAATGAAACATTAAGAAAAACCACGTTCGTGTAAATCACGATAATGATAAGAATGATCTTATTACAATATTTTTTTCAGAATCAAAACTTCTATACGACATAATGAACACGACAGTTAATGGTCGATTTATCGCTTTTACTTCACTACATAGTATAAAACAAAGTCGCTTTCTCTGTCCCTATATCCCTATGTATGCTTTAATCTTTAAAACGATGCAACCGATTTTAATGCGGTTTCTTTAAAATAGATAGAGTGATTGAAGAGGAAGGTTTATATGTACTATAATAACATCCATTAATTAGTGGAGAAATAAGGAGCGGAGCAGCAATAAGAAATGTTGCAAAAACGGGGAAAATTTACGCAGACGAAGTTGCGCGGGTCAGCTAGTCAAAGATAAAAACGAGTTATGTATCAAAAATGATTGTTACTTAATCGTAGCTTAGTTGTGCCTCACATATCTTACAAACACAACATCACCATAGAGTTTAGTTAACGTGTTGCAGTAAAAACTTGTGTAACACTTTCTATTGATTACACGTAATCGGTGAACACAAAAGATGATGACGCCTATTAGTGTCCCCCTTGTACGCAATATGTTACATAACTGAGCCTATCTCAGGTGTTTCAATGGTCAGATATTGCCAAACTGCTATCAGCTTAACGCATTGATGGTTAAAACGTGCATAACAGAAACCTGTAACGACACCAGAGCACGATCGGCGCTTGTACTCCATCGATCTGTTAGCTAGACGTTTCTAGGTCGCTCGGAACAATTTTCTTGGGCGGGCGGTCGATGCCGATTGCCGGCTGCGACGCAATGCTCTCACTAATCTAAGTGACACGTTTTATCCATTGACAATCAATCCAGAAGTAATGCCAACTATCTAAATATATGTACAACTCAAGGTGATGGTAATCAGGCCGGTCGGTGCTCTGTTTTCATCTTGAACCTTGATCTACTAATAGATTGTAAAATGTTTACATTCGCCCGATAAATATTTTGCGAGAACTAGGATAATTACCCTGTTGTGAAGTTAATAAGAGCAGCGTTACAAATATGTGGCAACAGGTTTGGTAAGATGGAGTGATTACAAAATAACAGCAGCCGAAAAATATACAACAAAACCTATAAACACTGCTCTTCCAAAAAGTCTAGTCAGTTACATCTCCTTTATCCATATGAATCTTTTCGATCTAAATTACAACAGATTGGTACACCTATATTCTAGTCTTCGATTCATACGGTTAAAATTAGACTTATAGACGGAATCGATAAATTGCCTGGAAACTAAAGTCTGATATTTTACCTCATTTAAAAATTCAATTGGCATTGTTGAACAGATCACGGTCTCAAAGAGTCCTTATAGTAATAAAAGTTAAAAACAGCAGAGGCTGATGAGGTAACTGGGCTCTAAAAATCATCCCTACTTTCTACTTATCTCTAGTTTGCAATTCGGTTAAGTATACATAACCTTTTGATTTTATACATATTTTATTGGAGGAAAAATTCGTCTGAGGCTGGACTTAAACCCGCGACATTATGTGTACCGGCCCCAAGCCTTTACCAACTCCGGCATCGAGACCGAATTTAGCCTCCATATGAAACGATTTTATGACAATCGTGACTTCACCCACTGTGTTCCCAAAGAACTTGGACGGCTCTGTGAGTTTCGTTGCAGAAACCATTGATACGATAAAGACAGATTTTGAGTCCCGCCTGAGACGGGACTCCATACTTTTAATACATTTAAATATGTATAAAATTAGCAGATTTTTTTTTAAAACATTATGAAAAGTAACCTTCTGATTGTTCGTTCTTCAGGTGATGGAATTGGAATCAAAGCTGTCAGAGGCTCAGAAGGAATTCATTGAGGGTGCGCCGACGCGCGCCAAGCGCACACCCGCCGAGTGGATCCCTCGTCCACCGGAGAAATTCTGTCTTAGCGGACACCGGGCCACTATTACTAAGGTAAGTTTAATTTAAATATTATTGAACTGTAACGAATTGCCGTACTCATACAAATAAAAGTAGTACGCGTATTCACGCTTTGTTAAATTTTTGAATTATAAATTGTAATGAAATATTTTACTGTAGCAAATCGGTATTTCCATGAAGCGTCTGACTTCAAAGGTTATCACTATCCTGTAGGTAGGCAGTATAAATATTTGATTAAAATGATTCATTAAAACAATTTTAAAGCTATTCAAAACGTGTTCACCCGTCAACGTTCTTATCGGCCCTTATCTTGAGCGAAGTTCCACTATTAAAATTTCACTAGTATTAGAATCATTTGAAGACTTGCAGACGTCTGCCTCGACATTTTTACATTCCTTCATCAAAAGTTTAAACAATCACAATGATTGACCGTATTGTTTGTATTTAATTAAAGAACATCAATGAAGATGCAACGTTCTATTTTTCTGAACGAGGTTACATAAACTTCCAGTTTTCTTTGTATGCAGCCTTCATGAGCTAGCCTCTAGAAAGGTGTCACGCTTCACAATAACAAAGGTTAACTAACCAAAATATCTTCGGCCTCAATCTTTTGAGTCTTTTGTCCATGGATGGAAGAACTACTTGATATGTAGTATAACTGGTTAGGTTATAAAATGTAACATCATCAAATTATCATAATATTTGATGATGTCATCTTTATAGTTCATTGCTAAATAAATATCCGTTGTTCTGCTTACTTCGTTAAAAAGTGAGACCTCTTATTCCCCATTCTAATAAATATTGCTGGTTTTTCGTACTTTTGCTTGGATAATGGTTAAATAGACTGATTAGCTTATTCTGTTGGGAAAGACTGACCGACTTATTCATTAGAATAAAATGAAATATCTTCAAAGTATAATATGATTTAAAATACCTTGTTTATAGCTCCTTAAAAATGTGAAAGATTTTACAAACAACTAACTAAGCATGTATCAAATTCTTAGTCAGAATAACGAATTTATTTAAACATAACGTACAGTTCTACTAAATTAAGCAAAAATAGTTCTTAAATGCCGAATACCGTCAAGTTACAATTTTCATGTTTATTTTGAGTTACAGTTTAGACAACATTTGAGTTGAATTTCAAATTAGCACGTGATTACCTGTGCTTCATTGTGATGTATTATTTCCTTCCTCGTTCTTTAAGAGCCGTCCCACAAAGCATGTTAATTAAATTTGGCTATTCAGTAAATATAAAGAACTATCATTTAATAAACACCTGGCCACAGGACATCGGCAACGCAGACTTTCGCGCAGTGCAAACCATGACGGAGAAGCGTCTATCGAAGACTAAAACAAATACATAACACGCGTAGCAATCACGATTCGCACGACCATTGGCGACTGGTATTGTTAGGAGTCGCTAAACGTTTTGACGACAGTCGACAAATCATTGATTTTATAAACTTCAATGCCCTGTAAATATAAAAGTAGTGCGTTACATACCACACTGCCAAAATCGGCGATATCGCCCTACAACATTTTGATCGTGGTCCCTAAACTGTATCACGCAACGACCCGTACGCTTGTCAAAAACAATATAGACAATATGATGGTGTTTATTGACAAGCAATATTCGTGTACAAACAACGTTCACTATCTATAACGAATTTACTATAATTGTTATAACTTTCTAATCCAATGAAAGCCGATTTAGAAATACATTGTTCCCTTTTTTATTATGTTCTCGCAGTGTCTCAGTCATTTCTAAATGAACATCATACGCACGCACAATTGAATCAGAGCTATGAATGGTGTGACTATTGTTGTTTTCCGCAGGTTTTCAATCTAACATTATGTACCTACATGTATATACATTGTGAGAAACTTCATGTACTGAGTATAGGTCAGGTTTCATTTTAAATTAATGTCATTGAGATGATATGACGGTTTATAGTTAAAGTCATAAATGTGCATGAGTCAGAACGTCGCACTAATTTGCAAAGAGCAGACTTATGTTTGACTAGTAATTCCCAACAGCTCCTAACGTATGAATTGTGGATTATAGGACAAGATTCTTGTTAGAGTTGAATCAACGTAACTCGGCCGGATTGAAGTTAGCGACAAGTGGTTGCGCAGGTGCATGTTTTGGAAGTAAATGGTAATAGGAAGCGCGGGCCGCGGCGCTAACTAAACCAAAAGAATTAGAGATGCGATTACGCCTTACATTGTCATAATTAGTATTACTGTACTAATTCATCTTTTTGTGATTATTATTAAATAAATTGTTTCTCAATCTTTCTTTAGTATTTACTATAACTGTTCTAAATTTAAACTTTTATGATCTCTTATAAATAGTATGTTTATATTGCTAAATTAAAATGTTGTTAGTATTTTTAATCGATTAAACATAATCGTTTTCGTAACTAATTTTAGGGTCGCATCTCTATGACATGCGCAAAAGTGTTAAGAACCCAACTTTTATCCGGCCGAGTTACGTTGATCCAACTGTACCCCTACGAAGTTTCACCATAATCGGTTCATAGTTTCAGAGCAGATTATTGTTATGTTTAGATTACCCTAAAAGACAACCAGGCAGAAATAAACTAAAATCAATATTACTTCTAATACGAAGCTATTCCGCGATTCTATGATTCTGCCTTTAGCCAACCCAGGTACAAGTATCAGAAGTCCAGGAATTTGCCCAAATTGGTGCAGGTTTGTCTAGAAGCGCTTTATCCTTTAGTTTACAATGCATTAGAAGCCTTTAAAAAACAAGGCGAGAAAAGCTAGTCTATAATTATCTATCCAAATTGCATTTAAATTACACAATTAGTGCTAATAATAACATAAATTTATTTTTTTACCTGTTAGTTAATGTATTCATTTGACGATATTTAATATATTTAACACGTAGTTTATAATAGCCATAAATATAATTAATTAGGCACCTAGCTTTATTTAAATGACAGTGTATGCGGAAATAATCCTGATATAGCCGATTTATAACATTAGTGATACGTACGCAGTATATTTAAATATTAGGGTAGACTGGGTACGGTTGTGCCAGGGTACGGTAGTGACAGTCGTTATAACCACGAATCTATACGGAATTCGGGAAAGAGTGTAAGGGAAAAAAGAAGCACAATGCATGTTTACACATGTTGCCCCATATTGCATTAGCCGGTGCGCGACGTAAACAAAAGCAGGAGGCCACATTGGTTATTAACAGCCAAAAGTAAGTTTTCTTGTTCGGATTTTTTTAATATTTACTTCTATTGATATATAGATATGCTATGGCAAATATTTTTTTGTTCTAAATTGAATATTAGTAGTTAATTACAAATGATTACTTTTTATGTAGATAATTTAGGTTAGTCGTGGTGTTTTATTGTTTTCAGAAGTATGCGGTGGGTACGGTTGTGACAAATGTATTGGGTACGGTTGTGACGTATATTTTCTTATGATTTTGCATTTAGATACCCAGATAACACTTGCGGAACACTGAAAGAGCACGGTCTGATATTTGTCAATACAGGGATGCTTATGATGAAGTAATGATTTTATGATTTTAAAGAAAATGGTTATAATAACAGATTATGTTGCAGTGCCCTATTAATTATAAGAGTAGACGTATTTTAATTTGATATATAAATGTAAACTTAAATAGAACAAAAGAATTTTGTGTCATGTTAAATATTTTTAACAATAAAAATCATTATAAACAATTTCTGTAAATGTTTATATACCTGTCACTACTGACCCCAACCACTGGCACAACCGTCCTTGGGGTGAGGTCGGTTGTGACATTTTCTTTTTTTTTTTAATTTGATGCTATTACTAATACAGCGTATTTTGAGACAAAATTTCAGTATTTTTATGTGGACAAATGTACAAGCTACGATTTAAGTAATTTTTGTCTCACCTAACTAATAAATTAACAAAATTATTGACGGTCAAACCTAAATTGTCACAACCGTACCCAGTCTACCCTACAAATTAGTATGCGTTAACTATTTTTAAGTATATCTACCTGTTCTTAATTGGATTTTTCTACTATTAACTTTAAAATAGGCTAATACATAAAAACAGTCACGTATCATATGAAAGCTGTTTACCCTCAAAATGGCTGAACGAGTTTTCATCATACATAGCTATCAATCGTCCCGATGAAACCAGCGTTTTAATAAAGAAAATTCATCCGATTCTGTTCATCTATTTAAGCGCTACAATGCTACAAACAAAAACACTTCAACGTACTTGCACGGGTAAAACAGCGGATATGAAAGTTAGACCAAAATCTGCGGTTTTTGACGATGTAATATTGTTTAAGTTAAAATTTAAAAAAAAAAGTATATCTTTTTTTAATCAATAGTATTATTTTTTTCCAGGTAATATTTCACCCAGTGTTCAGTTTGATGGTGTCCTCGAGCGAGGATGCAACCATCAAAGTATGGGACTTTGAGAGCGGCGAGTACGAACGAACCCTGAAGGGTCACACCGACTCCGTTCAGGATATCGCCTTCGACCATCATGGAAAACTACTTGGTGAGTCGCGCAAGGATTAATTGATTAAATATGAATTTAATCAGTGGTGGCCGTTGGTAGTCTTGGTCGTTACGAGACCCCTGAGCGCATGATTTTTGCGAGGCTTGTATTGTATTTATGCAAAATAATAAAAAGCTGCGCAGGGTCAATGTTTCCGATTCAGTATCGGAATCGAACCATCGAACCATCGTCTGCGTGAAAAAAAAAACAATTAGAAATAATAATTATATCTTAGGAAGTTACCTGATAACTAGAATAACTTATTTCTTATTATAACATTAGATATCTGTCATTGAAAGCTCCGTCTAAATTGGTCCAGCTGTTTTAGAGATTTTTTTTTCTTAAAAAAAGACGACTCCCGCAGTAGGGTAAAAGCCTTACAAAGATACAAGTTACAGACACAAAGTACACCCAGACTCGGAACAACAATTTGTGGATCACAAAGCGGTGTCCCGTGTGGGAATCGAATCCAAAACCTCTTGAGTAGCAGTTGCACACACTCCCACCGCGCCACAGAGGCAGTTAATTAAAGATTAGCCGCAATAAACTAACAGTGTAAATTACTCTTCCGTGAAATAGTAATGCTAACGCATCACAGTCTTTCGGCTAAAGGGCACTGTAGCAAGTATAATTACTGGACAAATGAGATTTACGAACTAATGTCTCAAAGTCTCAAATGAAAAGCGCGGTGCGGAAACATTCAGATCTTTGCCAAACAAGAATTTGTGTGGCACTAAATTGTTATGGGCGACGAGTGGGTACTTTTTTTCTCAAATGAAAAGCGCGGTGCGGAAACATTCAGATCTTTGCCAAACAAGAATTTGTGTGGCACTAAATTGTTATGGGCGACGAGCGGGTACTTTTTTTCTCAAATGAAAAGCGCGGTGCGGAAACATTCAGATCTTTGCCAAACAAGAATTTGTGTGGCACTAAATTGTTATGGGCGACGAGTGGGTACTTTTTTTCTCAAATGAAAAGCGCGGTGCGGAAACATTCAGATCTTTGCCAAACAAGAATTTGTGTGGCACTAAATTGTTATGGGCGACGAGTGGGTACTTTTTTTCTCAAATGAAAAGCGCGGTGCGGAAACATTCAGATCTTTGCCAAACAAGAATTTGTGTGGCACTAAATTGTTATGGGCGACGAGGGGGTACTTTTTTTCTCAAATGAAAAGCGCGGTGCGGAAACATTCAGATCTTTGCCAAACAAGAATTTGTGTGGCACTAAATTGTTATGGGCGACGAGTGGGTACTTTTTTTGTGACGACGTGTAAACATTCATAAATATTTAGTAGAAACGTGTTTATTAGATATATTTCGGGACTTAATCGCGTGAATTATTTAAAGGTACGAACCTTTTATTTAAGTCCCGAAATATATCTAATATGTATAAAAATCGCGAAAGTTTAAAAACAATAGAAACGTATTATTTTGACGTTACAAACAGATAGTTCAATTTTATTTAATTTTAAACAAATTTAAATTTTTCATACAATTCTTGTCCATCAATATCGAATGTATCTAGGTAACGGTAAGGTCCGTACAAAATTGAGGCTTCAGGTGGTTGCCCTACTTATTATCGTCTGACTAAGACCCTTACGTAAATAGAAACCTATTTGGTACAACGTCCACATTTAATCAATATATCTTAATCAATACGTATCGATTAAATTACCTACTGATTACGTATGTAAACATACGTAACAAAATAATGGACAATTTCTTTGTTGATAGTTAAACTAGCCTAGTAGTATTCGTGACGTCAGTATCGGTGAGAAAGACGTCAGCCGTGCCAGGGTCAAAAGTTTTTAACAAGGCTAAAACTATAACCTCAGTTACTAGTACATAGGCGATATTATATATTTTTTTAAATCAATTGAATTAGGGTTGATGAGGATATACCTACTTATGAAATAGAGGATGAGGAAGAGGATGAGAAAGAAGACGTTTTCTAAATCTTTGAAGCAATGCCATTTTTTCTATGAAATAGCATATTCAAAAATAACTTTAGCAAATGAAGCAAATCAATTGAAATATCAACATACAAGCGAATCACTCTCAAGTGAAAGATGTACCTACACGACGCAATGTCCTGCAAGCTTAGAGATATGTATCGACAGATTTATTCGTGGTACATACAGGAGTATGAAAGTAGTTAGGTATACCTATCTATGATTTACGTTCTATCTTAGAAGATAAATTAATATACATTAAGGTTGCTTTTGGTTTGAAACGATAGTGATGACACTTCCTCATAATAAATGGGAAAGCAATGGGGACGAGTATTTTTGAAAATCACTTTTGAGGATGCGGATGAAGATAAGCATCGCGAAAAGATGATGATCTGCCTCTTTTTTTTAGACTAGACAATTAAATTCATTTTGTTATTAATATTGCCTCGGTGGCGCGGTGGGAGTGTGTCCGACTGCTACGCTAGAGGTCGTGGGTTTGATTCCCACACGGGACACCACTTCGTATGATCTCACCAATTGTTGTTCCGAGTCTGGGTGTACTTTGTGTCCGTGACTTCTATGTTTGTAAAGTACCCCGCGACACAGGGCTTTTTAAACTAATGCGAGAGTCGTCTTTAAAAAATAAAGTACTATGTAATGTATAATCGCATCTCCAATTCTCTAGGTCTAGTTACCGCCCCCGCCCCGCTTCCTGTCACCATTTACTTCCAAAATGCAAAGTTCAATCCGGTATTTTGCGACAACTGTATAAAGAAATGTAGCAGTTGTAATCGGATTCAAGTGTGCCGATTGGAAATTTATTAAGTTGTTGTTTTTATAGTACCAACCTTATTTAACGTACTTTGACTGACACTTTTCAATCAAAGAGATGTTATTCCTCTACTCTTACTTTCCATATTTTTGTCATAACTACTAAAATATCGCAATTTGCACACATTATACAATTTTAAGGTTATTTACCAACGTTTCTTAGATTTATTCCGTGAGATTCTACCGTATACCGCTGTGTCCGTGGTCACAGATTACTTTTAGTATAAGTTAATATAACAATCATGTTTGTTTCCAGTATCTTGCAGCGCTGACATGTCAATCAAGCTGTGGGACTTCAACCAAACATTCGAATGTGTGAAGACGATGCACGGACACGACCACAATGTGTCGTCCGTCGCCTTCTCACCTAGCGGTGACATTGTATACTCTGCCAGTCGGGACAAGACCATCAAGGCTTGGGAAGTTGCTACTGGGTAAGTGTTCACTAAAAATGTCCTTCAGTAATCGTGACTGGCCTGTTCGTCTAGTGGTTAGTGACCCTGACTGCTAATCCGGAGCTCGTGGGTTCAATCCCCACCCAGGATAAAACTTTTTGTAATGAGCACGATGGTTTAGTCTGTGTCTGGGTGTAATTTAGAAATATATAAGTACTAGGTGTCCCGCGCAACTTCGTCTGCGTAAATTTTCCCCTTTTTTTTATAATTCTACCTCCAAGAATATGTGTACAAAGTTTCATGATGATCTGTTGAGTAGTTTTCGCGTGAAAGCGTAACAAACAAACTTACATTCACATTTATATATTAAGTAGGGATGTATATCAGTGGTCTGGTTGCCATAGTACAAGCTCTGCTTAGTTTGGGATCAGGTGACGTTGTGTGAGTTGTCCCGAGATATATTATTATTATTAATCTTTACCAAAGTACAAATTCCCTTATTGATTTATTTAGAAAATCCATAGTCTTGGAACCCGTAATGAATGTATTCAAAATAACTTGGAGCAGTCATACAAACTTCACTCCAAGTATACAATATGTTCTACCAGCTGCTAGTATGTATTTACTTATCGAGGGCAATCTAACTGGCTCAAGTCCCAAATGTACTTTATTCTTCCCTTCTTCCATATTTGTGTTTTTATTTTTATAAAATCTACCCTCAGAACTGAAAAACCCGGTTTCTCTTTTGGGTCAAACCCTCATCCCTCTCCAAAAACATTTTAGTCATTTTATTTTTTATAGCTTATTAAAGTCTTTTGCCTATGATTTACTTATTATATTATATCCATATGATTTCCCACTATTAGGTACGGGTCTCCCAAGTAGAACCTACTTATTATAGATCCTGGTGGTATTTGCCAAAATCGCCACACTTGGCTTGAGTTGGCGATCTCAATAAGCTTTAAAGTACGCAGAGGACGCCGCTGCTCGTCCTCCGGTGTGAAAATCCCTTAGTCGCTTTGATTTTTTTTTTCTTTTTAATAAAAATACGACTCGCGCATTAGGGTAAAAGCCCTGTATCGCGGGGGACTTTTTACAAACATACAAGTCACGGACACAAAGTTCACCCAGACTCGGAACAAAAATTTGTGGATCACACAAAGTGGTGTCCCGTATGAGAATCGAACCCACGACCTCTTGCGTAGCAGTCGGACACACTCCCACCGCGCCACAGAAGCAGTCAATTTACACCCATGGGAAGAGATAGGGTAATTCTATTCTTAAGCCAGTACCACATGGGCTATGACTGTTGTAGGTAATCTAACAAGTTATCTATTGTCGTAGATACTGTGTTAAAACATACAAGGGTCACCGCGAGTGGGTACGTATGGTTCGCGTGTCGCCGGACGGCTCGCTGCTCGCGTCCTGCTCCAACGATCAGACTGTACGCATCTGGAACGCTGATAGTAACGAGTGCAAGGTATGTACATTTTGAATAATGTTAAAACAATAAAACCTCTAAAGCTAGTCATTACATTATCGATGGGGCTATTGACTACCATTGTTTTTTTTTTAAAGTGGAAGCTTTTAATTGGAATATTGTTAGTTGAGATTTAGCTCCCCAAGTAAAATAAAATAAGTACTAGCATAATATGCATAAGCATGGAGATCCGTAATTGCGACCATTCTTTAACTTTTTTATGTATAGTTGGCTGGATTGAAGTAAGGTTCTTAACACTTTCGCGCTTGTCATAGAGATACGACGCTAGAATAAAATTAGTTACAGTAAATACTAAACACAATTTCTTTACGAAAATAATCACAAAAAACATGACTTAGTAATAACTAATAAGACAACTGTAAGTTGTATCTGCCGTTATGCTAAGCAGTTTTTAACGAAACTTCTATCAGATGAGGCAAATATTAGCTTTAAAATCTAATCTCTTCATGGAGCTTGACGTCTACCTCAAACAAAATAAATATACATGAAAAACAAAGCGGATCCAGAAACTCGTAATGTACATATGTACTAGTCTTTTTGTTGTTGTTCAATATACACAGTTTCATAAGTTTAGTTTAAGTAGATAAAGCATGATTAATTGATATCAATAATACTTTATCGGACTTAGTGCGAAGACTAAAAAGAACTAAACGTGTAGTTATAATGAACAAATAAAAGTGACAGTGCTTTAAATTTACACAAGAACAAAGTATTTTCATTCAAGTAAAGTCAAATATTTCAAGAACAAAGTGCAACAGACATTATTCTTAGTTATAAAATTAGTGTAAACGTCTAAAATTAAGTTAGAGTAAAATTGCTTATTAGCCTTATAGGCTATATCGTAATGAATTGTAATTTAAAAAATGTGTGGCACTCGGGGACTGCCGCGGTAAAGCTATTGCATAGCATTTTTATCAACTTAAGCAATTAAAAAAGGTTTTTTTTTAATTTAAAAAACATCAAGGTTTTTAATTTTCTATTTTCTTAAATTTTTTTTTTTTTTTAATTTAAAAAATCATTAAAAGTTCTGCTATTCATCGATAGATGGCAAAACGAAAAAGTATCACCGCTGTGCCGGTCGGAGTGGGGGGTGTTATTAGTTATAGGTTATTTTCGTTACGGAATTTCTGGATTCGGTCTCCACGCTCAAGGCCCGCGATAGAAGCTATGCAATTAGCTTAAAAACATTTATGGTGTAACACTTTATATATGGTGATCCATCCAATGATACATATTGTTCTGCCAGATGGAACTGCGCGAGCACGAGCACGTGGTAGAGTGCGTGTCGTGGGCGCCCGAGGCGGCGGCCGCTGCCATCAACGAGGCGGCCGGCACCGACAACCGCCGCGCCAACCACGTCGGGCCCTTCCTCGCTAGCGGCTCGAGGGACAAGTCCGTCAAGGTACGTACTGGCTGTAGGTGAACTGTGCCAGGACATGCATGTGGTGGACTGCGTGTCGTGGGCGCCCGACGCTACTGACGAGAGAGACGAGACTACTTCAAGACTACTTCAGTAACTAATGTGGGATCGATTGATGTATATTTAGCACTAGCTGACCCGCGCAACTTTTTCTGCGTAAATTTTCCCCGTTTTTGCAACATTGCTGATCCGCACCTATTTGTCGTAGCGTGATCTTATATAGCCTTTTATAGACTTCATGGGCATCAAATGGGCTATACAACAGTAAAATAAATTTGTCCGGTTTTTTACATTTGGTGCTACTCCCGCTTCTTGCGAGGGCCTGACATTTGACCAGTGTTAAATCAAATGTGAAATCTTACGTGAGATTAGGGGGTGAGGCGGTCTAGCCAATTCTCACTAGGGGGAGGGAGGGTGTCAAAAATCCGCCAAAATCACCTCACGTATTTTATGGTAGCCTCTTTTTTTTTGGTTGAACGCGATAAATCCAGGAACTCCTTTTTCACATTGAAAAAATATTTTACTGTTGGATAGCCCATTTATTAAGGAAGACTATAGGCTATGCAACATCACGCTACAACCAATAGGACCAGAGCAACAATGAAAAATGTTGCAAATACAATATTTTTGGTATTTGACTAAAGTCAAATCAGCCTCTTTTTAAGAAACGTCAAAAAGGACCCGCTCCGAAAAATTTTTATGAAATGATAGCATGTGACGTCACATTTTCTATGGTCAAATCATTTACTTTTAGTGTTCCTTTTTATGATTATATTAATACCCAAAAGGGATGTTGACTGTTAAGTCAAATTAATCTCTTTTTATGAAATGTCTAAACGACAAGACCTATAAAAAATTGTATCGAATAACAACCTATAACGTCATAAGTTCCTATCGTCAAATCATTACTTTTAGTATTCGTTATAAATAATAATATAATAAAATAAAGTGTTTATTATCGCTAAATTACAATTTTTGTATTTACCTTAAGCACTAGATTACATATAAATGTACGGTACAAGAGATACAGTTACTGTTTCCCAAACTAAGCAGAAGCTTGTATTTCGGGAAACAGGGGTTTGGTCATGTTTATCATGCTTTTAAATTCAAAAACATGTTAAATTGTAAAACAACACTTATTTTTAGAGCATTTTAAGATCTCCTATTTATTGTAGCTCCAATGAGGGCAGCATTATCATGTGTGACAAAGCACTCTTTTTTTTCTTACTTAATAATAAAGATTAAAAAATAAAGAAATACTATTAATTGCTTAGTATAAATTTAATTACTATGTATTTTGTAATATTGTTTAGTATTTTTCTGTGTGTACAATAAAGAATTTGATTAGTATAAAATAATTGACTTATATAGTAGTCTATGATATAACGTGTGATCGTTCTGTTCAGATCTGGGACGTGAGCACGGGGCAGTGCCTGGCGACGCTGGTGGCGCACGACAACTGGGTGCGCGGCGCGGCGTGGCACCCGGGCGGCCGCTACCTGCTCACGGCGTCCGACGACAAGACGCTGCGCGTGTGGGACGTGGCGCACACGCGCTGCCTCAAGACGCTCTACGCGCACCAGCACTTCGCCACCAGCCTCGGTCACACACCTTTATATCACTTATTATTGTGCTACCTGCTTACATTTTATACTGTTATTTTTCGTATCGTGCAAAATTCAAACACCCCAACCAGATTTTTAACTCAAGAAATCTTAAAAAAAAAAAATTGAAAATATTGAAAACTTGCAGAGTTATAAGCCACTAGCTTTCGCCCGCGGCTCCGCCCGCGTGGATGTCGGTTATCGCGATAAAAACTATCCTATGTCCTTCCCCAGGACTTAAACTATATCCATACCAAATTTCATCTAAATCGGTTTAGTTGTTTGAGCGTGAAAGCGTAACAGACAGACAGACAGACAGAGTTACTTTCACATTTATAATATTAGTATGGATTAAAGTTGTCTTATGTTCGTCGCACGTAATCCATGGTTATTTTTAAAAATAAATAAATGATTACATTTCTCATCACATTGTGAACAAGATTTAGATTGTTAGATTGATTAATTCGTTAATTAATGATTGAATAATTAATTAATTGTAAAATATATCGTACTAGCTGTCCCGCGCAACTAAGTTACTTCTAATACCTCCAAGAATATGTGTACAAAGTTTCATGATGATCGGTTGAGTAGTTTTCGCGTGAAAGCGTAACAAACAAACTTACATTTACATTTATATATTAGTATAGATACAGCATGATTCAAAAACTATCCGACTGGATTGTGTAACTGATTCGAAACAAACTGCTTTCAGGTTTACACTATACCAAGAATAATGTTTTATAACATGGTAATGTTTAATCGAAATCCGTCCATTACTTTTTTGTATACATAAAATATTACTAGCTGTCTCGGCGAACTTTGTACCGCCCCGATATTTTTTTCCTCATTTTCTTTTTTTTTTTTTTACTTATTGTCCACAAAATAGCGTTGCCTCTTTCTAGAGTTTGGACAATTTTGTGAGATTATGGCGCAGTCCTGGTCTCTACGTCAATGGTTCGCCCTATGGACTTTGCGGCCCTGATTATCAACACCAGGTCCTCTAGACAAGTGGCATAAACTCTAATCGGATAGACATAAGAATGATGTCGTTGCGCGCGCACAACTGCTAATCTCATATTAACTTATATAATATTTTCGTATTTACAGTGGTGCGCGCGCAATGACGTCATTCTATTCGATTAGAGTTTATGCTACTTATCTAGAGGCCCAGGAAAACCAATTACTATTCGGTATCCTTGCACGTTCCCGCTATCGGTTTGCCTTGTTTGAAACTGCTTCTATAATCTACATTACACTGTGCGCTATTATACAAAGATGTAATTAACAAAGGTATATTTTGTTTCAGATTTCCACAGGAGCTTGCCATACGTCATATCTGGCAGCGTCGATCAGAACGTCAAAGTATGGGAGTGTCGCTAGAAGCGTTGCCATTTTAGTAACTTAAACTCACCGATGATATCCTTATCATTATTATTTCGCGTTGTAGCTACAATGAGAGCGATTTAAGCTGCTGTCATTATGGTCAATCATTTGAGAGGGACAACATTGTCTCTTTCGTACTGCTCATTGTAGTTTTTCGTACAGTTGACGATGCTATGTCTTTTTTACAATATTATTATTGGCGAAATCTGTTGCCCCGATTCTCGTTAAGTGTTCAACTTCTACGGTTTAGATTCACACATTCCATTAAAGTGTAATGGCACATAGTTTCTGTATATTTTTAGTTGAATTGCGATTTCTGAATTTTGAAAAAATTTAGAACATAATGCTTAGATGAAAGCAATGACGTAGCATTCGTTATGTACCCACTCGAAACGATGGAGTGAGCTGTGTGTTATTATAAACTTTCAATGTCCTGTTTTATTTTATAGTTATTGTTTATTCGTAAAACGTTTAGATATAAATTTTATTTGTTATAAATAAGTAATTTGATTTATTACCCAGCCAATCAGATTTTGTACCTTGATTTCTTTATTAATAATTTTAGTTTTATTTAATTTGATATTGATAGCTAGTTATTCATGACAACCATTCAATATTAAATTAGTGAACCGCACTGGACTCATCGTAAATGCTCTATCAATATTGTATATAAGGCTTTTGATGTTTGTCTCAGCTCGATACGATGTTCATTGTGTTCGTTAGCAAGCGCCAACAGCATGAATGAAGATCTATGGAGACAACGAAACCGAAGAGCGAAGTGGATGTAATGTGTAGCAACCTTTATAGAATTTTGTATCAATCGGTTTCATAGGGACTTATTTTAAGTTTTGGCAATTCAAAACTTTAACTATAAGTTATAGAGTTATATTTCAAAATTGTATTTATTTATATTGCCAGTGTTTATTTCCTTCGTCTCAAAACAAGTTTTGTTAAGTGTAGAGCATTGAATTGCTATATGGGTAATTGTAATACAATTCACATTTTACATTAGTAATATAATCTGATTTTAAAGTTAAGTCGATTTCATTTTATGTCATCATAATTATGTCTAAGTAAATTAATGTGTGATATAAACTTAATACTTTGAATTACAGGCCTGTTTAAGGTAGCTAGATTGATGAATATCTTAATGGAAGCCTTTTTACCCGACTGCGGCGAAGCCAAAAGAAAATGTTATTATTTACACAATAGGTGTCTTTGAGCGTCCCGCATTGAAACGAAGTTACTGCACTGGTTCGTACAAACTAAACGCCTCGAATCCTCGCAGTGACGCGCGAATCACAAATCGCGAAAATCCGTAGTCGGGTTTTAGTTTTTTAATTAAAATAATATCTATTATTACTATCAATAGTTATTTATTACAATACTGAATAATTTTGTTGCCTGGTGTTGTAGAGGTTAGTTTGTAGTGTAGTTCGCGTAGGTACGCTCATACGTTAGAAACAGCCGTATTTTGTGCATGACATGATGCAAGTGTACATTGCTTACAAAGTTTGTGACAGCTGGTAACACCATGCTAATATATTAATAATATTTAGGGAGTTATCGCTCTTACAGTATGTCATTATTGCTTTTGTATTTCTAATCGAGATGTATCGTGCGCCGCAGCTGTCTATTTAGACGAACTAGAATCTTATAAGGAGTATATTCGCTTGTCAGTGTAAAATCGTAAAGTACGCAGATACCAAGGAGATTGTAACAATAGTGTTGTGGCGTATCTGTAGAGAGCGCTCGAACTAAATAAATCTACTAAATACGTAAGCGGGACGAATAAGTTTTAGACATATATTTTAGTAGCAACAGTTGAATTTACGTTTTTTTTTTCATATTCCAAATACATCACAACAGTATTATCTAGTCATTTTTTTATTTGCAATTTGCTTCCACATCGTTCTTTTTAAATGTAATATCAATAATTCTTATTTTTATGGGTCGGTTTTATTTGAGGGAAAGATACATGGCTACAGGGATTTTTATATGAATGCAAAATATACGATTATTGTTATAATAATCAATTTCTTTTATGTACTTATTGTTTAATTTTGTTGTTATAAAAGACAAAGTTATTTGTAGTTTTATAAGCATATTCGGGGATGTGGCATGACTTGTATTTTATGGTCATTAATGCGGTTCAGACTAGATACCGCATAAAGTCTGATTAAAATTCGTCATAGCCTTCATTCTTGAATCTGCAATTTATGATTAGTTAGAATAAAAGTTATTCAGACAAAATATACAAAGAAAAATAAATAGATTGAACAAAGAGCGCTCTCTACCATTACGCGTGCTGTATTATCTTGGCATAGTAATATTATCTCTTTGAAGTAAGGCAATTGCCTATTATAAACTAAATAATCAACAGAACATATTATGTTCTTCATAAAAACGTTTGTATTACAATTTTAAAATAAGTATCTTGCACTTTTAAAAATGTAATTACCATAAGAATATCATCAACATGGTGTTGTATAGTACTTGCAAAATTCTCTCAGTACATAATGCAACAGTAATGCTACATTTCATGTGATACAAACAACTGGAGCAGCCAATTTCTATACAAATGTGTGGATTTATATTTATCTAAAAGAAACATCGAAACATTACTGTTAATATTCAAAGTCTGAAAGTTTATCAGTTTAAAATTTAAAAAAAAAGGCTGCTGTTGAAATATTAATCATAAGGAAATAGCACCTTAAAAATTTGTACGCAAATTAAACTTGGGACCCTTTATTTTTAGCTCCTAAAAGTGTTTAAAAAAAAGGTGTTTAATTTCCAATAGTTTATAAAACTAATAAAAGACACGCTGCCATAACTAAATGCCAGGTTATATCTACGAACCCTTGTTACTAAATGGCAGGAAACGTTCAAATTGGCAAATCAAATGAGTCCGAACTTCGAAGCTTTTACTCATAACCAGTAAAGAGTTCCACTAACCTCCATGCTTTATCATCAGGTCAGTTCGATGTCAGTATTATTTATAAAACTACATCTGTTATATAAAACTATAATTTGTGAGAAAACGGCGCTCCTCAATACCATTGGGCTGTTGACTGGGGAATTTTGCAGTACGTAATAACTACTGTAACTCATCAAAATTACCGAGACCTAAATAAATAGATTTGGTTCGCGTTTCATGTAAATAAACAAGTATTTAATTTATTTTACAGTGAGTTCTTATTTAACCTTTTAAACATTAATGCAGTTGGCGTATTGAACCGTCTTGCCGATAATATAGTTAAGTTCTGTTTACTGGATGTGACTCAATGTCCAACTTACAGGGTGAACTTTTAAGTGGACATGAGTGACCGAAATCAAAACTTTTATCAATACCCAAAAACTATACAAGGTTCCTAGTTTACTACGGAACCCTAACACAGTTTTAAAGGAGTTGGGGCCGTTGTTGTGCGTTAATCTTCGTATTCATATTCTGTATAACTCGATAGTTTTACTCCAAAACGAGTAAAAATCATAACAAAAAGTTTGCATTGAGCCGGTTCGATGGAGTCTTTGATCATTATTGATCGAAGGATGGAATCAAATGATTGTAAATTCTTTCGCACATACTCGAAGCTTGTCACGAATACTGAACGTCGATAGATAAAGTCATGTAGTCATCAAGTGCATCGCGCGATCGGGGGGGGGGGGGGGGGGGTAAATTTTTGACCGCTAGTGCGACGGGGGGAAACAATTAAGTGCTAGCTTATCCAAGATGACTCGGTCTGATCGAAATTATCGATATTGTTGATGATATGTACCTACTATACACAGTACAGTCTTGTCATAGAAGCAAAAGAATAAAAAAGTTTATTTTCACCCCAGGCACGTTCTTTAATCTCTTTGCTAGGCACTGAAATTTCAAACTTTACCCGACTGCGAAGGGTAATGTGTTTGAGGTGTATGTATGTGTGCTCCTTTGTGGCACTATATAGACCAAATGCATCGGCTGATTTTGATGATTCATATGTCAATCGATTTGTATTATTCTTGCGATCGTCACTAAAGACGTGACAGACCGCCTGCTTATAAAAGATTGAAGCAAGATAACTGAAGATAACCTTAAATCATGCAGTCGGAGGCATTCAAAGAGCATATAAAATAGGCATTCATGAATCCCAGTGAACTTACTAAAATTCCTCAAACACATGAAAAAATTAAATAAGTACCTCTACAATATATCTTGTTCCAAAAATAAGTATAGTTCCTGTTCTGAATATTTTATACCTAAAAAATACAACCTATAAAAAATCGAAAATTACCGTAGAATTTGTCACCGTATGTACATTTGTAGGTAACATTTGCTGTTGTTTAATATTTCACTAAGTACTTGTGAGATCTAGCCAAGATCAAAACGTAACGTAACTCCAGCAAAAACTCAAATAAAATGAAAACCATACAGTGCACAAATTTAGCTTTTGCATGCACATTTCGCACAAATTAAAAGCTATTGTCCTACCTATTTTATATCCAGAAAGGTTCATTGCGAAAATAAAATTAAATTATCTGCTGGAGTAACGTTCAGCTAAATTTAGTTTTCTATAATAACTCTAAAACAACTGGATGCAGAAATTTAAAAAGTTGCGCACATTTCAACGGCATGTTGCACTAAAAACCTGTATCATTCATAAGGAGACAACATTCTGCTGGGGCAACACAGTAAAACTAAAAATCGTAAAAGACTCTATAAGTTAATGTTACCCACTACAGTAATCTTTTATTAAAATAAAACTAAATGAATAACTATGGAACAACTCTAGTTTTATTTAATCTGTTGACAACGCAACGACAGCTGGCCTGTGCCGACAGGTGACAGACGAAAGGTCATCTCATAGAAAACGGGAATGGAATTTACGCATTCGTCTTTATTTCTGCTTAATGTATTGTGAAGAAAATATATATTAAATAATCAACCAGTTGCTACAAAAATGGATGCGGAGGAGTGTCTTAAAGAATGGGAAGATTTGGTTGCAGATTACAAACGTTTAGAGGTATTGTAATATATGAGATTCACTATTTCCAAACCTTAATTATTTTAACATTTTATGAACGTTTTTTATTAGACACACTTTACTTAGGAATTATAAATAAAGATAATGGTTCCTATTTTATCAAAACCTTATAAGAATGGGAGTGTACATGTGGATAATGTGGATTAAAGTCGAATGGCAAAATTTCAATATCTAGAGTAAAATTTTCAAAATGCGTACTTGAATAATATCCTCTAATTTTTTTACTACTTTAGTACTCCATTTAGCAGTATTAAAATTATCAGTGAACATGTTTCCTCGTAGACCACAAACAAAGAATATGCCACGAAATTGGAGGAAGTTGGTGAGCTGCAGGCAGCATGTTTGAAAGAGATCAATCATCAGAAGTATCGCATGACAATTATAGCTGCTGCACTCAAAAGGTCAGTATAATCACGTTGACATTGCATCTAATGCCACATGATAACATATTTCCTCAAGCATTACTCCAATTTGCAATTTTATGACCATGTAAACATTGATGTGTTTTCCACTTACCCAATTATCGTCTATAATAGCAAATACTAATGTTAAGATCTCTATAATGGATTCAAACATGAATAGAGTTTATTTTAAAGGGCCTTATGATATTGGTATAAGTAGTAAGTATCTTCTATATAATAGTTATAGATATTAGTAACGTTGAACTTTGGATTTACAACCTTTCAACCTTTGATCAATGCTTGATGATTGATTGTTGGTAAAATATAAACACAGCAATAAAAAGAATGAACTCTGAGATTGAAGAAAAAAACATAAAAAAGCATTGTTTTTTTAGTAAAATTTCAATTTCATTAGACTCTTTATCCTGATTTTTCCTTACTCCTATTAAAATTATAGCATGTTAAACTGACTAAACAATTTTAATCTGATAACTATATGACAGTCATAAGGTCAAAATTTGGGTTTTACCAACAGTTTACCTAAAGCTATATATTTTAAAGATAATATACAGTAGAATCCGTTTATTATGACTCCGCCTATATTGACCAACCGCCTATAATGACGTAATTACACAACGAAGTTTGGTTTACATACAAAATTCTTTGTAACAAAGTCGGATATAATGACTTCGCTTACAGTGACATGTCGCTTATAATGACCCAATTTTAATACGTTTTGTACGTTAATAGTGACCGACATGATTCTTTACACCTTCGGCAATGGCCGACGACGTTCGGCACATGGCTTGTTTTTGTTTTGAGTCTCAATGGACAGTTGAACGTCACACATTGTTTTTAGTGATAATTCTAAGTAAAAAAAATCATTTCTTAAGTAAAAAAATGAAAAATATACTATACATGTATTACGCGCAATTTTTATTTTGATTTAATATGCTGTTCTCTATTAAAATAAGTATTTACCTTAAAAAAATAAGGTTGTTTTTTTTTCACAAAAATGCTTTGTATGACGTCCGCTTAGTATGACGTGTTTGTCAATTCCCTTCGATGTCATTATAAACGGATTCTACTGTAATATGTAAGTACATTTCAGAGGTCATCAACCAATCCACAATATAGAAGACCAATGAATGAATAATTAAACTTCATTGTTTAACTACTGTATCACTTATCCTCAATAAATGCATTTCGAAATGTAGAATTTACAATAATCTCTTATGTAATCAGTGTAGATAATGAAATGTTCAATACATTGTGTTCATGTAAAACCTATTTAATAAAAAGAGATTATAATAGATAACATCACACATTGTTACACAATACTTCCAAGCATATGTTTGATCTGTTAAAGATGATAATTTACTATAGTAATTTTTATAGGCATTTCTTGCCAATTATTTTATTAATATAATAATTGGCAATTTAAATTTAAAAGATAGAAAATTTTTTGAAGTCCAAACCGAGTATAAAAGAATTTGCGGTTTAGTAAGATAGTCCTGGATAGATGGTTTGATTCTAGCCCTGGTTTGGCATATAGAAGTCTCGGATTCGATTCCTGGGATTGAATTTGAATTTTTTCTATCTTTCAAAATTGCAATTATTGTATTAACAATAATTTACTATTTAATACTCAATATTTACAGTCCTTACCTCAAAAGGAAAAATAGCCCTGTAGGATCATTTCTTTCTCTATCTGTAAAAACCTTTTTATCATGAATACATTTACATATCAAATTGAAATTAAAACCAGAGATCTGCAACCCCTTAGAACTGTAAATAAATCAAGCATTGAAGTCAATATAATTAACATAATTATGCTGCTGAACAGAACTATAATTAATAAAAATCTATTTCTGCTAACAGGCTTGACAAGAAAGGCGTCACGAAAGATGACCGCATTGCGAATTTGGAAAAGGAAATCATGAAAAGGAAAGCAATGCTCCATGAGATCAAGGCTACATTACCAAAACAAAACAGTTTGTACCTGCGCATTATACTTGGAAACGTCAATGTGTCGATCCTCAACAAAAACGACAAGTAAGTTTGCATTGGTTTCAGAATGTGACATTGAATTGTGGGTCCTTGTTTGACATCTTCTTCTTCTATCTATCATCTTTTTCTATTGTTTAATGTTTTAATAACTAGTATGAGATTTAAATATTATAACTTAATTGAGTTGATTGAACACATTAACGCCATTCTTAATTATGTTAATAATAGTTAGCTAGCAAATGTTTTGTGTATTTTTATTCTATTTTAAAAATAGAATGAATAACAAACAACAGCTAGTTAAAACACTGTAATTAACATATTATGAATAGGGGGTTAAGAATCCATAGATTAAATCACTTTACTGAGTGGATGTTGTCACAGATAAAAACAAACTACCTCATTGTCTGGCAAATGGTTGTGAGTTTGGTTCCCTCATTTTTTAAGCCCAATTTTTTAATACATTTATTCTGAGTGTACTTTGTTTTCGTTAATAATAATTGTAAGTTTAAAAAGTTGCTGCATCATATAACACAGAAGATATATAAGAAGAATGTATTTAAGATATCCCTTAGCACAGAATTTACCTTTTTTAAACTGAATTTCTTTTATATTATAATGGTCCGAAATAAATCAATTATGTTAGCCTGAATGTGCTTTGTAAATTGCTATTACTAACTATTTAAAACTAACTTACTATTTAATACAAGTTGGTACCCATGGGCTTTTGACCATGTTCATAAACAATTAGTTTACCTCTTTCTTATTTTACCCAACTTAGTAAACGGGTAGTGTAGAATAATAACAGGCAAATTAGTATACTATATATATATATATAGATTTTAAATCTTTCGTACTATATTTTGGATTCCAATCCGAATCAAGGCACCTATAATTTATATTATTACAATTATATTCAACATAACATAATTATAATGATCTCTTAAATTACTCAAACCCACAAAAACGGTTAAACGAATTTGGATAAACTTAAAAGGCATACAATTACTTAGTTAAAAACTTGAATTAATACAGACGATGCTTTTATCGTAATAAGAACCAGAAGTGACTCAATTGAAAATAGAAAACTAGTTTTATTTTAGTTAAGCGGGTGTAGCTTAATGGCTACGGCATCGATCTCGCAATCGTGAGGTCACGGGTTCGAATCCTACCCAAATATAAGTACTACTGACGTGAACCCACTCCTAACACAAGCCATTGGCTGGAGGGGTTCACAGGATTCCAATAATGTGGGATCACAATCCCAAATTGCTAGATACCTTTATAAAAAAAAAAAACCATTCATTGGCTCTTCAAGGGCGAGTAGCGGATACGATTCCTAAACATAGTTAATACCTACGATAGTGATAATTTATTAGGCGATAATTTTAGGTGCTACCGATTCGATTAGAAAACTTGTTTTGTTCATTTTAATATCGCAAAGGAAACCTATTAAGGTGTTTAATAAACAGTGTTCGTGTAACAGGCGTTACTGTAAAGCCCGATGCGGAAGCGGCAGTACCTACCTAGTGTCTTGAACTGAGGGTTTGGCCTTTACATGTGGTGGATCACTTTTGCTATTAAGTATTTATTTATTTAGTACCCATAAGTTCAGCAATGTATCACTGAACCGGGAAATTGTTACTTTTATACGAATAAATGAAGAGGCGAGCAGGTCGTGAGCGTCGCGCTAACCCGTACCAGGGTCAGTGCAAATATAAGTCAGTCAGTCTCATTTGCCCAGTAAATAATATCAGTTGCTACAGTGCCCTTCAACCGAAACCCAATTATGTGTTAACATCTCTATTTCAAAATGTGCAAAATGTTCATCGGTCGCAAAATGTGCAGTTTGCAGAATGTACAGTTTGCAGAATGTACAGTTAACTAAATGTTCAATTCGCAGAATATCCAGTTCGTAATAATGTCCAATATTCATCATCACGTACGTTCGTCAACGTTAAAAATGAACAGGGCTTTATTTTAATAGTCGTAAAAATTTATAAAAAAAAAACTGGTTGTCTGTAAAGTCGGTTTACGGACGATAATTTTACGTGATAACGTTATAATAAAAAAACATTGATGACATGCCTGTGATAGCTTTGCCTGTGATAGCTTTAGTGGACCCAGTCAATAACGTGATGACATATCGTCATTCGCGTTACTTAACAACCTATCAACGGAACGTGAGCGGTGACGTCACACTTTTTCGTGCGTGCACCCGGTCATCCATTTATAAGACATTTACACGTCAAAAAATGCCAAATTTTATGCGTGAAAATATTTTTTACAAGAATTGCCTTATTATACGTTATGATGAATATTGGACATTCTGCGAATTAAGACATTTTACAAACTGGACATTCTGGGAACTGGTCATTCCGCGAATGAACATTTTGCGACCGCTGGACATATTGCGAATTGGAATTTCTGCGCCTAAACGCTATATTTCGGAAGAATGACTGACACTGGTTTGGTACCCACCAAGACGGACACCTATAGCTTAGAGCCCGAAAATATCAGGTAGATTTTGTAGTTAGTATAAATTCTGTGACACTGTGTTTTTTTTGTGAATACATGACGCAGTAATACTCCGCTCGGGGCAAGGTTAATTGCATGTCATTACTATTACGGCCGACACACAACATGCTAATGATCTCAAGACACCGAGCTATTGTACAAAGTCACTGTTACTTCAATCAAACATCATTAAATTTTGTGAGGAACAATTTAACTTAAATATTTGTTGTTTCTTAATTTTCGTTATTTTCAATTTCGTAATGTAGGATATATATGAAGGCCATAAGCAAGGCCCGGTTTTAACCGGACGGGCCTTAACCATGAACATAGGCGTATCCAGGATTTCATTCTGGGATGGAGGGGGGCGAGATGTAAATGGCAGTGGATCTAACTTTAACATGTTTTTAAAAGACCTGTCAAATGATGTGCTATCATTATTCGACTTCTCTTTCACTTAAATATCTGCTAAAAAAAAACAGCTTCTGTTAGACATGTATGTACCTAGCGCCCCCCTAAAAATATTTATTTTTGTTATTTAACTATGGAACTGAGCAGGGTCTCATACAAGACACCTATACTCAAAATTTCATCCATATACAATGTGTAGTGTTAGTGACATACAAACAGACAGACGAACATACATTCCGAAACTCTTCTCTTCTTTCGTTTTTGCCATTTTGGCTACGGAATCCTAAAAAATGTACCCCACAGCGGGGTAATGCCGCCCCTAAAATAAAATCTACCATTGGATGCTTTAAGAGCCGTAATAGAAGCAATTTCCTCCAAGAATCATTATGCGGTTAGAGGATCCCTCCTAATGATGCCACGCATGAAGCCACAGTTACGTGTTGCTATCAGTAAGTAGTTTTTAGAGTAGGCTATGTTGTTCTCTTCATATCGGCCTTGTAACGGTGGCGGATCCAGGATTGTTGTTGGGGGGGGGGGGCTTGAACCAGATAGGACTGTTGTTAAACCCCTCACACGAATGAAATGGGTGAATGGTGCATGATTTGTGGGGTTGGCTTGAGCCCCCTAGCTCGCTATAAAATGTATTCTGCGAACTTTTCCAAGCTTCAACTTACCTTTAAACCAAATTGACTGGCCTGTTGGCGTAGTGGTTAGTGGCCCTGACTGCTAAGCCGGAGGTCGTGGGTTCGATCCCCACCCAGGATAAAACTTTGTGTGAGATTACGATCGTTTATTTTGTGTTTGGGTGCCATTTATCTATGATATGTATGTATTTAGAAATATATAAGTATGTTTATCAGTTGTCTGGTTGCCTTAGTACAAGCTCTGCTTAGTTTGGGATCAGATGGCGTTGTGTGAGTTGTCCCAAGATATTAATCTATTATTACTAATATTATAAAGCGGAAGAGTTTGTTTGTTTGTTTGCTTTGTTTGTTTAAACGCGCTAATCTCAGGAACTACTGGTCCGATTTGAAAAATTCTTTTATTGTTGGATAGCCCATTTATCAAAGAAGGCTATAGGCTATATAACATCGCGCTACGACTAATAGGAGCGGAGTAGCGACGTGAAATGTTGCAAAAACGGGGAAAATTTACGCATACGAAGTTGCGCGGGACAGCTAGTATTATTATAAAATTCATCAAAATTCAACCCAGTAGTTCCTATAAGCTAATTACTTTAAATATTGAGGTAAGCATCATACATTATGTCAGTGTGGATAGGATTATATGCATGAGCTTATCACTACATTATGTAAGTTTTATGATATGTGGGCATAGTTCTACTTAGATAACCGGCTTGCGAATGTGGGTTATGCATACCCATTATACTTGCTTACTTCCCAATTAAACACTGCAGGTATAAACGAATGTACAATGGAAACGAACTGAATTTTACAGCTAAAGCGTATAGGCTCAGAACGTCCGGTTTTTTTACCGGACGCCGCCCGGTTGGAATTTTGTCATCGGATTGATAGTATTGTATGGTTTACAATTAGTGTGTTTACGCGCACCAGACGCAGGTCCGACAGATGTTCTACAACCATCCGTCGACTGATGAAAAAACCGGACGTCTAAAAGAGTCCTTAATGGACGGTTCTAACTGTTCTGATATGTAATCTTCAACTGGATATTTGCGTCGTTTGAGAGTCTCAGCAAATATCCAACAGTGCAGGCACAGCAGCTGTCCTTGGAAGATGGGAAGGCGTTGGTGTGTCGATGGAAGTTGCATCCTAATTGATAACCAATGGTCTACCTATCGTCCAAGGCAGTAAAGACATACCGTCCGTACATACCTCTTGGAATAGCTGCTCGCCAATTCCTTAGGTTCAGCAACAGCTGGGACGCTACGCAGATAAGGGCCTAACGGATTATACCGTTAACACTGATAGCGATATGCGACCTGCACTTCTGCTGTATGATAATGAATGGTTAAAAATGGTTGTCCCGCGCAACTTCGTTTGCATAATTTTCCCCCGTTTTTGCAACATTTCTCATTGCTGCTCCGCTCCTATTGATCCTAGCGTGATGTTATATAGCCTATAGCCTTTCCGATAAATGGGCTATCCAACAGTGAAATAATTTTTCAATTCGGATCAGTAGTTCCGGAGATTACCGCGTTCAAACAAACAAACTCTTCTATATTAGTATAGATTACTCTACAGGGTGATTTTTAATATAATAATAACCTCCCGCTCGTGGCTTCTTTAAATTACACCAAATCATTCACCATGTAGGTATGAAATTAATATTTATTTATTTTTGTCTGGCAGATTCAAATACAAGGATGAATATGAGAAGTTCAAGTTAATCCTCAGTGCTATAGCGTTTGTCTTAGCTGTTGCTAATTTATACATAGACTTCAGGTAATTATTGTTTTTTATACTACTTACAATATTTTAATGATCATATTATAATCAAAAGGTGTATTGGTTAGTGGTTAGTGACCCTGACTGCTAAGCCGGAAATCGTGGGTTCGATCCCCACCCAGGATAAAACTTTGTGTGATGATCATGATGGTTTATTCTGTGTCTGGGTGTAATTTATCAATAATATGTAGGTATGTATTTAGAAATACATAAGTATGTTTATCAGTTGTCTGGTTGCCTTAGTATAAATTCTGCTTAGTTTGGGATCAGATGACGTTGTGTGAGTTGTCCCAAGATATTATTAGATATATTAATCATAAGGATAAAAATATTAAGATATTTTAGATAATTTTCTATTTCCATTCTTATATGCTGTTTATCTTAAAAAATCTCGCTCTCGTTCGTGTGATATGATTGTTTTCATACTTTATTTGAGTGTACCTTAATTTAAATGTAATCATACTGAAAAAATATAATAATACCTTGGTCTAACTATCATGTTAAAATGTACTTACTACATTGTCTTCCAAATAGAATGCCTAAAAAAATAATGTCTGTTTCTTTTAGGCCATTACAATTAATATTGCTGTTTCTTCTGGTGTGGTATTATTGTACGTTGACTATCCGGGAGAGTATTCTGAAGGTCAACGGCTCCAGGATCAAGGGATGGTGGCGACTTCACCACTTCATATCAACTGTGGTAGCTGGAGTACTGCTTATCTGGCCACAGAACGAACCTTGGAACATGTTCAGACATACGTTTATGTGGTTCATTGCTTACATAAGTAAGTATTCTATTTATTAGTCTATTTGGTAGTTTAATAAATTGCTCTGAATTGAAGTCTGAAATTTCTTTTTGTATTTTGAGCAATTTTATGTTGATTAATACGAAATTATATCAACATAAAAATATATGTTCGTAAACTTTCGCGATTTGTACACATTATAGAGTTTCATAAGCTACGGGTCTTAATCGCGTAAATATTTTATTTTAAGGCTAAATACATTTGTTTATTGCCCGACGATTTGACCGTATTGCAACGGCCGTTGCAATGCGGTCGAAACGTAAATATTTACGCGAATAAGACCCGTAGCTTATAAAATTCTATAAAACATAAAAATACTCTAAGTCACAAGAATAATTATGAATGAAGGAATTATTTGACTCGGGCAGGACATGAAACCGTGAACCTTGAAACCGTAACCGGGTAACGTTCTGCTAGCAGTGGTGGTTTGATGGTGGAGTGGTTAACGCCTTGACGGACGATATCCCTACGTTCGCAGGTTCGAGTCCTGTCCGAGTCGAATATTAATTGTTTTTTTTTTATAATTATTTTTGTTTGAAAAGATAAGGGATTGTGGGTCCCACATTACTAGCAATCCTGTTAACCCCTCCAGCTAAGCTCAATGGCTTGTGTTAGGAATGGGCTCACGCCGGTAGTATAATAGGTAGGATTCAAACCCGCGACTTCACAATTGCGCTACCGCCGCTTCTCTCTTTAGATAACTCTGTTTTTAAGTTAGTATTGAGTCATTTTTAGGATTCTGTAGGTCAATAGATGTTTTTTGCAGCTTAAATATGTGCTCAAGTTTTTTTTTTCTTTCCCAGGTGTTGTCCAATACATGCAATTCAGATACCAAAGTGGAGTGTTATACAGGCTCAAAGCTTTAGGCGCTCGACATAATATGGACATTACCATAGAAGGCTTTCACTCATGGATGTGGAGAGGCCTTTCGTACCTGTTGCCATTCTTATTTGGTGGATATATATTCCAGTTATACATTGCGTATACTTTATATAGCCTCAGCTATCATCCGGATGCTACTTGGCAGGTAAGAATTTTGTTTAATTTATTAATATGCTCTTTGGAGCAAAATACCTAGAGTACGCTCGAGCAACGAGCACATAGACATCGCTCACAGCAGGCGCGATTCCAAGGGGAGGGCAACAAGGCAATTGCCCCCCTCCTCCCCTAGGCTCATTAATTTCAAGACTTCGCTTTAAACTAACCTACATTTGACCCGCTTTGATAGACAATAGGGAATATGCATGTATTTCTTTTTAGTTCTTATACAATGGCTTATTTCGACATATCGTTGAAATAATATATGCAGGGCCAAAAAGTACTCCTTTAGGAAAACAAAACATTTACAATTAAAAACTGATAAAAGCATTTTCAAAAGCACGCCATCTTGGCGCGTAAAAAGTCATGGACTGTGACGTCACGGCAATCGCGACAGCCAATGAGGGTACAGCAAGTCATAACATAATATGGACTGGTACTTCATAATTTGATCTGACCAATAGCATTCGTTTCAACTACCTTGAATTTCCCGCCTG
Organism: Herminia tarsipennalis; assembly: GCA_945859575.2. NCBI lineage: Eukaryota > Metazoa > Arthropoda > Insecta > Lepidoptera > Erebidae > Herminia > Herminia tarsipennalis. The sequence goes on along the minus strand of OX243842.2, from coordinate 10,025,094 downwards.
ATTTTAAATCATTATTTTCATAATGTTAGATGCATTTTATTAAAACATATACACAATTTAAAAAAAATATTTAACCTCCATTTGCGTCATATGCATATTCCTTATTGTCACTCCTCCCGACCCAGAGTGAGTCGCCCCTCGGTGACGACTCACACTTGGCCAGTGTTGAATCAAATGCACGCCCATATGCACGATCCTGGATCCGCGCATGTAATAGACAAAGAATCTTGGAACGCCTGCAAACAAATTCTATAACTTTGTGTCTAAAAGTTGCCTTCTGTACTCTAGGTTTTTTGTGTCCACACATATTAATTTGTTTTTAAAATTTTCCTTGAATGCATATTTATAGTCAGCCGTTGTCAACATCATTAGGCGACAAATTAATAATTAGTTGTATTTACAAAATAATTAAATAATGGAAGTCGTGACTAAATTAACTTAAATTCGGCCTTGGATTATTTGTGATTGAAAAAATAACAGCTCATAACGATCTCAAATTCTCGACAGTTAAAATTAAAGATATTTTCAAATGATTTAACAAAAAAGTCCTGCAACATTCATTTTAAAATTAATCGTTGTTGCTATCTGGATTTCTACTTAGAAATTCACATAATTTATTTAATGTGAAACATATAAAAAGCATATCCTATAACAAACGACAACAGGTCCCAGCATTAAGTATGTCATTCCTGCTGATCGGCATCGGGAACTTCGCTACTACTCTCATCGTTATACCGCAAAAACTCAACGAACAGGTACAGTGGAACTGAAACGTGGAATGGAACGACGCACGCCTGTGTGACATAGAATATTATTAAGTAGATGTAGAAAAAAAAACCTAAAGAATTTGGTAGACGACTACAACGAAAATAAATTAATTAATCAAATGTAGGTTTTGACGCCTTCGCCCACAATTTAACGTGTTTAAAAAAAAAAAAACAATTCATTTGATCAATTATGAGTAGGTACATACCTACTGTGTACGTATTCCATCAAATTTGTACAGAATTTATCGTTTTGATTTTTCATAAAAAGACAAATTGTCGTGATGCCCCAACAACATTGGTCAGTTTCGGTTCCGACCAAATCGTATCGTATGTATTCGTCTGCCAAATTCTTGTGGTAGTGTCGAGTATCGTTTTCGGATGATGTCATAACTACTATAATCATTGACGTAATCTGAACGCGCTAACTCATTTAAAATGCTTCAAGACAGTATTTCGTACCATGATTTTTCCTCCCTTCAACATAGTTCTTAAATTAAATTTGAATACTTTCTATCTAGAACCTAGTTTCAACGGTTTAATTTTTATGCATACCTAATAATAATTTGTATGAAAATGATTTTGGTACTTAAATAAAAAAAAATGTCTTAAAGCAGGCTTTCAAACGTGACTCTGAAAAATAGTATAATTTAAAAACAATGTAGGTCTGATTGTAATAGTATAGTGTAATTATTGCCGATGAGCGTAAAATCGGTAATTAAATTAATTATAAATGAGTTCTATCCAACATAAGTTCAAGTTAATCTATTTTCAGAGTTGCGTATCATAAAAAGTACCTAATTAAAACCATACGTAGTGTCGAAATGTTTTCCCGTGGACCAATTTATTCAATAGAACGTAGAAATTTATATTTGATTTAATATTATTTATATCGCATCTTTGATTTCAAAATTGCGTTTTACACTCTGTTTTTTTTTCTGGTTGCCAACCGCATGCGATCGGTGCCATTATTTTGTAAAAGTCTGTTTTTATAGGTGTTTTAAAAGAGGCATTGGAAGCATTTATTTATGAGTTTACGACAGGGAACAATTTAGGATTATTTTAATAAATATACACCAGTGTTTGATATAGAGCAAAATCACTAATATACACTATGACAATAACAAAAATAAAGCATAAACTAGCATATTCTGCAAAAATCGCGTGCGGGTTGTAATTTACTAGGAAACATACAATATTTTAATGGATAAAAATGTATAATTTGTATTTCATACATGAGTTAATTAAAGACTCTATTTACTAAAATCTTCTTGTAGAATTTTTTGGTTTATTGTAAAGCTATTTTGAAAAAACCGAATTTGTAACATTCTATTGTAGGCACAATAAAGCCTTCATTTTTGTTAAAATAGTTATTATATTGTTACTAAAATATGTATTATATTTATAAATATAATGTACTGGAGTACCTACTATATTTAAAGCTTTTGAAATTGTGCATTTGAATAATTTTATATATTTAAAAATAGAAACAAGGTTGGTGCCAAAAATGTCTCAATAGTTTTTGTTGTTTCCTATAAATAATAACAAAAAGATTCAGTAGGTTTATTTTTATCAAGAGGTAAATCGCACAAAGTTATCAGCATAACTTCTCATATCACTCTCTTTATTATTATTTCTTTATAACCGAAGATAAACAAAATAATAAGCTAAAAAGGTTTTACTGTAGCGATCTGATTAAAATGTACTACGGTGCTTTCTTATGCTATTGTACATATTACAGTTATGTATTGTATTAACTTGGGCTTTCTCGTATGCGTACAATCATATAAAACAACGACTTTAGTTTACATGTTGTGAGGATTTGGTGAAGGTTCGAAACTGTAATAAATGATGGATAAATATATATATCAAATAAGATTTATTATAATATAGTTTGATAAATAATATATAAAATAAAATATTTAGTAATAATCACTAATATCTTATATGTGTGATATTTTTGATGAAAGTAATCTTATTTTAGGAAGGTATTAATCACAATAATATTGTTAATATTTCTTATTATTGTTTGTTAATTTTAATCAAGATAGGACATAACCAAAAATAAATAATTATTTCGTATATTATCAACTAATAATAGCTTGATAACATCAAGGGATAGATATTTTGGGATAAGGGATGGTTATTTTCTTCGGAAAACAATCTTTTTAACCGATTTCAAAAAGGAGAAGGTTTTCAATTTTGTATTTTTATGCTTGTTTGGGCATAACTCCGTCATATATAGATTTTCAAAATTATTTTTTTCTCCGTAAGAAATTTATTTCGAAATAGAAATTGATATGGGACCACCATATCAATTTCGTAAAGATCTGATGATGAGTTTCAGAGACAGACAACGAAACTCCTCGTTAAATGCCAGCAAAACAACCCTGATTGAAGTCTAACCGACTTCAATTTAGATGTTTTTGTAAAAAAAGTTTTAGGTATTTATTGTTACATTTGTTACGAGTTATAGCTAACATCCTGGTTGTGTTGCATGAGTTACTATTTATTATTGCGCATGATTTGTTTTACATGAGAGTGTATTGTATATTTATTGTAATATTTGATTTATCATTTAGAGTGCTACCGCAAATCTTACTGAGTGCCCTCTGAATGACACTTCAAGTGTTTAGTACTAGATTTTTTAATTTGTTTAACTTGTATATTTGGGGGCCGAATGTTCGCAATTATGTAATAGATAATTGCTTTATGTTATAGTTTATGGATCTGATTTGTGTGTATGTGTGAGTTCAGTTTTCAAAGTGTTAGATACAGCTGAAAGTATTGGCTACTGCTTTCCAATTATTTATTTATAAAGACATGATAATTAAATAAATCATCAGTCTTTTGCTGTTTATTTGACACTTTGCAGTCGTGTAGTTTAGGCACAAATAGTAGACTGGTTTGATTTATTTATAACAAATGTTACATGACGAAATGATCACTTTTGTAATTTGTATGATGTTTCGCCAAACGGGTCATTAGAAACTCTTTTGGAAGAAATGTATTCAAAGCTGGGCACATAGATAATTTATAGAATGTAGTTAATTAGATTAACCGTCCTAATAGTCAAATAGTGATTACTGTAATGTTAGCGAATGGTCCAACTTATAGCATGACTAGTCATATTTTTAATCGCTGATTAACTGTATCTGCACCGCAACCATACGCCACAATCGCTATCTAGGGGAACAAGATATCAAAGGTAATAAATAGATGATCGTAAATATTATTTATTGTGAACCAATTTATGTACGACAAGATATTATATAGGTACCTATTTTATAGTAGATTAGAATAATATATTAAACGACAGCACCCAAAAGTGGCCTGACGAAACAAAACGAATCGTATCTTAGTTGTAATGTACTTATGCTTTGTATATTTGATTTATTTTTAAGGTTGTTTTAGCTATTATTTGTAACTGTGTTATTTATTTGAATACATTGATAAAATAAATTTGTTTTTCAGCGAAATTGAGTTTTTACATTTACTTTATTTATGTTTTGTTTGCACCGTTCAACAGATACCTTACTTGGCGGCTTTGTTCCTAACATTGCACTCTCTCAACATGTACACAATACTGCAGACGTTGCACAAGAAATTGCAGGGTGGTTTGAAACTACGGTACAGATTACGTGCAATTGCCTACCGTCTATCAAATGAAATCGCCGTATTGGTACGTGCATGTTATATAACTTAAAGCGTACTTTGAACTTTCCACTCTGCTATAATCGGTCGTGTTTACCTTGCCTACTGTTGAATTGAATGTTTGTATACAATTATGTATTATGAATTAAAACAGGTTTTATCATCTATTGAAATATAATATATTTTATCATTTGATATTCAACTGATTATTTCAGAGTGGTAGCAGATAAATTTGAGGGCTAGGTTGTACGTCTTAAAATGTTTGTCAATTTGTTTTTATTTTCTTTAGCTTTACGCCACACAATTATGTGTTAATGGAGAACACAGGTACCTACGTAAGGTCATGCTCACATATTTTTTGTATTCGGTTACGTATCTTTGTAAGTGAATAGGTACAAGTAAAATATTTATCGAATTTCTGGGTACATGTATACAATAGACCTCAATTTATATGCTGCACTTTCAAAGTGTAGAAATAGGTTATGTATGCATCTAGTCAATGAGGGTTTATGCCGCAGACAAGTGTAGTTTAATGTGTCATTGGTTGTGCAAGAGGTTATGGGTTAGATCCGAGACAGTACATAACTGTGAGTGCATATTTGTTCCTAGTCTCGGTTAAAGTCAGGGTCTCCGTTATTATTGTAGGTAATTGTTTTTTAAAGGTACGCTATTAAAAGAAAAATAAAATTGATTCCCAATTCATATTATTCGCTACATACAACATCATATTTCGTAACTTTAATTTCTTTTGAGTTTCAATAATACCCTTACTTATTTACTCTCTCAATTTTACACTTCCACGACATTTAATTTAATAAAAATATGATTTCTCTAATTTGGAAGAAACTAATACTTTATATATGCTTGAAATCTGGATTCCATGGTTGTGGGTAAGTTGTGCAATTTATGATCATGTCATCCATGTAACTATCTACTTATATAAGTAACATTCCTACAATAGACATTTGCCCCCTTATTCATAACTAGCTGTTTGCCGTGGCATCGCCCGCGTTTTGTTTGATTTTTATAGTCTATGTGCTATTATTAAATATAAACTACATTACTGGCAAGTTTAATTAAAATACGTATAGTAGATTTGCATGAACTTTCGGATATAGTTAATAAATAACAACTTCTAATTAGCGAATGCTTTGTCTTTGTTTTTCATTCTATTTTTAGAATGGGACAGAAGAAGACAAAATATTCGATTGATTAAATAAGGGGGTCAATGTTTGACTTGAACATTTTCGCACTTAGTGAATGTTTGTTGTTGTTATGATTGTGTGTATTTATGTTGTAATCAGTTATCGTATGTTGTTCATGTCTATGTCCATGTGTTACTTAAAAACTTTTTAAACTGGGATAATTTAAAAATGCTATGTGATTGTCTCTTGGTAAGAACTTAATTCTGTACGTCATACCTACCTGTAACCACTTTTTAAACTTAAATCATTTTTGACTTGATAATAAGTTTTTAATTAGGTAAATAATTTCTCCCACTTTTCCCTCGTGTTACCTAAGTGAATTTTGTGTGTATATTAATATATTTAATTAACTTGTAATGTATCGCATGCCATTTCGTTGCCGTAAGAACAGTTAAGTATAGTGAATTTTTATAAAATAAGACTTAAAATTCAAAACACACGTTTATCACTTACAGGATCAAAAATGGAGACAGAATAAAGTGGAAACGAAAAATGAATAACTTTTATGGCCTAAAGAGTGTAGGTATTTTATTGTGATTATATCATTAACCTAACAAATAATGTTTAATAGATTGATGGACAATTTATATTTTCGTAATTCACAATGTTTAAATTTGTATATCTAATGGCGTTGTTTCTCTAATGTAAATATAGTTATTTAATAACTTTACACGCTTTTTATTCACCTTGTATATTATAGACTAACCTACATATAGACTAACAATCACGGTGGGTGTAACCGGTAATGGTTATTACTAAATTATTGAACACTAAGCCAATTTGTTGCCTGAATGCAGTGGTAGATCCAGAGTGGTAGGGATGCCCCTTTACCATTTCTACCTCCCCACCACTCCGGAGGCCTTCCTTCCTCATAGACTCTCCTGTAAGTGCTTTATCTTGGTAATACCTAGCCTCAGCGGAGCCGTAGCTAAAATCTTAGAGTCCTTAGCCTACACTGCCAGTGGTGTACGATCCAAAAGGTACCCAGCGGGGTCGTCAAGATGGCGGGATCTAGTATTTTGTTCAATTGCACCAAAGTATCAGATCGAGCCATTGATCTCGGTCCAAAGTCGCGCTGTGAGGGTGTTCTGAGGAATGATTGGATATGGTGCCCATCGCCCACGGCCACATTTTATCATCGCATCTCTTGCCATCCGCAGCGAATTCATCCTTACACCTTAGAACCAATAACTGGTGATAAAAAAATACTAAGTAGAGAAAAAAGGTACTGTAACTAGGTCGTCTAAGCGCATAATGTCCTTTGCTCGAAATGTCCTTTTCTCCAAATGTCCTTTTCTCCAAATATCCTTTTCTCTAAATGTCCTTTTCTCAGAATTAATCAATTTTAAATATTTACGTACATGTAACTGTAAGTTCGGAGTATAAAGTGATTTAGTTTCATTATTCCCTAAATAATACTAGCTGACCCTCACAACTTCGTCTGCGTCAAATTAACCCGTTTTTGGAAAAAAAGGGGTAAATAAAAAAATAGGGGTTGATCGTAGAAGGGTGAAAATTCAGGGTGGTATGTATTTTTGAATCCGGTATCATAAAAAAATAAAAATATACCGAAAAATTAAAAAAAATAATAAGGGTTGGACTACCCTTAACATTTAGGGGAATGAAAAATAGATGTTGTCCGATTCTCAGACCTACCTAATATGCACACAAAATTTCATGACAATCGGTCGAGCCGTTTCGGAGGAGTTAAATTACAAACACCGTTACACGATAATTTTATATATTAGATTAGTTGTCCCGGCGAACTTCGTCTTGACTCTTTTTTTTTGTAAATCGGGTTCAATTGTGAATCTAAACCATCCTCGAATCCCCTTGAACTCACACAAAAAATTTCATCAAAATCGGTCCAGCCGTCTAGGAGGAGTTCAGTGACATACACGCACACAAATAAAAATATATATATATAAAGATTTGTCAGTATTTTTTTTCAAAATAATTAATAGCATTGTAGGTATATAAAAAAAACATTTCTTCACCACGATAAATTCAACTACAAACAAATCTTACCATACATTAGGTAGTCAGTCAAATATAAAATCAACTTTTTTGTGTATATGACACTCCCACCGCGCCACAGAGGCCTGTGGCGCGGTGTGTCTCCGACTGCTACGCAAGAGGTCGTGGGTTCGATCCCCACTCGGGATAAAACTTTGTGTGATGAGCACGATGGTTTATTCTGTGTCTGGGTGTTATTTATGTATAATATGTATGTATTTAGAAACATATAAATATGTTTATCAGTTATCTGGTTTCCATAGTACAAGCTATGCTTAGTTTGGGATCAGATAGCGTTGTGTGAGTTGTCCCAAGATATTTTTATTATTATATTCGTTAAATCTGAGAATAGATCGTACAGTATTTGGTGTAGGTAGCGGTGAAGAAATGTTTTTTTTTATATACCTACAATGCTATTGATTGTTTGAAAAAAAAAACTGCGAATTATATAATGCTACGAAAAATATAATTATCTAAGAATTCTTTGCTGCCGTGTGGTGCCGGCTTAAGAATAGTACCACCCCATCTCTTCCCATGGGTGTCGTCAAGGCGACTAAGGGATTTCACCCCGGAGGACGGGCAGCAGCGTCCTCTGCGTACTTAAAGCCTTACTGCGATCGCCAACCCGCTCGCCAAGCGTGGCGATTATGGCAATTACCCCCAGGATCTACATACTAGTTACTAGTATGTAGATCCTGGGGGTAATTGCCATAATCGCCACGGCACGGGCAATACCTATAATGGGCACGGGTCTCCCCAGTAGAACCTACTAGTAACTAGTAGGTTCTACTGGGGAGACCCGTGCCCAGCAGTGGGCCATCATATGGGTTGATATGTATGATGTATGATATGTAAAAATTCTTTAAAATCTTTGCCTGAAAATAATGAAACTAAATACTAATTATATATTTTGTTCTGATTTCACGTTATACTCTGAACTTACAGCAACATCTTGTTAAGATTGATTTAGGGCATGTCCTGTATATCGACGATAGGTAAGTACCGAGCTTCAGGTCTTTTTTTATAATACGCGACAGAGTCCTAGCGGGTCCTAGCTCACATTTAAACTCAGCGGAAATGGTCTTTTAATTTTTCCTCAACTATCGTTCCCTGGTTTAACACCAGTGTTTTAGGTAAGTAATGTAGTAGGTAGGCTTTGATTAAATAATGTTTAAATTCCTAATCTGGCATCTTAAATTGAAGTAAAAAAGTACGGTCAAATGGACATACCTACTTTTTGAGAGGTGAGAAGACTCATATCGGATGTTTTAGCCATAGTTATTCTAGCGCGCCATTTTCAACGAGTGTCAAATATCAAAGATAGTAGCTTAATTTTTTTATAGGCTTACTGAGGGAATGCTCCATCTAGACATTATATAGGTAATCAAAGTAGGTAGGTATATCTTCTTTCAGCGCGCAGCTGCCGCCGCCGAGAGATATTTTTTTACATTTTATGTTTTTGGCGGGATTACTAGGTATAACACCTTAGCACAATGCACGTAAAATGGCAGCAAGCCACCATAGCATAGTTACAGTCGTCGTGCAAGACTTCGAGATTTTTTGTGTACATGCTGATAAAAGCATGTATGTAGGTACAATCGGCCCACTTGATGCTCGACCACCTGAAAATATTTTGCTATGAGCGGTTCACAACGGTTCGGTCACACACACAAACGCAACAACCACTCCCACATTTTACTTTCAACCAATTAGGACGGGGCTAAGGTCCACACCTTAACCAACGGGAACATAAAACATTTTAGATAACTTAGTTGCAATTTGCACTTCCTTGTATGATGACGCGCGCATGTTTACTGTATTTTGCTCACGACTTGTTCTGTTTACGGATTCCGATTGCCACTTCGTTGACTACTGATAGAACTCTCGTTAACTTGTGGTGTGAATTAGTGGACAGTTTCTTCTTCATCTATTTACCTACGGTGGCAGTGTTTTACTGAACTGTTGGATGCTTTCTTGCTAACCTCAGTGAGTTTTCACAATTAACCGAAATTTAAACCGTGAATAAAATTTTGGATCTTCATGGCCAAGGATTCAAACCTTTACCAATGTTACGGTAAGTCAAATTCAAATTACTCGTATATTTTATTACAATAATTATAAATTATGTTTAACAATATTGGCTATTGGTTAAAAAGTGATTGGGGGAGACCAAATAATAATATAATCAATATTTCCGAAGACGATGGTTAATTTCATAGCTAAGGTTTGTTTCGTTGTTATAATATAATAATATTCTCAATGATGATGGCAGACATTAGGGTTAGATATTTCATCAATCGCAGTTATTTATTCCTAATATTTTAAGTAAATAAACTTATTATTTGAATTTTACGAAATGTATTTATTTCGTATATAATTTAAAAAATAACAATAACTATTAAATGGTTTTTGTTAATAGACGGTGCAATGGGTGGAAAGATTTAAGTGCATAATTTATTAAACATTTATGTAAATATATTCAAATATAACGATGATTGTCGAAAAATCATTCTACTAATTTACTACCGAAATGATAAGAAAATGAGTAATTTTATTTTAAAAAATATATTTAAATATTTTATTATCATACATAGGTTTAGAACTACTTATGATTATTCAACAAATAAATAATAATAAAAATGATTTATTATAAATTCATAAACCGTTAATGTCTTTTTCATAAATCAATGTAAAGTAAAAGTTCATTTATATTTTTTAATGTCCAATAATATTTACATTTAGTTTACTTTAAACGTGGCGTTCTGAGTCACTTGCTAATTCGTATATTTTTTAAAGGTGAACTTCTTGGAACTAGACTTTCACTCGTTCAATTAATCTGAAATATATTAACGAAACGTAGTACTAATCGGAACAAAAACTATTTTGTAGAACGAGTGGCAACATATAAAAGGCTGTCTCTACTGATATGTGAAGAGTAGGAATTTCGTGCTTTTATACACTTATATTTTTTTTCTATGATTATACTTAAATCCACCCTTATTAAATCATAGTGTTTCATTTTTATTTTTCTCACATTAAACATGTCATGTATAATTCTTTTTAAAATATTTATGTTTAAACAAAATAAATTATGTTCAATTTTTTGAAGTATTGAAATTCCTCATTCTTACTTTTGACAAAATAAATTGTTTTCTTCCCACGTTTTAGTAAATTTTAGGCATCATAAAACGTATATTGTGTTGATAAAACAATAGATTTATGATCCCCATAGTAAAAGTTGTAAAACTGAGAATCCTTTAATCGATTATCGTCTTTAAATCGTTACACAAGAACTGAAAATAGTTTGCATGCAATTAGTTTTTGCTTTCCCACGGTTCGGTAATTCCAGGTGCCATAAATATATTTGCCGAAAAAATAGGTTCATGATACCTACGCACAGTAAATGTCCTAAAACTGGAAACGCTTATGGCAATTATCATCTTTAAAATCAATCGAATAGGATTGATAATAGTTTGCATGCGAATTTGTTTTCGCAAACGGTAGCTTCTCATAATAACGCATATTCTATTTTCAATCATATTTCAACTGTTTAAGAACTATTATCTAATTTTATCAGTAACAACTCGTTCATTGTCTGTTGATTTGTAAAGAAATAATATTAAGTATAATGAAATAACACATTTTTAAAAATGTGCTTGACTTACTGTTCTATTCATTCAAACTTTTAATGAATAGGTATCGAAGATCTTTTATGCATTTATTTTAACTTGTTATTTTTTTTCAGAGAGCTTACAGCGTGACGTTGGATAAAGCGGGATGCTGAGGAGGACTCTATTAACCAAGACGTCGACGTTCGCTAGACTATTTGACTGCGGCATGCAGGCTATAAGAAATGTGTGCATTATTCCGCTACAAAAATTAGGCCAGGACCTAGAAGAAGCAGGAGTGCGTTTCGCTCGAGAGTACAAAGGTTATGATTTATCACACGCTAAATTTTCAGACGATTTTTTTAATATGTGGGGGTAGATGAGTGCTGATGTTCCAGGAGAGTTAATATTTATTGACGGAAGAGCCAATAGATTGTATTGAAATTAAATGTTTGTAATTATTTTAAAATGTATTCTAAATTAAACTTATTGGTTATTTTACTGTAATAAATATAAGCTAGCATCTGAGATAATACATTAATTCATACATTGTTACTTAATTTGAAAAAGACGACTCCCGCAGTCGTGGGTACAAGCCCTGTGTCGCGGGGTCTTAACAAACATACAAGTCACGGACACAAAGTACACCCAGACTCGGAACAACAATTTGTGGATTACACAAATTGGTGTCCCGTGTGGGAATCGAACCCACGACCTCTTGCGTAGCAGTCGGATACACTCCCACCGCGCCACCACTAAATTTAAAAATTTAATGAAACTGACTATTATCACTAACTAAGACGTTATTACTATAATATTTATTGATAAAGTAATTGGTAATTAAGCACTTATATGACTATATAGCATGGTAAAATAATAATTTAATATTAAAAATATATCGTTATTGTTTTAGTTTGCATACCTCATCCACAATTTAAAGTATAATTAAGTACTAAATGTGTAATGGAATTGTTTGACTGATCCATAAAATTAATAAAACAATTTACTCGTTTCCTTATTTCTTGCCCTCATTCCAGGTAATACATTTATTTCTATTAAAATAATTAGTGGTTAAAAATTAAATATAACTTGCTGAATTAAAACCATACATACTATTAATATTAAAGAGTTAAATTTGTATGTAGAGGCACGGGGTCTCATCACGAAGAAACAGAAATGTAGGTCAAATAAATATCAACAGATGGCGTTATAAGTATCGATTTGATATTGAAGTTTTTTAAAACTTGGAATATCAGAAGATAGGTACTAGAAATGTGTATTTTTTTTATTTTTATTATTAAGCCATACAAGGGGTTGTAAAATAATAGGTTCCTAAATCAAATTTCCATAACTTTACAAAATTTCTAATGAAGTCATAACTCTAGCGGAAATTTATTTGTACTACGTTGTGATAGGCACAACTTAAACATTAAACTGGTTCAATCTAACAATAGATACTATTTGGGAATTCCGATTCTGACCTGACTCATTTTGTTGATATATTTTACTTATTTTTCGACGAGAAGAGAAGAGTGACATAAAGTTGTAGTAAATTACAACTAGAGATAAAAGAATTGGAGGCTTTTAAACCCCATAAAAGAACTAGACTCCTGTTCCATTGCCCGTCTTGTTCTAGGGGGAGGGGGTAACACCGGCTAAGAGTAAGTTAGTTCACGCGATGTGGCGAGGGGGGGGAGGGGGTTAATAAGTACATAATCATACACTTCCCCTCAACGCCTTAGGCAGGACCCGCTATTGAATGTGTCTTTTACCCGACTACGGAGGGTAATGTGTTTGACATGTATGTATGTAAGTATGTATGTATGTGATTTTAATCAATTTTGATGATTCATACGTCGATCGATTCGTATTAATCTTGTAAAGACATGACAGCAATCGAAATTCAAAATGGCGACAGCCAGACGCCATATTGTGATAAAGAAAAAAATTAAAGTCAACAAACTACTAAACAAAGACTCAAGACTGACTCGTTGGTCTTGCGCCTAGTCGCTCGTCGGTGGTGTCGGTTTTGATGGGTTTCTGCCCTATGACTCCATTAACTTCTATCGGGCTATAACTAGGGACAAGACTACTCGTCGATCCTGCGCCTTGTCCCACTCAAATTTTATGATTTATTGACACATTTATGACACATCGATCCTGCGTCAAATCCTTCTTCAAATTACCAAAACCAACCGGACAGCCGAAGTCCATGTTTTTGCGAACGAAACAAATTAGTTAAAATAAAAATGCATTTTAAAAATAATTACCAAGGTCAGGTTATAAATAGGTACGTACTTACACGTGCCAGCGGTGTTTTCAAAGACGCCGGCTTCCGATCAAATGTACCGACCGATGTCACAAAATGCCGAGAATAGAGAAAGTTAGCTCATAATAATTTATTTCATTATTTATACCTACAGTAGACGCGCGGGCGGTCGCGCTAAGTCAATAAACTTTGGGTTATACAATAAGTAAAACACACCTTTTTGTAGTTTGTTTTAGATTTATGGTTGCTAAAGCTAATAATGAATTAATTTATATTGAATGCCATACCTATATTACAAAGTAACCGAAAATAACTTAGACGAATGCACGGTTAGCCAATTATATAATAATATTTCAAAAAAACAATGCCCGTGAACGATGTCTATGCAGTCTAAAGTACGTAAAGCATGCATTGTATGAATCATGCCTTCTGTAGTGTCGTTATTTTATACCGCTGTCGGTAGGGCCAGTCAGGCGGTCGGGCGCTTAAACCAGTAATGCCGACGCATTGCTACACTACCCTAACGGTTATACGACACAACTTAAAATTTGTTTCTTTTTGAATGAGCCTACTAAAAACCTGATTGTTAGGTAATAATGTTGTTTTAATAGACATTATTTTTTTATTATTTTTCGTATTGTTTACCCGAGGAACTAACTTTCGGATCGGTCAAGGTTATCTTACAAATAGTAAATACGTAAATATACTAATTATAATGGGACTAGACTATATTGTTTTTTATATTTGAGTTGATAGCAATCTACCCAACCTACGAGTTTATGCCATTTTCGGTCCAACAGTGTGGTTCGTTTCCGAGTTATGCGCAAATTTATTAAAAAAGGACATTAATGCGAAAAATCGAAAAATACTTGCATCAAAGCTGAACAATGTATTAACTTTTATTATTTTTTTGATTGAAGGCACTGTTTTCGAGATATGAGCAAATTCATAAAAAAACAGTGTCCCTTTTTTATAAATTCGCTCAAACAGCGATTTTATACTTTGTCCCATACATTATCTAGTACCTATTGGTGCAAAGTGCAAGTATGTGCATCTAAAAGACAGACAGACTGCGCCTAGTACCACAGTCCTGCTCAGCTCATGCATTACAATCGACATGTCCTGCGCCTAGTCACAGTCCTGCAGTACGAAAATGCATTACAATCGCATGATCGACCAATCGGACCTGCGCCTAATCATAGTCCTACAGTACCTACGAAAATGCATTACAATCGACATGACCGAAGAGGGAATAGGCGCAGGATCGCCCCAATTGGTCCTGCGCCTAATCACAGTCCTGCAGAACTCAGGATTAAAATCCATCAAAATCGAAATGACCGAAAAAGAACTCGATCGACCAGTCGGTCTTGCGCCAAGATAATATTCGATATTTACAAATCAATGCATCAAAGAGGCCCCGCGAGACGTGCAGTCGTAGATATGCAATTTTCAAACTTAAGTCAATTACTAAGATTTTATGTTACAATGTCGCCGGACAGGCTCTTACTCGTTCAAACCGTGTTACATGGTATTTCAAGGCGTTCGGAAGGGGTATTATTGGCCCCTTTCAAGGTGTAAGCCGTTTAAACGGGTATATTTTTTTAAGCGCTCCAAAAAACCCTATCAAAAACCCTTTCAACGAATATTCGAACGGTCCTTGCATGTGGGGTATCATCGTGTAGGTATTTTAAAATCATGATGAGGTTTCTAAATCATATTAAATAAAAAATAAATTAAAAAAAAGACACATTCAACATTATTTTGGTCCCCGTGTTTTTAAGCAGGCGGGTTTTTGTTTTTTTATTATTTATTTTTTTATATCTTATACGTGTAAATTTTACGAAGTATGGGGCGCAAACCTACCTACCTACCTTTTTGTTCTCAAATTTCTGGTTTCTACAAGATCAATGTGATCACGAGGTCAAAACCTTGAACCCGTATATCTTACGAACTATAGGGCGCAAACCCACCTTGTTTAATAAAACTTTTCGTTTTGATGAGATCTGTGATCACAGGGTCAAAAATTTGCACACCTATATCTTACGAACTATGGGGCACAGACCCACCTTGTTTGTACTCAAACTTCTTTTTTTGACTATATCTACGTGATTGCAGGGTCAAAACTTTGAACTCCTATATAACACGAACTAAATATCTGTGGCGCGGTGGGAGTGTATCCGACTGCTACGCAAGAGGTCGTGGGTTCGATCCCCACCCAGGATAAAACTTTGTGTGATGAGCACGATGGTTTATTCTGTGTCTGGGTGTTATATGTCTATAATATGTATGTATTTAGAAATATATAAGTATGTTTATCAGTTTTCTGGTTTCCATAGTACAAGCTCTGCTTAGTTTGGGATCAGATGGCGTTGTGTGAGTTGTCCCAAGATATTATTATTATTATTATTATATTATATGGCATAGACCCACCATGTTACTATGGAGTTAAAATTTTGAACGCCTATATCACACGAACTATGGGGCGCAGATCTACTTTGATTCTCTCTCACACTTTGTTACTCGTTCAAACAAGAGTTTGAGTACAAATAAGATTGGTCTACGACCTATAGTTTGTGTGATATAGGCGTTCAAAGTTTTGACCCCGTGATCACATAGATCTCATCAAAACATCAAGTTTGAGTACAAACATGGTAGGTTTACGCCCTATAGTTCGTAAGTTATAGGAGCTCAAAGTTTTGACCCCGCGATCACGTAGATCTCGTCAAAACAAGAAGTTTAAGTAGAAACAAGCTGGGTCTGCGCCCCATAGTTCGTAAGATACAAGCGTTTAAAGTTTTGACCCCGTGATCACATAGATCTCATCAAAACATCAAGTTTGAGTACAAACATGGTGGGTCTACGACTTATAGCTCGTGAGATATAGGCGTTAAAAGTTTTGACCCCGCCATCACGTAGATCTCGTCAAAACAAGAAGTTTCAGTACAAACAAGATGGGTCTGCGCCCCATAGTTCGTAAAATATAGCCGTTTAAAGTTTTGACCCCGTGATCATATAGATCTCATCAAAACATCAAGTTTGAGTACAAACATGGTGGGTCTACGACTTATAGTTCGTGAGGTATAGGCGTTCAAAGTTTTGACCCCGCGATCACGTAGATCTCGTCAAAACAAGAAGTTTAAATAGAAACAAGATGGATCTGCGCCCCATAGTTCGTAAAATATAGCCGTTTAAAGTTTTGACCCCGCGATCACATAGATCTCATCAAAACATCAAGTTTGAGTACAAACATGGTGGGTTTACGCCCTATAGTTCGTATGTTATAGGAGCTCAAAGTTTTGACCCCGCGATCACGTAGATCTCGTCAAAACAAGAAGTTTAAGTAGAAACAAGCTGGGTCTGCGCCCCATAGTTCGTAAAATATAGCCGTTTAAAGTTTTGACCCCGTGATCACATAGATCTCATCAAAACATCAAGTTTGAGTAAAAACATGGTGGGTCTACGACTTATAGTTTGTGAGATATAGGCGTTCAAAGTTTTGACCCCGCAATTACGTAGATCTCGTCAAAACAAGAAGTTTAAGTAGAAACAAGATGGGTCTGCGCCTTATAGTTCGTAATATATAGGCAGTAAAGTTTTGACACAAAGATCTTAACAAACCGGAACGACGAGGAAATCTTAAGAAGGGTTCCTCGTCCTTAGGTAAGTAAGTAATTGAAATGAAGTAGAAAATCCTGATTTTCGTAAATTTTAGCTAAGAACACTCGATCAAGTCAACTTTCAATCAAAAAAACTAAATCAAAATCGGTTCATCCGTTTGGAAGCTACGTTGCTACAGACAGGCACACAGATACATTAATTTATCATTATGCAGATACGCGTTAAATTTATAACACTCGTCATTTTTGTCGAGGGTTAAAAAGAGTTTAATACCTACTCCCGATGTAGTCGTTAATGAATATTTACAATAAAATTATTTAAAGACTCTGACAGTTACACTCTCAAGGCCCGTATTATTAAAACGATCTCAAACGTAAGATCGACCTTGAACACGAGTTCGAGACTCCGTTCTATTCAATAGATAAGTCATAATACAGAGAAATTAAGGCAAAATAATAATATTTTTGCCATTGATATCGTCACAGATAATATAATACTATAATATCGTCGTAGATTATGTCAATTTTAATCCTAAATTGTGGATTTTGTGAAATTATGCATAATCTTTTCACGATTACATTTAAATAAGTATAAAAAAATGTTCTCTGACAATAAACCAAGACCAAAAAGATGATTGATGTAAGTATAACATTTTAGACAAAGGTCACCCATCTATGCACTGACTGTGGTAAAGTTACTTAACTTACGCAAACATTATATCATAATAGAAGTAGGTTCAACTTTGAGATGTACACCGACGAGTTACTTTAGCAATAACAAATTCGTTTAATGTAATTATGTAGTGTCGTCACCTATTAGGGTCAAATTACAATATTTTTAAGGTCTGCAACACATATTGGCACTCGAATGACGTCATTTAAGGCGATTTTCATAATTTTTCTTAAGCTCTTTCTAATCTTTCTTAAGCTAACAATACATGTTTATTAATTAGTGCAGATCCCAAGACGCTAACCGCACTTAGAAGGGAACTCAGATGATATCGTTCTTTAGAACGAATCTGAGCTTCATCTATTAATACGGACCGCGTAGAAGCAAATAGCAACCAACTTTATTTCCAAGTAAACGCACGACCTAGAACAAACCAAGCGGAGGCCTCAATTTTCATCCCTCGATGTTTTTACCGCCATCTTTTGGCGACTTTAGTAAGGAGGGCCATTAAAATCAATCAGCTGTAGCCTGAATCACTAGATGTCGCTTGCTATGCACCACTGCTAATGCCATCTTGCGTCTCCGTAAACGAGCCCGAAAACGAGCCCGAGTTAGGACGATCGCATTTCTTTGTATGGGATGAGGTATCTGTACTAGTACAGTATTATATTATCTGTGGTAGAGGTTAACGCTGAAACTACTACCCCGATTTAAATTTTAAATTTCAAATATCTTTCTTTCGTTAAATCAATCCAATGATTATTTGAAATTAAATTTGGATAAAATACTTATAACAGAGAACTTACAAAATAATATAGGTTTTAAAACAGGTGAAGGATGTAGGATTCTTATCACTCGAATCAAGATATACACGAGCAAAGTCACTGGGAACAACTATATATAGCATACTAGCTGTCTGAAGCAGACGAAGACCAGCAAACTCCGTCAGCTTAAATTTTCCTCGTTTTTCAACATTTTACATTGCTACTCTGCTCCTATTGATTGTAGCGTGATGTTATATAGCCTATAGCCTTCCTCAATAAATAGGCTATCCAACAGTAACATATTTTTTTCAATTTGACCCAATAGTTCCCGAGATTATCGTGTTCAAACATACAAACAAACTCTCAAAAAATATAAGTATAGATAGATTAATCATAGAACTCATAGTTGCATCAAATTACCTCTTAAATACTTACGTGGGGCAAGCCAAAATGAAGACGTAAATAACTTAAATACATATTTGAAAAATATTTATGATCGTTTTGTAACATATTTGTTACAAAACGATCATTTCGCATTATTGAAACATATATTACTAGCTTAAGCCCGCGGCTCCGCCCGCGTGGATGTCCCAGGGACTCAAACTATCTCTATACCAAATTTCATCTAAATCGGTATAGCTGTTTGAGCGTGAAAGCCTAACAGACAGCCAGACAGACAGAGTTACTTTCGCATTTATAATATTAGTATGGATATGTATCAAAAATGCAAAATAATTTAACAAAAATTAAATTAAATAATTTCGATAATCCTACTTAACAGAATCATACTAAAACATAGGCACAATATAAAACATCGAAAATAGGTTCTAGTTCATAAATTACAGGCACTAGTTTTAAACCCCTCTACTAACTCATATTTTTTGAAAAGATAGATTAAAAATCAAAACGTAAAATTCATAAAAATATTAAAAGCTAACAGTTTCCCGTACCTCCGTCCACAATTCCATATGTATAATAGTATTGAGGCAAAATATACTATATTCCTCTCCAAGCTTTAAACTACCTCTTTACAATTTCAACAACACAAACGAATAAATATATAAATAAACTATTTATAATATTAATGTAGATTTGTATGTATTACAATAAAATAATTCATTGCTATTTCGCGCAACTGCAAAAAGCGCGCTTACAACAAAAGTCACAATCCTTTATTAGTATGTATTTACAACTGTCTAATCGGCTCGAAATATGCACAACAACAACGGAATGCACTAAAAAAAACAAGGACCCCGCCTCCTTGCATCCGATAAGGCGCAGATGTGCCTGTGTGAGTGCGCTTACGTAGAGAGCGAACGTTTCTCGCAAGCCATTATAGCCATAAGGGTGTACGACCGCCGAGTAGGCCGATTGTACATAGGTATACAAAAAACTCGAATTATGTAATGATGCTTTGTCTACCCATTTAGGCTTGCAATGATAAGATGAATGTATAAACGAATCGATGTAACCTACTCTATTTTAAAATTCAGAATTAATACAGTAGCAACCCTTAAGTCAACCCAGTTTAGGTAGTTATTTTCGATAACAGGAAAACTCAGTTCTGCAGCGTATGCTGTCAGCAAAGTTAGACAGCTTACGAACGTAGAAACAGCTCGACTAGTATATTTTGGTTATTTTCACAGCGTCATGTCCTACGGTATATTGCTTTGGGGCAAGGCGGCTGATATACAAACTATTTTTATTCTTCAAAAACGTGCAGTGCGTGCGATATATCAACTAGGAGCACGAGTTTCCCTTAGAGAAAAGTTTAAAGAGATAGGCATTTTGACAGTTGCATCACAATATATATATGCAAACGTTATGTTTGTAAAGCAAAACTTACATTTATATAACAAAAATAGTGATATTCACTCTGTGAATACAAGAAATAAGCACAAATTGGTAGGTCGATATCATAGGCTTCATAAAACTCATAACTCATTCATGGGACTAGGTGTTAAATTTTTCAATAAAATCCCAGTCAGCATATCGAGTCTACCAGTAAATAAATTTAAGAATGTAGTCAAGAGACATCTTATACAAAGAGCTTACTATTCAATCGATGATTATTTAACTGATAAAGATAAATGGATGTAGTTCGTTGCTCCCTATTAATGTATTGGGTTGTATAGTTTATTGCATTTTACTAGGTGAATATTGTTGTCACAGTTTGATAATGTTACTTAGGTACTAGTTAAGAAAACGATTTACTTTTGTAAGTAAAGATTCTGCGTGATAAATTACGGCCATTCTTTTCTTTCCTTTGAAAAACATGTATACTTATTCATTAAGTAGCAGTAAATTGGCCAATATTTAAGCACATAAAGTTTTTACATCGTAAGTGGATGCTCCTACTATGTTGTGCCCATTGAGGCTGATGTATCCGATCTCGTGTACTCTTCTAATATTAATGACCTCTTTTTTTGCATCAGTCCTCTAATATATGGTGTATAATATAATGGTGGCAGCACCTTACCTGCATAAACAGTTTATAAACAGAGAAACATTGTAAACATTGGCAATTTGAAAAGAGTGGCCACGAGTTTTTATTGCCTGTTCTTTTCTCGGGCTTTACCTATTGTTTGCGACCAGGCATTACCAGTAAATGTAGAATCGACTTTTCACAAGTGTAGTATTTTGCTTCCTAAGTGAATAAATGATTTTTATTATTATTATTATTATTAACGGGACACCTTCTGGGAGCTTTTTATTTAGTGGTATTGTTACTGTATAATTTCATCAATATCCAATTAGAATTTATTTATTATCTGAGTTACCAATATTTTTATAATAGTACTTACTATAGGCCGACCGCTTACGCTCACCCCGCGCTCCCTTCCACCGCGCAGGCGATATAAGAGTTAAGCGGTCGGCCTATAGATACGTTTCGTCCACGTGGATGACGGTTATTAGGATAAAAAAAGTTACTTTCACTTTATTTTATAATATTAGTTTTGATTAGTAGGAAGATTTTTGTCTTACCACTGACATATCTATGAGGAAAATGAAAAACAATGTGTATACTTTCACTTATTTATATATATATCTGTTATTTACAACACAATCATGTCACTCTTAGAACTACTTATGAAAATAAAGATATATACAGAGTTTGTACACCTGATTTACCTGATGAAAAGAACCTAAAAAATGTACAAAATTATGCTTAGAAGGAGTTGGCATTTTGTGCTGGAATATAAATCTAACCGAATCAGTCAACATTTAGCTCATTATTTACATTAATTTATTTAACAACTGTTACTCATCATGCTCATCTACTGAACTGTAATCTACATTGTCATCAGCATGATCAGAATTACTATTCTCATTAACTTCTACGCGGGGTTTTTTCACTAATAAACCCTGTTTTTGTAATTTTTCTATAGCTTCTAAAGTAGTCCTCTTCATAGAACTTGTTTCACTTTTTTCTTGCACCTGGCTCTGCTTGACTTGGGCATTTGTTTCATTTCTTTCTTGCACTTGACTATGTTTCATTTGAGCACTTTTCACTTTAAAACCAACGGCGTTACCAAGCCTACTCATCTGTTGCATCGATGTTACTTCAGATTTCATTTGCATCGCCGTAACAACGGAATTACCTTTAACCATTTTAGATGTACTCATATAGTTACTGGTACTAGTATGTGATGCTGATTTGACTTGAACTGAGGCTTCACCGCCGCCTGCGAACACCGGCACATCTGACACTGGTATTAATGACTCCTTCGGCTTTTTAAAACAACTAAAAGGTCCACTTGCTTCTTCAGTATTTGGCCGTTTGGCTATACCTGAAGTTATAGCCGAAGGTGAAAATTTTAAAGGCTTTCCTATTACTTGTTTGTTTGGACTAGATTTGGGCAAGTTAGGTTTTGCACTCGGCATTCTCGGCCTCGTCACATTCGAACTGGGCCTTATAGGAACTATTTGTTTGGAAGGTCTAACGACGGTGGCAGCTGGCCTGATTTGGGCCACTACATTATTTGGTCTCACTGGTGCAGGAGCGGCATGTCGAATGACCACACCTTGAAGATTCTTCGCCGTACTTGGTCTCATTCCTATTACTCTTTGTGGCAGTACTGGAATATTCATTTGGCTAGAGTTCCTCGTTTCTTGTTTCACAGTTTGGTTTACTGTTTTTATTGTTTTTGTGACTGTTGTTGTGATCTCTTGTATTACTGTCTTTGATTGAAAAGTTTTCACTGTTACTTCTTTATTTACCGATACTTTTTGGTTCAAAGATTCATTTGAAGTATGGTCGACCATTTTACTCATTTGTTTAAATTTTTTATTCATTTTGGTATTATCGCTGGAAGATTCTTTTACAAGTTGTTTTGATGATTTTATTGCCAACGACTTTGTTTGATTCTTTACTGTTTCCAAATTTTCTTGTGGCGGTGTTTGTGCAGTTTTCTCTAGTCTATCTGCCGAATTTGTATTTAATGATTTTATTGTTAAGCCTTTGCTTATGTTTTTTAGGTTATTTAGACATATAGTGTTCTTATTGGTAGCGATTTCTTCATTGTTTTTGAGTACTCTACTGGCATCTATTTCAGATTCGAAGTCGAACAATTTTTCATCCACTGCGTCATTTTCACTGCAAGAATCATGTGGGGATTCAACTATTGGATTATTGTCGCCATGCTCTTCATTGATATTATCTTCAAAACTGTCATTACTATGAACATTCTCTTCAAGTTCTGTTATCTTAATTTTTCCTGCATCTGTGTCTGAATCCCTACCAGAATCATTCTTATCTTCATTAAAATCTTGTGAGTTATGGTCTTGAGATCTATTTGATTGACAAGGTGAAGAATTTCTTGATTTCACTGTTATATTTTTACTTAGATTTTTTAAAACATTTTTGAACGCCATATTTTTACTTGATAGCTTTTGGCCGCAAACTTTTACCGTCGGCGGTATATCCTTATCAGAATTGAATTCAAGATTGTGATCATCATCGTAAATTTCTTCTTCTGGATTTTCAACTTTGATTTTTAAATTTGGTGGGTTTAATGATTTCACTGTTATATATTTACTTAAATTCTTGAATGGATCTAAAGATTTCGTAGATTCTTTAGTTTCAGTTTGGTTTACACTATTGTCGGCTTCATTATCAGAATCGTCAATGTCAGAAATTTCTATAATTTCCTCTTCTTTGCGTGTTGTTTCAACAGTTTTAATGGATGTATCAGCTTGTTTAACAACTTGTGGTTGTCCAATTTTTTTTGTGATTATAGGTTTAGTAGTTCTATTATGCAGATTTTTAAAAATATCTGTATTATATTTTGTTGGACTATTTTGAATATTTTCATTTGTTTTACTTGGTTTTACTTCTATTGCTGACGTATTAACTTTATTTAATGTTTTCGAAGATGGAACGGTTTGTACACTATTATTTACGGTATTCATGACTTTGTTAGTAGGCTCATTCGTTTCTAATTTGATTTTCTTTATAGTTATATTTTTATTTCCAGTTACATCTTTTAGTTTTATATTACTGGCAGGTTTTGGGATCTCCTTATTTATTTCGTCTTCATTATCAGACCCATTTTCGTCAATACTTCGTTTTATTGGTATTGATAAAGATTTTATAGTTAAATTCTTACTTAAAGTTTTCAACGTATCTAATGTAGGGTCTTTATCTACTACATTTTTTGATTTCATCGGGGCTATATCATTTTCAGTAGAAACAACTGAGCGAGATGTTTCTTTCTCGTTTCTAGCTTCAGATTTTTCGTTACGTTTAGTTAGAGATACATTTTGTTTAGCTAGTTCTTGGGTATTTTTATTTTGACTCACAGGTTTTACTGTGAGGTTACTTAAATGTTTCAAAGTGGATAACGAGTTAACTGCGGGTTTTGTATTTGGTATATGATTGTCGTTAGGGCTGTGAGGCTCATTACAGTTATTGTCATTAAAATCTTCTGGGTCTGTTATATTACCCTTATTAACTGTTTCAGAGTCAGATTCTTCGTGATCTGATTGATATTCATTTAATTGTTTATCACTATTTTTATGTGAAGTTTCTACATTATCTTTATTTTCGACTAGTTTTGTTGAGATATCAACATTGTTTATCGTTAAATTTGGCCCTAAATTGGGGTTAATGTTTGAAATGATATTAAATTTGTTATCAATATTAACATTTTTATCATTTTCTAAATGCAACGTTTTCGTATTTTTACTTATAGTAATACCTGTCAATGTGCTAGCTATGGGAGGAACCGGTAAACATTCTTTAGTTGTTAAAAGAGGCGAGTTTTTATTATTATCAAGTGGCAAATTATCTGGCATAGTAATGGTATTTTCTGTTTTGTCTATATCTTTAGTTCCAGTGTCTCCTTCACATTCATTCTTTGATTCTGGTTCACCAGCATTATGATTGGATATATTACCATCTTCAATAGTTGTGTTATTTATGTCTTGTTCGGAGTCTTTAGATTTTTTCATTATTTTAATTTGATTATTACTTTGGTTCATTAATTTTGTCAAAACTTCACTTGAAGTTTTTAATTCTCTCTTGGAAGTTGTTTTCTTTACTGCCTTTTTCTGTGCATTTTTTGTAGGTTTTGAAGTTCCCACTTTCACAACAACAATACCTTTCTGTTTTAATTTCTCTAACTCAGCTGCAGCCGCCGTATTTGTAGATTTTTTATTTTTTAACTGTTTGGCAACAATACGCGTTGGTACCTCTTCTACACCTTGGAAGTCCAAGTCTTCCCCAAAAACATCTTGGTTCATACTTAAGAACTCATTGAGTGTTATTGCAGCTTTCTTTGATTTTTTATGTTTTTTCTTTTTAACTTTTCCTGGATTACTGTCCTCTGCTTGACCCATAGCCAACTCCAAGAACTTCTCCTGTAAAGACGGCAACAAATGTAAATAGGTTTTACTCTAATAGAACAGAAACAGATATCCTAGGTCCGGCTAACACAAAACTTTACAGTGAGGCTTTTAAACACATACACTTTTATAAGGACATAATGAAAAGGCTACTCTTGACCAGACCCCAAGTTACATGTCACTGACTTTTTTTTTTATAAAATTTTATTGTAATATTCCAAAAGATTGTGATGTTCAGGCTCAATGTCCCTTAGTTTCAAATAGTCCCTTTCTCATAATGACGCTTTCCCGAAATGCCACATTGATACATAATAAGATGATACATATGACAACGATATATTGAAAAATTACTTACAATTCCAACAGCATCAACATTGTTATCTGGATCAGTGTCTTGAGAATGACCCTCTCCCTCAAATTCATCTCTATTTTCAACTCTTTCTATTATTGGAGGCACAGTTTCTAATGAAAAGTCCAATAAGTCTGAAAACCTGTAAATGTGAAGCCAGTTTAATACATAATGACATAGATTGTAATAAATGACAAAAAAAAATCCGCTATATATTATGCTAGCTGACCCGCGCACTTCGTCTCCGTAAATCCCCGTTTTTGCAACATTTTTCATTGCTACTCCGCTCCTATTGGCCGTAGCGTGATGTTATATAGCCTTCCTCGATAAATGGTCTATCCAACAGTAAAAGTTTTTTTTTAATTCGGACCTGTAGATCCTGAGATTATCACGTTCAAACAAACTCTTGAGCTTTATAACATTGGTTTAGATTCTAGGCGGAAGGGCAAAATTGATTGAAGTACGGGGAAGTCAGTGTCTATATTCCGCTATTTTCAGCTGTCACTTATATTGATTGTGTATTAGTGAAATTCAAGAGAAAAGCAAATAAATTAAACCCAAATAGCAGTGATATCTTCAAGGTGCCTGGAGATTTTGGTCACTGTTTGACCCCCTACCTCCCCTATGTAAGAAAAAATAAGAATCGGCTGACCCCCTCCCCCCACTGTTTAATATTATTATTATTACGTAAGAACCTAAAGAAAAAAATAATATTATTTACATTTGTTATAATATTTATTTTTCAAAGATACAATATTTCAGAATGTTTTTTGTATTTGTAATCCAATATGATTTTATTTCCAAGTTTTTTTTTCTTGCACCTCTGTACTCGCGCAGATTCGCGTGCTTTTTTAAAGTATAATCTTAACTTTGCGCATTTTTGTGATCTTATGTAAGAACTGTCAAAGTCTGTTTAAGAAAAACTTGTCTTCTCTACTAATATATAAATGTGAATGTAAGTTTGTTTGTTACGCTTTCACGCGAAAACTACTCAACCGATCATCATGAAACTTTGTACACATATTCTTGGAGGTATTAGAAGTAACATAGGATTATAAAAAAAAGGGGAAAATTTATGCAGATGAAGTTGCGCGGGACATCTAGTACTTAATAAATGAATGGCGCCCAATAGATAACAAAAATTGCTGGACTGTGTTCCATTATAAACAGTAACCAGGGAAGCCAACAATAAAGGAACGACTTCACAGTATGCTGAATCAAATATGTCACATCTTACAGTGCTCCAATGCATATAGTGAACTGAATTGGCTTCGTGTTTTAAATGCAAATATTGGGGGCAAACACTGGACTGGTCTAGATAAGTATTTGACTTATACCATAGACTGTCTGTTGATGAAATTAGACTGCACCTTTACATTATTGTGAGATTAGTAAGACCTATAATGATTATTACTCACATGTCATTTTGGGCACTGTACAAGTCCTCCGTTGAATGAAAAGTAAGGTGTATCTCATAGGCATCTAGATGGTAGAATATTGCCTCACACAATGGACATCGAAGAACTTCTTCTGGACTCTGATTCTCATCACTGTGGTCGTCCGTCATGTGTTTCTGTAGTGAAATAAAAATGTACAGGAAGCAGTTTCATACACCAGAACACTGGTGAATCCAAGATTATATTGTAAGGGTATACCCTATCTATAATGTACCCAATCAAGACATAACACAGTGGCTCTAATGGCCAATGGTAATAATATTCTGCTAACAAACATATGTGATAACAAGAACTAAGGTAACATACCCAAATGTGTCAGGTAGAATCACATAAGGTTTGTATGAGTACTATATACTTTCCAAATTGAATAAACATTCCATTGGTTAAGATCCTTCAGTTTTTGATACATAGGAGCCATACAAAGCTCAAAGAAACGCTATCTTTGCAGATATCAGTGTAAGGTGTACTTACATAAAGATTAATTTTGTTTTCATATTCTTCTCCACAAAATGCACAGTAATGGAGTTGTAAAACTTCCTGAAATTATAAGTGTTTTAAGTTATTAAGCATATGAGATAAAATTTAGACTTTTGATAAAATGACAGGAAAATGTACATATTTTTTATTTCATAAACAAAAAATATGTATATTTTCCTGTCATTTGTTTTGTTTGGAATGCATATCCTCCTAATACTAGTATGTACCTGGATGACCGAGCTTGCTTTGACGTTTTCTAAAAATGAAACCTAGCTTGATTAATTTATCGCCCCTGAAACACCCTGCATACTAAGAAAATCATCAGCCACTTCCAAGATTCAGATTATATATATATATATATTACAGAATTGGTCATTTAAAGGTATTAAATATAGATAGATAAAGTTTGTGAGGACGGCTATGATGGGATGGATAGATGTTTGTTATCTCTTCATGCAAAAACTGCAGGATAGAATTTCATGAATCCTTGAATAAATCATGTTACACAAATGGAAATGTAACACAAATGGTGGCATAAGAAATGCTTGTTTAGAATATATTTTAATTACCTGGTTATATAATCTCAACTTCTTAGACATTCCAACATCAGGTATATCTGTGTCTTGCCGGTGAAAGAATTTATTGTGGTACACCATCGCCGAAGCTAGGAAGAAGTCGACATCACAACAGTCGCAGTGGAAAAATTTATCTTCTATCTGTTCCTGTTTGTCATGGCTTGTTTGTATATGTATATTGTAGGGGTGCTGTAATATTAATAGTATTGTTAATTAGTGGAGTATCAAATGTGACTGCTCACTACAAGTTTAAATTGCCTATCTTGTTATTTCAAATTGCAATAAAAATTTATAACATATTCAATGAGGTACCAATGTTTAAAGTAAGAGTTGCTACACATTTAAGCAGGTTGGTACATTCAGTTCAGGATCATTGGCTGAGTCAAAACTGCAGACTCAAAGTATTACTACACATGTTTGGCTTCATTAACAAGTGCCAAGGTAGTTCACTCAGGCAGGCATTTTATTTGATTTTGCAGTATTTGTTGATCAACAGGGCTGAGTATGCAAGTACACATAGCCTGATTTTTTCTTGAACATTCATTTACATATATTCAATTTTGCCGCCTCACCTGTGCTTATTGATGCCTCCCCTTCTGTAAGTAGCAACTCTAACCCAGGGTGGATTGTAGTGGTAGTATCAGCATTTTAACTAGCAATTGTTTCTATTGTTTCTTTTCTATTTTCAAAATATAACAAAACAATGATTGATATGGGAATAAGTGTTTTATAGTACCTAGGAGTGCATTGTAGGGGGTTAAAACAATAATTCAACTACTTAGGCCTGGGTCTACTGTAATAAACTATTTATTTATATAACAGCTTGCTTGAATCAATTGGATCCAGCAAGAAGATCCAATTAATGTTTCAGTTTTAATCTCAAATTGAGAATAATGTTTGAGTTTTTTGTTTACAATTAATTTTACCTTACTACTATGAGGGACACAATAGAAACTAAAAAATACTGCTTAGGATTAAGCAATTAATCAACATTATGATAATATTTTTTCTATAATCAATGTTTTTTTTGGAACCTTTGATTTTATGTCCAGATAAGTTATTGTTGTTGAGGTTCTTTTTATTTGTTTCAAATAGTTGGCAATATTAGAGATATATATTTTTAAATGTTTAACGCTATAGTTATGATAACATATTGTTAAAACTCATGTTAATATAAAATGTTGTCAGATCATAAATGATAGCAGATAACAAAATCCGGCGGGTGTGTAGTGGGGGAGGGACATAGGTCGCGCCTGTTTTGTATAAGTCCTCACACGCGACGCCGGCCTCCACCGACTGACCTTACCTTCATAGTGAACAGTTTCCCGCACCAAGGACAGAAATATTTGACGTCGTGATCCGGGTGGACTTTGTGTTTGTGAGTTATAGCCTTCGATATCGTAGGAAACATTTGCGAGCACACGTCACAGCTAACCATGTCGGACTTCTCTTTTTCCGTTTCATCGGACACTTGTGGATCGTTACCAAAGCGCCTTTTACTTTTAAACTTCGGATCAGCATGCTTCCTAAACATAATAGTCAATAAATTAGAATGAATTGCAACTGGAAATAGTACCGAACGTTTGACACTTGTATACACACACAAGATTTTACCTAAAGTGAACTTGTAGCTCCTCTTTATTATCGAAAACGTCCTTGCAAAATATACAATTGAATTTTTGTTCTGTAGTCATGTTGATATTTTAGATTTAAACCTTCAGCAATGTACACTGTTTACGGCAAATCACATAACCCATTGTATATTATTATGCACTGCACTCTAACGAGTACATATATATTTTAACTTTGTCCTTTTTAAATAAGGTACGTAGTTATTTATATAGACTTCAAGTCATGTTTTAACATCAATACATTTATCACCAAATCCAAACAAAACGCAGGCCATTTTGTAAGTATTACTGGCATTACAAATTCGCAAAACGTACTAGTACAATACGATCACAAATGCAAAGCGATTTAAACATATCGATTTACTAAAAGTGCAATAGTCGAGTTTTATTAGAGATGTGACAATGTACAAAACATTGACGTATAGATATGGACTACGCCATTACCTCACAAAATAGACCACTCTCTTGAAAGCGACAACGCTACTTTGTGGACAATACCTGTCAAATAGGCCGCACGAGGTTTTTCTCTCTTTCACGCTTCAATATGTACTTTATATTTGAAAGGGATGGCGCGGTCCAGGTCAAAAATTGCCGCCTTAATTTTGACCATTGACATTTAATAATAGTCAAAAATAAGACGACAATTTTTTTTTCACTTTCCGCCGCCGCCGCGCCCGCCTTTATTACTCGGTATTGAATAGGCATTGACTTTTTATACAATTATAGGATTATTGGCCAGTTTCAAGTTTATGAAGACTGCAATGAAGGCCCGAAGGGTCATGTTTTTGCGCGTATCTGTATGTTTATATGTACGTATGTATGTAATATACTTTATTATTATTGCACCTATTATGTTTTAAACCATAAGACGGATTTAAACAGTCTTGACCGCCCACGATGTCAAATCGTTCATATTTAAGTGACGTTTAAAAAAAACAAACATGACTTTACATGACGTGCAAACATGACTTTACTCTAGAAAGTGACAACGCTACTTTGTGCACAATAGGCCGCACGAGCTTTTTCTCTTTTAATATTTACTTTTTAAGGGATGGCAGGGTCCAGGTCTATACGTCAATGGGTTCATATCACTATCGCGCATGTCATAGAGATGTGACCCTAAAATTACTAACGAAAACAAATAAATAACTTTATTCGAATATAAATACTATCAACATTTTAATTCAACAAAATAAAAATACTATTTATACGAGTTCCAGTACGAAATTTACACCAGTTACAGTAAATACTAAAGAAAATTTGAAAAACAATTTCTTTACGAAAATTATCACAAAAAATAAAAATATGAGTTAGTTTAATATTTATTACAATGTAATGCTTTCGCTTCCTAACTTAATTACCGCACCCCGCTCCTGTCACCATTTACTTCCAAAAGATGCATAGCTGCGCAACCACTTGTCGCCAATTTCAATCCTTCAATCTGGTCGAGTTACGATGAATCAACTGTTTAATATGACGACAACCTACGTTAGTGTATACTAAGTCTTTATTTATGACTTTAGCACTAAAAAAAGTCATTTTATTCAATTTTCAATACTTGGCAATAGCTGTGATATAAGATAAAGGCAGAAACACAAACTATTGTGTTGTGGTGCGCGTCACTAGCATACATTTTGTATGTCTAGAGACACATTAATGCAGTGTGGTGTGTTGCAACGTAATGTCGTGAAGCGGACCGCTAGCAGGCGATCGCGCCTGAACGGTGGTGGGGGTTCTGGGGCACCACGACACACTACACTACATTAACGTATTTCGTGCATTGGGAGTCGTTAATAGTCGTGCTGACGTAGCGAGCGGACTCGTGGTGCGTGCGCGCTACATTTCAAATTAACAAAATTGGTAGATAGATACTCCTACCTGTTACCTATTTTGTTTATATAAAATGTTTTATGAAATAATTGAACTCATGCGTTAACGTAGGGTAGGTACCAAAAATAAAAATGACAAGAACCAATTTATAAGAAATGCGGCTTTTATTAATAAATAGTTATGTTTAATATAATAAAAAATATTTTGCGTAGACATATGTTTGGTACAATGCAAAATTTATAAACAATCAACAAATAATATTATTTTCTATTTACGCAACGCACGTCTAAGCGTTTTTATGAGTAGGTTATGCTAAAAATATTAAAAAAGTGCCATCAACACAAAAAATTGAAGGACCTCATATAACGTGCAATCGGTGTATTGATTCGATTGACACTGTTCAGAAAAAACGTCAGTACGCGTCACAACACGCGTAATTAGTGTGCACACCCACCTCACAGAGTACTTATTTGTATATGACCCACCTATACGGTTCTGACGCGTCGCACTCGCAACTATTTTGCTGGCAACACTCCACAACAATAGTTTGTTTGGTGTTGTTGCAGAGTGATATGTCGTGATGCGGACCGCTCGCAGGCGATCGCGCCAGTACGGTGGTGGGGTTCTGGCACGCCACAACACACTAGATTATTGTATTTCTAGCATTGGGAGTCGTGATTAGGTAGCAAGCGGACTCTCGTGGTGCATGCGCACTACATTTTAAATTAACAAAATAGGTAGGTACTGCTACCTACCTATTTTCTTTATTTGCAAACAAGATTGCGCAGGCAGGTTTTTTTATTTTTCAATTTTCTTTCTAGTTTTCATATTTGAATCACAAAGTCTCGTTGCCAGTTTCAAGTTTATTTGCTATCAAGTTTTCTTCTTTGAAACACAAAGTCTCGTTCTTGTCTAATTATCACGTATTTCAAGAATATTATACACGTTGAGCAACAGAGTACATTTTTATATACAGGGCGCGGAGCTGTAAAAGTAGCGACGCCACTCCATGTATCAATAGGGTGCCCTCCCTAAAAGTATTATTTTTATTATTTAGCTATCAAACTAAGTAGCGGCTACTACAACTACAAGACATCTTTTCACCAAATTTCATTGTATAGTCTGAATCAAATGCCTGTGACATACGGACGGACAAACAGACGAACATGACCAAACTATAAGGGTTCCGTTTTTGCTATTTCGGCGAAAAAGATTTTATATGAAATGTTTGTTGGGGTTCCGCCCCAACAAACATTTCCTATAAAATCTTTTTCGTGCTTATAATTGTTCATGGTAAGATTATAATATTTAAGAGTCTCTAATTCAATACATTTCATATATATTTTTTTTAAACATATTTCATTCTTTTCAGAAATATACGAACAATTACCTACTGAAATGGCTAAGATACTGCCTTCGGTTTATTTTGCCAAACGGATGTATTCTGGGGTAACGGGTAAAGTAAAAGCTCAAAAATATGTTCTAACCAAGTATTTCCAAGGTGAACCTAAGAGAAGTGACTTCAAAATTGTGGAGGAGGAACTTCCCGAATTAAAAGATGGAGGTAACTCTTATTTTTTATTCTATTTCATTTACTTTTTGGATAACTTACAGCTAACATGTTTAAAGTAACTTGAAATAAGGCCTATTAAAAGTTTTGACACCAAAAACTAAGAATAAACATGTTGTTACAGATAACAAAACTTACAAAATAAATTAGATTTATGTAGTAAGTGTTGTAATTATGTATGAATTGCTATTGCTAGATTTTTTATGTTTTATTCTAGAAATATTGACTGAAGCTGAATTGCTAGATTTTTTATTTTTCATTTCAGAAATATTGACTGAAGCTGAATACCTTAGTGTTGACCCTTACATGCGAGCGTACATGATTGGGTACAAACTACCGACAGATATGATAGGCGAACAAGTCGCCAAGTCAGTGCTAAATGGTTTCGTCTCTTTTTGTTTATGACTGTGACAAAAGTTTGAATATTTTATAATCATTTCAGAATTATTGCGAGTCGTAATCAAAAATACCCCGTTGGAAATTACGTCAGTGGGTCTTTTGGCTGGCGTACACATACCATTTGTAATCCCAATGACACTGTTAATAAGGCAGGGCTGTTGCCTCTTACATTGCTACCAGATTTTGGACCGCATCCTGTTTCTGTCGGTCTGGGTGCGCTTGGCATGCCTGGGTACGTATTTTAAAAGTAATTTCTGTTTATTACCCTTTGTAATACAGGTTCATTTTACACCACAAACAAGTCTGGTAGAGGTCTGTAAGTACCTTTTTTTACATTTGTTGGTACCTATTTAATATGAGAACAGTGAATATTCACGATAAGAATTAATATTAAATTAATTTTATATTATACTGCATGTTCTCTCTCTTTCTTCATTTCAGTAATACAGCATATTTCGGATTAAAAGAGATATGTAGACCGAAACCAGGTGAAACTATTGTAATTACTGGTGCAGCTGGCGCAGTTGGATCACACGTTGGTCAAATTGGTAAAATACTTGGTAAGATCATACTTACACATAATTAGTTTACTGACATTGCATTAATAATACAATGGCAAACAATCACACTAATATTAAAAAGGCGAAAGTTTGTGAGTATGTGAGTGTGTATGTTTGTTACTTCTTCACGTCTAAACGGTTGCAGCGATTTTATAAAAAAAATGGTATGGAGTTAGCTGACACCCTGGATTAACACATAGACTAATAAACCGCGGGTAACACCGCGGGGCACAGCTAGTATACCTATATAATACCAATTGTGTTGATAAAGGGGCGTCTAAACGGGCCATTTTTAACGGCAATTTGTGGCGGCAATGCTGTGGCCGGCAACATGGCAGTACTCTCCAATGTTGATTTGATGGTTGCCGGACGATCGCTGAGCGATCGATTTTTCGCAATGTTGCAATTCTGTATATATCTTATACCATTATTTTTATTAAAATATTTGCGCTTTCGTATTATTTTCTAGGTTGCCGTGTTGTCGGTTTTGCGGGGACTGACGATAAATGTCAATATTTAGAAAAGGAGTTAGGGTTTGATCGTGCCTATAATTATAAAACAACTGACATCAAAAAAGCTCTGAGAGATGGCTGTCCTAAAAGGGTAGACTGTTACTTTGACAATGTAAGTACATCATAACTTTCCGTATGTAATTTTGGCAGACTACTACGAAGAATAAATTTATTTATATATTTATAGGTAGGAGGAGAAATAAGTTCTACAATTATGATCAATATGAATAAATATGGAAGAGTTGCTGTTTGTGGTTCGATATCATCTTACAATGATTCTACATTACCAAAAGGTATTTAATATATTTTATTTTAATTATTGAATACTCTGCTATTACCACCTTTCCTATTTGACCATCGGATAACTGTAGAAATTTAATATATTGTAGCAGCCTCAAGTCAGTGTAAATTCGTTTCTTTTTTTTACTTTAAATTGCATTTCTTCTCATGTTCAAATACAGATTGTAAATAGAGCCTTGTAATAAAAAAAACGGGTTGCACTCCGGGAGTGCCGACAGAAGTGAAATGTGAACATTAACGTGTTGTTCATTTGCATTTTTAAATATTTTGGCATGGTTAGGGTATCATTTCGCACGAATTGCTTTATTTATCAGTATAAAAATACTATCATCTATGTGGTTTTATACAATAATAATTTATCTTACACTAACATGACAATTTAAAAATGACAATCACAACGATTTAATTTTTTTTTTTTTATTATTTATGTACTATCATTTATGTGATTAAATTCAACATTGCATCCATTGCGCTATCGGGCACAAATACGACAATTTAAAAAATAAAAATAAAAAAGGGAAGAAATAATCAATTAGACTAGTTTTCACTTCAAAAATATTAATTATTTTTCAATATTTCAGTTACTTTGCTACAGCCTGCAATTGTCTTTAAGGAATTGAAAGTTGAAGGATTTCTTATTAATCGTTGGACAGACCGTTGGATGGAAGGCGTTAACGCAAATCTTAATTGGTTACGCGAAGGCAAGATAAAATATAATGAAAAAGTTTATCACGGTTTTGATAACATGGTGGATGCTCTTGTGGGTATGCTCAGAGGAGAAAACACTGGAAAAGCAGTTGTTAAAGTAAAATAACAGATGTACACATTTTTATATATTTTTTGTCACTTAATGAGTTTTTGTAAAAATAAAATCATTAAATTTTAACGTTACCTTTTTAAAAATTAAATGCTTTTTACTTATTATCAGTGTAACGGCGTAGGTTAGTATTCAGTAAAATTCATCAATCGTGGCTTTACGTGGACATACCATCTCATCTCAAAGTTCCTGGATTTCAAAGATTCATCTTGCTTGATCAAATATCAAGAATATACAGGATGACTTTGAAATCGGCCGACAAATATTGTCCAATTTATTAGATTCAGTGATACATTCGTTTTACATTAAAATATTTCCAATTAAAATTGTAAAAAAATTGAACAGATTTTATCCATTATAATAATTTAAGCAAAGCCATTGGAGAGGTTATTTTAACAAATGAACTGAAAATTTCAACGTTTTATTATTTTTGTCAAGCCCATACCTAAACAAATCAAATATCAATTTCATCAGATGCGCATGCGATACAAACATTAAAACTAAGTATAAAAGAAATTAAAATTTAAAAAAAAAACCACACGCCTGTTTTTCCTAAAGTTTATCGACTGAAATAAAACTATTAGTACTGTATTTAACAAACTGGCACTGTTTTAAACATTCTCTATTTTTACGCAGCAGTTTTAAATAGTATAACAGATAGTTACTTACAATTTATACATCATGTTTTATCGGATTATGAATTTAAATATTGAAAATTAAACATTTAAAACGCCTTTGTTGGCTCCTTTACAAAATTATATAGAAGACCTAGGAGTTGTAAAAATCGCTATTTTTACAGCTCCGCGTTTAACGTGTTAAATCACAGAACAAATTGTTATACTCTACGAGTAAAATAATTAAATATATGACGGCGCAACATATGGCAACACTTGACATTCACTGTCATTTACGTCGGAAAAGACGGCATCCTGAGCCTACTTAAACTTAAACGTGATACCTGGTTATGAACGAAACTTAGACTGAGCGGGATCTTTTTTCCTTTTAAGGCGATATTAATATTTCCGCCAATGACCAGTCGAGATTAAGTAGACTCGTATGATAGGTTTGTTGTAGTTGGAGGCGTTGTTTCTTTCAAGGCAAACGGCGGCAAACTGACATGTCGATAATTTTACAGCTCCGCCTATAACGTGTAAAACAGCGTAAAAAATTATACTTATAATGGGTGTTAACTGGACAAAAGCAAGACTTTGACTTTGTGATTCAAAGAAGAAAACTATAGGCCGACCGCTTAACTCGTATATCGCCTGCGCGGTGAGAAGGGAGCGCGGGGTGATGTTAACGGGTGGGTGAGCGGGGTGCGCGGGACAGAGAACTTCCCGCGCACCCCGCTCACCCACCCGTTAACATCACCCCGCGCTCCCTTCTCACCGCGCAGGCGATATACGAGTTAAGCGGTCGGCCTATAGAAAGAAAATAAACATGAAACTAGCGCACAGAATGTAATCGATTATAATCGGAGGGAAGAAGAAGAAAAAGTCAATGTCAATGTCAAAAATGACAATAAAGTCAAACATTCTCAAAAATAGCGGGAGCTCGTAAGATCAAATTTTTTAAGATAAAGTTTTCTTTCATTGTTACCTATTTTGTAAGCATTTAAAATTTTAAGAATATTGGATGAATCAGTGGACCTGATTCTGAATCTCATAGTGTATAGATACACATGATCTACGTGTTTCGCTGAAGAGAAAAAAAATATAAACATGTCTGCTAATACCATTATTTCTAAATTATCGAAAAACGGAACCCATAAAGTTTATTATAGTACTTTTGATAGCCCTCTGGGTAAACTTGTTGCTGCAGCCGACGATGACTACTTATATAACGTTTCCTTCGAAGATTCCAAAAATTTCGGTAAAAGCTTTGAGAAACTTTCAGCAGAATTAAAATGCGAATTTGTCGAAGAAAAGAATATAATATTAAATAAATTTGAAGAGGAACTATCGAACTATTTTGAAGGGAAACTCAAGAAATTCACAGTGCCTGTAAAAGCCTTTGGTTCAGAGTTTCAAAATGTGAGTAATAATGACTTGAAATTTACATTTATTGATATTAATTCCCTTTAAAAAATATATATTGGTGTTACGTTTCCAGGCTGTATGGGATAAGCTTGTGGAATTACCTTATGGCTCTACACAAACTTATGCAGAGTTAGCTAAAGATCTTGGTCGGTCATCCAGTCACTCCCGTGCTGTGGGTGGAGCGTGTGGTGCAAATCCTTTGGTAATAGTGGTGCCATGTCACAGGCTTGTTGCCTCTGGCTCTATGGGAGGCTTCAGTTGTGGGATGGAAAGGAAAGACAAGCTGCTACAACTTGAAAAAATGTTTTAAAACTTTTGAACCTACACAGTTTTGATACTACTTATAATGACTACCTACCTCACAGAGTGATAACAAGTTCATAAAACTTTGATTTTTATATCTGTAACTGACTATCTGAGTTGATCTGGGTCAACCATTGGCATTGTTATTCTTGTTGTAGTTGTTTAAGCCTTTCTAGGGACCACAAATTATTTTATATTAAGGACAAAGCCAGCCTGCCTTTGGTTAGATCAGTTAAAACAATATTTTTTTCTACACAGGCATAGCCGCCATAGTTTCTAAAATTTTAATGTTAATTAAAGAGGTTGACTCTTAAGATCCTGGTTTCCTTTATAACTAAAACTAGCCGTGCCCTGCGGTGTTACCCGCGGTTTATTAATAGCCTATGTGTTAATCCAGGGTGTCAGCTAACTCCATACCAAATTTTATTAAAATCGGCTCAACCGTTTAGATGTGAAGAAGTAACAAACATACACACTCACATACAAACTTTCGCCTTTATAATATTAGTGTGATAATATTAAATACATTAGTTATTATAACAACATGATAATTTGTAAGCTAAGTTCTTCTCCAAGCTTTACAATTTATGCAACTTTTGGAGCGATTATTTCCAAAAATATTCACTCAATCAAAAAAGTTTAAAATAAATCTTAGAATGTTTTTAAAAGACCTGTTGAATGATGTGCTACAAGTTAATGATTGCTGAAAAAAAAAAAATCAGCTTGTTTGGAGTGCTCCCTACTAGAGGTCCTAATATTATTCAGCTATTGACTATGGAACTTAAATCTTCCCTCATCTTTATAATAATAGTATAGTATGTGAAGCAATAAAATTAAAATTATTAATACCCCATTTTAACCAGAATTGTGCGGACAGAGGACTATAAAATTCTGCACACATAAAGATAACTAGTGGAGTGTATTTAAAAAAAAAATATTTAAAAATTAATTACCAATTAATTATCATTTAAGTATAGTC
Organism: Herminia tarsipennalis; assembly: GCA_945859575.2. Taxonomy (NCBI): domain Eukaryota; kingdom Metazoa; phylum Arthropoda; class Insecta; order Lepidoptera; family Erebidae; genus Herminia; species Herminia tarsipennalis. Next base: position 9,985,883 of record OX243842.2, on the reverse strand, counting down.
GAATTTCGACCACCATTGGCGACCACTAGTTTTAATTAATATAGTAGCTCATATCACATGGCAGGGGTTAGGGACTTCAATAAAATCATTTTTTTTGTTTAGGAATTTAATTCACACTTTGTAGTAATATTATGGTATATGTGACGACCACAGATGCAAGAGATACGAGAATCGAATAATTCAGACTAAAAAAATTCGCCATGTTGAAAATTACAGGTCGATCCTGGATCAACCCGCGAAAACTTACAATAGCCGTACGTAGATCATTATCTGTAAAAAAAATATTTTTAAATGGTGGTACTGGTCAATCGTACCTATTTACCGTTTGGAGCTTCATTGATTGATTTAGAGTAGGGATGTTACGGAGGTGCTCGGCGTTTATTTTTCGTGTCGGAGGTGGTGAGCTTATCTCACCACCCCCAAAAAAACGCCGTGTCGCTTATGAAAATAAGGTAAACTAGTACAAAAAACCATTCATTCAGTCATAATATATTTGTGAGGAAATATTGGATATGAGATCGGCGCGGCGTCCGTGCGTCCGAGAGACCAAAAGTTATTTTTTTCTAAAACGAATCCGATTAACCTCTGACGATGCTAAAAGTCTGATAAGTACTAAACGGATGGACAAATTTGAATGTATTTTTTTATTAGAAACCTGGGTCCGTCGGGATGATGTAAACTAGGTACATTGCTGTAGGTTTTTTTAAACTATTGTTTATAATTAAACTAGTTTTTCCGTCAAAGAGTAATATACAATTACCATAATAGTGCGTTATTAAACGTACATTATTTTTTTCTTTTTTCCATAATACTGTTGATCTAGGAATAAAATAACCTTTATTTTCATATAAACTGACGTGTGTATATTAAACGCCGGTTTACAAAATGTAGACAAATATAACAAATAATCTTGGCCAGGATCAAAACATAGATTTTTTTTTTAATTATGGACCCTATTTAGGTTTTTCATTGAGATTACAATCTAGTCTTAGACTATTAAGTAATATGTTGTAACTTAAACTGTTAGGGTGAATATTTTATAATATTAAGAGTGTGTCCATAGTCACTTTTCATATTGTCTCTAGTAAAGGTCAGACACTTTGTTCTTGTGTTCTTTACGGGTAGCATTACTAAACCTTTTGAATTAACTTCACTAAATTCACTGTGTCTGTGGTGTCGAGGAGCTGGATAGCCTCGACGTTCTCATGCTTATTTATTTATTATTTATTTATTTATTATTATTATGGATCTCTTACAAAGAATATACACCACTTTAACATATAATCAGCTTACACAAAAAATCGTTACGTTTTAGGTTGTAAGAAAGAGTCTGTAGATATCGGTACGTTAAATATAAGAGGCGGATGCAGTGAATCTACTGTTGATAATGGAGAGGCGCTTTGAATTAAGTTAGAGACAGGAATAGTACTAAGAACTAAGTCTAGTAATTTAGATTTGTGATTGAGTATGCAATTATACTGTTCTAAGTCATTCACAGTCATAAACTCAACGAAATTCGTGTTTATCTCTGTGCAACTGGGTTCGGGCTGAAGTTTTAGCGTATTCATTTTGGGAAGCCAATTTATATTATTCAAATTAAAGTCTCCTACAAGTAATGTGCATTCACCTTTATCTATGACCTTTTGAGTGTTGGTAGTGTATAATTCTAAGATATCGTTATGCAATGGTGGTGGTAGGTAAATGGCATTAATGTAAAGTTTGTGTTTGTTATGTTCAGAGGAGCCAACTTCTATGCATACCCATAAGTCTTCAAGTTCGCTTTCAAACTGATACATTCGACTGGATTTTAAATTCTTGGATACTGCAATTAAAACTCCCCCACCATCTCTACGATTATTGTTTCTTGTGGTTTCCCTATCGCGCCTGTAAACTACATAACTATTATCGAACAACTCAAAGTCGTAAACATTACTATTCAGCCAGGTCTCTGTCAGGATTACTACATCGTAATTACTTATAGACATATTATGGTAAAAGTTAGTTGTTTTTGTCTTTAAACCTCTTGAATTTTGATAATAAATTAATAGTGAACGGTTGAATGTTACAACTTTAAGTACGTAAAACATGCAAATGATTAAATTAAAAATTAGTATATAAACCTAAGATGCCTATTTTAAGGACTTCAAAGTTTCTAAGCTGCTAACAAATGTTGAAGAAGTTGTTGTTCATGACAACAACAGATGAGGGTATATATTTCTTAGACCGGATCTTAGACTATATAAATCGCATTATACTTACCTAATATCTTTATGGACAAACTAAAGAATGAACGTTAGATTTGGAACATATCTTGTTTAATTATAGATACTTTAATGTCATTTTAGAGAAATATTGATTTCCTAAGTTCGCTAAACTGGGCTCTTGGGTTATTGAAACCTATGAGGGAGGAGATTTACATCTACCCTCTATAGTGAAACACAAGCAATCCTATTGGTGGGTTTGCCATCCACAATATCATTATTTTTTATATTTTCAATATTCAATATTTTGTATATTTTCAATAATACACATACTTACAGCACTATTTATTTAATAGTACTTTTAAATACATTGTTTTTTGTATGTCCTGACTCCTGACCTCAGAGCAATATTGCTTTACGGCCAGTCTCATTATTCTAAACCTATCGATGGATTTGGCTGCTAGAGGTAGAATTTTAACATATTTTGAATTGAGCTTATGTCAAATATATGTATAGCTCTAGTCTGTAGCCAAATCCATCGTTAATTAGATTATTGAGACCAGATGATAGTAATTAAGCTGAGGTCTTGACCTATGATGACTGTTGACTTGACAGCACTTGACAGGCCGCGCGCGGGAACTAGTGCTGCCACCAGTTTATAACACACTAGCAGTCCCGCGCAACTTCGTTTGCGTAATTGTTCCCCGTTTTTGCAACATTTCTCATTGTTGCTCGGCTCCTATTGGATGTTGTAGCGTGATGTTATTAGCCTTCCTCGATAAATGGGCTATCCGACAGTGAAAGAATTTGTCAATTCGGATCAGTAGTTCTTGAGATTACCTCCTTTCAGCTCATTAATATTAGTATAGATTTCTAAAAGGTAGGTACTTACCAGGCATTTTATTAACAAGGAGATGGTCCATTATATTAACAATTCGTTCTCGTTGTCGATATGCGCCTTCACATTGGTCTACTAACGTTATAAATATGGTAGCACATGTTAATAAGCGGACCAAGCTCGATACGACAGTCAAATAACCTGTCCCCGTATTGTATACTGCCTTCTAGAAAAATGATATAAAACAAATTAATACGTTGTCTGCGGACCAAAAGAGAAAATAAATATTTAGGTAAAGTAAGTACCTATATTATTTACGGTAAAGTTTCGACGTGTACGAGGGTAGATATACCTACCGATCAAAATTCTGTGTCAGATGTAGCTTAACCCAGGGATTCCCAAACTTTTAATGACAATATATTTTAAATGACAATCGACCCAGGATATTTTTAATGACAATCGATTCTATCACCTACGCTTTATTCAAATTCAAATTTAAATTCAAAATTCTTTACATATACACATATAATACGAATATTGTTGCTGGCAGATACAAACAACGCCTGCTTTAGGGTGCACAAGTACTGTGACACGGGGGGACTTTATAAAAATAACACGGATATAAAAAGAAACAATGGACAATACTAAGTACGTCCAGACTAGGAATAACAATTTGTGGGTCACACAAATTGGTGTCCCTTAAGAGAATCGGATCCACAACTTTTGCGCAGCAGTTGTCAGGGAGCCCCGGGCGTCAAGCTTAAGGGGCGCCAAATGGCTGTCGCGAGAGGTAATGAAATGGTGGTATTGGGTGAAACGAAATGCACCCCTTCTCCCATCGTAAGCACGTTAAAAGAGGGTGAAGGGCGCTATCATGTTTTTGCCTCGCCTCGAAATAATCCTATGGCCTAATGGGGCAGTCAAGTGTTGCTTAATGTAGACTTGCTAACCCATCTATGCTACATATTCCCGACCGTGACGTCGTTTCGACCGTCTTCCAACGTTGAAAGTGATACCTACGTAGTTCATTATAGGTGGACAGTGGACACTCCAATATTGCAATGGAAACCTTCTACTAGAGAAACGGTCACAGTAGTGTGCGCTCTAGTTCGTTACCGTCTCGTCGTGCTTTCATATGTTTTTAATTCTATGTCCTCGGCCTTCACAAGATTTTGTGGGGATGTCTATGCCTATCTATCTTAAAGGGGCGTCTAAACGACTGTGTAATTGTGGCGGCGGAATCTAATTTGTGGCGGCACAATGTCTGCAATTGTATGGCGCTTGATTCGTGATTATTATTATTATTATTGCAGAAAATCTATCGCTCAGCGATCGTCCGGCAACCATCAAATCAATATTGGAGCTTTTTTTCACAGCATTGCCGACACAAATTGCCGTAAATAATGGCCCGTTTATATGCCCCTTAAGTTAAACTATAACCTAAGTCTATCGTGGACATTGTCTATGGTTTATGCCAAAAAAAATTATGTTAGTTTACCTGAATTCCTAAAACTACCCTTATTGCCAAGTTCAATAACTTAATCATGTCTGAGAGGAGACTTAAACTGTTCAGCAAAATCTGAAAAGTAAAGTAAATTGAAGATCATCAGGCGAAAGTTAAAAAAAAAAAAAATAGACCGTTAGCAACACTTGCCGGTGTTACCAGCAGTGCCTGTTCGATGATTTTTGCATAGGACTTTATTGACTCGCTGTAATTTTCTACACCTCCAAGATACTAAATTAGATGACACTTCCAATTTGCAGAAAAGGTTCTGCAGTAGGAACATTAAAATGTTTTTTTCTAAAGCTGACTGATGAGTGCATGACTATAGCAGTTGGAGGTATGTGGCTTATAAAATCTTCCAACCTCCCTAGGCACTATTATCTCTTCCGTCTCTCAATTAACAATCGTTAGGGAGGGAAAGTACGTTAAATACTGTAAATAGAACGTTTTAAAAATAATGTAAAGTGCATTTAAAGATTTTCAAATAAGTAATCGCAATCGCCTGTCTGAACCGGGAATCGAACCCGAAAAATGTGAAAAAACACAAAGTCAGAATTAGTACCTACCTATGATATCCACTTGTTAGGTATTTTGTAAATGTAACTTACTCTAAATCCGTACATTTTGTTAATGAACGAGACTTGCTCAGTCATTAGCAAATAACAACTTGTAAGTGACTTCATATCTTTGTTGTAATTGGGGTTCACTCGAATAATGGTTGGTAGTCTGGATCTGTTGTATAACCATTTTTTGTTACTAACACAGTCCACTGTTGTAACATTGGGTGCCTCGGGATCAGTATCGATAGACTTATAACAACTCAGCATCATGTCACCAATTATTCTTAATCTCACTTCAATTTGAATTACGTGAGCTATCAAATCTAACTAGTGTTGCCCAAATGCAAGAACAAGACGAGACTTAGCCAGTCTTGGTCTTGGTCTTGCGCCAATACACCTGGTCTTGGTCTTGGTCTTGGTCTTGCGCTCCCAGTCTTGGTCTTGGTCTTGGTCTTGCAGCAAGAGTCTTGCAAGTCTTGCAATTACCTATTAGTCTATTACTATTTATTAAAGTTTACTTTAAATCTTAGAAAAACGTATTAGAATTGGAACATTGTGAGCTTGAATTAACATAGCCATAGTAAAGATCAAGCAGATTAATAAGTAACTGAAGATTTGATAAGAAATTCGAAAAATCAACTGACCTATATGTCGTTTTCCATGGAAGTAACTGTTTCTTAATAAACATTTATGATTTATAAGCTTACATTTGCTAAAACATGTAAAAAAACAAACTAATTACAATAACTTGACTGTATTTTAAAGAACAATACTTATCTGTCTAGAAAGAGATTGAACCCTCAACTTATAAGAAATTTAATAAAAGAGTTTACGATTTATCATTTATTTGAATAAAAAATAAAATACAACACAAATCAACAGCTTTATCATTAGGTTATGATACTTTATATAATTTTTTTTGACCAAGAATTAATACAAAGTAACCATCTGGCTGACTCATCACTTAACCTATTTCTATGTTTTCTAATTACTAATGATGCTTTAGAAAATAACCTCTCAGCAGGTACTGAAGTTGCAGGTATTGAGAGAAAATCACGGGCCATTTTCGATAAAATCGGATACTCTGTCTCATGCGTCCTCCACCAATCTAAAATGTCTTCCGAGCTGGCAGTTCTTGGTTTTCTCAGGTACTCCTCCAACTCGTCTATCACTAAGCCTTGAAGACAAGATCCAAATGACGTCGAGGGACATTCATAGAGTTTATCAAAGTCTATTACGTCTTCATCTTCATCACATACTTTATTTTCTTTTTCTGGTAATTCCAGAGATTTGTTCAGTGAGTGTAGACTTTTATATTCTTCATAAAGTTCATTGAACTTGCGCAGACTTTCTGTTTTAAGTTGCTTCCCCCACATTGTCAGGTCAAAAGTCTGAGCCTTATGCCTTGGGTCTAAAATTAAAGAAGTACAATAAATCCAGTTGCTCTTCTTGTAATGTTTAAGCATTTTGTCTCGAGCTGCTTGGAAAGCTAGAATGAGCCTTTCATCCACTTCAGATCGATTAGGTTTCTCATCTAACTGTTTTACCATGGATTCAATTTTATCTAGCAAGAGATTGAATGATACAATGACTAGCGGTAATGTAACATATTTGTCTCCACCAAGTTTTGTACTTAAAAGTTTAAAGTTTTAAACTTTTTGACTAAAAGAAATTTATGTAATTTTTCGAGTACCTGCCATTCATTAGCTGTGATTTGAAAATCATTTAATTCGGTGACAGAACTGCACAATATGTCAATGCCCGCTCTCACTTTTAAACCAAATCCAATCATATCATGTGTGGAATTCCATCTCGTTGGACAGTCAAGAATGGCATTTAGATTTGATGGCACGCCAGCTGCTTCACAAGCAGACTGAAACTTCTTCTTCACTATCTCACTTCTTTTTATTTTACTGGAAATACTGCGTAACTTTGTTACAGATGTACGCGAGTCAGCAATATTTGGTGCAGATTCTTCATCTTCCTCATCCTCAGTTTCGTCTGCATAGTCTTCGTACTGCTGATCTTGCGCGTTAGTGTCAGACTCACAGTGTAATGCTAAGGTCTTTAATAAATCTTGTACACCAAGGTTTAAAATGTGAGCAAAGCACCGGAAATGTTGATTGTCTGAATCAAAGTGTGGCGGCAGCTGTTTGCCCAGTTCATACATGAATTTGGTATTTGCAGTTGCGTTGTCGACCGTGATACCTTGTATTTTATCAATTATGCCATATTCCAATAAACATTCATGGAAAATCGTTGCAATATCTTCCCCAGTATGTCGACCGCGTGATGGTATAAAATCAAGAACTACAGATTGATACTTCCATGCGTTGTCTATATAATGAATAGTAACCCCGTAGTAACTCCTACCAGCAATTGACGTCCACCCATCAATGGTAAAAGACATTTTAGATGATAATTGTTGAAGTCGTTCCTTGAGATTCAATTGGAGCTCTTCAAATCGCTCTTTGACTTTCCTTCTAAGTGTAGACCTTTTAGGAAACACCATATTAGGGCAAATACGTCGAAAATATACTTGTGTAGCTTCGTCATCGAAAAATGAGAAGGGAAGATATTTTTTCACCACCCAATCAACTGTAGCTGTCGTGATGTTGTCACTGCTGTTTTCCGACTGAAACAAAACAATAAATCTTGTGTTATTAGGTTTGAGCGTATAAGAGGAGGAGGTTTGTTGTTGTTAAATCGAGAAAATCGTTAAATTGATATTTGTTATATTAAGGTTGCACTGTACTGTAATTTACCAAAATAAAGTACTTAGTTGTTACTGGCCGATTAACTGAAAATATGGGTGTTTATAAAAAATATTTAAGACGATAATTACATACTTAATATGTCGCACCCCTAGATGAAAACTGTGAAAACACCACTAACTCAAAAATACTTACGTAAGTTAATGGCGTTTTTGAAAGTATCGCATGAATAGCTACGCGGAGTTAAAATTCTTTTAACTGTTAAAAAAATATTCTTACCTGTCCACTTCCAGCGGTTACTAAAAAGCTTGTGATATCTCCACTTAATTTTGGTTTAACAGGAAGAAATATTTCTGATTCCTTTTTGTGGAAAGATATTAGATGTTTCCTTAAGCCTGAAGTGTTTCTGTTTTTCATTTTTATTTCAATCTTTTTATGTTGGCACAATTTACAGAAGGCAGTTTGGGATGCATGAATTATTTCGAAAAACTCCTCAAATTTGCTTTTGGGTCTTTTAGATCTGTGACTCAAACTCTCGTTACTCGGACTAGAATAATTTGAATCTTCGTCACTCATATTAAATTGTACACGTGATACGTTTTTAGAAAACAACGAGAATTAGTAAAAACAATTATCAAGTTAGACTCGAAGCACAGCTCAATTGGAAATGACTGGAATTAAAATAATTCCTTTATTTATAGTACGTTTCCTTGCTTTACCGCGCCGCCTCGCCACGTGCCGGCTCTATGAAAAGGATGCCGCCGCAAATCAAACAATGCCGCGTGCGGCGTACAAACACACACTAAATATTACCTACTTGTACAGACGCGACGCGTGAATAAAATAGAATTAGTGCCAATCACTATTCTTTACATATAAGTGAATGTTTTGGCGTACATCTATACTAATATTATAAAGCTGAAGAGTTCGTTTGTATGTTTGATGACAGAAGTTTTAAAATAAATAAATAAGTCCTGAACGTCACTATACCTCCAAAGTTACTATTCCTCGTGGACGAAGTCGCGGGCACAGCTAGTAAATACTTACTCTCATCATCTCTCTCAGAGATATTCGGGCTGGTAAGTAATACAAAACTCTTATCGCAGGCTTTTTATTTTATTAGTAGGTAAGTACCTACGCTTTTTATATTATTTTATTAGTTTTGTAGAATTTTTTTACACGTTTCAAGTATATTTAAAAGTGGCTACAATATTTATTAAACGGGTGATATTTGAACACTTTTTTGCTATTTTTTCTTGTAAAAACTTAAGAAATATAATGACTAAATGTACAATAATAGTACCTAAGTAATTAGTTTAAAACCATATAAGTAATCAATATTATAATATATACTTACTAGAATGAATTAATATGACATCTACTACCTATCCTTACCATTTTATCCTAATCATAATACTACTTGCGTGATCAGTATAATGTATTCATTTTCATTCTAAGCACTCTGAAACTTATTTATTCTTTGGAACACCTGTAGGTACTCTACTAGGAAATTATTTTGCATGAGTATACCTTCGCCCTATGGCGGCAATCAAATAGTGTCAAATGTTATGATTTCGGCGTGGCGGCAACGATTGTTTTAGATTTCAAAAGAAGCCGCCGGCGCGTGTATCATAACCATGTACTTCCGAAAAGCGGCAAATTTCTTTGAGAAGTAAGTACAAAACCTTTGATGCCGCATTATCAAAGTGCCGATGGTTAAAACATAACTATGCATGCACTCAGTTTGATTTTAATAGATATTTTTTTATTCGCTATGTTTATGGTATTAGTCGTAATGCGCATAGGTCCAGTTTTTCATATTCTTTGATACAGTTTTTTGCGTCTCATAGAATTCCTAAGCGTACCTACCTATACACCGAACTGTTACACCTAACTACTCAGTGAAATAGCGCTAAGTCCTAGCTGCAAGACGCAAGAGTCTTGCAGGCTATGTCTTGTTCTTGCTCAAGTCTTGCACGGTCAGTCTTGGTCTTGGTCTTGCTAAAAATACGCGGTCTTGTTCTTGGTCTTGGTCTTGCAAAAACGCAAGAACAAGACCAAGACTGCAAGACCAAGACTGAATTTGGGCAACACTAAATCTAACGTAGTTAACATTTTTATAAAAAGGAACAGGTATGAGATTGAATGAAATACTGGCAGAATCAAACCGTAGCCTAAAGCCCAAGCAAGGAAATCTAATGAGGAACTAATGAGGAAAATTATTAAAAATAATCCCATTATTGTAAGCAGCTTCTTTTTCAGAGTAGAATAACAGGTTACATTTAAAATATCGTCAATGCATTTGAATTGTTTAAAGTATTCTACACAAATATGCCTTCCATATTTATAAATGAAGTATAAATCGACGACGTATTGACAAAAATCATAAACTATTTGTACAGAATCTGTTAATATGATAGAAAGATCTAATGCGGGATATATATTATTTATTTTGTAGTATAAGCTAAAGAAATTTAAACAACCAAGCAGTAAAGTCGTCACAATAGTCCTTAAGGCAGCAAAAGAAGTATTGGAGTCGGCCACCTCTACGTTACAATTTAAAGAAAACACTTTTAATATCCAAATTAATGGTAACATTGAATTATAAGTTGTTCTGTAAGCCATATTTTGTGTGTCATTAATTTGCATGATAGTAATAAGATGTTAATTTCGTGACACTCGAACGATTAATTTCGTCCCTTTAAATTAAAACACTAACTACCGACGGCATGTTTTCAATAAAACTACTCATGAATGACATTGACGACACGCGTTGTGTCGTAATTTAGATAGATACTTTTCCCATTAATATTTAATGAAGCTAAGTAATGAAATGAAGTCATATATGTACCTACATACCAATCTACAGTTATAATTTGGAGTGTATATTAACTAACTAATGTTTAGTGGAGTTCAGTGAACTTATCGCTAGGGATAATTCAAATGTCTTGGATTCTAAACCGTTTGATAGTTATTTATGTATAATTGTACCCATTGAGGCTGATTTTATTTTATCTCATGTACCATTTTTTTATTTTTTCTATAATTTGCATTAGTCCTGTAACAGTTTGACGATTTTAAAAAGAGTGGCCGCGAGTTTTTTTACCTTGTTCTTTTCTCATTATATGTAGGTAGGTATATACAGGCACTGTTTTGCATCGTAAGTGAAAAAATAATTTTGAATTGAAAAAAGCGGCGGTAGCCTTATGGCTGAAGTATCGGACTCGCAATCGTGAGGTCGCGGGTTCGAAACTTACCCATTATACTATCGACGTGAACCCACTTCTAACACAGGCCATTGAGCTTAGCTGGAGAGGTTAACAGGTAATGTTGGACACAGTCCCATATTGCTAGTTATTTTTATAAATAAAAAATAGTATAAGTATCATTATTATTTATCACTAGCTGAGCCCGTGTCTTCGCCCGCTTGAAGTTGCAGTGCTGCTCCCTTCAGATGTTAGCATGATAATAAAAGCTTACTCCTTACATCATCTGCTGACAGTGATAGTCCCGTCAAAATCTGTCCAGACATTTCGGAGATTAGCAGTAACAAACAGGCAGAAAAACAAAAAAAAAATGTGTTTTTGTAATAACCTTTAAGTACCTTATATACTTTCTAAATCATTTTGTAAAAAAACTATTATTTTGACCGTTAAGGGCATCGCGGTCGTTAAGGTACAACCTTTGGCGCCTGGAACGGCCGTTCCGTTTGTGCTATGCACGGTCCAGTCCTGTCTACCTAGCTGCCTCTTCAAGTTCAAATTTAAAATTGAATAATAAAAATAAGATAACGGCTCAGAAAGGCCATAATATACGATATAATATATTTACGATATAATTCGATATGTTTATTTTTTTTTATATTTTAGTTAAGAATTGCAGCATTTGCAGCTTTGTTGTTTAACAATAAGTAAAATATATTTTGGGTCAATAATTCGCTCCCTAGACAATGTAGCGTGCGGTGCACGCCTTGCACGTCCGCTTACGGCAAGCCTGTTCGTACGACAATATTAGGGCTTTTAAAATTTATATACCTTTAATTTATACTTACCTACATTAAATTTTAACATGAAAAAAGTTGTTTTATACCTACATTATGTTTTTTAACATTTATTTGTTTAAAATTAATCATATTATTATCTTAATTTTAGTTTTTTTTAAACTTCCAATATGTACCAAAGTAGTTGAATAAAAATGTTGATGAACTCTGGTCTACGTATTTCATAATTCATAACCTAACAAAACTGTCAGTTAATGACCTAAGCTTTTATTTAAAACGCTGTTGACTGCGGGCATAGCCGCAAATTAAAACTTGTATTATAGCTTTTACATAAAGTGAAAACTGACTACCTTTATAACTACAGGCTGTTCTCTAGTTTTAATGGTCTGATTTTGATTTTTCCATAAGCACTTACCATTCATAGGGATTGTACCTACACCTATATCTATCAATTAGGTAGGTAATGGTAGGTATAATATCAACCTTAACATAATGAATTTTAAATCTATACTAATACTAGCTGTTATCCGCGGCTTCACCCGCATAGTTGATTTTACCCCCTGAAGAGTAGATTCGATCAAAACGCTAAAACTCGTGTTTCCTTATTTAGAGCCACTAAGCCAAATACAAAATTTCCCAGATCTAACTTCAAAACTGACGGAGTTCTATACATTTTGCAACCCCTATTACAGACCCTTATGAGTTGATTTTCCGAACGCTGAAACATGTGTTTTTCTTTATTTTAAACGAAAAAGCCAAATATGAAATTTCATAGATCTAACCAAATTGCAATCCCCATTTTACCCTCTTATGGGTTGATTTTCCAAAAACACTGAAACACGTGTTTTTTTATTTTAAAACAAAAATCCAAACGCGAAATTTCACAGACCTAACTTTAAAACTGACGGAGTTTCACACTATCCTGCGACGGAGTTTCACACAAACTTGGAACCCCTATTTTACCCAGTCATGGCTGATTTTTCAAAAACGCTGAAACACGTGTTTCTTTAGTTTATGTCAAAAAGCCGATTACGAAATTTCACAGATCTAACTTCAAACTTGTAACCCTAGTTTACCCCCTCAGGGGTTGTTCCTACGTCACCTCGTGGCGCGCCGAGCGAGTCTTCGGCGGACCGGTTCTACAGCCACGGTTGGCCGCCCGCTCCCCGCTCCGCGCCTCACCGCAGACACTCGCTCACCGCTTCCGACCACGCGCGCACGCTTCGGCCATCTACCAGCTACCTAAATATATAGTCTTCCAATCAAGAAGCAGTTTTATTATTCTAGTCAAGACCACCAGAATCCCACCCCTGGAGCTTGGCATTCAACATATGGTCCTTCGAAAAGAAGATCGCCGTCTTTTTACAGCGTTCGTGACAAATACCGGACTGCCACACGCACCGCCCCGCCCGTACACATTGCGGACTTAAGGTCACTCTAAGGACAGTCTACGTGGAGGAATATTTTACATACTGAGTGAGTCCGTTCCATGTTCTTCTCAATTCCTTGTTAATTCCTGTCTTCTATTGCTTATTTCCAGGAATTTAAAATAGTGCTTCACGGATCAGGCATAGTGATCTCTTCATGCGAGCCTATTTAACTTAGCTTAATTCATATAATCTTTTAATCATACGAATATTTATTTGTTAAGATCATAAATACATATTTCATTCAAAAAATAAATCTAATAATCTTGTTTACCTACTAATTACGTTAACTGGAGCCGGAGGTTGCAGAGAAAGTCTATACATCTTAAATAAATTTAATTATAAATTAAATTAAACTAAAATCTAAAACTAGTGATAAATGGTCGATGTATGTACCAAGAATGAATCGTTCTTTATTAAAATCTAAAACTACAACTATGGAAAGACGGTTGCGAAATCGAAGTGGCGAGATGTGGAAATCACGTAGCGCTGACTCGACGCCTCGTGCCGGTCCGCAACTGCACTGCTTCGATAAATGGTGTCAACGGTCCGCCTCTTACACCAAAGCGTAGATAAATGGTGTCGACGGTCCGTCTATAACACCGACGCGTAACACCTCCCCCCGAAGAACAGCAACTATTTGTCAAGCGGAGTGGCAAATATTGCTGCCAGACCACTGGTGTTCATCTTACTTCTTCTGGTCGGATGTTCCGTCTGGGTTCAATAAGTGTATAGTTGGCCCCTCTGCAGTATCGATGTCTGGATACGCCTCTGGCTTCAGCTTCCGAAGATCCGGATATTCGTTGAAGGTGCTTGGAAACCACCCGGGTGACTCGCGAACGCGGATATCGATTTGAGATATTCCTAATTATCGCGAACCGGCCCGCGAATATCCTACCGACTGCGCCAATTACGTTAACTGGAGCCGGAGGTTGCAGAGAAAGTCTATACATCTTAAATAAATTTAATTATAAATTAAATTAAACTAAAATCTAAAACTAGTGATAAATGGTCGATGTATGTACCAAGAATGAATCGTTCTTTATTAAAATCTAAAACTACAACTATGGAAAGACGGTTGCGAAATCGAAGTGGCGAGATGTGGAAATCACGTAGCGCTGACTCGACGCCTCGTGCCGGTCCGCAACTGCACTGCTTCGATAAATGGTGTCAACGGTCCGCCTCTTACACCAAAGCGTAGATAAATGGTGTCGACGGTCCGTCTATAACACCGACGCGTAACATACTTAATACGTTGTACGTAATAAAGCAGCATTTTTATTTTTATTGCACCTCATTGTGTAGCAAGGACAAAGCCAGCCTGCCTTTGGTTAGATCAGTTGAAACAATATTTTTTTCAATACAGGCATAGCCGGCATAGTTTCTAAAATTTTAATGTTAATTAAAGAGGTTGATTCTAAGATTCTGGTTTCCTTTATAACTAAAATAATAATAAATACGTTAGTTATTATAACAACATGATAATTTGTCAGCTAAGTTCTTCTCCAAGCTTTACAATTTATGCAACTTTTGGAGCGATTATTTCCAAAAATATTCACTCAATCAAAAAAGTTCAATATAAACCTTAGAATGTTTTTAAAAGACCTGTTGAATGATGTGCTACAAGTTAATGTTTGCTGAAAAAAAAAAAATCAGCTTGTTTGGAGTGCTCCCCATTCAGCTATCGAAACTATATAGCGGCTACTACAAGACACCCTTTCACCAAATTTCATCAAGATTCATTCAGTATTCTTTGAGTAATTTGCCTGTGACATATGGACAGACAGACAGACAGATGGACGAACATTACGAAACTATAAGGGTTCTGTTTTTGTCATTTTGGCTACGGAACTAAAATCTTCCCTCATCTTTTTAATAATAGGTATGTGAAGCAATAAAATTAAAATTATTAGTACCCCATTTTAACCAGAATTGTGCGGACAGAGGACTATAAAATTCTGTGCACATAAAGATAACTAGTGGAGTGTATTTTAAAAAAAAATATTTAAAAATTAATTACCAATTAATTATCATTTAAGTATAGTCGAATTTCGACCACGGGTGACCACTAGTTTAAATAACATAGTAGCTCATATTACATGGCAGGGGTTAGGGACTTCAATAAAAACATTTTTGTGTTTAGGAATTTAATTCACACTTTGTAATAATATTATGGTATATGTGACGACCACAGATGCAAGAGATACGAGAATCGAATAATTCAGACTAAAAAAATTTGCCATGTTGAAAACTACAGGTCGATCCTGGATCAACCCGCGGAAACTTACAACAGCCGTACGTAGATCATTATCTGTAAAAAAATATATTTTTAAATGGTGGTACTGGTCAATCGTACCTATTTACCGTTTGGAGCTTCATTGATTGATTCAGAGTAGGCATGTTACGGAGATGGTTTTACCAGAACCGAAGTCGGCGCTCGGCGTTTTTTTTTCGTGTCGGAGGTGGTGAGCTTATATGCATATGAAAATAAGGTAAACTACAGTACGATCAACGTAACTTGACCGGATTGAAGTTAGGTTTTTATCACTTTCGCGCATGTCATAGAGATGCGACCCTAAAATTACTAACGAAATCAATTAATTATGTTTAATCGATGAAAAATACTAACAACATTTTAATTCAAAAATATAAAAACACTATTTAAATGAGTTCATAAAAGTTTAAATTTAGAACAGTTACAGTAAATACTAAAGAAACTTTGAAAAACAATTTCTTTACGAAAATAATCACAAAAAAGCATGAGTTAGTAATACTAATTATGACAATGTGATGCGTAATCGCATCTCTAATTCTCTTGGTTTAGTTACCGCCCCCGCCCCCCGCTTCCTGTCACCATTTACTTCCAAAAAATGCGTCTGCGCAACCACTTGTCGCCTACTTCAGTCCGGCCTAGTTACGTTGATCGTACTGTAGTACAAAAAACCATTCATTCAGTCATATTAAATGTGTGACGAAATATTGGATATGAGATCGGCGTCCGTGCGTCCGAGAGACCAAAAGTTATTTTTTTCTAAAACGAATCCGATTAACCTCTGACGATGCTGAAAGTCTGATAAGTACCTACTAAACGGATGGACAAATTTGAATGTATTTTTTTTATTAGAAAGCTGGGTCCGTCGGGATGATGTAAACTAGGTACATTGCTGTAGGTTTTTTTAAACTATTGTTGATAATTAAACTAGCTTTTCCGTCGAAGAGTAATATACAATCACCATAATAGTAAGTTATTATACGTATATTATTTTTTACTAATACTACTAGTATAGTATTATATTATCTGTGCTAATACTGTTGATCTAGGAATAAAATAACTTAAAATTTCATTTAAACTGACGTGTGTTTATTAAACGCTGGTTTACAAAATGAACGCGTGATTTGGCTAGGCAACCTGTTTGTGATACATCAATGTAGACAAATATAACAAAAAATCTTGGCCAGGATCAAAACACAGTTTTTTTTTTTAAATTATGGACCCTATTTAGGTTTTTCATTGAGATTACAATCTAGTCTTAGACTATTAAGTAATATGTTGTAACTTAAACTGTTGGGGTGAATATTTTATAATATTAAGAGTGTGTCCATAGTCACTTTTCTTATTGTCTCTAGTAAAGGTCAGACACTTTGTTCTTGTGTTCTTTACGAGTAGCATTACTAAACCTTTTGAATTAACTTCACTAAGTTATTTCGAAAGGGTCAGTCCTCCTAAGCCTTCGCACTATGTCTGTGGTGTCGAGGAGCTGGATAGCCTCGACGTTCATATGATGAAGAAGTTGTTGTTCATGACAACAACAGATGAGGACCGGTATTTATTTCTTAGACCGAATCTTAGGCTATATAATTCGCATTATACTTACCCACAGATAATATAATACTCTTACCTAATATCTTTATGGACAAACTAAAGAATGAACGCTTAGATTTGGAACATAACTTCTGTTTAATTAAAGATACTTTAATGTCATTTTAGAGAAATATTGATGTCCTAGGTTCGCTAAGCTTGGCTCTTGGATTATTGAAACCTATGAGGGAGGAGATTTACATCTACCCCCCATAGTGAAACCCAAGCAATCCTATTTGCACAATAGCATTTTTTTTTTATATTTTCAATATTCAATATTTTGTATATTTTCACTTATTTATTGAATAGTACTTTTGAATATATTGTTTTTTGTATGTCCTGACTCCTGACCTCAGAGCATTATTGCCTTAGTAATTAAGCTGAGGTCCTGAGTCTTGACTTATGATGACTGTTGACCTAACGGGCCGCGCGCGGGAACTAGCTCTGCCACCAGTTTATAACACACTAGCTGTCACGCGTAATTTTACCTCGTTTTTGCAACATTTCTCTCCGCTTGCTGCTCCGCTCCTATTGGTCGTAACGTGATGTTATATAGCCTTCCTCGATAAATGAGCTATCCAACAGTATAAGAATTTGTCAATTCGGATCAGTAGTTCCCGAGATTACCGCTTTCAAACGAACAAACTCTTCAGCTTTATAATATTAATGTAGATTTCTAAAAGGTAGGTACTTACCAGGCATTTTATTAACCAGGAGATGGTCCATTATATTAACAATTCGTTCTCGTTGTCGATATGCGCCTTCACATTGGTCTACTAACGTTATAAATATGGTAGCACATGTTAATAAGCGGACCAAGCTCGATACGACAGTCAAATAACCTGTCCCCGTATTGTATACTGCCTTCTAGAAAAATGATATAAAACAAATTAATACGTTGTCTGCGGACCAAAAGAAAAATGAAATAGGCGGCTTCAGGATTTCATTCTGGGCACTACGAAAGGTAAATGCCGTTGAGTGCCGAATGTTTACAACGAGGGGAGGGAGATTGCACGCACGACGGGTAGGGGTTGCCCAAAAATAAAATAATACCTTCTGGGGAGGGGGGGGGGGACATAAAAAGCAAATGGGCAAAGAAATTCAATCCAATACATAAAAAAAAACACTCCATAAAACAACCGTCTTTGGGGGCACGTGCCTCCGTGCCCCCCTCTAGTAGCCTATGAGTAAATTATTTACATAGTTTCGACGTGTACGAGGGTAGATATACCTACCAATCAAAATCCAGTGTCAGATGTAGTTTAATCCTGGGGTTCCCAAACTTTTAATAAGACAACACCCATCAAATACCTTTTATTTTATGGAACCCCAAGTTTAGTGCAAGACAGAGACCAGTGGAGGGGAGAAAGGAGGCCTTTGCCCTGCAGTGGGACAAAATGGACTGAAAAAAAACCCTAAGTTCATGATGGGGGGAAGAGCGGTTGCATTTAATCTGATGACAAGGATCTTGACACATTGGAATTATCTAACGTATTTTCTTGTGGACCTTATTGTCTTTTCTACATAGGCAATCACGTTATTTTTATAATTTCTAATAATCTATACCTCTCGAATCCCTGCTAACTTTTCTACAAAATCACTGGTTTCCGCGAAACGCTGCTTTAACCCTCTATTGTTCTAATCGATTAATTTGATTGATTATAATTATGTATGATGGGCAGAGATGAATGTCAAATTGATTACCGGATATTTTTTAATGACAATCGACTATTGCCTACGCTTTATTTAATTAAACACATATAATATGAATATTCTTGCTGGCAGATATAATCCATACACAAAAAATTAAAAAAAAAATGTTATAAAAAGACAACGCCCGCTTTAGGGTGCACAAGCACTGTGACACGCGGGGATTTTATAAAAATAACACGGATATAAAAAAACATGGACATTACTAAGTGGGGGGACTTTATAAAAATAACACGGATATAAAAAAACATGGACATTACTAAGTACGTCTAGACTAGGAATAACAATTTGTGGGTCACACAAATTGGCGCCAAATGGCATCGCGAGATGTACTGAAATGGCGGTATTGGGTGAAACGAAGTGCACCCCTTCCCCCATCGTAAGCACGTTCTACGAAGGTGAAGGGTTGTAGGTACACACTTCTACTGCGCCACTGGGGCAGTCAAGAGTTGCATAATGTACACCTGCTAACCCATCTACGCTACATGTTCCCGACCGTCGCGTCGTTTCGACCGTCTTCCAACGTTGAAGTGATAATTACCCACGTACCTAGTTCATTAAAGGTGGACAGTGGACACTCCAATATTGTAAAGGAAACCTTCTACTAAAGAAACGGTCACATTAACAGTAGTGTGTGCGCTCTAGTTCGTTACCGTCTCGTCGTGCTTCTAATGTTTATAATTCTATGTCCTCGGCCTTCACAAGATTTTGTGGGGAAATGGGGATGTTTAAGCCATAGGCTTAGGATAAACTTTATCCTAAGTCTATCGTGGTCATATTCTATGGTTTATGCTAAAAAAAATTATGTTATTTTACCTGAATTCCTAAAACTACCCTTATTGCCAAGTTCAATAACTTAATCATGTCTGAGAGGAGACTTAAACTGTTCAGCAAAATCTGAAAAGTAAAAATAAATATCATCAGGCGAAAGTTATAAAAAAATAGACCGTTAAACAACACTTGCCGGTGTTATCAGCAGTGCCTGTTCGATGATTTTTGCACAGGACTTAAATGACTCGCGTAGATAATTTTCTACACCTCCAAGATAATAAATTAAATGACACTTTCCATTTGCAGAAAAGGTTCCGCAGTAGGAACAATAAAATAAGTAAAAAATTTTTATTTTCTAAAGCTGACCAATGAGAGCAGGGTTACAGCAGTTGGTAAGGTATGGTATGTGGCATAAATAATCTTCCAACCTCCCTAGATACTATTACCTCTTCCTGGTCCCTCAATTAACAATCGTTAGGGAGGGAAAGTACGTCATAATATACTGTAAATATAACGTTTTAAAAATAATTTAAAGTGCATTTAAAGATTTTCCAATAATTAATCGCAATCGCCTGTCTGAACCGGGAATCGAAAAATGTGAAAAAATACAAAGTCAGAATGAGTACCTACCTATGATATCCACTTGTTAGGTATTTTGTAAACGTAACTTACTCTAAATCCATACATTTTGTTAATGAACGACACTTGCTCAGTCATTAACAAATAACAACTTGTAAGTGACTTCACATCTTTGTTGTAATTGGAGTTCAATCGAATTATACTGGTTGGCAGTTTGGATGTCTTGTATAACCACCTTTTGTTACTAACACAGTCCACTGTTGTAACATTGGGTGCCTCGGGATCAGTATCGATACACTTATAACAACTCAGCATCAAGTCACCAATTGTTCTTAATCTCACTTCAATTTGAATTACGTGAGCTATCAAATCCATCGTAGTTAACATTTTTATAAAAAGGAACAGGTATGTTATTGAATGAAATACTGGCGGAATCAAACCGTAGGATAAAGCCCAGGCAAGGAAATCTAATGATGAACTAATGAGCCAAATTGTTAAAAATAATCCCATTATTGTAAGCAGCTTCTTTTTCAGAGTAGAATAACAGGTTACATTTAAAATATCGTCAATGCATTTGAATTGTTTAAAGTATTCTACACAAATATGCCTTCCATATTTATAAATGAAGTATAAATCGACAACATATTGACAAAAATCATAAACTATTTGTACAGAATCTGTTAATATGATAGAAAGATCTAATGCGGGATATATATTATTTATTTTGTAGTATAAGCTAAAGAAATTTAAACAACCAAGCAGTAAAGCCGTCACAATAATCCTGAAGACAGCAAAAGAAGAATTGGAGTCAGCCACCTCTACGTTACAATTTAAAGAAAACACTTTTAATATACAAATTAATGGTGACATTGAATTAAAAGTTGTCCTGTAAGCCATATTTTGTGTGTCATTAATTTGCATGATAGTAATAAAATGTTAATTTCGTGACACTCGAACGATTAGTTTCGTCCCTTTGAATTAAAACACTAACTACCCACGGCATGTTTTCAATAAAACTACTCATGAATGACATTGACGACACGCGTTGTGTCGTAATTTAGATTTTCCATTAATATTTAATAAAGCTAAGTAATGAAATGAAGTCATATATGTACCTACATACCAATCTACAGTTATAATTTGGAGTGTATATTAACTAACTAATGTTTAGTGGAGTTCAGTGAACTTATCGCTAGGGATAATTCAAATGTCTTGGATTCTAAACCGTTTTGTTTGAGGTATTTATGTATAATTGTACCCATTGAGGCTGATTTTATTTTATCTCATGTTCCAATTTTTTATTTTTTCTATAATTTGCATTAGTCCTGTAACATGGTGTATAGTATATTAGTGCCATCACCTTACACACATTATCAAGTTTGACGATTTTGAAAAGAGTGGCCGCGAGTTTTTTTACCTTGTTCTTTTCTCATTATATGTAGGTAGGTATATGTAGAATCATGACGTAGGTACCTAGGTACCTTACAGGCACTGTTTTGCATCGTAAGTGAAAAAAGAAAAGCGGCGGTAGCCTTTTGGCTGAAGTATCGGACTCGCAATCGTGAGGTCGCGGGTTCGAATCTTACCCATTATACTACCGACGTGAACCCACTTCTAACACAGGCCATTGAGCTTAGCTGGAGAGGTTAACAGGATAGCTAGTAATATTGGACACAGTCCCATATTGCTAGTTATTTTTATAAATAAAAAATAGTATAAGTATCATTATTATTTATCACTAGGTGAGCCCGTGTCTTCGCCCGCGTGAAGTTGCAGTTGAAAGAAAGTAGCCTACTCCTTACATCATCTGCTGACAGTGATAGTCCCGTCAAAATCTGTCCAGACATTTCGGAGATTAGCCGTAACAAACAGACAGAAAAACAAAAAAAAAGTGTTTTTGTTATAACATTTAAGTACCTTATTTACTTTCTAAATCATTTTGTAAAAAAACTATTATTTGGACCGTTAAGGGCATCGCGGTCGTCAAGGTACAACCTTTTCCAGAAGGGAGGCGCCCCCTTGCCTTTGGCGCCTGGAACGGCCGTTCCGTTTGTGCTATGCACGGTCCAGTCCTGTCTACCTAGCTGCCTCTTCAAGTTCAAATTTAAAATCGAATAATAAAAATAAGATAACGGCTCAGAAAGGCCATAATATACGATATAATATATTTACGATTTAATTCGATGTTTATTTTTTTAACAATAAGTAAAATATATTTTTATCATATATTTTGGGTCAATTTTGCGCTCCCTAGACATTAAGGTAGCGTGCGGTACACGCCTTGCACGTCCGCTTACGGCAAGCCTGTTCGTACGACAATATTAGGGCTTTTAAAATTTATATACCTTTAATTTATACTTACCTACATTAAATTTTAACATGAAAAAAGTTGTTTTATACCTACATTATTTTTTTTAACATTTATTTGTTTAAAATTAATTATATTATTATCTTAATTTTAGTTTTTTTTAAACTTCCAATATGTACCAAAGTAGTTGAATAAAAATGTTGATGAACTCTGGTCAACGTATTTCATAATTCATAACCTAACAAAACTGTCAGTTAATGACCTAAGCTTTTATTTAAAACGCTGTTGACTGCGGGCATAACCGCAAATTAAAACTTGTATTATAGCTTTTACATAAAGTGAAAACTGACTACCTTTATAACTACAGGCTGTTCTCTAGTTTTAATGGTCTGATTTTGATTTTTCCATAAGTAGGTACTTACCATCCATAGGGATTGTACCTACACCTATATCTATCAATTAGGTAGGTAATGGTAGGTATAATATCAACCTTAACATAATGAATTTTAAATCTATACTAAAACTAGCTGTTATCCGCGGCTTCGCCCGCATAGTTGATTTTACCCCCTGAAGAGTAGATTTATCGCATTCGATCAAAACGCTAAAACTCGTGTTTCCTTATTTAGAGCCACTAAGCCAAATACAAAATTTCCCAGATCTAACTTCAAAACTGACGGAGTTCTATACATTTTGCAACCCCTATTACAGACCCTTATGAGTTGATTTTCCGAACGCTGAAACATGTGTTTTTCTTTATTTTAAACGTAAAAGCCAAATATGAAATTTCATAGATCTAACCAAATTGCAATCCCTAGTTTAGCCCCTTATGGGTTGATTATCCAAAAACACTGAAACACGTGTTTATTTATTTTAAAACAAAAATCCAAACGCGAAATTTCACAGACCTAACTTTAAAACTGACGGAGTTTCACACTATCCTGCGACGGAGTTTCACACAAACTTGGAACCCCTATTTTACCCAGTCATGGCTGATTTTTCAATAACGCTGAAACACGTGTTTCTTTGGTTTATGTCAAAAAGCCGATTACGAAATTTCACAGATCTAACTTCAAACTAACGGAGTTCCATCCAAATTTGCAACCCTAGTTTACTCCCTCAGGGGTTGATTTTCCAAAAACGCTGAAACACGGATTTTTTTTATTTTAAACTAAAAAGATAAATATTTTTTTTTACCGATCTAGCTTCAAAACTGACGAAGTTTCATCCAAACTTGCTTAACCTTTTTGATTAATTTTCTAAAAACCCTGACAAACGTGCTTTTTTATTTTGTACCAAAAAAAATTCACAGACCTAACTTTTAAAATGATGGAGTTCCATATTATCTTGCGACGGACTTCACACAAACTCGTAACATTTATTTTACCCCCTTAGGGGTTAATTTTCCAAAAACACTGAAACACGTGTTTCTTTATTTTAAACGAAAAGCCTAAGTATGAAATTTCACCGATCTATCATCAAAACAGACGGAGTTTCATACAAACTTGCAACCTCTATTTTACCACCTTAGAGGACGAATTTTTCAAAATCTTTTCTTAGTGGATGTCTACAACATAAAAGGAATCAACAGCCAAAATTTCAGGATTGTACCCCTAGTGGCTTAGGCTCTGCGTTGATGAATCAGTCAGTCAGTCCGGACAAGTCAATAATATTATATTTATTAGAAAAAAAATAATTACTGTTGGGTCGACCATTACTGTTGTGTACTCTTAAATGGGTGGGTCTGGATTAGTTCTTACATAAGATTACAAAAATTTGTAATGTGAAGATAATATGTTGAAAAAGCGCGCGCATTCATGCGACTGCGAAGGCACGAGATAAGAAAAACCGGTCAAGTGCATGTCGGGCCACGCACATGTAGGGTTCCGTAGTGTATAATTCTCATTCTTGAAAATGTTCTTAGTTAAGTTTTATAGTCCTTAATCACGTTCTGTTTTTCCGAGTCCGTGTCAAGCCCGTGCGAACTGTCAAAATCTTGTCATGTCAATGGTAAATAGAGGGCTGCGCTTAGAAATGCATCAATGCGCGGCGGACATCTTTGAGCGCACCGCGCATGCACCAGTTCGTACGGCAAAGCCGTGCGAACTGGTGAAAAAGGTCCAGGACTCAGATCTTATTATTATTATTACATCTTATTGTTATTATAACAGATTACTTATATATTAGTTCCGTTACAACAAAGCTGTACATAGGTATTATGATTACAACTCTCATATTAAGTATATCCAATTGTTTGTTTATTCTACTTGACTTTTGTGATAGGTACTAGATAGTCTTCTTCATATCTTCAAATCATCCCACATGATGTCCCACAGCTGGGCACGGGTCTCCCCATTAGATAGTCTAGATCCTTTTAAAACTGGTGCGTATGATTATATTAGGAACTAGCTGTGCCCGCGACTTCGTTCGCGTGAAAGTCGGGTTTAAATTAAGGAAGTTTATGTTACAAAATAACTTCTGTGTAAATATGTTGGAAACAGTCCTGTCGGGTGAGCCGCGATATGATTTAGCAGCGAAGAATCGTTATATACTCATCTATTGATGGCTTCAACACCCAAAAGCTTTGTGAAAATAAATAAGTACCTACCAAATACAGACTCTTTAGGTATTCGTTTACTGTGTTTTTCTGTTATTAATTTGTGTTATTTGTGTCTGTTTTCTTTTTTGTCTATTGTTATTTTTATTATTTTACTGTTTATTTTTTGTTTTTTTTTTATCTTCTGCATGAAATTTCCTGTTAAATTATAATAATGTCTATGTGTCTTCCGTGTACTAAATAAAAATCTTTTAATTAAATTTTGTTACTTCACATTTGATCAGATGTTTATAGTAAACTTGATAAGCTTAAGTACTTAACTGTGATAGTTTTCTTTATAATTTTACTGTATACTACTACTGTGATTTTTTCACATACCCAACATCAACCATTTAGCTGGCAGGGGCACACTTGACTTCAAAAAAACATTCACTATAAAGCTTAATATTTCACAAAGGAATCCTTAAATCTAAAAATAGTCTTCACAAACTCTAAACGCTTTTTAAAAGACCTATCTAATGATACCCCACACGATGGGGTAGGTAAGAAAAAAAATCTCATCCCCACTTTACATATACACCCTTAAAAAAAAAGATTTTCAAGATTTTATTCTTTCACTTTATCGGCGTAAGTAGATAATATGCGTATCCATGCAAAGTTGCCCCTTCTAGCACTAATAGCCTCTGAGCTAAGCTGCAGACAGACGGACATAAGGGAATTATAACTCTGCGGAGTGTTTTTATATGTTTTCTAACGTTACAATGTTGGATGTAAAAAAAAAGACAACTACCCCCCCCCCCCCCTACCCCCAGGCTCATGAATTTTCAAGCCTTCGCCATACATTTGGTCCGCGTTGACAGACATTATCGTTGAATTGATAAACACTTGATCTCCAACCATAACCCTAGAACATGATCCTCGATGCACCTGTGTGATGCGTGGTCAAACAAACTGACAGACAGACAAACATTTCTAAAAATGATAGCAATGTGTTTCTTTTAAATACTATTTTAAAACTTCTTTTACTAAGTATAGAACATTATTGAATACAACGCCATCTACTACTACAAAACCAGTGAATTTTCTTCTAAAACTTAATGTTTTTTATTAATATATGCAAGAATGTTTTAGTACATTAAAACTCAGCAAGAAACGAATCCGTGATCCCAAGCACCTATACCCTAATAAATGTTTTCCCAAATAAGGAATAATTTGATCACGGTGAACAATTTGATTTCATAGATGGCGCTACATGTTTTTTTTTTTACGTATGTAATGTCTTTTTTTAGCAATGAACACATCAACTCTGGAAAATGTCGAATACTTTTTAATTGTAATGTAATATTGTTTTTCAGCAATGCATGCAATACCTATAAATTTCCTACCTAGGTACATATTTCAATTATTTTTTAATATAAAAAAATAATAACCAAAATAAATAAGTTACCTACAAAGCATAAGGTCGAAAAAATAACTATAACATTGAGAAAAATATTATAAAAGGACAAAGTCAATTTTAAAAAATACAAAAAGAACATTCAAAACATCAGATTCGAGCCTGGGACTTCGTCGTCAAAGACCGGTAGCATAGCTTCGAAGCTATACTGTTCGCTACTTCACAATAACTGTTCTTACGAAGCTTAAAAATGTTGTGTTTAGCTCCTTATAGTTTTAGCGTGAAGTTATGTATTCCATGGGTTACAATTATAGATAATGTCTAATTGTGGAAAATTTTGTGATAAACCATTATGGTGCGACAAAAAATACGTTGCTGCTCGTTCCCCATAGACGTTAGCGTAATGATTCATAGTGTAAATAATGTCCTATAGTATTTTCTATAAATCTGCAAATTTTCATAAAGATCCGTCAAGTAATTACTGTTTTATAACGAAAAATAGCTACAGACATTATCCCTTACTGCTTAGCTCCTATGGGAAAAAGCGTGATAATTTATAGCCTAAATGATAATCCGCATCTATTAGATTGCACGTGCAAAATTTCAACCGAATCTGACCGGTGGTTTTTGCGTGATGCGTGTTCAAACAAACAGACAGACAGACAGACAGACAGACAGACAGACAGACATTTCTAAAAATGCAACAAAGTGTTTAAATACTCTTTTCGAACATTTCCTAATTTTTTTTTCACTAAGTTCGGCCATGTACAGACACGTGAAATTTACAATTTCATTATATGTATAGATATAGATATAGATAGATATAGATAGTTATAGATAAATAGTAAATAACTACTAATTTTTATTAGGCCTCAACGTTTAATTATGAATTAAAAAAAAAGCTTTGTAAAGACATTTGTAAATTAAGACGTCTTAAATGCATGAGTAAGCTGAATGAAAAACGAGGCTTTAGGATTTTGTGATAAATTCGAATTAAAGTTTTTGTAAACCCAACCGTCGCGTCGTCGTCCAAGATTTGGGTAATTTCGTCCTACAGTGAATCGGTGACGGATTTCTTCATGAAATGAATCTTCGATTAAGGGTGTTTTCGTTCATTTAAGTAGGTAGGTACCTACCTAGATTTATTCCTCATGTAGATTTTTTAAAATTAAAAACGAAACAGCTTTATTATCACCCCTTACTTTTAATATGCCAATGTATTTGTATGTAGCCTGCATATTTAAATAGCTATTAATTGGCTTGACAAAGTATTAATTCATTAATTATTCACTAAAAATGATATGACTAGGTACGTGAAGTAAAATGATCGTTATGACAAAATTATTGTGCCAGTACCTAACTATAATTATTGTTAGTTTTCCTGTCGGTGTTCTTTGTAGATTTATCTTGGAAAAACTTACTTTTTTAAGGACCATGCTCAAAATGTTTGAACAAAAAATCCAGAGAGAACAGACTTTTCTTGCTGTTATTTTATTACTGGAGGACGTGGAGGTTCCTTAATGGGTCGCATATTTTTTTTTTAAATTCATCATTATTTTATTTGTATAAAAGTGTGTTACCAAAACCGTGTGGTGCCGGCTTAAGAATAGTACCACCCCATTTCTTCCCGTGGGTGTCGTAAAGGCGACTAAGGGATTTCACAACGGAGGACGGGCAGCAGCGTCCTCTGCGTACTTAAAGCCTTACTACGATCACCAACCCGCTCGCCAAGCGTGGTGATTATGGTAATTACCCCCAGGATCTACATACTAGTAGGTTCTACTGGGGAGACCCGTGTCCAGCAGTGGGCCATCATATGGGTTGATATGTGTTACCTACGCATACTTATTTTTTTTTATAAATCCGTCCGCATAAATTTGACGTCATCTGTGTGCGGACTTTTCGATTCAAGGCGTCATTCAGTCTGAGTCCACTTGAGTATGCCGAAAGACTTATGAAGTGGCATGACCCAACTGCTGCAAGCTCGGATCTTGTAGCCACCTGACAAAAAGCTATTAAACACTTTTTTAGCGACCGAAGAAACATTCTCGCAGCAGCTGTTTCATGTCAACCTCATGCCTTATGCATAGCGCCTGCGACATACCCGAAATTGAAATGGAATCTGAGAGTTGAGCCACTTCAGATTCCACTATGCGTCCTCGCTGTATATGCTGTGACCTTCAGTAACGCTGTGAGCTGATGGGGGAAAGAGCTTCAAGTCATCCATATACAGGAAGTGGGATATGACCTGACCACCAACCTCACAACCTGCAACCTAGCCCTGAACCCTCTAGTATGGTATTAAGTGGGTTCAGTGCTAGGCAGAACGAAAGGGCGACACTCTGCGTTAGAGTGTCGCCCTGTAACAAATTATAATGTCGCTGGCCGAATATTGAAGTTTTTTTCTTAGATTTTTTTTATTCCGTGCCATTTAGATGGTTTTGGCCATTGACGTATAGACCTGGACCGCGTCATCAAGCGTGAAAGAGAGATAGGTAAATCTCGTGCGGGCTTGTCTCTTTCACACTATTGTCCACTACTCAGATCAAATACTACTACCTCAAATTAAAAAGTAGTAGTTATGAACGATGTGACGCCATCAATAAGATAGACAAGGATAGTTAATTACGTTTCCAATGAAAAAGAAAAGGATAAAAACGTTTTTTCTGTCCTTAATATCGTAGCCGGCGTTTTCTGCTTGGCACACTGTGGCGAACAATGAAACTGTGCCAAACAAGATAACGCGAGATAAGTTTATTCGAATATTTGTATATTTCACTAATTGTTTGTGTACTGAGGTAAATGACTCGTTAAAAATAATGTATTTAAGTATAAGGAATATGAGTGGCTGCAGTATCTTAGGCTGTA
This sequence comes from Herminia tarsipennalis, assembly GCA_945859575.2. NCBI lineage: Eukaryota > Metazoa > Arthropoda > Insecta > Lepidoptera > Erebidae > Herminia > Herminia tarsipennalis. The sequence continues at coordinate 9,956,594 of OX243842.2, read as the reverse complement.
AGAGCCGCAGTGAAAGGAAAACCAAAGAAATCACATTTAATTCGTGTTATTAGAATCTAGTGCTTATTTTACATTGCGATGAGTTAAAAATATTATATTGCAACAGAACATATTATGCTTTGAAGTTGTCCTCTGATTGAATCAATACGTTAATATTGCAATTATAACCTCATAGTAAAACATTGTAATGATGCCTACTTTTCGGGTTCCATTTTCCCTAAATTACCCAATCTAATGTTTTAGTTCTAAATCCTAGTCTTTAATAAGCGTCAGCATGAATTTCCATTTGATTAAATATCTTTATAATTGATTTCATACAAGAAGGATATATTACAATTTAAAAAGCTTTGGTTAAGACTTACCTACTAAGATTTTTTTACTGAAAACTATACCTACATAATATTGAGAATTACATTGTAATTAATTTGTTGTAGTTAATTAATTGTCATTTTTTTTGTTCTTGTACCTGTAATGGGAAATTAGGAGGTCTGTTACTGGAATTTCTTGAGCTTAAACATGAATGAACCGATCACGGGAACTTTTATTAAGATTAAACAGTAAACACATGCACTTCAAAAAATGAGCTATAATTTAAATATTTGGCAATCACTGTTATTTTTCCTTTTTAATTCAAAAAGAAAAAAAATGTGTTAGTATTATTTATGAAATTTATAAAACAAACAAACAACAATGTAATTTTGAAAAAAAAAAAAAAAAATTTATATAGTTATGTGTTTTATTTTATTCTAAGTTATTTATCGAACAGATACTTTGCGAAAGCCGACAATATTTGGCTGCCAGGCGTTTGTCAGAACTGGTTCTGGTTGGTAGTGGAAGTAGTTTAAACCACTGTCCACTATAAGTACTACCTTTAACAATTACGTGGTCCTTTTGTGACATTTCTGAAAACATTTTACACTTAAGTTAGAAAAATAAAAATCGTAGTTAACAACGGTGACCGGTATTTGACCCATTAAGCAATTTATTCATATTGGTTAGGTACACAAGTAATAAGTATGTATATCAATCGCTCCACTAGGCTGCCTTCGGCTCGCTGAAATGACCCAATGATCATATGACAAAATTACCCTAAGTAACAGGTAATGACTTTTTTCTGGCAACACCAAATGTGGAAGCGAGAAAAACATAGGCGGGCACGCTAGGTACTCGTATTAAATCTGGTAGGTACCTAGTATTTGATCTGAGACTATTACTAGCGTGTATGGAATAATAACTTATGACTTATTGTTCCTATCGTCAATTCATTACTTTTAGTAGGTATTCGTTTTCATGCTTTTAAATTGTAAAAGAAAACTTATTTTTAGAAGATTTTAGGATCTACTATTACCTGCTTAGTTTAAAATAATTTACTTTTATTGTAGTCGACTTGATGAATGATGACCCATATTTATTATCGAGTGAACAATCGATTTGCCTCTCGAATGATTAATTGATTTGCCTCTCGAATGAACAATTGCAATATTTCAGTTAATTTGCGAGGCAAGTCCGATACTAAAAGTGGGAGCTAATTCCTAAAAAAAAATAAACGAATGCAGATAAGCGCGTACTTTGCTGAAAATACAGTCGATCGCGGTTAGTAGTTTATACGGCTGGCCAGTGGCCCGTGTTGCTCTATGTTTAAGACACCCGATTTAGACTAGACACCAACGACTATAGGTGACGAGGGACCTGAAAAGAATCCTATAATAGCGAGAACAATCAAGACGATAAAACAATCGAATAAAACATCTCGTCATCGCGCATCATTTCTGTCCTGGCATATTTTGTTATCTGTGGTGGTTTGAAACAAGTTTGGTTGGATTTCTGCTTGTTGAAAACTTTGTTGTTTGATAACATTTTTTTATCTACAAATTATTAAGACGAAAGTTTAATACATTTTATTGCCATAAGGCATTGCTATTATTCTTGACTATATTTAGGAAGTAATTGGCTGGAGATATTAAGTGAGTACACTTTTTAAATTACCTGTACTGGAAGTGTCAATCATTATTGTTGTGATAGTACATGTATGTACTTCGATTTGTAGGTACATAATTTATAGCCTGTTATGATATCGATTTGTTTACAATTTATAGCCTGTCAATAGGTACTGGACACTGGTTATTTATTTCATACCAGCATTTTGTTTATTAAGCTACATTGAAATATTGTTTGTGATAGTAATTTCTTGTAAAATCGTCACAGTCCAACATTATTAAGGTTAAACTTCGTTTTGGGTGATAATGTTATTAACTCGCCCCTGTTTTTGTTATTTATCTAATGTACCTACATTACAAACCAATTGTCATAATGTAAGCCATGTAGATTCATGTATATATTAGATATAGTTAAAATTGGTATAATATGTAGAGGTTTAAAAGCTGTGTTAACAGCCATACTAGCATAGATTACATACTAGTGCCTGTTGCCATATGAATATGACTGACTGTACATTGTTTGGTTAATCCATTTAGGAATGGGATGAAAGGATGTTAATATTTTCTACAATAGTGCCTATTTTTCTTTTAACAAGTGTTACATTACATCACATTAAAAAATCAGGTTAGCATTGTAGGGTACAAGCCCTGTGTCACGGGGGACTTTACAAACATACAAGTCACGGACACAAAGAACACCCAGCCCTGGAACAACAATTTGTGTCAAAGTCAAAGTGGTGTCCCATGTGGGAATTGAACCCACAACCTCTTGCGTAGCAATCGGACACACTCCTACTGCGACAGAGGCTGTCTTATAAATAAAAATAAGTTACAATTTTTTCTTAATAGAAGTCATATTGGAAAACATGTGGAGGCAGAAAAGATTGTTTTTGATTGTAAAGAGGCTTTATGCAAATAGTGTTAATAAAAAATCTTGAAAAATTACACATTTCTACGAAATTGGGTACTTAAATTTAGTAAAAAACATTTTGACAGACATACTTAATTTTTTTTCAAATCATAATGAAGTTTTTTGTACAAATGTCTATAAAACCTATTATTTTAACATTTTAATAAAAGGAACTGATTTGACTGGACAACCTGGTATCATCTATTACACCATCTGTATTCCCTGATAGCTTTTGAAGTGTGATCTATCTGTGAAACTATTGACAAGAAAACTAAATCTATTGTCATTAATCAACATATTGATATCAATAAACCTCTAATTATTCTATTTTACTATTTCAGCCCACAATGGGGGGTTGTCGGTGCACATATAAGAACTGCACACTTCGAACGGATGGCATCACACATATGTTCCACTATCCAGTGTTTGATAAAGTCCGGTGCCACCAATGGCTTACAAATGCACAAAAACTAGAATTCCTAAACTTAAAAGTTTCACAATTGAAGAATAGAGTTGTATGCCAGCATCATTTTAAAGATGACAATTTTATGAATTTTCTGGTAAGTTTATACTACATTAAACTAGCAGACACTTGTATGTGTGGATTGTGGATACATCATCATCATGTATTATACATATAAACCTTCCTCTTGAATCACTATCTATTGCTGAAAACTTGCATTAAAATCCGTTGCACAGTCCAAAAGATCTAAGCGCACAGACTGCTATATTCACCTTATTTATCCATAATTTGAAAACTGATAATGAGATTATTCAAAGTAAAAAAAGGAAAACTATGTACTATAACCCACTGAATGGATACTGCTGAAATTTAACCATACAGATAACATAAATTTAGGTGTCCAAAAAAATATTTAAAACCATAATTATGAATTACTACCTGACCCCAGCAACTTCGTCTGCATACTTTAACAATTTTCATTGCTGCTCAGCTCCTGTTGGTCGTAGCTTTTGATTATGTTATATAGCATAAAGCCTTTCTCGATTAATGGGCTATCCAACAGTAAAATAATTTTTCAATTAGGACCAGTAGTTCCTGAGATTATAGCGTTCAAACAAACTCTTCAGCTTTATAATATTAGTATAGATAATGTGAAAACTAGAATGGGAGGGGCAGGGTATCTTGGCATATACTACAGGTTGTCACTGAAGAGAAGACAGGGTAAAATAGATTCACACACAAGGTCAAAACACACCAATCAACTCTGAAAAGGATAGGCACCTATCACCTCAACTGTTTGTGAGCTTGTCCCGGGTCAAGGTGATTATATTATGAATCTGATTAGAACCATTAATACTGAATGGCTCAAATTGATATGGTGTTGATCACTTTACGAGTTGATCAGTGTGCATTGAGTTGTGATTGTGTTGATTAGACGTTAATTGTTTTTAACACAAATCAAAGTATTGTTATTTGTTAGAATATTACACACTTATTAAGGAGTCAATCTATTTGCTTTTCCAGAAAGATAAGCTTACATTTGAGGCAGTGCCTACTCTTGATGGACCTTACTGTGATTCTAGTCAATCAGGGGGCAACAAACCAGGACAAGAAGATTCAAAACTATACACTATATCACTTGAAGACATTGAAAATGAATATTTAACATTCAATGATAAGAAAGCCAATTTTTCTGTAAAGTATGGAGATTTTTTAACTAATTGCGATTTAATGGATTTAGATTCAATGAACCTCACAAATGATAACACACAAATTACAATCAAAGACAAAAATTTAGAAGAACCAAGTGATATAATCTTAAATGAGCATATTGATCGCTTCAATGCTCCAACAGCTAATTCCATTTTGAATAAAACCCTTGATGAATTACAACCAAATAATAATGATGTTTTAACAGTCCATGTGTCTGTAGTGCCTATTACAATAGAAGGGGATAAGGCTGAAATGCAACTTCCTAGTAGAAATGTTGTTCCTACATCTACTGTACCTCAAACTGCAGACCAAACAACAAATGCTTCAGTATTTACACACAAAGCACAGAAAAGAAAAAACCCCAGAAGCTTATTAAATGAAAAGAAAAAGATAACAATATTAAATGAAAGAAGTATTCCGAAGACAGTGCCACCACCAGTACAGTTCCCTGTTAAATTAGAGGCAGTTAGTCCTTCAGCAATCTTAACTCTGCCTAATAAGAAAAGAAATCTGAATATGAATTTAAGAAGTAGACCAAATAATGTGAATCCTGTTATAAATGATGCAATAGAAAGTAGCAATATTCCAACACAAACTGACAGTTTAGAAAGTGATGTAAATAGTCAGACAGTCATTGTTTCTGAAAACCAAAATAATATGATAAATGTTACAGTACCTAGTTGTCAAAACCAAGAACCTGTACAACAACACATCCTGAACAAAGCAACTAATATTTCCCCACAAACAGATCAAATTAATATAGTCAATAAAATTAATGCTAAAAAATCTAATAATTCATTAATAAAAAACAGAATAAACCCAGAAAGAATGGCAGCTATTGAAGAAAAGAGAAAGTTTAATATGAAACTTAGAGATATAATAGCATCTTGCTTAGATAAACTAGATGATGAGGAATCTAAAGGTTATGAAAATTGTAAATCGAAAATTGAAAACAAATTAAAACAAAATGTCAGCACTTATTTATCCAAAGAACCCGAATTGCCTGGCATTCACGACTATACTGTTGCTTATTTAGAAGCTAGAATGAAAAGGATGGAGAATATTCTGCTAAATAAAATAGATCAAAATACTCAAAGGATTATGGATTTAAAACAATTGCTTACACCTAAACCTGATAAAAAAGTCGTGCAAACACAAACTGTACTAAATGAAGAAGTACAGAAGAAACAACTTTACCAGGAAATTTCCAAATTTTTAAGTCCAGAGGCCAACAGTTTACTATATGAAGAGCTTTTTATAAACAAATATGCCCAGAAAATTCCCGAGAAATCACCTACGAAGAAACGGAAATATAGATGATGAAAAGTATTTTAAGAATAATAATAAAATATATTTGTTTGAATGTTACATATAATTTTGCATAATATTACAAAATAGTTTTGTTATAATGTCATTTGACTTTAACCAGAGCTTTGCCAGTGTTGTCTCCTCTAAACAATCCTATGAAGGCATCTGCAGCTGACTCAAAACCTTCAACAATATGTTCACTGTATTTCAACTTTCTTTGTTTCACCCATTCCAAGTTTTTGGTAACACCTTCTAATGTGCGACTAGCATATCTATTTACTAAAAATCCTTCAATTTTTAATTGCTTGCTGACGATAAACGGTTGCAGTATAGTAGCTGTAATAAATAAAAAATATTAAAATAATTACAAATAGTCACGGGTAAAAACTTTAAAGGTGACTCCCGCAGTAGGGTACAAGCCCTGTGTCGCGGGGGACTTTACAAACATACAAGTCACGGACACAAAGTCCACCCACCCAGACTCAGAACAACAATTTGTGGATCTCACAAATCATAACAGAGTGGTGTCCCGTGTGGTAAGCGAACCCACGACCTCTTGCGTAGCAGTTGGACACACTCCCACCGCGCCACAGAGGCAGTTTTAAACTAATACCTACTTATTAGGTACACCCTTACTCTTGGGACACAGGTCTTTCTGAGAGAGGTACTTTGGACTCAGAGAGGTGGCCTGTGCGGACTACGCGGGCCTGTCGAGGGATATCAAGTCTCGAAGGCGAAGTCAAGACGAATTTTTGGTTCCAGAATATCACGATGTTTCCGTTATCAATTGCGATTGATTGGTTGCACTAGTGAACTAATGCCGATCGAACAAATTAGAACAATATGGTACTACAGCTCTAGTTGTTAAAGTTACTTACCCTTTCGCTTTTCAGGATCAGTTTCATTATAACTAGATATAGCTCCACAAACAGCTATCCTGCCATACTGGTTCATTTGCGATAACACGGTACTGCTAATCTCTCCTCCAACATTGTCGAAATAGCAATCCACGCCATTGGGAGCGTTTTCTTTAAGAAATTCCGCTAAATTTGTGGTTTTGTAGTTAGCAGCACCGTCGTAGCCTAATTCTTTAGTTAACCAGTTGCATTTCTCGTCACTGCCCGCAAATCCCAACACGCGACACCCTAAAAGGAAAAAAAAGCTCATGAAATCAAAATTTCACTTTTAACTAAGTATTTATATTTCACTAGCGAGTTTCCCCAGCTTCGCATGAACCTTCTCTACTTCTGTGTTATGTTGTGGTGTGTTCCCTGCGTGTATGTTGGTTGTCGTAATAAAATTTACATTACGTCTATTTAATAACAATATTACAATCTATTTTACATTTATTTAGAAGTAAAAACTATCAACGAACCAAGTATCTTAGCAATTTGTCCAACGTGAGAACCCACAGCTCCTGCAGCGCCTGAAACAACTACAGTCTCTCCCCGCTTCGGCTGACAAATCTCTGTAAAGCCAAAGTATGCTGTGTTCCTGTAAAAATAGAAGAATAGGCAAGTATCATTTATTAAGCATAAAAAGCTTTACTGAAATAAAGTTAAGGTACAGATACTATTGAGACTAAAGTCCTCTCTCAACAGACTCAAAGTCTAAGGTCTATCTATAGTTTCCGGAAGAGGGGGTAGATTTATATGCTTATTGGCCCTCTTCCTGGTTCCAACAATGATTAACGACCGGTTAACTGTCTGTTTAATAGCTGACTCTAGTTACGAAACTGTCATTAGTGTCGTTTCGATATCCGTCGATAGATCCGTTGATAGGCGCGGATCCAGAACTTAGTTCAGGGAAGGGGGGGGGGAACATGTGACCCAACCGGCTACGTGTGAGTCGCTCGCATATGACGAGGAACACTGTGTGTTCGGAACCGTCCCTCCACTAGTTTAGAACCGATTCTAACGGACCAATGAGAAGCCGAGATTAAATTGACACCGAGTACGCGAGCGCCGTCTGGAGGAGGAGAGAAGCGACAGCGCGCGATGAAAAACGCACCCAACCGAGCATTGAACAAGTTAATTTAATTCAAAAAATTGTAACTCGAGGCATTAAAGCTTGCAGTTCTGTACGGAGCAACTCTTTTATTTGCTTCACAATCGAGAGAAGAAACACGGTGCATTTGATTCAATACCGGTACACCAGCCGCTACAGCCTAGGGGGCCAAATTGCCTATCAAAACACACCGGTACAGTGTCAAAATCCCCCCAAAAAAGGTCGTTAACGGTATACAGGGTGTAACGGAAAGGTGTGGTCATATTCAGGGGTTGGTTGTGCCCATGATACTGTAATTTAAAAAAGTATGACTTAAAAAGTTCTATGCCATAATAATCTAATCGAATTTGGTACCAGGGAAGGTATAATTCTTATGTCATACGCCTTTCACTACTTGATTTTGACAAAAATAATATGCTATATATATCCTCAGATAACTATGACACCATGGTAGGTGCGATACTGATAACATACCCTATCCGCTGCTGAAATTTGACACATTTCTGTTACGCCCTATATAAGTTACCTACTAGCTTTCGCCCGCGGCTCCGCCCGCGTGGATGTCGGTTATCGCGATAAAAATGCTATCCTATGTCCTTCCCCAGGACTTAAACTATATCCATACAAAATTTCATCCAAATCGGTTCAGCTGTTTGAGCGTGAAAGCGTAACAGACAGACAGACAGAGTTACTTTCACATTTATAATATTAGTATGGATTGAGACCGGCCGGTCTCAATAGCTTATACAGAGTGTAACAGAAATGTGGTAATGGTAAGAGGTTCTAGAATCAAATTCCTGGGCACAATATTAAATTGGATGGACCACGTCATCCATCTGCATCAGTCTACACAAGTTGGGAATAGATAGACAATATACAAACTTACCCTACTCTGCCACACACACCAAGTGCTAAAGAAATGGGCAAGTCTCCAAAATCGGGAAGTTTGTACAAAAACGGTTTTTGCATACAGAACTTCTCATTTTCAGGTCTACTGATGGTGTGGGTTCTCCAACCAAAATGACCCATTACCCAAGTTCCTACGGGATAGTCTGCGTTCTTGCTCTCTGTTATCCTGAAAATTAATTATTTATTATACGAAGTAAAACCATATCGTTAGTTACTTATCTATGTCAATAATAAAATATACCTAATACTTAATATGGTATTATTTCAGTTGATACGGAAATTTATTGGTTTTCTATCGCAAATTCTTGCATTCGGCCATGGGAGGATCCAGGATTTCATTTGGGAGGAAGGGGGGATGGTGCACGACGAGAAGCAAGTGTCAGTGTGTGCCGGATGTTTACAACGAAGGAGTGGGTGTTACACGAACAACTGGGAGGAGGTGGCCAAAAATAATTCCTGGAAGGGCACCTCCTTGGGGGTACAAGAGGCAAATGGGCAACAAATTTTGAAAAATAAATTCGGTCCACAAAACATTCTGTCTGTCCTATACCGAACAAAGGCCTGGATCCGCCTATGCCATGTAATTTTAAAAATACCTTAATGTTAATGAACTTAGTTACGAGGTACCTACGTCACTACATATATATTTATTTAACAATAAAAGATAACAAACTAGCAGTGTGGGTTATTGGTCCCCGATTACTAGAAATCTTGTTAACCCCTCCAACTTGTGTTCGAAGTCGCTTCACGTCGGTAGTTTAATGGGTAGGATTCGAACCCGCGACCTCATGACGTAAGACCAATGCCTAAGCCATTAGGCTACCGCTGCTTCCTTTATTATGGTCCAGGTTTTTAATATACCGTTCGGGTATATTAAAAACCCGGCCCATAATAGGAAGCAGCGGCATACATAGCGAAACTATTATCTCTCATGTTACATGTTTGTATTGATAACCCAAACTATGAATTGAGTTTATTTTATTAGCTTAATCATTGTTTTATTAAAAAATACCACGATTACCTAATCAAAACCAAAAGTCGACTAGGTATCTGGAATTGGATGTCTATAGTTAGGTACTCGCATTAAACTGTATTTACCTAGTATCTGCTTATATTGACTCCGTTTTAGTGACGTAGGCATGCACTTATCGATAAGATTCGAGTATTTTTAGATTATATTAGACGTTGACAACGATAAACAGACAACTCTAAAGTCTACAAGAACACTATTACATACTAGATACCTAGTTCCATGCTAGTAAGATGACAGAAACATGCTTTGCAGGACCTAGAAACTTTATTTATTTGCAGAACCTGGTAGCTAAGTACTTTATTTATTTACAGCAGCACTGACTAGAGGATACCGGTGCTTTAAAACTAAAAAAAAGAATAGTTACGAACTTAGCAATTTGACCGCCAATCATATCGCAGGGATAATCTGCACCGAGTTTCATCCGCTGGTAAGGATCTACACTAATGAAGGCCGCTTCGGCTAAAAATTCTGAAAAAAGTACCTTGAGTTAAAATTAAACATGATAAGTTTTATGCGAGCTAAGTATAGACACAGTAAAAATATGTATATCTTTACTGTGATAAAGACCTTATTGAAAGAAGAAAAAAAGTTATTTTGAAATTTCCCGCTCATAAATCTGTCAACTTAATCTCCGTCTCAAAAAAATCTGTACCTACTTAAATAAATTTGTAGAAGAGTTAAAAAACTTTTAACGAACATTAAGTAGACACAATACAGTAGATAAATATTAACTTTACAGTAACTTACCACCATCTTGTAGAGCAGGAAGTTCCTCTTCAATAATTTTGAAATCACTATTTTTAGGTTCTCCAACAAAAGCATTTAAAACGATATATTTTTTGGCTACCACCATGATTATGTTCAGCTAAATCTATTCTAAAATAACTGATCTCTTGTTTTAAATTGACAACAACAAAATTCAAGTGTTCGTTGATAGATTTCACTATTAAAATGTAAAATCTACTACTGTCTACTGTTGTCTGATATACCTGTTCAACTGGATTTTATCGTGAGTGTTTTTATTTTAGCAATGTTTGTGTGATAACGGTGATACCAGATGTAAATAATCATTTACTGACATCGGTACTTATGTAAAAAAAAGATTGGATTTGGGTTGACATCGTTGACATTGACAATAACTTTATTTATGCAGACTTGTTACACAAAATACCGTGAGTATTTTGCGCTTTTTAATTGGTGAATACTTGATAATTGGATTTGTGAGTGGTGTATCTGTTTAACTGAATGTAGGTAGTTTTAAAAAATCGTCAGAAGTTGATTTTTACACAGAATGTTTAATTTAAGGCGTTACGTTTTTGCCACATTATTTACGAGTAAAAATAAACTAGCCGCAACGCAGGAAAAAACCGCAAGTCAGGCCGCTTCAATATTTTGCTTGTGTAATAAAATCTCGCGTTTAAAAATCGCGGCGGTTTACTTAATTGTTGTGCGTGGGGCTTTAAGAAGAATAAATAATAATAATTAGGTAGGTGCATGGATGCTTCAGTCCTTAGAGTGGACACGGCCATCGGCCATCAGCCAGGCAATTCGCAGGTAGTAAATATACCCGCAGGGCTGCTGCTGCGCCTATTCCATGGCCTCCAAACATATAGGTATAACATAGCGGAACACCTACGACATGCCTTTTATTTTCAAGTGCATAACGGGAGGAGGGGGGGGGGTGTTGTTCAGGGTGCAATATAAAACCTTTTATAGTGGTGGTAGCCTAATGGTTAAGGCATCGACTGACTGCCACTGTAGCGCGGTGGTAGCGTGTCCGACTGCTACGCAAGAGGTCGTGGGTTCGATTCCCACACGGGAAACCACTGTGAAACCCGTGACTTGTATGTTTCTAAAGTACTACTGCGGGAGTCGTCTTTTATAAAAATAAACAAAACAAATCGTGAATGAGTGTTTACCTATTATGCATGTTTTATACATATAAACCTTCCTCTTGAATCATTTTATCTTTTGAAAGAAACTACATCAAAATCCGTTGCGTAGTTTTAAAGACCTAAGCATACATAGGGATACACAGACAGGAAGCGACTTTGTTTTATACTATGTAGTGTAAATAAAATAATCCGCTGAAAGTTGGAACCTAGTTTGGGAAACCCTGACTTTTGTAATGAAGTAATAAATAGTTGACTGTCAAATGAAATCACTCTCTTTTATAACCGACTTCAAAAAGGAGGTCCTCAATTCGGATGTTTGTACTTTTTTGAAGTGAAAACTTATTTAGCGACGTTGTGCACTATTAGGATGGACTTGGTAAAAAATGGTTAAACTCGCGTCAGGACACGTGACCTGATAGAAATTCGTAGGATGGAGGGAGCGCAATGAAAAACTGATACAATATCATTAGAATACAAAGATAAATTTCGCCACTATCTACAATGTTATGTTATGTGGGAAATTAGGCCATCCAGAAAACAGAACAGTTCGAGTACGAGTGACGATAATTTTTTTCCTTTTTTATTTTTTTTTAATTTTAATTTTTAATATTGGTTGTGATTTATTATTTCATATTATTTTAACAGAAAGATCGAAAAATATTATTTAAACCTCATCAGTATGTAATATAATGTTCAAGTTCTGCCTGTAGGTACTCCCGGAGTGCAACCCGTTATTTTTTTATAGTTTATGTTTGGGCATAACTCCGTCATATACAAACGGATTTTCAAATAATGTAAATGGTCTCATAAACACTTTGTACTGATCTGATGGTGAGTTTCGGAGACAGACAAAGAAACTCCTCAATAAATATGAGCAATTCACTAGCGATTAAAGTCGGTTATAAGTTTTTAGGGTTCTGTAGCCAAAATGGCAAAAACTGATCATCATTAGAATGGTGTGGCATCACATCATTAGAAAGGTCTTTTAAAAACCTTTAAAGGTTTCTAAGTAATATTTTTTTTATTAAGTGATTATTTTTAAAAACAATCGCTCCGAAAGTTGCATAAATTGTGTCCCCCCCTTATCTTTTGAACCGTGTGCCCAAAAAATATGAAAAAAAATCAAAAAGGGAGCGCTTAACAAATACCTACTTTAAATTAAAATTATTTATAAAATGTGCCGAAAGACTGCGTTTCTTAACAAAAGGGTGTACGTGCCATGAACATACGCTATTCTGCTGGTGCAATTATTCAAATCGGATTTTTTTATACGGCAACGGCTCCGAAACCCTACACTGAGCATGATCCGACAAGCTCTTGCCTTTTTTTGTAATTTATACGCTTTGTAGAAATTTGTGTGAACCAACAAACTATGACGTCATAAGTTGTTATAGTCAAATCATTTAGTAGGGAGACCGGTGGGTCAGTTGGGTATAGTGGGTTGGGTTTGGGTACTGCTTCTTGTTCGTTCACATAATACCTAGGTACCAACGACCAGACAGTCCTGTATGGTCGTTGCTAGGTACCCTCTCGGCGGGCTTCCGTGTGGTTGTGCTTATCGGGTTACTATCGAGACCCATTTTGTTGAGACGCTGCTAAAATATTTATTTTAAAATGTTAGTCTATATTTTGTTTACAATTCGTTACTTACAATAAATATCGATAACATATAATAACATTAAAGAGTAAAATAATGGTAGGTACAGAAAATTGTCATACTTGAACCTTCTTCTTCTTCTTTGAATTTATGGCAATCTAGCCGTTTTAACGGCTAATTTCTGCCAGGTTTCAAGTATATAAGCGCATGTTGTTCTTCTAAACTTAAGTGTATTGTTATCTTGAATGTTTCAGTAGGGTCTTTAAAATAACATTTAAAATACACCCACACTCAGAATAATAATTTGTGGATCGCACAAGGTGGTCCGCACGAGACCACATTACATGCACAAAGTCTCACGGATTACTTTTTTTATTATTAGCTGTAAAAATAAGGGCCGTTCAGTTTGCCGCCATTTTTACAACTTCCATTTGAACCTTGGCAGACTGCGTTTTCGGGGGAGTAAAACATATTTAGATTTTGCCGAAATACCTACTTGTTTTTGTGGCTTTTTATTGGGAAACCAACATTTACTATTCTTTCAAACAGAACAGAATACCCCATTGGCCTCGTTTAGGCAACATTTTTCACTATTGATCTGCTCCTATTCGGCGTAGTCATAGCGAGATGTTATATATATATATCCATCCAACACAAAAATATTTCTTCAATTTGAACCAGTAGGTAATCCCTGAGATTATCGCGTTCAAACAAACAAAAAAACAAACTCACTGACCTCTATAAAATACTAGCACAATCAAAGAAAAAGTATTTTTTTGTCGTGTTTGATGGGGGTTTAAGGGTTTGACAAACATGTTTGAATGTGTACGGCGGTGTTTGATAAATAAGGGCTCAAGCGACATATACTTTAATCGTTGCGCTGGCACTTTGTTTGACAAATATAATAGATCGATAATACACACATCAAAAGTGTCTAGGGATCAACATATATTTTTGCAATAACTTTTCTCCTGATTGTTTTTTTTTTTTTATTTCTTTAAGGATTCATCAAATAAAGTGTTTTCGTTTGTCACAGTAACGATAAACCAAGTCACCTTTGCATTAATAAAGAAATTTGCCATTTTCCTAATAAAGGGATTTTTGACATTTGAACCACTAACATTAAAGTTCGAAAAAAAGACTGAAATAACAGTTTTCTTTAAAATTTTATTGGGTAACTTAAACAATTAATAATCCGTGTTTCTACCGCGAACACTAACAACACAAGAACATCGGTTTGGCATACTCAAAATGAGTTCATCCAAATCACGCTGTGAAATGGCCGCCCATGTTCGTTGCAACAACAAAAAAAGGTCTTCTTGCGACTGGATACCCTCCATATTCGGCAGAGCTCTTCTCTGTAGCATATCCCATGCATGCTCAATCGGGTTCAAGTCTGGCGACTGAGCAGGCCAGGGCAGGACATTGATGTTAGCTGCGGCGAGAGTCTGTCTTACAACTCTTGCGGTGTGCGGTCGTGCATTATCATGCATTAACTGAAATAAGGGACCGATTTGCACTTGTAGAGGAACGATGACGTCTGATACAATCGTCTCAGCATAAATTTGAGCGTTGAGGTTGCCTCTGATCCAAATCAACTCAGTTCTTCCGCCGATCCAAATACCCGCCCATACCATGATGGTTCCACCACTATAAGGATGGACTTCCTGGCAGGATTTTAATCGCTGTTGGCGTCCAGGGGTTCTCCAGTGTCGTATACGTCTTGTATCCGGTCTCATACCAAACGAGACTCATCAGAAAAGCACACGAAACGCCATTGTTCTTCTGCCCAATTTCTGTGTTCAAGAGCCCATTGATATCGAATCCTACGATTGTGCATTGCTATAGGTGGTACCCGTAGCGGTCTTCGGGAATGAAGGTTCACTTCATGCAAGCGGTTTCTGACTGTTTGGTCGCTAATTAAGTTCCCTGAAGAGTGATGAAGCCTCACGGCTAACAT
Organism: Herminia tarsipennalis; assembly: GCA_945859575.2. Classification (NCBI taxonomy): domain Eukaryota; kingdom Metazoa; phylum Arthropoda; class Insecta; order Lepidoptera; family Erebidae; genus Herminia; species Herminia tarsipennalis. Next base: position 9,941,363 of record OX243842.2, on the reverse strand, counting down.
CATGGCGGTTATTGTTGGACCTCTTCGAGTTAAGATTTGAATGTATCGGTCTTGTCTCCGTGTGGTGCAGCGATACCGTCCTCCATGGCGCTCAGCCACGGTACCAGTGCTTCGGTAACGTGTCCAAAGTCGACTGATAACACTCTGACTTGTATTCAGAGCTAAAGCCACAGTACGTTGCCGGGAACCAGCTTCTATCATTCCCACGGCTCTGAGCATTTCTTCCCTGCTTAAATGACGTCGCCGCTCCATAATAACGTTGGTTTTAATCAGTAGTAGGGAAACAGTAGCACTAATAATGTCTTCAATGCGTTGTATGTTTTTATAGGGAAAATATTGACAGCTGATTTTCATCTTTTACTCGAATTTGATTCACAGTTCCTGATTCAAATTATGAAATGCACCAAAAAGGATCCATATAAATTTATAAAATCATAAATTTATTACAAAGCCACATCTCAATCTCAAGTAATCCGCATAAAAATGCTTGATCCCTAGACACTTTTGATGTGTGTATATTTGATCGTTTACAGGCCGTTCGGGCCCTTTAAAAATAAGAAGTATTTTTTGTTTCTAAGTTTTTGAATTTAATTTTATTCTCTGAATTGCTGTCCTCGCCAAAAAATGTAAACAAGCCTCGTAGAAGTGTTCTGTGAAGCAAACACAAACCGGTAATTTGACGCCGTCGACGACACGGAGCACTTGAGTCGGTTTATCGTTATACAGGGTGTAACAGAAAGGTGTGGTCATATTTTAGCAATGAACAGTGTTAGGTATAAGTATAACATCTGCGGGGGTACCAATTCTGATTTTATTAGTATGACTGAGATAAAGAATTTTCTTTCTTATCGAGTGCGTAACACCGACATACTGAAAATACGACTTTACCGATAGGTACCCAACACTAACAGATAATCAGCTGTTTCCAATGAACTGCAATGAACTTCAGGTTTGACCTTAAATCACCACCCACTTTCATTTTGTTTCACTCTTTTGTTCCTGCAAAGATGAAACAAGTGATGATGTGTGAGTGAGACAAGCTAGTCTCGTTCTATCATTTTAACTCTCATTCGTCCTTTGGTATCTTGTTTCACTCTTCCGTAGCTTGCCTCTCGTTCTTTATCATTGTTTATGGACGAAGAGTAAAATAAATGCACTTTTCATTAATAAAAATAATTTATCTCTGTCACACAATAATCTATCTGGTCGACTACATTTGTGTGAGTGTGTGTATACCTACACACTCACACAAATGTAGACACACACACACAGAAACACTATACGTAGGTAACCCGAAAACCAATGTTCGGAGTACCAAGGTAACAGACATTGTGAGGAGTACTTGGGAACAACAGGTATGGCGCCTGACGCCCATCTATTGCTTTAAATAGGACACTTTAAATTACCGTTACGTAATAAAATATGATACTTAAGTCATTTAAATATTTTCATTGATTTTGTTGACAAGGTAACGAATTCAGGCAGCATTAAACCGTACATTATTCGTTACTTGAACATCAACGCTCACACCATAATTTCGAACTTTCTTCCCAAATTCCCCGTCTTCCAGGGTACGGTAGGTAGGTATTACATCACAAATAAACAAAGGTACCTACTGACCCTAGTCGGCGACGACACACTGTTTACTTACATTATACGAATTTGTTATTCTTATAGTAACTTGTCGGTGTACCTCAAAGTTGAACCAACTTCTATTATGATATAATGTTTGCGTAAGTTAAGCAACTTTACCACAGTTGGTGCAAAGATGGGTGACCGATTTCTAAATTGTTATACTCACATGAATCATCGTTTTGATCTTTTTTTATTGTCAGAGAACACTTTTTAAATCTATTTACATGAAATCGTTAAAAAATTACATAATTTCACAAAATCCAACAATTTATTTCATTGTAGGATTAAAATCATTGAGGTGTTAAGGTCGTTTTTTAATAGTTTAAATAATACCACAAACAATAAAACAATCTACAATCTAAATCGATATTCATTATTTTGTGTTGAAAAGTAATTGACGAACACACAGACATTCAGGTGAACAGTTGATTTGCAACAAAAATAAATCGTAAACTCACGGCTCAACTTCGAACACTCATGGCGAAGTCCCGCGTTATTAACGCTTTACAACTTATTGCATTAAACACGTAAAGATTTTTTCAAAAACTTCAAATGCATGGAAATTAGCTTTCCAAACAAAATAATTATTCAAAACAAATATCAGTGCCTCAAACTCAAACTGACCGAATTATTGGTTTTATTACCTAGTTAGACAGAGACACCAACATTTCAAGGCCGTGGCGTCATAAACAAAACGTGTGCAATAAATAATTCGGTATTTGACCGGAAGCTCGGCAGAAATATTCGGAAGTCTTTGTAATTTCAAAATGAGTTTTTAATACTCTTTTGTTGTTATTATGATTCATAAAATAATCTGATATTGCCATTAATTAAATTAAAACTTTTCTAAGATAATTTACATACATTTTCTTGTAATTTTAGAAGTTTTAAGTTTTTAGGCACTTTCATTTTTTTGTTTCATTCTTGTTGTTGCTTATTTATTCCGTCACTGTCTGTCAGTGCTTTCGACGCGGAGCCCGAAGCGGTTCGATCTATTTCGTTTCTTGGTTTTTGTTTGTCTTTCTTTGTGGAAGTGATGTGAAATTGATAAAGAAATTTTGTTTTAAGTTAATAACAGTGAATAATTTCGAAATTGTGTATCAATTGCATATGACGCGATCGTAATCTACGCGATGTAGGTTAGGTACCAAGTAAGTTGATAGAAACAGTCTGCTCGGTCCTGGACAAACGTACCTTAAGGGATCCAACGATGGCCCGTAATGCGTGACCCGTAACCCGTAGGTACTTACCACTTTCGGCGAACGCAACAAATATTTTTTGTTGACCGATAGGTAGGTACCGATTTAGTTATGTAGTGGTGCCAGGAATGCGGGGAAGCGTCACCGAGTTTCGCGCCTATTTTCATTACGTAGGTATTATCAATTCGAACAAACAAGTGCGCGTTGAAGTTAGTGCTAAATTGATGTGTTGTGATTTGTGATACTGTGTATTCGTAACTTAAAATATGTAATTATACCTAAATCTCATTCTTATTGAAGTTACAAAAACGGTAGGTAGGTACTTCCCCGAACCCTAAAAACATTAACATCAAAAATGTAGGGATGTAAAAGCCGAACGTAGGTACCTAGTACGTTATTTTGTACCGTGAAGTGCATTCAAATGATCGTCCACCAGATGTGATAACAAAGTAGGTACCAACAACAGTGAGATGGTGATTAACATTTGTCCGTTCGATGTGGTCGTCGTGAAAGCCGGTGGCGACGGAAAACGTTCAGAGGTTAGTAGTTAGTTGGTATTCATTTGTTTGCCTGTGTTTCTTTGGTTTACGTACGCGCGGACGTCCGTATGTTCGACGCGTGACGGGTACCAGGCGCGCAGTGATACATAAGAGATCATTGTGCAGGGTCATCCAACATAATTGAACTCTCTACTACTACTATACTACGATGAAAATCTTGAATGATTGGTTAGTGATGTAGCATTATTCGTGGCGATATTTTGCATAATAATTTATGGACTGATTAAAAATGACGTAAAATTTTAAGGTTCTTACATTTTGATAAGATTAGGTACACAGGGTATTTATCATGTGTATGTGACGACCCTTGAATATGACCACACCTTTCTGTTACACCCTGTATAAGTTATGACCACTCCACTCAGTATTCTTAGAAGCTGAGACTATGGGCTTTATATTGTTAAATAAACTATGGTGGTAACGTGTGTAATTTTAATTTAACTAAAGAAATAGTATTGATGCTAATATTTAATGATTGTATATCTTATACAGGGTGCCAATTTAGTCGATCTTTACGAAATTTTTATGGTAGGTAAGAACTATTTCGGAATTAACCTCTTTCGAACAAAAAAAAGAATTTTGAATATCGTTTAAGAGTTATGCCCGAACCATTGACGTAAAAAGTCCTGCACCGTACCATTCCTTTCAAATAAAAAGTAAATATTGACTGCAAAGCGTGAAAGAGAGAAAAATCTCGTGCGGCCTTTGGCAGGTATTGTCCACAAAGTAGCGTTGTCTCTTTCTAGACAGTGATCAATTTTATGAGCTTATGGCCCAGTCCTGGTCTCTACGTCAATAGCCTGAACATCATAAAAAATACATCCTCCTTTTTAAAATCGGTGAATAAGATACTTAACATTAGAAAATAGCTTCGTAACGCTCGAGGAATACATTTTAACCGCGTCACGTCGTTTTCTCGCATAACCGTTCAACCGATTTGATTTTGAATAATACTTAATTGAATATTATTATTTTTGAGTAGTTTTAGTCAAGCTATATGAAACAAAAACGTTTTTGTTTTGGGATAAATTCTGTTAAAAAGCTTTACGTACAATGATATTAACGTTGTTTTTGTAAAATTATTATATTATCTGTGGTAAAACCAACCGTCGGGCAAGAATTATTTTATTCTACAGTGAATCGGTAAAGGATTTCTTCGTAAAGCCAACCGTCAATTATTTATTTATTTATTTATTTATTTTTTACAGGAAAGCTTACGGTCTAAAATTCAACTATCCTAGTTACAAATAAATATGAGTAAATTGCCATTTACAAGCTTTCACACATTACAACTAAATAAAGTACCTACTTTTGTTATAATGAGCATAAAAATATTGAAATATTGTTAAAAACTACTTACAACTTTAAAAATTAACATAAAAATTAACACAAAAATTATAAGAATTAACATAAAAATTAACATTGTCTATCGTAAAAAAAAATAAAAAAATATACATAGGTTAATGCTAAATCACTATCAATTATTATTATTACATGGTGCTTCGATCACTAACAAAGAATTCTTTACTCAAAATGCGGCTTACAGCTATTGGTTTTGTTTTTAAACAAAACGCCTGTAATTTGTTGATGCAAGCGGGGTCTCAAGTACAGTACGATCAACGTAACTAGGCCGTTCTGAAGTTAGCCAACAGTCAAGTTTGCGCAGGTACAGTCGCTAAGAAAATATTAAATACGGAGCACGTTTATTTTATAATATTTTGTTTTCTTTTTTTTTACTTTTGTTATTTATACTCAATGTATACATTGTAATAGACAACGGGTCTATGAAATTGTTTAATATATTATCTAAATAATCGTGTGAATCATATAAGGGTAAAGAGGTACCTTATTTATTATCCGACGTTTAGACCGTATTGCAACGATCGAACAATCGTGGTCACGGGTAGACAGATGCAGCTCAGAGTCGCCCTCGGTATGAACTTATATAATGTCACGTAATAAAAGTCACTCACTATGGGACTGTCAGTATTTTGGACATACAACACTAAGGATATCTACACACTGGTGTGTAACGCTGGTTGGGCGTTGAAAGGGTACACTTGCTAATCACAGGATTTCATTATATTGAGTTTTTGGTTAAAATTCACATGTGTTTTTAATCACTGTCACTGGTAGGCAGTAAGGACACCCCTTCTATAGACCCTGATGTGCCTGGTACGTCTTCGTCGTCATCGATCAAGTCGCTGTCATTGTTACTGTCACTGTCACAGCTTGATCCTGAGCTCTCGCCTACCACGATGACGAATCGTTCAGTCATTCTGTCGATGACATGGTCACTTCTGCAATATTCGTCTTCGACTTTTTTTACTTTATTGCATAAAGCTGCCCACTCTTCTTGTCCCATCATCTCCACTTTTTCTTTTATTAGGTCCATGGCATGGTTTATGTTCCAATTTACATTTTTTGATGCCACATAACCCTTTACTGCAGCCCACGCCATCTCAATAGGATTTAAGTCGGGATGGTAAGGGGGTAACCTCAAAACACTATGATTCTGTCGTGCAAAAATGTCATCAATAATATATTTTTTATGTGCATCCTTATTTTGTTTGATTAAGTCGTACAGCTGTGGCTTTAGCATTGACGCCTCATATGGAACCCCCTTTTCATTTAACCAAATTTCCATCTCCGACTTAGGGGAATTTGACGTAGGCGCAGGGTTTGACAATTTGTTGTGGTAAGGTGCATTATCCATTACAACCACGGAGTTGGGGCTTAAATTTGGGATGAGTTGTGTCTCAATCCATTTTTTATAATTTGTGAAGTTCATGTCATCATGGTAGTCTCCACTTTTCGCCCCCGATTTAAACATGAGCAGGGCGTTGGGAACAAATCCAGCTTCGGAACCAGCGTGCACAATGACAACACGTTGCCCTTTACCAATAGGCCGCTTTAGCCCCTGGCTAGAACCATCTGACCAGGATTGGACTTTTGCGTGCGACGAATGCATGTACGATTCGTCCAAATAAACAATAGGGCGTCCTTGGTCTCTATATTTTCTTACTGCCTCCAAATATAAAATTCGTTTTAATCGTATCTCCGATTTTTCAATTAAAACTTTTCTATTTGTTTCGGTCTTAAGCCACTTAAAACCTAAACTTTTGGTAATCGTTAGTAAACTAGATTTACATCCTGTAAAATTCAGGTCTGTTTGCAACTTATCCAAAAGCTTTTTCATTTTTGCTTGCTTGCTTTTCTGTCTCACCTTGGTCAAAATTATCTAGTCCCGTGATTGGTTTAGCCCTGTTTCTCGATTTCCCAGGCGTGCGAAAAATAGAAAGCCATTCATTTGATTTTCCTTCGGATATAATCCGACGCACCGTCCTCTCGGATGTCCCGGTAGCCTTAGCTACTCTGCGCTGTACGGCGTTTATGTCTGTGACACCTTCATCCTTTTCCTTCTTCATAAATTGAGCAACATTAAATATAATTTTCCGTGCCTGGCGACGAAGGACGGTATTCCTTCTCGGCATGTTTAAAATTGTTCAAAAAGAACAAACAATAACAACAAACGAAAACACTTATAAACTTAACACGAAATAATAACAATAACAGCCAACAAAAACCCTAATAAACTTAACAAGAATTAATAACGAAAACAATAACAACTTTGTAACCGACTATACGGAGAGAAAGAGAGCAACGCGAACAACCAATGAGAGCCGACGAGTAACTGAGAGAGCGAAAGCGTGCGACATTGCTAGAGATGCGCCTTTTCCATTCGCTTCGAAAGTTATAAACTTCATTTTTGAAACAATCGTTCTATTTAAATCGATTAAAAATTAAAGGTAAAATTGTTTAAAAAAAAAAAATGTATGTACGTCATTTTATTTTGGTCATATTCAAATTAAATCGTAAAGTACTTACATTCTTTTGAATATAAAAGCCTAAGATATTTATCTTTCGATAAATACAAAGTAAAATGTGTAAATTTATTTATATACCCAACTATTTTAATAAAATGAAGCCGTACATGACAGCCATTTTTATATGGAATTTTGTAGATAAAATGGGTAATTTCTATATCGGCTTATATTTCAAATATGTATTTCTTAGAAAGATGCATATTTTTTGTGTTGTAATAGGTATCTAATTAATTTTGTAAAGAACCAAAATAAAAAAGTACCATATGTTTGATAATCTATAGTATAGCAATAAATTAAAGACAATAAATCAATTTAAGCTACTTTTTATACCATTACTAATGAAATATAAAAGATTGATACGAATATAATTAATTACGAAAGTAATCGATAATCGAGTAATAACGTAAATGAAAAAGTGCACAACAAATATGTGCACCCTCATCTCTAGCTTAGTTACCGCCCGCGCACGCCGCAGTTTTGTCCCTAAAAAGCGCATCTGCGCAGCCTGTTGCGGCTTACTTCAGTCCGGCCAAGATACGTTGATCGTACTGTAGTGGACGCTGTCTAAGTCCTACATGTGGGATTCTAATATTTATTTTGGATAGGAGTTGGGGGGAGTCAATGTAGCCGTTTACAATATTCATTAAATATGTGATATCATGTATATGCCTTCGTTGATCAAGTGGTAGGAAGTGGTACCTTTTACATCGATCTATGTAATCTGTGGAGTGGCATTTTGCTTTGAAATCCAGATATCGCAAAAACTTTTTCTGGATGGATTCTAGTTGAGACTTGTGAATTTCATACTGGGGATTCCAAACTTGCGACGCATATTCAAGATAGCTTCGAACATAAGAACATTAAAGTATTCATTATTATATTATGATTATGACTGTTTTCGGAGAAACGTTTAGTTGATAAAGTATATATCATACTGATACTGAGCTCAGGGATAAGACATAATCCATAAGACGCTAGCACCACGCTTTCTAATGAATGAGTTGTAACTTTTGCATTCTAGGAAACCAGCAACACGATTACCCATGCATGCATGGTGCTAGCTGTCCCGTGCAACTTCGTATGCGTCAATTTTCCCCGTTTTTGCAACATTTTTCATTGCTGCTACGCTCCTATTGGTCATAGCGTGATGTTATATAGCCTATAGGCTTCCTCGATAAATGGGCTACCCAACAGATTTTTTTTTTCAATTTGGACCAAAAGAACAAAGTCTTCAGCTTTATAATACATACTAGCTGTCCCGCGCAACTTCGTATGCGTAAATTTTCCTCGTTTTTACAACATTTCTCGTCGCTGCTCCGCTCCTTTTAGTCGTAGCGCGATGTTATATAGCCTATAGCCTTCCTCGATAAATGGGCTATCCAACAAAAAAAGAATTTTTCAAATTGGATCCGTAGTTCCTGAGATTAGCGCGTATAAACAAACAAACAAACAAACAAACAAACTCTTCCGCTTTTTAATATTAGTATAGATATTAGTATATCTACTGTACGACTGGTTACGTACGTACAACTTACCCATGTATTGGTATGGTTATAATGAAACCTTCACGTGTAGATATAATCATGACATTTACGCTGACATAATAAAGGTGACATAACCATTTATTCTCTTTGGCATACTGATGCTAGACGGTGCCCATAACTGGTAAATACATATTTTTGTAATGATTTCCAAGGATTGAGATGGCTTGGCTTATTTAAATCAAAGTCACCAAGTACTTGTAAAATAAACAAAATGACATTGCGCAATAACAGCAAAGATGAAGAGTAAGTATTATAATATATATAGGGTATATAGTTAATAATATCTTGGGACAACTGACACAACGCTATCTGATCCGAAACTAAGCAAAGCTTGTACTATGGAAACCAGACAGCTGATAAACATACTTATATATTCCTAAATACATACATATTGTAGATAAATAACACCTAGACACAGAATAAACCATCGTGCTCATCACACAAAGTTTTATCCTGGTTGGGGATCGAACCCACGAACTCCGGCTTAGTAGTCAGGGTCACTACCAACCAGCAGGCTAGTTAAGTAGTTGTGAATAGAGTCTTCTTCTTATGTGAAGTGTTCCAACTTTGTATGTAGTTCGACTAAGTATCTAGTTAGGTACCTATATAGTGTCTAACCCAGAAGCCTGATACCTGTGATGGGCACCAGACCATTTTGGGGAGTCCACGGACAACTCTTGTGAAAGAACTCAATTTCATGCCTAATGTGGTTTCGCAGAATTAACGGCAAAAAGAAGCCAGAAGATACTGCTCCAAGTATATCCTATTTTACATTGGTAATTTTTTCTATTTTCTCTTTTTAATAGTTATTTATTAGTTTTACTATTATCGTTTACTAGCTTCTACCTGTGATTCCTCACGCATGATTACCAGATATCGCAAAAAAAGCTTGTGTCCACGCTATTTATTATCTAGGTACTGTTAAATTATTAGGAAAATATATATATTACGGGTCTTAATCGCGTGAATAATTTAATGTAGACTAGGAGACTTATCATATATATAAAACTCTCGTGTCACAATGTCAGTTACCATACTCCTCCGAAACGGCTTATATACTATATATAAAATTCTCGTGTCACAGTTTTCGTTGCCATACTCCTCCGAAACGGCTTATATACTATATATAAAATACTCGTGTCACAGTTTTCGTTGCCATACTCCTCCGAAACGGCTTGACCGATTTTGATGAAATTTTTTGTGCTTATCCGGTATCTATGAGAATCGGCCAACATCTATTTTTCATACCCCTAAGAGTTTGTTTGTTTGTTTGAACGCGATAATCTCAGGAACTACGGGGCGAATTGAAAACTTCTTTCACTGTTGGATAGCCTATTCATTAAGGAAGGCTATAGGCTATATAACATTACGCTACGACCTATAAGAGCGGAGCAGAAATGAGAAATGTTTGCAAAAATGGAAAAAGATTACGTATTTTTTTCATATTCATAATGTGTACAAATAAGTTTCAATACAATACGTTCAGTGTTTTTGCATAAAAGTAGGTTGGTACTAAAGTAATAAATATCTAAATGCTTAAACGCATCTATCCTTAACCTAACAAGATTTAGCGTTGATAATATTTGTAGAATTAGTCGAATATTTTAGATTAAATAAGTACCTACTCACTGCTAATTCACGATTTTTTTTTCAGTATAGATTTTCGACATTGAAGGACAGATTTATGATAACTATAGCAATAATAGCATCTATGATTGCTGGTCTTATACTTCCTTACGCAATCACACTTGTGGCCAATGTCTTTCAAACTATGATCACGTATGACCGGTTAAGGCAAGCAGGCAACCAGGATGATAATGAATTTCTTCAGAGTATGCAGGATTTTGGAATACTCTATGCCTGCGTTGGAGTTGTGCTATTCATTTCTATCTATTTGGGGAGTGCTTTTATGAATCTTACAGCTATTAATCAGGTAATTCTGCCTTCCTAGTTATTTATCTACTATTTTTGTGCATTATATTTTGCTAGAAAAGTTGTAACTGGCCCTGTGGTAACGCTATTTTTGTGCAAGCTTTTGCTTTGGTCATAATACCTACTCGTAGGTGAAGGAAAATATTGAGAGTACATGTTGTAGAATAAAAAAAAACCGGTCGTGACATTTACCAACCATCATAGGGTTTACGTGCATGACCTGGGGTTCTTGACAAAGTCACATTCAAAAAGCGATGTCGTTAAGGAGGCATTACACTGAGAGAATTATTTATTTAGTGCTACGTACACAGCGACACGATCGCCGACCTCGCTCTTCCGCACCCAATCATTACAACACAGTGCACAGGAGCGCAGGTCAAAATAAAGTAGAATATTCGTTCGTACCTAAGTTGGATTACGAACGCCATGACTATGACAATACGAAAATGCTCGTTTTTGATTTTTTCCGCAACTTCAAGATTTATTTGCGGGATCATATTAAGACATATCCTTAAATTTTTTTATATCATCTACTAGAAAAACTCTTTGACTAGCGACACAATATTTTTCGTTTCCTAATATTTAGGTTTTCTATATAAATTTTTGAGAGAGCCGAACCCTGTTTCGCGTAATCTATCCCTAACGGAAAATAATTATATTAAAGAGTTTGACGTTTGCGGTGGATACCATAGACATTTTTCTATTGTTTTGGGAACGATTAGTAGGTACGGCGTTATCGAATACTTTGTCTAACCCCCCTGTATTATAAAGACCTCTCAGAAAAGGCTTATTTTCGGTCAGTATTTTCTAGATTGTGATAAAAATTGAGCTTTTCATGAAATAATTCTCATGAGTTAGTCCGACAAGCGGAGTTCCGTTTGCTTTCGCTCCATATCGTGTGGTTAGTGACCCTGACTGCTAAGCCGGAGGCCGTGGGTTCCATCCCCACCCAGGATAAAACTTGTTGTGATGAGCACGATGGTTTATTCTGTGTCTGGGTATTATTTATCTATAATATGTTTATCAATTGTCTGGTTGCCATATACAAGCTTTGCTTAGTTTGAGATCAGATGGCGTTGTGTGTGTTGTCCCATATTATTATTATTAAATGTTTTCTTTAATCTTTTAGATATTTCGACTCAGGGGAGAATATTTAAAACTTGCTTTAAATCAGGATTTTTCATATTTTGATCTTCATCCAACTACAGATTTTGCTTCCAAGATGACTGAGTAAGCATACAAATTCAATGCGCTATAAATCTTACAAGTAAGAATATCAATATAGACAGATGCCTACCAATATAAGCGGCGGTAGCTTAATGGCTAAGGGTCTCGCGATCGTGAGGTCGCGGTTTCGAATCCTACCCATTCTACTATCGACGTGAACCTACTCGTAACACAAGCCTTTGATCTTAGCTGAAGGGGTTAACAAGATTGCTAGTAATGTGGGACTCAATCCCGCATTGCTAGTTATCTTTAAAAAAAATATATATATCCAGATAGGATTTTGTCAATCCAAAATTACACAATCACGATCCATATTTAATTTGATGCCTCGTAGATTCGCCGTAAAAGTTGGCTAAGTCCTTTCACAATTTTCAAGTTACTTTCTTACTAGATTCTCTCTAAGTTGGCTCAGTCAGCATATAGGTATCTGTGGACTTTAACACGTTAAAACAAACACACTTTAAAATTACGAGTTTGTTTGTATTAAGGTTTAACAACACTCATCACTAACCTTAAAGTGAAACAAACTCGTAATCTTCGTTAGTACGTGTTAAAGTCCGTAAATACCTGTATACTGACTGGGCCAACTTAGATGAAATTTGGTGGAAAACTGGACTTTAACACGTTAAAATAAAGATTACTAGTTTGTTTGTTTGACGCGGTTTCTGTAGATAGACTTAAGAGCGCTTATTATCTACCTATTATAGTGACGTAATCAAATTGGAAGAAGGTATCGGTGACAAGGTGTCGGTGTTCGTGTATAGTACGACCACTGCTATCGGGTGCATCTCTATGGCTGTCTACAAAGGCTGGAAATTGGCTTTCCTTTGTCTTACAACCGCTCCTATAACGTTTCTACTTGTTGGTTTCACTGGACGAGTAAGTTTTATTTATTCACAACTAGCTGACTTTGATTGCTGATTCACTCGGCTACGCTTCGCTGTGGCTTTTAAAGCCAAGAACACTCGCCGGCCTTCCCAGAACAATAAAGTTTCATCACAATCTGATATATGGTTTCGGAACGCATAGAGGACATACGGACAAACATTGCTTTTTTATATATATAGGTACACATTAGGAGAAGCGGATCGTTAATTACTGTGACGATAATTTATTTTATTTGGGCGCGATGGGTTCGCTAGATCCACTGTGGATCTAGCGAATTTTGAAGCAGCGGTAGCCTAATGGTTAAGGCATCGGTCTCGCAATCGTAAGGTCGCGGGTTCGAATCCTACCCATTATACTACCGACGTGGACCCACTCCTAACACAAGCTTTTGAGCTTGGCTGGAGGGGTTAACGCGCCCCCAAAGATTGAGAACGTTTCCGTGTGTGCTTTTTACTTAATATTATAAAGCTGAAGAGTTTGTTTGTTTGAACGCGGCAATCTCAGGAACTACTGATCCGAATTGATAAAATATTTTACTGTTGGATTATAACATCTATATAACATCACGCTACGACCAATAGCAGCGGAGCAGCTATGAGAAATGTTGCAAAAACGGAGAAATATACGTAGACGAAGTGACGCGGGACAGCTAGTTTAAATAAAACAACCCTCACGGAATTAGGTTCCAAAGTACATCAAACTAAAATATTGGATGACCATCGAGTTCAAGCCCGTTCCAAAACCAAAATACTAAACTGTTCAGGGGGGTCAAGCTCGCTTACGGCCGGTTTCAATAATCTAACTATCGTATATCGGATTTGGCTACTAGAGGTATATATTTGACATAAGCTCCATACAAAATATGTCAAAATTCTACCTCTAGTAGTCAAATCCATCGATAGGTAGATTATTGAGATCGGCCGTTAGTCAAGCAACCCTTAACCTTCTTCTTGGATCCGTCAGTGAAGTGGTACCTATGGACCCTGTTTGTTTGGCAAAGTAATGTAGGTACTTATTATTAAAAAGGTCGTCAGGTTTTGATACCAATTTGTTTATCAACTGAAAATATGAAGAACAGACAGACAGAAAAGCAATTCTGTAGTACTCAAAGCTAGGTTTTTGCTAAAATTAAGTTTCCAAACAGATAGCCGATCGGTTGTACAAAAAGGAAGCAATACAGACAGGTTACGCAAGCGCTATAGCAAATGAAGTGCTGAGTTCGATACGTACGGTTTACTCTTTTAATGGGCAAAAGAAAGAGCTGGGAAGATACACAAAACCTCTTAATGAAGCTGAGCGTATTTATATTAAAAAAGGTGATAAATTAAATTTGATACTAATACTTAGCCTACATTTTTGGCCATGGATGTCCCATATACATATAAGAAGTAGGTATAATGCTCAAACTTCAAGTACTTCTAGGTATCTATGTTTTATCTTCTATTAATTTTAAGATGCAATCTATGTAGTAAACGTTTATTTCGATTATTTTGGTCCAATTGGGCGGTACTCAGGGCTGTACCAAGAGGAGGCATTGGGGAGCAATCCCCTACCTTAAATTAGTAATGCACTACCTTCAGGCAGCTTGTACTTGTACTGGAAAAAGGGACGTCACTTTTTTAAAGAATTAAATTCAAATTATATAATAACTACCATGACGTACCTAGTATCATTATCTACATAAGTACATTATTTCCATAAAGATGTTTATTCACAGTAAAACACGAACCTATCTATCTGTGGTTGATAAGAAGGCCTCGCTCTCACGCACACAACTATTACTTTACAGTGCGCAGGAGCGCAGGATAAAATAAAGTTAAATATTCGTTCGTAACATATGTTAGATTACGAACGCCATAACAATTTTATATAACTTCAAGATTTTATTACGAGTTAATGTTAAGACATATTTTGAGATTTCTTTTTTTTAACTTCTTGAAGAACTCTTTGGCTAGTCATATTTTGTGTGTTCTAATACTTCAGATTTCTTTAAAAGATTATGACAGAGCCGAACCCGTTTCGCGTATTCTACTCTTATGGCATTTCTTACAGAATTCTTCACAGGACTCTCCATGGGTTTTCTATTTGTCTGCGTGTTTGGGTCATATGCGTTGTCATTTTATTTTGGAATATATCTGGTGGTAAATGACCCTCAAAATTATAATGCTGACGTTATGTTTTCGGTAAGTTTTTGAACCCGATTTATTGTTACTGCTATGGAAACACATTTGGTGACTGGAATAACTATTCGCATTTGCTGATGAATAGTTATTCCAGTCACTTGGGTGCTAGAAATATCAGGAGTTATAGAGAAGACTTTGATCCTGTTAAGAGATGACAGGTACTGTAGAAATACCACCGGCTTCTCTTCTATCTATTGGAGCTCCTCGAAACTTTTTCATAGTTCACGCCCGTATCTCTCCCAGTTTAGTAGCACGATTCGAGAAATGAAACTCGCTACCCATACTACTATATTTGTCTGCATATTATTGAACAGGTTTAAGTTTCGAAGTAGGTAGGAAGTAGGAACCTATTACTATTGCTGACCTATTACTGCATTATTCGCGTTTGTAAGACTTATGTTAGTTAAATTATTGTAGGTCTTTTTTGGCATAATGACGGCTCTTGGCAACCTGGGCTTGGTTGGTTCTCTAGTTCGCTCATTTGGCTTGGCTCGTGGCGCCGGAGCTCAGATATATCGTCTTTTGGAAAATGTGCCAACAATAAATCCACTATTAGACCGTGGATTAAAACCAAAAGCTGCTGAAGGAGTCATTGAATTCAAGGATGTTGAATTTTATTATCCCTCTAGACCTGACGTGCAGGTTAGTAATATATTTGAATGGAGTATTCCATATCCATTGCCACAGTAGCAGACAGTGTAGTGTAAGTAAATCCTCTAATTTGTCATCGTAGGGCAGTGGCTCAGCCAAGTTTGGGATCAGAGGACCGTGTGTGTGTCAGGCGAGGATCCAGAACTAGGCAAGGGGGTGATGCATTTGATTCAACTCCGGTACTCCAGCCACCACCTCATTGGGGGAGGGGGGGGCGGCAATTGGCTGTCAAAACACACCGGTCTAGAGTCAAAATTCCCAAAAAAAGGTGTTTTAGTCGAGTCTGGGGGGGACGATTGCCCCTTGTTTGTTTGAACGCGGTAATCTCAGGAACTACTGGTCCGAATTGAAAAAAAAATCTGTTGGGTAACCCATTTATCGAGGAAGGCTATAGGCGCGGAGCAGCAATAAAAAATAAAAAACGGGGGAAATTGACGCATACGAAGTTGGACGGGACAAATAGTTATATATTATAATACTAGTTTATATGTTGTGACATATAAACCAGTATTATAATATATAACTATACAAACTACTTGGATATTTGCTGATTTTCTCAATATTAGTTACTTTTTAGGGTTATGTAGCCAAAATGGCAAAACGGAACCCTTATAGTTCCGTCCGTCCGTCCGCAGCTTTGCTCAGAGACTGCTTGTGATAGAAGGCTGTAATTTTGCAAGTGAAAACTGGCAAACTCCCCAAACTGACCGCGGGCAAGGTCGCCGCCTACTTTTACCTATAAGAAATATTTGATCGGCTTATTCCTCTAATGATGCTTTAAATATTTTCAGATATTAAAGGGCGTAAGCCTAAAAATTAGCCTCGGACATACGGTAGCTTTAGTGGGTCACTCCGGTTGTGGCAAGTCCACTATTATACAGCTGATTTCTAGATATTACGATGTCTGCAATGGCAGCGTAAGTTTCTTTTACCTTTTTAATAATATATTTAAAATAAATAACTCTATGAATGAAGGCAGTCTTCTTGGAGAGAGTCTACCTTTGTCTCATCATCTACTACGATGTCTACCACTTAATCGCTATCTTTGATTTAATAATCTTAATCGGGTAATAAATTGTCTTATTACCTGACTGCGCAAGAAGAAAGGTTTTGTTTTTCGGGTGTTTTTATGTATGTATCTACATTTCTTTGGCAAGTTCTAGAGCCTAAATTACTTGATAGATTTCAGCTTGAGAGGTATCGTCAAATTCGTCTCAGTAGTGAGAGTGACACTGAGTACATCAAACATAGAAAAAAATAAAAGGGCGGATTTCTGCGCCAAAACATTTCTGTTATTAATTTTAAGCAGTCAGGTTTTTTAAATTTGTATTAATTTAGTTAATTGTGTTATGTTGCTAGCTATTGCTTTAATCAGCGAAGTCAGGTGTTGATATCGGTTTTGGGGCATAAAAGAACCAATTCTCTAAGCAAATTAATAATTTTTACCCTCACAATCAAACAGACAGATTACTCATTTAGGAATAAGGGTTCTAGCATATTGGTACGGTGTTTAAGGATGATACGTCGCGTATCGTCAGTCGCGTAACGCCAGAATGGACAGGTGTTCAACCTTATACACCCAACCGATGATACTCCAGACGCATCTTCGGTCAGATGTGCTAGACCTCTAAAAGCCATTGAACGGTACAGGTGTGTGTTGACGATATGGACGTGCGCAATCTGTCAGTCGTATGGCTGCGATCTCAGATTGGTCTGGTGAGGCAGGAGCCGGTTCTCTTCAACACCACAGTCCGGGAGAACATCCGCTACGGGAAGGAAAATGCCACTTACGATGAGATTGAGGCCGCTGCTTTGGAAGCCAATGCACACCATTTTATTAAGAATCTACCTAAGGTAAAAAAAAACTTTTTGCCGCCAGTAATTGCCCTCACTTATCTATATTCACAATTTGTGTACACCAGAAATTTAAGACGACATTCGCAAAGCAAGGTGCAACTTTTTATTTTCCAATCGGCGTACCTTTTTCGATCGAAATCGAATCGGTCCGCAGCTTTGCTCAGAAACTGCTAGTGCTAGAAGGCTGTAAATCTTGCATGTACCTCCCCTATATGTAAAGTGGGGATGTAATTTTTTTTCTCACCTACCCCATCGTGTGGGGTATCGTTAGATAGGTCTGTTAAAAACGTTTAGGGGTTGGGAAGACTATTTTTAGATTTAGGGATCCGTTAGTGAAATATTAAGATTTAAACTGCAAATTTTTGTTAGAGACAAGTGCCCCCCCAATGCCAGCTAAATGGTTGATGTTGAGTTTGTGGAAAAAAAACACGGTAGTAGTATATATCTTAGGTTCTCTATTTTTATTCCTACGATTTTATGTCATAATTTAACATTGCATAATGTTTATACTCCTAATATTAGTTACGCATAATTCTCATGCGTCATAACTTTTTTAATCATAATTTTTTAATCCTAATCACTATAAGCATAATATTTAAAACGCATACTATGCCAAAGCATAACTTTACTTACGCATAACGACGCATAACCATAACTATTATAAGCATACAAACTATATGCCGAAAAATTAACTACAAAAGTTTTAATAACAATATTACACTATTTTATACATTGCTATCGTCAAACATGTAGGCGCATAAAATTGTACTATCTTCGACGGAGCCCCGCTTCGCGGGGCTCCTACTTTTGGGTGGTTTAAAAAAAAAAACCTAACACGAAGACTAAGGCGGGAGTCTTCTAACCTAACCTATCCGAGTCGGATTGCTCTGAGTCGGGGTGTTAAAGATAATTAATTTCGACCTAACAATATTATGTATTATTTTCATAATTATATCAAATTTTGATTATGTCAAGAGTCGATTATGCTTTACAACTTTATGCATATCAAAGTTATGAATAAATATAATAGGATATATAATATTTATGCTTAATAACACAGTATGCTAAAAACCAGTTATGGCACACTATTTTTATGACAAAGAAAATTATGCCTAATTTATTATGACAATTTTAAATAGGACAAAAATCATTATGAGTAAAAAAGGTATCCCTATATCTTATACCTTTAAACGAGCAATATATATAGCAGGCGGTGTAGATTAACAGCTGATCAAAAGAGAAGTACCTAACAAAATTTGGTATTTTTACTTCAGCAAGAATAAAAATGTCTTTCGCAAATAGGGTTACTTTTGTTAGAGACAAGTGTCCCCCCCCTGCCAGCTAAATGGTTGATGTTGAGTATGTGAAAAAAAATCACGGTAGTAGTATATATCTTATACCTTTAAACTAGCAATACATATAGCAGGGGGTGTAGATTAATAGCTGATCCAATGAGAAGTAACAAAATTTGGTATTTTTACTTCACAAGAATAAAAATGTCTTTCGCAAATAGGGTTACGAAACGATGGTAGGTGAGCGCGGGGCGTCCTTGTCGGGTGGTCAGAAGCAACGAATAGCAATAGCTCGAGCGTTGGTTCGTCAGCCCCGTATCTTGCTACTCGACGAAGCTACCTCTGCCCTTGATACAGCTTCAGAAGCGAAGGTCCAGTTAGCACTCGACAAGGTAAACTAATTATATATCAACTCATCTAGATTCATAAACTTTACACGTGGATTAAGAAAAAACTTCTAAGAAATTAAACTAAATGAGTTTTATTTGAGGTCTTTTAAAATAATAAAATAAAAATAAAATAATTAATATTTCAGACTGTGGTCCATATTTTGTTAGTAAATACAGTGACTTCAAGACTATGTTAGTATCTAATTCTAGTAACCAAAATTAACTTAAGTCAGAAATCTGCCACCATCAGGGGCACCGGGAACGAGGACATGCGTTCGTACCCAATGCCCCTGAATGGGGCAGTGTGGTTTTTCGGCAATGACCCTCCGAATAGTGTTGACGCTTCTCTGCGCCCTACGCATAAACGAGGCCACGCGGCGCCGCACTGAGAGACCACAAGTAAACCATAAAATTAGGTAGATGACTACAGTAACAAAAAATATTTTACACTATACAGGAAAGTATTCTGGAAAACAATGTTTCTCTACAATTTTTCGTTGTCATGAATTTATAAACATCAAAACAAACATTGAAATTACATGATTTGATCATACAAAATAATGACGTCATTGTTTTGTATTTCATTTAAATGAGTACGAGGCGCATCGTTATGACGTTTCTTAAAAAGATACTGATTTGACTTTGACAGTCATCTACCCTAATAGGGTAGATGACTGTCAAATCAGTATCTTTCCTATACCTATACCTATACCTATACCTTATACCTATCTGAAACGACAGCTCGACCACCTTTATGAAAGTCTTCTTTCACTAATATTTTTGTTTGTTTGAAAGTACATCATCACATTGTCTCTCTATCTGAACTTTAATACGATCCTTACCTAGTTATTCAGAAACAATGATTATCTAATTTACCAGGCAGCGAAGGGTCGTACGACAGTAGTAGTAGCACATCGTCTATCTACCATTCGCAACGCGAACATAATATACGTGATGAAGAGTGGGGAGTTGGTGGAGTTTGGCACCCACGACGAGCTCATGGAGAAACGTGGACATTACCATGGCATGGTGGGGTTGCAGGAACCATTGGACATTGATTTTGAAGGTAAGTTATTCCATCTTCATCTTTGACCTTTTAACCGCCAGGGACGTGTATGGACGTCAAATGAAAACGTGCTTACGACGCCACCGACGGTAAGATGACGTCTTTAAGTGCGCAACAGTAAATACGAAAATTGTTAATGATATTAGCAGCTATGCGTAAGCAACGACGTCATTCTGTTCGATCGTCATTCTATTTGATTACCATTTATACCTCTTATATCTCCACTGTCTTCATTCATATATTTTTTTTCGCGGCAACTCCGCGCGATCTCGCGCATTCGCGGTGCGTTCAAAGTAGTGTTGCCCAAATGCAAGAACAAGACGAGACTTAGCCAGTCTTGGTCTTGGTCTTGCGCCAATACACCTGGTCTTGGTCTTGGTCTTGGTCTTGCGCTCCCAGTCTTGGTCTTGGTCTTGGTCTTGCAGCAAGAGTCTTGCAAGTCTTGCAATTACCTATTAGTCTATTACTATTTATTAAAGTTTACTTTAAATCTTAGAAAAACGTATTAGAATTGGAACATTGTGAGCTTGAATTAACATAGCCATAGTAAAGATCAAGCAGATTAATAAGTAACTGAAGATTTGATAAGAAATTCGAAAAATCAACTGACCTATATGTCGTTTTCCATGGAAGTAACTGTTTCTTAATAAACATTTATGATTTATAAGCTTACATTTGCTAAAACATGTAAAAAAACAAATTAATTACAATAACTTGACTGTATTTTAAAGAACAATACTTATCTGTCTAGAAAGAGATTGAACCCTCAACTTATAAGAAATTTAATAAAAGAGTTTACGATTTATCATTTATTTGAATAAAAAATAAAATACAACACAAATCAACAGCTTTATCATTAGGTTATGATACTTTATATAATTTTTTTTGACCAAGAATTAATACAAAGTAACCATCTGGCTGACTCATCACTTAACCTATTTCTATGTTTTCTAATTACTAATGATGCTTTAGAAAATAACCTCTCAGCAGGTACTGAAGTTGCAGGTATTGAGAGAAAATCACGGGCCATTTTCGATAAAATCGGATACTCTGTCTCATGCGTCCTCCACCAATCTAAAATGTCTTCCGAGCTGGCAGTTCTTGGTTTTCTCAGGTACTCCTCCAACTCGTCTATCACTAAGCCTTGAAGACAAGATCCAGATGACGTCGAGGGACATTCATAGAGTTTATCAAAGTCTATTACGTCTTCATCTTCATCACATACTTTATTTTCTTTTTCTGGTAATTCCAGAGATTTGTTCAGTGAGTGTAGACTTTTATATTCTTCATAAAGTTCATTGAACTTGCGCAGACTTTCTGTTTTAAGTTGCTTCCCCCACATTGTCAGGTCAAAAGTCTGAGCCTTATGCCTTGGGTCTAAAATTAAAGAAGTACAATAAATCCAGTTGCTCTTCTTGTAATGTTTAAGCATTTTGTCTCGAGCTGCTTGGAAAGCTAGAATGAGCCTTTCATCCACTTCAGATCGATTAGGTTTCTCATCTAACTGTTTTACCATGGATTCAATTTTATCTAGCAAGATATTGAATGATACAATGACTAGCGGTAATGTAACATATTTGTCTCCACCAAGTTTTGTACTTAAAAGTTTAAAGTTTATTAGAAATTTATGTAATTTTTCGAGTACCTGCCATTCATTAGCTGTGATTTGAAAATCATTTAATTCGGTGACAGAACTGCACAATATGTCAATGCCCGCTCTCACTTTTAAACCAAATCCAATCATATCATGTGTGGAATTCCATCTCGTTGGACAGTCAAGAATGGCATTTAGATTTGATGGCACGCCAGCTGCTTCACAAGCAGACTGAAACTTCTTCTTCACTATCTCACTTCTTTTTATTTTACTGGAAATACTGCGTAACTTTGTTACAGATGTACGCGAGTCAGCAATATTTGGTGCAGATTCTTCATCTTCCTCATCCTCAGTTTCGTCTGCATAGTCTTCGTACTGCTGATCTTGCGCGTTAGTGTCAGACTCACAGTGTAATGCTAAGGTCTTTAATAAATCTTGTACACCAAGGTTTAAAATGTGAGCAAAGCACCGGAAATGTTGATTGTCTGAATCAAAGTGTGGCGGCAGCTGTTTGCCCAGTTCATACATGAATTTGGTATTTGCAGTTGCGTTGTCGACCGTGATACCTTGTATTTTATCAATTATGCCATATTCCAATAAACATTCATGGAAAATCGTTGCAATATCTTCCCCAGTATGTCGACCGCGTGATGGTATAAAATCAAGAACTACAGATTGATACTTCCATGCGTTGTCTATATAATGAATAGTAACCCCGTAGTAACTCCTACCAGCAATTGACGTCCACCCATCAATGGTAAAAGACATTTTAGATGATAATTGTTGAAGTCGTTCCTTGAGATTCAATTGGAGCTCTTCAAATCGCTCTTTGACTTTCCTTCTAAGTGTAGACCTTTTAGGAAACACCATATTAGGGCAAATACGTCGAAAATATACTTGTGTAGCTTCGTCATCGAAAAATGAGAAGGGAAGATATTTTTTCACCACCCAATCAACTGTAGCTGTCGTGATGTTGTCACTGCTGTTTTCCGACTGAAACAAAACAATAAATCTTGTGTTATTAGGTTTGAGCGTATAAGAGGAGGAGGTTTGTTGTTGTTAAATCGAGAAAATCGTTAAATTGATATTTGTTATATTAAGGTTGCACTGTACTGTAATTTACCAAAATAAAGTACTTAGTTGTTACTGGCCGATTAACTGAAAATATGGGTGTTTATAAAAAATATTTAAGACGATAATTACATACTTAATATGTCGCACCCCTAGATGAAAACTGTGAAAACACCACTAACTCAAAAATACTTACGTAAGTTAATGGCGTTTTTGAAAGTATCGCATGAATAGCTACGCGGAGTTAAAATTCTTTTAACTGTTAAAAAAATATTCTTACCTGTCCACTTCCAGCGGTTACTAAAAAGCTTGTGATATCTCCACTTAATTTTGGTTTAACAGGAAGAAATATTTCTGATTCCTTTTTGTGGAAAGATATTAGATGTTTCCTTAAGCCTGAAGTGTTTCTGTTTTTCATTTTTATTTCAATCTTTTTATGTTGGCACAATTTACAGAAGGCAGTTTGGGATGCATGAATTATTTCGAAAAACTCCTCAAATTTGCTTTTGGGTCTTTTAGATCTGTGACTCAAACTCTCGTTACTCGGACTAGAATAATTTGAATCTTCGTCACTCATATTAAATTGTACACGTGATACGTTTTTAGAAAACAACGAGAATTAGTAAAAACAATTATCAAGTTAGACTCGAAGCACAGCTCAATTGGAAATGACTGGAATTAAAATAATTCCTTTATTTATAGTACGTTTCCTTGCTTTACCGCGCCGCCTCGCCACGTGCCGGCTCTATGAAAAGGATGCCGCCGCAAATCATATTACCTACTTGTACAGACGCGACGCGTGAATAAAATAGAATTAGTGCCAATCACTATTCTTTACATATAAGTGAATGTTTTGGCGTACATCTATACTAATATTATAAAGCTGAAGAGTTCGTTTGTATGTTTGATGACAGAAGTTTTAAAATAAATAAATAAGTCCTGAACGTCACTATACCTCCAAAGTTACTATTCCTCGTGGACGAAGTCGCGGGCACAGCTAGTAAATACTTACTCTCATCATCTCTCTCAGAGATATTCGGGCTGGTAAGTAATACAAAACTCTTATCGCAGGCTTTTTATTTTATTAGTAGGTAAGTACCTACGCTTTTTATATTATTTTATTAGTTTTGTAGAATTTTTTTACACGTTTCAAGTATATTTAAAAGTGGCTACAATATTTATTAAACGGGTGATATTTGAACACTTTTTTGCTATTTTTTCTTGTAAAAACTTAAGAAATATAATGACTAAATGTACAATAATAGTACCTAAGTAATTAGTTTAAAACCATATAAGTAATCAATATTATAATATATACTTACTAGAATGAATTAATATGACATCTACTACCTATCCTTACCATTTTATCCTAATCATAATACTACTTGCGTGATCAGTATAATGTATTCATTTTCATTCTAAGCACTCTGAAACTTATTTATTCTTTGGAACACCTGTAGGTACTCTACTAGGAAATTATTTTGCATGAGTATACCTTCGCCCTATGGCGGCAATCAAATAGTGTCAAATGTTATGATTTCGGCGTGGCGGCAACGATTGTTTTAGATTTCAAAAGAAGCCGCCGGCGCGTGTATCATAACCATGTACTTCCGAAAAGCGGCAAATTTCTTTGAGAAGTAAGTACAAAACCTTTGATGCCGCATTATCAAAGTGCCGATGGTTAAAACATAACTATGCATGCACTCAGTTTGATTTTAATAGATATTTTTTTATTCGCTATGTTTATGGTATTAGTCGTAATGCGCATAGGTCCAGTTTTTCATATTCTTTGATACAGTTTTTTGCGTCTCATAGAATTCCTAAGCGTACCTACCTATACACCGAACTGTTACACCTAACTACTCAGTGAAATAGCGCTAAGTCCTAGCTGCAAGACGCAAGAGTCTTGCAGGCTATGTCTTGTTCTTGCTCAAGTCTTGCACGGTCAGTCTTGGTCTTGGTCTTGCTAAAAATACGCGGTCTTGTTCTTGGTCTTGGTCTTGCAAAAACGCAAGAACAAGACCAAGACTGCAAGACCAAGACTGAATTTGGGCAACACTAGTTCAAAGATGTCCACCGCTCATGCGTTTTGATGCATTTCTAAGCACAGCTGTCTATTTACCATTATGACAACATTTTGACAGTTCGCGCGGGTTTGCCGCGAAAACGAAAATAAAGATAGGGAATAAGGAACCAGGTGTAAAAGGAGTATGGCACTTGACAATATAAAACCGGCGTTACACCGTTTCGAAAGAGAGGGCGGGGGAAGGTAAGGCTTTGAACTTCCAAATCCCTCCACCTGGGAACACCGATGATAAGGACAGTCAGATAATTTTCTATTGCTACAACAACTGGTAGGGTATACGTATGCGTCTAATGATGCACGCAAAGGAGAATGTTGACAGCTTTAATCTATACTATCTATACTAATATTATAAAGCTGAAGAGTTTGTTTGTTTGTTTGAACGCGGTAATCTCAGGAACTACTGATCCGAATTGAATTTACATTACGCTACGACTAATAAGAGCGGAACAGTAATGAGAAATGTTGCAAAAACGGGAAAAATTTACGCAGACGAAGTTGAGCAGAGAGTGTGTTTATTTGAACGCTATAATCTCAGGAACTACAAGTTCAAATTGAAAAAATATTTTATTGCTGGATAGCCCATTTCTCGAGGAAGACAATAGGCTATATAACGTCACGCTACAACTTATAGGAGCAGAGCGGAGCAGCAATGAAAACTGTTGCAAAAACGGGGAAAATTTACGCAGACGAATTTGCGCGGGTCAGCTAGTGAAATAATACTCGTATTATTATCAAAATACTATTCTTCATATCTGACATCTGTACTGAGAGAACCATATCTTTATTATTAGATATTCCCTTTTTTATCAAGAGCCTGACTATCCACTTTGATAATCCCTGCTATCTGAAACTTCTGGTGTGAACGCTAAAACGGTTTTATTTCTAAATGTGACAGAAAAGGCCGTGTCAATACAAGAGTCTGTGCAGTCCGAAGGTTACACCACTGATGCTATTTCAAAAACCGTAAATATATTCTTGTATTATTATGCTATAAGAAACACAAAAGGCATGGCAAGGAGGGGAAGGGGCTTACTCACTGACCTCTATAGTAAGTATTAAATATTACTGGACCGACTACCCTTTACAAACAGACAGCAATTTCAAATGCTGAATCGAATGACCCTCTTGTGAACTTTTTTAACACTTTGATATACGAGTATATACTTTCCGAGCCTTGCTTGTTTACCGGAATGTTAGAATATAAAAAATATAATATAATATCTTGGGACAACTCACACAACGCCATCTGATCTTAAACTAAGCAGAGCTTGTACTATGGAAAACATACTTAAATATTTCTAAATACATACATATTATAGACCCAGACACAGAATAAACCATCGTGCTCATCACATAAAGTTTTATCCTAGGTGGGAATTGAACCCACGAACTCCGGCTTAGCAGTCAGGGTCACTAACCGCTAGACCGACACGCCAGTCAAAATATTTCAGCTTGTTATTTTGAAAACAATGTTTTTTTACGTGATAATGTCTTATATATCGATGACCAGGTGCACGTTGGTAAAAGTGTCTAAAAAAAGTCACGTTATTGATTGGTTGCTAAGCAACAGCGTATGGCGATTGCAGATATTACTGGACATACGATAAAATTGGAACTAACGTTATTAAATGGTCGCCACGCAACGCGAAGGGCGATATGTCATCAATGTTTCCATAAGACGTTATCAATTGTGAAACATGTAACCGAATAGAAGATGTTCAACACATATTGATGGAATGTGTTAAGAATAGAGTTCCGAGAGAAATGCTGATGAATTATAAGATTTGGAATTGTAAATTGTTCATCTTGGCTAACACATCATCAGAAGAAGCAAGATTACTTTGTGAATTATATAATCATCAGCGTTTGTCTTTGATGTAAATCTATACTAATATTATAAAGCTGAAGAGTTTGTTTGTTTGTTTGAACGCCGTAACCTTAGGAATTCCTGGTCGGAATTGAAAAATTCTTTCACTGTCGGATAGCCCATTTATCGAGGAAGGCTTTGGCTATATAACACGCTACGACCAATAAGAGCAGAGTAGCAATGAGAATTGTTGCAAAAACGGGGAAAACTAGCTATTTTTATTTATGAAGAATAATGTGAGGTGATTCATTTCCATTTAGTTTACTGCACATTCCATTTCTATATCACCCAAATGTAGACTGGCAGAGAATGCTTTTAGCATTGACGTCTGGTCTCAATAATCTAACTATCAATGGATTTGGCCACTAGAGGTATATATTTGACATAAACTCCATACAAAATATGTCAAAATTCTACCTCTAGTAGCCAAATCCATCGATAGGTAGTTTATTGAGACCGGCCGTAAGTCCGCCTCTGTACAACTTTGTGCATAAAGTTTCAATTAAATAAATGAATCTATCATTCGTCCGCACAAAATCAGTTAATAATATTAGTAGTTTGGTTGCAAATAAGAATGTATTTTCCTTCAGATATCTATTGAAGACAATCAAGCGGTCCCCCAACTGTCGTTCGGTCGTATGTTAGCTTTGAAATCGAAGGACTGGCATTGGATGATTGTGGGTGCATTCTGCTCAGTACTCGTCGGGTTTACTATGCCGCTGTTCATAGTCGTCTTCGGAGATTTGTTTGGTGTGCGTTACATATTTAATAACAATATTTATGATAATGATGACCTCAGCTTCAAACCCATTTAATTTTTTTCTCATAATTTTAAAACCCAGCCTTAATTTTCATTATCATTTTTAGGATATTTTTTTGCTACGCGCTACACCTTGTAGCTGTAGAGTTGGTGCTACGGTAATACTAGCTTTGCTAGCCTAGCGCGTAGCTATCTTTATCTTGAACGTCTATACTAATATTTTAAAGCTGAAGAGTTTGTTTGTTTGAAAGCGATAATCTCGGGAAGTACTGGTTGGAATTGAAAACTTTTTTTACTGTTGGATAGCCCATTTGTCGAGTAAGACTATAGGCTATATTATATTATGCTGCGTGTGACAAACACGGGGTCAATTTACGCAAACGATGTTGCGTGGGTCAGCTAGTCCATACTAATATTATAAATGTGAAAGTAACTCTGTCTGTCTGTCTGTCTGTCTGTTACGCTTTCACGCTCAAACAGCTAAACCGATTTAGATTAAATTTGGTATGGAGATAGTTTGAGTCCCGGGAAAGGACATAGGATAGTTTTTATCGCGATAACCGACATCCACGCGGGCGGAGCCGCGGGCGAAAGCTAGTTATTTATAAAATAAACTTTTGTAAGTGACTCTAATGTACTTTCAGTCTATGTCAAGCCCCGATTCCAACAGATTAATGGAGAAAGTTCATAAAGTAGCAATAGTTTGCATAACTATTGGATTGATTATGGGCACTGCACACTTGATTGAGGTAAGAATTGGGACGTTACACTAATATTCTTAAGAATCTGTTTTTAGCTCTACTTGTGTATCGTTAAGAAATTAGGTGTATGGTCGCTATCCCACTGGCGCTTCACAAGCGTTTGCGTTTCTCCTACGTCTGCGTAGCGACAATGCTGCGCAGACATAACGCGTCATACATAGGTACTTGAAAACAAAAAGGTGATACTTCACTTACCTCTATGTGCAAAAGTACTGTATGTACAAATACTACAATCTTAATCTTTAAGCGGCGGTAGCCTAATGGCTAAGGCATCGGTCTCGCAATCGTGAGGTCGCGGGTTCGAATCCTACCCATTGTACTACCGACGTGTACCCACTCCTAACATAAGCCATTTAGCTTAGCTGGAAGAGTTAACAGGATTGCTAGTAATGTGGGACCAAAATCCCACATTGCTAGTTATCTTTTTTAAAAAAAAAACTTTCTAAGACATTTTTAACTAACTTCAAAAAAGGATAAAGTACTCAATTTGTAACAATTTTTTTATAAATGTTGATAGACTTTCGCGATTTGTACACATTATAAAATTATATATACTACGGGTCTTAATCGCGTGAATAATTTTAAGACCCGTAGTATATATAATTTTTTTTTTTATGTATGTCTTCGATTAGGTTCAATCGAGTATTATACATAAAAAATATATTGTGACGAATCGAATTCTCCTTTTTTGAAATCAAATTTAAACCCAATTACACAAACCATCCAATTGAATTTTACCATCTCAATTATACAAATCAATTTGAAGCGATCGTTCCATCACGAGTATGTTTCTTCCGTACTTGTGTAACAAAATACCTTGTGATTTCAGGCTATATCGTTTGGTATATCAGGTGCTCACTTAACAAAACGATTGCGTTTGCTAATGTTCGCAAATCTACTTAGACAGGACGTGTCATATTTTGATCAGAGAGCAAATTCCACCGGGGCGTTGTGCGCTAAGCTCTCTTCTGAGACCTCGTATGTACAAAGCGTGAGTATTGGGAACATTTTAATCATATTTCAGGAATAATATGCGTTATTTAAAATAAAAAGTCAATTGCATCAAATATCTTGCCATAATGGTAGACCAGCGACTATCCTGGCACACTCACACGGAACTACTTATGTCAAGGATCAGGAAAATCATCTGGACATTTAAAACATTACGACACGTTACATCAAAAACGCTTCTTCAGCAGATATACACTTCCCTAGCTCAATCGGTACTGACATACTGCTTACCGGTATGGGGTGGGGCAACTAAAACTCAATTTTTGGATCTGGAAAGAGCTCAGCGGTCATTACTAAAGGTAATGTTATTTAAGCCTTTTAGATTCGCAACGGGAAGCTTATATCAAATAGCCGATGTTCTAACAGTCAGAAAACTTTATGTGTTAAATATAATACTGAAAAAACAACAACAAACAACAAGTGTCTTCCTTTTGATCCTAACAAACTAACAAATCGTAGGATACATCTAGTTGCAACAACAGTCAAAACAAAATCAACATTTGCAATGAGACAGTATGAAAGACAATCATCACACTTGTACAATTTCATTAACAAAGAATTAGGTATTTACTCACTTACATTAAAAGACTGCAAACCTGCTTTGGTAAACTGGCTTAAGGCGAAAACCTACGATGAAGTGGAAAGTTTGGTTCAGACGATTAGAACATAAATGAACTAACAAACCGTGAGGATCAAAAGAGGAGGTAAAGATTAGTGAAAGCTATGGAATGTACCATAGCTTCCGATCCCAAGACAATATCGCAGGGCTAATCCAAAAACACATCCACAAACAACTGCACACACCATCACCATTATCTCTCAAACATACACTCACACACCTACCAACACACCCACACTCTCACACATACATACAATCGTCAATCAACCATAAATATGTTTGTACGCGCCCAGGTTCACTTGTAAATATGAAAGTTTGTCTGTGTATGTTACTTTTTGTTTTATATTCTTTTTTTTATCACTGCATGTTATTAAAAATTTAATAAAATGTCTAGCTTCGAACACGCTAATCCTGTTAATAACTCGGAAGAGCGGAGTCTCCTCTCACAAGCATTATATGGCTTAAATGGAGACTCCAAATGTAATGTAATGTACCCAAATGTAGAAAAAGAAATAAACATTTTTATTTTTTTTAATTTTTATTTAGAAACAGTATTTAAAAGCGAATCTTTTGTCAACCCCCTATGCTTCAATGGGCTAAGTTCTCAAAACACAAAACAAATTCCCTCTATATAAAGTGGACGCGATTAAAGAGTAAGAAGAATGTGGGCTTAAAATAAGAATACCTAATTATTAAGAATTATGCAGCTGTATCATTGAAAGAAATAAAGAAAAAGAAAAGAAAAGAAAGAAAAACATGTTCATTTCGGCCTAGGATCTACAAAAGCAACAAAATGCAAAATTATAAAAAAAAAAATAATCTGCAAGTAGGCACAGTATGCTGCTCCACAGATCCGTACCGAGGAGGTCACCACCTCAGCATATGCTAGGCGAGACGCCTAGCGCTAATTTCCAGTTGGCAACCTTGGCTAAGTGACACACGGACAGAGGCACAGAGATAAATAAATTAAGTACAATAAATAATGCAAAATATAATAACTAGAAATAAAACGGGTAACATAAATATATTAAAATAAAAATAAGATATGTAGTATATAAAATAACAAGCAATACAAATGTTTAGACCCGACTACTTTTACATACTTTGTGATAAACAAAAAAATCATTCAGCGCTCAACCCACGTCAACTGAACAGAAACATCGTGCATTTTGAACGAAAAGCATTCATTAGTCGCTCATTTTCGCGACATGGTCACACAAAGTGTATAGTCTTGCCTGATTCTTTTCTGGCACATGTAGCTCGTGTACGTATACCCTGATGTTGTCATCATAACTCGTATCTATAGGTAGGTACACTAACGGCCAGTCTTAATTGCCCGTTAAAATGCTAACTCTAGTAGCGATAATATACATACGAGATAAATAAGGTCGTCCATAAATCACTTGATCTTTTTAAACCACTCTTTAACGCCGGTCAAGTCTAAGAAATCACGATCCGAAAAAATACACGTGATTTCTGACTACACACTTCGAGCCTCACGTGATTATTTCGAATGTCTATGTCTTACTTTTTACTACAGAGAGGACCACCTGCCACCACTGCCTATAACCAATCATGAATACTTCAAAACTTTACCATCATAATACTGCCTCGGTGGCGCGGTGGAAGTGTGTGCGACTGCTGCGCCAAGAGGTGTCATTGGATTCCCATACGGGACATCACTTTGTGTGATCCACAAATTGTTGTTCTGAGCCTGGGTGGACTTTGTATGTTTGTTTGTCAAGTCCCCCGCGACACAGGCCTACTGCGAGAGTTGTCTTTTAGAAAATATATACAGGGTGAGGACGTACTTATATAGTGGTTATTTCGGGAATCTATGTAGTCATTTTGGGAAAGGCGTAATTTTGAAAGGTGATAATTTCGGGCAAGTGGACTACCTGCACCAAAGGGGTGTAAACCTGAAGAAGTACCTATTGCTCATCAAACGGTAATTATTTTCTGCATAGGTTTATCTACGTGTTGTACTACATTAAGTAAATGTCCGCATTATTGGTGTTTTGTAAAAATAAACAAATTGAAAATCTCACTCATGTCTTGAGCTTTTCATTTAAGCAGAATACTTAAAGAATTCCTAGAATACATAAAGACTAAAGAAACAATAATAGTTAATCATTGAGAGTGTAGTAATTCGAACTCAATGTGATTTTTGGTCCCACAGTTCTTAGGCACTTAGAAGTATCAACTTAAGAGTTGAATGACAAGGGGAAAAAATGCTTGCTATGGGCACAGATAATATAATACTATACTAGTACTATGGGTCAGATTTATTACTTGTGCAGAAGTACTGTGAACAGATGACGGACTTTATATAATGATTTAAGAGGAAGTCCTTTTATGCCGGCGTATATAATCAGGCAAATGAAACAATACAGAGAAGCAAATAAAACAATTTACTTTCTTGATAAAACGGGTAAACGCCGGGCATGTTAAAACAAGAACATGGTTGGATACGACTATTAGAAATAAGATACATACATTTTCTGAAAGGATTGTCTACTGGTCGAAGAACTCCAAAAAGAAAGTTGATTGTATTACGCATTGGTAAAAAGGATTCGTGGAAGATGTTATTTTTTACTTTGAATAGAATAGGATAGTGAGAGGTTCCTCAAGGTCTGGCTGCACGCAGCGACTTGCAAACGCAAAGAGTTTGTGCAAAAATTGGCGCAAAAACTGCAAGGTTTCTAATGTATACATGATAGCGATTTGCATGCGCAAAGAATTTGTGCAAAAATTGGCGCAAAAACTGTATGGGTGGCGTCCATGCGATAGCGACTTGCGGGCGCTACACGCTACACGCGCAATCTTTTTTGCACAAACCTGATGGTGCAAATGTTTACGCATTTAATAATAATCTTGGGCAACTCACACAACGTCATCTGATTCAAAACTAAGCAGAGCTTGTACTATGGCAACCAGACAACTGATACACATACTTATATATTTCTAAATACACATATTATAGATAAATTACACCCTGACACAGAATAAACCATCGCGCTCATCACACAAAGTTATATCCTGGGTGTCAGGGTCATTAACTACTAGACCAGGCCAGTCAATTTATATTCTAGGTACTATCTTCACATACCTACATGCATAATTGTGCAAATCAATTTTGTACAACCTAGCGTTTTGTGCAAACCAAAACTTATATATAGAACAAAAAAAAAAATACATTTTGAAGTTCGTGCCACGAAATGGTAGTTTTTATTTTTTATTCGGCACCAACTTTAAAATATTTATTTTTGAAGCCTTGCTCTATGTCATTGTGTAATAGTGGTATGTCGAGAATAAAGTGCTACTCAATACCATACTAAAAAAGTAATTGAATCGAAAACCGTGAAAATATTCAGTATAGTTCCGCTCGTCACCAAATATACCTAAATCACTATAGGTGTGACTTTAATATTTGAAGAGTTCCCTCGATTTCTCCAGAATCCCAATATCAGGTCCAGAACAACGGGACCAACTTGGAAGTATACCCTATAAAACACAAAAAGAATTTTTCAAATCTGTCCAGCCGTCTTCGCGTAATCGGTGAACAAACATACAAAAATTAACCGGTCAAGTGCATGTCGGGCCACGCACAATGTAGGGTTCCGTAGTCCCTGTGGCTTATGAAGTGGGCTTTCTTCTTTGTGTTTTTGTTTCATACTTACATTATTATATCTACATAATATTTTTCAATGGAATTTGTACGAAAATGTTGTTACTTCTTATTTGATCAGCTGTTACTCGTAAACTTGTAAAGCCTACTTAGCTGTGATACTTTTCCTTTTAATTTCTTTATATATACTACTACCGTGAATTTTTTCACATAACCAACATCAACCATTTAGCCGGTAGGGAGGGGAGGACACTTAACTCTAACAAAAATGTTCACTTTAAAGCTTAATATTTTACAAACGGATCTCTAAATCTAAAAATTGTCTTTCCCTCAACGTTTTTAAAAGACCTATCTAATGATACCCCACACGATGGGGTAGATAAGAAAAAAAAATCACACCCCCACTTTAAATAGGTACCTACCGTATTTGTTTATCAAGATTTTATTCCTTTACGTTGTCGGCGTAAGTAATATGTGTATTCATGCAAAATTACAGCCTCCTAGCACAAACAGTTTATGAACAAAGGTGCGGGCGAACGAACGGACGGACGGATATGGCCAAGCTTTAAGGGTTCCGTTTTGCAATTTTGGCAAAATGTTTTAATAGTTGGTTTAGGCGAATGGGACTTTGCATAGAGAAAGAGGAGAGTATTTCGAAAAAATGTAAAATAAATATTGTTAGTCGTATTAACTTGTATAGTCTTTTGATGTCTCAAAACTAATCGAGTTACCTACGTATTAGATTGGCTGTAAAGTAAAGGAATAAAAAACCCGCCTGCATAAAAAAATGGAAACAAGATCCCCTACATAATTATATATTTTTTTGCAGTCGGAGGCATTAATTAATCTTAGTAAAGTGCCTCCTTTAATATTTATTTATTTAATACTTTTGAGTAGTTGTTTTGTTAGTAGTAGAAAATTGAAAAAATTTTGAAGATTGAAAAAATAATGGTTGCTGACTAACTTTTTTAATATTATAATCTTATTCATGTTATACCTTTTTGAAATGCTTAGATGAACCCCATAATTTGATACCCATATTGCAGTATTCGAAACCACCTTTTTTTTCACGCCTCTTTGTTTTGACATCATAGCCGCCATGTTTGTTTTTTTAAAAACGTCACCTATCTAAGAACACTTAGGCGATTAATGAATCTAACGACGTGTGAATTGTATAAATCCGTTCAATGGATTGTGAGATATCAGGTAATAAAGAATATTACATACATACATACAAGATACGCTCGAAAAACCCTTCTTTACAGTCGGGTAAAAATATTGAAGATTGAAAAAAATATGGTTGCTGACTAACTTGTTTAATAATATAGTCATTCATGTTATACCTTTTTGAAATGCTTAGTTGAGCCCCATAATTTGATACTTACCCATATTGCAGTATTCGAAACAACTTTTTTTTTCACACCTCTTTATTTTGACATCTCACAGCCGCCATGTTTGTTTTTTTTCTATCTAAGAACACTTGGGCGGTCAAGACGAATCTGAGGACGTCTGATATGAGGTAATAAAGAATATTACATACATACAAGATACGCACGAAAAACATAATCCTTCCTTACAGTCGGGTAAAAAAGGAACCCAAAAAGTTGCAGAAAATGCTCTGCAATATAATAAATATTATGGCATTAAACGTAATGGCATTGGAATTCTACGATTGCCACCATACAATATCATAGGTAGGTACTATTGTAAACTTACTATTGAATTGGTGTGGGCACAAATAAAAAAAATGCAGTTAATAACTAAACATTTAAAATGAGTGATGTTTAACAATTGTTTTTTGACGCAATATCCCAAGTACATACTACACAATAACACAATGGAGGAAATTCTGCAAACATGTGGTAGGTAGGTACAGGAATAACACACCATGTGAAATTTGGGCGACGCGACCGTTAAATGGAACTCACAGAACAAATTTTTTTGTTTGAGGTTCTCAATTCGGATGGTTATTTCAAGAAATCATATAAAAAAAGAGAATGAAATTATTGAAAACTTGCAGAGTTATAAGCCATTTATGTTATACTAGCTGTGCCCCGCGGTGTTACCCGTGGTTTATTAGCCTATGTGTTAATCCAGGGTGTCAACTAAGTCCATACTAAATTTATTAAAATCGCTCCCGCCGTTTGGCCGTGAAGAAGTAACAAACATACACACTCACATACTCACAAACTTTCGCCTTTATAATATTACTAGCGGCCCGTCCCGGCTTCGCACGGGTGGGCATGGGATCCCTAATTTTTTTAGTAATTGCGACTATAATTAAAGATCTAAGCTATCCTATCTCTCAAGTTGGACCAAACTGCATATTGCGTGCAAATTTGAACGAAATCTGTTAAGCGGTTTAGGAGTCCATCGCGGACAAACATCGTGACAGGAAATTTATATATATTAAGATAAGATAAGATATATAGTGTGATAATGTTCTTCGCTCTATCGTGCTCAAATACAAATACAAATAAATTTTATTCGCAGTAAATAGGGTATACATAAACAGGTGTTGAAGCATAATGTTAGTTCAAGCCTATTTAACTATTGACAATAGCATGCAAATCAGTTTTATTATTATTAAGTAATTAATTACATTAGTATATCTCTAATAACATTACAATACATTAATATGTTGATAGACACATTATGGATTTTCTTAATATTGTATATAAAAAACAATATATATATATTTATTTTTAATGGATTAAATTCAATATTATTAATTAATGGAAAAATTTAATACTATTAATTACATTAGCTAATCTCCAATCAAATAACAATACATTAATAGACACATTATACCTCTACGCAACATTATTTAAAATTTAGAAATTCTTTAATGGAATAAAATGTTTTTTCTAAGAGCCATTTTTTTAATTAATTGGTAAACCTGCTCAGTGGTAGCGGTTTTATTTCTTCAGGAATCTTATTATATATTTTTTTGCACATTATGTAGCAATTGTTTTTAATTTTTTCGGTTTTAGGGACTACATCAACTATCAATCTATTTGGGTTTCTGATATTATTACGTTTAATAACATCTTTAGCTTGTTTAAAGAGACTAGATTTCTTCTTCACAAATTTTCCCACTTCTAGTATATAAAGACAAGGCAAAGGTAATACATTTAGTGCTTTAAAATCAGGGCGACAAGATATATCAGGAGCAATACCGACTATAGATCGTATGCAGCGTTTTTGAGCAATAAATGTCTGGTGTATATTTGTTCCATTACCCCAGATCAGTATGCCATATCTAAGCACTGATTCAACATAGCTCATAGCGTTCACGGAACGCTGTATGTATTTTTCATATCCATGGTTATTATTGAAAAATAAGTGGTGATTACAATTTACATCACGTTGTTAAAAGGATATAGCCTGTTAGGCTCATTAATGAATTTAATAATAAATTTAATTACTAAATTATTTTTTACAATAACATATACATAAAATTAGGCAGCAGATACATAATAACGTCTAA
This sequence comes from Herminia tarsipennalis, assembly GCA_945859575.2. Classification (NCBI taxonomy): domain Eukaryota; kingdom Metazoa; phylum Arthropoda; class Insecta; order Lepidoptera; family Erebidae; genus Herminia; species Herminia tarsipennalis. The sequence goes on along the minus strand of OX243842.2, from coordinate 9,904,166 downwards.
TAATAATATCTTAGGTCAACACACACGTTCATCTGATCCCAAACTAGGCAGAGCCTGTACTATGGCAACCAGACAACTGTTACAGAGACAACTGACTGTATTTAAATGTTATTAAACTAATTATTATTATTAATTAATTAATGATTGATTAGTTAATTACTAGAAAAATATAACATTGTTCAAAAACTTCCCCAATGGGTTATGTTACTGATTCTGAGCAAACTACTTTCAGGTTTGCACTATATCAAGAATAACGTTGTATATTTTTATGTACGTTATGATAACTCCGTCATATATATACCTTCGGATTTGTAAAATTCTTTTTGTTTGAAATAAATTGAAGTAATTTTTATAGGCATTTCTTGCCAATTGGCAAGAAATGCCTATAAAAATTACTTAATTTATTTAAAATTAAAAAAGCCGTGATAGTTCTTTAACTACCGACTAGATGGCGCTGCGAGGGCCTAACTCGCAAGCATTAAGAGATAGAAAAATTTGATATCTAGTAACATAGTCCAGATAGGTGGTTCGCTTCTGGCCCCGGTTTGGCTACGGAAGTCTCGGGTTCGATTCCTGAGTCTGGATTTCAAATTTTTCTATCTTTCAAAAAATGCAACTATTGTATTTGTAAGGTAATAAATACCAACAAATAATCCATGATTGCTGCTATTGCATTTACACCGTCAATTTGTAGTCGTTGTGTAACCGAAAATTCTAAACTCCATCATATCAATAACCTAATCTATAAAAATATCAGTTTAAAAAAATATTAACATTTTTGTTTCGGAAAATTTTGTTTGCGGAAAATAAATAAGCACTTGTGGTAATGCTACTTGATTTCATGTAATTAGAATAGTATAAAACAATTATAAACAGGCATGCGCATCAGTATGATGGGCACATAACAAACCCTGAATTTGACCACACTTTTCTCTTACACGTAGTTTGTATACCTACTCTAGAAATCCTTTTATTTGTTTGCAGGCTACAGGTCAAAGAATAGGTGTATGTTTGCAAGGCATGGGGTCTATAGGCTTGGCTCTCGTACTAGCCATGATGTATGAATGGCGGGTCGGGTGCGTCGCCCTTGCCTTCCTGCCTCTAATCATAATAGTCATCTACTATCAGTCGAAAGCCACCAGCAAGGAATCGTTTGGAAATGCCAAAGCGTTAGAAAATAGTACTAAGGTATGACTTTTGTGGTTTTAAAAGCATTATTTATGCAAATTATAATAAATAATATTGAAGTGTCTGTTTGTAATGTCAAAATAACAGATTTTTACTAAATGCATTTGAAAGTATAAGTTTGTTCCGGATAATCTCAGAAACGTCTGGACGGATTTTGACGGATTTTCACTCTCAGACAGCTGAGGATACTTTTTATCATCACGCTAACGTTTATGGGGAGAGACGAGCACTGCAACTTCACGCGGATAAAGTCGCGAGCACAGCTCGTATTTTACAAAAATAAACAGCTGTTTGTTAGCCTCGATTACTAGTAAAGTACTTTTTTTTTTTTTTTTAAAGACGACTCCCGCAGTAGGGTACAAGCCCTGTGTCGCGAGGGACTTTACAAACATACAAGTCACGGACACAAAGTTCACCCAGACTCGGGACAACAATTTGTGGATCACACAAAGTGGTGTCCCGTGTGGGAATTGAACCCACGACCTCTTGCGTAGCAGTCGGACACATTCCCACCGCGCCACAGAGGCAGTCAATATTATATTAACTGTGCCTCGATTAAACTCGATAACTGCTGGCCCGATTTGAATATGGTCATAGGGGTACCGTCACTACGCCGTTAATCAATTCCGACATCGAGACTCGAGATGTCACCTGAGAACATCCAGGTTATTCTCTAATATGGTGTTTATTGTAATTTGTAATGGCGGCAGCACCTTACCTACTTAGGTAAGGTGGTGCCACCATTACAATAAACACATATACGTATACAGTTTATAAACAAAGGAACATTGGCAATTTGAAAAGAGTGATCGCGAGTTTTTATAGCAAACAGGCATTTTATGTGCATGTAGAATCTACTTTCACAAGTGTAGTATTTTGCTTCTTAAGGGAATATTGTGATTTGATTTTTGTACCGTACCTACTTCTACTTAGGTATTTACTGAATAAATTTATTTTATATGTAAATTTATTTATTGGTAGACTGGGATTTTATTGAAAAATTTGTACATCTAACACCCATGAATGTTGGATATGTCTCAGTCCCTAGTAAAATAACTATTAAAACATCGGAAAATATAATTTACATCTGTCCAGATAGCCTTAGAGGCATTTTAACCCTTCGCCTCTAATAGATAGCCTTGGAGGCAGTGAGCAATGTACGAACGGTGGTATCCCTGGGTTTGGAGCGTTGGTTCGTGAACGAGTACGTTCGTGCGTTGTCCCCCGCACTCAAGATGGCGCGAAGGAACGCACACTATCGTGGTCTAGTGGCTGGTCTTTCTCGGTCCATGTTCAACTTCGTCAACGCAGCGGCTCTCACGTATGGGGGACACCTCATCGTCTCCGAAGGCGTTCGTTACGAAAAAATCTTAGTGTAAGTATTTTGTAGTACCTACTTACCTACCTTTAATTGGAAGACGTAAGGGGAAAATCATAATACAATGTAAACTGCATATAACGTCTTTGGATTTAACGACAAACTTGCTAAACCGTCAAATTATTTGACTTTGGTTTCGTTGCATTGTTGTCGCACTTTAAATAACGACGAAAATATGGCATTATTTAACAATTAGCCGATACCTTGCGGTTTCACCCGCGTAGTTTCCGTTCCCTTGGGAATACATCCGGGGATAGTGTAGCTTCCCAACGGTGAAAGAATTTTTGAAATCGGTCTAGCAGCAGTCTAGAAGTTTATTCGTTACGTTCAAAAATACAAATCTTTCCTCTTTATATTATTAGTATCGAGTACCTGGATGACCGAGCTTGGCTCGATATACCTTTTTTTAAACGACGTTTTCTAAAAATGAAACCTAGCTACATCGATTTATCGCTCCATACTAAATTTTCATGAAAATCGTTGGAGCCGTTGTCTAGGTATATACAAGAATTGCTCGGTTAAAGATATTTTTTGAGTTGCTCAAATTAATAAGAACTGCAGCTGTGTGCTTTCTTTGTTTTTTATTTTGTTGCTTTATTGTTTAGCATGTTTTTTAGTTTTACCTCTATTGCCGGTGTCATACATACCGAAAATTCTAAAAAAGTGCACTTTTGTTTATTGTCATTGCCATGATCCACATGTTTGCGTCCGCTGCTAGATTGTCGTTAGCTTGTGATACATTAATAATATTATATTTTAAAGTTTGTTAGCAACAAAGATCTTAAATTTTCTGTTAACTTGGCGAGTAATAGAACTTTTTGGCTACTAGTAATACTACTTTCCATTTAACAACAACTCTCAAGAACGCCGTAGATAATATGCACAGTCTCTAAAATATTGTTATATAGAGTTTACACTGTATTTACAATAGAGCCTATGACTTTGGTCGACTAGTCGGGGGGCAATAAATCCGATCAGTCGGTCGACTAGTCGCCAGACAAATTAGCTTTTTAAAGGTTTATTTTTTGTTAAAACTGTAATGTCGCCAAGTTATGGATTCGTTGAGGTTTCGACCGGAATACACCTCTTGTCATGGTTGGTGCAACCACTGCAACCCGAATCAAACATCAAGCAATCTTTGTCTTGCCATCATTATAATTTTCACAAAAATATAACCTCTAAAAAGCTAATCTGCCTTGACCTTGATTTTAGGTTTAATAAATCTAATACTATAAAGGTAGAACGTTTTCCCCAACAACTAGGAGGTCTTTGAGTAAATCTTTCGAAAAGAATACTGTTTTATTAAATGACGATGATACCTTTAAAAAAATGGTTATCTGTAAAATCGGTTTACGGACGAAATTTTTACGTGATAACGTCATCAGAAAACATTGATATCGCCATTCTCGTTGCTAAGCAATCAATCAATAACGTTAGTTCTACTTAATTGTATCGCATCTCATGTCGTTGCAATTTCATTCGCTGTTGCTTAGCAACCAATCAATAACGTGACTGCTTGGCAACCAATCAATAACGTGACCGTTGCTACGTGACACTTTTTCATGCGTGCATCCCGCCATGCCAAAAATGTCTTAATATGGACTCCCTTAATATACCTACAATTATTTCAATTACCTTCACCCTTTCTGACATTTCTGAGAATGTATTGTAACCCATTTCATTTATATTAAGAAATAAATAATCTTAGTTAATGTCCAATAGTCAATCCATAATATTAAACAATTCAATCAAATTAATAGGTATTGTGAATGTAAAAGTAACTCTGTCAGTCTGTTACGTTTTTATGCTTAAACCGCTAAACCGATTTAGATGAACTTGCTGTGATATGATAATTTTTATCGCGATAACCGACATTTACGTAGGCATTATGATTTAATACAAGAAGATGATATTTTTTAAGTTATCATAAGTACATTTAAAATTCTAAAACAGAAATGCGGACAAGCAGTAAATAATCACTACGATTATTTACTGCATGTCCGCATTTCTGTACTAAGGTCTACAGTACTAATGCCTTACTATTTGGCACAGACCTGTCAGAATGGACTTCATAATTGGAATAGAGTATATAGCTATAAATCCTAATCCATCTGTCTAGATTTATTAATACCTTTCTCTGGTTTGATTTAGAACTACACAATCTCTGCAAATGGCTTCTGGTCAGGCACAGAACGCTTTTACTTTTGCGCCGGAGTTCCAGAAGGGGGTGGCTGCGGCTTCCAGAATAATGGCATTTCTCAATACTAAACCAAAGATTATAGATCAGCCAAATGTATCAACATTCGTAAGATATTTTCTTCTTATTTTAACATAACTGTCGCAAAACCACTCCTGTTTTGTATTGTTTTCAGGGTTCATGTTTCTGAGGTAATTTATTTCGTCCTAATTCCGAATTTTCCGTTAAATTTCGCATATTCTATCTAATACAATAATAAAAATTAAGCTGATCGGCCTAGCCCATCAGCTTTCTTTGTATCATTTATTTTTTGTTAAAGTTGTAGTCATGCTAAGTATTTACCATATTAATAACTTGGTATTTCAACCGGTTCGCACCGACTTTGGTAAAGAATTGAATCATATTCTAGCCATGCTCGGTGCAATCCGGTCGAAACATAAAACAAGTGAGCGACTAGTGGGTATATCTCTAAAAATAATTATATTATAGACATCAAGTGGAGAAGCGAGCTTTAAGGAAGTGGAATTCAGATATCCTTCAAGACCTGGAGTAAGAGTGCTCCGTGGTATAAACTTACAGGTAGGTACTGGATTTAATAAGGGATTTTTTCCAGTAGCGGATTCCGCGAAGGATACTGGGACTCACAGTAGCTCAAACTCCTCAAAATTATCGTAATTGTCACCTGTTTCGCTTTTTTGTTTATCTGGATAACAGCAACCTCTGGTGGGGTCAAGCCCTCCCAAACTATAATCTTGGATTCCTCATCGCATAAGCTCTCCTCAATCAAAACCAAAAATCCTAGCCGCCCACTTCAGTAATGTGGTTTGGTCGTATTTGATTGCAGCTCGTTTTTTAAAACCTACTAGCGTTAATTGTTATTCAGTTTTAGAAAAGAGCTCGATGTCTTAGCAATAGAAAGCAATATGACTATTTGTGCTATCTATACGAGTAGGTATATATAAAAGGAGAAGCTGACGGACTGACTAACTGACTGACATATCACGCAAGACCTAAACTATAAGGGTTAGAAACTTGAAATTTTGCAGAGGGGTTCCTATTATATATACCTACGTAGGGGAGCACTAAGAATGGATTTTTGAAAATTCAACCCCTAAGGGTGTAAAACGGGGGTGCAAAGTTAGTATGAAACTTTGCCGTTTAAATTGGTAACAATCTGGCATCCACGTTGGCGAAGCCGCGGGCATAAGCTAGTGGGATATAATTATGATTTCATGTTTGGTACCTACTTGTAATTTATTTGTGTAGAAATTTTCTATAGCATTCGTACATTTGTAGATGGAAAGCGGTAAGACTGTTGCGTTGGTGGGGCGCAGCGGTTGTGGAAAGAGCACCGTGATACAATTGCTGCAGAGGTTCTACGATCCCGACGCGGGAACAGTCGTAGGTATTATAACCGACTTCAAAAAGGAGGAGGTTCTCAATTCGACTGTTTGTTTTTTTTTTTTGTATGTTTTTTCATGGATTACGCAAAAACGGCTGGGCCGATTTGACAAATTGTTTTTGTGTTTGAAAGGGTATACTTCCAAAGTGGTTTCTTCAGATCACGATCTGATGATGGGATTGTGGACAAATTGAAGGAATTCTTCAAATATTGAAGGCACACTAACAGTGATTTAGGTATATTTCATAATGATATGTGCATTTACTCTCAAAAAGCACCAATTGGTAAAGTGGAACTGATGGTGAAGACCACAAATGACGAGCGGACCTATTCGCAATATTTCACAATTTGCGATTAATTATCTCTCAGATCAGTTTCTCAGTCAGCAATTACTTTAATATGGGTGTTTAATTTGTTTTTGTTATTCTAGGTATATTATATTTTGCTTTTTAGCTGCATTGTATTTATTTTAGAAGTTGGTAATAAGTACCTAAGTATATATTTTTTAAATATTTAATCTTACCCATTAATATTTACAGAATATAATATTATAATGATTTCGAAACCAAAAATATGCTAGTACCAATGATCTGATTGTTCCATTCAATTTTCACTTCATCTCAGTTTTTTTTTTAATCTGTGTGTAAATGTTTGTTTGTAAAGCTCCCAACGACACAAGGTTTGTAGTTTGTACCCAAGCGGGCATCGTGACTACAAAGATGTATCTAGATGTTATAATATGATCTCCAGTCCCTGGATGGTGTACCATTGCCGGAGATAAAGATGTCAGATGTTCGAAGTGCCTTTGGGCTGGTATCTCAAGAGCCGGTGCTATTCGACTACAGTATCGAGGACAACATCGCGTACGGAGACAACACGCGCACTCCTACGCACCAGGAGGTCGTCGAGGCCGCCAAACTGGCCAATATACACGACTTCATCATCTCTTTACCACTCGTATGCCTTTTTCTTTTCTTCTTCTTATTTGTGAGTTGATTCATTGTAGTCATAGGCATAGAGAATGCATGTCACAAGATTGACAACTTTCTAGAATCAGACAATGCGACTGTGTGGCCATTTGTTCGATCATGCAAGCATTTGACGTCGACCAATCATAAGTATATCTAGAAAGTTACGACTATTGGCCGTAAGATTGTTTTGTCTCTCTCATGCTTTGCAGCCGGGAACGCTCAGTCTATTCTCTCGACTCTTTCTTCTTTTTTTAATCTATGGCAATGCTTACTGTGTAACTGCTATATCGGTAAATATTTATTGTACACTTTATCTCCACAAAGTCACCTCGTGTACCTACATACCTACTTATTTAAGTATTTTTACACGTTAAACACGGAGTTGTGAAAATTAATACGGCTCAGTTGGCCGCCATTCTACTCCTTATTATTTATTTTTAATAGGCAACCTCGTCACAATACGTTTTGATCTTATATACCTTTGAAGATCAAATCATCAAATAACCCCTCCCCCTCTCCCCCGAGTCCTTCATGTTCTTAACAGGATCCTTATTCTCTATCTTTTTTTCGTAGTCGCATCAAGCCCGCGCTTATAACTGTCAAAATCTTGTCTTAATGGTATATATAGCTGCGCTTAGAAATGCATCGTGCATGCGCGCGGACATCTTTAAGTGCACCGCGCATGCCCCAATTCGCTCGGGCTTGCCGCAAAAACGAAAAAAAAAAAACGTAGTGAGTAAGGACCCTGTATCCGCTACTGATTTTTACTGGATTTTTGTGATGCAGGGGTACGAAACAAACATAGGTCCTAAGGGTATGCAGTTGTCAGGAGGTCAGAAACAACGTGTTGCAATTGCTAGAGCCATGATACGACGACCCAAGATACTGCTGTTAGATGAAGCGACCAGTGCATTGGACACTAAGAGCGAAAGGGTAAGAAATTGCAAGTAAAATAGCATTTATGGTATAGATATTAAGGAGTAAATATTTTGTGTATAAATAGTGTCTACCGAAATGCGTTAAGTAAGGGAGGCGCTACAGTGGCAACAGGGTAAACTTCCAGGGCCCTATTTAGGGCAGGGTAAGCCAGGCAATGCCCAAAATGGGAAACAAATTAAGGGCGGCAAAATTGATGGCGTCAGGTGGCAAAAAGACAAAAATCTTATATAAATTACCACCACCCGCTTTCCCGTAGGCGAAGGTATCAGGTGCTCCAACTTAACTCTGGCCTCCGACCGGCACTCTAAGTATATAGGGTTGCCAACCGTACTCCAAAATAGAGTATTGTACTTTATATCATGTAGGCGTACTCCTTAATCTATAACACTAATAGAGTACGCTAAAATACTTTTTTTTACACACTGTTGACTATACTAGTCCTGATCTATGTAAACTTAGATTCAGAATCTTTGGAGTCGTACAATTCTTTTAAAAACAACGAAACATTGTAATGTGCTTCAAAAAGCACCAAAAAATGCTTAAAAAAATAAAGAAAATAATAGTCTTTTTTTATCAGTCCGTACTCTTTATTTACGCCCTTTGAAATCAGATCTGCTATTTTTTTGTTATAAAAGTTGGCAACCCTCTGTATACAATACCTATCCCATCTTTGGCAAAATGTGGTAGTATAAAGGGCGGCAAATATAATTTTGATCTGAGCGGCTAAATGGCTAGAGCGGCCCTGTGAACTTCTCCATTCAGCAAACTTTAATCCGTCGTACAGCTGCTACATTCACACCAATTACCTAATTCTCCGATCTTCATACCAATTGGTCAATTCTTCAATCCTTTTGTAACTGCTACATACATACCATATCCTCTATCCACGCTAGCGCCTCTTTGGAGGGTTTTTGAACTGAAATATAATAGTTTACAGCTGGACACTTTTTCAAGTCTTTATTCCCCATGCCTATAAGGCGCAGAGGCATGTGATATTTACCCGACCAATGAGAGGGACACCCTATTAGGACCTAACCTCCATATTATTTTGATTTAAGCTATTATATTTTGGCAGTGGTGGTCGTACTCGCTCGTACGCTATATGTCACCTTGCCTTAAAAAGGTAATGGAACCACGGCTATCTTCAGAACATTGTAGATTAGAAGTCAGAATATAATCCTGTTTCATACTTTTTAGATCAGATGTTTTCGTAGTCGTGGTTTAGTTGGCGCGGTGGGAGTGTATCCGACTGCTACGCAAGAGGTCGTGGGTTCGATCCCCACCCAGGATAAAACTTTGTGTGATGAGCACGAAGGTTTATTCTGTATCTGGGTGTTATTTATCTATAATATGTATTTATTTAAAAATATATAAGTATGTTTATCAGTTGTCTGGTTTCCATAGTACAAGCTCTGCTTAGTTTGGGATCAGATAGCGTTGTGTGAGTTGTCCCAAGATATTATTATTAGTTATTGAATTCTTTTTGTGTGTAGATAGTGCAGGCAGCCTTGGACGCTGTGAGCATGTCCCGCACGTGCGTGACGATCGCGCATCGTCTCAGCACGGTGCGGGACGCGCATCTCATATGCGTCCTTAGCGGCGGACTGGTCGCCGAGGCGGGCACGCATCGCGAACTGCTACAGCTCAAGGGACTCTACTATCGTATGCACAACAATACTTAATGAAATATTTGATTTGAAATTACATATTTTATTTAAAACCTACCTACTAGCATACCTAATTCAAGTTTATCGGCAGTATCAAACCCTACGATAAGAAACTGCCGAAGCTATTGAAACACTTTTTAAAAAACCATACATTAGAGAGGTCCTGTGAGAAACAAAAAAAATTAGGGCCAACCTACGTGCAAGGGCCCAAACGGTCAAAGGAGTGATGCGAGTCGTTTGCACACTTTTTTTAATGACACACTTCGGAGCCCGTTTAGCTTATGGGCCCCTGATCATTAAGTCATAGGTCGTTGAGTCGTTAATGAAGTCTCATTAACGACAAAAATTGTTATTTTCCTAGGTACTTTATAACTAAAGTAAAGGTACGAACAACTTACTAATCCGATTTTGATGAATTTTTGCAATTGATTTGGCGGTAGAAATTGATCAAAATTAGGAATAGCTAGCAATAAATAAAAGACAAATGTACACTTTTTATAATGTATTTTATTTCAATGATACGTAGACCATAATTGCAGACCCCCGCCACGATCAGAAATTATCTGTAACAAATAATATAATTATGGTTAATTTGCTTTTAATATTTAGTAATAAAAATCAAAAGTAAAAATAAACGCGAAAGTTTTCTAGTCATATAGGTAATCTTTTATTATCATACCTTATCTATCTACTTATATAGACATACACAGGTGTCATTTTTCAAAAAAATGGTATCACAGTGTATATGTGATAGGTAGATAGGTAAGTACTTATTTGGAGAACAGTTTCTTTCCGTATTATACACAGTTCAAGTTCTAATACTTCCGCATTATTTTATGTCTAAATTCTATCTTTTCCATAATTTATATTTTCCTTATGACAGTATAATCAAGACGAAAATTTCGCACCTAATCAAACTGTAAATCTCGCTGAAATACAAAATAAATGTAGAGTCAATGTCATGTAGGCCTAGGAAAATGAAACTGATTTTGTCTAATTTTAATATATATTTATTAATTATTTAAAATACCTACATAATATGACTTCTTTATGTAGTAAGAACATTTAACTTAATTTTGTGGAAATCGGAATCTAAATCGGAAGCCTACATTTTTTGATTAATATAACACTTATGTTAAAAAAAAATTTGTTTTCGCTTGTGACGAAAAATCGGAATTAGGAAAATATGCATATTGGAAAATTGGACATTCAGAAAATTCGGAATTCGTAAAATCAATAATTAGGACTCTAACGAATATGTATTATTACTACGAGTACCTAGCTGACCCGCGCAACTTAGTCTGCGTTGCTCCTATTAGTCGTAGTGTGATGTTATGCCTACTATTACCGTATAACCTTCCTCGATAAAGAGGCTATCGGAATGTAAAATATATTTTCAATTCGGACCAGTAGTGCCTGAGGTTATCGCGTTCAAACAAACAAACTCTTCAGCTTTATAATATTAGTATAGACTAGCTGTCCCGCTCAACTTCGTTTGCGTAAATTTTCCCCGTTTTTGTAACATTTCTCATTGCTGCTCCGCTCCTATTGGTCGTAGCGTGATGTTATATAGCCTATAGCCTAGTAGTATTCTTCGATAAATGGGCTACCAAATAAAAAAAGATTTTTTTAATTTGGACCAGTAGTTTCTAAGATTACCGCGTTTAAACAAACAAACACTTCAACTTTATAATATTAGTGTAGATATAAAATGCCTATGTGAAATTTAACTTGTGGAAAATTAGAAATTAGAACATAACCGCCAACAGGTAACTTATGTAGGACTTATATATTGAGAATAAATTTCTTTAAACCTAACTTAATAGCCTAATCACATTTTAAAGAAAAATGAACCGACTTCAAATGAAAACCATGGAAAAAAAAATATGAAGCACAGCACTGATTAATGGAAATTTCACTGACTTGCTCCTATAATTTAGTCTGCAGCCGTACCATGAACTCTTATAGCCGGGAAATTGTAGACGGTCCTGCTAATTTCGTGCAATAATTCTGCAAAAAGCTGGCGAGTCAATGATGATGTCATCAATCCGGCGGGTGACCGGCGTCTATTTTTGTCATTTCTTTGCATTTGACAGCAGTTCATCTACTGACATGCATGCGTCAGGTTTAAAAATAATAATAATAATATCTTGGGACAACTCACACAACGCCATCTGATCGCAAACTAAGCAGAGCTTGTACTATGGAAACCAGACAACTGATAAACATACTTATATATTTCTAAATACATACATATTATAGATAAATAACACCCAGACACAGAATAAACCATCGTGCTCATCACACAAAGTTTTATCCTGGGTGGGGATCGAACCCACGACCTCTTGCGTAGCAGTCGGATACACTCCCACCGCGCCACGGAGGCAGTCAAAAATGAAGTGTAACTGCCCTGCACTTGCCAAATAATTTAGAGTTCATGGTACGGCCCCTGGAGTCTTATAATCTAGGATAATGTCTTATGAATAAAGGGGTAAGTACTTACGGTGTTGGTGCGACCATAGCAGCGGCAGTCAACTGCGATATAATGCTGCCTGCAGCCAGGTTACCGTAGTAAGCCTGTGCAGCAGCTGCGGTGGACCCGGCAGCTATGCCGGCGCCGCCGAAACCCAGCATAGGAGCCACGATAGGCGCCAGAAGGCCACCTGTGCCGTACAGCACCGCACCACCGACAAGGTTAACTGCAATAGCTGCAAGTAGCCCCATGATTTCTGAAACAAAAGGTGGAAGGTCTAAGCCATAGGCAGTCTTGGGAGGTACCACAATAGTGTCAATTATTATTCTGTGAAATAGTGGTGTTAAAACATCACTGTTTCGGTTGAAGGGCACTGTAGCAAGTGAAATTAAATTACTGGCTAAATGAGAACTAATGTCTCAAATGAGGACAATCAATCCTTGCCAAACAAGGATTTGGCTGTTATTGATACCAAGCTCACGACATGCTCGTCTTTTTATTATTGCATTTCATCAGCCTGTGTCGGTCCACTGCTGGACAAGGCCCTCTTAATTTAGCACAATACCCGGTCCCCCGCCTTCCGGATCGTAGGTAATTTTAACAGGGAGCGTATTCCTACGTTACCCTTATATTAGGGTAGGTGAAACATGTGAGTATTAAAACATTATCACGCTTCTACTAAGTACTAGGTGCATTTTATATAAAATTTTGTTTTTTTTAATTATAAACCAAACGGAAAAATCAAATTTCAGCAGGAAGTGGGTAAAATATTGATTGAAAAATTCCAGGACAAACATACAAGTGAAATCAAATATATGCTTTTAAAATAAGTAGAGCACTAATGGCAGGGTGCAATATTTCTCAAATATTTTTGGAAAGTTTACAAGAAAATGTACTCGTATATCACAAAATCAATGATTGTGAATATTGTGATGATGATCGAAGATTTAGGGTATCGCCGGTCACTTATGCAGAAATCATCACAAATCTGATAATATTCAATGAATCTTTATTAATCTTTTTTGCATATTAAACTTCCACTATTCTTCTAATAAATTGACCAGTATATACACTACGGAGGATGATACCTGTAACTAGGTTGGATTCCCTCCGGACTCGTGGTCCCCCTGTGATGTTCCCCTGGGGGGACCACGAGTAAATCGCATTCGCTCGTGGTCCCTCCGATTCACTCTTGACCATAAATAAATGAAAGGCATATGGTATGTAATTGGATAAACACTTAACGTACCTACTTTTTGTGCATAATATGAGAATAGTACCTACGTCTATGATGATGACTACTTCGCACAATTATAACCTCATTATATTTATTATAACCTCATTATATTTATCTATTTCATTATTGTATGTACATATAATTGTCAACTGTCAGTATTGAATTTCTTATTATGGAACTGCATTACATAGTTGTGGTTGGGCATGAGTAAATAAATTAATTACAATTATGGAGGAAAAAGTTACAGTACTTCAGCGGAAAAATGGTTCGGTGTTATTATTTGGTGGACATCAGTACTACCGACACAAAATTTACAAAAATAAAACGGTGAATTGGACGTGTTGCAATAAGTCCAAGAAAAAATGTTCGGGATCTTTAACTTTAAATGTAAGTAACTCGAGCAAGTCAATTCCATTAGTCAGTTCCAGAAAGGTTAGGTAGGTTTGATCTAATCATGGCATCAGTATTAAAATTAACAATAAACATATATAGTTATTATAGTTTCAGTGCAATAATATATTCGTATGAAGTTGGTTTTTAATAATATTTTATAATATTTATTTATTTTTTTATAATATTTTCATGCAGGGAGACGAAATTTGGCGGATGGTCGAACACAAAACACTGTCAGAAATGGAATGTGTCGTTGATAACGCAAAAAATGAGCTGGCAATGAAAATGGATAGCATGAAAAAAGAGGCATCCACGTCATTTGAACCGATGCCTAGAATCTATGAAAAATATATTACTCCATTGAAACATAAAAAACTAGATACAAAAATACCCAAATTTGAAAATGTCAAGTGTTGTTTATATAAATGTAGGAAGAATGCAATGGAGGTCAAAAAGACTGTTTTTAAATGCTTATGCGAGGTAGAAATACCGGTGCAATTTCGGACAATGCTTGTTGCTGATTATATTTATGAACAAACCAGGATCATAATATTTTGCAATGAACAAGCATTGTGCCTACTACCAAAAACAGAGGAATATTTTGTTGACTCAACCTTTAAAAGTACCCCTCGTCCATTTTATCAGCTATTATCTATTCACGGAGATATTGGAAGCACATCTGGGACTTGTCATGTCGTTCCGATGTTTTATGCTCTCATGAGCGACAAAAAAGAGAGTTCATATCATGCAATATTTGATATTTTAAATACTAGGTTTAAAGAATGGAAGCCAGTTAAAATTCATATGGATTTCGAGTTTGCAACATCAAACGCTTTGAAGCAATTTTTTCCTGACCTTGTTATAAATAAATGTTATTACCACTATAACAACAGCATTTGGAGAAAATCGAAGGCACTCGGAATCAAATCAAAGCTGTACCTTCGCATAGTCGGTTTATGTGCTGTTTTACCGCTTCTACCACTGGATAAGGTCCCTGAAGGATGGTATTATATTGAGCAGCGTTGTAAAAATAAAGATGATCAAAAACTAAAATTATTTATGAAATACATGAAAAAAACATGGCTAAGAAACAATAGTTACATCAAAGAGTGGTGTGTGACTAATGAGAGACACAGAACTAATAATGTTATGGAAAATTGGCATTCCCTAGTGAATAGGTCAATCAACAAAAACTATGTTACCATCGCAAAATTATTAAGTGAACTAAAAAACAATGGATCACTAAATAAAAATTGGCACTCTCAAACGGCGCGAAGGAAAATAGAAATAGATAAAGATGAAGAATTACTGGATTTACAAATGCAACTCGTACATAATGAAATCACCATAGGACATTTTCTAGAAACAGTACGATGAATTTCGCATTTTTTAATTATACCTATTATACTATAGTTTTTAATTTTATTACCTATCTTTTTACTTTTATTGAAATAAAACTGACAAGGGGAACCACGAGTCCGGGGGGAAAAAGTTTAAGAACGGTACCTACCTAACATAGGTACCTACCATATTACTTCTTATCCGTTAAAATTTGTCAAGAGTGAATCGGAGGGACCACGAGCGAATGCGATTTACTCGTGGTCCCCCCAGGGGAACATCACAGGGGGACCACGAGTCCGGAGGGGTTGGATTACCAACCTAGTTACAGGTATCATCCTCCGTAGTGTCTGTGTAGTGACTGGTCTAGTTTTGTTGAGGCAGAAGTCGCAGATTTATTATATCTCCGGAGAGTCATACCCACAATACATTCCCATACCTGCTCGTTGTTGAACCCATTAATCGTCGCATATTATAGATATTCTTTTGCCATGTCCTCATCGGTGGCACAATATTCATCTACTACCTACTTAGCAAGTGTTTCAAGTCAGAAGTACTATCATTTATCTTGTTTATTGTCGTGAAGTGTGTTTAACCTTTTTCACATCAATGGGTTTTGATTCAGAAGATCCTTAGTACTTACATTGTTAGTATTAAGAACTTGGTAGGTACTAACAATGTAGTAGGTACTAATTTTGCTTGCTGTTAATATCGGTCAGCCTGACCAGGCGCGGACTCTCTAGAACTTTGTTCAGGGAAGGGCAACATGAGAGGGGGGGGGGGGAATTGCTGCCTAAATACTACGGTCCAGTGAAAATCCTCAAATTCACCGAAAAAAGGTCACTCAATCGTGTCTCGGAGGGCTGTTGCCCCCGTGGAAATTTGTCGACTCGTAGGTAGATACTCAAAATCGATTATCACTTGGGTTGGGACGTCGAATAATTACTGTAAGAGATGTAAAATAATAATCCCATTTCCTTCAATTCATCGTTAAATTACTCGCGAAAACAAATAACGTGCCTTTTGATCCTAGAAGTCGGCTCCAGATGAGCTGGTGGTACAGAGTAAGGTTCACCACACCCGCTTAGTAAGGGTGCTTATGTGGGTATGCAGTTAAATAGGAGATACTGTAGTGGCCGGTATTACTTACTGACCGGCATTACCCCATTTAAAAAAAAAAAAACAATGTCCGAATTAGCAAAAAAAATCTTACATTCCGTATTAATGTGATAAGATAATATAATAAAATTTATATTATAATATAAAAAAAAATAATTAAAAACCAATGTCCGAATTAGCTAAAAAAATCTTACATTCCGTATTAATGTGTTCAGAAAATATAATAAAAATAAATACTAGAAGTATTGTTTTATCAATAAATACTCGTACTAATCTATTTCTTATTTAGTGTACAAGAAAGTAGGTAGATATTCAATCAACAAGTCACATAAATAAATGCCTAATACTATACGAGAGTAAAGCCAAAACTTTTCGGATACTCAAAACTCATTTTTTTTTTTAATTTCAGGCATGGTGCTTATTAATGTTTAACCAACCTTTACACTTTTCGTCTTAACCACATGGCATTTATTTCTCAATAAATAGCTTTATATTATAATAGACCATTAAAAAAATACGAAATTAAGAGGAATTGTGGGCAACATCAGCATCTTCATTACTTTGAAATACACTTTTTTTTTTCTTGATGCCTTAAATGAGACCATGATTGTAGTGTAAATGGGCAGAGGAATATGTCAAGTGAGGTAATATAACATTTTCCCCGTTTTTGCCACATTTTTCATTGCTGCTCCGCTCCTATTGCTCGTAGCGTGATGCTATATAGCATATAGCCTTGCTCGATAAATGGGCTATCCAACAACAACGAATATTTAATTCGGACCAGTAATTCCTGAGATCATAGCGTTAAAATAAACAAACTCTTCAGTTTTATAAAATTAGATTAAAATAGTGGGGTCTCAACAACGGTAAATCATTTTTGTAACTTTTTATAAGTTTAACTTTGAATATGCGACCCTACATTGCTAGTTTTCTTAAAAAAACTCACTTATACATTATTTTTAGATAAAATTTATTAGAATAAAGTTTTGCTCTCCTGCATCTAGGCCCTAGGCTATTTTATTTTCATTGAAACATATCCTTCAGACGTTTGAAACAAAATGAATAACAAGTAACATGAAATGGCTGCCATGACGCACTGAAATTGAGCAATTATTTTCATTTTTGTACCCTTAAAGAGATGAATTAAATGACAATGCATAACACTTACCTAAAAATCCGAATTGGATGATGATGTTGATGAGAAAATACACTGACAATATCGGGATACCGCGAATTTAACTACAAATATCCTGAGTACTGAGTAGTGAGGTGAGAGAACGCGAAGTGAAGCCCGTCCCCTTTATTTATAGACTGCGGTCTCCCCTCCCGAACTTATGACGAGGCAAGCTGCGAATGGGCGATTGCCCGTTAGACTTATGTACCCGATAATAGCTACAGCGTGTAGCGGGGCGGGCGCGATAGCGGATTTTAATAGTAATAGACATTTAAAGTCAATACAAACAAATGGACACAAGTACCTAAACCCAGACTCGGAACAACAATTAGTGGATCACACAAAGTGATGTCCCGTGTGGGAATCGAACCCATGACCTGTGGCTTAGCAGTTAGGGTTAAGATTACTCAATATTAGACCAACAGGCCAGACATTTATGTCAATAAAATATGTAGGTAGAAGGTAAATAGGTAGGTAGGGAATACTCCCGAGACAACACAATAATAATTAATCATAAATAGTAAAAATCCTTTTTTATGCCTCCTCCTGAAAAAAATCCTTTTAAAGGATTTTTTCAGGAGAAGCAAGATATAAAGACTTAAAAAAAAAATATTTGTGTTTCACTTCTGAATCATGGGAGGGGGCACTTGTCCCCCATTGCTCTCAACGCACGTTTCAATTATCAAGATTCAACGAACACGTTTCAATTAACAAGATTCAGCATCCAGGTACTCCTGGATGCTTAATCTTGATAATTGAAACGTGTTTAATTGACCGAAATATTAATTAAATTTGATTCGATATTTCGTGTTTGATTTCATGTTATTATTCTATTTCGCGAACGGATACCTAACTATATTAATACGCTATGTAAATTGAGAAGCTTGTCCCTCTGGGGTCGAGGAGAGATGGTGTCGCTCTCAGCACGCTGCCATTGTGAAATGAAGCGAAAAAAGTTTTAAGAAAATATATAATACTAGCTGACCCGCGCAACTTCGTATGCGTCATTTTTCCCCAATTTTGCAACGTTTTTTATTGAACTTCAGCTCATAAGGGTCTTAGCGTGATGATAAATAGCCTTTCTTGATAAATGGGCTATCCAATACTAATAATCAAATCAAATCACAAATAATCTTTTAGTTCGAACCAGTAGTTCCAGAGATTATTGCGTTTAACCAAACAAACAAACTCTTTAGCTATATAACATTAGTATAGATTTCGAAGGGATTCGTGACTCGTGACATTTGGCAACGTTCCCTATCTGGTTAATAGGCACTTAAGTGACCGTTCTTTGTAAAAGTATCCCACCAATCTATGCCTCACGATAATGATAAAACCGTCTCAACTAAAAAAGGTTATGAACTTATTCAAATGTACGTATAATATTTGACAACCAATAAATATGTCAATCCCTTTTTATTACTGACACTATTCCAATTTTTTAAAATGTAAATTACGCGATTATCCGAGTATTGTGGATATATCTTGTCGATCTAAACCTTTAATTAAATTTGTTCTTCAATTTGAGGGGAGAGTTTGCCATATTGACGGAATAAACATTAAACGTTTGACAGGTACGAAATCCATGAACATTTTGGGAATGGGAATATTTTTTCTTTTATTTTATTTTGTTGACAATTTTTCAATGTTTTTATACTTATTATCCTATTCCGGACGAAGACAAAACCAAAAACACAAAAATCATAAAAATTGGTCCAGCCGTTCTTTAGTTATAAATGGTGTTACTAACACGACTTTGTTTTATATATATAGATATCAACTAATATAATAATATATCTTGGGTCAACTCACACAAAGCTATCTGACCCCAAACTAAGCAGAGCTTGTACTATGGAAACCAGACAATCGATAAACACACCTACTTATATATTTCTAAATACATACATATTATACTCGTACTTACATTAATAACACCCAGACACAGAATAAACACACAAAGGTTTATCTTGGTTGAGGATCGAACCTACGAACTCTTGCGTAACAATCGGATACTCCCACCGCGCCACAGAGGAATAAGAAAAAACTTCACTTGTGTAGCCCAACTACTATTGCTAAACAAGTTTGTATTTCGCCGTAGGTATGCAAAAAACATTATTTATTTGGTAAGTAGATATATGATTCGAAAAACCAGCCCCCGCTGTCGCTATCGCTCCCGTCCGCGTCCCGTGGAATGTGGCTTTAGCGGCAGACGCGAGAGCTGATTGAACAGAGTAGAAATTCCCTGCCATAGACAATTTTAAATGAATGCCCTTGATAAAAATGTTCTAGAACTGTCATAGTCAGAGATTAAAATGTAAAGAATTAAAATTATAGATAATATTATTTTTAGAAAGAAAAAAGGTTATAATAAAAAAATTAAGACCAAATGAAAATTCCCGAGAGCAATAATTTATTATTATGGTGGTTTTTAGTTGTTGTGCGCGCCATCTATTAGTGTACAAGGTATACGTTTAGACAATCTATTAAAGACGTATTATGACCAAGCTAATCTAGATGGCGCTAGTGGTGCATCAACAAAATGTAAGACATTTTCAGATCTATTTCAGGAAAAACGAGAATATACTCATTTTTATGGTTCCGTACCTCAAAAGGTAAAAACGGAACCCTTATAGGATCATTCGTGTTTCTGTTTGTCCGTCTGCCACAGCCAATTTGCACAGAATTACTGGGCTGATTAAATTCAAATATGTATTTCTATGACCCAAACCCGGACGCTTATCGTAAATAATAGTACAATATGCATGCAGCATGTAGGTATGTGCGGTAAGTTGAAAATTACAGCCGAGGCGATATTGCTAGCCCGAGCCTTAGGCGAGGGCTACAAGAAAGCAGATGCTGTAATAATCAAAGCGCACGTATGTCATACGATGTTTTATAACCTAATTGAGAGGAAATAAATAAAACTCGGACTTTAATAAACGAATAAATTTTTAATCACTTCTTTAAGCAGTTACAAAACTGCGTTGCGCGCGCTACAACGCTTTTTTTTTAAGGAAACGTAGTATTCTGTAGGCAAAGGCACAAAAACAGGCAGTATTACTAATAAAGTACAAATATTTTTGTGTTTTGTTACAGATAAAAAGGTTGTAATTTATGATCAAAATTAATTATTTAAATGTTAATTTGTTATATTTTATCTCCCAAAGTTAATTTTATTCATAAAATGTTGACCACTTTCTGACCTATAAACTCTTTGCTAAGATTTTAAAAAGTAGGTACCATTCGTCTATATCTATACTTCTATCTATACTAATAATAAAAAGAGGAAAGATTTGATTGTTTGTTTGTATTGCATAGGCTCCGAAACTACTGGACGGATTTGAAAATTCTTTCATCGTTGTGAAGCTACACTAAACCCGGGTGACATAGGCTATTTTATATCGCTGTATTCCCACGGGAACGGGAACTACGCGGGTGAAACCGCAGAGTCCGCTAGTTTTAGATAAAACGAAGTGATTACTTATTACTCTGTGGTTTTAGACGGAGCATCTTGATCAACCTAATCAAATGAAAGACCCTTTCCGAGCAAATGTGTTATAAAAGAATTTTGAACAGGAGAGCCATTTTTGGCATACTGTATTTTGTAACCTAACAAATGAAAGGTCTTATTGTAAGGATGTCAAATATATATTTTTTTTAAATGTTATTTAGGAAAAACCATGAAAATAGACCATTCCCCCCTTATTTTCGAAGCTAAAGAGCCTAATATTTTGTAAAAAAAATACAATACTTAGATAGTTCTTAATCCATAGATTTTTTAAAAAAGAAAATTATCAATGTGGAATTGAGTCCCACATTACTAGCAATCTTGTTAACTCCTTCAGCTACGCTCAAAGGCTTATGTTAGGTTTGGGTCCACGTCAGTAGTACTTATAATGGGTAGGATTCGAACCCGCGACCTCATGATTGCGAGACCGATGCCTTAGCCATTAGAAGTCTGTAATTTGAACATGGGGGCTATTTTAGGGGCAAAACAATAAATTGAAAACCCATTCTGATAACGGTAATTAGTGTAACTTGAAAACAAATGAAAGGCTTGGTGTAAGGGTCTCAAATATTATTATGTATTTTAAATATTTATGAAAGTTCACGAAAATCGACTATCTACCTCTTTGAAATTACTGAGCCTACAATTTTGAAAGAAAGTCTATAGTGTGAACATAACGTGGTTTGTGACCCTGACTGCTAAGCTAGAGATTGTGGGTTCGATTCCCACTTAGGATAAATTTATCCTACTATGCTGTACCCATTGAGGTTGATATCACAGGCGTACCCAGGATCGTTTTTCGCGATGGGTATTCGCACGCGGCGGCGCATGTTTCCGGGTTGGGAAGACTATTTTTAGATTTAGGAATTTTAAAGTGCAAATTTTTGTTAGAGTCATGTCCCCCCCCTCCCCCGCCGGCTAAATGGTTGATGTTGGGTATGTGAAAAAAATCACGGTAGTAGTATATATAATGAAATTAAAAGGAAAACTATCACAGCTAAGTAGGCTTTACAAGTTTACGAGTAACAGCTGATCAAATGAACTTCTCAATAAAATATGCAACAATAACTTATACGTGGGTGGCACCCCTGAAACGAAATCAGACGTAACTGTGCCGATAATCGCAACGAGTGTGTTAAGCACTCAGTTTTCGTGTGAATCGCCTATCAAATATACTACAACTTTTCTATATGTTCCGAAATCTGGCAGGTTGAATGTTGTCAGTTTTCACAGTGTCCTATATTTTTTCTGTTTCCTGTTTTTTTCTGTGTAGAGTTCCGCAATCACCCCCTCCTTCATACGAATAATGCGGCTTAAGAAGTGGGTTTTCCGTTGTTTTTTTCATACTTACAACGTTAAAGGTACCTACTTAATAATCATTTATATTGGAATTTGTACGAAAATTTTGTTACTTCTCATTCGATCAGCTGTTACTAGTAAACTTGTAAAGCCTAATTAGCTGTGATAGTTTTCCTTTTAATTTCACTATTAATTTGTTCACATACCCAACATCAACCTTTTAGCTGGCAGGGGAGGGACACTTGACTCTAACAAAAGTTTGCACTTTAATAAATAAATATGTCTTCCCCCCTCTCGGGGTTTTCACCAAAATATCCGGAATCACTTCTTCTCTGGCGTTCCGGGAACGACAGCCATTCACGTTATAAAGCGCAGGCGCCTAG
The DNA here is from genome assembly GCA_945859575.2 of Herminia tarsipennalis. Classification (NCBI taxonomy): domain Eukaryota; kingdom Metazoa; phylum Arthropoda; class Insecta; order Lepidoptera; family Erebidae; genus Herminia; species Herminia tarsipennalis. The sequence goes on along the minus strand of OX243842.2, from coordinate 9,881,500 downwards.
CGAGCCGTAGCAGTCATGTTGAGTCAGTTACAAAGACGAGCAAAGTTCAGTGTTCAATTCAATTATTTATTTTTTAAACAATTTTTACATTGTGTTTGAATATGCCTTTATTCAAACATAAAGTAAAAGGGCATTTTTAAATAAATAGCGCCACCCCCTTTTTGGACGTGTCCTGCAAGTTTACATTTTTATTTAAAGAAACTGTAAATTTTTTTTGGGAAATAGTTTTACTGATAAAGATTACTACATTATTCAATTACCTGTTAAGCAAAAAAATACCATTAATTGTAAAAAAACCAAAACCATAAAAATTTAAACATGGACAATGGTAGAGGTTGCTGCTGTCCTACAGCTAACTGAATCTGTGAATAATTTGTAATTTTCATGGTCATTTAACATTTTGATGCCTGTAAGCTGAAAACAAGACTTTATTTTACAACTAGCTGTCCCGCGCAACTTCGTCTGCGTACTTTTCCCCCGTTTTTGCAACATTTCTCATTGCTGCTCCGCTTCTATTAGTCGTAGCGTTCCAACAAATCCTACTAAATGTTTGTTTGGCTCAATTTAAAGCAACATTTTCGTTTGATTCAGCCATTTTGCGAAATCATCTGCCATTTTAACAACGTGTGTGCAGTGAAGAGGTGTTTTATGTTGTTGTCGGCGGCTCAGTTTTCAAGTCATGGTTTGTGACAGTCATATTTCTTAATTTTACGCTATAATTCACACGTTGTTATGGTTAAATAAATGTTTAAAGCCGAGCAAGATGTGCAATTAAAAAATAAAATTAAGGTTTCCTTCTGTGAAATTGTGACATCGATATGCTGACATACAATTGTCATAAACTGACTGCATAAAGCTAATTTCACATGGTGCTTAGTATTGTTTTTACCCGACTGCGCAGAAGAAGAGTTATGTTTTTCTACTGTATCTATGTATTTATATTTCTATAGCACGCCCTAAAGCCTAAAGTGCTGGATGGATTTTGGCATAAAAGGTGTCGTCACATTTGTCTTAGTTGTGAGAATGATACAGGGTACCTAAATCAAAATGTTAAAAATGGCTAAATTTCGGCTTCTGCGGCTATGGAAAGTGCAGCTTCTTCATACGTAATAAAGTGCTAGCACCTATTGCCACAATCCTGCGCTTTGTTACAGCGAGCGAAAGCCGCACTACTTCCGTGCTTCCTTAAAATGAAATTCCTTAAAAATTTAAAAACACCTTCGGGATGTGATAAGTCCCACGTGAAGTCGGGGTGGACTGTTCTGTATTTTTGAAACCTGGTTTACTACAAACCTACTACTCGTTTATTACTTTAACCAAGCCTTGCTAGACATTATACGTAAAAGCTGAACAATGTGATTAAATAGGTAGCTATTGTAAATCAGGATTAATCACTTGGACCGTAAATATATACTTTCTATGGGATGTATATGGTTAAGTATTGTAACGAATAGTTTGTTGTTTAGACGACAGTGATTGAAGCATAAGTTGTGCTTAGCACGATGGTCATTATGACGGATATTGACATTGTCAAAATTCTGACAAAGGACGATTTATAGAATTGCTTTAATTATAATTTAAGGCCTTTTTAAATGTATTAATGAAGCCATCAGGTGAAACTGCAAAAAAAATAGTAGAAATGATATTGCATCAATGAATCTTCTTATATTGTAATTTTAAACTAAATAGATTACTTGTTGTGATACATCTGATCAGGGCACGATGAGGCTTGCTTATCCAACGGGACAAAAGCCTCTAAACAAATTAAAGTGGTCATGGGGAGAGACATTTTATAGCTTCTGAGAAATGTCTTGGATGTGGTCAATACCACGTTGAACCACGACATTTCGTATTGATTATGAGAAGATCAGATTTAATATATTTATTGCTAAGTTCCTATTTTTAGTGTCGTCACTGTGATCTTAGCGTTTATGGTCATTATCCTAGTGGTAAAAAGAAGCCCTTTGCCCATATTTCTTTAATTCAATTTTCATATAGGATAATAAAATACAACTTTAGAGTACCTTATGTTAGTGAAAGAGTCAAGCAAGAGTTAATTATGTAAACCTGGGGGGGTTAGACAAGGTACATTCGTCCCGTGGCGAATTTTTATTAAGTGGTTGGCGTGGTTAATTAAGAAGTGTTAAGTTTTTTAAATTCATTTTTATCCCCAAAAAATCATCTAATGTCCTGTACGTGGGTGTACTTATTATTACTAATTTCTGGTCGATTGATAGACCTAATTATTGTTGTGGTTAAATTAGGTAACCGTACACTATACATTTAATCTTGTGACTGAGAAGAAAAATGATGAATAACGGCCCAGTAAGAGGACCCTCGTTATGTGTGTCTAGAATTTTCTAATACATTTTATAAGTTTCTTATTGAGACACGTAGCAACAGAATACTATCTAGAGAAATGTGGCCGCTTTTCTTTCTCCTTTCCTTCATTCCTCTATATATATATATATATATATATATATATATATATATATATATATATATATATATATATATATATATATATATATATATAGATATATATCTATATCTTCCTCTATATCTATATTTCTATCCTTTCATGCTCGCGAGTTTACGAGCCGGCTGTTAAAGTACTATTACGGCTTTTTTGTTATTGCTTCGTTACAGAAAGCATTATTTGTTATAATAGGCCAGTCACAGATAATATAATACTATACTAGTAGTCCAGTGCAATTACGGAAATTAATGGAAAAAAAATAATAAAATTATTTAGTTTGGGGATTATGAAGGATCAATAGGGGGGTGTATTCTGAGAATATATTCCAATTAGAGGGATTCTGGCGAGGTTAGCTCAAGGTCATTTCGATGAAAACGCGTTTAATTCGATATCTCGGAAACGGTTAGTGCTAGGCAAAAAATTGTAGTGACCTTTTCTCTTCTAAATTAAATTTACTAACTTTTTTATGTGAAACTTTTTTTTTCATCAATATTTTTAAATTTATTGCTTCCGAAAGGCAAAAATTTTACTTTTTACCTCCCTTTTTTTATTTTTCGCCATTTTCTCCCCAACCGTTCAATTTTATTAAACTTTACGGATTATGTGAGTGTAGATCTTTTAATTATGAACAACTTTTTTCTTAAACTTTTTTCTGTAATGCCAATACCTTCAGAGTTATATATTACTTTACCGAGCGAAATCGGCGCCATTGTCGCAAAGTGTATTCACGGACACACTGTGCGTGCATTAGTCCGGACTTAGGGCTGAACCCAAAATTCATTGTTGACGGTGGATTTCTTCTACACAAGGTTGTGTGGGACAACAACGTTACCTACTCCGATATATGACAGAAATACGTAACGTACATAAAAAAAAAAATACGGTACAGACGTGGTAATTGTATTCGATGGCTATCCCGAAGGTATTTTCAACTTTGGCACCAAATCTGCCGAACGGCTGCGTCGATCCCAGCTGAAGCCCTGTGCGGATATCATTTCACCGACAATATGACCGTCACCACAACTCAAGATAAGTTTTTAGGCAACGAGAGCAATAAGACCAGATTCATCTCACTACTAAAAACTGTTCTCATCACATCAGACATAGAGGTGGAGCAAGCCGTAGAGGATGCGGATGGTCTGATTATCAGTACGGCTAAGAGAATTTCGCCGGAGTATAGTGCTGCGGTTGTTGTTGGTGAGGACGTGGATTTACTGGTTTTGCTGACTGCGACTGCCGGCGCGTGCAACAACATTTATTTGAGAAAACCTAGCCGAGGCAAATCGAGGGACGCTACATATAGCCCATACTGCCTCAAACCGATACATGGACCGAATGCCGCAAAAAACCTGCTATTTTTGCACGCGATTAGTGGTTGCGACACAACTTCGGCACCATTCAACGTAGACAAGGTCAAACCAATGACCCCATTGAAGAATACTCCGGATTTGATATCTCTGACTGAAGTTTTTCCACAAGCTAAAGCAGACAAAACAACTCTCGCTTCAAACAGCGAACAATTCATTTTGAATTTGTATCGCAAGGCTTCAGGTGACACGAATTGTACGAATCTCAACGAGCTCCGTTATAAAGGATACAAAAAAATGGCAGGCAGTGGGAGGGTTAAATTGGAATCCCTTCCTCCTACCTCCGATGCCGCATTTTTTCACTCGTTGAGGTGTTACTACCAAGTACAATACTGGCTCGAAAATTATCTGGAACCCGAGCAGTGGGGCTGGCGTCGCATCCCCCGTGGATTGGAGCCGATACTAATGTCACTGAAACCAGCTCCAGAAGATTTGCTCAGATCGATTGCGTGCAAATGCAAAACCAACTGCGGCAAAGCGTGCGGATGTAGAAAGGCCGGCCTGTTTTGCTCAGTAATTTGCACTAATTGCCAAGATAACTATAGTTCTAATACAGTCAATGTTATCAACGATGAAATTTTTGATGCAATTAACGAGAACGACGTATGCCCCGATACCGAATCACTTCCATCGACCTCGGGTGCTTAATTTTACGAATTTTATGACCTATTTTTTATCAATAAATGTGTGAAACAGTTTTAATTATTCATTTACTTCTTTTTTTAATCCTTATTTACATTATTATTCCATCGAATGGAATAAAAAATGCCCAAATTGAGAAATCCAAAATTTAAATAATATTTGAATGATTACAATATTTAATATTTAAATAAAGTACAATTTTTAAATAGTTTAATTGATTCACTTTTTGATACAGGTAAGTTGGCTAATAAATAATCATGGGATACTTTAATATTTATTTCAAGTACATACTAAATACCCAGTCATGTCGCTAATATTGCGCCAGTGGCGCGGATTTCGCTCGGTAAAGTAATTATATAACTCTGAAGGTGGCATTACAAAAAAAAGTTTAAAAAAAAGTTGTTCATAATTAAAAGATCTACACTTTCATAATCGGTAAAATTTAATAAAATTGAACGGTTGGGGAAAAAATGGTAAAAATTAAAAAAAAGGGAGGAATAAAAGTAAAATTTTTGCCTTTCGGAAGCAATAAATTGAAAAATATTGATGAAAAAAAAAGTTTCAGATAAACACGTTAGTAAAAATTTAGAAGAGAAAAGGTCACTACAAGAATCCCTCACATTGGAATATATGCCCAGAATACACCCCCATATAAACCGAAGATGAAAGAAAAGCAAGGGAAAGTTCAAGGAGAATGTGTCTGAGTAATAAGATAGAACCAAAAATAAATATTGTCAAACATAGTATAAAATTTTAAGCTGTAAAATTGTTCAATTGCTTACCTAAGGTTTTGAAAAAGGAAATTTATAAAACAAACGTATTTAAAAAAAGGCTCAAAGCTTTTCTTTTGGAGAAATGTTATTATGCAATAGATGAATTTGGTTGTGTTAATGATAGTATATAAACTTGACATAAATAATGTATCAAATTGTGAAAATTAATTGTCATTTTTTCTTTTTGTAAACATTAATATGTGCAACTATTTATCTTAATTCTATTAATATTATTACTTTTTTTAATTTGACATACCTACTCAGAATTTTAATTTTTAATCATATCGAAAACTAATTTTATGTTTGACTTTTTTTTGTGTGTGTTTTATTTTTACTATGATTATTTTGTTATTATTGCCAAGAGAACTATAGTTCTAATACCGTCAATGTTATCAACGATGAAATTTTTGATGCAATTAACGAGAACGACGTAGGTATGCCCCGATACCGAATCACTTCCATCGACCTCGGGTGCTTAATTTTACGAATTTTATGACCTATTTTTTTTTTCAATAAATGTGTGTAACAGTTTTAATTATTCATTTACTTCTTTTTTTAATCCTTATTTACATTATTATTCCATCGAATATAATAAAAAATGCCCAAATTGAAGAAGTACAAAATTTAAATGATATTTGAATGATTACAATATTTAATATTTAAATAAAGTACAATTTTTAAATAGTTTAATTGATTCACCTTTTGATACAGGTAAGTTGGCTAATAAATAATCATGGGATACTTTAATATTTATTTCAAGTACTAAATACCCAGTGATGTCGCTAATATTGCGCCAGTGGCGCGGATATCGCTCGGTAAAGTAATATATAACTCTGAAGGTGGCATTACAAAAAAAAAATTTAAAAAAGTTGTTCATAATTAAAAGATCTACACTTTCATAATCGGTAAAATTTAATAAAATTGAACGGTTGGGGAAAAAATGGTAAAAATTAAAAAAAGGGAGGAAAAAAAGTAAAATTTTTGCCTTTCGGAAGCAATAAATTGAAAAATATTGATGAAAAAAAAAGTTTCAGATAAAAAAATTAGTAAATTTAATTTAGAAGAGAAAAGGTCACTACATTTTTTTGCCTAGCACTAACCGTTCTCGAGATATTGAATTAAACGCGTTTTCCTGACCCTGACCTCGCCAGAATCCCTCAAATTGGAATATATGCCCAGAATACACCCCCATATAAACCGATGATGAAAGGAAAGCAAGGGAAAGTTCAAGGAGAATGTGTCTGAGTAATAAGATAGAGCCAAAAATAAATATTGTCAATCATAGTATAAAATTTCAAGCTGTAAAATTGTTCAATTGCTTACCTAAGGTTTTGAAAAAGGAAATTTATAAAACAAACGTATTTAAAAAAAGGCTCAAAGCTTTTCTTTTGGAGAAATGTTATTATGCAATAGATGAATTTGGTTGTGTTAATGATAGTATATAAACTTGACATAAATAATGTATAAAATTGTGAAAATTAATTGTCATTTTTTCTTTTTGTAAACATTAATATGTGCAACCATTTATCTTGATTCTATTATTATTATTACTTTTTTTAATTTGACATACCTACTCAGAATTTTAATTTTTAATCATATCAAAAACTAATTTTATGTTTGACTTTTTTTTTGTGTGTTTTTTTTTACTATGATTATTTTGTTATTATTATTTTTACATTCAGACAAAATTGTATAATTGTTTATTGAATAAATGAAATTGAAATTGAATATATAGATCCTTTATAATCCCTAAACTACATAATTTTATGTTTATTTATTTCCGTAATTGCTCTGGACTAAAATGCTCTCTGCCTAGTGAGCGTCATTTCAAAACACCCTCATTGACTACTCACTAATTATTCCTACGTCCGTTCTTTTCTTACGGCTTTACTCTTGCGAACTTGGCATTACTTTTATGTAGTCAATTTTCATTAAATTTTATCTGGCGTTGCATTTTGTAACATAAGTGAGTAAAGTGCATTGACTGTGACTTTGAAAGGAACCGGGAAGAGTCCCCATCGACCACATCTGCAGAAAAGTCTATGTAAAATATCGCAAATAGGTATATGTTTTTTTTATTTTTCTGTCACACTCTTAGTCTTAATTATAAAACACAAAAAATGTTCTACCCTTTATATTATAGTATAAATATGCCCGTCAAAATCGATAAGTCCAGTACTAACATTTAAACTTTCGCGTTGCATGATTTTAGCTATTTCTTATACGGGAATTAACGCTTAAAATGATATTAAATTATATACTATAACTAAAATATTTTAAATTATTATTTCGGTCATGATCGGATACCGTCATCGAGTTATGACCAAAAAACTGCGTTTATCAACAAAAGGGCGTAAGTGCCATGAACATACACTCTTCTACTGATGCAATTATTAAAGGCTGCGGAACCCTACAATAAGCATGGTCCGACATACTCTTGCCCGGTTTTTTACAGTCTATTTAAAGAGGCTTATTGAAAGAATTACTTATTTGAAGATAACTGTAGGTACCAGTGGCGGAGCGTCCTTAAAACACTATTACTTTCGGTTTCCCTTTGGATCGTAGTTACTTAGTGTTATAGGTACAAAGAACCATGTCCAGTAAGATTATATTAAAGCGTCTTCTAGACGGTTAGAAACAAGACTTCCCGCCAAGGTTGCTGTTGCAAACCATGTACCAAGTAATTTGGTTTACAACAGCCCTCTACACTGTTGGAAACTAGCAAGGTCACCTTGGCGGGAAGCCTTGTTTCCAACCGTCTAGAAGACGCTTTACGCATCGGGTTAAACGTCTTCTAGACGGTTGGAAACAAGGCTTCCCGCCAAGGTGACCTTGCTGGTTTCCAACAGTGCAGACGGCGGTTGCAAACCAAATTATGGTTTGACCTCCAACGCCCTTGGCGGGTGGGAGCGCTCTCCCACCACGCCGTTTGCTGTTGGTTTATCGCCGTGTAGTCGGCGTTTCCAACCGAACAACAAACCAAACCATCACACAGGCACACGTAAATTGCCGCAGAATTGATAGGATATTTATTGCAATGTACATAAGTACCTACCCTTCTTTTATAGTTTTGTTAAATTTATAAAAATGTATTGATTGCCTATTAAAAATTTCGCAAGTACATACTGACGATATAATATTTTGGTGTGGTTTGCAACCAACAATTGGTGGGCCCCGCCAAGGTCGCGCGTGTTTGCGCGTGGTTTCCAACCGTTTGGACGAAAATACAAACGGTGGGCCACACAAAGCTCCCGCCAAGGTCACCTTGGCGGGAGGCCTTGTTTCCAACCGTCTAGAAGACGCTTTAAGCATGTTCCAGACGGTTGCAAACAAGGCTTCCCGCCAAGGTGACCTTGCTGGTTTCCAACAGTGTAGACGGCTGTTGCAAACCAAGAACAATGTAATTTGGTTTGCAACCGCCGTCTGCACTGTTGGAAACCAGCAAGGTCACCTTGGTTTGTTCGCTTGTTTCCAACCGTCTAGAAGACGCTTTACCTCTGAAAAATGTTAACCCTTCGCCTCTGGTAGGTACACGTACTTTCCTTAACCCGGCGTGTGGGAAATTAGTCATTACAAAGAAACAAAACAGTATTTGTAAATGTGGTACATTTACTTTCAACATTAGAGCATGTATTCGATAGTGTGAAAGTATTTCATAACAGTGTAGATTAAGGGTTTGAAAGTGCATATCACTGACATGTAAATGCGAAATGCTTCTTATGTTGGTACCTCCGTACCTTTATATTAAAAAAAAACATATTAGAGTTATAAGTAGGCGGCCAAAAAGTGGTCTAGCAGTTTTGACAAAGCTTAATTTGTAATTTGTAACTAAAAGTGCGTTAAGGTTGAAATGAGTAATTGTCAGAATATTATTGCAAGGGAAAATCAGCTTGTTATTTAAGGCGATCAAATGAACTTCCACTGTAGGGTAACAGAGCAAATTTTTGGCTGACTGTACCTAATTAATTAAGTAATAGTAGAGAGAGGTAAGATCTTTCTCTAAACTTAATGAAGAATGCTGCAAATGTTGTAGCAACCTTTGCATTTGCATTCTACAAGTTTTTCAAAGTCAATTTACCTTCTAGTTTCCTGTGTGCTCTCTATACTCTCGTCTGGTTGTGAACAGATTGGTATCTTACCATTTCCTGCCTTCAACCTGTGGCACTAAAATATTTTAGTTTTTTTCAGGGCAGCGATTGGCAGTCCCTGAGGGATTTTTTTTGGTAAATGATCCGACCATAGTATGGGAATTTCTAAAATTTGATTTTATAATTTTCCTATCACAAAGTTTACGTTCTTCGGTCAAAGATTAATTTGGGTTTTTTTATTTTTTTCTTTTGTTTTTTATTTTATCCTTTTTAGAGATTTCTAATAAAACGTTAGATACCTACTTATGTAAGTATTACTGTAGTTAGACTTTTTTATTTTATTTATTTTATGTTGTTGACAAAAACAAATGTTTACTGCGCGCCCTCTGACGAGTTAACGTAATAACAGAACAACCATAATCGTCTAAAAACCGTCGCTGATGAATAGAGATGCACTACGCATCTCTTAAGTGGTTTACGCAGCAGATACGCATTCATAGTAGCAGCGCCCCCTGGCGAGTTACCATCGTAAAATCTATTTAAGAACCAATCCTAATGAATGTCTAACCGTTCTTGAGGACGTTTTTATTTAAATATGCACAGCAGCGTCCCCTGGCGAGTTGTCATTATATCTAAGAGCCATCGCAGATAAATTACACACCCTATACAGAAAACCACATCTGAACCGGTCGCAACGTTTTTGAGGTAAATGGCAACATTCAAAAGAACACACTCACACAAACAATCTCTCACCCTGTATACAATAAATATAAGAGACTAGCTGACACGCGCAACTTCGTATGCGTCAATTTTCCCCGTTTTTGAAACATTTTTCATTGCTGCTTTGCTCCTATTGGTCGTAGCGTGATGTTATATAGCCTATAGGCTTTCTTGATTCATGGGCTTAATACGGACCAGCAGTTAATGAGTTTATTGCGTTCAAACGTTTTTATTAGGGTTCCGTAACTCAATAGGAAAATAAACGGAACCCTTATAGGATCACTTTGTAGTCCGTCCGTCCGTCCGTCTGTCTGTCAACACCGTTTATCTCGGGAACGCGTAGAGGTATCGAGTTGAAATTAAAACCATATAGGTACTCAGGTCTACGGTCCCTTGAAGCTTAAAGTAAAATAAGACACGGCCATTTATGCCGCAAAAACATATATTTCGGTACTTCCCATTGACCTAGAACCATGAAATTAGGCAAGTAATACCGTCCTTATACTACAAATATAAGGACAAGTCTAAAATATATACATTTGTAATTAAATGATAAACAATACACATATTCACATAAACACACACACTCACTCACACCCAGAGAAATTAAAAAACTGAATAATGAAAATATTTATTTGTTATTATAGTCGAGGATAACTAATATATCTACAGGGGGTCTAGACAAAGTCACATTCGAAAAGCGATGTCGATAATAGAAAATAATTTTATTATGGAATTTGACGTTTGCGGTGGAGTCCATAGACATTTTTTTATTTTTTTGCCAACGATTGGTACGGCGTCATTGAATTCGCCACTGAACGAATGTACCCTTGTCACAACCTCTGGTTTACTGGTAGCTACGGTAGAAGTACTTATGGTATTGGTGCGACCGGACGGTTTGGCAGCGCCAGGAATGCTGCCAGCACCCAGGTTGCCGTAGTAAGCGCTACAACCACGGTGGACCCGGCCGCTACGAAACCCATCATGGGAACCACGACAGGCGCCAGAAGGCCCCCTGCGCCGTACAGCACCGCACCACCGACAACTAGAGCCATTATTTCTGAAAAGAAAAGGTGATAGTTCTAAGCTATAGGCCGTGTCTTGGCGGGTACCACCACAATGTCAGATCTTCTGCAGTTAAATAATGATGTTGGCACATTACTGTTTCGGTTGAAGGGCACTGTAGCAAGTAAAATGTGTGTGCAAATGAGACTTACGAAATAATATAACTATTTACTATACGAGAATTAACGCGCATTGTTTACCTTAAAATTGCTTGACGTTTCGCCCAGGTTGCACCTGCCGTGGTCACAAGCGGACTGTCGCAGCGATGTTATCCATACTAATATTATAAATGTGACAGTAACTCTGTCTGTCTGTCTGTCTGTCTGTTACGCTTTCACGCTCAAACAGCCAAACCGATTTAGATGAAATTTTGTATGGAGATAGTTTGAGTCCCGAGGAAGGACATAGGATAGTTTTTATCGCGATAACCGACATCCACGCGGGCGGAGCCGCGGGCGAAAGCTAGTGAGTCCATAAGGCTGATGTATCTTCATCTACCCTCACTTTTTTGGTTCTCGAAAAGTTAGGGTCCCTGCACCCTACACTGATTGTGTCCATGTCAACCGACTGCGAGCTAATACGAGGTTGTGTTTTATGAATCACTGGATTCCACGTCATGGATAGATTGAAGCTCTCTTCCCGATTGAAAGTTTTATGTTTTTTAATTTCTATCGCTTCACGCACAATTCTTGAATAAAAATGGCGGTCTGTAGAGAGGGTTTGTGGACGATAAAACTCAATCCAGTGATTGGTGTTCTATTGCAGTATGTGTTCTGCAATTGCCGATTTGTTTGTTTGTCGGTTTTTCAATTTAAAGGTAAACAATGCGGGTTAATTACCGTATAATAAATAGTTATAATCATTACGAAATAATGTCTCAAATAAGGATTTTGCTGTCACTGATAAGTTCTGTTATGGGTTACCCTGAAGCTCCTCAAGAAGCGACAACAGCTGACGCATCAAGTTCCTGTCCCAGAACAGAGTGATGTGGCGGTACCCATGTATAATATTATACTTGACAGTGGAAGACTGATGACTAAAGATGATTATATATAGATACTGTAGATACAAATATGTTAGTTACATTGAGCTTCAAATGTTGATAACCCCGTCTTGCCCCCTTCCCTACTGATCTACTTATTTTGATACATGGCGTAGGTACAACAAAGCAGGCGCGGACCCAAGTAGGGGCAACAGGGGCCTCCCCCCTCAGACTCGACTGAATGACCTTTATTTTGGGAATTTGAGAATTTTGTCACTGGACTAGTGTGTTTTGACAGACAATTGCCCCCCTCACCGTCATTATAGTGACTCAGATTTTGTCGGTTGAATCAAATGTTGCCTCCCCCCTGAACGATCCGCGCCTGCAAACAAAGTAGATACCTAATCAACAACTCCCCCAAAGAAATGTTCCTAAAATGAAATACTTATATTGTTGTAGTAGTTAATCACAATAAATTATGAAGATACTATAAACTATCTATCTGATAGGGTATATTTTATTTGATAAGGTAGTAGGTATACGCCTTATCAATTAAAAATAATTTTCCAAATCAGTCTAGCCGTCTTTGAGTAATCGAGGAACATAGGAAAACATACTTAAAAAAATATTGTAATAAATTGAGAACTCCTTTTTTTAAGTCGGTTAAAATATTATAAATAAGGGGGAATGTTTACAATAAATAATAATAATAATAAATAAATACAATTGGTACAGGTACCTACAGCTACAAGTGTTTTTTTTTAGTAATGATGTAGGTATAGGTACACAGGTTTTTTGATGGGAAACAGAGTGCTATTTATTACTTGGTATTTGAATAGTTGTACACGGATGTATTGACAGAATTGAATTATTTTACAATAGATATCTATTTAGAGGCAGATCCAGGATTTGATAGGGGGGGCACAAGACGCAAATGGCAGTGCCGGATCTAACATGCTTACAACTGGGCGGGGGTGCATTTACGGCCACAGTTCACAACGGCCAAGTGTGAGTTGCACGCACGACGGAGTGGTGGGTGGCCCAAAAACAATCTTACTGGGAAGGGGGGAGGGGCACAAGTTCAATACAATAGGTACTTACCAGAAATTCATTCAAAACACAAAACAACTGTTACCCCCCCCCCCCTTCCTGGATCCGCCTATGTATCTATTTCACCGTATATTTGTGCTTAAGCAATTGATCACATCTTATTTCATACTTGATTAATTAGGTACCTAGTCGTAAATATCTACAAAGGTTAACCCAGAATTGGTAATTTCACATCCTTAGCAATATTGATGATGAATTGTCAAAAATGTTAACTTTCAGCGGGACTACTAGTCGTAAATACAATGGTAAAGTTTCTAACTTTCTATTTTTCTGGGAATGTGCGACCTTACATTACTCTTATAGTTTCCTTTTAACAAAACTCAAAACAATAGGTATAGATTTTGCTCTCAATAGGCATTTTATTTTCATTGAAACAATATCCTTCAGGCGTTTGGGACAAAAGAAATCATAACATGAAATGGCTGCCATGACACATTGCAATTTATGTTCTCATCAAATGAGAAATTAATTATATTTTTTTCCCCAAAAAGATGAATTTTAAAACAACGCATAACACTTACCTACAACTTGGACTTGGATGATGATGTTGATAGAAAATACACTGAAGATACCTATCAGGATATCAGGAGTGACGGGAGAACTGAAAATATTTTGAATACTGAGTAGTGGAATTGAAGCCGCTTTTATTTATAGACTGCCGCCTCCCCTCCCAAACTTATGACGATGCACGGTACATAAGGTCGACTGCCCGTTAGGCTTGCAGCGGGGCGTGAGCGATAGCGGGTTTTAATGAGTACTAACTAATACATATACCTTTTTTTTAATAAGTCAATACAAACAAATGCACATAAAGACACGCAGACTCGGAACAACAATTTGTGGATGACCACAAAGTGACGTCCCGTGTAGGAATCGAACCAACAACTTGTGGCTTAGCAGTGAGGTACACTAACTACTAGGCCATTACTTTACTTCAAAATATTTTACAGTTGGATCAACGTAACTAGGCCGGACTGAAGTAGGCGACAAGTGGTTCCGCAGATGCTTTTTTAAACCAAGAGAATTAGAGATGCGATTACGCATTACATTGTCATAATTAGTATTACTAACTCATGTTTTGTTGTGATTATTTTTATATAAAAAAAGGTTTTTCAAAAATTCTTTACTATTTACTATAACTGTTCTAAATTTAAACTTTTATGAACTCATTTAAATAATGTTTTTATATTTTAATCGATTAAAAATAATTAATCGTTTTCGTAAGTAATTTTAAGGTCGCGTCTATAAATTGTGTTTCACTCCTGAAGAATGGAAGGGCGGAATTGTCCGTCATTGCTCTCTCCTCTTAGATGCTGAATCCATATAGTTGAAACTGTTTACATGAACGGAATATTGTTTCAATTTGCTTTGATGTTCTGTATTTGATTTCGTGATAATAGGAGATTACCCATTCTATATCGCGAATGGATACCTAACCACAGATAATATAACACTATACTGGTAACCTAAGTACTACGAGAAGCTTGTCCCTTTGGGGTTAAGGAGAGATTGGCCCGGTGTCGCTTTCGTCACGCTGCCATTGAGAAAAGAAGGGAAAAAAGTTCGTTTAACTTCACTTGTGTCACACAATTACTATTGCTAAGCAAGTTTGTATGTTGTATAAACAAAAATAATTAAAAGCCAATAATTTATAATCGTCCCGTGGAATGTAATAATAATAATATATAATAATAATATTTATTTGAAATTAATCATACATGCAACAGTCAAATCATGCACGATAATGGCCGTAGTAGCATAAGCTGTGGCACAGCCATTAACGCCCAACTTACAGATAAAACACAAATAAATCACAGACAAAACAAAAACAGAAAAGAACTTATTATAATGATTTCATGCATTCAATTGCGTTTCTGACATTAATATAAATTATTATCACTTTGAATTAATAACACATTTGATTTTAATATAAAATAGTGCTACAATAATGTGTGTGTGTGTGTGTGTGTGTGTGTGTGTGTGTGTGTGTGTGTGTGTGTGTGTGTGTGTGTGTTATTGTCATTCTGTTATCTATTCATACTATTCATAAGGACATTTTCAGTGTGTAATGTGGCCTTAGCTATCGGTTATATCTTTATAATCTATGACTTTAGCCGAAAACGCAAGAGTTGATTGAACCAGATTGAACAGAGTAGAAATTCCCTGCCATAGACAAATTTAAATCAATGACTTTGATAACAATATTCAAGAACTTTCTAATTCCATAATTTAAAAAATAAAGAATTAAAATTATAGATAATATTATTTGTACAAAGAAGAAAAACATATATTGAAATTATCAGTTTATACAACTAAACTCCTGAGAATAATTTTAATAAGATTGTATTTATGTAGGTGTTGTGCGCGCCATTCGTTTACAAGGTGTATGATTAGATAAACAATTGAAGACGTGTTATGCTAAAGATAATCTAGATGTCGCTAATGGTGCACGAACCAAATGTAATTTTGAATTATATTTTAGGAATATTTATATTAATTTATAAATATATAATACCATAGTAATTTTTATGGGCATTTTTTGCCAATTACTTTTTATATACAATAATTGTATTTTTGAAAGATAGAAAAAATTTAAGTCCAGACCCAGGCATCGAACCCGAGATTTCCGTATGCCAAACTAGGATCGAAATTGAACCACCTATCTGGACTATGTTACTAGACCTCAAAATTTTCTATCCTTTCATGCTCGCGAGTTTGGCCCTCGTATGCGCCATCTAGCCGGCTGTTAAAGAACTAAGCCTGTTTTGCTCAGTAATTTGCACTAATTGCCAAGAGAACTATTGTTCTAATACCGCCAATGTTATCAACGATAAAATTTTTGATGCAATGGATGAAAACGACGTATGCCCCGATACCGAATCACTTCCATCGACCTCGGTTGCTTAATTTTACGAATTTTATGACCTATTTTTTTATCAATAAATGTGTGAAACAGTTTTAATTATTCATTTACTTCTTTTTCTAATCCTTATTCACATTATCATTCCATCGAATGGCATAAAAAATGCCCAAATTGAAGAAGTACTATATTTAAATGATATTTGAATGATTACAATATTTAATATTTAAATAAAGTACAATTTTTAAATAGTTTAATCGATTCACCTTTTGATACTCTACACTCTACAGGTAAGTTGGCTAATAAATGATCATGGGATACTTTAATATTTCTTTCAAGTACTAAATACCCACTGATGTCGCTGAAATTGACCAGTGGCGCGGATTTCGCTCGGTAAAGTAATATACAGGGTGAATTTGAATTGAGTCGACAAACTTCAATGAGTAAACCTGCGTGTATCCAAGATTTTTTAGGACATATTATTAGAAGAAAATATTAATGTTCTATGATACTTTAAAATACAAAAAAAATACATTAGTATCTAATATGTAACTCCATGCGCCGCCGTTTTTTGTTTCCGTGAGCATGAATGAATACAGACAGAGTGTTGAGTCATTCAGTCAACACACAGCGTCGCGATCAGGCGGCGCGGAGGGGACGGTGGGGTGCGCGAGCGGGACTCCCCGGTCGCCGCGCCCGCCGCCGCACCGCAGCGCATGTATTCAACGCACTACCACGCTCGCGCACCTCATTTTTGTATCAATTTATTTGTCCTCATATTTAAGTACCGCGGCTAACAGTTGTACGATTCTTTGTTATCCATTATAATATTTATACAGTCCACTGCCTTATTTTAGGTACGGTTACGAATCGACGAACTATCTGTACCTAACCTACCTATCATGCCGCGAAACAAAACAATGTAAAACCAATTTTTCCTTCATACGTTTACATGGCATGGGTGGGAACATGAAGACTACTTACCGAAGTCCAAAAGGTTTCGAGTGGCACTTAGTATCCTCTCTAAGGACGGTTGGTTTTGCCGTGGATAATTTTCTCGCCATCTTCGCTGCGTTTCCTTTAAATTGTTAGATTGGCTACACCAAATCACCACATTTAAAATTTGTTGGTTATCAAAAAGTTCACTGTTTCTTCTCGTACCCCTAGGCATCTTCGAAAACTTTTCACTTAACAGTACACAACTTCGATAACTACACAATCGATTACTTTTTTATGCAGCACACGACCGTCACCTAATTAAGCTATCGTCCGACTGGTGAAATTGTTTGCAACGATTGGCTCGCGCCCGCGCCGTTTAGGGATGATACTATGGGAGCAAATGAAATTCATCGATATTTCAGTAGATAATGATCATTACTTATTTTAGTTACATACTTGTAATTATTCACTCGTACTTGTACTTACGAGGACTGAAGTGACTCGCATACTGTGTTGGTATTAATGTATTTAATTGTTCTTAGTAAGTATGATTTGTGTTTTCAATTCCTCTTTTTATAAATAAATGAAGTTTGTTTAAAATGTACTCGACAACAATCCTAACAAACTTTATTACAATACTGGATAGAGTATGCGAACGTACTACAAGTTTTCTAAAAAGCTATTAACACTTGTAAAAATATCAATCCTTTACATTCAAGAATGCTACTTTACAAGTATGTGATTTCGAAAAAATATCGATATCGGTATGTTTCATTCCCCCCAGCGGCACCACCCGCGTTACACGTGCCGGCCGGCGGAATCCCCTATCGGGTTTGTCGTCGGGAGTGCATTACACAAAACACCGAGAGTACAGAAGATAACGTTCATACGTAGCGACGCGCACATACACATCGTTCACATGGAACATGGTATAAATATCACTTTAGACCACGTAGTTCGGAAGGCGATGCGACATTTTGTGTCCGTGAACGGTGTTTAAGTGTCCGTTGTTATTGAGCGCGTTGTTTGAATGTTACCTTCTATACTTTCTTTATTTGGTATTTATGATCAATGACCCTTTGAATGAACTACGTTTTTACGAAATTATGATCATATGATTTTTATAGCGCGTCGTACGATTTTTAAACTTTGTTCATTTTATTTATTTATTTAAGTTTTAGACTTAAGGAAATAATGATAATGTACTGATTCTTTTAGTTTACTAAACCATAATAGACCTGTCACCGTCGTTTTAAGCAATAAAATCGGATGTTTCTTTTACAATTTAAATTCGCAATTTGTCAATGCATAATGTAAGTACTAACGGTGCTGATACTCCCCTATCAATTTATCGACTGATTTCAAAGTCACACTGTATAACTCTGAAGGTATTGGCATTACAGAAAAAAGTTTAAGTAAAAAGTTGTTAATTAAAACATTTACTGTTTCATAATCGGTAAAATTTAATAAAATTGAACGGTTGGGGAGAAAATGGCGAAAAATAAAAAAAGGGAGGAAAACAAGTAAAATTTTTGCCTTTCGAAAGCTATAAATTGAAAAATTTTGATGAAAAAAAGTTTCAGATAAAAAAATTAGTAAATTTAATTTAGAAGAGAAAAGGTCACTACATTTTTTTGCCTAGCACTAACCGTTCTCGAGATATCGAATTAAACGCGTTTTCCTGACCCTGACCTCGCCAGAATCCCTCAAATTGGAATATATGCTCAGAATGGGGGTGTACCCCATATAGATCCTTTATAATCCCTAAACTACATAATTTTATGTTTATTTATTTCCGTAATTGCACTTGACTAAAATGCTCTCTGCCTAGTGAGCGTCATTTCAAAACACCCTCATTTACTACTCACTACTTATTCCTACGTTCGATAGATGGCGCTATGCAATGTTATCTGAATCGCGATATGGTTTTGTTACCAGACCAAGTTATTATCTTACTTACTGTAATCTATTGTGTAGTAATGTAAATGAGTTTAAATGACTAATTTTTGATGCTTGGTACCTTTAGTACTATGGCTAAGATTTTTCTTTGAAAATATGTATATTGTATATGTATACCCTCACGTGAATGTTTTTAATCGGTAGTATGGTCAAGGCATATATTTCAGCTTACTGGCATAACTGTATATATATAGAAATAAATAATATATATATATATATATATATATATATATATTTACAGGTTTGTAAAGTAAGGTGTTAAATATTATAAAAGCTCTGCATGTTTCGCCATGTCATTGGCATACAAATTTACAAGTTATATGTAATTATGAAATTAAATTTAACAATACAACAATAGGTTTATCTACTATTAGTACTAGTCTAAAAAAAAATACGTGACAAATAAGAGAATGTGAAATAACAAAAATGTTAAAATCTAGCAAAACGAAACAAAATATAACAATAACAAAAACAAAACGTCATAATAGTATGTTACGTACTCATAAAATCATCTAATTTATAAAAACATTGCGCAATAAGTTCTTTCTTTAGTTCCTGTTTAAATTGTTGTAGGTTTATATTCTTTATATGTTTTGGTATTTTGTTATATATTGAGGGAGCTAAACATAGAACACTTTTATGCATTAATGTTGTATTGGGTCTAACCATATATAGTCAGTTTTTATCTCTATGACTACGGCTGACTGTATCGGAAACACGATGGAATACGTGTGGATTTGTTTTGACGAAGACAGCTATTTCATAAATTAAAAGTGACGGAAGAGTTAGTATATTGAAGTTAATAATAAGTATTGTTTACAGCTATCGGTGCTTTTGAGACCAAACATTGCCCTAATACATCTGTTTTGGGATTTAAATAAAATGTCTTTATTTGTCGAATTTCCCCAAAATATAAAGACAAAACGTAAGAGAGAGCCTACAATACCGTGATAAGCCATAAGAAGAACCTCGTGGTTTACTACGGATGACAATTTATACAAAGCATATGCAGAAGAACTTATTCTTTTGTTAAGTTCCTCAGTGTGTGCTTTCCAATTAATATTTTTATCCATTACTATACCTAAAAATTTTGTTGTATCTACTGTGTTTATAACTGTACCTTTATATATGTTAGGAATAGCCTTACGTTGACTGAACCACATTACTTTAGTTTTTGTTAAATTTATTATTAAATTATTGTTATCCATCCATTTAATTAATGATTCTAAGGTGTCGTTTATCTCTTTACCATAAGTAAGTTTACTATCAAACTCTACAACTACAGTGCTGTCATCAGCAAATAGTGTCATTGGGTACTTCGTTATTTTTGGTAAATCATTTATATATAAGATGAATAATAACGGGCCTAATACGCTACCTTGCGGAACGCCGTATCGGACTGTGCGTCGGTCTGATTTGAATATTTACTCTTTTTTTTTTGTCGAAATATATTCTGTTAAGCTCAGTGTACTGTGACCTATTTTTTAAATATGTTTCAATTAATTTAAGCAAGTTTCCTCTGATGCCATACGCTTCTAATTTTGTGAGTAATATGTCGTGATCAACATAGTCAAATGCCTGAGTTAGGTCGCAATATATGGCGCATACAGGCGTTTTTTTGTCTACATTTGTTATGATATGTTTAATAAAATCAAAAATTGCCATATTTAATCTTGTTTCTTCGGAATCCTTTTTGTTCGTTTGATAAAATATTGTTTTTTTCTAAAAATGAGTAAATTTGATTAAAAATATATTTTTCGAATATTTTGGAAAATATCGACAAAAGTGCTATCGGTCTGTAGCAGTCCATGAGTTGTCTATTGTCTTTTATAAATAAGGGTTTTATGATAGATATTTTCAAATTATCTGGAAATGTACCAGAAACAATACAAGTATTTAGTATGTAACTTAAATGGTCACAAATTGTATATGCTACATATTTGAGCACTTTTTAGACACTTCATCATGTCCCACACTTTCAGTATTTTTTAGGGATCTTATGATATTTAGTATATCATTAGGTGAGCTAGGCAGCATAAACATACTTTTGTTACATTTTTCTATGTTTGAAGTAGTTTTATATCCAGATCCTGATATCGGTTTAACTTTGTCAATAAAAAAGTTATTAAAGGCATTCACTATTTTGTGTGGTTCAGTAATATAGGTATCATCAATCTTAATGCCTTGTACTATATTATTGGGTACATTGTTTGTTTTTTTATTTATAATACCCCAGGCTGTTTTTGTTTTGTTCGTTGATGTCATAATATTATAGTTATTTTGTGATTGTTTAGTAAGGTTTATGATTTTTCTATAAAGTTTAGTGTAAGATTGCAATTTCCTTTTATTTGATTCATTAGGTTTTAGTCGATACTTCCACAACAGTTCCCTTTTATTTTTGCTGCATTTTTGTATACCCCTAGATGCCCAAAGAGGTTTCTTCTTTATTTTAACTGTTAGCTGTCTTTAAGGAAAGCATAAGTTATACAGGAGTTTAAAATAATGCAGGTGTCGAATGCTACATTTGCATCGTTTGTGTTATAAGTTTCAGAGAACGAAATGTGTTGTAGGTGGTTTTTGATTTTTTGCATGTTTTCTTTGCTATAGTCGCGACGTTTTATGAACCAATAGTCTATCAAGTAAGTCTTATCTACAGGAAACTTTAAGAGTTGTGATGTATGATCAGACAAGCCAAACTCAATGACGTCGAATTTACATTTATTTCCAAAGTGATATGCGAAGTTATCAATGCAAGTCCCACTTTTTAGTCTTGTAGGTTGGTTTAATTCTAATTTAAGATTATAATTTAAAAGAAGGCACTCAAGTTTTTTTTCATTTTTCACAAGTATGCACGATCCGCCTCTCTTGCAGTTATTTCTGCTAAAGCATGCTGCCATTGTATAGTTCGGTATTGACAAGTGCCCTTCGTAACCATTCAATATGAAGTGTTCAGTTATGCATACGATGTCTATTTCGTTGTCCTTTTCTGATAACTCATTTAAGCAAACTGTGAGTTCATCGGATTTATTTAATAGGCCTGCAATATGTTTAAATACTTATTCGAGAAAAAAAACTGAGACACAGTACTTTGTTGGCTGTCTTTGCATTTCAGTTGCGTATGATCGAAGTTAATAGCCTTGATAAGTTCATATATATCCTTAAAAATAGTTTTTACACCATATTAGTTGATAGAGCCTGAATATTTCTTAAACATTTTAAAATCACATGTCAGATTTCTACTGGAGTCTAATAAATAGGCATGTTGATGTGATATTATATCCATGTGTAGCAGAGTATTGAAATGTTCAACTCTATTGTTATACATAGTAGCATTATAGGCATACTAGCTGTCCCGCGCAACTTCGTATGCGTAATTTCGCCCCGTTTTTGAAACAGTTCTCGTCGCTTCTCCGCTCCTATTAGTCGTAGCGCGATGTTATATAGCCTATAGCCTTCCTAGCCGATAAATGGGCTATCCAACAAAAAAAGAATTTTTCAAATCGGACCCGTAGATCCTGAGATTAGCGCGTTTAAACAAACAAACAAACAAACAAAGCAAACAAACAAACTCTTCCGCTTTATAATATTAGTATAGATTTGTATGTAGCAGCGCAAAGAATAACGTTCGTGAATTTTATTTGTTTAATAATTTCTCTAATCATAACAATTAAACCTATGTAATCTTTAGTTGTTCTGAGTTCAGAGTTCTTGAGTTGTTTCGCTAATCATAATAATACAGAAATCATCTTTTGTAAAACCTTTTAACTTCTCTTCCAAATTACGTAGTTGGTTCTTTATTCCACTATTTAGCATAATGTAGTGACACATTTTTGCGTTTGAAACTGTATTTTCGGCGATAGAATATACATTATTTTCATTATCTTCACTATTAATGCATATTTTACTATTTTTCGTTGACTTGGTATACTGATTAGAATTATTTTTCTCAGCGGCAACATTTTGAGAGGGAAGTGATGACCTAAACATTTTCGGTGATAAATTATTGTTTATTTTCGTTTGTGTTTCTTTATTTCTTGTATTGGGCTTATTAGTAAGTTCTGTGATTTCATCAGTTTGTGTGTACTGACTGGAGTTTTTTTACAGGGATATCAGTATTATTTGCAGAGATTAAATTTTGTTGCCGCAGATCTTTATTAATTGCTTTGAGATTATTATTCTCTAATGATAATATTTCGATTTCTGTATATGCGCTATGTAGTTCCATTGACAGTTTTTCTATTTGTTGCTTTAATTCAAATAGTTGATCTTGGCTAGAGATGTCGTCGTTGCTAATATTAGGCAAGGTAGTAAAGGATTCATCTAAAGTGTGAGTAGAATACTCGCATTTATCATTAATAAAATTAGGCTGTGTGCATCGAGATGGTATGATCGGTGAATCCATTCTTGTATGTTTAATTTACTTCGAAATAAATAAAATGCAGAAACTAAGAATTTTATTTATGGTAATATTTCAATCAACAACTAACTGTAGTGGAGAGAAAAAAAATACTTCCAAATCCTACCAGAGTTTTACTATGGTATCATTGGCCCTCTGGTGTCAAGTAGCGGAAACACACTTCCGTCGTTAAGCAGCTTGGCGGCATTGATTTAAATTGGTGAAAATTAACGTCTTTATTTATGTTTTACTATTTTACTTTTTAATCTTTTTGAAATAAAAAGTAATATTACTTGACAAGTTCACTCTTATAATCATACAAGATTTGGTCCACACACTGAATTACTTTAGTTCACTGAAAAAATAATGTTTTAATGCACTGCACATAAATTTGTTTATTTAATCACTATACACAAGAATTATGAAAAGATAACGTTATATGGTCTTTATTACGACTTATTATTTGAAACTATACTATTAATTACTTATTTTACACATAAAAACTATTTATTTACACTTTTAAAATACGGAGACGATATATCGTTTAGTGTTGCCACACGAACATTCAATATAGAATAAATTATGTGACCACTCTTGCGAACTGGGCATTACCTTTATTACTAGTATAGTATTATATTATCTGTGCCTTTATGTAGTCAATTTTCAAATTCAAGTCAAGTCAATTTCAATTTTTTTAATTTTGTCTGGCGTTCATAACCGTTGCATTTTGTAACTTAAGTGAATAAAGTACATTGACTGTGACTTTGAAAGGAACCGGGAAGAGTCCCCATCGACCACATCTGCAGAAAAGTCTATGTAAAATATCGCAAATAGGTATATGTTTTTTTTATTTTTCTGTCACCTTCTTAGTCTTAATTATAAAACACAAAAAATGTTCTACCCTTTGTAATAAATAATAATGAAATAAAATAAAAAGCCTTTTATTTCTTGCTTCTCATAAGAAAATTACAATTTTAAATGTGCATGCAAAATTATTATTATTTTAAATTTATTTTCTATTTAATTTCAAAAAAATTCTATTTGATTAAAAAATATAATTAAGATTCTTAATACAATTAAAATTAAAATTAATTCATTCTATTATTACTTATTAATAAATTATTTCAATTAGATTTCGAATTAATGTTACATTTGATAAAATAATACATTGACTTAATTATTAAAATAAAATATAGCCAGGGTTTGTATTTTGTTAGCAAGAACCCTCTCAATGAAAGGTGAAGGTAGGTTTGTGAGTAGCTGAGAGCGTCGATGGCTTTGGTTTTCTGTCTTATAGCTGTATGTCGGATCTTGTGGATTTTTTTAATTTTCAACATGCTTCTTTCCATACTCCTTTGGCAGGATGTAATTTTATTTTTTATTTTTCTGGTAAATTTCCAAGTTTGACAGGCGTATGTTAATGAAGGGAGTAGGCAGGTGTTCATGATTTTCGTTTTCATCCGTATGGTCATATCGCTTTTGAGTATTTCTTTGAGACTCCAGAACTTTTCCATATGATGTTGACCCTTCTTTCTACTTCTATTTCGTTGTTTTGTTGGTTGAATGAAACTTGTTTTCCCAGATAGACGTAAGCATCGACATATGTCAAAGATGAATTTTCAAGATATATAGGTCTTTCGGTATGATTCGTCATGACATTACTTTTTGTTAGATTGATTTCCAGACCCACTTTACAACTTTCTTCGTGTAGAGTGTTTAACATTACTTGCAGTTGATTTGCACTCTCTGATAACAGGACTATGTCGTCGGCAAATCTCAAGTGACTCAAGTAATGTCCATTTATATCTATGCAAACTTTTCCCCAGTTTAGCTTGCCAATGACGGACTCTCGCACCGCTATGAAGATAGTTGGAGAGAGTGGATCTCCCTGTCGTACTCCCCTTCTTATTTGTATCAGTGGTCCTGTAGTTTCGAGCTTTACTCTGCTAGTATTGGAGTCGTAGATATATTTAAGACTTTTATGTAATCTAGATGTACTTCTTGGGAGAGTAAAGTTTCCCAAATCGATGAGTGGAGCAGAGAATCAAATGCTTTATGGTAGTCGATAAAGACGATGAAAAGTGGTCTCTTGAACTCTTGGTATTTTTCTGTCACCCTTTATATTATAGTATAAATATGCCCGTCAAAATCCATAAGTCCAGTACTAACATTTAAACTTTCGCGTTGCATGATTTTAACTATTTATTATACGGGAATTAACGCGCATTGTTTACCTTAAAATTGCTTGACGTTTTGACCAGGTTGCACTGGCCGTGGTTCACAAGCGCAACCTGGTCGAAACGTCAAGCAATTTTAAGGTAAATAACGCGCGTTATTTCCCACACAAATCGAATCTACTGGGAGGCGAGTCTTGTACCGCGCGCGTATTTAGAGGTTTTAGGCCTCTTGGCCGCGTACCGCGCGGATACGGGTCGCTCAAGGATTTAGTATGAAGTTCCGCGGCTAGAGGGGGTAGGTTACAAGTATTGCCGCGTACCTACCCACCGGGTTTTCTCTACCGCAGGTCGTAGTGAAAACCGCTTAGGTTTAAATATGCCTTTACGGAATACTGTGCGAGATGGACGGTTATGTTGGGCACGGTACCAAGTCCGGCCGGTAGCTCTGCGAGGCAAGCCGTGCGGCATGCTCCTTATGGAACGGTTGTGTTAAGCGAACTTGTTTTTTATGTTTTTGCGATGTAATATAATAATACTTTATAAATAAATAAATTGTTTTTAATTTAAGCGGTGGTAGCCTTATGGCTAAGGCATCGGTCTCGCAATCGTGAGGACGCGTGAGAAATTTGGTATGGAGATAGTTTGAGTCCCGGGAAGGGACACACGGGCGGAGCCGCGGGCGAAAACTAGTAATATTATAAAATTTGTATGTTTGTAACTCAAAAACTACTAAATACAAATGTATAGTAATGACTAAATGACTTGTCCTTATATTTGTAGTATAAGGACGGTATTACTTGCCTAATTTCATGGTTCTAGGTCAATGGGAAGTACCGAAATATAAGTTTTTGCGGCATAAATGGCCGTGTCTTATTTTACTTTAAGCTTCAAGGGACCGTAGACCTGAGTACCTATATGGTTTTAATTTCAACTCGATACCTCTTCGCGTTCCCGAGATAAACGGTGTTGACAGACAGACGGACGGACGGACAACAAAGTGATCCTATAAGGGTTACGTTTATTTTCCTATTGAGTTACGGAACCCTAATAAAAACGTTTGAACGCGATAATCTCAGGAACTGCTGGTCCGAATTAAGCCCATGTATCAAGAAAGGCTATATAACATCACGCTACGACCAATAGTAGCAAAGCAGCAATGAAAAATGTTTCAAAAACGGGGAAAATTGACGCATACGAAGTTGCGCGTGTCAGCTAGTCTCTTATATTTATTGTATACAGGGTGAGAGATTGTTTGTGTGAGTATGTTCATTTGAATGTTGCCATTTACCTCAAAAACGGTGCGACCGGTTCAGATGTGGTTTTCTGTAAAGGATGTGTAATTTATCTGCGATGGCTCTTAGATATAATGACAACTCGCCAGGGGACGCTGCTGTGCATATTTAAATAAAAACGTACTCAAGAACGGTTAGACATTCATTAGGATTGGTTCTTAAATAGATTTTACAATGGTAACTCGCCAGGGGGCGCTGCTGGCAACGAGTGCGAGAGGTTGAGCTCTGGATGAGTGGGCTATAACGTCTGACTTACAAATCCTTAACCGGGGCTCCGTTAACACGTGCGTACGCCAGCGGGGTGGCTCTATAGTGGACATTACGTTCGCCTGTCCTTCTATAGCCAGTCGTGTTCACGACTGGCGAGTTGTGGAAGAGGTAGAGACGTTATCCGACCATCGCTACATTAGATTTAACATCTCAGCTGAAACCCCTATCTCACCAGCTCCAGTAGCCGAGATAAATAACTATCCCCGTTGGGCGCTAAAACGCTTGAATAAAGAGTTACTTTTGGAGGCATCAATCGTGCAGGCCTGGGCGGCAGCACCGGATAGACCTGTAGATATTCAAAGTGAGGCAAACTGGTTTCGCGAGGCCCTGACGCAAACCTGCAATGCGGCAATGCCTAGAGTCCGGTCTAGATCTGCGAGGAACCAGGTGTACTGGTGGTCTCAAGAAATCGCTCAAATGCGCTTTGCATGTGTTGCAGCACGGCGCCAGTATGCCAGATTTCGAAGACGACATCGCCGTCCAGAGGACGCAGCAGTGAGAGAAGCAAAATTATACGAGAGGTACAGAGGAGCCAAAAAGACCCTACAAGCAGAGATAAAGCGAGCTAAAGTCCAAGCTCGCGAAGAGCTGCTTCAGATTTTGAATCGTGACCCATGGGGGCGTCCTTATCTCTTGGTACGGGGCAAACTTCGTCCGTGGACTCCTCCAATCACTCAGACTCTGCAACCAGGTCTGCTTGAAGACGTTGTAAGCTCGCTATTTCCCCAAAGAGGGGATCTCATGGCACCGCAGATGGCTCAGCCCTCTGCGCTAGACGAAGCGAATAACAACGTGCCCGAGGTGACTTATGGCGAACTTGTAAGTGCAGTGCAGCAGCTTCAGGCCAAAAATACCGCTCCAGGACCTGATGGTATACCAGGCTACGCATGGGTTCTTGCTCTAAAAGTTCTCGGGCCCCGACTGAGGGCACTCTTCAGCGCATGCTGTGAAAGAGGCCAGTTTCCACGACAGTGGAAGACTGGAAAACTTGTCCTCATCAAGAAGCCCGGACGCCCAGCGGACTCACCGTCTGCTTATCGACCCATTGTGCTCCTCGACGAGGTGGGCAAGCTCTTTGAGCGCATTATTGCAAACCGCCTAGTTGAACATTTGGCAGGAGCTGGCCCGAACCTGACAGATAACCAGTTTGGTTTTCGTACGGGGCGATCCACGGTAGACGCAATAATACGTGTACGTACGCTTTAGCGGAAGACGAGATATCACAAGGTGAGGTAATTCTTGCAGTGTCTCTTGATATCGGTAATGCCTTTAACACCCTGTCCTGGAACTGCATCAGAGCGGCGCTGGTACATCATGATGTGCCTCTCTACCTCCGTTGTATTGTCGAAGCTTATTTAACGGACAGGGCGGTTATTTACCCGAGTAGGCAGGGATATTGTCGGCGAGTTATGTCGTGCGGTGTTCCACAGGGGTCGGTTTTAGGACCACTCCTGTGGAACATCGGTTACGACTGGGTGCTGCGCGGCGATTTCCCACATGGTACAACAGTTACGTGTTATGCGGATGATACCCTAGTTACGGCTCGAGGAAAGACACACTGTCAAGCGTGTTTATTGGCCACGGCCGGGGTGGCACAAGTTATTGGTAGGATTCGGCGACTAGGTCTTGAGGTGGCTCTCAACAAGTCCGAGGCACTATGTTTTCACGGCCCTCGAAACAAGCCACCCTCAGGCTCCAGCATAATGGTGGGAGGCACTCGTATCGGCATCGAATCTACGATGAAATATCTTGGCCTCGTTCTCGATAGCAGATGGGATTTTGGACCTCACTTCCGTAGTTTGTCCCCGAAGCTCATAAGTACAGTGACTGCACTATCGAGGTTGCTGCCTAATCTACGAGGGCCCAATAATCAATGCAGAATGCTGTATATAGGGGTCGTGAGGTCTATGGCTCTCTATGGAGCCCCAGTCTGGGCACTAACCCTGAAGGCCCGCAACATCACCATTCTGCGAAGGCCGCAGAGAGCGTTGGCCATCCGGGTTATACGTCTACCGCACTATTTCCTTTGAGGCAGCAAGCCTTCTTGCAGGAACACCGCCTTGGGATTTGGTAGCGAAAAGTCTTGCGTCACTGTATCAGTGGCGTAAGTAGGCACTGGAACGCGATATACGACCGACGCTTCGAGAGACTAAGGTACAACAATCTCAGCTCTACGATACATTACTGGTGGATTGGGCAACAAGGCTTGAGCACCCAAGCGCAGGGCATGCTACAATAGCGGCAGTAAGACCCATTATGAAGGATTGGCTCAACAGAAGACATGGCTGTCTTACATACCGGCTGACGCAGGTACTCACGGGGCATGGTTGCTTTGGAAAGTACCTGTACCGCATAGGCCGGGAACCAACTTCCGAATGTCACCACTGTGGGAGTTGTAGCGAGGATACGGCACTGCACACCTTAACGGAATGTCCAGCTTGGGTTGAGCAACGCCACGACCTTGCGGTAGCAATCGGAGTCCAAAACCTTTTGCTAGAAAATGTAGTAACGTCGATGACACGCAATGAAAGGGAGTGGATAATATGTCGATACCTTCTGCCAGCAGGTTATGAGCGCCAAGGAGGAGGCGGAGAGACAACGGGAGAGAACCAGCTCACATCCGTCCCGTAGTACACGAACGGGGCGTCGAAGAGCACTAAATGATCTTCGGCCCCCATAGGCTCTGACCTGAGGGCGACAAGAAGGGCAACTTGTCGTCCTTAACGAAGTAAGCCCGAGATGGTGTTGCGACGTGTTTCACGCGCACCTTCTGTCACGAAGTGGTAATGAAACCACCCACATTGTCGTAAAAATTGTCGTTGTAACCAACGATCAAACCTGCTAATGGTGGAGGCACCAATTCCGCAAGGGATCCTCACCTTTGGCCATAGGCTTTGCGCCGGAACACCGTGTGATTTTTAGTCGGTTCGACTCCGACATACCCCCTCTTGCGTGCCCTCGTAGGAGTGGAATCCGTGGGGATTTTTGCACAGGAATAAAAAAAAAAAAAAAAGGGGGGGCGCTGCTACTATGAATGCGTATCTGCTGCGTAAACCACATAAGAGATGCGTAGTGCATCTCTTAAGTGGTTTGCAATATTTAGATGCGGTTTTCTGGGTTGGTGATTCATCGGCGACGGTTTCTAGGCGATAATGGTTGTTCTGTTATTACGTTAACTCGTCAGAGGGCGCGCAGTAAACATTTTTTTTTTTGGTAATAATAGATCTTTAACCACAACAACATAATATAACTAAAATAAAAAAGTCTAACTACAGTAATACATAAGTATCTAACGTTTTATTAGAAATCTCTAAAAAGGATAAAATAAAAAACAAAATTAAAAATTAAAAAATCCCAAACTTAACCGTACGAATCCGAACGTAAACTTTGTGATAGGAAAATTATAAAAACTATGGAATGGCGGTAGGTCATTTACTAAAAAAAAAAAATCCCTCAGAGACTGCCAATCGCTGCCCTGAAAAAAACTAAAATATTTTAGTGCAACAGGTTGAAGGCAGGAAATGGTAAGATACCAATATATTGACAACCAGACGAGAATATAGAGAGCACACAGGAAACTAGAAGGTAAATTGACTTTGAAAAACTTGTAGAATGCAAATGCAAAGGTTGCTACAAATTTGCAGCATTCTTTATTAAGGTTAGAGAAAGATCTTACCTCTCTCTACTACTACTTACTTAATTAATTAGGTACAGTCAGCCAAAAATATGGTCTGTTACCCTACAGTAATTCATCACACACAGTCATTTGATTGCCATAAATAACAAGCTGGATTTTCCCTTGCAATAATTTTCTGACAATTACTAATTTCAAACTTAACGCACTTTTAGTTACAAATTAAGCTTTGTCATCATAACTGCTAGACCACTTTTTGGCCGCCTGTGCCTACCTACTTATAACTCTAATTTGTTTTTTTTTAATATGAAGATACGGAGGTACCAACTGTTAGACTCAATATTATTCTAATCCGTTATTTAATATAATTCATTCTATTTTTATCAGAGTTTAACTCGTTACTACTTAAAAACGTTATTGAGATTTGATTTAGACGGTTGACATTCAAAATGTAAATGTCGGTAGTGACATCACATGACGTTGACATCTGTCATGCGGATGTCACTCCGACATGGAGAGGGGATAGAAAGATGGCAGACAGATTGTATTCGCGTGTTGAACAGTGCGGTCGTTTGTAATAGTTCAAATAAATCCGTTTATTTCTTTGTAATCGTACGCATTTTTAATGAAGTTCGAATTGATCCTTCACAACATAAGAAGCATTTCGCATTTACATGTCAGTGATATGCATTTTCAAACCCTTAATCTACACTGTTATGAAATACTTTCACATTATCGCATACATGCTTTAATATTGACAGTAAATGTACCACATTTACATATACTGTTTTGTTAATAGTAATGACCAATTTCCCACACAAGTACGTGTACCTACCAGAGGCGAAGGGTTAACATTTTTCAGAGGTAACCCGATGCGTAAAGCGTCTTCTAGACGGTTGTAAGCAAGGCTTCCCGCCAAGGTGACCTTGCTAGCTTCCAACAGCGTAGACGGCTGTTGTAAACCAAATTAGTTGGTACATGGTTTGCAACAGCAACCTTGGCGGGAAGCCTTGTTTCTAACCGTCTAGAAGACGCTTTAATATAATCTTACTGGACATGGTTCTTTGTACCTATAACACTAAGTAACTACGATCCAAAGGGAAGCCGAAAGTTATGGTGTTCTAAAGGTTCATTTCCGTGCATCGCGGCCGATCGCGAGTCGCGCGCGGCTTACGACAAGCGGTTGACGCGCGCTGCCGATGCGACAATACTCAGAGTATGAGAATGTACCTACGGCGCTGTTTCCGAGGTCTGCGACAGACGCGCGCGGCCGACGATTGTCGTAGGATGCGCGCGCACTATGACTATTGTCGCATCGGCCGCGCGCGTCAGTCGCTTGCCGTAAGCCGCGCGCGACTCGCGATCGGCCGCGATGCACGGAAATGAACCTTTAGGACGCTCCGCCACTGGTACCTATAGTTATCTTCAAATACGTAATTATCTCCATAAGCCTCTTTAAATAGACTGTAAAAAAGCGGGCAAGAGCATGTCGGACCATGCTCTTTGTAGGGTTCCGCAGCCTTGAATAATTGCATCAGTAGAAGAGTGATGTTCATGGCACTTACGCCCTTTTGTTGATAAACGCAGTTTTTTGGTCATAACTCCATGACGGTATCCGATCATGACCGAAATAATGTTTTAAAATATTTTAGTTTTAAGTATTTAAGCGCTACTTTTGTTATTTTTTTTTATATGTTTTGGTCACATGGTTCAAAAGAGAAGGGGGATGGGGACACAATTATGCAACTTTCGGAGCGATTATTTCCAAAAATATTCACTTAATCAAAAACGTTTATTTAGAACCTCACAACATATCAAAATGTTTTTGAAAAATTTGTCGAATGATGTACCACACGTTGATATTTGCTGAAAAAAAATTCAGCTTCTGTTACATGTATAAATGCCCCCTCCAAAAATACTTACTTTTATTATTTAGCTATCAAACTTAGTAGCGGCTACTACAAGACACTTTCGACCAAATTTCATCAATATTCATACAGTTGTCTTTGAGTAAAATGCCTGTGACATACGGACGGATAGATAGACAGACAGACGGACATTAGGAAACTATAAGGGTTCCGTTTTTACCATTTTCGCTACGGAACCCTAAAAATTACCAATACATCAGGAATATAAATGTTGAACAAATGATGTACCACATTTTACAAAATTTAAATAAATAAAAAACTGCTGTCAATTTTTGCAAAAAATGTCGTCACTTTACAATGAGTAAAACTAAATGACTCACAAATAAAAATAAATGACGAAATACGTTTTGATCTTCAATTAATGAAATTAATTATGCTATTTTATTTATTATTATTTCATTTATTCAGACCTAAAAACATAATTAAGTATTATTAATCCGAATTTTAATAAATTACCATGCACAAACGCCATTCCATTATGTGATATTTGCGAAATGGCTCATAAGTAGATTAATCTATATCTACAGATGATGTAGTGTACGTAGAATTTAATAAATGTTTTTATTAACACATTTAAACTAAAATTCCTTTGCATATTTTGCGGTTTGATCTCATAGTGAAAAAATACCATTCGTGCCAGGCGCCGCGCCGCCAGGGATGACCGCAACCGCGCCAGTTGGAAAACAAACTTCGCCATTGTAGGACGCCTTCTTATACCGGCCGGGCACATCGTAACGTTCGCGACAACTCTTATCTCTTATCAATTTAAAAATGATACATCGAATTACCTCAACAGCGCACAGATAATAAACAGTCAAGCTGTGATAATACACCTCTAATTCATCACAATTTGAACAAAATAAAAAGTAAAATCCTGGATTTTTAAGTGTTTAGTGATTGTGACATTAAGAATGAAGACTATTTTGTTTTTGATTCAAGTACTGGTGTTAGTGAGTGTTCAAGGTACTCCGTGTACCAGGTTACTGAGTAGTAACATCACGGATGGCGTCATGTGGGGGAATGGATCAGTCTTTCACGGTGGTGTGGAATATTTAAGCGGGGAATGGTATGATTTAGAAGAAGATGGTACGATGTTACGGCTTGGTTGCCCCTGTATTCGACGTAAATGTATTTTTAAGTGCTGTGACTTGGGTAACATGTTATTCGGAAGAACGTGTAATGAGACTGATGCAAGTGTAGTTAATCCTTTCAGTCCACCTGTGTACAAAGGTAATGAACTGACGAATATATCGGCGAACGACCAGTTTTTCTACCTGATCGGCAGGCCGTGTAATGAGAGTTACTTGGTTATCAATGGACTTAATAACGAATCGCTGTTTGTTCAAGAGGTAAGTTCTTACATATTATTTATTTTTGTAATATTTTCATTCAGATTATTTTTTAATAATTATTTCTCTGTTCCTATATCCCTATGTATGATTAAATCTTTAAAACTACGCAACGGATTTTGATGTGGTTTTTTTAATAGATAGAGTTATTGAAGAGGAAGGTTTATATTTATAATAACATCCATTATATAGTGGAGAAATAAGGAAAGGAGCAGCAATAAGAAATGTTGCAAAAACGGGAAAAATTTACGCAGACGAAGTTGCGCGGGTCAGCTAGTAAGTAATAACTAACAATGTGGGATTGTAGATCCTACATTAACAGCAGTCCTGTTAACCCCTCCAGTTAAGCTAAATTACCAGTGTTAGGAGTGGGTTAACGTACTTATAATGGGTAGGATTCGAATCCGCGACCTCACGATTGCGATTCCCGCCTCTTTGATTGTCCCATAGTGGAGGATATGGCTGGTAGGCCGCAAAATTCAGCCAAGTGCGAGTAGTACTCGCGCACCGAGGGTTCCGTATATGTGCAACTATCTTACATAGTACCTAATTTGTTTCAGTCTCAGTCAATTTTGTCTGTACACTACAGTCATTATAAGTTGCTTAACACTTTCGAATAGGGATTCACATCACTCAGTATGAAAGTAGGTACCTACCTATTATTGTTTATCTAAAAATTTGCAAAATATTACAATATCGTTTAAGACTTGCGTCGTTTAATAATTCCATTTAACTGCTTTGTGGGATAAAGCCTATATTTATATGCTCTGTGGATAAACCTGTAATAAACCATATTGTATTTAAGATCAAGGTGTACAGTTTTAACCTAAGCTAACCTAATTTGACGAAATTATTATTTTTGTTTTTCTTTTGCTACCTTGTCGTTAAAACCCACGTTATTCGATATTTTCAGGAAAAACAGAAAAATAACTATTTTTATTGCACCCCCTTTGCTACACCCCGACCGTCTTTAATTTTTTTGAGTTATACCTACAGTGACTATTTGTTGTAATCTGAATTTTCGTGACTAATTGTCGGTTTGAATGAATGTTCAGTTTTATCTTTATCTCTTCCGTGGTTTATCCTATTCATTTTCATGTTTTAATAATTTGAAATATAACTTTTGCTAAGCGACCTATGTACATAGCTATTATGTAGTAAAAGTAGGGTTTTTTTTACCAGTTTTCCATTAGAGTGATTATTTTTTTTACTGAGTGGCCCGTAGGTCAAATCGTTAGTGACCCTGATCGTATTATTTAGATTTATAATAATAAGTAGGTATATTTATCAATTGTCTAGTTACCATAGTACAGGCTTTGCCTAGTTTGGCGTGTGTGAATTGTCCCAAAAAACGACATGTCATATCACATGAATGAATATCAATATTATTGCTTTACGATTGGTAGTTTGCGACAATATTTTATGAATGTCACTACAATCTCTGATTACACCGAAAATAAAATTCAGAGAAATCCCCATTGATTAAGTATCGCTAGTGGCGGCTTCAGGCGTCGGCTATCGGCAAACGACGACGGCCTCTCGCCTATATCGCACAAACAAATCTGGCGTTTCATATGCTATCAAGAGTCCCTCTCGTCGCGTGACGTACTCAGGCGGTATCGAGTGAAATGATTTGAACCTCTCTCCGTCTCACGAGTTTCTTACGCGGTAACGGGTGCGCCAAAATTTGATCTCGCTCTAACCTAGACAGGGCCTCGCAGAGTTGATGTCGCGGACGCTCGTATTCTCCGCAGCGCCGCCACTGGTATCGCATTCATTTTGGTGCTAAGACAATCATACAAATTGGTTTTAAATACGGGACCTAAGCCTCGCTACATGGTAATCTGCAAACTCATTTTTAGCACACCAATTCTGACAAAAATGTAATTAGCATTTCAAAAAATGTTATTCCATTCCCATGGGAACTCGTGCAGATTACGATGCCACCGGCATTGTGCGTTGGTTTTCCCCTCTAACCTAATATTCCAATTGCTATGTCGACCTGTTGGACTTGCTTGTGTCATAAAATGCGTGGAAACCCCACTGTCTATAGACTTCTACCACAAAATACTGAGAATATAGAAGGAAACTTTCATACATAGGTAGATACCACGCTTAAATCACGCACGTATGGAATTATAAACCACTATTTTTTGTTTATTTTTTTATTTTATTTATTAGTTATTCATTTTTACAATCTTATTCTAATACATAAATACTAGCCAAACGTAGCCGTTTAACGGCGAGATACGCTCTTAAAACAATCAATATAATACTACACTACACGGTACAATTTAAATACATAAATTACAAAACACAAATTATAATACAATATATATAAAATTTGAATATGTTCTAACAATGCATCCCTCAACCCTTTCTTCAATACACCATATGTAACTTTAGGGTTCTGTCTTAGAATATCTAGGCTGTTAAATACCTTTGGTATAATATACTTATTTGTCCTTTCGCCATAGTAATTTGGAATTTTCGGCTTAAGAAATGTTCAGAAGGTCTTCCGAAATTCCTTGTTCCAGATGACTGCCTCGGTGGCGCGGTGGGAGTTTGTCTGACTGCTACGCAAGAGGTCGTGGGTTCGATTCCCACCAGGACACCATTTTGTGTGATCCACAAATTGTTGTTCCGATTCTGGGTGTATTTTGTGTTCGTGACTTGTATGTTTGTAGAGTCTCCCGCGACACAGGGCGTGTACCCTACAAAAGGAGTATTTTATAAAAAAAAGAAAAGATGTCTATGAATGCGTGCGTGGCGCGTAAGTTGTACATTATACCTAGGTACGTAGGCAAGACCACGAACGAGTGCATTGTCAAATAATTCGCTACGTCTTGTATCAACTGGCTGTTATCATTGTACAGTAAAATGTCAACTTCCGCGTCTCTATTTGCACGTTTAATTCCTCTAAACTACGCAACGAAGTTTGATATTCTTTTCACTATTATTTACATTTTCTTCCTGAAGGAAAGTGAAGTAAAGGGGCAGTAACCACTGACCTCTATAATACATAGTATAATCAGTGGACAGAACGGAAAACACCTCTGTAACTTGGGTTCCAACATACGGAGGTAATTTTACAAAAGAGGTTTTCTCTTTTGTAAAATTAATAACTAGGTAATATTTTTAGGTAGCAAGGAAACTGAAATTTGGCAATTTCGATAACCGATATAGGTACAACGTGTAACAGAAAGGTGTGGTCAAACTTCAGCAGCGGATAGTGTATGTTGTCAGTATTGCATTTACCATGATGCCATAACCTATAGCAATATTATAGTATTTTTTTAAGGCATTTCTTGCCAATTACCTTATTAATACAATAATTGGATTTATGAAAGATAGAAAAATTTGAAGTCCAGACCCAGGAATCGAACCCGAGATCGAATTCATGCCGGCTAGATGGCGCATGCGAGAGCCCAACTCGCGAGCATGAAAGGATAGAAAAAATTAAGGTCTAGTAACGTAGTCCAGATAGATGGTTCTATTCCGGCCCCGGTTTGGCATGCGGAAGTCTCGGGTTCGATTCCTGGGTCTGGACTTAAAAAAAAATATCTTTCAAAAATGCTATTATTGCATTGCAATATTAATAGGTACATATTATTTTTGACAAAATTCAGTGGTGAAAGACGTATGGCATAAGTATTATACCTCCCCTGGCACAAAATTTGATTGAATAGGAATAGGGTATTTGACTAAAGTCAAATCAGCCTCTTTTTAAGAAACGTCAAAAACGATTCACTCCGAACGAATTTGTATGAAATGCTAGCAAATGACGTCACGTTTTTTATGGTCAAATCATTTACTTTTAGTGTTTCTTTTTATGATTAAAAATTAATAAACATGTTAAATTATACATGAACATATTTTTCAAAACACTTAATGACATATTTTTACATGATTGGTATAAAATATTTTATTTTGATAGCAGTCAAATACCCAATTATTATGGCATAGACCTTTTTTAATTTATATTTTTTTCATTCATAAATAAACGAATGGAAAAATAATAAATACAATTTTAGGATACCTACTGCGTTTAAATAAAATTTGGTGTCACATACTAAATTTTATTTACTCAGTATTATGGGCAAACAACAACACTTGAATATGACCACACCTTTCTGTAACACCTTGTATAGAATAATAGAGTAGTTTAAAGATAGAAAAAGATTTTAGTTACTGGTATTAAACATGTAACAATGTGTACAAAAGTCTTTCAATATAACTTGAATGAGTTGATTCATGACTATGTAAGTACATTAAAAATATCATTGAATGACAAATAATATTGCGTGGATATGTTATTCATCCTTGTAGTGTAGATTTATTAAGGAATATTTTATGGAATTATTCTTAATCAATTGTAATTAGTCATACTTATATTAAGATTTTCCTGTAGGTATTTAAGGTATATTCTACTGGTCCTGTCGTAGGTAATTATTGTACCATTGGACTGTCATAGTTTGGTAGGACCATTTTTTTTTATTTTTTTTTAAGACGACTCCCGCACTTGGGTACAAGCCCTGTGTCGCGGGGGACTTTACAAACATACAAGTCACGGACACAAAGTACACCTCAGACTCGAGACATATATATGTATATATATATATATATATATATATATATATATATATAAACATGGTCATTCCTTCCGTGTTCATGCCTATTTCATATACATAATAACGTAATTAGATAATAATCTCACCTAATATTTAAATGTGTATTATCCTAATAATAAACAGCGAAACAATTGAAATAGTCAGAATAACCGTTGTACTATTGTTGCATGCCTAACAGGATAATATCAATGAAAATAACGGAACTTGCTAAATGATGACTAATTTTTATTAATGATGTTTCAGTGTCATTCTCTATGACTAACTGTAAAAGTGAATAAACTAATGTAGAAACAGGTAAGGGCATTTTATGAATGTACTACACTGTCCTTTATAGTAAGTGCTAGCGTAGTGTAACTCATTAAACTATAGTATTAGACTGGTTAGCCAGTACAAAATGCTGACCAGACCACTCGTTGGCCCCAATGTCCCAACGACTCTCGCCCAACGCGTGGATCTAGAAAATAGCATTGGCGCCAACGTTGGGATGAGCGTTGATCTAGATCCATACGTTGGAAGCGTAGTGTTGGTGCCAACGCGGCTACATTAAGGCCAATGTGTGGAGCCGGTGTGAATCGAATGACGGTCCTGTGTAGTTTTTTGTCACTTTTGACTAGCTATGTCCCCGACTTGGTTCGCGTGAAGTTGCAGTGCTGCTCTCCTCCTATAAATGTTAGCGTGATGATAATAAGTAGCCTATGTTACTCCTTGCAGACAAAAAAGACCTACAGACAATAAAAAAAAAAAAAAAAAAAAAAAAAAGATGGAAACAAGATCCCCTGAATAATTATATAATTGTATGCAGTAGGAGGCATGAATGAATCACGATAGTAGTGTTTTTTCATTTTTAAATTTTTGTTTTTACTAGCCGCGCAATTTCGTCTGCGTAAATTTTCCCTTTTTTCTTTTTTCTCCCTTTTTTTTACAACATTTTTCATTGCTGCTCCGCTCCTATTAGTC
The DNA here is from genome assembly GCA_945859575.2 of Herminia tarsipennalis. Classification (NCBI taxonomy): domain Eukaryota; kingdom Metazoa; phylum Arthropoda; class Insecta; order Lepidoptera; family Erebidae; genus Herminia; species Herminia tarsipennalis. Next base: position 9,841,882 of record OX243842.2, on the reverse strand, counting down.
GTAGCGTGATGTTTTAACCTATAGCCTTCCTCCATAAATAGACTATCGAACAATAAAATATTTTTTCAATGCGGCCCAGTAGTTCCTGAGATTATCGCGTTCAAACAAACAAAGAAACTCTTAGGGGGATGAAAAATAGATGTTGGCCTCATAGATACCGGATAAGCACAAAAAATTTCATCAAAATCGGTCAAGCCGTTTCGGAGGAGTATGGCAACGAAAACTGTGACACGAGAATTTTATATATTAGATTTAATACTTTTGAGTAGTTGTAGGATGTAACAACTAGTTTTTTATTTATAACAAATACCTATTTGTAATTATTGAAAATTGAAAAAAGAATGGTTGCAGACTTTTAAGAAACATTTTTTTTTCTATCTGTTTTGTTTTTCAAACGTCACCTACCTATCTAAGAACACTTGGGCGATCAAGAATCTTCAAGTCTTAAGAAATCTTAATTGTTTGTGAGATATAAGATAATAAAGAATAATACATACATACACACAAGATACGCGCGAAAAACATAACCCATTTTTGTTCTATGTACCATATATTTTATGTACTCGTATGTATATTTTCATATGCATTTAGTAAAAAAACTGTTATTTTGACATTACAAATAGACAATTCAATTTTATTTATTTGTTAAGATGGCCGTTGTTATTATCCTTGTTACACAAGTCTAGACTTCCATTTAATTTTGTCAAAAGACGTCCAAATGTCAAAATCAAATTGAAATCTTTTTGTTGTCGACGGCGCTAGCCTGTCCTAGCTTAAGCCAGCAGCATAATCGACCACTCTACTGGAGCTCTATAATGTATGGCGTATCTTGTAAAATGGAGACCAAGCTGTACCTACCGATCTACTTTATCGATTTTGATCAAACTTGTAGCAGTTAAAAGTCTCTAAAACTGCTTCAAAGCACGTAATCAAAATCTATTGTAATAAGATTTTTGCATAGTGAGAGTTTTGCCTCAACTCAGAGCAAAAAAAAATCTTGAAAATATAGAGCCAAGAAATAATAATAATAATATTATCTTGGGACAACTCACACAACGCTATCTCATCCCAAACTAAGCAGAGCTTGTACTATGGAAACCAGACAACTGATAAACATACTTATATATTTCTAAATACATACATATTATATATAAATAACACCTAGACACAGAATAAACCATCGTGCTCATCACACAAAATTTTATCCTGGGTGAGGATCGAACCCACGACCTTTTGCGTAGCAGTCGGATACAGTCACATCGCGCCACAGAGGCAGTCAAAAATGATTGTGGAAATGGATTCAGAAACCTTCATTAGTTAATCTTATTATACTTTAGAATCTTATAATAGTAAACAAACCTCTAATGTATGAAATCATCCAAATAGGTAGGTAGAGCCCAGGAAACAGATTTAAATCCCTATTTTTTGGGGGACAGATTTACACACACAATACTTGTTCCTTTTTATTTTTTTTACTTTCATTGATTTATTTGGATCTTTTATTTTATAATTTTATTAACCTTAACTAATCTATAAGACCTTGAAATAAATATTATTTCAAAATTTATATTTATTAAGACCAATCTTTATCGTTAAGTTAAACAGAGTGATTAGTATTAAACTTATAACCACCCGCTTATGTCTTCTGTACATAGCTACTAGTATAGTATTATATTATCTGTGCCATAACATTAAATAACTTTGCAAAATCAGTCTTGGAAAATATTATATATTAGCCCTTAATCACCTACCACATGTCTTTGGAGTTATGATCTTAACCACTTTCGAACTAATTTACTAGAATAAAGTCGTTGTTTTTTAAGAGGCTTAGGCCCTAAACCTGACAAAGGAACATCGATTTTACTCCGGGGTCTCTCAGATGTGTGGTAAATGGTTGTGTGACTAAAGTAGGTGGTGAAGGGTTAATTTGTATATTTTTTTTCATATAATATATTTTTTTTTATACTTATATTTCAAAGTTATTTAGTGTAATGTAAAGAAACCAATAGCAGGAGGTTATTAGTATATAACAATTGGGTAGTTGACTACAATAAAAGTAAATTATTTTATACTAATCAGGTAATAGTAGATTTTAAATTGCTCTGAAAATAATTGTTCTTTTATATTTTAATTTTTTTTTGAATTTAAAAGAATTAAAACGAATACTAAAAGTAATGATTTGGCGTTAGGAACTTATGACGTCACAGGTTCCTATTCCACACCCATTTCTATAGAGCGTGTCGTTTTGACATTTCATAAAAAGATACTGTTTTGACTTGACAGTCACAATCCCTATTCACCCTGTAGATTTGACGTCAGGAATCTATGACGTCATAATGCTAGGTATATTCTGTACAAATTTCCCAGAGAGACAGAGTTGACTTGACAATTGACATCATGCATTATGAAATGAATTCATTGGTTGCTATAATAGTGTCGATCATGTTATATTTAGGTATCTTTATATCTATTTAGTGATAATTGTGGCTGTTAATCGATAGTATTATGACAGGTGTTATATTTAGAGCGAGGTTGTTACTGTTGCACGTCTCCAGAAGAATTTGAGGATTTAGGTACATAAATAACTGTTTATTCGATCCAATCTATACTTATATTTGGAAGGTGAAGAGTTTGTTTGTTTGTTTGAACGCGATAATATCAAGAAGTAGTGGTACGAATTGAAAAAATATTTTACTGGTGGATAGCCCATTTATCGAAGAAGGCTATATAACATCACGCTACGACCAATAGGAGCGGAGCAGCAATAAAAAATGTTGCAAAAACGGGGAAAATGTACGCAGACGACAGCTAGTATTTTATATATGTATATAATTTGAAATTTATTTTAGGAGCAGCAGTTGTCAAGTGGTTATTGGAAGCCCGATGACTCGCAAGTGAGAGTTCACGGGTTCAGGTCCCAACTCACTTACTCCTAAAGGGCAAAAGCTTTAGCTTTCCCTATCCACTCTTCATTGAAAAATATTTTTTTTAATCTTCATTAAAAAAAAATATTTTTAGTCAGTAGGTATTTGAAGCAAACACTGTAATTTAGTAAAGATACGCTTACTTGTTAGTTAAATATACATTGAAGTTATTGACATACCTACTTACATGTAATTGATAAGATATAATTTATAAATAACAAATAACACTGGTAGCAGGTAATCATTGCGCATGCGACACTAATTTATATTTGTCGTGGATAAAGGTAACTGCAGCCTTATTTCTCATCTCATAACAACCCATATGATGTCCCACAGCTGGGCACGGGTCTCCCCAGTAGAACCAAATTATTGTAGATCCTGGGGGCAATTGCCATAATCGCCACCCTACGCGAGCGGGTTGGCGATTGTAGTAAGGCTTTAAAGTACGCAGAGGACGCTGCTGCCCATCCTCCGGTGTGACATCCCTTAGTCGCCTTGACGACACCCACAGGAAGAGATGGGGTGGTATAATTCTTAATCACTCAAATAAACTAGGTGGGTACCAATTGTAAATAGGTACCTATCCAAACGTAACTAAATAGGAACAAATCTCTCTTTAAATTAAACGGTAATGTCAAATGTCACTCTCACTATTGAGAAAATAAACACATTGCTAGTTTTTTGTTTTTTTTGGAACTCGTAGTTTATTTCAAAATTTTCTAACATAATAAATAACAATATAATAAATAACAATCACAAGTAAAGGACTACAAATAATAAACTTGTTCCAGATCGGTGCCCATGGGCATTGTGCCCAGAAGGCTGGCCGCATTTCCTCTTTGTATGGCCAGGCTTTGCTAGTTATGTTTTTGAACGACCTGTCGAATGATGTGCCACACGTTAATATTTGCTAAAAACTAACATGTATGGAGTGCCCCCCCCCCCCTAAAATATTATTATTATTTAGCTATCAAACTAAGTATCGGCTACTACAAGACAACTTTTTCACCTAATTTCATCAAGATTCATTGAGTAGTCTTTGAGTAAAATGGACAGACAGACAGACAGACGGACATGACGAAACTATAAGGGTTCCGTTTTTGCCATTTTGGCTACGGAACCCTAAAAAGAATTAATTAAATCGGTAACGTCATTCTGTAGTTATTTCGTGACCAAGGGAAATAGGGATTTATTTTTATTATACCTATGTGGATTCAATTGAAATAGTAGTTAATGTCAAAATACTGCTCACGTTTTGGTTGACAATGAAAATAAGTAAACAATTCATCGAAAAATTCGGATCTCTCTGTGACTATTACGATATGGTCTTAAAATATTGTCGTAGTTGGGTATAAAGTTGTTAATAAAACTTCTGCATAATTTATATTTATCTATGTTCTAGCTAGTTTCAAAGTAAGTTGTTGTTTGTATTCCGAGCGGTCAGTTAATTATTCCTGGTTATTCCATAGTATAAAGAAGACAATATTGTATAAGAATTCCGTAAATTACTCACTTAATTACCGAATCATATATGATCAATTAAGCCGAAATACAGTGACGTCACTATTTGCTTAACATTGACTCAAGGAGACAACCATCGAGATAAGCAAGACAAATAGTTTAGACAATTTTGGTTCATATTTACTGCTTTAACTAGTTTCTGATATTACGATGCGTCTAATGACGAAACACTACTTAACTGGTCCATTAGGGCCAAACAAACGAATGATTAGGGTCATTAGAAAGCATAGCTGCATAGATAACGTTAAAACATAGAAGGGAACCTTTATACGAAACACCCAAATTTCTCCTGGGTATACCCATGATTTCTGTTGAGGATGTTACGGAGGTGATTTTATCGGAACCGAAATCGGAGTCGGAGGTTTTAAAATTGGATTGTCGGAATCGGAGCCGAAGTCGGAGTTTGGTGGGAGAAGACAAATATGTTGATATAAAAAATATTATTTAGTCATATTAAATGTGTGAAGGAAAAATTAGTTCGGGCGGGACTCAAACCCGCGATCACAGGGAATCGGTGACAATTTTTCCTTCATACATCTATAATGTAAAATCAGCTTATAGAAGCAGCCGCCGCACGGTAGGCAGCTCCGATTAAAGCTTTCGATTTAAAAGTGTCGGAGACGTAGTTATTATCTTAAGATTTATCTCAACATATTTGTCTTCGCCCACCTCCGCCTCCGATTCCGATTCCGACTTCGGTTCCGTTTAAACCACTTCCGTAACATCCCTAATTTCTATATCTAGCGGCAATTGGCAAAGTCGTGATCCCTATGCGCAAACATCATGTAAGAGATAGATAGCCATTGGCTTGAACGGCGTTATCGTATACCTAGATGACTTCTCCCTAATATAATATTCTAAGTGCGCTTCTGTCTCAACAGTTCACATTGAACCCCACCCCCCTTCCTCCCCCAAAACAATATACTGGATCTGCTAGTGGTCGACAGAGGTAGTGTTCCTTTGATTAAAGGATGTTACGACATCTTGTACAACAGTGCAATGAGTATAACAGAACAGTTTTTAATATGTTTCATCATAATATTACAAATATGTCGTGTTCAGAAATCTGTATCTACCTAAATAGGTTCCGTCTTATAGAGTATCTCATAAAAGAGTTTTATAGGATTTTAATATAAATATTTATCACGTGCATTTGCATTTACCCGGGAATTTACATCGTTTGCATCCACTCGGGGTAAATACCCGATATTTACCGGGTAGAATCCCATCAATAGCTGTAGCCTGTGACCCTGGGGCCGACCGTACTTAAATCTAAACAACTTTGATTTAGTTAAAATATAACCCCTCGATGCACCTTGTTAAAATCGTAAACTACCCGGGTGTGTCCACTAATTGATGGTTCCATGGTCAACCAGTTAATTAACCAGTGGTATCAAGTTTATACCCCATAGTTTAAACACAATTTCTTTGGGTTACAGTAAACTAATTTACATGGGGCAGGCAGTATTATGTTTACCAGTGGGTACTGTTAAATGGGATTTTGTGTTGTTTCGGGTCACAAGTTGTTTGTTCCACGACTATCGGTCGACTCCTTTTTTCACCTAGGCGATTCGTTACACGCTCTGTAACACCGAAGGACTATTTTAAGTGTGACCTTAAACCACTATTAAAAAAAAACAATATTTATTGCCTTTTTTGTATTGACGGTTATTAAAACAAATAATAATTCGTTTAAAGTGTTTGTTATGATCTTCCTGCCTATGCTATTAAATCAAAAATAAAACAGGGTCCTTATTCACGATCTTTATTCCGTATCCAAGGCAAGCCCACGTGAAACTGTCTAAATCTTGTCGTAATAAAACATGTTTTCTTCTCCAGAAAAATAAAAAAAAAACATAAAATGCCTTAGGAATGAATCGGCAATGTCAAAAAAATATTTCGGTGTTAAATATGAATTGCCAAAGTTATGAATCAAGCAGAAAAAGCGGATGAATCACAAAGGCACAAAAAGTCATTGGGCGGTTCGTGCTACGCCCCGAAGCACCACCTTAAAAAAAGGTTCTAGTGTGATTCGTGTAATAACGAACAACTCGTGACCCGATACGACGCAATAGGTACCGGTTAAATCAAATTATGAGTGCATATTAAAAGTTCTGCGGCACTACTATGCTGCCAAGCTATACAAGGAAACTAAAAGTTACTTCGTAACCGGTCAACTACTACTACGACTCTATTTTTTTTTTGTCTAATTTTTACATAATTCGAACTACAGGAACTACAGGAGAGCGATTTGAAGTTTGTCTTACACAAAAATTGCTGTTATTTCTTCCGTACGCTTGACACATTTGTACAAAGATTATAATAGTCTGTTTAAATAGGTCGAATTGTTAAAAAATGCCTAACTTTAAGTACCTACTATTATTTTATATTGTTACTTTAGTTATGTCGTACCTACTGCTAAGATATTACTACATTTATTGGTATACTAGCTGACCCGCGCAACTTCGTATGCGTCAATTTTCCCGTTTTTGCAACATTTTTCATTGCTGCTCTGCTCCTATTGGTCGTAGCGTGATGTTATATAGCCCTATAGCCTTCCCCGATAAATGGGCTACCCAACAAACAAAATCAATTCGGACCAGTAGCTCCTGAGATTACCGCGTTCAAACAAACAAACAAACTCTTCAGCTTTATAATATTAGTATAGATAGTTACGCATGCTCCGTCACAAGTAAATAAAATTACTTGGCTGATACCATGCATCAAACTCATGAACGTGGATGACTGGTCGGCCGGTCGGCCGGTCGGACGGACAGACAGACAGACAGACGGACATGACGAAACTTGCCATTTTGGCTACGGAACCCTAAAAATGTAGTCCACACAGAGGGAATACGCCTAAACAACCATCTGTCGGTCTAGAGTCTGAAACAAATCTTTCAGTAACTCAGACGTGTAATTGATTTACAGGCATTTAAACATCCAAACTATAGTATTTATTAGGTAATATTAATTAGACAGGCGTGGACTTTTACATCAAAATTGTAATTGTTTTCTGTCTGAATTAATGGTAATATAGACTTTATTTTCTCCTAATTTCTGCATGTGCTATGTAATTATTTATTGTACTTACCTAACTGCACGAAGATTCATTAGCATCAACTTTACAAACTCATTACAAAGTATTTTCAAACTTTATAGATACATAGAGCTGTGAAAATTATGACAGTTCAAATTGCCGCCATTTTCACATTTCAGCCATGTTTGTTTTTTAAATTAGGAACACAATCATGTGGTCAGAATCATTGCCGTGCTTAATAAAATTTCGATTCTACGCTTCTCTACTAATAGCTATGGTATATAACTACATATACTTAATTAAAATATGATGAAACATGTACTGTTTCTCATAATAAAGTGACCTTGGAATCACCACGAGCTTTGTTAGTTCAGCTAGTTCAGACGCACGTTTTCTGGGAAAAATTCTTATTCTGTTTATAGACGTAGTCAACTTTTGTCACAGTTTTGCGGTTTTTTTTTATTTTGCGGTTTATTCTTTATACTTTAATGAACCCAACTTTTGATGACAATGTAATCATGTAGGAGTAGTAAATCATTGAATATTTATACTTTTTATATATTTCGCACGTTGTACCTACCTACCATAACTCATATTTACTACGAGCTTGCCGTACTTACAATGTGACATATCGGCAGGTTGATATGGACTTGTTTTACACTAGCATAAATAGAATGAGGAAAGCCTTATGCGACTATTACTTTTCATAATATCACTATTCTATTTATACCATATTTATTCTTAAATATATATTATAATGTACTCTGTGATTTATACATGTCATAGTGAGTAGATATATAGAAAATAAATAAATATATATTCTACTGTATTTATCTAGCTGTATTTTTTTTTAGTTTACAATTTTAGGTAAACACCTAAAATTGTAAACTAAAAAAAAAAATGATGCGTAAAAAAAGTAATAAAATAAATATAATTTAATTGTACGTAGGTACATATTGGACACTATGTTGAAGAATTGTGTGCACAATTTCTTACTATTTTTGCACGAATCGAATTCGATTTTCAGAAATAAACAATATACCAACTTATTCCTGAAAATTTTAAAGAGGTCTCGTGGGAAATTTGAAAGTTTATATTACTGCGAATGCAGTCTGCTGCAGCAACTATTGTACCTGTTATATCGAGTAATTTGCCTCGGTTTTGCCAAAAGAATAGAAAAAAAATGGATATTTGCATATCGAAGATAGTTTTTATGCTAGTAATTACTAGTGGCTTCGCCCGCATGGATGCCAGATTGTTACTAAAACATCTTAACGGTAAAGTTTCATACTAACTTTGCACCCCCGTTTTACCCCCTTAGGGGGTGAATAAAAAAAATCCTTTGTTAGTACTCCCTTAAGCTATAAAAGAAACCCCTGTGCAAAATTTCAAGTTTCTAACCCTAATACTTGGTTTAGGCCCTGCGTTGATATGTCAGTCAGTCAGTCAAAGTTTCAGTATAAAAAGATAAAACGTACTTACATATTATATGTATCGTATTACACGAAGTACTATTACTTATTCTGTGGTATTACCACCACATTTATAAATACTATGCTAATAATTGAAATAGATTAGGTACCATCTATATAATATCTGTTAAATTAAAAAAAAAACATATATATAAATAGATATTCACGTAGGTACCAAACTGCAATGAATAATAATGGTCTCCTAACTGATGTCGGTCAATCTCATTAGAGAAAAAAGATAAGAAAATATGATCATCTCTAGCTCGAGCTCATCACTAAATGGAAATTTCGCTGACTCACTCCTATGTTTTAGTCTATATTTCTGGTTTTTTATAAGTTAGGACAACGTTTTATACACTAAAACCTTCCCAACAAAAATATGCAGTCGAATAGTGAACCGCATCAAAATTGGTTCAGTAGTTTCTGAGAAAATTAACTTACATACGAGTCAAACAGAGAATCACATTTTTTGAGAGCTGTTAAAAACAAACGTTAAATATTATTTTGTTGTTTTTGCAAATACTTTTCAGTACAAAAGATCAGTTCACTTTGTGTGTTTTTCCTCTTTAGTAAACTCTACTTAACAAATCTTTGTACATTAGTTAGCTTAGTAAGTGTGGAGGCTGTCGTAGCCATGTGGCTTAAACAGGAAACAAAAACTATCTCTAGAATACTTGTGGCTGGAGAAGCTGGTGACTATAATGTAATATGAATAGGTATATGTATGGTTAATAGTGTAAAACTGACGTTTCGATCGAATTGCACCGATCGTGGTCACGGGTCGACTCTACCTTTAAATAATTCACGCGATTAAGTCCCTAAATATAACTAATATGAATAACTGATTCGGGACTATTAGGTACTGTCACGTTAACGCAGCTCTTGGTTGAGCTGGACCGAGGCTGTTCCTCAGGAACTCATTGGGCGTTGAAATAAAAAAAAATGGGTGGCACTCGGGGACTGCCGCGGTAAAGCTATTGCATAGCATTTTTTTATCAACTTATGCAATTATAACTATTTATTTATGCAGTATTTTTTTTTCTTTTCATTACATTTCGGAGCATCTTGTCTCGATCCGTGCGAGCTTCGTACAGTCGTAACATATACATATACGTTAAGCGAACGCTCGGCCGAGCTACATGGCGTAGGCGGAGTGGGGGGTGTTGGGTTTTATTTTCGTTACGGAATTTCTTGATTCGGTCGCCGCGCTCAAAGTCCGCGATAAAAGAAATGCAATAGCTTAAAATATTTTCCCCAAATCACTACGTTTTATTTTATTTTATTTATTTTATCTCATCAAAGGTTCTTCACAGCTGACAATAATTTTATTGTTTACAATGTAGACTGAAAAATACGTTAATTACGAAGAACACATTAAATTAAATAAATCAAATCCAGAGTATGTAGTGTGTGTGTGTGTGTGTGTGTGTGTGTGTGTGTGTGTGTGTGTGTGTGTGTGTGTGTGTGTGTGTGTGCGTGCGTGCGTGCGTGCGTGCATGCGTGCGTGCGTGCGTGTGTTTGTGTGTATGTGTGTGTTTGGTTTTATTTTAGGGTTGTTATGGTGATGATGATAATTCATAAGTTTTTTATATTAATTTATTTATGTATGAGTTGCGAGGAGTGCTGAAAGGGTCAAGTGACGAAAACTTTTTATTATATGTGTCTGGTATACGAATAAGTAGAGATATTTTTCAGTAGTTAGTCGTGGTCGATGCGGTAGCCAGTAATGATGTGTGTCTGGTTCGTCGAGAGGGAACGTTAAATTTTATTGTTTCTTGCAACTTATGATTGAGTAAGTCATACAGAATGAAATAACCATTTATTCGCATTTGGTCGGATTCGCAAAATCTATTATTTGACGTCTGTCTTCCATGGTGTTTATTTTATGGTACTAACATGATTCCTCATATGGTTTGTTTGTCACATGGGCTTTATAATTTAAATGTTTGATAAATTTCTGTTGTATTTTTTCAATGTGGATTTTGTAATTGGGTCTCCATATTATACTTGCAAACTCTAAAATACTTCTTACATAACTGAAATAAAGGACTTTGCAGCAATGTAAATCTTTGAACGGCTGGCTGTTGCGTAACACGAACCCTAGTGACTTATACGCTCAACTAGTTATGTGGTCAATATGTGCGTTAAAAGTAATTTTTGTGTCTAGAATTATACCTAAGTCTCTTACTTGGGAACTTCTGGGAACCAGATCGTTATTTATATAGTAGTTGAAGGTAATGGGGTTTTTTTCCTAGTAAAGGTTATTGCCGAGCATTTTTGGGTGTTAACGTTGATTTTATTACATTTATAATAATCCGCTAGACGGATTAGGTCAGACTGGAGCAATGAACAGTCCGCAGGCGTGGATATCTTCAGAAACATTTTTTTGTCGTCGGCATACATAAGGTGATGTGAATGTTGAATACAGTTAGGTAGATCGAAGAGATATATGTTAAACAATAATGGAGATAACAACGATCCTTGTGGGACACCAGAAGTGACATTCACATAATTTGACCTATAAGAACCCATCACAACTGCCTGACGTCTGTTCTTTAGGTAAGACTCTAGCCAGCGCAGAAGGTTGCCTTTGGCCTACGGCATTTAACAAACGCCTTTTCGAAGTCTGTGTAAATGACGTCGATTTGTGCGTTTTGCATATTCGAGTCTATGTAGTTGGTGAACCGTAGAAGGTTTGTATTAACTGTGCGCGATTTCACGAACCCATGTTGAGATGTGGGTATGCAATGTTTGGAAGCTAAGTAAATGTGACTACAAACAACCTTTTCTAACATCTTTCCGAAAGTTTTTAATAAAGAGACCGCTCTATAATTATTTACATCCGTTTTTGAACCTTTTTTGTGGATTTAAACAACCTGAGCAACTTTCCATCGTTTCGGGAATTTACCGTCATTCAAAGACATTTGAAATATTATTTTCAGAGCTGTAATTAGGCCTGCTTCACATTTCTTTATAAAGATGGTCGGTAAGCCGTCTGGTCCAGCACCTTTTTTGTGGTCAAGTTTCCGAAAAATCGATTTTAGTGTCCCTGACGTAACCGTTACAGAGTGAACTATATCAGCACGTGGTGAATCCTGAATGGTCAAACCTATGTCCGCGGGATCAAAAGGCTGAAAGACGCTTTGAAAGAATTTGTTAAAAATATGGCATATATCCTCGCCATTCGAATAACTGTTGCCATTATAGTTCATATGTCGTGGATATCTTATTTTTTTACGCCTAACTTTAATATATTTTCAAAACTCCTGCGGTTTGGTTATTGCTGAAATATAAGTATTACACACACAACTCTTATTAATTAATCAAAATATTTGTCTACGTCCACCACCTCTAACTCCGATTCCGACTCCGACAAACCAAATTTAAAAACTTCGACTGCGGCTTCGGTTACGATAAAACCACCTCTTTAACATCACTATTATGTACATCTTTTGTTCGAGGCTCCGCCCGCGTTGATCTCGGTTATTGTGATAGAAATCTATCACATCTATAGAATCCTATGTTTTCGCATTTATATGTTACAGCTTACACTTTCCAAACGTCTGTTGGTAACAAAGGGATCTCCATAGTAGGTAACCTAAGTTCTCAGGAAATTGAATAAAACCCTTTGACTCTGACCTTTAACCTCTTAGTGGTACCTAGCTAAAATAAGTACCTACTCAGGTACTTGTTAGTTTCCCAAACAATCATTTTTATTTACGTCAAATTATTTACATTTTCTATGACGTTATTGTACTAAATATTTAGCTTAGTAAAGCCAACTGGACAAGTGGTTAGCAAAATAAAACTAGAAGTTAGGGTAAACAAATGTTCTGTTAACTGTTGCCTTTGTTTATAGCAATAATGTTATCACAAGTGGCGCCAACCAATCGTGCGGCCGTACGGTTCAGTTCGTGGGATTCTTACAGATAACTGCAGCTGAACCCGGCCACGCTTCGCTGTGGATTTTTGGGCCAGAAACACTCGCAGGCATCCCCAGAACACTATAAAAATTTCATCATAATTTGATCTGATGGTTTCGGAACGCATAGATGACTAACATACAAACATTTATATCTATACTTTATATCTATACTAATATTATAAAGCTGAAGAGTTTGTTTGTTTGTTTGTTTGTTTGAACGCGGCAATCTCAGGAACTACTGATCCGAATTAAAACAATTATTTCACTTTGGATCGCCTATTTATCGAGGAAGGCTATAGGCTGTATAACATCACGCTACGACCAATAGGAGCGGAGCAGCTATGAAAAATGTTGCAAAAACGGGGAAAATTTACGCAAACGAAGTTGCGCAGGACAGCTAGTAGAAGATATGTGTAAAAAGAGCGTTTAAATCTTATTTTTAACAATAAAAATATAACGCATAACCCCTCCAATACCTAGAGAGGCCTAGTAGTAAATCAAACGAAAAAAAGAAATTCAACCGAAAATAAACGATAAAATCCAAAACTAATAACATCAATATAATCAATTCGTCCACGATGATTATTAATAGATTCGAACTTCTTGTGCTTAATCTTTAATTAAATTACTATAAGCAGCCAAATAGTCAGAACGAATGAAAATTATGATAAAATAATGTTTCAATAAAATGCAAAATTGGTGTTAAAATGTTGTAAAGATACCCACTAAAAACGTTGCTTGCGTTGACTAATACATTTTTTTAAATAGGTACCGACTGCGGCGTAATATTTACCTACATAAGCAGCAGAGGCGTAGCTTGCCTTACGTTTGGGGCCCTGTTAGTCTGGGTGGGCCGTATCCATGACACGACTGAAACGGCGGTAGCTTCGCCCCTGCTAAGCAGACTAGCTGCCACTGCTGCCCGCAGTGCATGTTTGCCTCATAACCCAGACTGTATAGAAATAACGCTTCATACAAAAGCCTTCGAGCAACGCATGCATAGTCCATTTATTTATTTTAGTCCATTTTTTTTGTGTTGCGCTGCGGCTAAATTATAAGACAATTAGTAACGGCTCAGTTGGTACTTAATAAAAAAGATGATTTTTTAAATTGTAACATAAAATGCTCATAGTTTTTAGTGTCCGATCAAATCTAGTTTGTACGGCCGAAACCGAAACTTCCATATAGTAGTATTATATTATCTGTGCATATAGTAAATGTGTCATCTTTCCAAAATTTTCGTGGAAAAAATAACGTAAACATTATCATAATTAATCAGTATTTTATTTTTATATCATAAATTAATCATTCGGTTTCTGACATTTTAACTAATCAGCAACTTATTATCATGACTGAGTGCGGACGCAGCAATATGACACTTCGTCGCTGGCATATGTCTGCCCGGAGGGCAAAACTTCCCGAATCTAATCTTGGTTTCGGTTGCAATTTCGGCCGGATGACAGCTGAAACCAAAACTAAACCGAAACTCGTTTTTAGCCGAAACTTGGCTAAAACCAAATAGTGATCGGTCGGATACTAATAGTTTTTTTATTAATAACTACTTAGGTAAGTGTCTGTTATAAATAAATCGTCTACAGATTTGGCGTGTATATTATTATAATGGGCTGCGGTTTTAGTGGTTTATTTTTAGTTGTATAGTTAAATTGTTGGCTCTACATCATAGCAGCATAGGAATAGGTAAGGTATTGATATTGACAATTTCAATATCAAATATTTTGACTTCAAATTAGTATTCGTAGCGTGGACTCGTTTAAATACATCTTTATGGCAGAGCAGGCAGAGTCATTATTCTAGGGCGTAAAGGGAGAGAACATGTCAAATTCTTTGTATTTATTTCCACTAAGTATCTTACGGCAAGAGCTACTGTTTATACTATACCGCGCAACTTCGTCTGCGTAAATTTTGCTATTCCTTCCTTCCTCAATAAATGGACCAGTAGTTCCTAAGATTATCGCGTTCAAACAAACAAACCGCTTCAGCATTAAATTATAAGTATAGATTATACAACGTTATTCTTGGTATAGTGAAAGAAAGAAAGAGAGAAAGAAAGAAATAAATTTATTTTGTCCTCAAAAGAAAAAAAAATACAGTAAGTAGTACAAATTCAATTAATAGTAGTATCGAGAGACAAAAATGGTCCTAGCTCAGCTAGATTGCAAACCTGAAAGTAGTTAGCTCAGAATCAGTAACAGAATCCAATTTGGTGGCTATATTTTTCAATTAATTAATTAATCTATCATTAATTAATTCATTAATTATTCCAACAGTCCAAATTCTGTTCACAATGTGATGTGAAATGTGATCATCACTTATTTTTCAATAATAACCATGGATTACGTATTACGAGACGTAATAAGCACGATATCGCGTAGGACACAAGATAACTTGAATGGCTTATAACTATGCAAGTTATCAATATTTTCATTTTCTTTTTTTATATGATTTCTTAAAGTAGAAATCTATTGTTAGGGTGTCTGAGCTTTGCACTATACCAAAAATAACCTTGTATATTCAGAAATATTTGTCTCTAGTGGAAAGGCAGCCTAATTCTTAATTGAAAAACCTTACCTCAAAAGCTTAATGCATTTGACATGTTACCTAAACATATTAGAATCAAACCATTTCCAAAAGGTATAAATAAATCTTCTGTTAAATATTCAGTCTGGGTTAATTGCTATCGCGAATACCTACATTCCCTAAACCCGTCTGATTCTAATGAGATTGATGGCAGGGACTTAGTCAAAACAATTTGCGTATCAGTAAGTAGCAATAGATTCGAGTAGCTAAATATAACTATTTATATAATAATTTTAGAATCGTTATGTAACAGGAAAAATAGACATTAAGATAATGCTCTCTACTTCTCATTAAACAAAAAACCCAGCACCCACAAGAGAGACGAACGACGAGAAAAATTGATTAGGGACTTAAAAGGGGTGAACCATAGACTTACGGCCGGTCTCTATAATCAATCTATCGATAGATTTGGCTACTAGAGGTTGAATTTTGACATATTTTGTATGGCGCTTATGTCAAATATATAGCTCTAGTAGCTCAATCCATCGATTGATAGATTATTGAGACTGGTCGTTTGAATATATACTATCTATCATAAGTCTATCTATAGGGTGAATGGAATTTCTTCAAAGAAAGTTAATGGTGATTGAAAGCGACATTCAACTGGCATTAAAACAAGCGCGAGCGTTTGAATGGGCGTGAATGTGTTTGTAGCGGCGACTTGTGTTAGGCTGCGAGCCGCGCGTCTAAACGCACCTTATGGGATGATTCGCCGATTTAAAGATAATCAACTTTATAATCAAACTAGGTTTTTAATAAAAGAAACTACATCCAAATCGTCCATATATTTGAGCGCTACGACACACAGACACACATTCATACACAACTCATACATAATACATCTCTATTTGAGACACTTGCTGGTTGGTTGGCTTATTTGCTGGACCCTTGTCGGAGGTTAAAAATAATTATTGTCTCTAGCGAGTAACTAAACAATAAAAAAAAATATGAGCCCAACTTAAAAGCATTTTTTTTGACGTTTAATTTAAGGTAGGGACGGAAATTACTTAC
Organism: Herminia tarsipennalis; assembly: GCA_945859575.2. Lineage (NCBI taxonomy): Eukaryota > Metazoa > Arthropoda > Insecta > Lepidoptera > Erebidae > Herminia > Herminia tarsipennalis. The sequence continues at coordinate 9,825,391 of OX243842.2, read as the reverse complement.
TTTTAAGCACGTCTTAAATTATGAATATATATATATATATATATATATATTACGGGTCTTAATCGCGTGAATAATTTAAGGTAAAATACCTTGTTTATTGCCCGACGTTTCGACAGTATTGCAACATTATTGTCGGGCAATAAACAAATTACTTTACCTTAAATTGTTCCCTTTATTTTAAATTAGACCCGTAATATATATATTTTCATAATGTGTACAAATCGAAAGTGCAGTATTGAAATATTCACATCTTAAATTATAGGTAAGGATGCAAAACAGGCATTGCTATTTTTTCACTCAAATTGAACAATCCAACCAGGGAGGAATTCCGTAGTCTGTTTCCCTCATAAAAAAATAAAAAATCAAGTCATTTCCCCGCGGGGTCAACTCGCGGGGAAATGCCTTGATTTTTTATTTTTTCGGTGACGGTCGATATGTTTAACGCCCCAAATGTTCTCTTGTGTAATATTAATTAATTAAATACTTTTTACATGTAAAATTCATGTTCGTGTCAACGTATCACCTATTTATCATATTTTTACATGTTTGGCTGTCCAAAAAATGGGCTTGATTGACGTTATCATTTAAACGTGAAAATAAAAAGCAAAATATAATTAAAACAAGTGTTTACTGCTATTTTTCATTTAGTAATTGTCCATGATTTTAGAGTTCCGTGTCGTAATGGTACTACTCCCATTATTTCAATTTTCTGTCTTACGACCAACTCTCTTCTATTGCAGAAAATCAATGCCGGGCAATCATGCCTCAGATCTTAGTACCTACCTACACTAATTTATGTAGGTTCATATGTTCATGGTTCAACTCGAGAGAAAGTATGCGCGGGACCGATTTTTTGAAGTGGAAACTTCTTTAGCGGCGTTGTGCACTTTTTGAGATCGGTAAAAAATCTAACTCGCGTCAGGACACGTGACCTGATCTAAAATTCGTAAGACGGAGGGAGAGGAATGAAAAACTGCTACAATATCATTAGAATACGAAGGTAAATTTTCCCACCATCTACAATGTTATTATAGCTCAGGTGGGAAATCGGGCAGTCCAGAAACCAAAAGACCCGAGTCCGAGTAACTATATATTTTTTCCCTTTTTTAAATGAATTTTTGATTTTGATTTTAGATTTGTTATTTATTATTTCATATTTTTTTATTAATATGTCAGTAAGATCGAAAATATCATTCAAATTTCATCAGTATGTAATATAATGTTCAAGTTTTCACTTCTGCCGGCACTCCCGGAGTGCAACCCGTTGTTTTTTTTTTATTAGTTCATAACTTTATTATTTTGTTGTTGTTGTTCTAAATTTATTATTGTAGATTTTAAAATAGTACGATAAGCCTAACATAATTATGAACATTGTGTAAACCTACAATCTCATTTAAGTACCTAAATAAATATTTATTATTATTATTATTACAAAGTTCATCAGGTCAGTCGTCACAGAAAAAAAAAAAAACTTTGTCAGTGGCACTGATGCTTTAGTTCTGTTTTACCATAATTTCATGGACCACTTTAAATTTTATGTATTCCTACGAAATATCAACTATTTTATATTCTATGTTATGAATAGAATGATACACATAAAAGAAAACTTATTACATTTGGTTACGAGCCGGAGTCAACAAAGAGCATATGAGCGAATATATCTGTCGCCGAGTTTTGTATAATGGGGGCATCCATCAAAATGTTTCATAATTGGGCGGTCTTGGGTACGTAGTCTTTTCAGCCTGATTGATCTGTTAGAAGATGATACATCCTATGTGAGAGATTTGGTTCCGCTTAAAAGGGGACCAAATGTTTTAGCAATGTTGCCACAAAATATTTATTTGTTAACTAATTAACTACTTTGTTACTTATTGTCCGTTAATTATTAGGTAGGTAGGCATGCTATTTAAAAAAAAATAAAAGCATTGTATTTTTTATTTTGAAGAAAACTAGGATTAAAATAATTTAATTTGTCATTCCCGTCGCAAAGTAGGAGTGTTGTAAGTTTAACATGAGTATCTGTACAAACAAATCGACCGATTTTGATGATTTTTTTTTATTAGAAAGCTAGTTTTATCAGGATAGTTCTTAACTTTGTTTGACTAAAATTGGTTAAGACGTTTTATATCGGAAAGATATCTTACATGCGTTTGTTTAATGTGCTCGCATTATTCTCCGCCTACAATTTCAAAATTCAAAATTATTTATTCACTTAGGATGCAAAACAACTCTTGTGATACGTCGGGATTCTACATGTACATGTAATGCCAAGTTCGCAAACAATAGGTAAAGCCGGAGAAAAGAACCTGGCAATAAATACTCGCGGCCACTCTTTTCAAATTGCCAATTTTACAATGTTTGAATGTTTATAAACTTGATATGGGGGTAAGGTGTTGCGACCAATATACTATACACCATGTTAAAGGACTGACGCAAATTGAATTATCAAAAAATTAAAACATGAGATAAAGCAAAATCAGCCTTAGTGGGTACATTATAGTAGGAGCATTTACTTACAACAAAGGTAAAAACTATATGTGCTTAAATATTGTCCAAAATACTTGTAACGAATGATTAAATATAAAATATTAATTCTGTTAACAAAAGGAAGAAAAGAATGGCCTTTATTCGTCACGCAGAATCTTTACTTACAAAAGTCAAATCATGCTCTTTAACAATGTGACAATTAAAACACACATTTCTTTTTATACCTTTTTTACCTACTACTAAATCAAGAGACAAGCAGGTAAGCATCACGCTAGCCCATAACAGCTTCAGTGCCACCCAAATCCTTGTTAGTTTGACTGCCTCTGTGGCGCGGTGGGAGTGTATCCGACTGCTACGCAAGAGGTCGTGGGTTCGATCCCCACCCAGGATAAAACTTTGTGTGATGAGCTTTTTAAAAAGACGACTCCCGCATTAGGGTACAAGCCCTGTGTCGCGGGGGACTTTACAAACATACAATTCACGGACACAAAGTACACCCAGACTCGGAACAACAATTTGTGGATCACACAAAGTGGTGTCCCGTGTGGGAATCGAACCCACGACCTCTTGCGTTGCAGTCGGACACACTCCCACCGCGCCACAGAGGCAGTCACGATGGTTTATTCTGTGTCTGGGTGTTATTTATCTATAATATGTATGTATTTAGAAATATATAAGTATGTTTATCAGTTGTCTGTTTGCCATAATACAAGCTCTACTTAGTTTGGGATCAGATAGCGTTGTGTGAGTTGTCCCAAGATATAATTATTATTATTATTATTAGTCAAAGACTTGAATGTCACCGCACGATGCTTCTCATTTGAGACATTAGTTCATATGTCTTATTTGCCCAGCAATTTCACTTGCTACAGTGCCCTTCAACCAAAACACAGTGATGTGTCAACATCACTACAATAGGCCTATCCTTTGAATTGTAATTGAACAATCATAGTGAATCAATAAAATCAAGTATGTCACTATCAATTTATCTTAATGGCGTGTATTTCAATCGTAGCATTGTGTTACGCGAGTGTGGTCTGGTAATTAATTTATCCCAATTTGATATCATGACGTATGTTAATAGGTTATGTCAACGTGGGTGACTGATTTAGACGTTATGCAATCACTCATTCACGTCAAAACCACATATTATACGACTACTTTCTGTTAGGTAACTTTTTAGAGTATTAATTCTACGAAGGGTGACATCCGATGTCACCTTTCGTAGAGTCGAAATCCTAAAAAGTTAGCTTTTAAAGGAAACAATAGAACTACTTATATTACAAAGAATTCTATGTCCGTTCATCCTCCTGTCAATAGAGACACAAAATATCGTATCATTCCGCACCATTTTTAGGGTTCCGTAGCCAAAATGGCAAAACGGAACCCTTGTAGCTTTACCATATCCGTCCGTAGCTTGGATCAGATACTGTTAGTGCTAGAAGGCTGTAATTTTGCATGTATGCACATATTACTTACGCCTACAAAGTTGAAGAATAAAATGTTGAAAACTTTTTTTTAGGGTACCACCTACCCCATCGTGTCGGGTATCGTTAGATAGATTTTTTAAAACTTTTAGGGACTGGGAAACCATTTTCAGATTTAGGGATCTATTATTTATTATTTAGCTTGTGAAGTATTAAGATTTAAAGTGCAAATTTTTGTTAGAGTCAAGTGTCAAGTTTAATTTTCAACTATGTTTATTTTTTTTATTTTTACTTTTATTTGTGCTGTAAGAAAGGTCTTAAAGCAAGGGCTTTATGCCAGATTTCATGATTGGTGGTTGTCAACGGGAACTGCCATATAAGTTTTCGACCCAAAATTTATAGGGTCCTTCCAGTTGACCTAGAATTGTCAATTTTGCAACAGCTGTTTATCTCAATGATTATTAATATTTACAGTTAATATGATGTGGGATGTTCATATATTGGATGACAACGCTCAAATACATCTAAGTAAATATATTTGCGCATTGTCATCCAATCTTTGTGGCAAGCAAAACAGTTGGTTATCTCGTTTGCTATTAATATTTACATTCAATATGATGTGGGATGCTAAATATACCTATATACAACGTGTTACCATTACAGCGTTGATTAATTTACGCCTTGTATGTATTAAATCGTTCCGTATAGGACGAGCGGCAACTGCGGATATCGATATAATAAAATACTGATACATTTAATAAAGTATTTCGGGAATTCAACTGATCATGATTTTTGTTTTTTTTTTTTATTTGATACACTAGCAGTATAAATTTATATATGCTACGAGTCTTAATCGCGTGAATAATTTAATGTAAAATATAATAAACAAGGTATTTTACCTTAAATTATTCACGCGATTAAGACCCGTAGTATATATAATTTTATAATGTGTACAAATCGCGAAAGTTTATCAACATTTATAGCAAACACTAGCAGTAGTATTGCAATTTTAACTCCATTCGCATTCCATTTTATTTTTGACCTTGCACCCATCTTCCTCCTTTTATACTTTAGGCATAGTGATAAAATAATCAAATATCTTTATTTCCTAATACCAATACCGTCAAAATAATACGTAGTAAAATTATAATTAGTTTGAAAAAAAAAACAAAATGAAGTTATGCAGCAGTTTCAAGTGTAAAGCTCATGAGAAGTTAAGCTGCCAAGAAATTCTTGGGATTGAGTTGATTTGAAACATACATACACACAAGATACGTGCGAAAAACATAACCCTTCTTTCTTCTCTTATACAGATGGGTAAAAAGTAATGGCCAAAATAAAATCAATAGGTTTTATTTTGGCCATCCCTAGACATTGGTTTAATTGAAATTTAATTAGTAAAAAACTGACTAATCAAGTTGACGTAACCAATCTTCCACTACAGGAGTCGCATTTTAAATAACTGAGCAATAATAAATACTGATTTAAATTTTGCAGTCATCTCTTCACCTATAATGGCGTTGTTTAAAACCATTAATTTTCCACAGACCATACTTTACCATCATAACACCACCTGTGTTTTGTGTACGGGTAACTGAAATCTATGTGGTGAAGAATGAAATTATATTGTGTGAATGGTTTTAACATGGTATTCTGAATGCTATGGCACACGGAAAAGTCATTAAATTTTGTACCTATTGGTTGGGTAATGACATATCATCATAAACGTCTGTATTCAATACAGCATGATAGCTACTTTGATAGGGGGAGGAACACTCTCCCTGCCCGAAATAGAGACATAATGCATCCTGCCCCTGAATTCATGCATTAGAAACATACAAAAATCGTATCGGCTTGCACTTATTCGTTTTATTTTTATTGCTAGAATCTAGTGTATGTCCCTTTTACGTTACCTCTGAAGTACCCCTTATGAAATGATCTACTAAATTACAAAAGCTTTACACATACTCCAGTCAAGCGTGAGTTGCTCATTTGGGACGAGTGGGCAAAAAAAGCACGAAAAATGAAATTTTATTGAGTCTGTTTTTAATTTCTTAGTACCTACTCTTGTGATGATTTTTCATATAGGTACTAATAACCTCGCTCGTGGCTTCTTTACAGTACATCAAATTACTTCGTATGAAATTTTTTGCAAAAAATCATTACAAATTAACCCCATACCTACTACCTACTTTTGTCTGCCACACATCTGTGAGACTCGGAGTAAAATCGATGTTTTGTTGGCAGGTTTAGGGCCTTAAGGTTCATTTCCGTGCATCGCGACCGATCGCGAGCCGCTCGTGGCTTACGACAAGCGGCTGAGGTAAGTGACAGACGCGCGCGGCCGACGACTGTCGTAGGCCTGCGCGCGCACTGTGAATATTATCGCATCGGCCGCGAGCGTCAGCCGCTTGTCGTAAGCCGCGAGCGGCTCGCGATCGGCCGCGATGCTCGGAAATGAACCTTTAACCTCACAATAAACAATGATTTTACTCTAGTAAAATAATCTGTAGGTGGTTAAGGTTATAACTTCAAAAACAAGTAGTAGGTGATTAAGTTATTTAATGTTATGTAAAAAATCGCGCGTTGATGCATTTGCGCGGTGGACATAACTATTTGAGCGCACTGCGTATGCACCAGTTCGCACGCCCTTTTCACGACAGGAAAATAAAGATAGTGAATAAGGACCAAGTACTTTATTATTAATACTATACGAGGTGATTTTTAAAATACTACTAACCTCCCGATCGTGGTTTCTTTACATAACAATTTCACTTTGTAATATCAGTTTTTTCTAACATTCTTGTGCTCTTACTTCAGATAAACCAATCCACCTTGCAGTTTATCGACATTTGATAATCTATGCAACAGATATAGATATGGTTTTCACTACCATGTAGAGAATTTCTCCCGGAAATTTTATAATTGTGTTATATCTATCTATTTATAGAAAGTGGAGAAGAATCCGTGAGACCCCGGGGCAAGTAGCTAATGTATAAAATCTCCAACTAACTCTAATATTTGTTACCAGCTGACCGGCGTGCCTTCGTTTGCGTCAATTTTCCCTGTTTTTGCAAAATTTTTCATTGTTGCTTCGCTCCTATCGGTCGTAGTGTGATGTTATATAGCCATATTACTAATCCAACAGTAAAATAATGTTTCAATTCGACCTAGTAGTTCCTGAGATTGTCGCGTTCAAACAAACTCTACAGCTTTTTATTAGTATAGATTTCTTAACGCAAAAACTACTGGACTAATTGTGATGAAACTTTACAGTATTCTAGTTTATACATCAGAAAACGTGGAATAAAGCAATTTATACATCCATTCTGAACATAAAATTAATCAAAATTCACTTCCTGTTCGCAATATGTGTCCTTGGCATCTTTATTAAATTACAAGGCAAATTCATTTTTTAAAGTGACTGAAGCTCGGATATCAAAGCTAATATGGTTGTGGAATAATTTATAGTACGTTGTCATGTGTCATGTATTAGCTCACACCTAATTTAATTGATGTGAGAAATCTTATAAATTAAAAACAAAATTAGTGGACTTCGTCACTACACGTTCATTAAAGTAATCAATGGTATCAATTTCAGCGTTATTGGGAACTTCGACTGTAAGTAGAGATGTACCGACTAGTATCTAAAATTATAATCTATTTTTCTTTAAAGAGGTAAATTTTGTGAGTTTGTTAGGTTGTAGGGGTAATGTCTGGATCAAGTGAACCGATTTTGAAAACTCTTTTACCAATAGAAAGACACGTTATTTGTGCATGTTATAGGTTATACAACATCATGCTCCAATTAATAGCAGCGGAGCATCAATGAAAAATGTTATAAAATAAAAAATGACGCAAACGAAGTGGCGCGGGTCAGCTAGTAATAATATATTATCTTTGGGACAACTCTTATACGGTCAACCGATTCCAAACTAAGCAGTATACTATACTTTATTCTTAAGACATATAGATATATATTGTCTAGGTAGGTATAAGAAACCAAAAATGTATTTGTGTGATGAGTACGAACTCATCACACAAAGACTTACCCTGAGTGGAAATCGAACCCACGACCTCTGGCTTAGCAGTCAGGGTCACTAACCACTAGACGAGTCAATTAAAATAGTTTCTTTGGTCCCCCAACCTTTTTTTAAATTAAGTATGTGTTAGGGTAGGTTTGTGTGATTTCTATAAGTCCCTCCCTAACTTATGTTTTGTTTTAGGATGGCACATTGTACGAGGTGGCAACAGCTGGAGAGCAGTGGCACCCACCGACTGCCTTCTGCATGGACATGATGACCACGGACTCATCACAAACAATACGAGTGGCAGCCGGCGTGTGTTACCCTGAAGATTTATCCAACGATGATAGTAGCATCTTATATACTGCGTACGCCGTTGGTAAGATTGATTTCCATTGGTTTTGATTTGTGTAGCAAAATATCAGTTCCGTGGGATATCTAGGAGAAGAACGAAAAAAAAAAATTGTTCTCAATAAAATACAATATGAAGAAGAAGAAAAGTTTCTTTATTGCCTCATATACCTAACATACATAAAAAAAAATAGGTTTTTATTTTATTTTTTTTTGTATTTTTTTTATGTAAATTATACAATATCAGACTTAAACCTTAACATATACAATGAGTTCGAGTTTGAACGTCATAACTATGACAATAAAGTCCCATTCAGCATATATGTTGAGAGTTTTGCGACAAACTTGCAATGCTGATTTTCAATGAGACCATTTTCAATATCTAGTATGTAATCAAAGATTATCATACATTATTAATATTAGTGAGAGAAAAATATGGTCGTAGCTCAGCTATATTGTTGGAACAGGTTTATAAGCTTTACTAACTTCATCCAATTCGTATTGATCAACGGTTGTGGAGTGACCAGGGCAAAAGCCAATTGGCATAAATGCTAATCCAATAGAATAGCAATCGAATGGAATGATGTCGCAAAACTGCGAATCTTATATTACTAGTATAGTATTATATTATCTGTGCTTATATCAAGATTTTTTTTAATATGAGATTCGCAGTTTTGTGCACGGCGTTATTCCGATGTCATTCTATTCGATTAGAGTTTATGCCACTTGTCTAGGGGCTGTAACAAATCAGATACGTGTACGTTATTGCTTGATTCAATAAGCCGAATAATTAAACGTCACTCAGTTTTGCGATGCCCGCCATTAACCCTCTTGCTGTCTCTGTCACTTAAACGTGAATACTAGTGGCAAAAAAATGCTTTTGAGTACGATGTTAAGACCTACAATAACAAGTACAACCTATTAGCACTGATAGAAAGACGCAGATTAAAAGAGAAGGGGGCAACAGAAGCAATCCCCCCCCCCCCCACGCAGACTGGACTAAAACGCCTTTTTTGAGGGTAATTTGAGACTTTTGACACCGAACCGGTGTATTTTGACAAGAAATTGAAGCCCCCAAGTGCCTCACAGTTGGTTGCGCCCCCCTGAACGAAGTTCTGGATCCACGCTTGCAGGCACATAAGTGTCTTTCTTTAGCATTCTATAGGTATTTTCTAAGAAATTGCAGAAATCAATCAAATCACTCTTATCTATAGTACTTATGCGTAAAGTATTTCCTTGAATAGATTTGAATGGTGATGACGGCAAGCGATGATGAATATTCTATGTTTTGACATAATTGTAAACAAGGTAAACGCATCGTTACGATTAGGCTCAATTTACATTATCACTAAATCGAGGCGAATTTTCCAAAAGACTAGTGTACATTCGTAGAATGCGTAAGAATTCGCGCGTATTCAAGCGTTGATTCATGATTAAAGGATAATTAGATTACTAAGATAATGTACTATGCAACATAATTATCTATATAGAATTCGTTCGGATTCCGCGTCAATATAAATTGAGTTTAAGATTTTGTAGTTACTTAATTAATCAGTATTTGTAAAACGATTTGAGGTATATTTACTTAGTACATAGGTACAATTAGAAATACAGCGTTAAGATTTATGACTATTAGAAAGGGACAAGGTACCTTGTTGTATAATCTATACTAATATTATAAAGCGGAAGAGTTTGTTTTTTGTTTGTTTAAACGCGCTAATCTCAGGATCTACTGGTCCGATTTGAAAATTTATCGAGGAAGGCTATAGGCTATATAACATCGCGCTACGACTAATAGGAGCGGAGAAGTGACGAGAAATGTTTTAAAAACGGGGAAAAATTACGCATACGAAGTTGCGCGGGACAGCTAGTGAATGATATAATTCAACCGAAGGGTGACATAGGACAGATCATATTTTTGACCGACTCTATTTATAGGCACCGTTTGTCATTCGCAAGCTTAAAACGAGTAAAGACGATGCTTTTAAAAACTTAATAACTACAGTGCATTGCAGCAGTGTGATTCATTCTAGGAGTATGGGAGTTGTACCTACAACCTCTTGTGCTTCTGCCGTACAAGTTCCCGCTACACCAAAGTCGGCAGTCAACGTAATCATATCTATACTAATATTATAAAGCGGAAGAGTTTGTTTGTTTGTTTGTTTAAACGCGCTAATCTCAGGATCTACTGGTCCGATAAAAATTCTTTTTTTGTTTATCGAGGAAGGCTATAGGCTATATAACATCGCGCTACGACTAATAGGAGCGGAGAAGCGACGAGAAATTTTTCAAAAACGGGGAAAAATTATGCATACGAAGTTGCGCGGGACAGCTAGTCTATACTAATATTATAAAGCTAGAGAGTTTGTTTGTTTGTTTGAACGCGATTAACTCAGGAACTACGGGTCCGAATTGAAAAAAATGTTTTACTGTTGGATAGTCCATTTATCGAGGAAGGCTATAGGCTCTAAAACATCACGCTACGACCAATAGGAGCGGGAAAAATTTACGTACACGCAGTTCCGCGTGTCAGCTAGTCATCAATATTAATCTACTATAGGCTTTAGGCCGTTTCTTTCTTACAAAGTATCAGGAATGTCTGTGATTTTTTTATCTCATTCTATAGGAATCAAGGGCATTTGTTTCTCACAGACACGATACCGACAAAAAATGGCATAACAGCCGGCCTTAGTGATACAAAAAGCCCAAAACAACTAATGCGTTAATTCCAGTCTTGCTGTTTGCTGACCACATCGTAAATCGGTTGTTTGGCAAGCACATATGTTTTTACGATCCATTTCTTTGTAACGATTTTGTAAGCGTCAAAATAACATATAACTAGGTATGATAGCTACAATAGCCCGTTTTACAACCTATGGGATAAGTTGAGCTTAAACGTTAATCACTATTTATTATCTGTGAGTACTTGTACACATACTTTAGCCTCATTAAATGGGCCATAAAGTTCGTTACCTAATGGCAAAGTTAAAATGATTTAGTACTTCCTCAATGGCATTTAGTAGGTACTGAAATATACTAAAAATCTAATCCGCTATACTTTCTCTTTTAATCGCTATAGTTTCTCGCTTTAGCCTGTTTTTTACCTACATTTCGAGCAGCGTAATGTGTTCATTGTATAGTAGTAGTAGATAACTATTCAAAGATTTAGCATTATCAACTTTAGACAAGCACAAGATATTTTACCACTACATCCAAACTGTGAAAATAATTATATGTATGTCAGTTCATAGGTATTTTGACAATCCCGACCGTACCGAGGATAATAGGTATAGGAATTATGATAATCAAAACAAATTCATTGTCCCGCGTTTAATAAAATTGGGTAGTCAAGAAAAACTTGATGCTGTCTAATAATAAATAAAACGCTAAAACCACCAACCAAACTGCGCCAGAATAAGAACATTTTAAATTATAGCACAAGAAGCAGTAACTTTATAAAATCAAATCTTAATAAAAATATTGTTATTGATCATAAACTGAGTAGTATGAGTTCAGAATTAATAGGCAATAAAGTTAGCATTTATAATGGTATACTGACCGATGTTTGCCAACAATTATATTTACATGCTATAAAAGTTATTACAAGCAGTCCTCCACGTATTTATTGCTTGGTGTGATTTAGGACAAGATTTTAAAATAGTACTTATACTAAAACAAGCTAAATTTGTAAAATTACTATTATAGTTTATCTCATTTCTACACTTAACAGTAATCCACCTACACCTCAAATGATGTCAAATCGATTGGGCTGTAAAACATGCCAAATGAATTGACAAATATTACGCTCGAAAAATATTATCTCTTCCTTTTGGTGAAATCAGGTATATAATGATAGGTAATAGTCATAAAATTGACTACAGGCTATATCCTGGATTTACCAATAACGACAAAAACCATGCAACGAAACTGCAAACAATAGTTAATCCTTGCTAATATTGTTGTACGATGTCAATCCCCTTCTTAAAAGTTTAATTTACCTAGATATGCTAATATTGAAGCAAGCTTTTGCCAGAAACTGTTTGGAAACAACATAGAATTAAGGAAGCCTAATCCTGTCTGATCTGATAATCTGAATATCGCTTGGAATCGTAGAAGGTGCTTGCATAATGCATAATCCATGCAAGCACCTTCTACGATTCCAAGCGATAACAACTTGCTGAAACAGAAACATTATAGTTCAGTATATTGGAAGATAGGAGTACCACTTTCAAATCATTCAATTCAATCATCAGTACATCTTTCAAATCTCTGGATTTGTCAGATACATCATACTTCTCCCTTACTCTTGTTCCAGGTCTCCTATTGTCTGTCCCGTTCCTGCTTGCGACATTCCTGGTCTACGCATTCATCACGGAGCTAAGGAACCTCCACGGCATGTGTCTGATGGCGTACTGTGGTGGTCTCATCGTGGCGTATCCCTTCCTCGCCTATCTAAAGCTGCATGTTGGGACTGTTGGAGTTGGGATGACTGGTTGCTTGGTTGTTGGTGAGTACACCTTTAAACATTAGTTAAATATCAATGCAGCTGCAGGCCAGACAGAAAGCTGGCCTGTTGGTCTAGTGCATGGGTTCCCAACTGGTGGGTAATTACCCCCGCGGAGGTAAAACAGCTATTCTTTGAGAGTAACGAGGCTCGTATAATCCCCTCACGCACATTGTGCGAGCTACTCCCACATGGGCAAAAGGTTTTAAAGAGGGTTCTCAAAGTAGTAAGTGTCGTCTCCATACAAATTTTATGAAAATTTTGAAGTCCTAAAAGTTTTGGTCAGTGTGGTTTTGAAACCCATGTTATTCAATATTTTGAGAAAAAAACAAAAACAAAAATTGAGTTCACCTACTTTGCTGCACCGCGACCGCGACCCTAGTTTGGGATTACATGGCCATGTGATAAAATTACGGTACGTATTTGCCTGGTCCTCAACCTACCTAAGGAGTAGAACAAACAGCAAGAATGAAGTCGACTTTCATTTATTCTGTTTGTTCTACTCCTTTGATATAGATTTTTAGGTTATTCATCTAAAAGAACTACTATTTTCTGAATTTCAAATTTCAAATAATTATAAAACAAAATCTCATGTTTTCTGCACATTCTTTCTCTTTTATTATTTTTGTAGAAATAATTAGGTACAATATTTTTTGCGCATCGCATGTGTTTCCAGTTATTACACTCTCATACTAGACTGTCTGTCGTCACGTCCTGATTCTGCCAGCCATGTGCCACTTCTGTAGTTGACGGCAGCCTCGCGAATGCTCAGTGGAATTATTTTTAAGTATTATATGGCACGAATATTCAAAAAATGACAAAAATATTTCTTTAATGCATCCATTAATTATACAGGGCTTTCGACTTAATGAAATTTAATTTCTGTTATGAGATCAGAATTCGGTACAGTTTTATGTAAAACAGGCCTTAATGTATTTGGAGAGGAGATTTACGGCAGGTGCCCGAATGTTTCAGTTTAATTGACTTGGTATTTCAGTCGAATGAAGTATGATCAGGTGATGAACATAAATTAGAAAATACTGATGAATAGTTTCCAATTTTCAAATAAAAAAAAACGGCTGTTTGTAAAGTCGGTTTACGGACGTTAATTTTACGTGATAACATCATAATTATGAAAACATTGATGACATTATCGCTATTTAGCAACCAATCCATAATGTTAGTTCCAATTGTATCGCATTTCATCTTGCTGCAATCGCCATACGCTGTTGCTTAGCAATCAATCTATAACGTGACTTTTTAGACACTTTTTCGTACGTGCACCCTGTCGTCGATTTTTAAGACGTTATCAACTCAAAAAATAATCTTTATAACATCCTTTTTTGACGTCGATTAAAGTAGAAAGGGCTCGCCTCTGAAGTCTGTGACCTATTATTTTTTTTCTATCCTATACAAATTCAAATTCAAAAATCTTTTTTCATGAAACCAAATGAATTATGTTATAGGTATTTATCAGTTTAAAAAAATGTTAGTCGCCAATTCCAAGTGTAAAGCTGACGATAAAAAGCTGCGATAAACTATTATGCCACGCTTTTAATATAATTTCTGACCCAACTCTCTATTTCAGCGTACTTAATTCATTAAATACCTATTTATTATAGGCCTGTATTATCTTATATGGTATGTACTTTAGCTAATGAGGTTGATAAGTTATCCTTGTTTATATTGCTAAAACGTTTGGTGTAATTTCCGCATGCGGCTATTATACAATTACAAGTACCTACAAAGTATTTTATTACGAGTAATGTAATTGCTTACATGACTCCGGAAGTATACCACACCTAGACCCGGAATTTTTATTAATAACTGGGCTATAAGTACCCTGCGGCAAATTTTGACAAATTTAGTTTACAAGGTCGTCTTTCGTTTACTTGTAAAACAAGTCTTTGTATGATGGAGCATTTTCAACCGACTTTAAAAAACGAGGGCGTTCTCAATTCAATGTTTTTTTTTGTGTGTTTGTTCACCGATTGCACGAAGAGAAAAAATCTTTTTGTGTTTGTGTTCTATAGGTTATACTTCCAAGTTGGTCCCGTTGTTATCAGATCAAGACCTGATGATTGGATCCTGGAGATCCTATATTTCATAGTGATTAGTGCATTTATTCTCAAAAGGCACCATTTATTCTCAATTGGTGAAGTGGAACTGATGATGAAGACTAATAGTCAATATTTCACGGTTTGCGATTGAATTACTTTAATGACACTTTATTCTCGTCATACCACTATTACACATTGTAATAGAGTCGATGGTGTACTATCATGTGAACGGCCCTGCATCGGGAAAAGCAATATCTTGTAAAATGATTTGAGCAATGGACATAAGCCTATTGAAACTTAGGTGAATTACAAACCAATCCAATAAAAAGTGGGAATTTAAAAACTTTTTTACCATAAAAAACCGACTTCAGAAATAAATACAAGAAAAATATAGAACAACAAAAAATAATTAAACAATATGAAGTTGGTGCCAAATAAAACGAAAAAAACTACTATTCCATGACACCAACTTCAAAATGTTAAATAATTTTTTGGTGTTCTTTATTATTTTTTGCTTTTTAGTTGCCTATTTATTTTTGAAGTCGGTAATATTGTTTTGTTGAGTTGCTTGTCTTAAAAATACTTAATTTAGCGTTAGGTATAGGTAGATCCCATGCAATTCAGGGACCTGGGTCACTGAATTGCATTTATTATTGACACACTTTTGCAATTATTATCATCAAGATCTTATACGATAAGTTTACGGGGAAACCTTGTCAGGTTTCCTCGTAATATAAAATCTTGATTATTTTCAAAAAAGCCGCATTAAAATCCGTCCATCCATTTGCACGTTAGTGATGTTACGATGCACACGTTAAACTTACTTTATTTGCATCGGGGGTTAAAAATTTAGGGGTTTGGGAGTTCGCATCGTCCTCCCTCGCCGAAATCCTGAATCTGTAGACTTTAGAAAAAATAAAATAAGAATTAATCGCACAACCCGCGCCCCGTCGAGTAAATTGCTCAGACAGGTCTAATACATAAACAAATTACAGCTGCCTCCCCTGAAAAATAATCCTGGGTCTGCGCTGGGTAATGGTTTAGTATCATGTAGACCTTCAGTTTGATTGACAAAAAGCAATGGACAGTCATCACTCCGAACTGCCAGGAAAGCTTGACAACCAAGACAGGTGGTTCTACGTGCTCTCATGTAAATACAAGCCTCGTAAAGTAAATAATCCATTTTCTTGGAAACCCTTGAACATATTTACAAAACAGCAACACCGTGCGAAAGTCAACAGAGGATGGTACGTGACCAAAATGTGTTAATTTTGGACTTTTGGTCAAACAAAGAAGTACCATTGTTCTTTGGCTCTTGAAAACAAATGCTCTTATTCGATGATGACGAAGGCCAGTGCATTGAATTTTGGTTTTTATTTAATCTATACTAATATTATAAAACTGAAGAGTTTGTTTGTTTTTTGAACGCGGTAATTTCAGGAACTACTGGTACGAATTGAAAAATTCTTTCAATGTTGGATAGCCCAGTTATCGAGATAGGCTATATATTAACATCACGCTACGACCAAGGAGCGGAGCAGCATTGAGAAATGTTGCAAGATGAGGAAATTTACGCAGACGAAGTTGCGCTGGTCAGCTATTCTAGACATAAAAACATACGATGAAACGTCTGGTTTAATGTGTCTGGACAATAAAAATATAAATCTTTGTGTTTTCTTTCAATAAATCCGAATGCGGGAAAAACGACTTTGGTTATAAGAGTTTTTTCTGCGATCCCATTCTCCCACGAGTTGTGATCTGAATATCGACTCCTATTATGCAGACTTTTTAATTTAGACTTTTTTATATAATAACGGCTATTTGATTATGCCCACTTAGTTATTAAATTTAACAAAATCTCTCCGACTGCATAGAAGATACGCACGATAAATATTGACTGCCTCTGTGGCGCGGTGGGAGTGCGTCCGACTGCTACGTGTTGCGTAGCAGTCGGACGGACTCCCACCGCGCCGGTCGTGGGTTCGATTCCCACACGGGGAACCACTTTGTGTCAACCACAACTTGTTGTTCCAAGTTCCGATACTTTGTGTCCGTGACTTGTACGTTTGTAAAGTCCCCCGCGACACAGGGCTTGTAACCTACTGCGGGAGTCGTCTTTTATAAAAGAAAAAAAGAAGAAAGAAATATACCATTCTCGGCAGTTGCGTAAAATCTATACTAATATTATAAAGCGGAAGAGTTTGTTTGTTTGTTTAAACGCGCTTATCTCAGGAACTACTGGTCCGATTTGTTTTGTTTTTTGTTGGGTAGACCATTTATCGAGGAAGGCTATAGGCTATATAACATTGCGCTACGACTAATAGGAGCGGAGCAGCGACGAGAAATGTTGCAAAAACGGGAAAAATTTACGCATACGAAGTTGCGCGGGACAGCTAGTATTAGATATGTTGCTATTCCATATCATATATCACCTTTTTGCCCGATAACTATGACAATCATCTAACAGTCATCTAGCAAGGTTAAGAGGAATAATAAGGGTTTCATTTTACAACCTTCATTACTTGATTTAAGTCGCCCATATCTCAGTCTGCTCAGACAAACAAAAAAACCAAACAATTCGACGGTAGCACTTACTCCAAGTACGCAACTCCAACGAGGCAGTTCAAATGGTTTATGCCCTGTCATAAACGTCCTATAGACCATAAAGTACATTTCTGACATTTCTCATATTTACAACCATAACCAATTATTACAAATTTGCCTTCTCTTTGTGGAACGAGACGTCTTAGCCTAAATAAACGAGAATTATGTCACAGGGAGCATGTATTGGACGCCTACGACATCGTTAGCAATTCTGGTGTCGAGGTTAATAGACTATTATATGACCGAGGCAATTCACCGCTCTCAGTGAGCAAATTCATCTTATTTATTGTCTTATTTATGAGGTAATAGGTAAAGTAGTAACTCGTAGGCAGGCAATGTGTTCAGAGACAGGGTACGAGTTGTGTCCGTTAGGGACACATAGCGAATAAAGGATGTTTTTTTCAAATGTATTTTTTAATAAAGTTGAAGAGTTTGTTTGAACGCAATAATCTCAGGAACTACTAGGAAAGAATTTTCGCATACGCAGTTGCACGGGTCAGCTAGTATTTGATAAAACTAGCTGACCCGCGCAAATTCGTCTGTGTAAATTCTTCGTTTCTGCAACATTTTTCATTGCTGCTCCGCTCCTATTGGTTGTAGCGTGATGTTATATAGCCTACAGCCTTCCTCGATAAATGGACTATCCAACAGTAAAATATTTTTTCAATTCGGACCAGTACTTCCTAAGATCATCGTGTTCAAACAAACACACACACTCTTCAGCTTAAATTTTCCTCGCTAAGCTACATAGCTTGTTGGCAAGATAAAGTGACAACAATTGATGTTGTCATACCTGCAACTATCCAGAGTTAATTGGGACGCGGTCCCATCACCATATCCTCGCCTGGCCAGAGGATATTTCTCGGTCTATTTGGCGATTTAGTTTCTTTTTCGTACGAGAATATTTATTATTCAATTATCTTTATAAGTTTTTAAAATTTATAGCTAAGTATAACTACCTACATAGACCTAACTAGCTGTCCCGCGCAACTTCGTATGCGTAAATTTTTTCGTTTTTGCTACATTTTTCATTGCTGCTCTGCTGCAATTGGTCGTAGTGTGATGTTATATAGCCTATAGCCTTCCTCGATAAATGGGCTACCCAACAGATTTTTTTTTTCAATTCGGACTAGTAGGTTTTGAGATAACCGCGTTCAAACAAATAAACAAACTCTTCAGCTTTATAATATTAGTATAGATGTGGTCAGAATATAAGATATTATAATTTTGATACGTTACCTAAATAACCTACTTACAAAGTAAGCAGTGATGACATGGTGAATTAAGTTGGAAAATATAGGTAGGTATTTATTGTATGTAAGGATTTATCTGGATAAAGTCCAACATAAATAAAAACTTGATGAAAATAAACTATATTTCTTTTTGTGGCCCCGTAAGCGTGCCTTAAAAAAAACCTCGAGATTGACATGTTTAGCGCAAGATTACCTACTCGTGAACTGGCTGTAGGTATATTAGATTTACATTCATTGTCCAGGGTCCTTATTCACGATCTTTACTACGCGTCCGTGGCAAGCCCGTGGAAACTGGCGAATGCGCGGTACGCTCAAATTTGTCTTGTCCGCGCACGCGTGTTGATGTATTTCTAAGCGCAGCTCTCCATTTACCATTATGACATGTTTCGGCCTTAACGGACTTTAAATTTTACTAGGTATTTATTGTGGACTGTATATAATATTTAATCTTGGTTTCTAACATCAACAAGAATAAAATGCCCGCGGCCTCGTCCCTCGTCCCTTGCTCTCCCCGCTCGACGAAACTCGGTTGGGACAGTGCGCCGACAGACAAGATTTTGACAGTTTCGCACGGGCTTGCCACGGAAACGGAAAAAAACCGTGAATATGGACCACTAGCTTAGATACTTGTAACTATCAAACGGAATCATTTTTAAAGCATTAGGTATGCTTATGATGAATGTATGCATAGTACAAAGTTTTTGCAACCTTCACAAACTATTGATCTTTGTGAAACAAACATACCTGCATGCTAGAGACTAATTAACAGTAGTAATATACCTACCGCTGTTCAACAATTCTTAAGATATACAAAAGTGAATTTGTTTTGTACACAAATACAAACAACAAAACAAAGATATTCATAAGTGAGGTTAAAATTAATAAATGCATCCACTAGTGCAGACTAAGGCCGTTTGTCCGCCGCAGCCCGTCAACGGTACGTCAACGGGACGTCAATGGGAAATCACTGTGAACGAGATT
Source organism: Herminia tarsipennalis (assembly GCA_945859575.2). Classification (NCBI taxonomy): domain Eukaryota; kingdom Metazoa; phylum Arthropoda; class Insecta; order Lepidoptera; family Erebidae; genus Herminia; species Herminia tarsipennalis. The sequence continues at coordinate 9,805,699 of OX243842.2, read as the reverse complement.
AGTTTTCCTCGGCGACTGGGACGATAAAGGGTCATTTCCGTGCATCGCGACCGATCGCGAGCCGCTCGCGGCTTACGACAAGCGGCTGAGGTAAGTGACAGTCGCGCGCGGCCGACGACTGTCGTAGGCCTGCGCGCGCACTGTGAATATTGTCGCATCGGCCACGAGCGTCAGCCGCTTGTCGTGAGCCGCTCGCGGCTCGCGATCGGCCGCGATGCTCGGAAATGAACCTTTACAGATGTGCGGTGGACACGCGGCTATAGTAATTATATGTACTATCACAGAATAAAGCGTATTCCAGACGGTTGGAAACAAACGTACAAACCAAGGTGACCTTGCTGCTGTCCAACAGTGTAGACGGCTGTTGCAAACCAAATACCAAGTAAAAACGGTGGGCCACACCAAGCTCCTGCCAAGGTCACCTTGGTTTGTACGCTTGTTTCCAACCGTCTGGAACATGCTTAAGTAATAGTACTACGGTAGTATCACTATCTACTTAGGCGACGTCATGACGTCCCGTTGACGCCCAGTTGACGAGCGGCGGTGGACAAACGACTTAAACCAATGTTTAAAGCATTTGTTGACACGGAGTCTTCGTGGGATAAGAACACGTAACGTCTTTCCCGTTCAATCCAATGTCGTGATTATAGATATTAACAGGACTCGTATGTTAAGACGGCAAAACGGTATACCGCTATACAAATGACTTGCTCAAAACGGTTGTACAAAATTGATTTGCACAAATAAGCATGTATGCAAAGACGGTACGTAAACGTTTGCACCAACCGGTTGGTGCACAATGCATGCCAAACTGTTTGCGCATTTGGGCCATTGACACCCCCCCCCCCCAGGCTCGACTGAATTACCTTTTTTTTGAGAATTTAATTTGAGGTTTTTCACACTGGATCGGATTGCCCCCCGCAGTGGTGGTGCGGATCAAATGCACTTGACCGGTTGAGTCAAATGTGTGCCCCCCCTACCTGATGTCATCATCTTAATTCTATCTTTTGTCATGGTGAAATTAGACGACGTAGTAATGACTCAGCAAGGTAATCCGTCTCAAGAAATACACCTACGTTATCGTTTATAACTACGCGGTACTGATAAGAGCATCCGATATCAGTTTACTTAGCAGTATCTATACGTTTACTTTGTTATCAGTTGTTGTACAAACGGTGCATTGTCCAAACACGAATACTGAGAGTATAGACAGTAACCTTCATCCAAAGCTTGAGTAACATACCTACACAATTACACATAGACATCGCTAAGCGTGGATCCATTCAGAAGCATCGATTTTCAACTCTGCGCCATACATTTGGCGCAGAGTTGAAAATCGAACCGCGTTGCATCCTACGTCGCTCGAGCGACTCACGTCAAATGCGCCTCAAAACGTCGTTACGTCAAATGCACCCTCCTATACACAGAACATGATCCTGGATCCTCACCTGGACGTCGGGATACGGCATTTCGGGAAGCTTACAAGCAAAGTGGTCTGAAGACTCCGAACTTTCGAAGTGATCTGTAAGGCTGCGTTTTGACGATGCGAAAAAAATCTTGCGGCCGGTGACCGCGTGCTTGTGTTCACTCACTAGCTTTATCGACTAGGCCATTACATTCAAATTTAACTAATTCTTTTTAACTAATTCGGCTATTACACTACCCTAAATCAGGGCGCTACATCGAGGTGGCCTTGAAAATTTGTTAGAGAATTAGGGCCCTAACTCTTATTACGCCTCTCTTTTTAAGGGTTTAGAGTCCCTGATTTAGTGTAGTGTAATAAGCGCATAAGCCCTAATTCCGTGTTCGTGAACAATGTATTGTGTGCGTAGTTCGAAAGAGGTAGTACCTAGGTTACCTTCTATACTGCCAGGATTTTATATTTTGTGGTCCAAATTACTTAATTATAACTCCTCTTTAAAGATACAGACGTAAAGTCATTGATATAAAATGTTTGCATAGGTAAATTCATTAATGGACGAATAGACAACCCAGAGTCACTTGCTACGATTAGGAAAAGCAGCCGCCTCCTTATTAGAACAACGATCAGCCTTCCTGTCTGTAGTACAAATTACTAACAGCACTCACTATTATATCGAATGTGTGTTCAATACAACTCAATATGCTATGACTTTGATATATTTGGCGCAACTGTTGCTTGCTTAAAAACCATCTTATAGGAAATAGTCTATTTTTGTTCTCTTCCCAAATACAAATCAGTTGCAAATTTGTGATACATTGTTATTACTTTGCATGCTGTGTTCACTTGACCATGTATTATGAATTGTTAATAATTGTATCTATATTATTGAAGTGTAACATTATGTTTAGTGAATCGTTAATAAAAAATATATAATATGCCGTGTGGTGCCGGCTTAAGAATAGTACCACCCCATCTCGACCCGTGGGTGTCGTCAAGGCGACTAAGGGATTTCACCCCGGAGGACGGGCAGCAGCGTCCTCTGCGTACTTAAAGCCTTACTGCGATCGCCAACCCGCTCGCCAAGCGTGGCGATTATGGCAGTTACCCCCAGGATCTACATACTAGTAGGTTCTACTGGGGAGACCCGTGCCCAGCAGTGGGCCATCTTATGGGTTGATATGTATGTATGTAATAAAAAAATAAAAAAAGATTTATATAATTCGTATAGTAAACTAATCTGATACATACCTATCTATGATATCTACTTATATCTGTAGGTACTACTATTTTGTTTGAAACGAAATATATTTAAAAAAATATATATTAAAATTTAGTATGGAGGCAGTTTGAAGCTTGACGAAGGCTGTAGACGCGGCAATGAACTTTTTTATCCATATTTTTATTTTTTTACTAGCTGTCCCGCGCAACTTCGTAGCGTACATTTTCCCCGATTTTGCAACACTTTTCATTGTTGCTCCGCTCCTATTAGTCGTAGCGTGATGTTATATAGCCTATAGCCTTCCTCGATAAATTGGCTACCCAACAGAAAAATAATTTTTCAATTCGGACCTGTAGTTCCTGAGATTGCCGCGTTCAAACAAGCAAACTCTTCAGCTTTATTAATATTAGTACAGATTTATAACGTATGATTTTTTTATCTTTATTTATTTATAAATTTTGACTCCATCGTAGCATAAACTTATTACATTACATTTTACCGTCGCAGACTTTTTACAAAATTGGGAATAAGCATTCAATATCATGCAAACGCTTTTGTATCAATGCTTTATTTTAAAATACACCCTGCTTCATGTCATTAACATCGACTGACGCTTCTATAAACGATACATCCCACGCTTGTTGAAAACGTATAACTCCATTAGATTTGAAACTGAAAGAAGGACAGTCGAATTGATAACATTGTTCATAGATTTATGAAACAATTTCGGAACAGAACATACGTTTCTGACAACAGAAAAGATCTTTATTACAAGTACTTTAGTTTGTTCTCTTAGAATTTCCTTTTCACGTCACTGTCCATATTTTGATTCTTTTTTTGTGTTTGTTCCGGCTAATCTCCGAAAGGTTTTTACAGATTTTGAGGGGACTTTCATTAGCTGAAAGCTGATGTTCTAAGGAGTAACTTAATCTACTTTTATCATCACGCTAATATCTATGTGGAACCCACTCCTAACACAAGCCATAGAGCTTAGCTGGAGGGGTTAACAGGATTGCTAGTAATGTAGGACTACAATCCCACATTGCTAGTTTTTTTTTTTTTCTAAAAGAAAAAAAATAAAAAGAGCTACTGACTTTACACGGGCGAATGTACGAACAAACGTTAATTAATAATATTTAAGAATTCTGAAGTATCCAATTTCAAAGAAATAGGTAGGTGTTGGCAAACTGTAAGTAAAGTAATTGGTACGTAGGCAATATATCACACGTCTTCTTTATAAAACAAAGAATTTGTTCATGAAATGAAACTTACATAAACTGTTATTTTTACCCGACTATGACGAAGCCAAAAAGGAAGGGTAATGTTTTTAGCAGTCTATATATGTTTGTATGTTCCTCTGTAGCGCCTAATCTACTTATGCAATTTCGATGAACGAGGTATCAATTGGTTCGTTATAACACCGTGGGTGACCTATGCTACATTTTCTTCCATTACGATGGTCACAAAGAGTGTGGTAAGCATGTAAGTAGGGTTTTATTTTTTAAAGTATTTACGTGTGTTGTTTGGTATCAATAGGCATCTTAGCAAGGCATCTTTAATCCGCTTATCTTTGACCGATTGCCATGCGACCTCGGCTATTTTCTTTATATCACTATCTAATACTTGCTGGATACAAATATCGGCCAAGAATAATATTTTATTTCATACTTTTTAGATCACGATAGGTATAATGTCGTAGTTGGGTTATACTTTTTTAAACTTAATTTTATTTGTTTAGCACTGTGAAAATGTTCATTATAATATAGGTAAAATATTGTAAACATAACATCACTATTAAGGAAACTTAAAATAATATTATGGAGTAAACCACAGACCGCGTCCTATTTCCACAAAGAGGAACAAACTCTTACAAGTCTGCTTTGTTGCGGTAGGTCCAGTAATGAATATGGTTTACATTACAATAAACCTTGTTGCTGTCGTGCTGTGAAGCAATTTATACAAAGAGAGAAAAGGAAAATGCAAATAAAAAAATAGCAAGCGTCAGAAATCGATAAAGGAGAAAATAATAACACGATAATTATACACAAGGTGCCTATGAAAGGTGTGGTCATACTCAAGGGTTAGTATGTACCAAAGGCACATCTATAGTGGTTTGGGTATATTGCATAGTGATGCATTTACTCTCAAAAAGCAGAAATAGGTGAAGTGGAACCGATGATGAAAAGCACAAATGACGTGTGGAACTATTCAGTATTTCACGGTTTGCGATTCATTATTATTTTTTATTTTTTTTACAAAAAAGATAACTAGCAATGTGGGATTGAGTCCCACATTACTAGCAATCTTGTTAATCCCTCCAGCTAAGCTCAAAGGCTTGTGTTAGGAGTGGGTTCACGTCGGTAGTACAATGGGTAGGATTCGAACCCGCGACCTCACGCTTGCGAGACCAATGCCTAAGCCATTAAGCTACCACCGCTTACAAAAAAATATGGTATTGAGTAGCACTTTATATTTGTCATAATGTCGTAATAGCAGTATTACACAATGTCATAAAGCTGATGGCGAACTATAATGTGAACTCCTCAACAATTAACGTCCTTGCATCGGTAAAAGCAATATTTTGTAAATGGATTTGAGCAGTTGACATAAGACTATTGCAACTTAAGTGAATAACCACCCACTAAAAAGTAAAAAATAAAAATAAAAATACAAAGAAAAATTACTGTCTTCAAAAATAAATACAAGGCAACTAAAAAGCAAAATAATTGTGTAGTAGTAACCAAAAAACGTAACATTTTGAAGTTGGTGCCGAACAAAACATAAAAACTACTATTTCATGGCACCAACTTGAAAATGTCTTTTTTTTGTTATACTATATTATTTTTTTGCTTTTTTTTAGAAGTATTGAGATAGATTGTATTTATTTTAGAAGTCGGTAATATTTTTTATTTCGTTCCATGACAGCTAGATACCATAAAACTTTTGGGTAAAATATCATACATTCTGAGAACTTTCGATCTATGAAGAACGGTGTCGGTATTGGTACACATTTCCCGATATATCTAGGTCCAACCAACAACAGAATATTTGTATCTACCCACTCATACTATTGAGACAAGGGTAGACACTTTTACAAATATGCCAATAAAAATCTACTCCTAGATATTTCAAGCTGGGATATCGCTTCATCGCTATGAACAATTTATGTTTACGTGTGGATACCTCTCCTTTTTCTTATATTAAACATGATATTGGCTTTTTTCAGCCCTTTTTCTTTCAATCCGTACGTTTCTAAAGTTCGTAAGTCTACATAAATCATAAATTACTTATTAATGACAGCTAAGCTTCTGACCAAATTTAGTTACTGATTGACAAAAAAATCACCAAAGAAAATTTGAAAAGAAAATAATAAAAACCCCAAAATGTTTTGATGTGTCAATTTCCTCAGGTGTTTAAGGTATTTCCTAAATGATCTTGGCCTTGCTAAAATCGAATGTTGATCGTCAACACCAAGCCTTTGTAGTTGACCCAGATTCGAATTAAAACGCCACATGATTTATTATTTTCTCAATACCCTACCCACGTACCTAATGTGTTCAGCTTGTTATCTTTCTTTTTATTTTTACTGTGTTGATCTCTGAGCGCTTCCTCTCCGAAGTCTGGTTCATCTTTTTTCTTTTTTAACGTTTGTTTATATTTTTCAGCGTTCATCGTTTACTACGCATTCCAAACGAGTTTCTTCTGGCTGAATGTAATGTGCTTCGACATATGGAGGACGTTCAGGTAATTTACGTAAATATTTTCCTTAATAACGCTCGCCAGTACCTATCTAAAGAAATAAACAGGTCATTCCAACTAAATACTGTAAGATGAGATATTTCATACTCTTTTGTAACTGGTACTACGTTTGAATTCTTTTACTAACTATCCGAGATACTAGGTATCAATTTTGATGATATTTTATACATAAATAACAGCGATAATTGCAATGTAATATATAATAGCAGTTTTTGTTTCTAAGGTTGCGGTAGTATTTAAACGGCTATTACACTACCCTAAATTAGGGCCCTAAATCGAGGTGGCCTTGAAAATTTGGTAGAGAATTAGGGCTCTAACTCTTATTACACCGCTCTTTTTAAGGATTTAGAGTCCCTGATTTAGTGTAGAGTAATAAGCGCATTAGGCAGGTCCTGCAGTTCATCTGTCTATGGCAGATGCCGTATAGGTAATACATTGGAGATATGAGCATACCTTACGGTGTAACGGTAGAGTTGAATAGAATAACTATATAGGTAATTTACAACCTAAATCCTTAGGTTCATCATCTAGAAATATTTGAGATAGTTTCAGTTAAAATACTACTCTTTTGGGAAATTATTCTTTTGAAACAAATCTAACCAGAGCGTACCATGGTACACAGGTAGACCAATCAGGTGGGCTCCTTGATGCTTGGTCTACCAAGGAATGAAGCAGATTTATGTAGATCTAATCTTAGCTCTGACTAGATTTTTCTATTAGTTTCGAAGTAACTTCTATCGGTACTTTATGGTAAAGAAACAATATTTTTCAAATACATTTGAATACAGTTGACGATTACTGAAACTATTGTTTATCCATTTCTGTATTATTCAGAGAATTCAAGCTAAAGCTTTTCACAACAAAAAGGTAGTGTCTAATGGGTGGAAAATGAACGAGCAGTACCGAGTTAAAATAGGTTTTACTAACCAATAAGAAAGAGTTTTGACAGCGTATAAAGTGGAAACCGAACTGAATTCGTTCCGTTCGCATTGGCAGATAAAGACTATGACTTAAATTATTCACGGCGTTTGTGCCTATACATACCTAATGGTACATAAAGACAAAAAAAAACACTTGTTTCCCCTACAGCGATCTATAAATCTATGGCTATCAACAGGAGCAAATAGCGCATTTTATTTTACACTGAGATTAGCTGATAAATCAAATGAGTTGACTTTAGAAGGACGACAAACGGAATACTATTCTTCTCCTTACCCGGTTAAAACTTAGTTGGAATTACGAGTAACTTATTACCGACCTAGTGGGTAGGAACTTAATTTACTGGTGTTGAAATAAAATATGTTAGTTTCGAACTGAACATTTGCCACCAGAAGTTTAAGTGTTGTTTTAACTACATACGTCTATATTTATATTCAATTTAGTTTTTTTAATGAATAAACAGTACGTAAGTGCCAATACGCTTATCTAGGTCTGGATTTACAGTAGGTAATACAGGTTTCTAATAATGTTTGCTGTTTTCACGGTTCCTAAGCTCACGAGTGGAGTGGAACTGACAGGCTTTTAGTGCACCTATATTGGCTTGGATTTTATGACTATGAGCTATTTGTTTTATGTACCTTTATACGACGATCAATAAGTTGTTTATCAATTAAGCTCTTGAATAAGGAACTTACGAAATCTTCCTTATTTACTAAGCCCCTTATTTAAACTTAGCTTTTCCCGTTTTGCCCGCGTTTTGTTTGATTTTTATAGCCTGTGTGCTATTCTGATGTTTAGACTGTTTAAACTACATTAATGCAAAGTTGCATCAAAGGGGGTAAGAGATTAACGCACCCCAAGAAAAATGAGGAAACGGTAAATTATTGTTGTCGAGTGGATGAAGGATTACCTACTGACAGGTATTTTTTAAATGACGAAGATGACAAATATGTACTTATTTTTTATATATGTAAATATTTAATATATATAACTGTGTTTTTAAGAGACGCGAGTTTTCTTAAGAATTGGTTCTTACTTTGAAATTCCTTTTGAACATTCATAAAATTATTTTTATTACATATTCTAAATAGGTATATTGATAATCATGTTTTTTTGATCAGCAATTACATCTACTTATAAGTTTATGATATTATGTCAATATTAAATTGGATTTTTCTACAGTTTCCTCTAAATTAACCTTGGATTACAGATCGGCCACACCTTGTCTAACGGAATCCCGTTGCAGCAGCCAGTTGTAGGTCTCTATGTATATTTTACTCAGTGTTACAAAAGCATGAGTGCATGACACTCTATAGATAACGCTCGATTACTGTTGTGATAACAGCCTGTTAATTGTTGTCATTAGTGAATATGACATGTCAATAACACGATACACGTCATTGCACAATATTCTTACGTCAAAATTTACCATCGTATTATTTTTCACTTACCACTTTGTTCATGAAAACTATTTTGTAAATTACGCTTTAAGGTAAAATTGGGTATTTTAAATTTCGGTGTCGGGGTACTTTAATCTGAATCTATATAATCTAAATTATAAATATCAGCACACATTTCAAAATAAAAAATAGGTTAGACCTGAATTAAATATATATATATACTAGCTGTCTCGGCGAACTTCGTACCGCCTATTTTTTTGTGAATCGGGTTCAATTGTGAATCTAAACCATTTCCGAATCCACTGAAACACACACAAAAAAATCAAATCGGTCCAGCCGTTTAGGAGGAGTTCAGTGACATAAACACGTACAGTAAAATTATATATATAAAGATTTATAAACGTAGTTAAATTTTATTATTTTATGTTAGTACCTATTGTTGATAGAAGTCATACTTCATTTAAGTAATATTTAGAAAATAAAACAATTTCCAATAAAAGAAAGACATTTGAATTTAGGAAAATAAGCTAAATAAATATGAAAAACATTTCAAAAACGATTCCGGAATCGATACGAAACAGATCGGAGTTTTATTCATTTTTCTTTCTGCTATGGAGTATTTGATTTCAGTAGGCAGCCGAGTTGCTAAAATATGCTCATTCCGAAGTGAATGCTCAAGGTGACTGACAAATACGCGCGAAATGAAACTTATTTTACACAGTTTACGTTATACCCTGGTTAGTTATTCGATCATGGTCATTGAGAGCTTATATTAGAAACATAAAGTACTATAACCGGTTCTCATAATTCATATCATATCTAATTGTTTCCATGAAACATCGTTTCGAAGTAAAACGTCAATGAATTTTATTTATTTCAGAACTGTGCGTGTTTTATCCGACTAGTGTTTTTATGTACACATTCTTGTTTCTTTGTGTAATTTTGATAGATCTATTATAATAATTATAAATTTTAGTTTTTATTTTATTTATTTATATATTGATTTAAAACTTTATGCACGAAGTTGTACAAAGGTGGACTTAATGCTAAAAGCATTCTCTGCCAGTCTACCTTAGGGTGATGTAGAAATGGAATGTGTAGGTGCAGTAACCTAATTGTAAAATTACTCCGTTATTACACGTCACCAACGTGACGCCTTATCTAGCCTAAAATAACATACTTTAATAGACAGTCTACCTAAAAAAAAATACAGATAAGGCTGGTAATTCCTGAGATCTGTGCCTGGTTGCACGTTTTAGATAAAAAAAAAAACATATTTTGTAGTCATTAGGTTTTAACTGATTTATATTTGAGTTAATTTGTTCACCAAGAACTCTATTAATGGTAATAAATAGATTGGTATTTGGTACGTAATAGTTTCTTTATTACTCGCATAAAGAATTGCGCTATTTTTATTAGTTAGTATAAGTACAGTAGTTAACATAAGTATATTTTATTAGTAGTATGCAAACAATTCCAGTATTTACTTTGTAAGTAATTGTAGAAAATTTAACGTCACTACTATGAAACTCTATGGCCGTTTTTACTCTTTCTTTGTCGTTTTAAAAATGGACGCTTTTACGTAGTTTGTACTTTTTCTTTAATACCCACTAGCTCGTATTTATTAGTGATATAAAGTAGCACAAATACATAGTAGATAGTCTTAATCCATTTAAAATACGTGATCTTCATCTCTTTCTCTTTGTTAAGATTGTCTAGATTAACATATATACTTTAATTGAATTAACGTAGATTTAAAATAATAATAAGACCAGCGGACCAATTCACATATTTAAAGCAGTGCAGTTGCAGTTAAGTTTCGATTAAAATGGCAATTTTCGTATTCTTGGAATTGACAGCCTCTGTGGCGCGCTGGGAGTGTGTCCAACTGCTACGCAAGAGATCGTGGGTTCGATTCCCACACGTGACACCACTTTGTGTGATCCACAAATTGTTGGTCCGAGTCTGGGTGTACTTTTTGTCCGTGACTTGTATGTTTGTAAAGTCCCCCGCGACACAGGGCTTGTACCCTAATCGGGAGTCGTCTTGTTAAATAAGAATTATGGAGAAGAAAATATCTCAAATACGTTTGCGTCAAGTATGCGTCTCAAGCGCACAATAGCGGCATCCTAGTATGGTGCCCAAGCGTATTTAAGACTGATCTCAAATTTACGAGAATATAAAAAGGGCCCTTAAAATCAAAACTTAACTGCAACTGGACTGCAACTGCACTGCTTTAAATACGTGAATTGGTCTTCTTTTCCTCTAGTGGTTAATGTGACCCTGACTGCTACTTCAGGGGTCGTGGGTTCGATTCCCATTCAGGATAAATCTTCGTGTGATAAGTACGATTGTTTATTCTGTATCTGAGGTAATTGTCTATAATATATATGTATTTAGAACTATACATATAAATATGTTTGTCTGGTTGCCATAGTATAAGTTTTGCCTATTTTGAGAACAGATAGCCGTGTATAACTTGTCAAAAAAAAAAAGAAATGATTTTTATAATTAAAATATACCACATTTTGTAATTCAGGTATAATATTCATTCTCTAATGATCTGTAAATAATTTGTATCTATCTATATGTATTCTGTTTTGTTCGATGTTTCAATGTTTATTTTTATGTTTCAATGCATACTTACTGAAGATTTGGAAGTTTAAGTCAACAGCCGCAGAGGTAAGACTTTAGTTGTACAATCTTTAAAATAGCTAGGTACAAACAAGACAGTTATTTAGATAATAAAAGTAAACAGTCATTCATTCACGACACTCATCACGAAATTTTGGAGACAGGGTCAATGAAACTGAAATAGGCAGACAAGTAGTTTACAACTAGATTTAAGCGTTTTCCAGACGGTTGGAAACAAGGCTTCCCGCCAAGGTGACCTTGCTGGTTCTTGCTGGTTTCCAACAGTGTAGACGGCTGTTGCAAACCAAGTTACTTGGTACTTAGTTTGCAACAACCGTCTACACTGTTGGAAACCAGCAAGGTCATCTTGGTGTGTACTTTTGTTTCCAACAGTCTGGAAGACGCTTTAATAGGCATCAGCACAAATTAGTTAAGAACTTAATTTATTCGAATTTTTCCACTAAAGAAACAACGTTTATTAAAAAAACACACACATCTACATACAGTCAGATAGTTATTAAAAACTTGTTGTTGTAATAATTATGTTTACAATAATAATTATAAAATAAAATTATAAAATGCGGGGACATTAAACCGGTTATATTAAAGGAAGGCAGGATCAAGTTTCAATACAAGAAAGAAAAGTAAAACATCTATTGATGATTTTACAGTGACTGTTTTCTAATAATAATAATAAGTACTGTACTTACCATGAAGATATAAAGGAAATCCTAAAGTCAAAGTATTTGATCATGATTTAGACGTCTTAATATCTCTCTCACTGGATGGATATCCAAAAGTAGAAATATATATATATGTTTGTAAACTTTCGCGATTTGTACACGTTATAGAATTTTATAAGCTACCGCCTTAAAAAAAAAAGCCTTAAAAAAGGTATTTAGGCTTAAAATAAAATATTTACGCGATTAAGACCGGCTTAATCGCGTAAATATTTTATTTAAAACCTAAATACCTTTTTTAAGGCTTATGGCATTCTATAATGTATAAATAAATATATAAGATCTGTTTTAGGTTTTATTTTTAAGATAAATGGAAAGCGCAAGAGGGTGTGATCCACAAATTGTTGTTCCGGGTCTGGGTGTACTTTGTGTTCATGACTTGTATGTTTGTAAATTCCCCGTAACACAGGGCTTGTACACTACTGCAGGAGTAGTCTTTTAAAAAAAAATATATACTATAATAATAAAGTAAACAAAATAAACATCAAGGTTGAAAATATGTGCCGAGGCTCAAGGTTATATATATACTCGTAGTTTTACTACAAAACATTGTCGCAATAATTCTAGTGTCCTTGCAGATGGCGCAATCACTTTCATCTTCCTGCATTAACATGATTACAGTATGTTTTATTGCTACCAAATCTGGCTGCTACGAAATTGCTACGACAAATGCTACCTTTCACTTAACGAGCTACGCATCGTAGCAGTATTACTGTATTTTAGTCAAGGAAATAAAAGCTACTGATCATTTTGCTACAGAAAATTAGCCGTATTTGTAGTAGCGGTAGTATTTCGAACAAAATTGCTACCAAATTATTCAGGTAACCTTTGACATTATGTCTACCTTTTACTTGACACAAATTTTTATTTATGGGTCCATCCCTTGTGATGGGAGTTATAAGTACATAGTCCGGCCATAAGTTCTGTTACAAATGAAAATGCAATTATTTTTTTAATGAAGTAATATTATATTATTAAAACTTATATGTACATATTCATTAAAGTCTCAGCAAAAAATGCAAAACAATGTTCTATTCAAAATGGCCACCTTTAGCTTTTGTACAGGCCTTTAATCTATCTGGCCACGAATATATGGATTTACGCACTTTTTCCATGGGAAATTTCGCCACTGCTTGCTCCACAATTTTTTTAAGAGACTCAATGTCACCGTGTCGTTTACAGCAAGCCATGTCCTCTAAAACTGACCATAATTTGTAGTCCATATTTGGTTGAGGTCTGGGCTAGATGAGGGCCAGTCTTTAGCTCTTATAAAGTCCGGAACGTTGGTTTCAAGCCAGGCTTGGGTAGTTCGTGCCTTGTGACCAGGTGCAGAGTCCTGCTGGAAAGTCCACAGTACATTTTTAAAAAGTGTATTGCTGAGAGGTTTCACACGATCCAAGACTGTCTCTTGATACACCTTGGCTTAAGTTTTCACTTTCACAAAAATGTAGCTTTGTGGCGCCTTGATAAGACACGCCCCACCAAACCATCACTGACGCAGGATGAGGACCGCGCTGTACCTTTCCGACCACTTGCGCAGATTCTTTAGAACTATGAGCGTACACTTTATCATTTTGCTTATTGTAGAGCTCTTCAATCGTGATTTTTTTTCATAGGTAAAGAGGATGTTTCTATGCCCTTCAGACTTCGCAACAGAAGGCGTTTTGATCGATCCACTCTCTTTAATTGTAAAGATTGATTCAGGGCAAGTCCTGTATATCGACGATAAGCACTGAGCTTCAGGTCTTGTTTTATGATACGCGACAGAGTCCTAGCGGGAATCTTCATTTCTCGCGATAAGATTTTTTGCTTCCTATTGGGGTATCGACAAATTCTGACTTTAACAGCATTAACAGCTTTTGAAGTTCTAACAGCACGCGGCCGCCCCGATATTTTATGGTCTTCGACAGAGGACGTGATGTTCTATCTGTTGTTAGTACGATATACGAACACACGGCTGATACCAAGCTTTTGAAGTGTCTGGAATATGACCGACAACTCCATACCCATTTTGTGCAAGGCGATCACCGCAATCCTATTTTCTTTAACACCCCAATCCATATTGTAATTTGGTAATAAATACGAAAAAGTATGTAAAATGGCGCGAAATCGAAAAAACTTTTAAAAATAATAAACACGTTCCAAATTCAAAGTAAATAAAAGTTGAAAAAAGAGAGTTTTTATGTAACAGTATTTATGACCGGACTAGTTATATACCTATACGTTTTTATTTACTAGCCGCGGCTTACATACCCGCGGTTTCGCCCTAGTTATGTATGATTTTTATTTATACAATATATATAGTATATGTAAACTAAAAGACTGAAGTTTCATCAAAATTCGTTGAGTAGCAACAAAGATTTTCAGCTTTATAACATTAGTACCTACGATTTTTCGCGACGTTCATGTTGAAGACAAATTGTGTTACTTTATCTAAGCTTGTATTTTAAACAATGGTAATTAAGTTGGTTCACACTAACTGCGGCCGGGATATAGACTTATTTTTCTGTGTTATTACTCATTCCACGCAACCATGCGATCAAAGAATACTAATGGGGAATCAATTCCGATATCGTTAATTGATAAAGGGAAAACACAACTTATTACATACATACATAATTTATTTATTATACACGTTAATAAAGTTAATGATTTTATAACTCTATATTGATATTTAACATTATAAAACGCTCAACATTTGAGACCTGTGACAAAAAAAAAAATATCTTTGAAATAGCAAACTAACTTTCTAATTAAAATAAACTCGTTTACAAACCCTCTTTTGGTGCTATTTGCGAAAGAGACATTATGCAAGAAAGCCTTACGGTGTCGCAAACAGATACATAGATATGCCTACAGGCACACACATACAAACAGTTTTTAAATCTGAGCTTGCATAAAAAAATGCTCATGATTCTCCCTTTAGTCGTTTTCGGCCGCTGGATTTTTGTATGTGCTACTGACATAAATAGGCCGACATTAAGATGGCCCCAGAGAGCATGTCATCGGGTAATTTGTGCGGCTCGCCCGTCGAATTACAAAGCTGCCGGGTACGCCTCTGAGCATGCCACCAGCATGTAAAAAGCCATACCGGCCGTCCTTGCCAAATTATCAGTCAAATGTCAAAGTAAATACAATAATTGCATTTTTGAAAGATAGAAAATTAATTGAACCCGAAACTTATAATATCTGAGTTCTTCTGTGTATATATACTTTTTAGTATTTTCTTTGTTTAAATACCCTTTGCGAGGGTAACCTCCTCTATAATACTCTCTAGGAGCTGCCACTGATAAGATTTGCCGGCGCAGTAAACACAAGGGTTGCAATTGATAAGCCTTTAAATTGATATTAGAACTATATTTCGAGGACCTTTTTTACACCACACTATTCTGTTGTACATTGTATATATGTCTATAGACAAATGCGCCGTCTAATAACCGAAAATCGTCAACGACCACTTCCCTCAGCCATTTGTATCTAACATACAAAACTTAAATTTTAGATATGTAAAACTAAAATATTATATAACTATATTTTTCTTAAGAAATTTCATTATTTCAACCGTCTGAAATGTATTCAGATCAGTTATATTAATAACAGATAGACTTTATTTACCATACAGTGGTTATCGCGGAGGCAGTTCGACAAAACGCCGCGACAACAAACGCTTCCTATTGTACGGCCTGTACGCGTGGGGGGTACCCCTCCTCCTGACTGGTGTGACCGCCGGGATGCAGTTCAGCGATCTCCCCAGCAACATCATCAAACCTGGCTTCGGACATCTACGGTGCTGGTTTGCGGGTAAGAAACTATTTTAGCAATTACTATAATTAGGGTTAGCCCGCACTGCGAAATCCATTGGGGTAATTACTACTACGTACGGTACGTTAATAGGTACGAGCTTATTTTAAATATTATCACGTTGGTTTTTATTTTCAGTTTTTTTTTTAGAATTGCAAATTGCAGGTTTGTATATATGTAAATTAATATCCATTCGAATCTAAAATGTTACAGAAATGCAGAAATTAATTTTGTTGATTTTGTTTTTGTAAATAAGCGAACTTAAGCAAGTCGCTATTAGCCATAGTATTGTTAGTCATGCTACTTATGCCATTAAACTAGTAAACCGATTTGAATGTGATTTTATAAAAACTGAAAGCTAAAATTAGGCGGGAGTATCCATACAATTTGCGTACGATAATATTTATCGTACGGTAGAATACCTTGATGCACACAAGAAATAAACAAGACGGTTTGTTAGTTTAGAAATGTTTTAAAATGCCTTCTAGCCTATTTACAATCTTTTGTTTTGGTTCAAGTAAAACCCCAACATCTATTTACAATGTTGTAAATGTTTTTCGACAGCAACAACACGTGTTATTTTCATGTATTTCTGTACAATTACAAATAAATCAGATGTTATCGTTTTCTTAGTCACTTGTTTCTGAAAACTGGGACATTGTTTATATAAAATAAAGTTTAGGAAGGTTAGGAAGTTAATCTGTGGTCTAGGTACGTAAGACGATGTGTTGTGACGTACGTCGCAATTGTGGTTGCGGTTTGGTTAGTTGATAAAGACATTGCAACGTAAGTAATTAGCATTCCTTGGTGACTGAGCCTAGTAGTCACCAAGTACAACTAAAACTAGCTGGAGGCCAGTAGTTTAACTGATTAAACCAGGCGTTATTTTATTTCATATTAATTATATTATTAATTAATAGTAATAATCTACATCAGAATTGGTTTGTTCATTGTCCGGTGCTCACTATAAATTAAAGCCTTTTTCTATCCGATTCCACGGAGCTCCAAATAGGTATTTTTGAAATCAAAAGTAGCTGTGTTAGACTAGACACGTCTAGGACATAGTGCTAAATATCTGATCATAGACCGCATTGCCATTATAGTAGCAGTACTCAGTAGGTATACTATCAAAAAAGAAGACTATATCAATTTCTCCAAAACACTACGGCCAAGGCTTATAGCAGGTGGAGATAACGATTTTAAAATATTCAATGAAATAACAACTCCTATAGGGGCTATAGGACGCCAATTACAGGCAGCTATAAGTGAACGGCAGCTAGATACAATATCAAATTAAGAATCACACTTCTGGCCGACTTACCCAAAAAAACGGAATCAGATAGATTTCTGTATCATAAAGGGATTCCAATTAATTATTTCACCTCAAGACCTTTCCTCCGACCATAGTGCAGTACTGCTAGATGTGTCTGCTAGAGGTCTCCCAAAAATTCTTACATGCAAAACCCACAAAAAGGCTACACGTACGTCGAACTAACTGAGATATGTTCCGCTCTACAAAAAGTTTAGTCAGTAAGTAACTGAAGAGGATATTATGACAACAGTTGAACATGTCAAATGAGTGCCTAAAGTGCTGCTTGGAGTAGCACCCCGGCTGCCAAGAAATACATGGAACCAGGAGAGTGCTCCAAATCCGTACGTGAACTAGTGGCCAAAAAGGACACTCTTGTGAATTGTGGCAAAGCCTATATTCTTCAGACACAAAACACGGCTGAACTATTTGATGTCTAAATTAAAGAAATTACTGCAAACAGAAAGGAATGAAAAAGTACAGAACCAACTATTGACTATTCTCTCTGGAAAACAACTCAAAAACAAACTACTGATGTAAAGAAAATCTATATAAGGAGCGTATGTCGCTGGACTGACTGCCCTTCAAGTTCATTAATAAATCCATAACCTTCTGCTGAATGTTGACATGGAACAGATCGCAAGAAAAAAAGTTCAGTAGGTACCATGAGTATATAAAGCCCCTTAAATTTGATGACACATTTTAAAATTAGTAGGTATTCAGTACCATGTGTATGTAACGAACCTTGAATTTGAACACACCTTTCTGTTATATTCTGTACGTCACAGGTTCGCAATAAAACAGACGGTAAACGGATGGATATGAATGGTCCCTTGTTCAAACCTAATGTGAATATTATGCTTTATGACGAGCTGAAAAAACACGTTATCTAATTATTGAGTTGTTACAACGGTATACTCGTAGGTATATTTATTATGTATATTACACCTTCAATGTTACTACAAAAGTATACACCAAGATAATGTTTGGATCTTTAAATTGTAGACTGTGCCATAAGACAAAGTCAATTCCCGTTCAAAATAATAATAACTGTGTTTTTAAACCTTCGTAATTTTATGTTGAGTTGAGTATTTATACATTTTATCCAACCAATCGTAGTCATAGGTCGATAAATTGAATTATATTGAAACGAATATAATTATAATTCAATTCAAAAGAAAACGAATAAATACCTTTTATTTACCCGACGCGTCGGGTAAATAAAAGGTATTTATTCTTTTTTTTTCTTTCATCACGCACTTTACGATACGCATAATGTCTTTATAAAGATTCGTATTAAGAACGACAACCTAAAGGTTGCCTTCCACGCATCGTGGCCGATCCTAGCCGCGCGCGATCGAGCAGCACTGCTGATGCGACAATAGTCAGAGTATGAAAATGCATAGTGCCATTTCCAAGGTCTGCGACAAACACGGACGGCCGACGACAGATGTAGACTGCGCGTGCACTCTGATTATTATCGCATCGGCAGCGCGCGTCAGCCGCGCGCGGCCGTCATTGGCCGCAATGCACGGAAATGAACCTTAAAGAAGGTCATTGAGGTGGATTGCATCTGGAAAGTGGAGGACTGGGTGTAGTGGTGTAAATTAATGAGAGACCTCCAGCCGTGGACCGATACAGGCTGATGATGATATCAGGGACTCAATATGGATTCAGACTAATTGACTTTGTTTCCTCTGTTTAGATTGGATGGGTGACCTGGTGTACTTCTTCTCTCCCGTTCTCGTGCTGGTGGTTTGCAACGTGTTCCTCTTCACCATCACCGCGTACCGGATCCGCTCGATCAAGCAGGAGACAGCCATCTTGAAGAGCTCTGAGTCTTCTCGCAGTGACAAACTCAAGAAAGACAAACAAAGGTATGTAAAATTACGAACGGTTTAGGGGACTATTAATATAATCAGTGATATCTACATGGAAGGTATCAGGCCTTGGCGTAATGCCAAAAGGGCGCTGACTGACTTGCTCAGCTGAGTATGAAATAGCACATTGAGCATCCGAGCTTATTTCTACACGATTGCTTGTTAAAAAAACCGATATGACCTTTTTTTATTTAATGATTTCAATAGTCATTGAATAAAAATACCACATCAGTTCACTAATTTCCATATTATTTATTAGCAATTTCGACACTAGGTTAATCCTTTCTTAGCAAAATAATGTTATGTCAAGAGTAGCTGGAGCGAAAATCAAAATTCTCATAGATCCTGACAACCTTTTGGCAGTGAAGGGAACAAAATTATCTATGGTCATAATCATGACTTTTTAAAAACCGAAATAAATAGTCTGAGTTGTATTTTATTCTATCTTGATATTTTTGCCTCGGCCATGTTTTATAGGTGAAATATGAAACGAACTTTATGGCAATAAATAAAAAATGATACGCTTCCCACGCTTTTTTAGAAATACACGGACCTGTTACTTCTAATTTATGTTCCCAATAGACACTATCTATTGCCGATTTCATACATTTCATGGATACCCATATTTTATTGGTCGTGTAGTTTATATGTTATGTTATAAGGTGACATAAAAGACGTAGGCAGGAGTTACCGTTACTTGTTAAGTTATCGGAAAATCTTTTGGTATACCTAGGTATAAACCTAAATTTTATGAAACTCTACAATAAGGCCCCTACATTCAAACCTATTCCCATAACCCATATTTATCATCACTTATTACAATAGTTTTAAGGTATCTTTAGCTGCTTTCACACCTCGAAGACAGTGGATGATATTATTTATTCGCTATTTCTGCAGTGCAGTGTAGTATGTAGTAGAGTCTCCTCTGTGTAGTATTTATAGAGTGCCCCATTATATTATGTTTTGTAATAATAATTATGTTTGCATCGGCATAGGTATATTGACCAACACGATGTACAAACATATTTCTTAATTATTTGAAAGATAACTGTAATGTGGGATTGTTGATCCCACATTACTAGCAATCTTGTTAACCCTTCCAGCAAAGCTTGTGTTAGGAGCTGGTTCACGTGGGAGGGGCAACGTCGAGTTCTCAGCGCAGTGGTCGGAATTGACCTCTCGTTGCTGGCCGTGGTTCTGTCCATGGTCCGGAGCGAGGGGTCGTGGAATGCGGTCGCATCCTTCTGCGAGGACATCATCTCACAGAAGGAGGCGGCGGAGCGCGTCAGGGAAGAGAGCTCCCTGGCGGATCCAGGGCCAGGGGCCGCGTAGGTGTAAAATGCCCGGAACGCAACTACATCGCATCCGGGCATTGCCATTGAGCGGGCCGCCGACGGTATAACAAATTTCGACGGCCCGTTCGCGAAGGTGGCGAGCGATACACGGCGGGTTTTTTAGTGGGTGCAAACTCCACACTACCTCCATCGTCTTCCCCGGACGGTGGGGAGTATGTTAGGATTTTTTAACCGCAAAATCAAAAAAAAGTCGGTAGTATAGTGGGTAGAATTCGAACCCTCGACCTTACGATTGTCTGATGCCTTAACCATTAGGCTACCGCTGCTTTTTTTGTTAATGTTTTATTAATATAAACCGCTCAAAGTACCGGCAATCGCACGAGGAAATAAAATAATAATAGAACTTAAGTACGTAATTTTATTAGAAAATATTGCTAAATCAAGGTTAAATACTTGATTTATTCCCCAATCTCATTTTTAAGCGGCGGTAGCCTAATGGCTAAAGCATCGGTCTCACAATCGTGAGATCGCGGGTTCGATTCCTACCTATTATACCTACTACCGAACCCATTCCTAACACAAGCAATTTAGCTTACCTGGAAAGGTTAGCAGGATTGCTAGTAAGGGACTCATAATCTCACTGCTAGTAATCTTTAAAAATAAATATTAAAAAAAGTTTCGGCCGTATTGCAAATAACTTAATATAAATTTACGGTCGTGGGTGACCACGACCGTTGCAGGGTCGACAGACATTTTTTTAAACGTGTAATCGTTGTACTTATTTTTATAAGCCTGTTTTATTAAATAATAGGTACGTCTAGAACCTATATCAACTATATTTTTTTTGATGATTTCAATAATCTTTATGTTTCGAAGGAAGTAGATTGATAAATGTCTTTCAAAAATTACAATAAGTACTAAAACACGTCGAAAAACGTCTTTTTGTGTAAACAAATAGATACATGTTTGATGTATCTATTTGTTTACACAAAAAGACGAGATCGTCAATTTGTCACCAAGCGAGCCACATACACTCATCTGAGGACAACGAAAGGCGAACAAAACAAAACTTTGCATTGCACTGAATACTTAAAAAAGCGTTAAATGTCAAGGACGTAAAAAAGTAAAAAATAAACGAAAGTGCTGCTTTGACAACAATGTTGGCTTTAAGCTATAAGCATATGAAATACGTAGTACTTTTAAACTTGAAGTACTTTTTTTAAATGTCTGACACAATGTCATTTTGTGACTTATATTTATAGAAATGATTGTTCAGATATAAGTGTAGGCAATAAGTAAAAAACGAATTTGTTTGTATTTTAAAGTGTACTTGTTGCTTTTTATTGAAAAACGTTTTTTTAAAGAGCTTTTCGTTTAAACGCTCATCTCTATTACAATAGAACTTATGGACCTCTACAAGCCTCTGTGTATGTAGGTATTACAAGTTGGGAGTGTATCCGACTGTAAATCAAAGTAGATTACTTTTATCTTTTCTCGTTCTAAACTTTTTCACTATATAGTCTTGGTTCCATATATATTTTCATTTACAAAGAACAATTTGGGAGTGTTTATCTTTGTTTCAAGGCTTCTGTATATTTCTTTGTTGTATTTGTAAGCTGTTTTTAAATGATGTCGTGTAGTCACGCAATACAGCGTTATAAATCACTAATGAACATAATTGTTTTTAAACGCCTACAACTGTAGCCTACGGCTTGTTCTAGGCTAAAAGTAAAGGAAGATCCTACTTACAATTTGTTTTTACTACTAGCGTGCCCGCTTTTTATATAATTTTATAGCCTATGTGTTATTCTGATGTATAATAAAGTCTCATCAAAATCCGTCCAGTAGTTTTTGCTACAAAGAACAACAGATGTCTATTTCTTATTCATTTATAATATTTAGGTATGTATTTAGAAATATTTAAGTATGTTTATCAGTTGTCTAGTTTCCATAGTACAAGCTCTGCTTAGTTTGGAATCAGATAGCCTTGTGTGAATTGTCCCAAGATATTATATTGTACTAGCTTTCGCCCGCGGCTCCACCCGCGTGGATGTCGATTATCGCTATAAAAGCTATCCTATGTCCTTCACCGGGACTCAAACTATCTCCATACCAAATTTCATCTAAATCGGTTTAGCTATTTGAGCGTGAAAGCGTAACAGACAGACAGTCAGTAAAAGTTACCTTCACATTTATAATATTAGTATGGATATGGACTAGTATGGATTATTATATTATTTTATTGTATGTTGATCCTCACAAACTTTCGAACTTATATTAATAAGTAGGATTCCTAGGATAGGAAAACCTTATCTGTAAGATATTAACAAATTAAATTAGAAGATACTTACCCATAGTTATCTTGTTTACGAAACTTAACTTGAACTAGTTAAACTCGATACTCGTAAGTGCATGAAGTAAATGTTCTTCCTCCGGTTTAATCTAAACATGCTTTTAGTCTTACGTTTTATGGAGACGCTACAAGAGATACGAGTACAACTAGAAGGTAAGCCTGTAGAGAGAATATTCCTTTGATAAATATGAAATAATATGCTAAAGACAACACCTGCGAAAATTTGTATATTAAGCTGCTAGCCGCATGGAAATCAGTAAAAATGCTTTTTGAATTTTTGTAATTGTCGTTGAGTTAGTGTTATGTATGACTACACTTATATTTATAAACTAGCTGTCCCGCGCAACTTCGTATGCGTAAATTTTCCCCGTTTTTCCAACATTTCTCGTCGCTGCTCCTCTCCTATTAGTCGTAGCGCGATGTTATATAGCCTATAGCCTTCCTCGATAAATGGGCTATCCAACAAAAAAAGAATTTTTCAAATCGGACCAGTGGTTCCTGAGATTAGCGCGTTTAAACAAACAAACAAACAAACTCTTCCGCTTTAAAATTTTAATATAGATAAATAGATAAACAATGAGAAAATAAGGTATACATATCGGTATACAAAAATAAATCGCCCAAGCGAAATGTAGGTAGGTATAAGTTCAGAACGACTGCCCCAAATTGGATGATTCTTATTTTATTGTGTTCGTTATTGCCGGGACTACTAAGATAAAAAAAATTGTTAATATACTAGACCCGTGTGAAGCCGGGTGGACAGCTAGTAGGTAATACAAGCAGAAAATAAAGAATATTCACAGCTGGACCAAGGACATAACCTTGACGTTTTATAATAAAACTAGGGGACCTGCGCAACTCGTTTGCGTCAATTTCCCCCGTTTTTGCAACATTTTTCATGCTCCGCTCCTATTGGTCGTAGCGTGATGTTTTATACCTTCCTCGATTAATGGGCTATCATAAAATATTTTTTTTATTCGAACCAGTAGTTCCTGAGATTATCGCGGTAAGCCAAACAAACAAACTCTTCAGCTTTAAAATATTAAGTATAGATAGTCAGTGGCGTAGCCACCTTGGGTGGCACCCGGTGCGGAAGTTGATGATGTCACCCATCGAAAGTTAAAAGCAATAAATTTTATATGTTTAACATCATGGGATAATTTTATAACTTTATAAATTTAAAATATTGAGCTAATAATTAAACACAATAAAAAGTAAGATAAAAAAAAATCTTTCAATTAAAATCCCTTCTTTCAAACTTATACAGCAGCAAATCGCTTCTAAAGGAGCATACTTTGAAGGCGATAAAATAAATTTAGATGAATAACTGACATTTTGTGTAGTAGTAGTAGTGTGACAGAGTAGTACTTCATTTACTCGTAGTAGTAGGGGGAACCACTACAATTTTTACTATTAATACATATTTTTAGTTAGTGCTTGTGAGGTAATTCCCGAAAAAGACAGCTGTGCTAGCGATTGTTTTTCTTATTGTTTGTATTCTGTTCTTTAAATTGTAACCGGGTGTCACCCCAAAAAGGGTGACACCCGGTGCGGACCGCCCCCGCCGTCCCCCTAGCTACGCCCCTGTAGATGGTGTATAGATTTTACACAGAGAAGTCGCGGGCAATAATGAGGTTTCTATTATGTAACTTAAGTAAATTAATTTTGTAGTATTTACTACAAAATTAATTTACTTAAGTTACTCATTTATTACCGGTTGTGCATTTGCACAACCGGGTAATAAATGAGTGCATCTGTATATAAATCTGCCTTAAGTCTTTGATTAAATTAAAAGCGGTAATGTTGTTAGTTCACGTTAACGAGCTTAAAGCACGAAAGTGGCGTGTGTTACTTACTGTAACTTAAACACACCTATGCATTCCATTGAAAAAAATGTAGGTACCCACTTTAAAAATCGGACTTCATACAAAAATTTACACAAGTTCCATGCTTCTCCTTCTCGTTTCATGCAATCAATAATTATTGTCCAAAATACCAACTCGCAATTGGAGGCCAAAAATCGTAACATAAGGAGGAACTAGGAACTAAATTCGATTTTGGCCGTGTGTTATAGTTGGTAACGGCTTAGAGCCGGTATCCCTAATGTCCGCCTGAGACGATTTTTTTTTTCTCTATACTATTATGAAAGTCGTTACTGATATAAATAAATGGGCGAAAAAATCATCGAAATCGTCCACGCGTTTCGTTCTAGCCTTTGACATAGTGGCTGAGAAAAGTCTCATGCGTTACCCTACCTACCCTTCTTTGCTTTGCGCTATATTTTCGATGAATTGCACGATACCTAACGCTTTTCTTATTATAGGTAATATAGGTCAGTTTTTTTTTATTTTTTTTGTTTTTTAAAAAGATATCGAAATATTTTTATAATAACCATTGTTTTTACCAGATAGGTATTATAGGGCGGTAAGAATCAAATAGCTTAATATGAAGATGCTGAGTTCCCGTTTATTGCAGACAATATTTTACTTGAGCCGACGCGAGTTGGAATGGAAGTCGTTAGCGACTTCCTTGGAAGTACGTGAAGTACAAAGGAAAACTTTCTTCGAAATAATACCGTCACCCTCGCATTACCATACCTAATTAAGACTCTTGACGTGAGATCATAATTGGGGCATAAAAATTAGGATTCAGAATGTTTTAGGACCTTTTAACTACCTACTGCCGCATCAGTTATGAATATGGTGTAGACTGCCTCGGTGGCGCGGTGGGAGTGTGTCCGACTACTACGCTCAGGTCGTGTGTTCAATTCCCACACGGGACACCACTTTGTGTCATTCACAAAATTTTGTTCCGAGTCTGGGTGTACTTTGTGTCCGTGATTTGTATGTTTGTAAAGTCCCCCGCGACACACGGCTTGTAAACTACTGCGGAAGTCGTCTTAAAAAAAAAAAATCCTTTAACAAAATACCATGATTTACGAGTACATTCGATTTGACTTTTGTTAGTAAAGATTCTGCGTGACGAAAAAAGACCATTCTTTTCTGCCTTTTGTTATCAGAAATTATCTTCTATCTTCTATACATATAATAAAACTGTAAATTTCACGTGTCTGTACATGGCCGAACTTAGTAAAAAAAAATATTAGGAAATGTTCGAAAAGAGTATTCAAACACTTTGTTGCATTTTTAGAAATGTCTGTCTGTCTGTCTGTCTGTCTGTCTGTCTGTCTGTCTGTCTGTCTGTCTGTTTGTTTGAACACGTATCACGCAAAAACTACCGTACAGATTCGGTTGAAATTTTGCACGTGCAATCTAATAGATGCAGATTAACATTTAGGCTATAAATTATCACGCTTTTTCCCATAGGAGCTAAGCAGTAAGGGATAATGTCTGTAGCTATTTTTCGTTATAAAACAGTAACTACTAGACGGATCTTTATGAAAATTTGCAGTTTTATAGTAAATACTATAGGACATTATTTACACTATGAATCATTACGCTAACGTCTATGGGGAACGAGTAGCAACGTATTTTTTGTCGCACCATAATGGTTTATCACAAAATTTTCCACAATTAGACATTATCTATAATTGTAACCCATGGAATACATAACTTCACGCTAAAACTAAAAGGAGCTAAACACAACATTGTTAAGTTTCATAAGAACAGTTATTTTGACGTGGCATGTAGCGAACAGTATAGCCTCGAAGCTATGCTAGCGGACTTTGACGACGAAGTCCCGGGCTCGAATCCGGTGTCAGATTATATTCTTCTTGTATTTTTTTAAATTGTCTTTATCCTTTTTTAATATTTTTCTCGATGTTTTAGTTATTTTTTCGACCGTAAGTAACTTATTTACTTTGGTTATTATTTTTTTATATTAAAAATCAAGTAAATTATGCACGTAGGTAAGTTAATTATAGGTATTGCATGCACTGCTGAGAGTAATTAATTAATCGTAGTAGAAATGAAAAACAATATTACATTATAATTAAAAAGTATTCGACATTTTCCAGAAATGATGTGTCCGTCTAAAAAAAGACATTACACACGTAAAAAAAAACATGTAGCACCATCTATGAAATCAAATTGTTCACCGTGATCAAATAATTCCTTATTTGTGAAAACATTTATTAGGGTATAGGTGCTTGAGATGCTGAGTGGCAACATTCTTGAAAGTAGATGGCGTTGTATTCAATAACGTTCTATACTTAGTAAAAGAAGTTTTAAAAAGAAACACATTGCTATGATTTTTAAAAATGTTTGTCTGTCTGTCCGTTTGTTTGACCACGCATCACACAGGTGCATCGAGGATCATGTTTTGGGGTTATGGTTGGAGATTACGTGTTCATCAATTCAACGATAATGAATGGCTCAACATCGGTCAAGTGTGAGTAGTTCGGATGACGGGAGGAGGGGGGTCGTTGTTTGTCAACCGTACCTTTAGGGATATCTGACATTTTCGCGGGCATGACACACATGACACGCTCTGTGTTTGCTTACTAAAGTGTTACAGCAGTTTTATTATTAGTATTGCGTTGTAACAGTATATGAAATACACCCCATTTTTAGCCAAAATGGCAAAACAGAACCCTTATAGTTCCCTTATGTCCGTCCGTCCGCAGCTTAGCTCTGAGACTGTTAGTGCTAGAAGGTTGCAACTTTTGCATGAATAAATTACTAACGCCGATAAAGTGAAAGAACAAAATCTTGAAAATCATAATTTTTTTAAGGGTCTTTTATATGTAAAGTGGGGATGTGATTTTTTTCTCACCTACCTACCCCATCGTGTGTGGTATCATTAGATAGGTCTTTTAAAAAGCGTTTAGGGTTTGTGAAGACTATTTTTAGATTTAAGGATTCCTTTGTGTATAATATTAGGCTTTATAGTGAACATTTTTGTTAGATTCAAGTGTCCCCCTGCCAGCTAAATGGTTGATTTAGGGTATGTAAAAAAATTCAGGGTAGTAGTATAAATACTAAAATTATAAGGAAAACTATCACAGTTAAGTACTTAGGCTTTACAAGTTTAAAAACAGGATATTTTTTTTAAAACTTATCTCACACTAGCCCTATTTCGCGCGAGTACTTGGGCGGTTTCGGGTTTCATTTAACCCGAAACCGATAATAGTAATATTTGATGTGATGCAAATCATTTTGGTAAAATACTATTATAATTTGTCTTCTAACCGTCTGGCGCCATAAACTTTGTCGCCCTTCATTTTGCTGCACTGGGCATTTGCTTGGCTTGCCTTGCCATAGGTCGAGCCCTGATTAGAGCTAGGCCCTAATATCCATAGATGCCACAGAGCATTGTGGAGCATGTTTCCAAAATGTTTTACACAGAAGTTAAATTGTAACATAAACTACCTTAATATAAACCCAACTTCCACGCGAACGAAGTCGCGGGCACAGCTAGTCTATACTAATATTATAAAGCGGAAGAGTTTGTTTGTTTGTTTGTTTGTTTAAACGCGCTAATCTCAGGAACTACTGGTCCGATTTGAAAAATTGATTTTTTTGTTAGATAGCCCATTTATCGAGGAAGGCTATAGGCTATATAACATCGCGCTACGACTAATAGGAGCGGAGTAGCGACGTGAAATGTTGCAAAAACGGGGAAAATATACGCATACGAAGTTGCACGGTACAGCTAGTATTTTATACTAGCTGTCCCGCGCAACTTCGTATGCGTAAATTTTCCCCGTTTTTGCAACATTACTGCTCCGCTTCTACTGGTCGTAGCGTGCAGTTATATAGCCTATAGCCTTCCTCGATAAATGGGCTACCCAACAGAAAAAGATTAATTTAAATCGGACTAGTAGTTCCTGAGATTACCGCGTTTAAACAAACAAACAAACTCTTCAGCTTTATAATATTAGTATAGACTAGCTGTCCCGCGCAACTTCGTATGCGTAAATTTTCCCCGTTTTTGCAACATTTTTCATTGTTGCTCCGCTCCTATTGGTCGCAGCGTGATGTTTTATAGCCTAAAGCTTTCCTCTATAAAAATATTTTATCCAACAAAAAAAATATTTTTTCAAATCGGACTCGTAGTTCCTGATATTAGCGCGTTTAAACAAACAAACAAACAAACTCTTCCGCTTTATAATATTAGTATAGATTTAATCATTCGTTACTAGTACTTTAATATATGCACATAAAGCTTTTACCTTTGTTGTAAGTAGATGCTCCTACTATGTTGTACCTACTAAGGCTCGTTTTATTCTATCTCATGTTCCAATTTTTATTTAATATATTTTGCATCAGTCCTTTAACATGGTGTATATTAGTATATTAGTGGCAGCACCTTACCCCCATATCAAGTTTATAAACATTCAAACATTGTAAAATTGACAATTTGAAATAGTGTCCGCGAGTTTTTATTGCCATGTTCTTTTCTCCGGCTTTAGGTACCTATTGTTTGCGAACTTGGCATTACATGTAGAATCCCGATGATCACAAATATTTTTTTTGCATCCTAAGTGAATAAAGAATTTTGAATTTTTTGAATTCTTAAAATAGTATTTTTTTTAGTTCCTTCTTTGGTTCTTTATTAAAGACGACTTCCGCACGTAGGGTACAAGCCCTGTGTCGCGGGGGACTTTACAAACATACAAGTCACGGACACAAAGTACACCCAGACTCAGAACAACAATTTGTGGATCACAACAAAGTGGTGTCCTGTGTGGGAATCGAACCCACGACCTCTTGCGTAGCAGTCGGACACACTCCCACCGCGACACAGAGTCATTGAAATGGAGTCTGAATAATTATTCACTTGAAGTGAACACCTGAGGTCAATCTGTCTCTCTCTTTCTGAAGGGATATCCAACGTCATATAAGGGATGTCAAACAGGATTTCTTCTACTTATAACATTATTTTACCTTTCAGATACGGCCTGTACCTGAAGTTATTCATGGTGATGGGAGTGAATTGGACGGTGGAACTGATAAGCTTCGGAGTGGGCGGCTCTAATTGGTACTGGATCTTGACTGACATCGCCAACATTGGTCTTGGAGTCTTTGTCTTCTTTGTGTTTGTGTGGAACAAGAAGGTCCGCAATTTGGTGCAGAAGAGGTATGTGAAATATAATATATCTATTTGTGTTATATTTGACTTTTTGCCTATGTAGTAGTTTTATAGGGTTCCGTACTTCAAAAGGAAAAAACGAAACCCTTATAGGATCACTTTGTTGTTCTTCCGACCGTCCGTCCGTCTGTCTGACAAGACCCTTTATCTCGAGAACCCGTGAAGATATCGAGTTGAAATTAAAACTATAGGTCAGTTAGGTCTACATTCCCTTGAAGCTGTAAAAAAAACAAACTTTTAAGTTAACGTTAAAAAAAGAAGCTGCCGTTTATGCCGCAAAAAACGTATATTTTGAAACTTTCTCGCTTCCTAAACTACGAGTATTTATAAATGTATCTACAAATTTCTACAGCACCCTCAGTGGGTGAGTCCGACACACACTTATCCCGTTCTGTCTTCTCATAAACATTCTGATTTATAAAATTAGTAGGGTTGCCGCTTTTTAGGTCAACAAGCAACCTTTATAAGTTCACTATATCCATCCTCCTGGGTCAATCAATCAATCAATCAGCCTGTATCGGTCCACTGCTGGACATAGGCCTCTCCTAACTTACGCCACAACATCCGGTCCTTCACCTTCCGCATCCAATTCATTCCAGCGACTTTGTTTAAGTCGTCAGTCCATCTGGCTGGGGGTCGTCCTACCTTACATTTACCAAGTCGCGTCTCCACTCTAGGACTCCTGTGTACTACATTTTAATTACACCGAAAAAGTGCTGAAATAAAGTCTTTATTATTATTTAGAACTAGAAATTTTTCCTTTTTACTAGGTACTATGTAGAAGTGGAAAAGTAGGTCATAAACTACAGCTAGGGTACTAACTATTACCTACTAATCCTCGTATTTGAAACACCCCTACCGAAAAATTAATGACTGCCACATTTTCAACGATTCGCATTTTTACAGGTTACAGATTTATCGCGGATCGTTTTATTTTTAGGCCCTCATAAACTTCTACGAGCGAATTCACAAATTGCTATCGTGAAAATTACACTCTCGTTTATGAAAAATCCCTATTAATGACTAGCCATTAAGAAATATATTTCCTGGTGTAGTTACATAGTATTTTATACCATTTCTCAGTAACATGACTGATGCAGTAATCCTTTGCCGACTTTCAATTTACAACCATTTTCAGTAATCTATCGATGGATTTGACTTCTAAACATAGAACTTTAACATATTTTGTATAAAGCCTAATGTCAACTATATATATCTAGTAGCCAAATCCGTCGATAGATAGAATATTAAAAACATAACCCTACCTCTGTATCTGTTTCTGTGCATCTGTTTCTAGCTTTTTTCCGCGGCGAGGTTTCGCCCGCATTATAACTAATTGGGTGTTGTAATATATTTATTGCCTATAGGTCCTCTTGATTATAAAATATTTTACTGTAAAGTTTAATCAAAATCCGATAAATAAGTCGTTTTTGCACGAAAGAACGACAATTACCACTTAATTTGGTACCACTTTTCGTGCAAATAAAAATTTTGATTATGATTCTGAATTCGTTCTAACAAACTTTCAGATTTATATTATTAGAAGATAGAACAGGATTCTTAATTACGGTCGAATTGTCATGTGTGTGTGATATTGACAAAGTATACATATTACATATTATAAGTAATTATGTTCAGTTCACCAGAGGACGTATAAATATACATAAGGAGGTATGTATTGTATACCTATATGTATACTTATACTTGGTTAATTATAGGTGGGTACTGAATGTAGGTATCTACAACATTCGCACCTAAGCCTAAATAATTGCACGTCAGCCGTAAGCTGATATTGATGGAATTTAGATACTACAGCGTTCAGTCAACGTCGGCAAGGGTTGACATAAACTAAGTAACCACCTACCTGTACCATATACCAACTGAAGATACTGCACTTATCTACTTTAAAGAGGTACCTAATAGAGGCGAAGGCTTAATTTTTTTCTGCGGTAACCCGATTTAAATATATCTAGTTAGACATGGTTCTTTGTACCCATAATACAAAGTAACTACAATGCAAAGGAAACCGAAAGTAATGGTGTTTGAAGGACCCTCCGCCACTGGTGCCACATGTTTTGCATAAGACCTCAATGAAAAAAAAATAGGTTATTTTTCTCCGTCATTAAATTAACATGATACCTAACAACACATTGACGCGTCGGAAAGAGAATAAATATACTTAAGTAGTAGGTTGTACTAGGGTTGTACTAATGTCTTAGAATAAAGAGCCCGGTGCAGTGACGCTTTCTTGAGGTTTTTTTTTTATTACGATCGCCAACAAATTATACAGAGATCTTAGACAATAATAAAAATACGGATACATACCTTGTGCTCATTCAATTAAAGGCAACCACAGCTAACATAGAAAGTAGCAAGTCTGATAAACTAAACTAAACTTTCAAGAAACTATAAAAAAGTGGATAGCAAAATTGTGAAATCATAAACACTAATCATAAATTTAATATATTATGTTATCAATGCTTACATACTAACTTGTGCTTTTAATGTATTCTAAAATATTTTTTTTATGCTTTTTTTTATAATTAGTTCTTTATATAATTTGGTCATCCTGGTCATTGGCGAGTAAGTCCTAGGTTAGTTTATATCTACGTATATTGAACAGTTTGAAGACACTTGACCGCGGCGGGTTTCTACTTGGGGCTGATGGATCTTTGATAGTAATTCAGGACAATGAATGTTGTTATTTAGGCTGTTATTTATGAATGATAGGTCAAGAAGCTTACGTCTATGATATAGTGAGACTAAATTAAAATGCTTTAGACGAGCATTGTACGAATGTAGGGATTTCTGCAATCATTCTGGATCGAGGATTTGACTGGCACTAATAGGTACTACTATAGGCTCATATTAAGCTCGCGACCTGCTTGTCTCTTTATTCACTGGTGTGGAATAAAAAATACTGCTCTTTTTCTAAAAATAGATAGTTAAATATTGGCCTTATCAAATTATAATAGAGTGTTAAGGTAACGTAAGAAGTACTGGTACCTATCATGCATAGGCTAGGTACTAGTGCATAACGCAATAATAATAATATCTTGGGACAACTCACACAACGCTATCTGATCCCAAACTAAGCAGAGCTTGAACTATGGAAGCCAGATAACCGTTAAATATACTTACATATTTTTAAATACATACATATTATAGATAAATAACACCCAGACACAAAATAAACCATCGTGCTCATCATACAAAGTTTGTGTGTGTATACGACTGCTACGCAAGAGTTCGATCCCCACCCAAGATAAAACTTTCAAAACAATACCTATATTATATTCAATGTATGAAGGAAAAAATCGTCTCAGGTAGGACTCGAACCTAGGACCTGGACCTTAAGGGTACCATCTATAAGCCGTTAACCAACTCCGGCACCGAGACACGCCTGAAAACATTTAATTTATCCTCCATAATGATATAAAATCACAAAAAAGTAATAAAATACTGATACTGATTTCAAAATATTATACACCATACCTAACCATTATAAAAACCATTATATCAACAAACCATACTGGCGTGTTTGCTGAAGATAACATCGCCACCTTGAATACTAGGAATAGCTGATATATCCATAAATAACTAGCTTTTTTAATTGAAGTTTGAAAAGAACACCATTGGTAGAAGGACGACTTAAACAATGCCATTAAGTTAATAAAAATGTAAACACTTAATGTTGACTTATGCTCATAGTTAAAAATATATAATGAGCCTGTCATTTAAATAAGTCTTTGGATCCCGAATCAAGTCCCCTGAACAAAAATTCTGGTTTCACTTTTGAATACTTTGATCAGGTGTAGGAATATCCGGGGGGGGGGGGGGGATTTGACCTCTCCTCCTCCCAAAATTGTATAAATTATAGATACATTTGGAAAGTATTTAATCAATTGTACCATCTAACCCTCGCATACTGAATCAGTCTCAAGAATTTGAGGAATCGTGTAAAACTAGCTTACCGTTGTTTGATAACTCACACAAACGGCATCCAAATCGATAAAGCATTACGGTCTTGAAACGTTGTTAACGATGCACACTCGACTGCAGATCATCATTTTTAGGATAGTCCACTCTCTACGAATTTAAAAACGCAAAGATTTATGTTTTAGAATTCGAAAACTGTTTGTCAACATTTCACGTTCTAGGCATATTTATCATACGAGTACATACCCAAGGAGGTGTAACTCTCCTCACCTTATCGTAATTTTAGTTTTATTTTATAAAGTAGAGTACGTGCCTGAAGTGCGATATACTTACTGGTGAAGCCTCCTTGGACAACGCGTAGCTTATTAAAATTATACTAACTCTTGGACAATTGCCCTTAGGTTCAACGTAACGACCGGCCGCACATACACTGAACGTGACTCACGTACGGGCAAGTGGACCAACACGAGCACGATGCCCACGGATGACACGCGGATATCCACCGATGACTCCGGAATCAGATTGAAAGATATGCATTAAGTACAGGTAAATATGAAGTTGAATGAACCTTGCCTTTTTTTCTTTTAATCGTTTAGTTTCTTAAACTTTCGCGATTTGTGCGCACGCCAACTGAATTCTCACCAGTTTACCCCTGTGCATGGTACATGGTCGGCCACATATGGCCAATATTGAAATAAGAATTTCTGGATCTATCGATATATTCTTACTAAAGTGCTTTTCAACCGCATAACAAGTTCATTAGAATTCATAATGAGTTGACACTATTTTAAATTATAATATTTGTGGCAATGCCTAGAAAGCGGTTCCTAATTTAGCTGTTGGTATGTAAAGGTGATTCTATACTTACCTAGTATGCACAGTAGATATGTGACTCACAATAAAAACAACTAGTGTCTAAGCTGCAATATGTATGTAATATTCAGTTAAGATTTAACGATAGAACACGGGATGGAACGGAAACTCATCAAGAGATCGCGATAATCCTAATCATATTGGCAATCTTAAGTAAAGCAATTCAGTCTGTCTTTGCTTGTTTTTATGATAAAATTCTAGGTATTTGAATTTTTGTTTAAGCTATTGCATAGCTTTTATCGCGGGCTTTAATCGCGGCGGCCGACTCAAGAAATTCCCTAACGAAAATAAAACCTAACACCCCCACTCCGCCTACCATGTAGCTCGGCCGAACGTGTTTAAGGTACGACTGTACGAAGCTAGCACGGATCGAGATGAGCTGCTCCGAAATGAAATGAAAAAAAAAAAAAATACTGCTTATAAAAAAAATAATAAATAATTAGATATAATTGCATATGTTGAGTGCCACACATTTTTTTTTTTACTTTTTAAGAATATAAGCAATCAAAAATTGCTAAATTTCTTATCTTTTGTTTGCAGATTGGTAGAGATGACACATTCGAGCCAAAGAATCCTCATGACCAAATGGACGCATAACATTGTAATTGCTAGTCAGTTTTGTTGCTTATTATGAAGCAACACGCAGTAGAAATATGCCTTGGTGTAAAAACACTTTTATGATACTTCGTTATAATTAATTGTAAGGTAGTAGGTACCTCCTAGCACCTAATTGTATGAATCAGACAATTTAAAATTGCGTTTTAGACTAGTTTTCCAAAGGTGATCTAAGAGGCAATTTAGGCAATTAGAACCGCTTAAAATCTGTTTAAAGTTTATGATTAAAGTCTTAAGAGGTACAGACATGTTCAGCGATTTGGTTATATCCAACAGCTAAATATAGTTATATCAAAAAGCTGAAACCAATTGGATCCATAAATAAGTCGGCCCCATACTCTAGCTGAAATCATCTGTAGAAAGAATATGCTAGTTTAATGGAAGCTCAGATCAGAAGAAAGGGACATTGCCGAATCTACGATCATTTTGTGCTTTTGGAACCTATTTCTATTTTCAGTGAATGAAAACTACTTAAACAGGCATTTAAATAATTTTTACACTTAAAATTATAACATTTATGTATTATAGTGCCTGCTTAGTTTAATTCATAAAGGTATAATATTCTAGTTATTAAGTATTTTTCACAACTTACTTAGTCATTCTAAGACGGATAAGAAATTGATCCCACCAAATTGGAGATCAGACAATCACTCATGTTCTGACCACAGCTAAATAGGGGCATTATCACGCAATTGCTTACAGGCAATCCAATTGTGTTCTCTGATCGATGAAATCGACCAACAGCGTTCTCGTAAGGCCGATGTCGTCGAACGAACGAATCACGAACACTATTGTTTCATCAAATGGACAATGTCAAGTTGGTTCGTCTGTTAGCACTTTTAACACAAACGACCAAGAGTAGGTATGGGTAGGTACAAAAGAAATGCTGCACATTACGCACGCTCTAAGGAGGGATTAGGGGCGATGCACCCCCCCCCCCCCATACTAGACTGAATCACCTTTTTTTGGGGAAATTCGTCTTTTCCTCGGTTTTGCAACATTTTATAAACAAGCTTAGCTCCTATTGAGCGTATCGCATTCAACCAAATAAACAAACAAACTTCAGTTTTATTATATTAGTATAGATTGTTGTTTGAGCTGCTTTGATTAATTTAAATAATTTAGGAATTAAGGACTATTCGAACATGTTACAAAATTTTTTTTCATGTTTTGATTTATGTGAGTTGAATAGTTAGGTAGGTATATTGTGTTTATGGTTGCCTAGACATATATAAAACAATCTACATATACATAAAGGCATTTATTTTTTTCATGTAACTAGGTATGTAAGGCATTTAATTATTTTACATAATTATGTAAGTTAAGTATCTGTTATAAGTATCTACCTGCTAAGGTTAAGGATACCGATGAATCCTACGATATTGTATTGCGAGTGTTATGTTTTAGTAGCTACCTAAGTAATGTAGATACATACCTACCTACTTTTTATATTTTAGAATAGAAGTTGTTCTGTTTAGAGGTCGTTTACCTACTACTTCTCTACCCCATAAGTAGGAAAAAGTACCTACCTCTAGACATTCCTAACGCTGACAGGAGTTTAACTTAGCGCCTTCGTTTGGAGAAGAGCAGGGCTTGATCTAAGATGAGAGTGCCAGCGATGCCAAGGCACCGGGAGCAGACCCTGGAAGGGCGCAAAATTGACCATCAGGACCAATACCAAGGGCGCAGTTGCATAAGCTCGCCCTGGGCACATGAGAGGCTAGTTACGGCACTGCTCTAAAGCTACATAGAGGTGCATAAGTTGTCCTAATTAAGAATCAAGAAAAGAAATAATTTTATCTTATTTCAAGCCCTGCTCTCCTCCAAACGAAGGCGCTAAGCAACTAGCTAGTCACTACTTTATTATTCGGCACCAAGTGGGTGGGTAGGTAAGTACCAACTCTTAGGTACATTTAAATTGGGTGTTTAAATTATTGTGTATGTGTCATATGTTAACTAACTTACGTCATGGTAAGTGTCTACAGTTTTTAAATGAATAAAATAAGGCTTGACAAAACAACAATCTTTTCTTTTTATACCTAACCTAATCGTGACCACTTCCCAAAATCTATAGGTAGGTACTTACCTATATCCAATCTTAATTCCTCAATCTTCCTTATGATGGGCGGACATGAAAGGCCATGCTCCTTTGAAGGCCAACTATATAAAGTCGTAGTTATTGCCATGTGATGATAAATTCATAAATTCCTTCTAGTCACACTACACCCATCTAACTAAAACAGCTATTACACTACCCTAAATCAGGGCCCTTAATCAAGGTGGCCTTGAAAATATGTTAGATAATTAGAACCCTCACTCTTATTACACCTCTCTTTTTAAGGGTTTAGGGTCCCTGATTTAGTGTAGTGTAATAAGCGCTTTATGGACACAGACACGGCGGTGAGTCGTTTGCGCTGCTATGTTGTCAGTGCGGTGTCTCACTTCGTTGACTTCTGTCGTCTACGTAAAAATTGTAATTCGCGGTCATGGAAAACGTAACTTTTAAAATATTCAACCTATTATTTTCTTTATTTTTCTTACTCTGGATTAATATTATAAGGTTTTGCTATTGTACAACATAAAAAAAATATTACTTTATTTCAATTTTACTTAAAATATCGGTAGTGTTCAGGTAGTGTGTAAGAAACATCAATGGTTCCTTGTAAGGCCGATCAGAAATTTGACGATTGGCCTTACTAGAGCACTTACTAGGACTAGGAACATCCAGAACGTCTATTTTGTTCATCTATGTTTCTATGAACATCTATGTGCCATTAAAAAAAGTTCTAATTAAAGTAATTAGACTGTATTAGCTAATATTTTTTTTAATAAAAAAATCGATGTCATGAACGTTTTGGCCTTGTAAGGAACGGACCCATAAGAAGGCTATTTTAGGGTAGTTTGTTTTTTTATAACCTCATAATAAATTTTATTAGCAACTTAATTAATACCTATCGATATAATACTCATTGGTATTATTTTTAAAACATTTCCACGAATACATCCTTAGTTGCACGATTGTGTTCAAGTAATGTTCGTTGAGTATTTTGTAAGTGATAATATTATACTAAGCATTTAATGTTTCACTTTAATGAAAGACCTTTTTTATATACTTTAAGTTTAAGCAGATATTTTGACTGTCACAACGTTAGTTTTATGTTATACGACTGATATATTATATTGGCCTTGTATGGAGCCTTGTTTCTAGCAAGGCCGTTTGGAAGAGTTTAATAAACCATATGTTTAATAAATAGTGATTAAATTTACAGTAAAATATAGTGTTTTATATGTTACATAATGAAACAAAGTGTCAGATAATAATTTGTTTGTTTCATTTATCCAGTAAATAAACTAATAATAACTGTTTATTCGTTATAGTGGCCTTCTATGGTCCACCCACCTTACATACGCTTTGACTGGAAACAACGTACCTATTAAAATGTGATAACGGTAGAATCCTCCCTTTGCAAGGGCTTGCAAAAGCTCGCCAGGGTTGCAAGCTGGGCAGCCGCCAGGGACCTCGCTCTTGCAAAACGAAATTAACACGAAAGAGAGTCGACAAGATCTGCCGGCTCGGGACCTTGCCGGCTCAAAATCAGCCTGCCCAGGGCTACACAAACATTGTAGGTTCGAGGCTTTGCAAAGATTCAAGGAATCACCAATATCAGCCTGCCAGGTGCTGCACAACCACATCGGCTGAGGCCGACGCTGTCCAAGGCATAGATTAGATTGTGTAGATAGATATATTTGGTTGCCCCGTAGTCTTTATCTTTTTGGAGTTTATCGCATTAAATACCTACTTGAGGTGATCTATGAAAATCTAGTATCTAAATCAGGGGGGATCTAATAGATTTTTCCGATGGTTTTTTGCTGATATCATGTATTTTTATTGTGTGATTCAATATACGCTTTAACTGCAAAGCTTTTCCGCATCGTCAATCTATCCCGTCCGATCATCATAAATAACATATTTTTGGATGATATTTCTAACAAAGTTAGACGAACTAAGGAGGGAACTGTCTTTATCCACTTGGCAACTCTAGTTTTATGTCCAGTCAATAATGTCATTATCGTCAAACCAATGTCATAAAAATCATAACATTAGATTTTTGTGTAAGACGAAATATTGAACTACAAATATTTAAATTTGTTTTACATATAATTTTTAACAATTTACTTTTAACTAGGTAATATATAAAGGCCGATTTTATTTTACCTTATTTATTTTTTTTGTAAAGGAATCATTGTTTATACATAACACGCATTAGTGATGTAAATTCATACAATTTTAGTAGTTTAACATATTAATTTGAAAATATGCCGTATATAAAATAGTTTTAATTTCTTTAGAATAGTACATTAGTCATTCGCCGTAGTAATCAATATGTATAATTTAAATTGATAAAAAGCAACCTTTGAACCACACTTCAGTTGATAGTAATGTCCAACGTAGGCTATGCAGTGCCTATTGTGATTTTATCGCTTGCAATCATTGTGTCGTATTTTATTGTGATGAATTCAACAGGTGGGTCTGTTTGCAAAAAAAAAAAAACCTTTTTTTAAATTTGTAATGACTAAAGAGGTTCTATACTATCTAAAGAAGTTCTTTATCATCTTGTAGTGTAAAATATGAAGTAAGGAATAGTATCTAAATTACTGACGGATCCAAATGCGGTTAAGGAACTCATGCTCTTCCTCCAGTGTATGTTTTCCTTGTTGAAATAAAAAAAATGAGTTTCTCTGTGGTTTCAAGTTCTACCCAGTTCCAATTCCTGGATCCGACACTAATATAAGTGGAGTCCACTCTATTGAATACCTAGTAGAAGTTAAAAATTTGATCTTGATTTGACTTTGATGGATGCCATCCACACATACTTAAAACTTATTACCACTACTATCCAGAACTTTGTTCAGGAAGGGGGGAGGGGCAACATTTGACTCAAGTGGTCAAGTGTTGTTATGTAATGTTATACTTTTAAGTTGTACTGTATTTTCTCAGATAAACGAATATTGTGTTCTTTGTGGAAATAAATGTCTTTAACCATATGTGTGAGTCACTCACATGATGGTGTGGGATTGCATTTCATTCAACACAAAAAAAAGGTCATTCACAAAGGAAAATTGCCACTTTTTTTTTAATTTGCAATTGCCCCTTGGATCCGCCTGCTACTACCACTGCTTAGTCCTAAAAAACAACAAAATTAAACACTTCTATATTTAAATCACTTTCCTGGTAGTTGTGTTTTTGAACATACAATAGTTTACATAGGTGCCATCAATATATAGATTTCAAATTTTACTTCAAGTAGGTATTCATCAGCGTGGTAACCATTTAGATATTATTTTTTATTTGATTTTTTACCCCTCTGGCTTTTGGACATGGAATGATTAATTATTTATAGCCTGTATATTCACTTGTGCAAACTTTACTAATACTGGTAGATCCAGGGGAATGGTTAAGGAGCTCTAGCACACTAAACTTCATGACACCCCCCTTCTCAAAACCATAACCCTGGTTCCACCACCATTAATATAGGACCACTGACCTTTTTAGTACTAAAACGTTGGAGTGGCTACCCTGTACAAAGTGTCAGTGATTACTTGTACAGAATCTAATGAGCATTCTGTGCCCTTTTTTGACAATTATGAGAAATTACCATTGTAAACATGCACACATTCAAACTGTCAAAATCAAAAGAAAGTTTTCTTGTTGCCACTAGTAGCCTGTCCAGCATATTATACTATAGAGGTTGTTGTGCAGAAGTCACACTCATACTCTGCTGAAACTAAACTTGGTTACTACTAATTATGACTAATGTTTCTTCTACAGATGAAATGGCTAACAATGGCCTTCTTTTCATATCAAATATTAGCAAAGCCCACATGGTTTGCCAGACAGCATCCAAGTTTGTACGAAAAGTACTATATGTGAACATAAAAGAGAATATGGACTTGGATAGTGCTTTACCTGTGATTAGTAACCAAATAAAGAATTTATATTCAAGGGTAAGAATATTATTATTGCTTTAAGATAATGTTCTCAAAATAAAATAAAAAACTGGAATACAAATACATTTATATTTTCAGTTTATGCATTGTGCCCATTTGGAGTTTAAATATTTTACTTCTTTCTTTCCAAAGAGTAGTTAATAACTAAACATTTTTATTGCGATTTGTAAGTAACATTCTGTGATAACAATTGATGGATATTTCGATATATAATTGATTGTACAGACATAGGCAGTACATACTATGTTATGTATAAATATTCTCAACAGTGATAGAGGAGACATTATAACTAGTTTAAATATGATTTGTTGATAAAAAAACTGCATCCATATTGCACTGGAAATACATACAACTGTTATGGAAGTGGTTATGGTTTTGATTCCCATACTGTACCATGCTCTATGTGAAGTATAGGTAAATTTATTTCAAGTCTATTTGAAACTATCAATTATATTAGAGTAATTTGTATAGGCATACGAAAGTCTCGGGATTGATATAAAGATAGAAAAATGTGTACATTTGAACCTCGATAAGTTAAAGTCCAAGGGAAACACAAAATATTTTAACTTATAGAGGTTTTAAGTTATCAAGGGTCTATGTTAGGGATAGGTTAATATAGAGGTAGGTATGTACCCTTGTTCCTATTTTTACATGAATGCGTCAGAAATATTGGTTCAATAAAATACAGAAATTAATATAATCATATATTGCACTCTCATGTATCCCAAACTGAGCCGCAACTTCTTTCCTTTTCAATCCATTTTTCACTGCTTCTATAGCTTTTTAATTTATCAGCATAGTCAGTTTTATCACACAGTAGGTAAAGCTATGTTTCCAGGACAAGATTAAAAACTTATGATCCAAGTAATCCGTTGTCTTAAGGCTAACCGCCGCAAAGCTTTAAAGAAATTCGAAGAAGCAAACAATAGGTGACATATGTATTGTTTACGTTAACAATTTAACTAGTGAACACATGCAAATTACCGAAACCTTTTGTATCTTTAAAAAAATGCAATTATTGTATTAATAAATCAAATATATTATCAGCCACAACATTTGGTCCATTAAAATATCAAAATTACTCCTGATTATAATGTGAATTACTTATTTTCAGGCATCTACACAATGCAACAACCTGGATATAAGACTTATGATAAAACCCAATGAAGCCAAAACAGAAATAATAACAAATTTCCCAATAGACATGATTCTATATGACAGTGATCTGGCTAAAGATATTGACCAACTGAAGGCAACTGTAGCCACTGTTGGAAGTGATTGTAAACTACAGAGCATTGGTTAGTATTCTGGATAGGAAAGCAATCCATACTAATATTATAAATGTGAAAGTAACTCTGTCTGTCTGTCTGTCTGTCTGTCTGTCTGTCTGTCTGTTACGCTTTTACGCTCAAACCGCTGAACCGATTTAGATGAAATTTGGTATGGAGATAGTTTAAGTCTCGGGGAAGGACATAGGATAGTTTTTATCGCGATAACCGACATCCACGCGGGCGGAGCCGCGGGCGAAAGCTAGTTAAATATAAATAACAAGAATAAAGGTGCCATTTGGAAGCCTTCGAAATAGACGCATTCCATTTGAAAGCCTTCCAATGGATTACGCAAAATGATGGCTCCATTGTCTATAATTCCATTTGGATGTATGCAGGCAGGTTTTACCAAAGAATGCAAACTTGTTTTAGAAGAAGTAATAATAATAATATAGCCTTTATTTCCTCTTTACATATATTTCATTCTTATTATTCTAAAAAATATAATAACTTAGGTCTTGAGGGCTCTCTTAGAGAGAAAGGCCTCCTCCGTAGTAGTAGTCCGTAGAGGGTTAGAAGAAGTAAAGTTTTGCGAGACCGTCTTTCTCTTTCGTGACTATGGTAACCATGGTTTGACACTATGCTTAGAAAGAGGAGACGGGTCTCTTTCTAAGCGAGACGAAGATCAAATGGGAATACAATACAAGACATACGGTTAACAAAACAACCGTCTAGATTTTTTTTATTATTTTTACCTTGTAGATCAACAATACATGTATTTTACTTTTTAGATTTCCAAGATCCTGGGGAAGCGACTAGTCAAGATTCAGTTAAGAGGTACGAGAATGTTGCCTTAGGGGGTACATTTGACCGCTTGCACAACGGTCACAAGATCCTGTTGTCCCAAGCAGCACTGCGCTCAACCAAGCACGTCACGGTGGGAGTTACTGATGTTAATATGATTCAGTGTAAGGAACAACACTTTAGAAAAGATACAAAGTTGCATATAAATATCTTTTACTTAGGGTTTATCTTAAAATTTATGCCACATTGTTGGGTGTATCTAAGGATGTGCCCTATCAAAATAAGACTGATT
The DNA here is from genome assembly GCA_945859575.2 of Herminia tarsipennalis. NCBI lineage: Eukaryota > Metazoa > Arthropoda > Insecta > Lepidoptera > Erebidae > Herminia > Herminia tarsipennalis. The sequence continues at coordinate 9,762,094 of OX243842.2, read as the reverse complement.
GTAACTGCAATCTTTTGATAGCGGCGGTAGCTTAATGGCTAAGGCATCGGTCTCGCAATCGTGAGGTCGCGGGTTCGAATCCTACCCATTATACTACCGACGTGAACCCACTCCTAATACAAGCCATTGAGCTCAACTGGTGAGGTTAAGGGTAGATTACACGAAACAGGGTTCGGCTCTCTCAAAAATTTATATAGAAAACCTAAATATTAGGACACGAAAAAAATTGTGTCACTTGTCAAAGAGTTTTTCTAGTAGATGATATAAAGAAATTTAAGAATATGTTTTAATATGATCCCCCAAATAAATCTTGAAGTTGCGGAAAAATGCAAAAACGAGCATTTTCGTATTGTCATAGTCATGGCGTTCGTAATCTAACATATGTACGAACGAATATTCTACTTTATTTTGACTTGCGCTCCTGCGCACTGGGAAATAATGGTTGTGTGCGGAAGAGCGAGGCCGGCGATCGTGTCGCTGTGTACGTAGCGCTAAATAAATAATTCTCTTAGTGTAATGCCCCCTAAATGTGGGACCATAATCCCACATTGCTGGTTGTGCTTGATATGTTTGTGATTTTTAAGCATTTTTATGCTAATTTATCAGGTTCGGGTCTGCCTGACATTTTGTTTTCCGTCTAACATTTAATTTATATTAAATGTAAGAAGGTTATTATCAACTTGCTAATGTCCGCGTCACTGACCTCGTACATTTTAGTCATTGTTATACCAATAAAATGTAGCATATAGCCTCTCTCATACTTTAAGCTAATTCTATAACAAATTTTATCAAAATCCGCTAAGTACTTTACTCGGATCAGTGCATTCAAAGAAACAAACTTAACATTAAAATCACCTCCTATGCCTGATTTACACCACAAAAGAAATCTCTCAGCAAAATTTCAGTTTTGGGGTCATTCAAGTATTAAGTAAGCAGTATTTTAGTCATTTTCAACTTTGTCCTCCCCCTTGTCAGCAAAAGTAAGCAATGCTCCGTCTGTCTGTCACAGGCATTTTTCTCAATGAAATTTGGTGAAAAGGTGTCTTATAGTAGCTGCTACTTAGTTTGATAGCTAAATAATAAAAATAAGCTAAATAATATTTTTAGGGAGGGCACTCCATACATGACACTGACACACACACTCCACACAGACTCTGAAAAATTTTTTTTTGCCATACATCAACGTGTAAATTTTTTGGCACATCATTCTACAGGTCTTTAAAAAACATTTTAAGGTTTCAAATAAACTTTTTTAATTGAGTGAATATTTTTTGAAATAATCACTCCGAAAGTTGCGTAAATTGTGTCCCTAGTCCCTTAACTTTTGAACCGTGTGACCAAAAATATATGAAAAAATCACAAAGGTACTTAAAACTTAAATTATTTCGAACATGATCGGATATGCCGTCATTGAGTTATTGCCGAAAAAATGCGTTTCTCAACAAAAGCGCGTAAGTGCCATTAACATACGCTCTTCTACTGATGCAATTATTTAAGGCTGCGGAACCCTACACTGAACATGGTCTGACATCTCTTGCCCGGTTTTATTACGGTAGGTACATTTCCGTCACAAAACTATATATTTATTTAAATTACAGCCAAAAAGCTATGGGAGTTAATAGAACCGGTCGAAGTAAGAATAAAAGTGGTGTTAAACTTCCTGAAGGACATTAACCCTGACCTTGAATACAATGTTTTTCCATTGCAAGATCTTTATGGACCTACTAAAGATGACCCTAAATATGAGGTAAGAGTAATGTGGGAACCACAATCCCACATAGTGAGTTATTTCCTTCAAAAAAAAATTATGTACTTTTTAAGTTTTATTTTGATGTGTTTACTTATTTGTTAAGAGATATAAGTAACATTGACTTTCTTTACCAAATTGATAAACTATTATGAAATGAAATATGAAATAATTATTTTAATTCACCATAAGAATTTACAATCTGCACTCGTTACTTCTGCCAAACTATATAACAAGTTTGTTGGCAGATGAAGCTCCCTGATTACAAACAATTTGCAAAACTCTACATTCCATTTATCTATATATATAATATATTATTGTATTATATTATTATATCATATTATTATATTATATTATTACATTATTCAATTAAATTATATTAAATTAAACAATCCATACTGATAGCTATTTAAAACACTAAGTAGGTATATGTGTGGAGGTAAATGTTAGGTATACCAACTTATCGGATTTTTTAAACTGAAGCTTTGCGCACCCATTATAGCTCTGGTTTATTTTACTAATATAGTATTTAAAATATTACTAACAAAATTATGAGCTAATGTGGTCTGAAATAAATGATTTATTATTATTACTACTAGGAAAGCGGTACCGTTACCGCTGCCGTAATACGACGTATATTACAGTCTCAAAAATACAGCTGTCTTTTACGGTGACAAAATGTGGAAAGGTCCACGGTCGTTAGGTATATACGTCGACCTTTTCTCCGTCAAACGAAACTATTGCAATTCATATTTACGTCGTCCGCTATCAAATAAAATGTTCACGAACCTGACAAGACGGTCGATATTCAGATTCAGCGTTTTCTGACGTAACGTCAAATACCGCTCTCTCGAAAGCGGTGCCGTTATATAGCCACCGTAATATTATGGGCGCCAAAAGACTAGTCTTTACATTGACGATATGTGGAAAGTCGACCTTTTAAGACAACTCACATGAGCGGACTTTTATTAAAAAATCCTCCAATTTTGTGGCACCAACTCTATTCCAACTGAGTTTTTCTGTATTTTTTATATTTAATACCTTCATGGTGACGTACGAAATCTATTAAAATTTCATCGTCCTCGCTGCGCGAATTGGAATCGGAATTCATTCTAAACGTCGTCCGGTCAAAACAAAATAATATTTATAGAAATGGGTTCACCGCTATCAATTTAACGTCGAACTCAAGTCAAGTCAAGGCGGCGGTTATGCAATTGGCGGTACTGTTATTTAACGTTACGTTATTAATTATCGCTCTCTAGGAAACCGCGCTATTTTATTCATCTAAATAACGTCCAGTGACGTAATTCACCTTTGTATTACGGCCGCTATATGACGGCACCGCTATCCTAGTAAACCAGAGCTTAAGTGCTGTTTCGCTACGTTACGTAAACGTACATACCCTAAGTCGAAGCATTTAAGTTTTTACCTTAATAAAACCTATTCAGATCAGGCCCTTCCCAAGCTAAAACTCTGCAGTATTTGTTCGTAAACTTTCGCGATTTGTACACATTATAGAATTTTATAAACTACGGGTCTTAATCGCGTAAATATTTTATTTTAAGGCTAAATACCTTTGTTTATTGCCCGACGTTTCGACCGTATTGCAAAGGCCGTGGTCCCGTGCCGTTGCAATACGGTCGAAACGTTTGTAAAATTTTATAATAAAACTGTATGTCTACTCTTTTCCCCTGGAAGCCATTAACCAACTTATATAGGTACATTTTGTCCGAAATCAACAATATTATTATTTTTAGTTAATCATCGTTAGTGAAGAAACTGTGAAAGGCGCTAATAAGATAAATGAAAAGCGAGTAGAAGCTGGTATGAAAGCCATGGACGTCCACGTGATCGAACTGGCAGCTGACACGCAGAGGCAGGCCAGTGAAGAGGAGGAGAAAGTCAGCTCTAGCAATCTTCGTATGAGACTCCTTGGTACACTGCTTAGGCCTCCTGTGGTAAGATATTTTTTTATAATATATGGGCTATTGTGCTTATGACACTATTGTATAACGCTATGCTGAGAGTACAGTACTTCCCAAGGCTCTGGAGAGTCCCAAATCACTATGATCTATAAATCCGGAAAACCAGCCCACGAAAAAACATCCTACCGACCCATTAGTTTGCTACCTGTGATGTCGACAATATTCGAAAAAATTCTAAGCAGGATAATGCCAACACTACAGGCACGCAAAATAATTCCGGACCATCAGTTTGGGTTTAGAAGGCAGCATGCAACCACAGAACAAGTACACAGAGTATGTAATGCTATTAGAAGAACCTTTGAGAATGGGGAATACTGTTCATCGGCATTCCTAGACATCCAGCAGGCCTTTGATAAGGTGTGGCACAAAGGCCTCTTATATAAAATCAAGCAGAGCCTACCTCACAGTTACTACACTCTTCTAAAATCCTATATCTTGGACAAGATGTTCTATGTTAGAGAGGCAGGAAAAAATTTCCGGTATGTACGACATTAAAGCAGGAGTTCCTCAAGGATCAGTGCTTGGACCTACATTGTACACGTTATATACAGTTGACTTGCTAACATCACCTGATGTCACTACGGCTACTTTCGCCGACGATACAGCGGTACTTGCGAGTGATAAGGATCCCAAACGCGCATCAGATATACTTGAAACTGCTCTCAATAAAGTACACGAATGGTTATGCTACTGGAAAATTAAAGCAAGTGCTACGAAGTCTAATCAAATTACATTTACCCTTCGTCGAGGAAACTGCCCACCGGTTAAACTTGGAGAGAGCACCCTTCTACATAGCGATTGCGTAAAATACCTTGGACTGCACATAGATCGCCGCTTAACGTGGAAACAGTAAAAAAGAGACGAGATATCAATTAGACATAAAACTCTTTATTGGATGTTGGGAAGGAACTCAAAGCTGTCATTGGACAATAAGCTACTAATATATTGTACTGTATTAAAACCAACATGGATGTATGGTATTCAACTGTGGGGCTCCGCAAAAGACACTAACATCAATATCATTCAAAGAGCACAAAATAAAATTCTGAGATCCATAGCAGGTGTTCTATGGTATATCACCAATACTGAAATACACCAACACCTTCAGATCAAGACAGTTAAGGAGGAAATCCGAAATGCCTCAGAGAAATATAAAAAACGGCTTACAAATCATCCCAATGAACTGGCACGCCAACTGACAATACAAAATTACATAGGTCAACCGGCTCAAACGACATAACATTCTAGAGCTACAAAACCTAGACCTCACTGGAGAGCACACTCACAATACTATTGTTCATTAAACACATCTGTTTATAGTCATAAGACTGATCGCAGATATACGGACAACAAAAAAAATATATGGGCTTGCTTTTGGCTTCAATCATGCTTGATGGTAAGCATTAATGAGGTCTATGATGGAACGATGAAAACATAACCTACTATCGAGTACAATACCCAAATATTTAATGGAATTAGCCTTCTGGATATAGTTCTTTCCATTTGGAACTTTCCAGGTGTATATGTAAACAGGGGTGTTATAAGCTCATTGTTACGTTAGTTTACGTATGGGAAAGACTTTTGCCTAGCAGTGGTACAAACAAAATGAATAAAAAGTTTATGTCTGTACTCGTATCTGTGTCTATATGTGACATCATAGCTACCATACAAATGGACCGATTTAGATGCTAATTTTCACTACTTCTTAATAAAATTGACTTTTAAAACATTAATTTAAATGACAAAAGTATATGTCTCAACCAAATTGCTAGTAAATGTGTACTTTTAATACAAGGGGGGATTGAAAAGTTCGCGGCCTCAGCAAGAAAACAATATAAAATATAAACAAAAGTAATTTTATTTTTCCACGTAATCTCCACTTAACTCAATGCACTTCTTCCATCTGGTTTCCAACGCCTGTATGCCGGTCATAAAAAAAGTTTCTTCAAGGCCTTCAAAAAAGTCACCCACCGCGGTTTCAACCTCCTCATTTGATGAAAATTTTTGACCTCCAAGGTGTTTTTTAAGGTTTGGGAATAAATGAAAGTCCGAAGGTGCCAAATCAGGGGAATAGGCGGGATGGGGCAGTAATTCAAAGCCACAATCACGAATTTGAGCCATTGATTCAACAGACGTGTGAACGCGTGCATTATCCTGATGGAACAACACTTTCTTGCTGAGTAGTCCTGGCCTTTTCTCTTTGATCGTTTCACGCAAATGACGTAAAAGGGTGCAGTAATAAGCAGAGTTTATAGTCTCACCTTTTGCAAGGTAGTCCACCATGATGACACCCTTAGCATCCCAAAAAACTGACGCCATCACCTTGCCAGCTGACAAAATTGTTTTGGCTTTTTTTGGAGTCGGTTCATCAGGTTTTTTCCACTGCTTGGATTGCTGTTTTGACTCTGGGGTTTAGTGGTGTACCCAGGTTTCATCCATTGTAACAAATCTGTCCAAAAAATCTTGTGGATCAGTCTCAAACATTTCCAAACTGTCGCGAGAAATCGTGAGCCGTATTCGTTTTTGTTTAACTGAAAGCAATCTGGGGACCCACCGCGCAGAAACCTTAGAAAATCCAAGTTCATTGACTATGATGTTTTGTGTTCGTTCATATGAGATGCCAATAGTGTCAGCAATCTCCCTGATGGTCAATCTCCGATCTACCAATATCAGATCACAGATTTTCCCAATGTTTTCTTCAGTCGTAGACGTCGTAGGCCGGCCGGAGCGATGGTCATCTTCAATACTCTCTCGTCCGCGTTTAAATTCTGCAACCCACTTTTTCACAGTCGTATACGATGGAGCAGATTCCCCCAATGTTGTTGACATATCTTCGTGAATCTCTTTTGGAGTCAGTTTTTTTTTAAACAGGTATTTGATGACCGCACGTTGCTCAATTTTCTCCATTCTTTAAAAACGCTGCACTTAGGCTCACAAAATTCAGTCTAATTTAAAAACAGATAATGCTATTGTGACAGAATTTTACAATGTGACAACCAGAGAGTAAACAAATCGAATGAGGTCAGTTACATTAAAATAAGTCAAGTATTTATGTGGTAGACCGCGAATATTTCGATCCACCCTCGTAATATAATCTCGCCGGGAATCAGAATTGTTGCACCACTTACACAAATCAAATAGATGAAATAATGAATGATGAAATATATTGTGGGCAGCTTTCCATCTCCCCACCAACCCCTTGGATCCGCCACTATAATCTCCTAATTATTATTAATATGTGTTTTCAGCCTAACCCAAATATTCCTGATTGGCCTTACGTTATTGGATTGGCAGGAGGTATAGGCAGTGGGAAGACTAATGTTGCGAAAAAGTTGAAGTAAGTGTTTTTTTTTTAATCTTTATTTATTTAAATTATACAATAATGATCGATCCGATAATGGCGAAGCCAGAATGCCATTACATTTCCCTACACTGTAACACCCACCTAGTAGTTGCTTTCTCTTAATGAAGTAAGTGATTAATAAGTATTTTTGATTTTACATAAACAAAGTATAACAGACAGGGCCGGTTTTAGAACTATTTCAAGGCGGGACGAAAACTTGATGATAGCGCTCTTCACCTTTTATCAAGATCAGAGTACCCTATTTTTTTAATGATAACAAGCATTGGGATTGTAGTCCCACATTACTAGCAATTCTGTTAATCCCTCACGTCGGAACTGTAATGGGGAGGATTCGAACCCGCGACCTCACGATTGTTGATACATTACTTGGCCTAGTGGTTAGTGACCCTGACTGCTAAGCCGGAGGTCGTGGGTTCGATCCCCACCCAGGATAAAACTTTGTGTGATGAGCACGATAGTTTATTCTGTGTCTGGGTGTAATTTATCTATGATATGTATGTATTTAGAAATATATATGTATGTTTATCAGTTGTCTGGTTGCCATAGTACAAGCTCTGCTTAGTTTGGTGTTAGATGACGTTGTGTGAGTTGTCCCAAGATGTTAAGATATTATTTAATAATAAAATCTTAACATCTTGGGACAGCAGCGGTGGTAGCCTAATGGCTACTGTCGCTTTAAAAAAAAAAATTTTTTTTTCATCCGTTTATTCATTAATAATAATAACCGTATTTTATTTCTTTCCACAATATAGTTTATTACAAGTTTCAATACATGTTTTGATTTATAATGTTATGAAAACACACAATGAAAAATTTATCATTTAAAAAGTTTGAATGGAAAAGGTTTTAGTCTGCTAAGTTCTGAAAAGTGACAAAAAAATGCCATAAATATGTAATAATAATGCAAGTGGATATGGCACCACAGTAGTGTAACACTGATTACTTACACTGTCCACTGCTGAAATTTGACAACACCTATGTCTAATGATACAATATGCTAATTTACCCATTTCGATGTAGGTATAGAGAAAACGTTCCACTCGGGCGGAACACGAATCCCAAGATAGAGATTCCGTAATATGTAGGCAGAATTAACGGACGAAATCCATATGTCGTAAGCTATAGTATATATATATAGCTATATAGTTTTTACCTTTGTTGTAAGTAGATGCTCCTTTTATGCTGTACCCATTAAGGCTGATTTTATTGTATCTGATGTTATTATAGGTATGTAAAATAATTTACATCACTCCTCTATCATGGTGTATAATAAACTAGCTGACCCGCACAACTTCGTATGCGTTCATTTTCTCCGTATTTGCAACATTTTTCATTGCTGCTCCGCTCCTATTGGTCGTAGCGTGATGTTATATAGCCTATAACATTCCACGATAATTGGGCTACCCAACAGTAAAACAATTTTTCAATTCGGACCCATGGTTCCTGAGATTATCGCGTTCAAACAAACAAACTCTTCAGCTTTATATTAGTACTAGCTGTCCCGCGCAACTTCGTCTGCGTAAATTTTCCCCGTTTTTGAAACATTTCTTATTGCTGCTCCGCTCCTATTAGTTGCAGCGCGATGTTATATAGCTTACAGCCTTTCTCGATAAATGCGCTATCCAACAGAAAAGTATTAAAATTTTTCAAATCGGACCAGTAGTTCCTGAGATTATCGCGTTCAAACAAACAAACTCTTCAGCTTTATATTAGTATAGATTAGTGGCACCATACCCCCTATCAAGTTTATAAACATTTGATTTAAAAAGAGTGGCCGCGAGTTTTTATCGCCTTGTTCTTTACCTATTGTTTTGATACTAGTAACGACAATAATATAGTGTATGAGTTGCCTTTAAAAAATAAAAATATGTATGTATATTATCTTTGCCAGAGCAAAAGGTGCGGCCATCATCGATTGTGATTTAATCGCGCATGATCTGTACAAGCCAGGCTTGCCATTAAACGGGACGATAGCTGAAAATTTCGGTAAAGACATCATCACGACGTCTGGTGAAGTCGATAGGAAAAAGCTGGGACAAATCGTTTTTGGTGATAAGGTAAGTTGTAGTCTTTTGAAAAAAATACATTTTTATTAGGGAGATACCGAAATGTTTATTTTTATGAAACTTCCAAACTATACAAGTTTGTATGAAATAGAACATGTGACGTTACATTTTTATTGACTTATTAAATATCAAATTTACGATTAAATTTAGCAGATTTTATTAACAACATTATAATGAACAAATGTTAAGGAGCTTCTAAACGGGCAAGATTTTTCTGCAATATGTGGCTGCAATACAGTGGCCATAAATCATTGCAAACAATACCAGCCTGACTAAGCAACATTGCAGTAATGTCCCGGCCATGTAGCTAAGCAATTAGGTATGACCAAGTATGGCCGATATTTTTTTGAAAGCCGCAGGAACAAATGTGATTTAGTCAGCCATTGTTGCCGGTTTGTGTAACCGTTTAGGAGTCTGCATCATGGTAGACATTGCAACACGTTGCCTAACTTGGCCATCAGTCGTTATTCGTCATTAAATATTATTTGTGATGGCCAGGCCAATAGTTCAGCCATAAATTGCAGTAAAACATGGCCCATTTAGAATCTGTTTTCCTTCTTCTTAAACTGCAGTTATGATTAAGATAATGTGTCTTTAGCTGTTTTGTTAATCTAATTTAAGGCTCAATTAGAAAAACTGAACAGTTTAGTTTGGCCGGCGGTGTTACAAGAAGCAAAGCGACGTGTTCAAGTGTTGGGCGAAGAAGGGTATCAAATAGTGGTGCTTGAGGCCGCGGTGATGGTGCGAGCTAAATGGTACCAGCACTGCCATCAACTGTGGACTGTCTTTATACCTAGGGACGAGGTGAGAGAAACAAAAGTTGTTTTGATATTTTAAGAAGTTCCAAAAGGTCTGTGCGAGCCGGTTGAAACGTCAACTTTCCTAGCAAGTTCGGGTTTGACTGGCCTGTTGGCGTAGTGGTTAGTGACCCTGACTGCTAGGCCGGAGGTCGTGGGTTCGATCCCCTCTCAGGATAAAACTTTGTGTGATGAGCACGGTGGTTTATTCTGTGTCTTTGTGTAATATCTATAATATGTATGTATTAAGAAATATATAAGTATGTTTATCAGTTTTCTGGTTGCCATAGTACAAGCTCTGCTTAGTTTGGGATCAGATGGCGTTGTGTGAGTTGTCCCAAGATATTATTATTATTTTATCGCAATTATTAATATCATACAACGCCAGAGTTACGCAGACGAAGAGGTCAGCTAGTTCATATAAACTCATGGTATCTTGGAAATCCAAAGTACTACTAGTCGGGACTGTCGACCATTGCAAAATGTTGAATCTACAACATTTCAGACTGTACTCATAATTTTACAAGATTGCCTCAAAAGGGTTTATGTATGCATGTCAGTCTGTTAATTTCTTTATTCTTCTATAACTTCTGAACTATTATGTATACTGGCTGCCCCGCGCAACTTCGTCTGCATAATTCTTCCCCGTTTTTGCAACATTTCTCATTGCTGCTCCGCTCCTATTGGTCGGAGCGTGATGTTGTATACCTTCCTCGATAACCTATAGCCTTCCTCGATAAATGGGCTATCCAACACTGAAAGAATTTTTCAATTCGGACCAGTAATTCCTGAGATTACCGCGTTCAAACAAACAAACTCTTCAGCTTTATAATATTAGTATAGATTATAAACATTACATTTTTTTTTGTCTTTTAAAATAAGGTAACTAGCAATGTGGGATTGTGGTCCCACATTACTAGCAATCCTGTTAACCTCTCTAGCTAAGCTCAATGGCTTGTGTTACAAGTGGGTACACGTCGGTAGTATAATGGGTAGGATTCGAACCCGCGACTTCACGATTGCGAGACCAATGTCACCAACCTTAGTCATTAGGCTACCGCCGCTTCAAACACATAATTAGGCCGGGTAATATTGGCTACTTTTTTTTTTAAATAACAATATGGCAAATTACTCTTCTATCATAATGTGTTCTTTTATTTTCTAGGCAATCAAAAGAATACAAGAACGCAACAATCTACCAGAAGAAGAGGCGATACAAAGAGTGGACGCTCAACCATCGAACTTAGAACAGATTGCTCTCGCCAATGTCGTGTTCAGTCCATACTGGAGCTACGAATACACACAAGAACAGATCGACCGCGCTTGGCAACAGCTGCAAGACTATCTTGCTACAAGAAACTGAGGAGGCAAGACTGAAGGTACCTGCTAAGTTCACCGTATCATTACCAAACCGTGTTGAAAAAAACTGTACGTATGAATTATTGATAGATTCAGGTAGGGGCGTAGCTACCGCCGTATTAGCCGTATCAATGATACGCCTGTTGGTCTAGAGGTCGTGGGTTCGATCACCACCCAGGATAAAACTTTGTGTGATGAGCATGAAGGTTTATTCTGTGTCTGGGTGTTATTTATCTATAATATGTATGTATTTAGAAATATATAATTATGTTTATCAGTTGTCTGGTTTCCATAGTATAAGCTCTGCTTAGTTTGGGATCAGATTATTGCACCCCGAAGTGCTCGAAGTTGAGCAAGCTTTTAGAAGGGAGCTCGCTCAAATGAGCGGGTTTTCACTTTAAAAGTCCTACCTACAATGCGAGATGAAACCCAACATTCTTTAGGTCGTCAGTCCATCTGACTGGGGATCGTTACACGTTAAATTTACCAAAACCTAAAAAAGGTCGCTGGGTTAAATTAGATGTGGAAAGTGGAGGATCGAATGTTGTGGCGTCAATTAGGAGACGCCTATAGGGGCGTCTAAACGGGCCATTTTTACGGCAATTTGTGACGCCACTGTTGGCAACTAATTGCTCGGCCAATAATGGCAATATGTCTACAATTGTATGGCGCATGATTCAGTCTCCTAAACGGGCTACACAACCCGGCAACAATAAAATAGAGAGCGACTGAAACAACAACAAAATTGGCCGGGCAACATTGCGAAAAATCGATCGCTCAGCGAACGTCCGGCAACCATCAAATCAATATTGGAGAGTACTGCCATGTTGCCGGCCACAGCATTGCCGCCAAAATTGCCGTAAAAAATGGCCCGCTTAGACTTATGTCCAACAGTGGACCGATACAGGCTGGTTCATTGAACCCAACATACTTCTGTTCGGTTCAATGAATCAATGACACGGTGATGTGATAGTGGTACGGTGTGCTAAGCGGAGACCAAGTCTCAGTACTGAGGCACTATAATCGGATCGGCATAGAATTCGATACAAAAATGAATCGCCAAATGTGATGATAAGTGTAAAGCTCTAGAACGGCTGGACCAATTCGGCTCATTTTATTTAGAAATATTCTTTGAAGTTGAATGAAAGGTTGAATGAGCCGAATGTGTCCAAACGGTCATATCGGTAGCACTTCATAGTAAGTGAAGTGCCAGACATTATAAAGTGGTATTAGCAATGACAGAAGTGGCTTAAAACTAACAATAATTAGAAAGTATTTTATCTGTGGTTATAAACACAAAGTTCAAATGATTGTATTTATCATAGAAACGGATGCATTAGTGTATATACATACACCATTAGGTATTGCCAGTAGTATAGATGTTAATGTTGATTCGCAATAAAAAATAAGTTTTCAAGTGTTCGGAAAATATATTTAATGCCTAGCCTGCCTTTGTCTTTATATAAAATGTAATTTATCAAAACCATCACTAGGTATACTTTATTCCAATTCTTTATTCAAAAATGACCTTTTAATTGGGATAAAGTATAAAAATAGGATGGTTTGACAATATTTAGTTAGGGGGCATTCAAGTATTACTTAACGCAATTTAGGAGGGGGGGAGGTAGGTCTTGTAAAACTTTACGATGCGTTACGGGAGCGGGAGGGGGTTTCGAACTATGCGTTACGTAACATTTTTTTTTGTGAAATTATTTGCACCCCCTCCCCCGTCGCCATGGTCACTTGGGTGTTACGTAACGTTTAGGGAAGAGGTACCCCCTACAGCTAAACGTTACGGCGCGTTACAGTGAGGGGGGAGTCAAAAATTTACAAAAATCGCGTTACGTAATACTTGAACGCCCCCTTATGATGTCATGATTAGTTATTTCGAGGCGACCAGGAATGTAACTACCACTGTTATACCAGGCGACACGAGTCGTCATTTTATTACTATCGATTTTGTATGACTAGTGAGCTCAAAGACATTACAAGATAGACAGACAGCTAATAAATAAACGTTTCAAAGGAAACTGTGCTAACTTTTGCGAGGTCATACCGCCATTAGGTTGAATGTCACATCACGTCGCTTTTTACCATTGCTGCTTTCCCGCCTAAGAATTCTGTGTTTTTTAAAGAACGCATGGTTTTTAAATTTGAACGCAACACGGTTTTTTTTTCAGAATATGCTTGAGGAAAAGGAAATTGTAAACCACAATAATGATCTACTTATTTTGTGAGCTTATCTCCATACTGTTGTCTAAACTCAAGGCTCGTGCCGATACCTATAGCTATATTACTATTATTTAATGACTAATGACAGAACCTTTATTTTAATCTTTAAGTTATTGATTACCCCAACTATTTTAACGATACTCTAAGGCTCTACCGGCAGAGGCCACCAGCGGTGCGGCGAGCACTTTCGGTGTGAAAGAATTTTAAAAAGTTTTTAATCTTTCACACCGAAAGGTCTCACCTGCCTGCATACTTTTAGGATTAGTATCGTTTAAAAAGCTCAAAATGGCTCCGCTGACGGCTACTGCTATCCCAGTATGAATAATAGAGCCATATACAGTACGATCAACGTAACTAGGCCGGACTGAAGTAGGCGACAAGTGGTTGCGCAGATGCATTTTTTGGAAGTAAATGGTGACAGGAAGCGGGGGGCGGGGGCGGTAACTAAACCAAGAGGATTAGAGATGCAATTACGCATTACATTGTCATAATTAGTATTACTAATTCATGTTTTTTATGTGATTATTTTGGTAAAGAAATTGTTTTTCAAAGATTCTTTATTATTTACTGTAACTGTTTTAAATTTAAACTTTTATGAACTCATATAAATAGTGTTTTTATATTGTTGAATTGAAATGTTGTTAGTATTTTTAATCGATTAATCGTTTTCGTAAGTAATTTTAGGGTCGCATCTCTATGACATGCGCGAAAGTGATAAAAACCTAACTTCAATCCGGTCAAGATACGTTGATCGTACTGTATGTACTTAAAAGTACTTCTATCGCAACTATTCATATAAAAGTGACAGGGACAGCATACGAGATAACTTCGTCTCAAAAAATTTATTTCCTTTAAAATAGAAGCTTTTTTCTGTACAAAAATGAATATTACACTGTCGAATAATCAATTATATTATGTACGTAGTTTTAGAGCATGGCTGTAACTATGTTATCTGGTATTTGATATATTTAGAACATTATTTACTGTTTTTATATTGTGTTTTATTTCACCTACATTGCCTATGAGGGACTCTTCCTTTTGTGTGTAGGTATGAGTTGATGACGTGGATGTACCTATCTATCTCTCGTCTGGACGTCGCAGAAAAGAAAGATGAGATAGAATCTCTAAAGTAATCAACGTCAATAAGAAGGTATTCGTAGTGTGGACTCCAAATACATATCTTATATCTTCATTGTATTGTAAAGGGTTCTCTATGAATTAACAAAATTGAAAAAAAATATTGACAACTACGACTACACAATGAGTGCGTTATCTACAACTGCTTGACGACTGATTCTCGCAACACCAGCAGTATTGGTTGAGTGTTGCCAATAAAAAAAACTAAATCATTACCATGCGCATACCTACTTTAAATGTATTTTATAGATATAGATAAGATACCCATCATACTGATTACCAATATTGACTTAAATTACAGTTATAATGATGTTGGATGACCCCCATATAAGTGATTACCACAATAATATACCTACATGATATTCAAATATTTATATTTTGATCACCAATAAGTAGGTAATAAAAGAAATTACTCTTTTCTCGTCGACATAATTTGGTGGCAGGCATTCATTTCAGTAAACGAGTGTATAGAAATGAGTTGTGATTTAAAAATAATGATTAATTTTTTAACTATTGTTTTAACATATTCATGCACCGCAATAGGGCAAGAATGGAACCTTAAACCTGACTTTGAAACTCAACGCATTAATATGATTGTAAGTACCTACATATTAAAGTTTTCTTTGCTAGGAAACTGTGAGAGGGTGCGTGTGGATTATCCACGTGGCGGGCTCAGTATCATTAAGTGATCCAGGGGGGGGGGGGGGGGGATAAAAGGAAGCCAAAAGCAGCCAAATCTGTCTCGGTTCTCCAGTGGGTCTGTTAACGCTCATAAAAAAATCCCTCACCGAGTCACCAAGTCCTACCCCCTTCAAACAGGTGTAACATCCACCAATCCGGTGAAAAGAATCACACTATGATTCTTTTATCTATATTCGAGCAGTGGTCATAAAAGAGATCACACAAAGTGCGCTCGTCTGTTTAAACCTTGAACCAGTGCTGGATCTAGGGTAGGGGGACGGGGAAAGGGGGGCAGTATCCGTAGCCTGCACACTTGGCCGGGGCACCATGCCATCTACAACTTTTTGCCCCGCCTCGAAATAGACGCAGATTCGGCACTACTCTCTACTACCATAAATTAACTTTCTTATTTCAGGTCGATATAATCACGCTTAATTTAAAGAAAAATGGATGGTCAACTATACTTTGCTTCGGAAACTTTCCAGATGAATTTTATAACAGATTGCAGAATCTCTCTTCTCCCTTCGCAATAACTAATATCGACAGAGATGATGCAGACATAGGGGATGTTGTACGATATTACGCAAATACTATCGTATTAAATCTTCAAGACATTGAAGAATATGAAGACTCAATATTAAAATTAAGGGATTGGCCATATTGGCATCCACATTCGAACATCATACTGTATTACCATCAAAAGGACTTGGATAATTTACCTGAACTATATTTTAGCTTATGGTATTACAAAGCTATTAATGCAATTATAGTGCAGTATGATGATACACAAGAAATGTTACTAATATCTCACTACACCCCGTTTATTACCGACGATTACAAACTCGATAATATTCATGGTTGCTGGACTACAAGGAAAATTGGACTGCCCGTGTTAGGCTTTCATGTAGGATTTACTTGCGAAAAAAATTGCCAAAACGTATCAATAACTTCGAAACATAGAGCTAATTATCTCGGTACATGTATTGGATTTAGTATAATTGAAGTACCTTATAATGCCTCTAAAATCCTGTCAACTATAAATTTATTCCCAGACAAAACTGAAAATTTGCACGGTTTCCAATTGAGAGCATATACTACTGAAGTGAAACCGTTTCTTTTAGTAACAGACCACGGAAATGGTAGTTACACATTAGGATCTAGAGATGGCATGATATGGAATTCTATTTCTAAACTAATGAACTTTAAAATTGATCTTACTCCGAGCAAGGATGTTGTCAAGAAACCTTTTAACTTTGAAGTGAATATTAAACAATTGTTTTCGTTTGCATTCAGAAATGCTGACTTGTATTTAGGCCCTATTTACTTATTTGACGTCGCTGTTGTGGAACTGGATTATGTTTACCCGTACAAAGAGAGTGGCGTCTGTATAGTGTCTCATCAGGCGGGATACGTTACAACACTGTTTGATATAAATACGCTACAAGCCAATCAAAACGTTACAATTAAATTTGTGCTTTGTTTCATATGTGTTTGGGTAACTTTTACAATGTACCAATGTGTAGAGAAAGGACATTTAAGTTTTGACCAGATTGGAAAAGATTTTTTGAATGCTTTGAGGAATGTTTTGTTGATAACATTGTGCAAACCACCCAAGCGGCGATCATTTCGTATTTTCTTAACGATATCTATTTGGAGCTACTTTGTTATCAATTTTGCTATGCAGGCTTCAATTATATCTGTTTTCACAGTAGCCAAAAAAGGCAAGCGAGTTGAAACATTCGACGATGTGATTGATAAGGGCTATTCATTGTATGGAATGGCTTCTCCAGATCTTTTCCTTCCTGATACTGAAAAAAACTTTCGCATAATCAACTCTAGATTAGTGCCCGTTCAAGAACTTTACGAATGTGTGGAATCCCTTGCACACAATAGTCATATCTTCTGTCTTGTGGATTGTTCCGTGGCGCATTATTTGGAAAGAAACTTGCTAAATGAAGAAGGCGAGCAGTATTTGCACATACCTAAAGATAGAATACACAGTCATTACTTAACCATGCTACAAACAAAACATTCGGCCTTAACAAATCGACTCGCTAAATATATGCTGGCATTTTACGAAGCTGGACTTATAAAGAAATGGGAGCAATATCGATTCAATGACATAAAAGAAGATCCTCCCGTAAAACCATTAGCAATGGAAGACTTGAAAAGTTTATTTTATGTTTATGCTGTATCTGTAGGCTTAATATTTATATTGTTTTTAATGGAGTTGCTAATTTTTCATGTAAGGAAAGTTTTTCAACGCCGTTTTAAAAATTTAAAAAGATACGACGGGGTAAATAAATTTGGCTAGGCATCATCAGGAGAACGATGTAGCTGTAAAATAAAAACAGGTAGGAACCTACTTCCTGATAAGCCTTTCTGCACATAGAAGAGGTGACTTCCTGTCTAAGTCCAGAGAAGTGACCCTGTATCAATATACCCAATAAAATCGCATGAAAACTATGCTTTTCTTTAGGAGACATTGATTTACAAAATATCGGAGTGGGAAAACGACACATGTTTGTTGTTCTTTTTAGGTACCTACTCTCTTCCCTCGGTCCGTTCCCTAGCCTCGCTCCGCGTCAGTGGACTGATACAGTCCGCAACTCCCCTCCGCAATACTCCATTACTCCGATCCGCCCCGGTGGACAGACAGCCTTACAGTCGCCTCCCGGTACGTTTCTTCTAAGTAGTTCCTTTGAAGGGATTTACCGTGTCGTATTAGAACGGTAACATGGGTAGTTAGGTACCTACTTAATGTATCAACTAGGTTCATAAGCATTGACATGCCAACCGGAACCCGGTTATCTTACTTAGAGTCGGTGTTCATCCAGTAATGAAATGCTATACGTAACTACCTAAAAAAAAGTAAAGATCTTAATGGTAAGTTGATAGGTAGATGTTATAATTTCCTTATTATGTAAATTGTTAACTAAGTACTTAGGTACCTAATAAAACAAATCGTATAAATATGTCGTTTTAATAAACCTACCACCTAACATTTAAACTTTCGCGTTGCATGATTATAACTATTTATTATACGGGAATTAACATTGCTGCGACAGTCCGCTTGTGACCACGGCCGGTGCAACCTGGTCGAAACGTCAAGCAATTTTAAGGTAAACAATGCGCGTTAATTCCCTTATAATAAATAGTTATAACCTACCACCTATCCTGGGTGGGATACCTACCTCTAACACAACATCGAACCTACGATCTCCGGCTTAGCAGTCAGGGTCACTAACCATAAGACCAGCAGGTGAAGGCTGAAGGTTCTCTGTAAGCAACGCCACACATATTCGATTCGGCATTTGTCCAACCAAAACTACTACTACACACATGATTTTGATTACCACACATTTTGATTAATCTAACCCATCGGGTAGTTTAAAAAATCGGGCAGGTGCATGTCGGGCCACGCACAATGTAGTGCCCCTCCCCCTCCATCCAAATAATGCGGCTTAAGAAGAAGAAGTTGGTTTTATACCTTTATTATTATCACATTTTTCAATGGAATTTGTACGAAAATTTTGTTATTTCTCCTTTGATCAGCTGTGTATTAGTGTGGCTACTTAGCTGTGATAGTTTTCCTTTTAATTTTACTATATATACCTACCCACTACTACCGTATTTTTTTTCACATACCCAACATCAGCCATTTAGCTGGCAGGGGGGGGGGGGACAAAATGTACACTTTAAAGATTCATTTCAACCTTTAACCTCTTCTTCAACCTAAGTATCTACCAATCACTCACAAATTGACAAAACAGAAGATGAGTCTCAGAGCATTCTAAAACTACAATAACTACAATGATCTCATAAAAAACGTTAAAGAAGTGCAGTTATAAGTACCTACTTACTGACTGTACGGCTGGTCCACAAGTTCAAAGTCGCTCAGCGGGCTATGGAAAGGCTATGCTCGGAGTTTCTCTTAGGGACAAAATCAGAAATGAGGTGATTCGGCAGAGAACCAAAGTTATCGACATAGCCCACCAGATTAGCAAGCTGCGACAACTGTTGGGGTAAACGAGTTCTTGAGTGGAGCCCTCAGCAAACGTAGTGTAGGACGCCCTCAGGCCTGGTGGAATGATAATTTACGCAAAACGGCTGGCAGGAACTGGATGCAAGAAGCCGATGATAAAACAAAGTGGCGTGCAATTGGAGAGGCCAATGTCCAGCAGTGGACTGCGATAGGCTGATGATGATGATGATGATAGAAGTTAAATGCACTGATTTTAATTATATTATGGGTATGTTCCGATATACACCGCAAGCATTGTTCAGTGCTTTTACTGAGGAGAATTTCGTTCCGTTATGTTGACTGACAGTAGGTATACTCCCACAGTATCCTTGGGAAATATGTGACGTCTAAAATAGTCGCCATTTTTGTATTGTGAGCACTGGTATTTTCGAGGTCAGGTGCTCTCAGTATCAAGTGATCAACAGCCACCAGAAATTTGAATTAATTCTATTGATTCAATTAATTGAATATTTGTTCTATACTGTTACACATTGTGTGTCTTGTTTGGTTATTTTGGGACGTACCTACTAGCGCTAATAAAAAATCATAACTATCCATTCTCTTTCTTGTAAGTAATTCTTTTAACATGAATAGGTATGTCCAAATCTTCGTCGGTTTTCTTTTTCCTATATTCGCAGTTTTTTCCGTTGTATATACTGACTGCAAATCCAGCTAACGCGATGACCAAACGGGTATCCATTTTCTTACTACTGAGGTAAAACTCTTGAAATGTTAAGACTCAGTTCGGATCGTTTGCGCTGACATGATCATGTAAGATTCGCCGGCGTTCCAAACCTTGAACACAATTTTAACACGAAAGTTTAATTCGCAGTCATAACCGCACAAATCCATCCGCGCTCTGGAACCCAGTTCAGATGCGTGGTCAGAACTTTACGTGTAAAGGGCGCTAATCTCACCAAAACGGCTGAAGGGATCTGAACAAAATTGGACATATATACAGGGTGTCCGGTAAACAATGGATAACCTGGCAGTGGCATATAGCAGCCCTTATGACCTTTCCAGAAAAAAAAATATATATATCCTAAGTAGTATCTAAGATATGACCTTATTTCACTTCCTTGTTCACCATTTCCATAAATAAACAAATTTGCTCGATCATTTGCTGTTATAATGCAGTACATAATTGTGCTGATAGATATTAGACTCTAAACCGTATCACCAGCTGTCCATTTTTTTTTATTTAAGCTTGAACTTAGATTTCACTGCAAAAATGTTGCTGCTGCTGCAAAATGATCGTAGAGTAGTGTAAGTATAATAGGTGTGGATCGAGCCCACGACCTCCGGCTTAGCAGTCAGGGTCACTAACCACCATACATTAGTAATCCATAATAATATTAAAAATGTGAAAGTAACTTTGTCTGTCTGTCTGTTACGATTTCACGCTCAAACAGCTTAATCGATTTAGATGAAATTTGGTATGGAGACGGTTTGAGTCCCAGGGAAGGACATAGTTTTTATCGCGATAACCGACATACACGCGGGCACAGCGGCGGGCGAAAGCTAGTATGAACTACGCTAACCACCATTGACGTATAGACCAAGGACTGCGCCATCCCTTTCATTTAAAAAGTAAAAATTGGCTACAAAGCGTGCAAGCGAGAAAAATCTCGTGCGGCCTTTGCGGTGGGTGTAGTGCGGGTGCTAAGGTTCTGATCAACGGGGGCCGTTGTCCCTTCGGCGCTGCATTCCCGCGAGGGGGCGCGCGCCCTTACCGACAACGGCCGCGGTGCCGCGGCTGTATTGTCAACAAAGTAGCGTTGTCTCTTTCTAGAGGGTCAATTTTGTGAGGTTAAGGCGCAGTCATGTTCTCTACATCATAGACCAACAGGAATAGGCCAGTCATTTTTTTATTAACACCTTTTTTAAATATAAACTTGACAACTCTTTGCTTGACAATAGCAACACATATTATTGCTTGCTTGAATCAACATTGCTTGCCGTTACATAAAATTTACGTTTGCTTAATTTTTTTCTTTTTTAGTAGTCTCAAGCAAACATTAGCCCACAATTTGATAAATTCCAAATTATTATTATTCTTATTGTCTACGCCTAATTTTAGGCTGGTAACTATTTTATGTTGTTAAATTGTCTATGGGCGATTCATGGTGGAAAAATTAGTCAACAGTTTTATGAAATAGACGAAAATAATTTTATTTAGGGCATGTAAAGAGCACTTCAGTTTAGTTTAATGGGAAATACGCATAATAGAAACGCTGAGCACAGAAACCAAAAGCAATCTACGCATTCAAACCGCGAGGACCAGGCGTTCACTAGTCAAGTAAGTGATGAAACGAAAACTTGCTAATGTCATTCTCAGCTGAACTCGTTCAACTAAATATTTTTGTCGATAGGTACAGAAAACTTCCTTTATTTGCGAGTGTCTGCAATGTATTATAAGTGTTCTTTGTGTGGACGTCAGTGTGTACTTACAAGTTTATAAAAAACGTCCATTGTTTGTGTCAGTTCTTTGTTAAGCTTAGGCGCATAATTTATTTTTGTATATAGTTCAGTTTATCGCATTTCGTGGGCAACCTGAGCGGGCGATCCTTCGTCAGCGTGACAAGCAACCAGTCGGTGTACAGCGCATCGCGGCCTTGGTCTCGTGTTTCGAGGCGAAGGTTAGTATTGTAATCAATTCGTCAAAACAAACAGTTTCTTTACATATTAGAAGGAATGGATGCCGCCAGTTTTGAAATATCGTGACATTGATCCGTTTGTAGCACTATTTCACAACTTTAAGGTATGAATATTTGTTTTGTTTTGAATTTAATCAAGGACAAGCTTATATCTGTTTTGTTACTAAAAAGTGGCTGTGTGTTTAATTACAAGGTTTAAAAAATATTTACATCAACATTTATGTTAGAAAACTATTTTTCTATCATCTCTTTAAATGCATTCAGCCTTTCAATGTTTCTATTTATTTGCCTGGTTCATTTTCATAAAAGTACTTTTTTGTCAGTGAAGAAAGTACTCAAATAAGATGTGAGTCATTGTTTTTACCTACTTTATTTATTTGTACTGATGCTATTTCAGATTGATAGTATTATGTTAGCTTCTTTATCCAGTGTAGATAAAACAAACAGATTGCTATAGTTCGTAAAATATAGCTTGATACCTGTGACGTTTGTCAGAATGACATGTAATAGGTATGGGACGTCTTTCGTATTTTATCGATATTTATATGGAATGAGTTTATTAAAAAAAATACATTTTAACGATATTGAAAGAAAGAAAAAAGGAAATGAAAGATGAATTTGAAGGTATTTAAAAGTTTAATTGTCAAATGGTGTACAGCCGAGATCAACTTCCAAGTCGAATTCTGATTCATCACTGGAGCAGTCCTGTAGATTAATAATTAATTCTTGATCGCATATGTTGTCAAATTGAATATCGCGCTCCCAATCTTTCTGAATCACATTTTTTGTCTTCTCAACTACCTTTTTCCAATCATCAGCATTTACATGTACACAAGCTTCATGTAGTAATGTCAACATTTTGTTCGCTGTGAAAGGCGGTGCTACATTATGTCTGGCTGCGTAACCTAGAAAAAAAAGGTATTCGATCAAACAAAAAACCTACTACATTCTTTGTAAGCTTTTTATATATGTTTTTTTAGATTATACGAACCTTTGACTTGAGCCCAGATTAGTTCTATTGCATTGTAATGGCAATGATATGGTGGTAAACGGATGACGGTGTGGCCCATTTCCTTTGCAATTTCGTCTATAATATATCTTGGAGTGGGGGGCTTATGAATGCTTACTAATCTTAGCAATTCTTTCTTGAGCATGCTGTTGTCGGCTTTTACTCCTTTGTTTTGCAGCCAAGTAATAATTTCAATTTTACGATTGCTTGTCGTAGGCGCCTTATCTTTTTGTACTGAATGATACGGAGCGTTGTCCATCAGAATAAAATGTGGTTCACTCAAATTATTTAGAAGAGTTAGAAACCACTCCTTAAATTTTGTAAAATCCATTTCTTCATGGTACTCTGTTGTTTTTACTGATTTAAACGCCAGTAAACAATTGGGCACAAAACCAAACGATGTCCCCGCATGAGTAATTATTAATCTTTGTCCTTTGCCTTCGGGCACCTTGGTGGTAGACTCCGCTTTATCGTCTGTCCACGATCTTGAAACAGTGTGGTTTGCGTTGAGCCATGTTTCATCAAGAAAAACCACTTTATTCCAATCTGTTATATTTTTGACTTTGCGCAAAAAGTCAATTCGGGTCAAAGCAATGTCTGTTCGCTCCATTAAAATTTTTCTTTTATCGCTTTTCTTATAAGCAAAGCCGATTTTTTTCAATATTTTGGACAACGATGGTGGACTTCCTTTAAATAAATCCGCGTCTTTAAGCGAAACGGATACTTTTTTTAACGTGGGAAATTCACCACGTGCGTAATACGCATATATATGATTTCGAATTGCGGCAGCATCAAAGTCGTCAATTTCGGTGACTGGCGAAACTCTCTTCCTTTTTTTATTAGGAGTCGATAATATTTTACCTCCTCTTCGGCCACCATCTCCTTTGACGATTCTCCATACTTTTCTTTGCTAATTCGAGACACTGTAGCTCGTCCGATACCAAGAGCGTCAGCAACTCTATTGCACACTTGCTCCAACGGTAGTAGCGGTCCGCCATTTTGATTCTCGCGCTCAAAATACTCACGCAAACGAATCACAAACTCGCGACTTTCGCTATTCAAAACAGTTTTTTTTGTTCTTTTCGGCATTGTGGTGCAAAAAAAAACAAATAACTAGAAATAACAACAAAACTTAACAAAGCAACAGTAATAACGACAAAACAATATTAATCACGTAGCGGTAGCGTATACAAGGCGTGGGCACTCGTACTGACTCAAAAAAGATGGCGCCCGCTTGATCGCTGCATGCGAAAGCAGTAGGTATTGCAAGACTAAAAAAATACGAATTCGTTGTGAAAAAACGATTAGATATAATCATTTATACAATTTATATTAATGAAATTGTCATACATTTATTTTATCGATATTCGCTGGCCAGTCGATTACACATCCCTACCAGGCTGCGAAAAGAGTTTACGAAGTAAGCTAACAAAAAAATATAAATAATAAAATATAATAAATATTTTAAATTACCTTTGTTTATACTAGTATCTCCTTGATAACAAGTTCTATTTGAAAAAAGTGTTCTAGATTTCTATACAAATGTCTTATTAATATTTAAAAAATTAAAACTTTTCCAACAACAAATTTATTGTAGCAGTCTTTTAAACGTAGTCTCTAAAGTCACAGGTATCAAGCTATATTTTACGAACTATAGTCATAACATTAAATAATTTCAAGACTTTCTGATACCAGAGCAAAATAGAATTCAGCTGTGAATTAGGATCATTCATAAATTGGTTGTTAATACAACAATATATTGACTGGCTTGGCCTGTTGGTCTGGTGGTTAGTGACCCTGACTGCTAAGCCAGAGGTTATGGGTTTGATCCCCACCCAGGAAAACATTTTGTGTGATGAGCACAATGGTTTATTCTGTGTCTAGGTGTAATTTATCAATATCTATGTATTTAGGAAGATATAAGTATGTTTATCAGTTGTCTGGTTGCCATAGTACAAGCTCTGCTTAGTTTTTAATCAGTTGATGTTGTGTGAGTTGCCCCCAGATATGATCAAAAGTGTGTTAGTACTGACCTCTATAGTATGTGTATGCTGAACTGGCTACCATGGACACAAAACAAGACTGGTTTGATTTTGACATTTATACAGTAATTTGACAATATCAAATGGTCTATACTTGTGTCACAAGGATAATAATTACATCATTTGATTCGGCATTTGAAAAATCTGTCACTTTGTATTGGGCAGGAGTGGATCCAGAACTTTGTTCTAGAAGGGGTTAACTTTGGTTTAACTGGGCAAGTGTGAGTTGTTCGCTTGACGGGATAGAGGGGGTGCATTTGATTCAACATTCATTGGTACACTAACCACCACCGCCAATTGGGGGGGGGGGGGGGGTCGGCAATTGCATTTGAAACCCACCAGTATAATGTCAAACAATTCTCAATTTCTCCAAAAAAAAAGACATTTCTCTTGAGTTTGCGGGGTCAATGGCAATTGTTACCCTCCCCCCCCTTTTTGGATCAACCTGCACCTGGTACAGGGTAGTCAGTCCAGTGTACTGGTACTATAGAAGTCAGTGAATTCAGTTAACAATAGGCAAAGATAGATTGTTAACTGAATTCACTGGCTAACTATCAAACATCTAAATTAAATATGTTGGATTTAATAACCTCTATATTATTGAACTAAGTAAATAAACAAATGGCATGGTTATTCTTGAATAATGTAAACATATTGTCAACTTTCAATTACCTATGCATTACAACACTTTTTAAAAGTAACCAAAAATATTTAGCAGGTAAATCCAGTAATTTGCCATGTTAATGAATCATTGTGTTTCTATTATTACCTTATGCTTACTTCCTGGATACAGTTGATTAGCATTGAGGATTGTATTTATGATATTCATGTTAATATCATTACAATAATAAGTAGTAGCTAATTCATAACTTTACAGTAGCCTTTTTCTGACATTGGAGTAGATGGGGCACAAAAAGTCTGTACTTTAATAAGTAATACAAGTCGTTTCCTATGAGCCCACTCACACATAACTCTTAATAAAAGCTTGTAAAATGTATTAAATTCATAAACAAAATACCAATCACAATTTTGCCAAATATACTAAGTGATCAATAAGAACTTTGTGCAAAATTTCATACAGTAACCAGCAGTTATGGATTACAACATGTATATTTTTGTTATCATGTGATGCAAATGTCTAACTCCCTTATGCTAATATTTCAATAATAGCATTTAAACTGGGGAATATAATACACTTAGTTAAAATACTGTTTTAATAGTATTATGAGTAACAAAAACATATTATTGTATGTTTCTGTTATTCATAAGGTACTAAATTAAATACAAAAATATTGCTGTTAAAGTTAGTATCAGATTAGTCAGGCAGTTTTGCTTATTAAAGATTCGAAAATTTTCCAAAGCTTTGAGGGTGGTTTATTTGGATACCTAAAAGCAGTGATGCCCAATATAATGTCATAGTTCTTTTATCAAAAATAGAGTCACATATAATTCAGTCATATTTTATTTTATTTTGTTCAGAATACCAACAGTTTGAAATATTCTTAAGACCAAATAGATAACAACATGGGCTGGTATTAACATATACATGCCAGAAATGTTTCTAGTATTGCTTAAATAATATACATAGGTTACTGTAACAGCTTAGCAACAGGTGGACCATGTTCCTACTTGTTAAAAAAAAGTTAGGAGCAGTAAAAAAGTTTCCAATACGTTACCATGTTTTTTTTTTGCGCCTGATTAGCGAAACTTTGTTTTTGCTGTTGTGAAGCTTACTGAGTATCTGTTGAGTACTGTGTGAGTCATGCTTCTTGTAGATTTTTTTCGTTTTGAATGTGGATACAATATTAATATTCAATTTCATCAGCCATGTTATATTTTTGTCAAGTTTTGTGTTTCTAATTTTTTATTATGTTCACATCCTTTGATTTTTATACAGACATAAGGTACAAAAAACAACAGTCAGTTTTTTTAATGATGTCACCAAATAGGTTTACATACATTACTTAAAACAAAATTTACATTCTTATCATCTTACTTTGTATTTTTTTTTACAATTTGTGTGATAGGAATTTTAAACTTGAATAGTGAAATATTTCTTGCTATATATATAAACGCATGTTCGTATGCACAAAACTGCCTTAAGCTTAGCACTGCTATACTTTTTTTTAATTAGACTGTCTTACATGCATTTCCTAACTTTTATTACTATTTTAAGCTTACAGTGTTACACCAACCTATCTGGTGTTTTCTTAAATATACCATTACTTTAATACACTATTAACTAATTAACTAATATTACTCAATGCAGTTAACCAGCCCTTGTATTATACGACATATTAATTATGTTGACCTATTAGCCTAAACCTGATTTCTTTTATTATCATGACTATCTACAATCTCATAAAAGAGCATCAATTTTGTTTGTAAGTAATTATTAATTACACAAACAGTAAACATAGTTAGATAGACAAATGGTAAATGTTAAATTAAATACATACATGCATTACATTATACTTAGTTGTTATTGTCGTAAGAAAAGTGGAACTGCATAGTACTAAAAACAAAGGCCAAATAACCATCCTTAAGGACCTTCGTCCGTTTTTTGTGGAATTTAGGACATTGGCCATTTTGATGGATAACAGAATAAGAAGACATTAGAACAACGGTTTATCCGTTCCCATGTATGTCCTAGGAAAATCGCGAAAACGAGATCATTCAGAAAATTTTAGAATGAACGTTAAGGAAAAATGTGTCACATTTTACTTTTCGCTATTGTCTTTGGATTTTTTCAGGATAATTGCGAAAATTCGAAATAACTTGAATATAAACTATTCATATTTTTTTAAGTACTGATTGGCTGATATTTTGGTATGATGGATACGCTGATTGCATAACAGCTCGACGATGAGCGGTGTTCTGGCCAATCAGAAAAAAGATGTTATAAAGCTACTCTTACTTGCTACTCAGCGTTCAAGTTTTCTTTTGCCCTAATTATAATATAATAATATAATATCTTGGGACAACTCACACAACGCCATCTGATCCCAAACTAAGCAGAGCTTGTACTATGGAAACCAGACAACTGATAAACATACTTATATATTTCTAAATACATACATATTATAGATAAATAACACCCAGACACAGAATAAACCATCGTGCTCATCACACAAAGTTTTATCCTGGGTGGGGATCGAACCCACGACCTCTTGTGTAGCAGTCGGATACACTCCCACCGCGCCACAGAGGCAGTCAGTCAGAATTAAGCTTGAATTTACGAAATTATCCTGAAATTCAAGGACGATAATGAAAATCTATCTTAAATGTTGATAAACTTTCGCGATTTGTACACATTATAAAATCTATCTTAGTTTCCTATCAATCTATACTAATATTATAAAGTTGAAGCGTTTGTTTCTTTAAGCGCGATACTCTCAGGAACTACTGGTTCGAATTCAAAAAATATATTAGTGTTGGATAGCCCATTTATTGAGAAAAGCTATGGGCTATATAACATGACGCTATGACCAATACGAGCGCAGCATCAATGAAAAATGTTGCAAATACGGGAAAAATTGACGCAGACGAAGTTCAGCTAGTTAGGTATATTTTTGTAAGCGTCCTTGATTCACACCCTATTTTCATTATTATTAATTAACAAACTACACTAGGGAAATATCCTTGTACGGCTAGGGACTGCTATTATGTATTGTTTGCTTCGCAAAACAGTAGGTAGGTAGTTAGTTGATCATGATCATACAAACTTTCTTCCTGTGAACTGCACAGGCATTTATTTTATCGTTTCTTCCGCTATGCAGTCTAGTTCTGTAAGCAGTAATTATGTTACCATATGTT
This sequence comes from Herminia tarsipennalis, assembly GCA_945859575.2. Lineage (NCBI taxonomy): Eukaryota > Metazoa > Arthropoda > Insecta > Lepidoptera > Erebidae > Herminia > Herminia tarsipennalis. Next base: position 9,733,178 of record OX243842.2, on the reverse strand, counting down.
TATTTTATCTGTTTAATAGTAACATGAGACTGAAGTAATCACTTGTTTTAACTGTGTAAAGTAATTAAAACAGATAATTATTGTTAATTATGTGATTCAGATAAATTAATGTCTAGAACGAGTCTAAGCACACATAATAGTACTACGACAAAACGGCTTTTATTTGAAGTCTTTCTTTACTTATCTTTGAATAAGGAAATATGTGAACCATGAAGATAATATCTAAGTGGAGTGCACCTTCTCAATGAAGTAGAATCGCCGCGGGATCACATCACGATAATGTACCGAAATCAATAAAAATTGGTGCCTTTTTCAAAAAATCGATTATGCTCTGAATGCGAAGACAACGTACGGAGTCAATGTACCTACTAACAAAGCAATTGGTAAATAAAAAAATAATAGGTAGTAGATATTATTTTTATTAATTTCGGTACTAGGTAACTAAATCGGCATCCAGTAACCTCTATTTCTCGACTTCTATATCAAATTCCCAATATTGTAGAAAGAGATAGATAGACCTTCAATTATTATGACTTCAAGTATTTATAGAAACTGTCTTCTAAAGACAACAAGTTGCAAAAATCCAATAATAGATATTTCCGCCAACAAAATCTTTGTTATTGGAATATTGAAATACCGTGTCGCTTTACAGATGGAATGAATCTACACTAAAGAACCCATTAGAAGCAAGCAAAACCGCCTGGCCGGTGGCCCACAAAGAATCTATATTCCAGCCTGAATTCCCCATCACCACCGATTTGCTGCAGAAAGATTTTCAAATAGAAGAGACTGTAGCCAAGGGTGCGTTTGGTGAAGTTTACAAAGTTAAGAAGATCAGTGAGGACAAAGAATACGCGCTGAAGGTGCTCAGTAAATCACAGGTTAGTCTTTATTTTTAAAGATTTTAAATTAGTTGTAGGCTGTTGGGAGTGTTGGCAATAGTCACAAACATGTACCAAATTTTATAGCAGTAAAGCTAAGGGGGACTAAAAATATCTTTGTCCTCTCATGTAATGTGCTTTTCTCTATCTTTATATTCGCTATCTTCAGCGGGGTCAGTTCCCCTCACATATTATCAAAATCTTGTGTTCCTCAACGGAGAGAAGCCCTTCTAAACAAAAATGTTATGTGAGAAGCGTCTTGAAACGAAAATCATTTCCTCAGGGGCTCAATACTCGTATCAAAACTTCGCGCCTTAGAAGTTTGTAATGAGATTCCCTCATTCCAGTCATCGTGCTTACTTTAGTTTATCATTCAATGCTATATACAATAGATACAAAACCAAATGTGTTCAAGAAGACATAATTATGTATTAGTTTAGTGGTTATTTATTACGTAACAGCCTATTAAACCCTGATTAATAAACTTCATTAGAATTGTATAGGTACTAGTGATCACGTCTTGACATCTGACACATGATTAGATAAGTGCCCCCACTAGACATAACTTAGATCTTTATCTAATTGTTTGATTCACCCAGAATATGAGCATCGTACGTATTTAATTGGATTGTAGCGAAATCAAATTGTGTTTAAAACGAATTAGCAAAGAGCATGTTGAAATTTTTCGATGAAGAGGACATCGATATGATGTTACGAGTCATCCGATGTTCGAATATTGGTTCCACATTCGCTCCTTCTCTGTTTAACTTTACGTCCTCCCGTCTGTGTGAAAGAGATGAAGCGAATGTCGCAACGATATCCGATGCGTGTACGTCTATGCTCTTTGTGCTGAGTACGAGTTACGAACAGAACTTTTGGCTTGTTTGAGCTGTCGTTCAATTTTAATCCATGTTATTCCTCCAAATGTTTTCTAAAATAGCTTTTATGTAGATGGGATAAGATCGCTTTTGGTATAAGAAAGTAACGAAGTTATTGTTTAAACTTTTGACATATCTGTTAATTTCCATCAGATTTTGGATGTCATTACCCGTTGCAATCGGCATCTAAAATCGGATGTCAATATCGATGTGAAATCTAAATATCGGTTGGACATCAGATGTCCCAAAAAATCGATATTGCCCATGCCTAATACCTACATTAAAACAATTTGTGTTTCAAACGCCATTTTCTGCCACGCACAACAAACAACAACGGTCACTACCTGCATTTCGGGACCGATTTGACTAAGAAACATTAAAAAAAAGAGCCTGTTTTTTCTAAATGTCCGGCAATGCATCTGCTATGCCTATGGTATTGCAGATGTCCATGGGCGGTAATCACTTACCACTGGCTGAGCCCATTGTTAGTTGATCATTGTTTAAAGTCAAATAATTGTTCTTTTTGTATTTGTTTCGATGAATACAAATTCCCGAACATTTTTAATTGTACACAAACATTGTTATTCGAAATATCGTAATAAATCAATAGTTGTGTTCCTATTTACGCTTAGATCTTCTGTAATACGGATTTTGATGTGGGTTTCACTATCCTTTAGATAATTTCTTCCGCGTTGTTTATAGGTATCATTCATAGATATTGTGTGTATAAATATTGGATAAAAGTCTGTGCGAAGCCGGAGCGGATCGCTAGTTGTTTATACGAAAGCCCGTGTTGGTTGGTGCCTCTTTCCAGACATATTGGCATTTGAATTGCTGTAGGTTTTGCAAACATTAACAAATGGTATCCCAATCCCTGACCTGTTTGAGAAACGGGGTTAATATAAATATGTTCAATGAATTAGGTTAACCGCAACAACTCATCGGGTTTGCGATTGAATTGTTGACCTTTGGTTCTGTGGTCGATGTTGTAAGCCGGTGATTTATTATCATTTGATAATGGCCGTAATTTGATGGTTGAAACTGAATTGCCTATACGGTGGAAAGGTTTGAATCGATTGCTGTGTCCGCTGTGGCACATAATGACATAACATAAACAATTTTGGAAAATATCGTGTCAACGTAATATGTTACTATGTACCTATTTCTAAAACTTAACTAGAAAAATCCTTCGTTATACAAGAAGTCTACCAAAAAATAAAGGAACTTCATGAGTTGATGAGAATTTAATTTGTTACTCAAAATTTAAGCTTAAAACCAAGCTCGTAGAACAATAGTTAAGTTGGGAGAAAATAGCAAAGGCAATAAAAACTTGCACATTTTTCAAATTGCTAATGTTAAGACCTCTATATTGCAAAAGAAAAGTCCAATGAATTCTAGATTAGAACGAGAACAACTTTGCTAATTTCGTTGATGACTAATAGACATAGGAACAAAAACGCGTGGAAAAAATGGCAAACGATAGTTTATTTCGCAATATTGCGCGATCCGTAATTAGCCAATTATAAGGTAGCTGGTCTTTGTAGCAGTTTTAATTTCCTTGTAAAAAAAACTAGATAGTAGTGTTGATAGTATAACGGTGAACATAGTGACAATGGATACCTTTTATCTTTCAATCACATTATCATATAAATATACCTACAAAACATATAGTATCAGAAGTAGTGCAGATCCAAATAGTTCTTACTCTTGTTGATTTTCTGCAGAAATTCATAAACTGTTTCCGGGATGTTAGTTATTTTTCTTGAGATGAATGATCAGATGTCTGTTGTGGTTGACGGATTGTAGTATCGCCATGGCGTCACTAACGCCTGAATCGCGCTTGTAATGTTTATAAAGACAATGTTAACCGGTAGGCCACGGGTGCAATGCCCAATCTTACGGATAGCATGACTTCTGAAATGTTATTCTGTAGCACGAGCACGAACCTAACTATACTTTTGAATAGTTAACGCAAAATGCCATTGAATTAGCGTTCCGTGTGCGCCTGCGTATTTTGAATTAGCTGATCCGAGCAACTTTGTCTTCGTCAATTTTCCCCATTTTTGTAACATATTTCATTGCTTCTATTTGCCAGCTAACCAACAGTGAATTTTTCAATTTGAACCAGTTGTTCCTGAGATTACCGCGTTTAATCAATTAAACGAACTCTTCAGCTTTATAATATTAAAAGTAAGAGAGCTGTTTTTCCTTGACGAAGCTGTCTCTGTCTTAAGCTATCGTCATTAGGCTCGGATCCGGAACTTTGTTCAGGGTGGGGCGACATTTGAATCGATCGGCCTAGTGTAAGTCGCTCGCATGGATGCAATTAATTGATTCAACACTGCCGAGGGGGGCAATTGTCTGTCAAAACACATCGGTCTAATATAAAAATTCTCAATTTCCTTAAAAAAAAAGGGAAATCTGTCGAGTCCTTGAATTACCCCCCCCCCCCCCCCCTCTTGCATTCGCGCCTGATCGTCATCTATACTACTATTATAAAGAGGAAATATTTGTATTTTTATATGTAACGAATACACTTAAAAACTACTGGACCGATTTCAAAAATTCTTTCACCGTTGGGGAGCTACGCTATCCCCGGGTGACACGGCTACTTTTTATCCCTGTATTCCCACGGGAACAGGAAATACGCGGGTGAGACCGCGAGGCGTCCGCTAGTATTATTGTAGTTAGCTATACAAAATATGTTGGCAAGAATAAAGTATCCCTTCCTAGTTCGTCAAATATATTAATTTTCATCACAACGCTCTTCATTCAAGTGTTAGTTTATCAAAACTAAGTGAGATTACAAAGTCTATACGCTTTTATCGGCAATCACGTTATCGTATGACCTACATGTAAACTTATTACCCCTAAACGAGTTTCACGGAGCGATAAGCTTTCAGACTAAAGTACTAAAATGCTTCTTATCAATGATATTTCGTTGTTCACTTACTATGCTCTAATTCCTTTACAATGACATTACACTATAAAACTGCGAAGTACGTATTAGTTGACTATATGAATATTATATAGGTATATACGAGCAGAGACGTGCGTAATTCGAATAGTCCTACAAATTAAAAGATGAAGTAGTCGACTTTCTGAAAGTGTGTCAAGTTCCGTGTGAAAGTCTTAAAGTGAGCTTTTCTAACCAGCTTCAAAAATGATGAGGTTATAGGACTTTAGGAAGCGCTATAGTAGCTTATAGTCTGCCAAAGGACATTAGGAAGCGCTATAGTAGCTTATAGTCTGCCAAAGGACATTCGGCATGAAATAGATAAAAATACTTTTAAGAAAAAAGCTTCTAAAATTTTACCTAGACACTTTAAATTGATATTTAAATAAGGTGCAATGATTTTTAATTTAAATATAATAGATAGGTATAAACTTATGTATCTACTTGTGAATATTGTACGGAGACTCGATCTCACAGTCAAACTAACACTCACACCATTACAGAATTTTACAATTTGAGAATACTGTCCAGGTAGAAAATACCCAAGTGACCATTAGGGAACAAAAGAACATCTGCCTGCTATTATTATTATTTCTAACCTCTTATTGTAAGAATAGCTGATTATATTTCTGAACATTTTCGCTTATAACTTTTTTATTTATAGTTTTACGCCAAAAAGTTACTGGACCAAAGTTGTTGAGAATTTAATTTGCAACAAAAAATGTTAACAATTTGTTTTATCAGATAAATAGTTTAAGAGATATATTGTAAAAACCATTTTAACCCCTATTTTCAAGATGGCGGCCGTGGGACAAGGGTGGCGACCCCACAAACTTGGTTTTAGCTTTACACTGTCCCCGCCCCCCTACACATCAAAAAAATAAAATTGCGTCGTCTAAAAAACGCAACCCAAATGTAACTTTGTAATGGTATAACATGATTATGACTGTAATACTTACTAAAAAAGTCAATTAGCAACCATTCTTTTTTCAAGTTTTAATACTTTTCAATAGCTGTGATAAAAGTTAGTTGTTCCATCGGTTATATCCTAAAACCACTAAAAAGTATTAAATAAAAAAATAAAATAAAAACTCCCGCCTGCGCAAAAAAGCTCCCCTTTACATACCTGAGCAAAAAAAAAATATACAAAGAAGTATTTACATAAATCCAAAAACAATTACATCAATAATAACAACGTGGCCATCCGAGAAGTTAATTAATAGTCAAACCCTACCTATGTATATTTTCCAATAGAAATTCATTACATCATGATGAGTAATAATCACTTGAACATCCACGTTGTACATACAGTCAAGCGAAACGGAGCGGTGTGACGCATAAAACTGGGTACTCACTAGCGAGTTGTAAGCGAGTCTTTGGTCATCAGGTTTTTAACCAGACTTCCTATGACTAGGCCGTATAGTACGATCAACGTAACTTGACCGGATTGAAGTTAGGTTTTTGATCACTTTCGCGCATGTCATAGAGATGCGACCCTAAAATTTCTTACGAAAACGATTAATTATATTTAATCGATTAAAAATACTAACAACATTTTAATTCAACAATATAAAAACACTATTTAAATGAGTTCATAAAAGTTTAAACAGGTGCAGTAAATACTAAAGAAACTTTGAAAAACAATTTCTTTACGAAAATAATCACAAAAAAACATGAGTTTTACAAAAACATGAATACTAATTATGACAATGTAATGCGTAATCGCATCTCTAATTCTCGTGGTTTAGTTACCGCCCCCGCCCCCCGCTTCCTGTCACCATTTACTTCCAAAAAATGCATCTGCGCAACCTCTTGTCGCCTACTTCAGTCCGGCCTGTAAGATCCAACTGTAAGTGTGGTTTCGCAGTTACACTGCTAGACGCGCAGTCGAACAGCGCGCGTTCCTGCAGACGTTTCACTGGCGGTGCGGTTGAACAGTGTAGACTTATAACGCAACTACTGCACTAAAGTGCATTTTCAAGCCCGCGTTTCAGTACGGTGTGGATCACAGGGGCCGGCAGGACACTGCGAGAAGTGTGCGCAATATTGGTTTTTCAAAATTAAGGTAGACTTTTTAAACTTTTGTTAAATACAATTATTTGATGATTTATTATTTATACCAGATTGACGTATTTAAAGTTGACTGGTCGGAACTGTTCAATGCAAGTGAAAAGTTCAGTGAGAGCGCTATCCATATTTATTTATATTGTGTTGATGATGTTAACTGTTTGATGTTTTATGTCGTGATTACGACCTATCTGAAACTGTTTTTATGCCGAACTTTGGTAATATATATTACAAGTTTTTTGAAGAATATATGTATGTAGTTGAAACGCATAATCAAAAAATAAAAATATTTCGAAATTGCGCAGTTCTTTTGAAATCTACTTCTGTTTCATATTAAAGAGGGTTCAGAGTATTTTACAGTACCTACTTTTGATTTCAAAAGAACTGTCCACAAATTTAAAATCTTTAACCTTATTTTTTTATTTTATCTTCTTCAAAAAACCTGTCATATATTTTACAATAAATATATGTTTGGTAAAATAAAGCAGTTTCAAATTAGGTCGTACCGTGATCTAAACACTACATAAAACATTATACAGTAAACACCATACAATATAAATCAATGTTGATTACAGTCAGTACATTTTTCACCTGCGTTGAACGGTCCCGGCTAGTTAATTTCAAATATATTAATCTGGTAAACTACTAACTTACCAATGATTTTAATATCGCTAACATTTGAAAATACCTTGTCTATATAGACAAGTTGCCTGCCTGGACTTCGCACGGGTGCCAATAAATTTTGTACCTGAAATGGGGCTTATTTAGGTGAGGTTGTTTTGGAAACAAGATGATTCTTCCCTTTACTTGATAAAAATCGGTTCAGATGTACCTCTGTAAAGCTTTGAAATGGCAGGTAACAATAGCATGCCGCATGCATATTATCGGCAAGTCCAGTGGGCGGAAGCCATCCGCTTCTCTTGCCACAATGGTCATTCTTTTAGACAGGTAAAATGCGACGTCATTTTTTTTTGTCCTACGGCCTCGCGTTATCGCGTTATTGCCATAGTGAATACTCAGCTTAAAACAACATTAGATTGATGCGCACACGTGTAGTTTATTTGCGAAAATTTATACCTCATTTAAACTAATATTATAAAGCTGATGAGTTTGTTTGTTTGTTTGAACGCGGTAATCTCAGGAATTACTGATCCGAATTAAAACATTATTTCACTGTTGGATAGCCCATTTATCGAGGTTGGCTATATAACATCACGCTACGATTAATAGTAGTTGCGCAGGACAGCTAGTTTGTTATGAAATACTAGCTAAACCGCGCAACTTCGTCTGCGTAATTTTTCCCCGTTTTTGTAATATTTTTCATTGCTGCTCCGCTCGTATTGGTCGTAGCGTGATGTTAAATATATCGATGAATGGGCTATCCAACAGTAAAAGAATCGTTCAATTCAGATCAGGAGTTCCTAAGATTACCGCGTTCAAACAAACAAACTCTTCAGCTTTATAATATTAGTGTATAGATTTGATCAGTAATTGTGATCGGCTGCAATTACATCGTAATAAAGCTGTAAATTATTATTACAGTTGACATTAATTACGAAATAATATGATAAAAAATGTTTTAGCCGACAATTAAAATAACAGGATATAATTATATGATTTAAGATTTTTACCGATATCAATTGTAATTATTTTGTTCATATAATATTATTTATTAACCAGTGCCCGCCAATTTATAAAATAACAGCCTATTTGAGTAGTTTTCATCATCACACATTTTCATATTAGTAGGGTATCCATCCAGTACAGTGTAGAACTGACCGAACCTTGACTAACAATGAAATCGGCAATAGCCCATTTGGAATAGACGGACCCCAAATCGATTAAAGATTGGCTATGTTATTTATCTATAATATGTATGTATTTAGAAATATATAAGTATGTATATCGGTTGTCTGGTTTCCATATTACAAGCTCTGCTTAGTTTGTGATCAGATAGCTTTTTGTGAGTTGTCCCAAAATATTATTATTATTAAGTACTTATCTATATTTATTTTTTAAACTGTGACCTAACATTCTTAGAACTTGTACTTGTTTTTGTATTCATAGATAATTATCTTATGATAATTGCTCATAATTTTATCGATGGGGAACCCCATCAATGTAGGGGACCGCGTAGACGCGAAGTATATTTAAATCGATTATAAATACTTGTTTCTCCGTAAACATAGTGATAAGAGACGAGGTTATCGGCATCGGCCTGAGTTCTTGGGATAATTGAAATGAATTTTATCATCAAATTCAAAGTACACTTTGTAATCTGATTGGTTGGCTTTTCACCACGGCTGGTGCAACCTGGTCAAAACCTCATGCAATAAAAAAGGTAAATATTTACCTAACATGATCATGTTTATATCTCGTGTTATATATATTAATAATATTTTCGTTAGAGATTCGTTTAAAGAGTCGTAGTTTATTGACAATCAAGGCGGATAATACCTAAATAGGGGAACACCCTCCCTCCCCTCCACCTTGAAATACGATCATAAATATTGCAGTTCCATCGGACTAGGTGTAAGAGAAACAGCACGCGCCGATCAACCCCTCGTTCCGAAACGTTTTCTGATGGCCGTTACAGTCCAGGTAGAAAATACCCAAATGACCATTAGGGAACAAAAGAACATCTGCCTTCTATTATTGTTATTATTTCTAACCTCTCTTTTATTGTAAGAATAGCTGATAATATTTCTGAACATTTTCGCTTATAACTTTTTTATTTATAGTTCTACGACAAAAAGTTACTGGACCAAAGTTGTAAAGAATTTAAATAGCAACAAAAAATGTTATGAAAATATATATTACGGGTCTTAATCGCGTGAATAATGTGAGGTAAAATACCTGTTTATTGCCCGACGTTTCGACCGTATTGCAACGGCCGTGGTCACGGGTAGACTATGGCATGTACCTAACCTCTTATTAAACATGTAAGATTCGCCCGCGTTCCAAACCATGAACACAATATTATCACGACAGTTCCGCAAAGATACAGGCGCGTATTGCCCCCACCCCTGACTCGACTTAATGTTTAGGCATGTAATTGCCCCCCCTCGGTAATGATGTACCGGTGTTGAATAAAATGACCCCCCCACGTCATGCGAGCGAGTGTGAGCACTTGACCGGTTGAGTCAAATGTTGCCCCCTCCAAACCCAGGTCCTGGAACCGCGCCTGCACATTATCTATCTGCGGGTGCGCGTGCAGAACTTTACATGTAAAGGGCGTTAATAGAGACTGCGTTTCCAGATAAGTGAAGTCCCTTATCATCTCACACATTTTTTTTTACTTTTTTTTTTAAGTGACTTTGAGCCAATTCTGGCTATGTCAGTTTTCTCTCACACTTACTCGTACAATTGCGTATTATAATATAAACTGCGTAGTTGGCCAGTCTCTGATTAGATTGATCACTGTGACCTATCTGGGAGAATATTCTTGAACGTTAATAATGTAAATTTCAGATAGTGAAAGAGAGTGCAGTGCGTCAGGTTAAAGAAGAGGCGCGCATACAAGCTGCGTGCGGCCATCATTCCTTCATAGCGGGCGCTGTGGCTCGTTGGCAGACTAAGAAAAGACTTTATATTGGTAAGCTTAAACTAATATCCTCATAAACTGATTTTGGCCAATGGTAACACATAAATCATTGAATGGAGATAATATCTAGACGGAAATGGCTGAACCGATTAAATAGTTCTTTTGTTTTGTTCGTCTTTGTTACTGAGGTGGTTTTGGACAAAGAAATTATTCTTTCTCTGCCTTCCGCATTCAGTCCTATCCAGCGACATTCCTTAAAATAGAAATATTAGGAAAAAATAAAGAAATGTTGTATGGGAATAGCCATTTAATTTTAGATGATACAAAGTTAACTAGGTCACCTAGTTATGGTATAAAGACGGACGGGCTTGCATAATATGATGGTAGATCAGCTGAAACAACTTTTCTTTTAGACGGTTTTCCACTTTTTACCCGACTGGGCGACGCAAAGGAGAATAATGTGTTTATCAGTCTGTTCCTTTGTGTCACTATAAAGAACAAACGCGTGGGCCGATTTTGATAATTCATTCGTTAATCGATTCGTATTGATCTTGCGAGTGTCAATAAAGATGATAGCAGCAATTTCAAAAAAAACAATATGGAGGCAGCCAGACGCCATATTGTGATAGAGAAAAAAGTTAAAGTCAACAAACTATGTCATGTGGGGTATCATTGTGTAGATATTTTAAAATGACAATGAGGTTTCTTGTACCATTTTTACTTAAAATGACCGATTAGAATATTAAAGCGATTTAAAGTTAGTTACCAACCATTTCACTCAAAATTTTCGGTAGTTATAAATATCACGTCTTACAACTAAGCACTAAATAAAAAGTATTAAATAAAAAAAAAAAATACTAGATAACTTTAAATCGTGCAGTCGGAGGCATTCACAAATCCCAGTGAACTTACTAAAATGCCTCCTGAGTCAGGACTGCATGATTTAAAGTTATCTTGTTTCCATCTCTTTTTAAGAAGGCGATTTTTTGATGAAATTTATTTTTTTATAAATATACTATGCCTGTGAAGCTTCCTGGAATCTAAATCATAGTGAAAGCTTTATCAAAATACTTTTTATCGTTGTATAATCTTTCAAACAGACAGAAGCGGATGTTTATTTTATATTAGATTATGCAGCGGCTCCACTCGCGTGGATACCGGTTATTCTACTTGAGATGAAGCTGTATTTATTGTTATACTTAACCGATTTAAAATTGCAATATAATTGCAATCAAACAGGCATGAACAAAACAAAATATAGTTTCGGTTTTAAAAATCCATAATTAGTTGATCTATGTTTTTTTATAAATATCTTTAATGTATATACAAAACTGCTTTCCTATGTTATAATAGTTAAGACGATTTATGTAATATCTACTAATAGTATCCATACTATCCATACTAATATTATAAATGTGAAAGTAACTCTGTCTGTCTGTTACGCTTTCACGCTCAAAGAGCTAAACCGATTTAAATGAAATTTGGTATGGAGATAGTATAAGTATCAAGAAAGGACATAGGATAGTTTTTATCGCGATAACCGACATTCACGCGGGCGGAGCCGCGGGCGAAAGCTAGTAAGTATTATAAATAGACATTACCATAATGATTATTCAACCTATATCTTAAACGTGAACAAAAGTGCGCAAAATGTTAACGAAACATTATCCTGTTGAGAAACACACGCTAGACATGTGACTGTCACTCATTTGTTGAATGGGCATTATCTTACACTCTAAATATAGTCGCGAATCAGGGATGACAACAACTAGTGCGTTTTACCACAAAATAACGAGAGTACAGAAAGTAACCTTTTATTGCAAGCGCAATAGCATCATCCACGGACACGGAAGCACGCGCCGCCTTCCAAACAAAGTGGTCTCGAGTAGAGATTATAGCCTTTGAAATCTTCTGCTGTAAAATTGCGCTTTTATATAACAATTTACGTAGGAGGTATCTATGTAGATTACCTTCTTTACTCTTGGTATTTTATGATCTTCTTTGTACGGTCAACGACAGAACTACGACAGAACTCGGTTAATAGTTCCGAATTTGATAAATTGAATTAGGCGTCGTGTGCCGGAAATCCATTTTAAAGTGATTATGTTGATGTGTGAAATTCACCATTCATTCTCGGTCAGTCAACTCTAGCGAATGCATTAGTAAAAGTATAAATCCTGTAGGGAAACAGACAACACCGCTATCTGTTCCCAACTAGGCAGAACCGGACAACTAATAAACATACTTATATATTTCTTAATTCATGGTATAGATACAAAAAAAGTGAGGTGTCTTATAGACACTCGGTTGGAACGTAGTTCCTTTTGTTATAACTTTTTTGTGTTTGATTAAAAAAAATCTAAAAGAACAAAGTTTTAAAAATTGTCCTATTATTATTTAAGATTTTTCACACATAAATTACACACAGCCAAGCCAGTTTGACATAAGTAAAATAAACATTACAACCCCTTACAAAAATAAAAAACTTATATAACCCAACCTCTTTGTTCTAACTTCACATAATCATAAATAATAGATTATTGATCGAAGTCAAAATGTAACACTTTTTTCCGTCCAGCCTCTCAGCCTGCAAACAAAAAACGTGCGATAAGGAACTACGTTCTAAAAATTAACACCATCACATCAAAATTTGGTCGTTTTCCTGGGTGGGAATGGAACCCATGACTTAGCAGTCCGGGTCACTAAATACTAGACCAACAGTTAATATAGTCTTGAATCTCCTTAGTTTATCATTATCATCGCGTCATCATCAGACTAAAAACGTCCACTGCTGAACTATGTTCAGCAGTCGTCGATATCGATCGGTTTTGAGCGGTCTTGATTTTAGATAATAACTATTAGTTATCTTGGTCTAATTTGACAACTATTTAGCTACTTGTGTGGTTAAGTGTACTATTCTCAAATCTAATTTACTACAAATAGAACAGGATGAGTCAATTAACAGCAGTTACGGAACGTCGACCAATTAATGTTATAGGCACTTATCACTTGCAAAAATACCAACTAAACATTTTTTTTAATCCTTATTTCTTCAATATTGTGGTGCCATTGGTTGTTTTTTTTTAACAACTGACGGAAAATATGTATAAGTTTAATGTGTGTATCTGTGTATTAGTCTGTGGTATCGTAGCTCCCAAATTAATGAACCAAGTTTAAACAGGTAGATCTTTGTTTGATGAAAATCGGTTGAGCCAAAAGCAAAATAATCAACTTTTTATCACACTTGTCGGGGTTTTTTGGGCATTGTTTGAACATATTACTAACTTTTGATTCGATTATCGTGACTATTCTTTATAAATTCCCTAATTGATTCTTATAGTCACTGCTTATTTCATACGATAGTTTTATAGTACCTGAATTTATTTTTATATCCTGACTAGATAACATAGATTAATTATAGGTAACTATAAATACAAAAAATAACATACCTATTATGTTAACATTAATTTACAGTTTTTTTTACTAAATACATATGAATAACCCTTTTTTGTCTATTTGTTCCGGCTTATTGCTGAAACTGTCTGACAGCTGATGATCTTCTAAGAAGTAACTTTTCTATCATCACGCTAACGTGTATAGGGAGTCAGCAGCACTGTAACTTCACGGGCGACGTCACGGGCAAAGCTAGTACATAAATATGATATTTACCAGTTTTGTAATCGATTTGGAGTACACTGAAGCTTAAACTAGGAAGGTCCTGTAAATTGGACATGCTCAAAACTCATTAGTTGGCTTAAGCTGTTAAACGTTAGTCATTCGTTGATGAAATGCTTTATAAGATAAGATTACAGAAAACTCAATTGGTAGTGACAATAGGAAGTTACCAAGATTACCTGTTTACAAAATCCTTTATCAATCGACCCAATAGTAAAGGTGATTGTTCTAGATAACTTTATTATAATAAGGTACTGCTATCATTTTTTATCGGTTGTGTTATCTCGCGTCTGTTTACCTTTGCACACGTCATTTGCGGTAGGCGGTAGGCGGTAGTACACTGTAATGAGGTCATATTTTGTATACGATTGTCTTCTAAAGCGCTCATTGTTAGTTTTTGCGTGTTTTCTGAAGTTGGGTATTATAACGTTACCTTTGTTTTACTCAAACATGGCTATCTGATCTCGAACGAGACTAAGCCTATACTGTGGTAGTTGATAACCATACTTGTGTATATCTAAATGAATACATATGTATGTATGTTTACAAGTGCATTTCAAGTAGTGTATATAAATAGAACAATATTGTGCGATTTTCTATGTTCTTTTTTATTATTCGAAATCACCTAAAATCAAGGGAAGATTTGACTAATGGAAATTTCACTGAATTACTCCATTATTTTTAGGTATACACTAAACCCTTCTAAGAAAAACATACAGTCGAATACCTCATCCAAATCGGATCAATCAGTAGTTTTTGACAAAATCGCAAATATATACATATACATACATGTGAACCCCACATTACAGTGGTTTTTGAGAAAATCACTAATATACATACGGGACAAGCAGATAACCATCTTTTTTGAAGTTGGTCAAAAAGACTAATTTTAATAATATTTTCCCTAAATTTAATTGTGTTATTATTTAGTTTCAGAATACATTCCTGTTGGTGAGCTGTTAGCTTTACTTGATAAGTACGGAAAATTACCAGAGGAGCTTGTTAAGATATTCGTTGCTGAAATTGCTATAGCTATTGGTGAGTTATCCAATTTCTGTTTCTTGTTTTAATTGAATCTGTATCCCAGACGAAATTATTTTATCTATTTGTTTTAACCTTAGGAAAACTAACAGCAATGACAAACAATATGTACATCATTATTAGGAAGAGGAACTCACATCCAATCTATATAATATTATAAAGTTTGTTTGTTTGAACGCGATAATCTCAGGAACTACTGGTCCGAATTAAAAAATATTTTACTGTTAGATAGCCCATGTATCGAGGAAGGCTATAGACTGTATAACATCACGCTACGACCAATAGGAGCGGAGCAACAATAAAAAATGTTGCAAAAACGGGGAAAATATACGCAGACGAAGTTGCGCCGGTCAGCTAGTAATAGATAAAAATATAGGCAATTCAGTGGCGGAGAGATCTTAGTACACTATTATTTTCGGTTTCCCTTTGAATTCCAGTTACATAATATTATAGGTACAAAGAACTAGGTATGTGCTGCAAGATATATTTTTGTATTGAGTTACCTCAGGAAAATTTTAACCCTTCGCCTCTGATAAGTATCACAATAATTACAAGATCCTACTTTAATAGGACTTCACTTATTTTAGTAGTAGATATTAAACATCCCAAACTGGTTGAAAAACAAGGCTAAGCAGCGAAGACTGCTTAGCCTTGTTTTTTAACCAGTTTGAGACTGGCGCGTTGTTTAATTAAATAAATCATCTCTATCAAGGGATTCAAGGTGATTTCTTCAAAAACTATAAATAAGGTATCTATGTACTGTAGATCACTGCTGGATTCTCACAACTGTCGATACCACGAAATTCACGATGTCAAATTTTAATGTTTCAGACTTCCTTCATAACGCTGGCGTTATATACCGAGACTTGAAGCCTGAAAATATACTTCTCGATTCTGATTATCATATACGACTAATCGATTTCGGCTTATCCAAGTGGCTATCGATTGGATCACGCACTACTACTCTTTGTGGCACCCTCAAATATATGGGTAAGTTTACTTAAAATTATAGCAGTTATATCGCAGGTTGTACATTTTATACTTGATCGGAGTCGTATGCTGCTTACGTTATGCGATTACAAAAAAAATAGCTTTTAATATATTCTTAAATAAGGCGGCAAACTAAAAGGGTCATTCTCCATTTCAGTGCGGGAGTTGACTCGTTTCATAATTTAAAAATGGCACATAGCATCGCTCGGGACGTATCCGTAGTACCCGCGAGACGTTGTCTTCAGTGAGGGACGCCGGTCGATATGTCGGTTGTGGCGCCTTGTCACCGCGCGTCGAACTGACGCCGGCACCATGAACGCTCGAACTATCGCCTTCGAACTGTCCATGGAGGGACGCCAGGTGGATGAAGTAGTCGCCTGCATCTTCCACACTGTCCTCTTCCACCGTTCCAGCGGAAAATTCACCTACAATAACGAAGAGAGCTACTCTATACGAACAGTCAGCTATGTGGACGTCGATTGCGATTTTATCGACTTCACCTATGTGTGCTGTGAGTCTGATGCGCTCGGACGGAATGTTAAACGCGAGATATCTGACTTCTCCGAGCTTCTTCGAGGAGCTGATTCGACGTCAGCCCCACCCAGAGGCTCTATCAGCCTCGAGTTCTTCCAGAAACGCCGCGCACGTTGGCCTTTTCAACCAGAATGCGTTCCATGGGAAGTTTGGACTGTGTACTGCGAGTTAACAGAATCCCGCAACGAACACGATATGCACAGCAAACACGAGAACGTTGTAGAAATGCTGCAAGACAAAATCGTGTTCATCACAGAGATAATAAACCGCCACGAGTATGTCCCGAAGATGCCGAGTCGTTCCGACGCCGATCTGGTGTTTGATACGTCGTACTCCGACATCCAGCCGTACCTGTTCAAGGTCCACTACAACCTATCAGGCGCGCCACCTACATCTGTTAGTAACACTGTGAGGAAAATCTTCCGCGATGCCCTCTCCTTGTGATGCATATTGTGTTCATAAATTGTATAATACATTAGAAGCCGAAGAACTACGCGGTTTCTAAATAAAATAGACCTTTTGGTGCGCGTTATTAAGACCAGACTTTTGTTTTTTAAACGTTTCGAAGTAAACAAAATTATATGGATGGCGTTCTTAACTAATGCGGTAAATATTTTACTAAAAGTATAAAAATTGAAACGTGTGATTATTTTACTAAGGACATGTGTATATAATAATCGTAGTGATGGATGATTGTTTAAACTATTGAAACTGTATTCAAGATTTTGACAATACATTATATCCGAATCTATATATGTGTCATTTATTGTACTTAGGCTTTGTATGTTGCACAAACGTAGTAATCGATCCAATTATATTTGTCACTGACTGTTAGATTGTACTAAAGAGTTTTATGTTTCATCACTATGTAGGTTTCTCACAAATTCCAACTTAATTATATTTCGGTTTGGGTATCTAATGTTAGTTATTATATTTCGCTCATATTATAAACCCGATGGGTTGAGCAGAGCCTCTAGTAATCGTATTTTAACGAATAATTTGTGTAATCGAAGATTTTGTCTGTTGTAATGTTAGTTTTAAATTTAGTTGTAATTACAGAGTAATGACTCGGAAGGCTGGTTGATGTGTCCATTCATTTTCGTCGTTATTTAGCCTGGATTCGTCTGTTGTTTATTATTAAGGTTTTTTTATGTAGGAAGGTTCTCATTCATTCGGGAGTTTGATTAGAGTTAATAGTTACCTAGACGTTTAATAAGTAAGTGATAAATTAGTCTTAGAACACTCGTGTTTTGTTGTAATGGTGGCACTAAATCATTTTATTCTTGACTACTAACGCTACTTAAGTTTAGTCAAAGTTAGAGTCGCTGTACTCTCACGGTGTAGTCATTTGACTATTTAGTTATAATTAATAATCGCTTTGTGATATAGCGGTAAATAAACCAGAAATATTGAAAAAAATGTAAAAAATATATTGAATTTTGATTACGCGTGTGGATCTAGAAAAGATTGAATTATAATATAGATATTATAAGTAGTTATATATTGACAGTAATTTCTATGAATGTGTAATATAAATATTGTAAATAGCATTGGTAGATTTCACTTGAGTTATTTCGAATAGTTGGATGGTTTGTTGAGAGCTTTACCAATTTATGTGGTTTTAGATTATCAGTGATTTCTATGTATTATGTAAAAATGTTACGGTAGGCGCGGTGCGTGGAATGTCGTGTCATAGGAATTAAGTGATGCTGAGATGAATAATCAAATTGTAATTGTCATTAATCACTTTTTGTCTTACCTTCTATGGTGTACAAATATTCTTATACGACATTCTGATAATGAGTTCTTAATTTATTGTAGTACGGCTCGCAGAATGTCGTGAAAGTAATATACTTGAATCCATGACGTAGCAACACTTTTTAGGAACGCTAGAGATTCGTGAAAGAGTTTTGTTTTTCATGATCTTTACAATCTCGTGAGCGGTATGATCGCGAATCCCTAGCGAATATAATCCTGAAATTTATTCCTTTATGTCATAGCTTTTATGCCAGAGTCAAGCGCTTTAGTTTGTTTTTTTTTCTCTAGGACTGAGAACAGAGTCCATCCATTAAATTCTGATTTACTCTCCTACCTCATTTTGTGAGTCTAGCTTTAGTATATCACACCTTTACGCCTAATCACACTTGTACCTATAAAATATTTATCTAAAACGTTTTCGTCACCAAAGATGAGGCTGTACATTCTAACAATCATATATTACAAATCGTTCTCCATTAGTTTGTTACTCTGCTATTTTATTTGGGTAAGACGCTGTGCGATTCCATTTTTTCGTTTAACATATTTTCGCAAATGTAAAGTTTATTTATTTGAACAGGAACAATCATTGCTATACATAAATAATTGTAAAGATTCAAGGCAAAACATTAACGAGAAAGCAATCACTCAAATAAAGCATACTTTTCCAATATTATATTTTTGTCCGCGAAAATGTCTATTTGATTATTTATTTATGTATAGTTGTTGTTTTACTCTTCTATAGTATACGTATCGATTGTTTTTACTCTTGCGAAACCTAAAAATTTTACTTCAGAACGTAATAGAAAGCTTTATTTTTTCGTTTTTCTACTCATTTCAAGATAAATTGCACCGCGTCCTGCACAATTTTAATTACAGACTATGGTAGAAAATAGAATAGTCGCACATGCACTTTCGTTTTTAATAATGGAAACGTTTACTTTGTCAGTGTTGCCACTGCGAAATAAAAAAGGAAATTGCATGTATGACTTTTTAAAGCATTTGGTAATTTTCATATCAATGAGTACCTTAAAATTGTAATAATTTCAAAATGTTAACATAGAAGAAATCTGGTGATAACGACAATATATTTTAATATATTACTATAGTTCTTTCCATTCACGAATGCAAATCGAGTTTATTTTTGCAAGTTGTAAGGAATTAAATAGTGGCTCACCTAGTTCGGATTTCTTCAATAAATCTGACAGCTTGACTGTTTTTTTTTTTAATATTTATTGTGCACCTAAGCAACCAGTACTTACATATAAAACCTGCATGCATTCGTGAAGAGTTCGAACTACTTGGTGTGCCTCGTTATAGTGTGAAGTGTCGAGCACATTGTAAAATACTATATCATTGCACTCCTTCTATGGCCTTATTTAAAAAGATGTTTTAGAACTATAAAATTCACGATTCGCGTGTAATAACGGCTGTTACATATTAGAGTTTATAATAAATGAAACAGGAAGTATATATGTTGTGATGTATAAGTTCAAAAAAAAATAAGCTAAAAATCTTAGTCTTGTGATATAATTTATATATAAGTGAATAAATGATGAAGTATTATTTCGTTGTTTTTTTTTTATAGTCAATATATTAGTATATTTAATAGTTAGGTTTTCTAGCAAGTCTTTTATAGTTTACTATGGTCTAAGAGACGCTGAAAATCTACCTTGACCAGTCTGATAACCAGACATCTTTTTATCAAATTTTATTGATTTATAAACATGTCTGTGATAGTTTCCCTATCGAAAAGTTGTCATTGCATTTTTTCAAACCCTTACTCTTTTGATAACTGAACAAATTTAGTATCAAGTGATAGTTTTTACTATAATACGTTTTGGTAGGCTTACCTACGTATCCCTCTTCATGGCTACCTGGCAAGGTATGAGCAGATAAATCAATATAGAAGAAGAAAAGTTTCTTTATTGCCACGTAGGTACATAAAAACCTTAAATTAAACAATATCAGTCTTAAACCTTAACATAAACAATGAGTTCGAGTTGCACGTCATAACTATGACAATAAATGGTCCCGTTCAGCATATATGTTGCGTGTTTTGCGACAAACTTGCAACGCTGATTTTTAATGAGGCCATTTACCTAAGTATGTATATAGGTAACTAGGTACCCCGATCTGTTAACCAATCAAAATTAGTATGATAAGAAAGATAATTACGAAAATAATTGTGGAGGGTTGCCTGCATAAAACCTTTCATGAAGTGTTATTGCCATGCTTTAAAATTTTAAAATCAAAAATAAAGTTAGCCGTATGAACACTTTTCGATTGGCAAACTATCATAGTAGTAGGAGAGCTGATGATAATTTTTGGCTAGGTGTTTGAGACCCGCTGAAAGCTTGTCTAATACCTCTCTTATAATACCCAAGCGCAGAACCACAAACCTGGCTGGGGGGATAACGGATCTAAATCAATTATCCTTTACATTAAAAAAAATATAAATTGGAAACAAAATATGTAAAGAGTGAAAAAATGAATAAGCCAGATTATTTACTCTGGTGTTAAACTAAGCCCGGCGCTTGCAAAATTATTTCCCAAAAAAAAAAAAAATACATATTCGAGGCACGCTGAAATTGTAATAGGATATTATTTATAATTAAGAATAAATGTTTATAAACTACAGATAGTTTCAGTTGGACATATGTTTTCAGCGTACCTCAAATACCTACCCAAAATTACCATCAGCTCTCGGACTATAAACGTGTTTATAAATAAAAATAATTTAAATAAAAATGTCTTATCTGGTCATCAGATGGGTGAAGGTTGAGATTCCGCGTCTCTCCTACTACTACTAAAAAAAAATCTTAGAAAAAAAGTAAAAAGACACTAACCACCGACAATACGTCTTCAAACCTAATATCAAAATAGGTTTGAAGACGTTACTAAAAAATAACTGAAAATCACGTCGACCACATTCAGTCGTGGTTATCGTTTCAGGTTTGGTGACACGATACACATATGAAAATTTAAAACTCTTTGAAAATTCCTAAATTCCAGTACCTACCCAACCTTGGTACCACCCAGAACGTACCTAATGTTACTAAAATATAATTATTATACCTACTAAAATCTAAAATAGACTTATTCTATTTTATATGTTCGTAAACTTTCGCGATTTTTACACATTATAGAATTTTATAAGCTATGGGTTTTAATAGCAGGCGTTTTACTTTGTTTTATTGCCTAACGTTTCGACCGTATTGCTGGCTGTGGTGCCGTTTCTGCCCTAATGGCGGATGTACATTTGATATTGTCGTACATTTGGAGAAGTACATTAAAGCAGTTAATAGTCTATACCAGTTTCGTTGCAGTAGCTCAAGGGGGGGGGGGGGGGGGACGGTTAGATAGAACGCTAATAAGTGAGAAAAAAGAATAGCTAGCAAAATATAATTACGAGCACTGAAGCTTTTCATGTAATTTCAAAAAGTGATTTCATATTCAATGGTTCTAAGATATCAAAATCAAAATCTAACTACCCTAAAATTACACTGATTATTTTTTTATTTAATGAAATCTAATTACCCTAAAATAGCATTGATTTTTTTTTTATTTAACAATTAGTTCAGGATCCCTAGAACAAATTTTCAAATGGCAGATACGTAGATACCAAGCTGGAATTGTCATAGTAGCTTCGTTTTGACGAGACTTCGTAGTGTACATTTTGTGGATATTGAAAAAAATTAATTGAGTTCTTGTGAATTTTTAATTATATTATGTATAACAAATACCGTTAAGAGAAAAGTGAAAAGCAAGAGGACTTCGTGTGCTTCACGACATCGAGATCTTCCGTCTATAGAAAAGTAATTATTTCTTTATAATTAGTATAATTTGTTTAAATAATTTAATTATAGCATGAACGGAGGAATGATAGTGACGTAGAGCACAAGAAGTATGAATGCTTGTATTAGATATGTTGAGATAATAATGGTACTGTAACAATGGATATTAAAGACCACGAAGTAAAGTTATCGCGCAGGTGAAGAACTATGCATAATATTTTTACAGATGTACTGATTTCTGCCACATTGAAGCGAACAGCTCGCAGTATCTAATCTTACCCAACATTCATATGACGAGCGCGTAATGAGCGTTGACGCGCGTTTCAATTTCGTTTCCTTAAACTAAGCTCTATGAAATGTAATTAGACATAACTAGAGCTTGGCTTTGTTAAAACTTGACAAAGCATGCATAGCCTCTGTGGCGCGGTGGGAGTGTGTCCGACTGCTACGCAAGAGGTCGTGGCTTCGATTCCCACACGGGACCACTTTGTGTGATCCACAAATTGTTGTTCCGAGTCTGGGTGTACTTGTCCGTGACTTGTTTGTTTGTAATGTACCCCGCGACAGGGCTTGTACCCAAATACGAAAGTCGTTTAAAAAAAAAATGATAATGCTGATCGTTGCATTTAAGATTTGAAATATTGCTTGACTGTATTTACTATAGGCCGACCGCTTAACTCGTATATCGCCTGCGCGGGACAGAGAACTCAAGTTCTCTGTCCCGCGCACCCCGCTCACCCACCCGTTAACATCACCCCGCGCTCCCTTCTCACCGCAGGCGATATACGAGTTAAGCGGTCGGCCTATAGTAGTGGAGTATACATATTTAATATTATGGGCACAAATAATCGTATTCAACTTACCTCGGGAAAATGTTGACCCTTCGCTTCTAGGTTTTACACATTCCTGTTACGTAGTCTCGGCTTACTTATAAGGTACAAATGTATTTTTAATATTAGACTTTTTAGTTAAACAGTATTTTGATTAGCTAATGTATGGAACCATTATTATCTCAATGTATATTTCAGAGTATTATAGGCAAAGTTATTGTAATGTTTGTGTGACTAGTAGCAATTTTGTTAACAGCCCCTGAAGTGCTGAGCCGGGAACCGTACGGTCATGCTGTCGATTGGTGGTCCCTCGGAGTTGTCACCTGCCGAATGCTGACTAATAAGGTAGGTACCTATTTATTATGTTTACTAGCCTCGCCCTCGTGGAAGTACTGAAAATCTATACAATAAATGTATTAGAAAGAACGATTTGAAATATGAACAATTTAAAGATACCCAGGAATCGGTTCTTGACGGTCAACAACCTGACCAGTCGTCTGAACTACTCGTATGTTGCTAAACGTGAAAATTTTATTGCCTTTAATTTTCAGACGGTTTAAAGTAATATAATTATTTTTATTTTCGTAACCTTTCAACCCCTTAGGAGTGAAATATCACCTAGAGATTATTACCCGACTGTAAGGAAGGGTTATGTTTTTTTTACCTCATATCTCACAAACCACTGGACGGATTTATTCTTGTATGCGTCTTAACCGCCCAAGTGTTCTTAGATAAGTAACGTTTGAAAAACAAAATGGCGACTGTGAAATGTCAAAATAAAAGGGTGTGAAAAAAGTTGTGTCGGATACTGAAATATGAGTATCAAATTAAGGGACTCATCCAAAGCATTTCACAAATGTTATTTAGCAACCATTATTTTTTCAATTTTTAATTCTTAAGAATAGCTGTGATAAAAGTTAGTTTTTACATCCTACCACTACTCAAAAGTATTAAATAAAAAAAACTCGCTTGAACAAAATGAAAAAAAGATCACCTACTAACATGTTTATGCAGTCGGAAGCACTTTACTAAGTTCATCGAGATTTATTAATGCCTCCGACTGCATGAAATTATATATGTAGGGGATCTTGTTTCCATCTTTTTTGTGCAGGCGGTTTTTTTTTATTTTTTAAATTTATTTTTTATAATAACCCATTGTTTAAATTTAATATTTTTAGCTTCAGTAGTTTATGCTGTGCGATGATTAATTAGTCGGTATTTTGGTTATTTCTTTAACGTCTCTATTTTTAAGATTTCGCGCCCAAAGTAGCCATATTACTTAATTTGTTTTTTGTTAGGGTGTCATTACTATATAACAAGGGTCCTATCCTGATCGGTCTCTGTTATATGTCTTAGTTTAACTATAGATAGTTGTCGCAGAATGTATATGCCACAACCACCTACAGTAGGATCAACGTAACTAGGCCGGACTGAAGTAGGCGACAAATGGTTGCGCAGATGCATTTTTTGGAAGTAAATGGTGACAGGAAGCGGGGGACGGGGGCGGTGTCTAAAGCAAGAGAATTAGAGATGCGATTACGCATTACATAGTTATAATTAGTATTACTAACTCATGTTTTTTGTGATTATTTTAAAGAAATTGTTTTTCAAAGTTTCGTATTCGAAGTATTTACTGTAACTGTTCTAAATTTAAACTTTTATGAACTCATTTAAATAGTATATTCATATTGTTGAATTAAAATTTTGTTAATATTTTTAATCGTTTAAACATAATTAATCGTTTTCCTAAGTAATTTTAGGGTCGCATCTCTATGACATGCGCGAAAGTGATAAGAACCTAACTTTAATCCGGTCAAGCTACGTTGAACCTACTGTACCTGATAATGTCACTTAACTTCCTTCTACATTATTTTAACGTAAATTATTTAATATATTAATAGAGAAAAGTATTACTCCGTAAATTAATATTTCGATGACAATATTTTGATTAAATAATATTTTAATATGATAACAAACATCTTTGTTGCTTTATACTAATATACGTATTGGTAATATACGAATTGATTAATTAATGAAGACGAAACTATGTAATGTGATATGATTCCTTATTTTTAATGTACCTATTACTTACCTATATAGTTTTGCACGCCAATGTGGTGGAATATGCAGTATCTACCTAACACCCAATAACCTGTAATAACTATCATATTCTAGCAAATAAAGTTTATTTTTATTATCATTAAGTTCACGACATGTCGAGATGGGAATCAGAATAAGGTATAAGAATACGTGGACCTGCCACCTTTTTCTCTACACCACCCAAAGGTTCTCTGGTAGAGCGTCTTAAATACGTCTAGAATACGTGGACCTGCCACCTTTTTCTCTACACCACCCAAAGGTTCTCTGGTAGAGCGTCTTAAATACGTCTAGAATACGTGGACCTGCCACCTTTTTCTCTACACCACCCAAAGGTTCTCTGGTAGAGCGTCTTAATTACGTCTAGAATACGTGGACCTGCCACCTTTTTCTCTACATCACCCAAAGGTTCTCTGGTAGAGCGTCTTAAATACGTGTAGAATACGTGGACCTGCCACCTTTTTCTCTACATCACCCAAAGGTTCTCTGGTAGAGCGTCTTAAATACGTCTAGAATACGTGTACCTGCCACCTTTTTCTCTACACCACCCAAAGGTTCTCTGGTAGAGCGTCTTAAATACGTCTAGAATACGTGTACCTGCCACCTTTTTCTCTACACCACCCAAAGGTTCTCTGGTAGAGCGTCTTAAATACGTCTAGAATACGTGTACCTGCCACCTTTTTCTCTACACCACCCAAAGGTTCTCTGGTAGAGCGTCTTAAATACGTCTAGAATACGTGTACCTGCCACCTTTTTCTCTACACCACCCAAAGGTTGTCTGGTAGAGCGTCTTAAATACGTCTAGAATACGTGGACCTGCCACCTTTTTCTCTAGACCACCCAAAGGTTCTCTGGTAGAGCGTCTTAAATACGTCTAGAATACGTGGACCTGCCATCTTTTTCTCTACACTACCCAAAGGTTCTCTGGTAGAGCGTCTTAAATACGTCTAGAATACGTGGACCTGCCATCTTTTTCTCTACACCACCCAAAGGTTCTCTGGTAGAGCGTCTTAAATACGTCTAGAATACGTGGACCTGCCACCTTTTTCTCTACACCACCCAAAGGTTCTCTGGTAGAGCGTCTTAAATACGTCTAGAATACGTGGACCTGCCATCTTTTTCTCTACACTACCCAAAGGTTCTCTGGTAGAGCGTCTTAAATACGTCTAGAATACGCGGACCTGCCATCTTTTTCTCTACACCACCCAAAGGTTCTCTGGTAGAGCGTCTTAAATACGTCTAGATTACGTGGACCTGCCATCTTTTTCTCTACACCACCCAAAGGTTGTCTGGTAGAACGTCTTAAATACGTCTAGAATACGTGGACCTGCCACCTTTTTCTCTACACCACCCAAAGGTTCTCTGGTAGAGCGTCTTAAATACGTCTAAAATACGTGGACCTGCCACCTTTTTCTCTACACCACCCAAAGGTTGTCTGGTAGAGCATCTTGTAATGTATTTGCAGGAAGTTAGTTAAATAAATAAATATGGTTAGACGGTGCACCGTCACTGATAGATCAAGACGGTAGGCGTACCACACCCGTGCAGCGTCCATCTTAGTTTGCACCAGTACTTGTTGATACATTCATTCATTTTGATTTAACTAACGTTTAGGCCCGTCACATTATAAATTAAAAGCGCATTACGCGATGTATTTGAAATTTATGAATTTTTGGATTTTTGGTAATCTATTTTAACCTCTCAGGAAAGTGCGCAACTACATTCTGCTTGCGTAATACGCGATAAACTGCAAAATGTTGACTGAACCTCTTTCAGTTTTCCAATTCAATAAAAAACCGGCTAAGTGCGACTCGAGATATTATTATTACATTTAAGACAATTTAAGTCCACAGATAGACATTTTCAGATTTTGAAAGACGCTAAACTGAATTGAGTCTGTGTATTTGTCTGTCACTTGACCACTTCATTCCAAAAGTGTTCCGAGATAGCGTCTGTTAATGTGTGCGTTGCTTTAGCGAAGAAGCTTTCCTTTCTTGGTTTATTGTTTCAAATCATAGGCGGACGAGTGCGCATTTTTTGTGCCTTGTTTTATCTATCCTGCTCGAAATAGGTGATGGAGAAAACCTTCATGTCCTAGAACCAATTCGCACTTGGCTTGCGTGGTGAATTACAGTTCCTACCCTTTCTGAGAAGATATCACATTTTAGGACTTATTATGTACTAGCTTTCGTCCGCGGCTCCGCCCGCGTGGATGTCGGTTATCGCGATTAAAACTAAATCCTATGTCCTTCCCCTGGACTCAAACTATTTCCATACCAAATTTCATCTAAATCGGTTTAGCTGTTTGAGCGTGAAAGCGTAACAAACAGACAGACAGAGTTAGTTTCTCATTTATTATATTAGTATGGATTTTATACACTGCTTGCGTAGACTTATTGCAACCATTCAACTTGAGCCCTTTAATGTATGGCGCAACTAATAAAAAAGAAGATCATAATAATAAGATATAAGATTAGTTTATTTTAAATAATTTCAATGTTCAGACAGTAAAGAAGAGATTCAAAATCAAAACGAGGGAAGAAGTGGTAGATGGGTGAAGGTCAATGTTCGGCGTCTCTTAGGTCATGCTTAAATAAAAATGCATATCTATAAAAACATATTTTATTTATTACTTATAGTACCGGAAATTCGATAATTTACTTTGACAGTTAATAATTACAACGTAGGTAATTTTTCGTGTTCGGCTATTTAAATAGTCTCTAGATCTAATGAATAGTCGGGGAAAACCACGCACTGGGCGTGTCGCCACTCACACACTCACACGAGGCATGCATCACTACACAAGGGTGCGGGCAGGGGGACGCGCCGCGGGCGGGGGGCGCGTGTCGAGGAACGTCGACACACGTCCGCCGCCTCTGCTACTTCACTATTTATCTAAGAACTGGAACAGCTACTCTTATTTTACTTGCTCTCGTCAGAACTCGAGTCCTCCTCGCTCGAGCTGTTTTCATTTGATGTCTCAGAGACCTCTGGTTTGTTCTTACTTGGTGGCTCTACAGAACTATTTGGTTTGTTATTTGCTGATGGTGCTGGCTCATCTGCTTGCGGCTTCTTGTCATCTTTCACAGGAGCTACTTCAGTGCCTTCTTTAGGGGCATCCTTCTCAGGGGCGGGCTTTTCCGGTTCTGGCTGTTTTTCTTCAGGTTTAATGGCCTCTTCGCTTGGTTTCTCATTATCTACCTTGGGCTTCTCTTGTTCGGCATTATTTTCACTGGGAACTTGATCAGCTTGGGCAGGCTTGGGGGACTCAACCTTAGGTGCTTCAGCAACAGCAGCTGCTTTCTGCTGGTCACTGACAGTATCCCTAATTATGCGCAAGCTGTCGTCAATTGGCTCTTCTGATTTTTCAGCGGCGGGTGTTTCATTGGAAGCAGCCTTTTCTTCTGGCTTAGGTGGCTCAACTTTGCTTTCTTCAGGTTTAACGGATTCTTCTATTGTAGCACTGGACTCTGCGCTTTTCGGTTCAGGTTCTGCTTTGGGAGCTTCGACGGGAATATCAATTTTCTTTTCGGGCTTAGGAATCATAACAGCGTCTGAAGGAACCTCGCCATCAATAGCAGGATTTTCTCGCACAGCGCTAACAATATCGATCATTTCTTCCGGGATCGCAGACTTGGCAGTAGCATCCTTAGGAACTTCATTTACAGTTGCAGGTACCTCAGGTGTTGATTCTACAACAGTTTTCGCTTCAGGTTCAGCAGCTTTTTCTTCAGGTTTAGATTCAACAGCTTTTTCTTCCGGTTTTGATTCAGCATTTTCGCTAGGCTCAGCTTTTTCTTCGGCTGGTTGTTGAACAGATTCGATTGGGTTGGCAGCTTTAGCTTCTGGTGCTACGGGTGCCTCTGCTTCTGGTAATTTTTCGCTCTTAACTTCTGGTATCGCTTCTTCGCTCTTAGCTGGCGCTTCCTCTGGTTTAACTTCGGCTTCCTTAGCCTTAGGTTCACTTTCTACTGTTTCGCTTTTAACTTCTGGTTCTTTTTCCACTTCTTTAGGCTCAAGAGCCGGTTCTAGTTTTTTTTCTTCAACTGGAGCGGGTTCTACTTTAGACTCTTCAACTTTGGGTTCCGAGACAGCGGCAGCTGCGGCTTCAACTGCTGGTTTCTCTTCAGCTACTGGCATCGCCAAACTCACAGCCGCGAAGGCCAAGCATAATAGTAAGACCTTCATCCTGAAACAACGAAATCATACAATTAGTGGTTTGGCGAAATAATGACAAAGATTACTATGAATTTAGATGCACGTCTATAAGTCGTGAGCTCGATAAGGCCAATGTTACGCGCCAGTCTGCTTTAACGCTTTGAAGCAATTTTCTTATTAAGACTGATTCATCTAAGGGCCCGAGACGCAGGAGAACGGATACTTATCATCGAATTGTCTAAAAGCAATATAATGTGAATAAGGCGGATGCCGACTTTTAAGCGAACATTATGAGTACGAAAATATGAAATTTTGAAAAAAAATATTTCCTGCCTTCTATTTCTTTTAATATTTTTTTTTATGATGATTAATTCATCATAAAAAAAAATATAATTGCACCTAATTTAGGTTGAATTGTTATCATTAAATAAATGAGTAGTAGAATAGTGTAAGTATGTATGTGCCATTCGATTATAGCCATATTTTTTGCGAGGAGTTTCATCTCGGCGTAAGACTCATCTATTTTCCATTAGCTAGATAGGTCGTGCACCTCAGTAAGCTATTTTTAGCCATCACTAACTGAAGGTAGGGCATTAAGGCGATATCCCAGCTCCTGGAATGCGGTCTGGCGCCGCTCTTCAAGTAGATAACAACCTTCGATGGGAATAATCAACTTAAAATAACCTGGTATTAGTTATCTTGAGAGTATAGAAATTCCTTCAAGTGAAACTGCATAAGCTGTTATTTCTGAACATACAATGATGCTGATTTATGTAATTACATAATAATAGTGTAATAAATGATATTCTATTAATACAATAGGTATGGATTTTGTTTAAAAAAATACTTGTTAGATTTAAAATATAGGGACTTATGTACGATAGTTGTTAATTATTCGAATGGGCGTGGATAGCCGAATAAAGAGTGATCTAATAGTGATAATTATTATTATTATGATGTGCACATGATATACACTTCCTAGTGTGTTCTGTATAACGCAGGATGCGAAATGCGCGTTAGAAATACGGATTATCCGGCCAGACGTAGCCAACACATTTTCTGAATGTTAATTGGCTCATTGAATTGAATCGCCAACTTGAATGCAATACATGGCATCGTACGAATGATTCACACGCGCACGCATTTGTCTGTGTATGTTATAGATATTATTTTACCATATACGTTTACTTCTTTTTGTTCTATTTACCTAGTTTTTTGGTGTTATCTTCAATCGCTTAAAAAAGATCGGATAACAGAATAAGTGTACAATTTATACAACTGTGCTTAATGTAAAATCAGACTTGCGCGAGAGTGGTCATTAGTTATCAGTCGTTATTTCATTGAATTTGTGTTTTGGTTCACGATAATGCATAATACAACTCCAGTCCTAGATCTTGTAAGTATTGTGCTTAAAAAAAGTAATTACATGCCAACTATAAATACCTGACGATAAAATAGTGGTTAAGAAAGAATACGTGAGTTTCGACTTTAACTTTTTTTAAATAAACCCTTTTTTGTTTTTGCCAGCCAGTTGGGATGAGTTATATCTTCAAGCCTCATTGCACAAGTCAAGTTCAATACGTAACGAGAACCAGTTCCATACACGATCTCGGTTACCGGTTGTTACGCATACAATATTCTTACTTCATTTTATACTCGATAATAAGTTGTTTATTATTTTTTTCTTAAAACATGTCTGGACAAGAGTAAAAAATCTTGTGTCTCATCCTTGCAACCATACATGGACTGGTTAATAAAAATGAAAGTTTTGCGCGGATAATTGAAGCAATTTTAAAACATAATATAATGTTGCCATTTGTAATTTTTGTATCATTTTTTTTAATTTGATGAATTTTAGTCATGTGTGTACCCAATCGTATTTTTCTGACTTTAATGTGTCCCTAAAAACTAATTCTTAAGGAGATTTATGAGCTGCTTTTCTAAAGTTGCGGTTAGTTCATTTGTAGCGTCGTCGCTTTAATAATATTTCAAAAATAATTTAATTATTTGGGCAATAACGAAGCCCCCTGCAGTTTTGGTTGAAATACAATATTGAAAGACAAAAAGTGGACGGTTTGTGAAACTGGTTTGTTCAATAAAACGATGAACCGAGCGCGGCCGTTGCTCTGTGCAGCCCTCGGATGGTGCCATCATCTGATTATGCGCCGTTTATTGTTATAATGACGCAGGACTATATCGACGCTCTTGGACTTTAGTTATTTCGTTCAAAAATGTACCAAAAATAATTTCATATATCACGTTATCTACGGTTTAATTATGAAGTCTCTATATCTAACACAGGTGTAGTCTAATGGACTACCCTGATGTTTAGACTCTAAATATCAAGTAGATGCGCCTGCACATCGTAAATTTCGTTGCTTTGAATGAAGTAGTTCCATATTTATCACAACACAATATAATATACCTACATTAGAAATTAAAAAAAACTGCTTCTATATTGATCGACTAGTACCTACCATTACAGTTGATAAACATTTCTGCCTCTTACAGAACGTGTCGAAAATAAAAAAAAACTGAGTAAATTCAAAAGAACAGCAGAATATTTCAAAATTTATATTTTTTATGGGAATTGGTACTTTCAATTTTAGGTGGTCGCCTTTTTTACTTTGTTGCTTTACAAAATCATTCTGTAGGTCGTTAATCCAACGCAAACGATACTGTATACAAAGTAGTCACATTATTCTTCACTCTTTATTTATGCGTTCGTTGGTTGAGTTATTTTCTGGAAGGATATCCTCGGCGGGCTGAGGGCAAGGATTGTCGTCCTCCCACACGACGCAGTAATCTTTCAATTGAAGCCCAGCGCATGCTCGGTTATTGCGCCAATGAAAAAATTTGCCCGCGTTGCCTGGTAGGCACGCCGACTTCAACATGGTGCTCAATAATAAGGCATCATCTATGCTATACCTAGAGTTCATACTTTTATTTGTCTATGACTAAAACTTCAATGTTGCCAAAAAATTTAAAAATCGATCACAATCATTTGTTTTTCCAGAGATGGAAAAAGTATGAATGTGTTCGAGATGGATTGACATTCTTTTCCGATGGTTGATCTTTCTGCTGTATTTTTTTTATTTTAGATCTTAAGCTATTTTCTTGCCAAAAACTAACGAAATCAAAATAAAAACGCCAATAAGTTTTTCTACGTTCAACCTGATTTTGTAGGCCTTGTGTAGTCTATTTATTATGTTCTGCTAGTACTTGTCACTATTACAACATTATGCCTAATGTTACGGCTGACTGAACTTATTAAGAAATATGTCTACTATATTTGCACGATCTCCAAAACAGACTACAATGAAACGCTGTCTTATAAAAATGTTATTAATATTATACAAACAAAAACTTTGTTTTGTAATTATTTTTGGAGAAATCGACCTTAAGTTATCGGTACCAATGAAAACAGGAATTATAAATTCTGATCGTAAATAAATTTCAAGGGGCGTTTTTAAATTCATAAAACTTAAATTATGCAGGTCAACGCACTCTAAATTAATATCTTTAAATATGCTTATAGGTTGGTATATCAAAAGTAAACGATGCATTCAAAACTATAGACATTTTTATTTATTCGACTATCATCTTTGAAAACGTGTTGCAAAGTACTGTAATGAACGTTATAATATGTTGCATCAGTAGTATTTTCTACGAGTAAGGTTTCAACAAAATGTTACAAGGACTTTGTAATGTGCATTGTAATTACTCAGGTACACCATAATAACCCTGGTTTCTTTATCTATCAAGTGAATCGTATGAGCTTAGACGACTATAGTTCTTTTTTTAAATCACAATAAAATAGGTATGCCTAAGAAGCGCTGGGTGTCCACCGACCTACGTAATTTTATTCTTGCTCTTTTTGAGTTGCAATCTAGCCTATTTTCCAGCCAATTTCTGCCAATGTCAAATATTCTCTGTAAACTTTAACTGCACAAATGTAGGCCTACGGATATTTCATGTGATTTTATCATATTTTCACACATTAATATAACATAGAGCTGGGAAAACTATGACAGCTTTATTTGCCGCCATTTTCACCAGTCACATATGTCAAATGCGTTTATAAGCAAAGACCGCTAGCTCTGATCAACTTATGCGTTGATTTTTTAAATCATGTTTCATGTTTTTTTTTAAACACAATTGTTGTTATTAGTCACAGTATTGTGATTTTTAAAATTACCCATTATAAATAGACAATTACATGCGTTAGAAAAGGAATTTTGGTAAACATTGCTCCATAACGCGCGGAAATCGTGACTATCTGTGAACCAATTATGTTTTTACCTCGTCCGCGTCCGCTAATCAATGTGTCACAATAAAATCTTCGCAATAGCCTGTATCGACATGTGAAACACGTAGTTTGAAGTAATTTACATTATCTCATAAAGCGCTCACTATAATGTTAATGACAACATTGTTACTACAT
The DNA here is from genome assembly GCA_945859575.2 of Herminia tarsipennalis. Taxonomy (NCBI): domain Eukaryota; kingdom Metazoa; phylum Arthropoda; class Insecta; order Lepidoptera; family Erebidae; genus Herminia; species Herminia tarsipennalis. The sequence continues at coordinate 9,699,531 of OX243842.2, read as the reverse complement.
AACAATTCAATTACAATCTAACCAGAAAAATGAAACAACGCGTTATGTTGTGGAAACTATTGGTACTTACTGCATTTCTGATACATTAGTCTCTTTTGCAAAACCTCTTTGGATTAATCTAGTTACGCACTCACGTATATGTACTTCTGTTAGGTCAAAGTTGAATACCCAAATGGTCCATGTTCAACGACACTTGACCAATAGTAATAAGCGTCTAAATAAATACTACTTATTTCAAAGGACGCTTTTAATAACTACATAATATATATCTTTTTTTTTTTTTTAAATTGATGTTACAAATAAGCGAAGGTATCATCAGAGTATGCCAACCTTAAGTAATAGCAGTAGGTAACAGTGCTGTGTTGCCAGCCCAGTGATATTTAGGTCCCTCGAAATATTTCAATGCGCGATTGAGTAATGGTCGTATTTAAAGTTAAAGGTTAATGGTGTAGTCCTATTCTTTGTGCCTCGCTGTGTCCAGGTGCAAATGCCACGGAGATGTCCTTGCTTACAAAATTCCCTCAACAGGTTTGAGATTAATCTGAAGCTCGATTATTGGGAAATGCAATAAAATTAATATCCATTTACATGCTGTTGTCGCAATAGTAAATAATGCACTTTACTATATTAGGGAATTATACTGTGGTGGTATTTGAACATCAATTTATTAAGTTGTAAAATTCAAAAGGACAGCAAACTACAGAAAGATGCCTAAACTATTAAAATAATATAAAGCCTTCAATGTGTGTACTTGATTAAGAATATGGCGCTACTCATTAGTCTTGAGTGTATCATTGAAAAATGAATAAGGAAATTGAAACTGTAAAGCCGCAGTTTAATTTGTGTAATGTTCTAGTACCTATGTTACTGTTACCACAAATGGTGTGCCAAGAATAGTCCAATGATAGTCTTCAATAAAACCATTGGCTCATTCGTTATGAGCCAATAGGCTTGAATGGATACTCAGCAAAAAAAAAAAAACTCACATCAATTGAACAAAATCTGGTTAATAAATAAAATAAACCAAGCTCTTCTGGATATTATGTAGTTCGCCAAACAAAACCGCTCGACCTAGAAGACTTTTTTTTAAAGCACGTTTCGGGCTTTCTACAAAAAATGACCTGATCTAGTATTCTAGCATGTTTCATACTTTCTATTGCTGCGATGCAACTTAACATTTGAACTACATTCATTTTAATAGCATACTTTGTGAAGATATGCATTATGAAATGTAGCCTATAGTACCTATCTACATTGTGTTTGTTGTGTAAGTGTCGACCCACGGTTCATTGTCGTATTTGGAGTACAGATCGATCCTATCCGGTCTACAATGGAATCTCACTGGCATAAATATAATATGCCGATGTGTGACAATCGCTTTTGATGGATTATTAAGCGCGAACGACAGAAGTGTGTTGGGCAATCGTACGACTTGTTTATGTGATAGATAGAATAGAAACCTTTTCTTTACTGGGAGCTTAGACAAGGTACATTCGTTCCGTGGCGAAATCGCTAACGACTACAAGATGTTGATTCCAAACAATCGTTCGAAAAAAATAAAACAAAAGACTATGGTCTCCAACGCAAACGTCAAATTCTTAAAAAATAATAACCGCCGTTTTATTTCGTTTTGTACTTAATCTCATCGTTCGCTAGATTAGACATATTTCAATGTCATACATTTTGTACCTATTTTACCATTAACGACATCGCTATTCGAATGTGACTTTGTCTTGGCCCCCTGGTAACAAGACGATTGTAATATCCAATAAAAGACAGAGCATTTGGAATTATGAGCCGTTGTTGTATGCTAGATAAATTTCTGCAGGTATTTTTGGCTGCAAATGTCTGAAAAATTGCCCTTATTTACAACTAAGAAAAATGGAACGAAGACAATAAATATCAACCAAATATCTGTCAAATAGAAGAGAGCGAAATAGAACAACAACATTCCATTGAATGAAAGTATATGTCTGAAAAGCTGAAACCTATACTAATATTAAAAGGAGGAAAGATTTGATTGTTTGTTTGCATTGAATAGACTCCGAAACTACTGGACCGATTTTAAAAATTATTTGAGATCTCCACGAAAATTACAATAATGTAACTCGAGGTATAAGAAAACTACAATATCACCCGTGCGAAGCCGGGGCAGGCAGCTAGTTATTTATATTTTGATATGCATTTATTACTCAAAATAATTAGAATAACTTAAAAAAAACGTACAAAACTGATCGAATTAATATTAATAAAGAAAAAAAAATAGTACCTACTTACTGATGACAAAGATAGACTGATGTTATTGTAAAATACATGTTTAAAACAGAAACAAAAACAATTTTGTATTTTCATTCTGAGATCACGTGTTTGAATATCTTTGCTCATTGTGGAGGAATTTCTTGGCTAAAATAATATTGAACATAGTGTCAATATTATGTTAACAGTACTTACTACAGGTGCACTATTTCGATAATAAAACAACTCCAATGTCATAATTTAAGAATTTGATAGCATCTGAAACCATTTTGATTTACTATAATCACGTGTAGTGCAATTCGAATGTATGCAATTCTCCATTAATATAAGTCTGTGCGCTTTTCATTCCGTATCAAATCGTTTCTGTTTAATAGAATGGTCCGCTGGAATTCACGTTTAAATGTTGTGCGCAATCAAATTATAACCTATGTAGAGATTAGAAGATACTTCTCCTTAGAAGATGAATTTTATTCACTTAGTTATATAAATTATAGTTGTTTTATTAAGTTAACTGCCTACTTTATTGGCTATATAACTTCAAAGGCATGTAATATGTTGCTTAGATGTGTGGTTAGGTAAACGCAAAGACGTAAATTTTTAATTACCTTAGAAACTATTAAGAGTTGATCGTTTTTAGTGTTTCGAAGGCAAACTGGAATTGTTTCCCCGACAGCTATTAGTCACAGACAGTTTGCCGAAACTATACGGGTACTTATATTAGATTTCAATCGTATCCGTATTCCTATTTTTTTGGAAATAAGGAAGAAGAAAATGTCTTTGAACATAATCCTCTTTTATTTATGTAAGTACAATAATTGTAATACAGTCTGTAAGTACCTACTCATACAGTCTGTAAGTCTTTAAATAAAAGTATTCAAGATTTTAAAACACTAAGTTCTACTTAATTTATTTTACTTTTTGTTTAAGTTTATAATTCTTATTATTATTTTTATACCTACTTATTTCTTATTGGCTCTTTAACGAATCTATTGTTGAAATGAGCCTTTGTTAAGAATTGCTTGAGTAGCTTTGTGTTTCATCAAAAAAACAACTGTCCTCTTTTGGATGGCTGGATGCGTACCGCCAATTTAAGGCTTCACTAAAAACCTGCTGCAACAAAATTGAAAACGGAGTAGCGAATTCTATTTTAATAAATAGCAGCTTAATTCTTCGAAACGGTTTATTAAAACAAGTCCATGCTCACGCTTGACCGAATTTTTATTATCGTTTTACAACCTCAAAAGTAATTTTAACGTTTTTATGCTGAATCAAATGTGTTATTTCAAAATCGATTTGGTAACAAAAACAATTGTACATCTACCAGAGAGAGGCCACTGATTTTTTTTAGACCTCGAAGTCTACAAGGCCTCAAATTGTGAATATTAAAAAAGTTACGGGCACAGATTCTGGTTATATTAAAATGGACAGTGCAGTGCTAGAGAAGCTTAGGTCAATGCCAGCGGAAGAAATGTTTGTGTAACGGCACAAACCGCCCGAGCAAGTGCCAAATGTCAACATCTTCAACGGCTTTGCCCCTTCGTCTTCGATTCTACAACATAACCGATGACTTAACACGAACTCTCGTCTGTTGCCTGACATTTGTTATTACATAAATAAGTGTACTAATTATTTAATGTCACGTGTTATATAAATGGTAACACTAAATTAATTTTATCGAAAAATTCCTATGACACAATTTAACAACAATAAGAGTTATTTTTTTTTAATAAGTACCTAATTAAAAAAACTGTTCATGGAGGAAGAGGTTTTATCTTACTAAGTTTGAACCATGAAGAACACTGTTCGATATTTGAACCGTGACAATATTGTAGTTTTTATGTTAGTGCAAATAAGTAAATAAAGTGTCAAGATTGGCCTTGCTTGTACGATTCCAAAATAAGTAATTACGTATGCAGCTTCAGCCCATTGTAGTGACTAAACCATCCATGATCCGTGGAAATCTTTATCATTATGTAAGATAATAGACGTGACCAGTTACCTTGGGTAACCTTACCTGGTTCCTTCCAACTTTTGCATAGACAAAGTACCTAGATACGTATTTTGTATCTGTTTATGTAGGGTAACAAAGAATTGGCATGGATATTCCTATAAACTTTATAAAATTTAAGATTTTTTGACATTTGCTTCCAAAATTTAATTTAATTTACGTTTTAGACGATTTTAAGTATAGAGCTAACGTTCAACCTCAGCCTATTTCTAGACTCGGCGTTAAATTGTGCACCGTTGCCCAATTTAACGCCGAGTCTAGAAATAAGTAGGCGCGTAAAATAAGACTAAAACTATTTCGATGCTAGTGTCACATGTTATTGTTCGTATAATTCCGTTGCTAGATACATCAAATTTCAATAGTTTATGTTCGGTGACACTCCCGGAAATGTTATACGCAAATCATATTGTTGATTGCGTCACAGCGGGTTGACAGGAACGTATGCAAACTGACACTGCGTCAGATTTATGGAGCGCGGATGTGTTACTTTTGCTAACCATTCATGTCATACATGTGCCAATGGCTTTATCGCCTATTGTTAAATTTATTTTCGAATTGTTCTCTACCAATGTAAGCACAATTTTTCAATTTAGGATGATGAAATGAAACGTTTGGCTTTCTACGTCCCAATATGTTTTAAATTTATTACAGTAGATACTAGTTATTGTTTTATCTAGTATGGAAATGCAAATGAACGTGCTTACTTTTACGTCAGATATAAGTTGTTAGATACCTATTAATATTGTATTGAATTCCTAAACCGTATTTTTTTCTGGTCTTACGATAACACGACACTAGCTCGGGGTTGAGTCATGAACAATTAGATTTTTTCACTGGCTGCGATAGCTCGAGCGGTTGATGTTATTGGCGAGATGTTTTTATCGAAGTTTTGTTTCGCTCCAGTCCGCCACCGGGGTCATTAACTACTCACGACCCAGTGTGGCAAATTACTGATTTTGTTGCTGTAATTTCTCATTCATCAAGTTTATGGTTACTTTTATAGTTTCTGCGAATTCATGCATGATTTGATCTTGGCTTTGATTTCAATACCGCCGTAAATTGACGAGGTATTATGGGCACTTTTTTACTTTTGTTGTATCCGAAAATATTATTTTAATTGTAGTTATTAATTTTACTACATAGTACAATTTCACGCCTAAATCCTTTTCGAAGGTTTGATTAGTGCATTAATACCAACTTTTTTATTATTTATAATAAACATAGATCTGTATGTTTGTACAATTCACCTAAAGACAAATATCACCAAGATCTCGTTAGAATACGCTAAAGTTTACAGTCGTCGTTTTTATTGTCGTATGCACTCAGCAAAATTAGTGTAATTCACAAATTGTTCTTACAAGTCTGGCTAGAATTTGTGTTTATAATTAGCATGTTTACCATCGCGCAAGGCTCGCGATGCGATACAGGGATTATACCCTAATGTTGGCGTTTCAAACAATTCTGTGGACCATTACCGAATCGCAATAGCATAAATGTATTTCTTAATAAAAAAAATCACTGGTTTCGTATTCGAAAACAAGCGTCCAATAACAGTTAAAACATCAATAATGCAAGATGTAAACGACTTAGTAATCAATGTTTCATACGCAATTCAATAACGCAAAAAGAGCGAATGTTTTAGGCGTAAAGGCTCTGGCACTTCAATTCAAATCGATTTGTTATGCTTTAGTCTCGCCTGATGCGATGCTACATGTTTGCGAGGCTTGCTAAAGATTCTTTGAAGAAATATACATGGGCATAACAATGTCTACCTTGAAAGAACAATGTTTCAAAGACTAATTCCAGCGATCGATTCAAATTATGCTGAAAACTATCTACTGTGATCAGGCATATTAGCCATAGGGGTTTTCTAGAATCATTACAACTTAAAAATTATCAAGAAGGATCACTAATTATAGCAAAACAGTTTTCTAGAATGATTATAATTCAAATTTACGAGGTGCTATAAATTCTACTTCTAATAAGAAATCATTTTATTTCTTTTTAATTCAGAAAATGACTGTTTATGTTTTGTCTAAATTTAATCTTTGAAAAATATCTATTTACAGTAAAACCGGTAAGTATTTAATGACCGAGACGATTCTTGTCTATAAATTCAACAAAGGTTAACTTTGTAAACAATCGGTGTATCGATCCGTGACCGCAAATTGTCGATCTCCGGCGAAACAGTCCTGTCCCTACTCCCGACATTATCCTGGTCATCCTACCATGAATTGCGCTACTTGTTTTATTTATTGTCTGAACAGGTTACCAAGCTATAACAACAGCATTAGTACAACATTGAATGCAACTGATCAATTTAAACTGATTGCTTGAAGTAGAACGCTTAGGACTAATGTTTATGTTACCATTGTTATTGATGTGGTCAATAGTATAGTTTTAAAAAAGTAAAAATATTTATGTTTCATTTTCTAAGAATTCCAGATTTTTAATTTTTATTTTATTATTTCCAAAAGGAGGTTTTATAATTTAGCCTCTAAAGGCTTTGGCAATAACTTATTCTGGTAGTGCTTTGCTCAATTTATTTATTGCTTCAAACTGGTTAATGTTATGGCTTTTATGTTCCATTTGAAATCTAGATCACTATAATTTTATGCACTTGAACAAGGGAGACAAAAGCACGCTTTGGACACGTTCTCAAGGATTTTAATCAACTGTCTATTGAGTTTCAATAAATCAAGTTACATAAATAACAAAAAGGAGATATCTACACTGCGAAATACACGGAAAAGTATGTCTTAAACGTTGAGAAATGCTTTTACACTTGTTGACAATTGATTTGACAAATACCCGATGATTATTGATTTTAATACTCACTTGAAAACGAGGTCCTGTGACGAAACAGTCGTAGGCTCGATATAATCACTGACACAAGTATTTTTTTATTTTTTTAAAAGCTCCAACGTTATTTATTTAAAATGTGCGGTCGCTGTGACGGTCGGCAATGTATTGGTGGTGGTTTGTTAATGGCTGTGTTTATATAGCATGTTCGGGAGGCGAGTTGACAGAGTCGTAGCGATGCAACTGGCGTGCGTATGACCATCTCTGCCTTTAGAAGTTTTGCCTCTTAAAATATCTTCTACCTTTGTCGTTTTTCAAACTAATCTTATGATACATTCTTACATTTAATATGATGTATTTTTGTACGCGGTGATTTAAATTATGGTATTTACGTTGGATTTTATTATATTAAAGAGATAGATTAATACATAGATAACTTAGAGTTTAAGTAATTATGGTAATCTATCAATATATCAATATTATTGTATTGTAGATACATTTGTACATATTTATACTTACTTAATATTGATTAATAGATAATGGGTATATTTTACGAAAGTCTACGATTTACTGAGAATATTATAAACACTTGCTGTAGACGAATATAATAATATAATGATTGAACGGTCTATATTTGTGTCGTATGTCATCGAAATCCGTTCGGTAGTTCAGACAAATTCAATATTTTATTTCCCCTATTCATAGTAACAACACTTTAACTAACGAATGTTTTGTCTTTGTTTCACATTATATTTTCAAAATAGAATAGAGGAAGACAAAACATTTCAAATACCTTGTAATTACAGTACTGCTGTAATTACGGGGTTGTTGAATTCTAGCAAACTTTTATAAAGTTCTTTAAGTCCTTGATATTTTGATGTTAATCCTACTAATAAGTATGTATGTACCTACTAACAAAGCCAATGTGTCTGTGTATGGATGTTTGTTACTATTTTTCCTGATGTTTCTTAAAATATTGGTACCTAGGTAGGTACTTAGATAATTATGTCGTCATAGATATTTCAGGTACATATTCAGTTCATCACATCTTAGTTTTTTTGGAACCAGGTGTAAAGGTGTTTTGGTCTTTTGGACTGACGTGTTGGTCTAGTGGTTAGTAAACCTTTGTGTAATGGATGAATGAGCACGATTGTTTATTCTGTGTCTGGGTGTTACTTGTCTATAATTTATATAAAAAAAGTTAATTCAATTGACAAACTTCAAGCGATGAACCGGCGTGTGGTCAAGATTATAAAAAAAATGTATTTTCGCTAGATACTTACATACATTTTGATTTTTATATCGCATGCGCACTGGACTATACTTCATATTTTAATTATTAACTTATTTATTTATATTTAAAGCATTTGAGAAAAATAACACAACAAATAAAAAAATATATTTTGTTATTTTTTCAGTTTAATAATTAAATTTAAGCTACCCAATGACTTTGTTTTGTTTACATTATTATCGATAGACCTTAAAATCGAGTTGTTTTTTTTACAATTTTAATTGCCAATATTTCGATCCTTAACGAACGTATGGGTACTGAATTTCCCCTATCGAACTAATTTCAATGTCATCTACAGGCACTGCCTAGTTTGGGATTAATTGTCCCAAAATATTTCGTTATATTTAACCCCCAATCTCCTAGATCCACTGTCTTATAGTAAGGCTAAGGGATTTTAGGTTTTCCGTCTTCAAAGTGTTTGAGACCTCCCGTGCTTAGTGACCTCTTTAATGCCTAGTAATCAGCCTGTATAGGTCCGCTGCAGGACATAGGTCTCTCCTAATTTACGTCACAATACCCGGTCCTCCGCCTTCCACATCTAGTTCGTCTCAGCGACGTTCTTTATTGTTCACCTTGATAAAATTATTATCAACGGAATCTCAAGCCTCAAACGGAAATCGAGGATTACTCAGCTAAGTCAAACCCTCACCTCTAAACCAAAATCCTGCCACTGCTATCAGATCATCCAAATTCATATCTTCCAAACAATGTAATTACTTATTAGGATCCATGCATTAGTCATTAAACTACAACGATAAGTAAATAGATTGTTTAAATTAATTTATACGTTCTAAGTGTGTAGTATATTGTAAACAAAGTTTTGTTTTAGAGAAGTGTAAAAATTACGCAGTTAGTTTATACCTATAGATTGCAATAATAATTTAATAGTTTTGTTATGTAATTGTATGTATTTAAAGATGTAGGCAAATCATTTGATATAAAATGAATGAAAAGATATATTATGTAATTTATTTCAAACGTTGTGTATATTAATAAAATTTATAATAAACAGAAAATTACAATAATAATGAATATTTATTTATCTCATAAAAGATGCAATTTGTTAGTCCATTAAACATAGACAGCAGACGATACAACAATCTTTGAGAGGGCTGGGTCTAATTACTGAGTAAAAAACAACTTTAAACCATCTAAAACCGAGTATTAAATACTGGAAACCTATTAATAGGTACCATATCTACTAAATATTTTCCTTATTTTTATACGTCTTAGACTGCGTGGGATTTAATAACTTTATATCATATAAACAAAGCAATTATGTCTTTAAGTATTTTGTCAAAAGTATAACCCTCGTTTGAATCACGTGATATGAAATTATGTTGCTTTTTCTTTAGAAGTGTGTACTTGATTTTAGACGCCTAAATTGTTTTAAAAACTAAATAAACGTAAAAATCTTGTAAAGGTAATTTTATTATTTTATAATTATAAAAAAACAGGCTAAGTACGAATGGGACTCGCGCACTAAAAGGTATACAAACCCAAAGGCTTATAAATAGTTATTATCACGGGAATCTATATAAGCATACCGCACTGAGACAACCAGGTTGCATATGGCTGACTCACCAACATTGGTTACTACGGTAATATACGACCCACATTGCTAGTACCTTTTTTTAATATTGGTCAAATTACTCTATTGGGTAATAAATCGTTTAAACAAATTGAAATACATCAAGTATGATAGGAGCTATGTACGATTTTTAAAACGTTGAAATAACTTGATATCCTGTTAAATCTAACTTTTGTAAATAGGGTAAACCTTTAAACAACTTCACATATTTACACATTTTTACGGGATCTCTGTAACGAAATAATATTGAACAATTTATCTAAGACTATCTGATCCTGAAGAGAGCCTTTACTGCAGCATCCTGACAACTGATGCTCGTTAACATACCTATAGTATTCTAAATAAATACATTCATATCTATAAATATAAAACAAAGTCACGTTAGTTACACCATTTGTAACTCAACAACGGGTGGGCCAATTGGCAAGATCTTGGATTTCCCAGACAAAGAATAAACAATTGTGATTATCACACTAATATTTGTGGTCGATGAGAATCGCAGTCAAGCCCCCTTATTTATTTATGTTCTTAAACGGCTGCTAATTTATTTACCTACGTAAATAAATTTACAGACGTTGAGAGCATTTTACCTAGCGAATGTTTTGCCTTTTTGTATTCTGAATTGGAATGAAAAACAAAGACAAAATATTCATCATTATATTAAGTAAAAATGCTCTTAAAACGTCTGCTAATTTATTTATTTATCAATACCAATATTATAAAGAGGTAAATTTTGTGAGTTTGTATGGGTAATCTTGGGATCTACTGATCCTAGTTAAGAATAAGGGGGAACGTCACTTAACTTTAGCTAGACCAACACCCAACAACTTCACACTACTTTCTTTCAAAACTGTAGGCTCAATAATTTCAAAGGGGTCGGTATTCATGAACATTTTTAAATAACTTGACATATTTATTTGAAACCTTACATCAAACCCTTTCATTTGTTTTCATATTATACTGTTTTCTAAGGTTTTTTCAATTTCTTTAATGGCTCCATGTTCAAAATTTATACTTCTTGAAGTAATTTTTATAGGCATTTCTTGCCAATAACTTTACAAATACAATAAATGCATTTTTGAAAGATAGAAAAATTTGAAATCCAGACTCAGGAATCGAAGGCGAAGGCCTAAAATTTCGCGAGCAACAAGAGATAGAAAAATTCGAAATGTAATAACATAGTCCAGATAGGTGGTTCGCTTCTGGCCCCGGTTTGGATACGGAAGTCTCGGGTTCGATTCCTGAGTCTGGATTTCAAATTTTTCTATCTTTCAAAAATGCATTTATACTTCTTATTATTTTTTCTACTATCTATAGGTTAAGAACTATCTTTTCTATTTTTTTTTCAAAATGGTGGGGCTTTAAAAATAATTATAGTAAAATAATAAAAAAATATATTTGACATCTTTACAATAAGCCCTTTTATTTGATATGTTACACTATACAGTTTGCGAATCTTTTTCTAGTTGCCCTCCAAAAAGTGGCTTTCAAATTCAAAACTGTTTTATTTACGTTACGCGTCCGTGTTTGGGTCACATTCACGATCCAGTAGATTCGGAGCAAATTGTCTGTGACAGACGGTCCGACAGAAATGAGTGATCCTATAAAGGTTCTATTTTTCGTTTTGAGGTACGGAACCCTAAAAACTAGATAAACTACGGGTCTTAACCGCATGAATATTTGTATTGTAACGGCCGTGATCACGGGCACACATTATAAAATGATATAAACTACGAGTGTAGTTTAACATATAATGTGTATGCACAAATCGTGAAAGTTTACCAAAATTTTAGACTTAGGGTAGTTAAGAGCAGTATTAACCGTAAAATAAATGGAATATGTAAGTATAAAAAAAAACAATTATCGGGAAGCATTTTATCATGCTTTTATAGAATCGGCAAGTTACCCTACGATCTCGTCTCGTCCTTTGCGATCGCGTTTTAATAAGGCTTTAGCACAGGTTTTAGGCTGCTTTTATACGTTCGTTGTTTTCACTGAACAACGTACAGACCTGCGGTGCGACGGACATTAGTACGGCATAAAAATGTGAGGTCGCCTATGCAAGTGAATCGGTGAGTTTATATGTACAGTGTAGATGCTACCGGACTATCTCCGTCCGTTCGCCGGACACACAACACTACAAGGGATTTACAAATTTGCATTTAATTACAATACATATTAGAAAGATAAACGTGGGTACACCTGTAAGTCCCTAAAAATCTAACTTGGCGGGACCAGGATTTTGTTATGCTAATCCCCGCTGTAAAAGTTATATTTTATAAAGAACAGCACACATTAACGGGAGGACTAAGATAGTTTTGAACTTGACTTGTAGGTACCTACTTAGGTACTATATGTTTTAATTATGCCAGAACTCTTTTAAGGTCAAAGCACACTGGTTAATTCGTAAAGGGGTCCGCACCGTATCACCTGGCTGTCAACCGCCGTGAGCTTGTCCCAAGGCGAGGCCACTATGTTACGAATCCGATTATTGTGCGTTGCAGTAGTAAGTTTCGTACAAAAAATAGGCTCAAGTTGATTCGGTGCCAATCTTTTTCAGAGTTGATGAGTATGCTTTGATCGTCTCCCTTTCCGTTCCTGTGACACACACTAAAGACTTTATTTAACATTCCCTCCAATTATTGTTTAATTGTTGATACAGGGTCCGGCTAAGGCAAGCTACGTCCTTGCTTTAAGTAAGTAGCATAATCATGGTATAGATAAGTAGCCCATTTCCTGAGTTAACACATTGGCATGTTGTTTATGTTTCCCTATCTAATTCATTTTGGAGACCCAATAACTGAATCCCACCATTGTTTGCGTTACATTAAAGAATTCTCTTGTTTTTTAAAGATAATATTACATACATATTTATCGTTGTATACATAATATTAAACTATTGTTTGTAATAAAACAGGCCCCTTGTAAGAAGTACGGTTGACAGGCCATCCCATTATGCTGTTATTTTGACATCGTCTGATGTGCCGCCATTTGCAATTTTCTTATCATAATTTAAATTACTTCCAAGAGATGCTGTTGGATGTATATAACTATGAAGTCAATGAACTCTATGCCTGCTATCGATCGAAATAAATATTTTAATGTTTCCTCATAGTACTACGGCATGCAGTTTTAATTGCCTATTGATATACAACAACAAACTTCTGACTGCATATTTATAACCCTTGGCAAGAAAGAGGGAAGTTACCAAACGAAGCTTCTCAGCTTCGTTGGAGTAAATCAATGACGTTTTGTGTAAAACCTCATTGGATTAAATACGTTCAGTGATTTATCTTGATATAAATTGATTTATTTATTACTAGATGTACCCACCACTTTGTCCGTGTGACGTTGCAGTGCTGCTTTCTTCCTATAAACGTTAGCGTGATGATAAAACGTAGTAGTAGCCTAATTTACGCCTTACATCCTCAGTTCTCTGACAGTGAAAGTCCCGTCAAAATCCGTCTAGCCATTTCGGAGATTAGCCAGAACAGACATACAGACAAAAGTAAAAATTGTGTTTTTGTTATAAGTACCATATACAGGGTGATTTGTAATATACCAATAACCGCCCGCTTGTGGCTTATTTACATAACACTAAATTACTTTGTAATATCAGTTTTGGTCAGTCAAATCTATACTAATATTATAAAGCGGAAGAGTTTGTTTGTTTGTTTGTTTAAACGCGCTAATCTCAGGAACTACTGGTCCGATTTGAAAAAATCTTGTTTTTGTTGGATAGCCCAGGAAGGCTATAGGCTATATAACATACGCTACGACTAATAGGAGCGGAGTAGCGACGTGAAATGTTGCAAAAACGGGGAAAATTTACGCATACGAAGTTGCGCGGGACAGCTAGTATTTAATATAAATATTAACCCTTAATCACTCTACCACTTGCTTTTGAAGTTATGCTATTAACCACCTACAGACAATTTTACTTAAATAAAATCGTAGTTTATTGTGAGGTTTAGACCCTAAACCTGACAAAAATCATAAACATTTCAACGATTTTACTCCAGGGTCTCACAGATGTGTGGTAAATGGTTGTGTCAAAGTAGTGTTAGGTGTTTAAGGGTTTTTTTTTTAATTTTATATTACGACATTATTTGGTGTAATGTAAAGAAGCCACGATCACCCTGTATACTTTTATACGCATTCGTATAAAACTATTATTTTGACATAACAAATACAATTTAATTTAATTTATTTGTTGTATAGATGTATAGATTAAACTACAGACAGACGTACTAATAAAAAGTACTTATAACAACTCTCTCCTTGCCGTTAAAAAGCTCAAAACAAGCTGAATCCACTGCTATGCTGTTGAATTATGCAGTTACAGTAAAACCAGTAACATGATACTGATTTGGTCAAGATACTAAAAATGTATAGGTAGGTATGACGACAGATTCTAATTAACATAGATTTAACGGTATTAAATTCTATTCTTTTTGTTTATTTAAATAAATTAATTGGGTTTTTTAGCTTGCTACTTAGTTGTTTCTAGAAACATGATTCACTCATAGGTTATCTATATCCTCTCACAAATTTTATATCGCTCCCACAATTGTACTAGTATGAATGACAATTATGACGAATCACGATCACTACCTAAATAGGCTAGTTGACTAGGTTATTAAAAAAAATCCAAAAGACTAATTAGTGAATAAAACTAGCATTTAAACTATCAACGATTAAGTTCCGATTAAATTTTATCTAAAATATATTTTTTATCATGAATCAGATTTAAAAAAGAAGTGATTTGACTTGAAAAAAAAATAACGACGTCATAGTATGGCATTTGTATGAGACCTCCTTATCAAGTCTTTTATGAAATCTTAAAGAGTTGTTGTTTTGACTAGTTGGAAACTAGCATAATGTCCGTTTTCCAAATGTAGATTTTTATGCACGAGTCGTTATACATGTTCGATTTGTGAAGGTGGCGGCAAACTGAGTTGTCATCATTTTGACAGCTTTGCCTTTATAACGATTTGTGGATCACACAGTGTTGTCTCGTCTGGTCATCGAACCCACGATCTCTTGCGTTGCAGTCGTACGCACTCCCACCGGGCTACCGATTTAAACTCACAGTCAAAGATTTGACAAAAAAGAATACTACTTAGAAATATGTAATTAAAAAAGCAGGCTCAAAACGGAATACGCGGAAAGCCCCCAGCCTAAATAAAAAAAAAAAAACTATTCCTCCGTTTGGGCGCTAGTTTGCCCTCTATCGTTTAGGTAAGTACATGGTTTTGACTTTGTAAACATGTAGCTATCAAACCGATATAAACGTATTTGTTTTATAACATAAAAATACCTATGTAATACTCACGGTTGATTGAACGCAAAACCTGAAAATGATTTGTTTAAATCGCGAATCGAATGGATTCTATAATTTTCATGGCTAAACCATGTTAGTTAGGTGTTTACAATGAAACGTAAATATTCTATACATGCAGTTGTAATAGTTTATTTAGCTTGTCTGGTACAACTAGTTATCTAAAGGTCAGTTATGTAGGTATCGAATAGCAACGTAACTACAATTTTATTCATTCATGCATTCGTTGCAAACAACGATGCGCCATGGTTAAAACATGAATCGGACATATATATTTCTCTAGTTTTATATACAAACTAGCTGACCCTCGCAATTTCGTCTGCGTCAAATTAACCCGTTTTTGCAAAATAGGGGTAAATAAAAAAATAGGGGTTGATCGTAGAAGGGTGAAAATTTAGGGTTGTGTGTATTTTTGAATCCGGTATCATAAAAAAATAAAAATTTACCTAAAAATAAAAAAATATATTAGGGGATGAAAAAAAGATGTTGTCCGATTCTCAGACCTACCCAATATGCACACAAAATTTCATGTCAATCGGTCGGGCTGTTTCGGAGGAGTTAAATTACAAACACCGTGACACGAGAATTTTAAATATTAGATATAATTTTGAAACCTATCCTATAGGAACGTTTTCTCGTATTACCTGTCTAAACTAATATTTTATAGAGTTTGTTTGTTACGATTTAACACAAATTACCACCGATTTAAATAATTCTTTCACTATTAGAAAGCTACATTATCGGGAAGTAACTTAAGCTATATTTTATTGTCAAAAAATTAGAGATCCCTACGCAAAATGCAATGATGTATCTCAAAGTACAAAAAATTACGATTTGACACCCGTGCGAAGGCAGGGCAGGCAGCTAGTGTTTATATAAATTTAGTTAAGGATATTCATGAAGCATGGGGATTAGCCCCAGGGGCTAGTTAACGGCTGTTTTCAATTTTATATCTACCGATCGATTTGGCTACTAGAGATAACTATATATTTGACATACGCTCCATTCAAAATATGTCAAAATTCTATTTCTTGCAGCTAAATCGATCGATAGATAGATTATTGAAGCCGTAAGAGACCGTCTAAACGGACGTAAGATTCGCGGCGATTCCGCTCTACTATTGTCGGGTAGTCTCCACGAATGAGCGATTATTCCGCCAGCGTATCGTCGCCACTCGTAACGGAATCATCGTGTATCCACGACGATTATCGTCACTGTTTCGAGGCGGGACGCCTGCGTTGACATTTCTCTCGCACTCAGTCTCTCTCGACTCGTCGCAACGCCGATAATATCGCCGCGAGTCTCTAGCCTGTGGAAATGGTCCCTTAGTCAGTTAGTCTAGTAGCAAAACTGACATTTGTGCCATCGCGCGCCGATATATAGAAAACCCGAAGTTAAAGAAAACAAACGAGTGTTTAACAGACAGTTAACCGTAGATAAGTTTTTGATAAATTTGTTAACGCCTGTAAATGGAATCTCGAAGTCAAATTATTTGATGTTGATAACCATCAACATCAAATATTTTGACTACCTATCTTTTCGGTCTGGACAGATATCCAGACTTCGTAGAGACTGAGGGAGCCCCCTCCCCCTCCTCCCCCCTAAAGTGAATCAGAGGGTCAAATAATTTGACTTCAAGTCTTTCGTTGCTGGAACTCTATACACAGTTCGTGGTAGGTTCGAGGTAGTATCACTTTTAAACGTCAACATTCCCTTGGTTTACGTAACGCTGGGTGCGGCTGTATTTTTGTTGTAACAAAGAATAGGAACAAATACAAAATTAATCAGGGTATATAAAAAGTACTATTAATTGTTGCGTGGCTATAAACAATCACTGATACAGTGTTAACGATAACGAATCGTAGGGCTGTCACGTGACTTGTAACTTGTTTTTTTTTATAGTAATTTTTATAGGCATTACTTGCCAATTACTTTACAAATACAATAATTGCATTTTTGAAAAATAGAAAAATCCAGACTCAGGAATCGTACCCGAGACTTCCGTATGCCAAACCGGGGCCGGAATCGAACCACCTATAGTCCAAATTGTTTGGCAAACCGAGGTCAAATTTGTGCAATTATTGTATTTTTTTTTATTTATTGCAATTATGTGTTAAATCCTTGTTTGTCATATTATAGACGCTGTTTGACCCGCCTCAAATAGAAACCTTCGTATCCGACTCGCATTTAACCTGAAACCTCCCCACTTTAAACTTGGACTGACCCCTCCCCCCTCTTCCGAAAATTAACCTTAGGTACGCAGTTAGTACCTACCTAGGTAACTTCTTAGGCTCATCTGCATCGTTTGTTTTAATAAAAAACTCGATATTATTTTTCACTGAGAAGCATTCGATAGTATTTTCCAGTATAATTAAGAGATGCCAAAAAGGGAAGGGATATTATATTTTCCCTACATTTCTTTATTGTCACCCTCCCTTAAGCTATCAAGTTCATACTGTATCAACATAATTGTACTGACGTTATCTTCTGCTTGGGTAGGCAGTTAATTTATTTGCAGATTCATGAATCATGATGTAAATCTATACCTACATGATTAGAGATTACGTGATATAGAGCTGCAGTTATTAAGTTTATCTTATTTAAAATCTTAGATTGAAGATGTTTGGTACTTATTCATTTGTTAAAGTGAGCTGTTATCGTTTTCATAACACCACGTTTAGCGCGTGAAATTATTTTGATACAAGCTGACCCGTGCCCACTTGGTTGGGCGGTAAACATTTCTAAGCCTATGACTCTCACAAGTAACATGGCTTTCTATTCGTAAAATAATTTTCAAAATCGGTTTAGTATATCTAGAGATTACCCCCTTGTAGGGGGTAATCTCTCAAATTCTCACAAACTTTACCTCTTTGTTATATACTAGCGGGCGCCTCGCGGTTTCAGCCGCGTAGTTCCTGATCCCGTGGGAATACAGGGACAATAAATGCCTATGCCTATGTCACCCGTGGTTAGTGTAGCTTCCCAACGGTAAAGGAATTATGAAATCGGTCTAGTAGTGTTTGAGTTTATTCATTACAAACATACACACATACAATCATATCACAAATACATAGTATAGAAGTATAGATACTTATATTAATTTGAAATTAAATGTTAAGTTGTTCAGACGTCATAAAACCGAATCGTCGTGTCCATAGGCGTACCCGGAGGAGGGTGGGGGGGGGGCAGGGATTTAGAGAAAATGCAGTGCAAAATCAAAAGAAGTTTTTGTGCAGTTGAAGTGTAGGTGCAATAAACAGGGCCGGACCGTTCATAGGGCGACCGGAACGGCTGTTTTAGGCGCTATAGATAGGAGGCGCCGAAAGCACCCTCTGGCGCACTTGGCGCCCTAGGTTCTTTAACCTAGGGCGCCAAGTGCGCCCTAGGTTAAAGTAGCGCCTAGTGCTATCAAGGGGTGGTAAATTGATCTGGCCTCGGGCCGACGCTGACAACAAGTAAGAACTAGACACTGGCAAAAATTGACTAAAAAAATATCTAGATTCCCATCAAAACAAATATAAGAAGACCTTGTACGATATACCGAGCATAAAAAAGACACATTGGCAGAATAATAAAGCGATCTTTGCTATATTGAACTGCGATTTGCGAACAACAAATTAAAAAAAAGACTGTTTGAATTTGACCAATTTGACTTAGCGGCGGCGGCATAAACTATTTATAATAGTTTTTTTTTCTACAATTTAATAAAAATATATAGGTATGTAGGTACCTAACCTTTTTCTCAGTTAACTTTGGTTGGCTAGAAGTTTAATTATAGGATATTCGGTCAAATTTGTAATCAAATCAAAATTGATTGTATCCTTACAGCGAAACGGAGTATCTATCAACAAAAAATGTTTCCGTTGACTTAATACCTTCGCTTACTACGCTAGTTGGTTTAATAATAAACAATATAAAGTTCAATTTAATCAATTATAAACAAGTTCGCAACTATAATTAAGTACTTATATACTTAGATAACTATTATATATTATTACTATATTCTCTACTCAAATGAATATAAAATCTTTGAATAGCTGTAGGTAGGATTGAAATGCGATTTATTGATTTTGTTTGAGCAGGACAATGTCTGACGGAATATATATATATATATATATATATATATATATATATATATATATATATATATATATATATATATATATATATATTTAAAGATAACTAGCAATGTGGGACTGTAGTTCCCGCATTACTAGCAATCCTGTTAACCCCTCCAGCTAAGCTCAATGGCTTGTGTTAGGAGTGGGTTCACGTCACTCATGCCCGGTTTTTTTTTACAATTAATTCGAATGCCAAGGTACAATGACACGTCTAGTTAATTTTACCTAGGTAGTACTCACTTGCCTACCACAAACAATTCACTTTTTTTGTCTTTGTCATTGTGTAAAGCGGTTCATTTAACATTGGCGTACTAAAACAAGTTACAAGATGGAAAATTCCAGTGATTCGTGTGTTTTGATTATAATCGTTATGTCATAGAGCCGATCTGGTTTCCACTTTAACTATTGGCTTTAAGTAGGTAAGTAGTTATCTATACTAATATTATAAAGCTGAAGAGTTTGTTTGTTATGTTTGTTTGAACGCGGTAATCTCAGGAACTACTGATCCGAATTGAAAAATTATTTCGCTGTTGGATAGCCCATTTATCGAGGAAGGCTATAGTCTATATAACATTGTGCTACGACCAATAGGAGCAGAGCAGCTATGAGAAATGTTGCGAAAACGGGGAAAATTTACGCAGACGAAGTTGCGATTTTTTTATTTTTTTCATTTAATGTATGTAATCTTAAACTATAATTATTATTATTGTATATGAAAAATTTGCACGCCCTTAAAGGGTAATAATACAGCGCTACCTATGTTTTGTTTACCAGCTTGTACTTACCTGTTTTATGCAAATAAACAAAAATACTAAAAATACTAATACTAATACTGATAGACAGCTAGTTATAATAATAACCCAGTTTAAGATAGCATTCACCATAACCTACTAAGTTGCAAACACTGATTGTGTGTAGAAACAGTATCTGCTTATTATGGCTGTTGGTCTAGTGAGAGTGGGTTCGATCCCCACCCAGGATAAAACTTTGTGTGATGAACATGATGGTTTATTCTGTGTCTGGGTGTTATTTATCTACATTATGTATTTAGAAATATATAAGTATGTTTTCGAATATCGTTTCCATAGTAGAAACTCTGCTTAGTTTGGGATCAGATAACGTTGTGTGAGTTGTCCCAAGATATTATATAACTAACGGTACGGTACGGTTTACGAACGATAATTTTACGTGATAATGTCATAAGAAAACATTGATGACATATCGCCATTCACATTGCTTAGAAACCAATCAATAAGTTCCAATTGTATCGCATGTCATGTCGCTGCAATCGGCATTCGCTGTTGCTTAGCAACTAATCAATAACGCGAGTGTTTTCTTAGACACATTTTCGTAAACAAGAGTTTTGTAAAGAATTTATTATATGTGTTATCTCATCAAAAAATAGACCAACTTCTCTAGATTTGATCAGTCACTTTGGTACCAGGAACATACAATAGAGGCCCTATGCCCCTATTGTATGTTCGTGGTACCAAAGTGACTGAACAAATCTCACAGAACAAGTCTAACAGAGGTAGGTACCTAGTCATTGTAGCTTTTGATAGCGCGAATGTTGATTATCGCGATAAGTGTAAGCTACACTGCTGCAAAGGGTCATTAAATGAATGAATTACTTATCAGTTTTTAATGAGAGAGCAACAAACATCCTGTCAAACATAATTTTATTTTTTAAGGAAAATTACCGCACAATAACAGATTGTACCTACCTACTTACTTATAGTTCACGTAATGGCTAAGGCATCGGTCTCGCAATCGTGAGGTCGCCGGTTCGAATCCTACCCATTATACTACCGACGTGAATCCACTCCTTTTTTTTTTTTTTTTGATCTGGCGGGAAAAATTCCTTACGAACACCCCCACCGTCCGGGGAAGACGGGTGGAGGTAGTGTGGGGTTTGCACCCACTAAAAAACCCGCCGTGTATCGCCCGCCACCTTCGCGAACGGGCCGCCGGAATTTGTTACGTGAATCCACTCCTAACACAAGCCATTGAGCTTAGCTGGAGGGGTTAGCTGCTAGTTATCTTTTCTAAAAAAAAAAAAAGCAATACTAACAATTGGTAGATAGAGATACGGGAGGAAAACCGGGTGAAGGAGTATTGACAAACTCTACATTTGTTTTCGAAACAAATGATCGATACCAAACCCCTGGCACGATAAGTTAAATGACCTAAATTTCGCATTTATAACATTAGTAGGATTAAGTGTTGATACTAATTAAAATAGATTGCCTATTATAGCTATTACTTCTAACAAGCTAATGTGTGCACATAAAAAAACTACCGCCACGTCAGAATGATTTTAATTATCTTTAAAACAGCTAAACGGATTTTCACTAAAGAAAACCCTGAACCATCCTGATTAAGCATCAGAGTTTGGGGGATAACGCCCGCCCCCCCGCGCCAAACTTGACTAAAACACCTTTTTGGGAAATTTGAGAATTTTGACACTGAACCAGTTGACTACAATAGATACAAGTAAATTATTTTATACTAATCAGGTAATAGTAGATCTTAAAATGCTCTGAAAATAAGTGTTATTCAACATGTTTTTTAATTTAAAAGCATTAAAATGAATACTAAAAGTAATGATTTGACGATAGGAACATATGACGTCATAGGTTGTTATTCCATACACGTTTCAATAGAACTTGTCGTTTTGACATTTTATAAAAAGAGACTGATTTGACTTGTCAACATCCCTTTCCCCGTGGGCACGGGGCTCTAGTGTACCGGTGTTTAATCAAATACCTCTCCCCGACATGCGAGCGACTCACACTTGGCCGGTTGAGTCAAATGTTGCCCCCACCCCCCCTTAAATAAAGTTCTGGATCCGCGACTGGCTACAATAGCGGGAACACAGATACAGACATTGAACATTATTCCCCCCTTTGATTGCATCGGGGTTTAAAAACAAATAAGTTGATAGGCAGGCTACAATCACCGCGTTGTAGCCGCCATACCAGAACAAAACGTTATCATACAGATGCTCTGTTGCCCTTGACATATCCCTAGTAATGTGAAAGTAAGGTAGGTATATTTAATGAACTACCGTTTATCTTCGTTAAGTAACATTACGTGTCCGTGTTTATTATCTAGAGACCATAAAAAGCCAAGACGCGCCGTGTGGGTGTAACCCTTTTGACTCCGGAGTTATTCTTACGTTTAAATAAGAAAGGAAAACTATTTTATTGATTTCATAATGTTTTTGTTAAACCGTATTTACAGTGAGATACTTTTAGGGTTGCCACCCGTACTTTATAATAAAGTATTGTACTTTATTTCGGGTAATTGTACTTTAAACTTTATGAGAAGTTATAATACGCAAAAATACTTTATTTTACATGATTCGTTCCGCCGGAATTCGAATTACATATTTATTTTAAAAAAAATAAACTTTACTTAAATACAGACTATAAAGATGCTTGATTATGATGAGTATTTATTAAATGTTGTTAAAAACAACGAAAAAATATTATGAAAATAAACTAAATTAAATTGTACTTTATTTTGACACAACGTACATTTTTCTACTTTTAATAACCAACGTAAGTAGTTTATTTGCTCCATAAAAAAGGTGGCAACCCTAGATACTACCTACCTACTGGACAAGTTTACAGATTTGTTCAAAATTTCAAATGTAATTCATAATTTTTATAAGTTGTTTAGGCGTTTATAAATTATGATGGAATATAGAAATTTACAAACCTACACATGAATCATATATCTTTCCTGGGCAGTCATTTTCACGACTATTTTACGCTCAGCCCTAAATACGTAATTAATTTAAAGTCAAGGTTTTAACATGTCAGTATCGTTAACTTAGAAAAAAAAATCAGATATTAATTATTTTTGTACTTTACAAATACAATAATTGCATTTTCGAAAGATAGAAAAATTTGAATCCAGACTCAGGAATCGAACCCGAGACTTCCGTAGCCAAACCGGGGCCAGAAGCG
The DNA here is from genome assembly GCA_945859575.2 of Herminia tarsipennalis. NCBI lineage: Eukaryota > Metazoa > Arthropoda > Insecta > Lepidoptera > Erebidae > Herminia > Herminia tarsipennalis. Next base: position 9,676,147 of record OX243842.2, on the reverse strand, counting down.
AACCACCTATCTGGACTATGTTACTAGATATTAAATTCTTCTATCTCTTAATTAAATATCTATTTTTGTACTGTCTAAAATCTAAATCATGGACAGAATCATTTTTCCTGGAGGGTTTTTATTTGTTTCCTTTTTTGTCATTTCGGAAAGGGGGGGGGATTTCAACCCCCAACTTCCCAACCTGGGTAGGCCTACAGTCTAAATGCATACATTATTCAGTAGGTAAGTACGATAGTTCGAGCTTTCTACGCGTTCCGTGGTACTTAATTGGAACTTAGAACGCCTTTGATTAGCAAGGTCATAAGCAAGTACTAATGCTGTTTGTGACTGCTAAAATAATGATTATAATTGTATTGTTTGTAATGAATTCCAATGAGAAGGTACTGGATAAATGTATCAATCGTACAAATGTAATTCAAGGTTTAATAAGTGCTAATGATTCGTAGAATATAGGTACTTATAATTCCTACTTACTAAATAGACTTAAATTAAACTTATCAGATACTAGCTGTCCCGCGCAACTTCGTATGCGTAATTTTTCCCCGTTTTTGCAACATTTCTCGTCGCTACTCAGCTCCTATTAGTCGTAGCGTGATGTTATATAGCCTTCCTCGATAAATGGTCAAATAAACAAAAAAAAAAAATTAAATCGGACCAGTAGTTCCTGAGATTAGCGCGTTTAAACAAACAAACAAACTCTTCCGCTTTATAATATTAGTATAGATTTATTACGGGCTCGATAACTTAACGAATACTTTAGCTATTTAAGCTAAATTAATTTAAAAAGGTGAGGAGGAACGCAAGCAACAAATCCCGAGGAAGATGTGAGTTGGTTGTTGCATTTTAGAGCTCTTAATTTATTATTCCTGCATTTGTTCGTCCATTTGTCGAATAAAGCAGAAGCTACATTGTATGGAACAAGGTCAGACAAATTTAACAACGAAATAAAGCATTCTTTACTTAAAAAATCGTTATTGACGTAGATAAATACACCAGGAACACTTAAGTGAAAAATTAGAATATGCATTACCCGTTCAAACTTCTCATTGAACATAATTTCACGAAGGACATTCGGTATTGTTCAGTAATAGCTAAATTTTGGTTTTAGGAGTTGTGAATTTAAAAAAAAATGTAATACGTAAGCGAAGCCATTACGATGAGGCCGAGTTTTTGTGCAGTTGAAGCGTACAATATCTAAACATAGGTACACTAACAGAAATTAGATAAAAATTGGTTAGATTGACAATATCGTAAAACAGTCTTGACTTGTTTTCTTTCTTTTAAAACTCTGCGATGGCGAGTAGTAATTTTTCTTGCTAGAAATCCGGTATATTTCTGGATGTTGGACAATTTTTTTTTAATACCATTGGCCTACCTACATCAATAATTCGTTATTTTGCTAATTGTATAGATTAATTCTTTATTGGCATGAACATAGTTACATCAGGTCTCTACATAGATAGTCCCATATGATCTGCCAAAACCGGGCATGCAAATATATTTTATAGCAGGCAACATTATTAAGATTTACAATTTAGAATTTATGTAATTTATTCAAATGCTACACAAAGTTTGTAGGTTAAGGTAAGTGCCTATTTGAAAATGGAATTTGAAATCTTCATATAATACCTACGAGTATTACTTCCCACTGCTTCCCTTCTTATTACCACAGATAATATAATACTATACTAGTAGTATTACCTACATCTCTACACCTAACCTACGTTCTACAAAACTAAATTTCTTTTGTTCGGTTAGTTGCTTTTAATATTTCGGTTATATTGCGTTTCTGTGAATCCATTTAAGCAACCTTTTAATATAGGTGCAATTATAGATTATCGAAGCAAATTAATTCGCAGCATGCCATCGATTAGCCTACGTCTGTTTCCTCTATACGTAAAAGCTAGGTTTCCTAAAGGTCATGACCTCAAAACCCATTTTGCCATTAAGGTGAACTATAATGATCCTGAAGGTACGTCAAGGGTGCCACGGGTCACGTTTAATTTGTTCCAGCCTTCATCGTACCTTGTGTCGTGCCGTGGGTTAAAAACGAGTATCAGGTTTTAATAGGTTTAACACAACGGGTTCCATTTGTTTACGAAAATTGAATCCAGACTTTTTCTTTTTGCTTTTCCGAAAATTAATAACATCTAAGAAGTTGAACTAAGTTTGAATTGCGGTTAGTTTACGAAGCTTGTTTCAGAAAAAGAAAAAGTATACTTATGTATTAGAATTTACCAAGTGACTTTTCCAATGTTCATTGATCATAGAAGTTGTAGTGTGGCGCCATAACGCATCTTGATTCGTTCGGTAACTTAAAACCAGAGATAAAAAAAAATACTTTAATGTTAATTTAGATGCGTATCAAATATAAGTATGTCTAATGGCCCTAATATCAATTTTTTTAAATCAGAAAATTTAAATAAATATAATTATATACCTTACCTATTGCTTTTAACGAGCGAGATAAGTGCATCAAAATGGTAATTAAAATGTAAGATGCACATAAAATAAGCTATTCTTAATAAATTTTATGTTATCCATCTACATACGGCTTCGTAAAAAGCCTATAAGTACTTATATTCCTTTAAAAAATATCTTATTATGTACATTACTTATGTTAGAAAAGAAATAAAACCACTATTTCAGAAAGATGGCTCTTCTTCTTCTTATATTTGACTGATGACTGATGTCTGATGATTTAATTATGATGTTCCTAGTACACTTTGACTGCACAAAGACTCCTGTTTTGCTCATAGCACCTGTACTTTACACATTAAATGCGGAGCTGTGAAAATGATGACAGGTCAATTTGCCGCCATTTTAGTAACTCCTTTTTAACACTTCCTAGAACTTCAAGAATAAGTTTACGGACGATAATTTTATGTGTTAACCTCATAAGAATACATAGATGACATATCGCCATTCGCGTTGCTTAGCAACCAATTAATAGCGTTAGTACCAATTGTATCACATATCATGCCGCTGCAATCGGCATTCGCTGTTGCGTAGCAACCAATCAATAACGTGACTTTTTTTAGACACTTTTTTGATACGTGAGTCTTATAAATCGACGTTATCACGTAAAAAAATAACAGAGCCTTCGATGTCTATGGACAAATTAACACATTGCCTATGGTTTTGTTGTCCGACGTTTGTCTTTGCTTTTGTTTTAGCGCTTTTTCCTAACATAAATAGTGCTAATTTATGATTCTAAGTATTTCCTGTAAAGTGGCCCTCTTGAGGCTCGTTTTATATAAGTTTATCTACTGAGATAATTAAATAACGTGATAAGTAATGTGTGGTACCAAATAGATGACATAGGAAATAATGCTTTGCTAGTTACTAGTTATCCGCTAAGTATAACAATAATTTCAACGTCTTATTGTTATTATTCTGTTGAGTTCTCTTATGTAGGTATTAACTTATTACTAAGATGGCCTATTGTGTGCTGACTACAGGAAAACATAACGATTAAGTTTTTATTTTTAAACACAAATACAGGTAACGGAACCAATGTACTTAGATTTTTAATACGAAGTCCTTTTTGAAAATTCCGAATGAGTAAATTTTATGGACGTAGAGACCAGGACTGCGCCATAACCTCACAAAATTGACCATTCTAGAGAATGGCCACAAAGTAGCGTTGTGGGCAATACCTGTCAAAGGCCGCACGATTTTTCTCTCTCTTTCACGCCTTGCAGTCAATATTTACTTTTTAATTGAAAGGAATGGCACGGTCCAGGTCTATACGTCAATGCTATTACTACACTAGGCTCTATTATTTGACACTATCTAAAGGGATCGTAATTGGAATAGATTAGGTATAGTTTTGAATAATTTACTATTAAATTATACGGCATTACCTATTTACCTACTAGCCTATGGCCGCGGCTCCGTAGAAAACGGGCGCGGGTCTAGAAATTTGTTTGGGGGGGGGGGGGAGGGGGCAACATTTAAGTGTGAGTCGCACGCATAACAGGGGGGGGGGACATATATCACAACTCCGATTAACCAACCTACACTGCCAAGGGGGGGCAATGGCAATTGCCTGTGAAAACACATCGGTCCAACAGTGGCGGAGGGTCGTTAGAACACCAATATTTTCGGCTTCCAAGTTTTAGTTACTTATTATTATAGGGGCGAATAACCCTATGCAGTAACATATGTTTATTGTATCAAGTAACCTCGGGAAATTTATAAGCCTTCACCTCTGCGCGGTCCAGTGCAAAAATTCTCAAATTCCTAAAAAAAAGGTATTTTAGTCGAGTCTGGGGGAGGGGGCAATTACCCTGTTGCCCCCCCCCCCCACTGGGATGTGTTGTCAGTGGAGTGCGTTGAAAGCTAGTTTAGAATATACACATTATTTCTTTTAATCCTCGTCACGTAGTAAGCGTACATTATGACGATGTAAAACCTGTATCAATCTTGTTACCGCCATGTAAAGCAATGATCGTATCGCTTAAAAATACCTAATATCGCTTCGTAAACGATTTACATGCATCGCACGAACTATACGTCTACGCTGACTCATTTACATCTGCGCCATCGGCGAATGAGTGGCTTCGTCAATCTCCCCTATAAAAGTAAGTAGTTGATCTGTTACTAAGATCGTAATTTTAGACGAGATTAAAAGCCCTTGATAATCTGAAATCTGTTTTAAGATCTCGTGCGTGTCCTTCGTAAGGATAACTTGTGACCTTGTCATACTCGCGACTAAGGAACTAGAAGCTAACTAACAATTACGAGAATGATGTACCAGCGTCCGCCGAATCTTTAAGTAAAAACTGTTGTATTTTCCCATGACGAGACATTTGCATCACATAATGACACCATCGATTAATGTATTTACGTCTTTGGAACCCAATCCATTATTCTTTATAATATAGGTAGATACAGTTTATATAAAAAAAAGTCATTTTGTTATTCTTGAAGTTACTTCGAAGGTTGTATTGTCTAATTTTAGTTAGTCATTGGTTTGTAACTTATTGATAAAAAATATCATTCACGGTCTGCGGGAGTCGGGTGCATCATCAGTTGACATTCACGAGAATTTGTGGAAATAATAAATTCACGCTTCATTGATTTATGACTTTATGAAGTTAAAGTTGCCAGGGGTTAAAAGGATATTTAATTTTTACGTGTGTTACATTTTCACGGAACAACCGGTTGTTCCACGGAACAACCAACTAAAAAATCCCACGGACATATAATCTTCACCCTCAACTCTAGTCCAGCCGTTCAGTGAACAAAATTAGGCATTAAAATAATTATATTCCTAGAATTGATGTGAATAATTGAATTCTTAGCAATGCTATAGTATAGGTTATTTTAAAAGCTATTATTTAACTTCACTCGTATGTACGTATGTATGTCCTGGAATTTTGCAATTTATATTTATGCTTACGCTTAAGCTGAAATTTTGAATACGTTTAGTTCTCGTGACAATGTACGCTATATAAACTTTTTAACGATATTTTTTTAAGCAAATAACTAAAATTAAAGACCCATTTTTTAAAGGCCTGGATTATTGTAATAATTTTCTTTCTACAGATTACCTTTTGCCTACAGAGTTTCCATTCAGAATTCTTAAACAATTGTTTGTAGGCAAATGATGTTCTTTAGCAGTAATCGTCTTTTCATTTAAAGACCTACGTATTATTTCCTACGAGCTGATAGTCGACATCTTTGGCTACAAATAAATAGATACCTAGTAAACACTAAAATTAACATAATTATTATACAGCTAGGTACAGAGCATTGTTATGCTTGTATGACATTTGTATATTCGTCACATCATGCGATTTTCTATACAATGTCATTCGATGCGTGTAAAACGTAACGTGTAATTGAAAATAATACTAAATGTTATTGTTATTTTAATACGTTTTCAAATTTAAGATTTCATTTACAAGATTCATTATCTTCATAATGGGACAGTTGTCATTCGTATCTTTTATAATTTGCGTTCGTTTTGGCAAAGAAATTTGAATGGAGTATGATCTTGGAGTGTTAAAACAGTTATACCTACGTAATAAATTATGTACTTTTGCTAAAAATATGTAAAGTTGGTAAGTCTAGTAGAATTAATAAAATCCACGGCTTCTATGTGAACTAGGTTGTTGAGGAAAATCATTAAAACACTGGTGTTCTGACTCATCTAAAAAAATAGTTATATAGTCGTCTTCCGTACTAGCTTGGGGAATATCAAATGCTACCAAAGAAAAATTTTGCGATAAGGAAATCTGATAAGTAGAAGAACTTTGTAAAACAACTTGTTGTTTATTTGTTCCTTTTTAGATTATTGTCGTTATAGAACTTTTTAATGGGTCTGCCTTAAGTTTTGACTTACTTTTTTTTTTTTTACATTTTTGATTTGATGGCATCCTAGCCGATTTCATAGCCAATTTCTATTAATATCAACATACTAAGGAGTAAGGGAGACGTGGAACATCGACTTCAACTATTGAGACGTGTTTTATATTAAATTTTATTGATTAACACGATTAAGCTTACCAATCGAAAAGTGTTAATGACTATTATTTTTTCGATTTTAAAACTTCAAAGCATGGCAATATTGTTCCATGAACGGATTTGAGCGCAGTTGTTTATTCTGTGTGTGGGTATCATATGTATTGATTACAATATCTATGTATGTTTATGTGTTGTCTGGTTGCCATTGGACAGGTTCTGTCTAGTTTAGGGCTATTACCTACATAGTTCTACGGTAGAAATACTTAGGTATTGGTTTTTTTTGAGGTGATTGTGTGTATACTTGTGTCATGATATACCTACTTAAGCATGCAAATAGAAATAATCCTTTATGTATCAGGGGATCAGTAGGTAAACGTCTATTTGAAGGTAAACTGAGTGTGGAAACCAAAAGGGCTTTTATGCTGCTGGGTAGATAGAGTTTGGTAGACGATATTTTAAACGTACTATGTTTTTATAGACATTGCGAACTGATCACTAAACATACTATTTAAATTTTGGATTAGTTTTGACGACGAGGTTCTGATGAAAATTCATTTTAGTATTATTTTTGATTTCTACTTATTTCTGACAGTGCAATTTGATTAATCTCATAATAATAGTAAAACCTAATGAAAGTGAAAGGATGTTCATTATTACTTTCTTCTTTAAAAGACATTTCTTGCAGTAGTGTTTAAACTTTTTGAAACAGGGGACTTTACAAATATACAATCACGGGTACAAACTACACACAGACGCAGAACAACAATTTGTTGACTACACAAAGTGGTGTCCCGTGTGGGAATCGAACCCGAGATCTTCTGCGCAGCAGTTACACACTTCCGCCATTGGAAGCCCTAGTTGAAACTAAATTAGTTCATTTATCAAAAGAGTGAGGGTAATGAAAAATACAAAAATATTTAAAGCCATGAACACTTTTAGATAGGCACATTAACTATCGTAGGCGTGTTTATAAATCTCATTAAAATTTGTCTCATCTGGTTGTAAGGTCTTACAAATTTAGTTGCACGTCTGTTACGTATTTTTAGACATTAAAGGCGGAGCTGGGAGAACGATGACATCTTTGTTTGGCCAATTATTACAACCCCCTTCAATGAAATTTATATTTTTCTTAATATCGACAAACCAGATAATTAAACATATTTACTAGCTGTCCCGCGCAACTACGTCTGCGTAAATTTTCCCCGTTTTGGCAATATTTCTCATTACTGCTCCGCTCCTATTGGTCGTAGCGTGATGTTATATAGCCTATAGCCTTCCTCGATAAATGGGTTACCCAACAGAAAAATATTTTTCCAATTCGGACCAGTAGTTCCTGCGATTCCCGCGTTTAAACAAACAAACAAACTCTTCAGTTTTATAATATTAGTATAGATTGATAGATTTCAGCGCACAGATAGAGATTATCCTGAATTAAGTAATGTAAAGTCACAGGAACCTTGATTTCGATTTAGGCAGCGTAGAAGATGGCGGTATAGAATCGAAATCTGCGTTCTCTAGGGGCAGGTAAAGCAATAACTGCCTCTACGGTGAATAAAAGCAAAGAATGACAATTGTTACCTTTGTATGATGTAATCCTGAAACTCAATTTAAATGAAAACGCGATGAAAACACGAGTAGGTGTTCTCAGATATTTGTGGTTACTGAGGGTGCGTCAATTTCCAAGGAGAAATGGCACCTACGCAAGGGATTTGCGTCATCGTTCACAAATTTGCGTAAATTATAATGTTTGGATATTCACCTATGTGCTTATAATATTATCTACTAAAACACTGTATGCGTAAGCTTTTTATATTAATAAGTAAACTTTTATATTACAACGATTAATCATATTATATGTTTGTAAACTTTCGTGAATTGTACACATTATAGAATTTTATAAGCTACGGGTCTTGCTTAATTGCGTAAATATTTTATTTTAAGGCTAAATACCTTTGTGCTATTTACGCGATTAAGACCCGTAGCTTATAAAATTGGTTTGATCATATTTTTATTACTAGCTGACCCGGTGTAGGTAAATTAAATACTACGTTCAACCCAAAAAAAAAAACATTCAAGCCTATACAAAATTGACACCAGAAATCTGCTTACACGATAGTGCAGTAATAAAGTGTCTACGACTTTTGTGTTATCTCGTCTTAGACTAAAGAACTTATACCTAACTAGTTGTCCCGCGCAACTTCGTCTGCGAAAAGTTTCCCCGTTTTTGCAACATTTCTCATTGGTGCTCCGCTCCTATTGGTCGTAGCGTGATGTTATATTCTATATATAGAGCCTATAGCCTTCTTCGATAAATGGGCTATCCAACAGTGAATTTTTCAATTCCAATCAGTAGTTCCTGAGATTATCGTGTTCAAACAAACAAGCAAACTCTTCAGCTTTATAATATTAGTACCAATAGATTATGATTGGTTCAAGCCTTGAGTCGTGCAAGTGATATTCAGACAGCTGTTTGCTTAAGTTCCCAACATTAATTTTGAGCTTCACCTCTTTCATCAGATCACCTCGCCTGGTCCTCCCTTTGTTTTTGAAGAACATAACTCCTTGTCCTTACCATGTGTCTAGAATAGCGCTAAATTTGTTAAGGATTCATTAGGAAATTTAAAGTTTAAATTGACAAAATTTCACTACCACGAATAGAGATATCTTTAAAATGTAAGCAACCGTCATCGTTCAAGGTTTTTCCGTTTTTCATTCATTGTAAACACGTGCGGTTTATAACTTTGCACGGGTAATTAAAATTTACATTCTCGTGATCCTCCCTAGCCACAGACAGTGAGTAATATAAAGTTAGAGTAATATTACATACACTTAATTACAAATACTAAAGGTCAAACATTATTAAAGAAACGGTCAGTGCTATTCATTTAACCCTTCATGCAATTACGCAAAGCTTGCGTGTGTTGAACTTAAATAGGTGTCTATCTACTTAGCAATTAGCTCAGGCGTTTTAGAATTTTGATTACACGCTGGCAATGTTGGTTTTTATGACAGACTAAACTGAACATTTTTAAGCAATTGCATAGCTTTTATCGCAGGTTCGGGCTTTGAGCGCGGCGACCGAATAAAGAAATTCCGTAACGAACATAAAACCTAACACCCCCACTCCGCCTACCTTGTAGCTCGGCCGAGCGTTCGCTTAACGTAGGTATATGTATATGGTACGAAGCTCGCACGGATCGCGGCGAGCTACTCTGAAATGTAATGGAAAAAATATATATATATTTTTTTTTTTTATTGCATAAGTTGATAAAAAATGCCATGCAATAGCTTTACCGCGGCAATTCCCGAGTGCCACACATTTTTTTTTCACCGTAATTATTTAGGTATGTCTGGAATACCTTTTGATCAGTCATAGATTCGTCGATTCTTTAAACGATTAATGAGAACATCTCGGCAGGGAGAATGAGGTTCAGGTATATTTACCTAGTTACCCTTATTTAACGAAAAACATAGTTTAAATGGAAAACAAAATGAGGTGGAAGAAATCAAAGCTATTCATTTACGAAAATTACTCATAGGTTATTCTTCTGAGTTCTAAAATCAACGAAATTTAAACTTTCGAAAGTAAACGGAGTATTTAGGATAGTTTCTTTCATACGGCAGACAGTGTGGGAGTTATATTTTTAGAATCAAAGAAAAACAAAAATATCGCAAAAATCTCACCTATCCTTTATTACCACTAAAACATTCCTGCTGAAACCATCAAGGGTAAACAGTCGTGATGTCGATAACATTGATCCTAAAAACACAACATTGTGATTTCCTCAACAGTGGCCTCGCTTAAACAAACTATTCCATAACATTTAAAAATCTGCCTTGGAACTAATAACCATCTCAATTTTGGCCTTAGTTAAATCTACATATGAATAAGGTAATGTGAGTACATACAATCCATAATTTGTTTCAAACCTCCTATTCTGTCTTTATCACAGATTCTTCCGTGTAAACAGTTTTATGTCACTCATACACATGACAATACATTACTTTGTATGAAAAGCTATAGTTGTATCTCCTTATACGTACTACGGTCTACGTTTCTCAAATTGATTAGTTGCGACCCCCTACCTGAATTTGGTATTTAAAAAATGGGGTCATTGTTGTAAATGAGGATAAAGTATATTATTATACTGTATTGGTTAACATAGGCTCTATGGCTAGAACATCTTTCATCTGCAGACTTCTGGACTTTAGGTTAGGTTAGCTAGGTTTTTTTTACCTGCCAAGTAAGTTTGGTAACTCACAGCTATGGAAGTCATACTCGCATTGCCGTATTCAGAGGAGGGGACGACTCAGGAGCTCAACGATCACTCCCCTCTTCCCACCAAAGTATCTGAATCCTACATGTGTACCATTTTTATATTTAGGTACCTTGATAAAAATTATCTTCAACGGAATCAAATCGGACACAATTCTGGATTGCTCAGCAGGTTCAAGCCTCTCCTAAACCGTAATCTGGCTCAGCCGTTGTACACCCTTTTTCCTTGGGTGCGATGATGGGATGGGTGGTGGGCGCGATGTTATTTACAGTCAATGTTCAGTTTGAAGATTTTGGCCACTAAAACTTCTTGTAACTTAAAGTCTTAAGTGTTAAAATTAACTGGCGGGGAAGAACTCTTCTTGATTTGACTCCAGTGGCTGGCTGGCTTTTCCAAAGGTATGTCTTGCAGATCAGATTGTAACGTATTTTTTATTAGTCAACATTTAAACAATTGCAATAGGTACGTGAGATAAAAGGTTGCTTATTTCCAAAACGTCTGAACAGGTTTTCATCAAACAAAGCTAAAAACTGAACAGCGAAACACAACCTCCTCCCCCACCCCCCACCGTACCTAAGTGCGACTCACACTTGAACGATACCAAAATCTGGCCTCAGTTCAGCAGCTGGCACTGGCTACGATGGCATAAACAGGCACACAATTATACGCACATCAAACTATAACACTCGTCCTTTTGCGTCAGGGTTGAAAACTAATCCCCAAATTGTTAGAATACTTTGAGCACCACTGGGATAAGGGGATAAGTAATTATTTTACCGTACGCGCCAAGTGCGGTCTGACATATCTAGTAAAGTATATGGAATTAAAAGCTGAAACAACGGCACGACATTCAACTAGTATAATTAGTCTCTGTTCCGGTTTAACCGTTAACTGACCGAAAACCGTTAAAGTTACTTAATCGCTTTTCGAATGGCGCCGGCGCTCGTCTCGACAGTTCAATCAAATATTAAATGTCACTAGTTGAGAGACTGAACTGTCACACTGTCCCTAATTAATTATGGCAAATACTTTATTCTACTAGTAGCTTTGCGGCACCACTCTTGTGAACGTCAGTTATCGCGATTAAAACTTAAAAAAAAAAACCTTCTAAATCGTTGTCAGCGGTTTAAGTGTGAAAACATAACAGACAGACAGCGTTACTTTCACATTTATAATTGACTGGCCTATTATTCTAGGTCTAAGTCGAAGTTAATGATGTTGACTGCTAAGCCAGAGGTCCTAGGTTCGATTCCCACCCAGGATAAAACTTTGTATGATGGTTTATTCTGTGTATAGGTGTAAATTTATCTATTATATGTATGTATTTAGATATATTATATAAGTATGTTTATCAGTTGTCTCGATCAGATGACGTTGTGTGAGTTGTCCCAAGATATTAATATTATTTGGAAAATCACATAAGTAACACCGAGAGGAACCTACTGAAGTTATGCTTCATATGAATGCGTCAAGCTACGCAAGGTACGCCCTGGGGTTCGGTCTGGGGATTTGGTTCACCTCCCCCCCCCCTCATTTAGTAAATTGTACCACCTACCCCACCCTAACCCCTTTTACCGGAAATTCCGAAAATCCTCCACACAGCACACATTTGGCTGGTGTTTAGCTAATTGCACCAAAGCCCACCTGAAAAGTCATTCTGTGTCATCAATCATACTTGGACCACTCTGTGTCCGTCAAGAATGTCCATATAGTCTATTCGATATTACGTACGTATGATGATTACCTTCTGTAGGTAGGTACAATCAGTGCTTTATAAATAAAATAACTACGCATAACAGAATTTGCACAAAAAAAGATAATGATGTTTTTCTAAACGGTACGTAGAGGTCAATACCAACAGTGACATGCAGGAGATATTATACTGATTAAGTGTTTCCTCCAGGCGCGGATCCAGAACTTTTACACAGCTGGCGAGTGAATCGCTTACATGACGGGTCATTTGATTCAACACTAGTACACCAGCCACGGGAGGGGGGCATTTGCCAGGTCTAAAAAACAAGCTAATGTCAAATTCCTCCAAAAAAAAGGTATTCCAGTCGAGTCTGGAGGGAGGGGGGACAATTTCTTCTGTCGTCGTCCCCACTTGAATTCGCGCCTCGTTTGCTCTCTGGCTAAAGAACCCCAAAAAAATACGCGCGGAATACGCGATACCGCGCTAATACGGAGGTGCTAGAGAAAAAAAACTCTAAAATAAAACTAAAGTCGATTATGTACATACTCGTACATAAAACGTTCCTAAATATTGTTTCTTTGAAAAATAAAAAACAAGCCTAAATAAGTATACCTATTCATTTTTCCTTTAGTTTTTTTCGTAATAATTATTAATTAGGAATCGCCTGACCCCCAGCCGATTCCTATTTTTTCTTTTCTTCCAGGGAAGAAGAGGTTCAAAAACTGCCCAAAATCGTCTTACGTAATAAATGAATAGCGTCTAGTGAAATTCTACGAAGAAAAAATAAAAACCGGGCAAGAGCATGTCGGACTACGCTCAGTGTAGGGTTCCGCAGCCTTGTATAATTGCATCAGCAGAAGAGCGTATATTCATGGCACTTACGCCCTTTTGTTGAGAAACATAGTTTTTCGGCAATAACTCAATGACGGTATATCCGATCGTGTCAGAAATAATTTTAGTTTAAAGTATTTATTAAGTTTATGATTATTTCCATATTTTTTTAGTCACACGGTGCAAAAGTTAAGGGGGGGGGCACAATATATGCAACTTTCGAAATGATTATTTCCAAAAATATTCACTCAATCCAAAAGGTTTATCAGAAACCTTAAAATGTTTTTGACCCGTTGAATGATGTAACACGTTGATGTTTGCTAAAAAAAAAATTCTGCGTCTATTACATGTATGGAGTGCCCCCGCCTAAAAATATTTATTTTTATTATTCATTGAGTAATCTTTGAGTAAAATGCCTGTGACATACGGACAGACAGACGGACATGACTCAACTATAAGGGTTCTAGTAGCGAAGGATTAAAAACAATTTAAGGTAACCCAACACCATAAATCTATCTTGGTGAACACGGTTCTTTATACTAAAATATTAAGTAGTACAATTCAAAGGATAGCCGAAATGAATGGTGTTATAAGGACCCTCCGCCACTGAAGGGTTCCGTTTTTGATCACGGAACCCTAAAAAGAACTTCACCTCAAACATTCACAAAGTTAGATCCTTACTATCTTACTGACGATCGCTGTAAAAACTCGATGTGCTTAAACTACTAAGGTCGTTTTGAGCTCATCAGAGGAAAAATACATTCAGACATACATGACTCACGATAGGAATGATTAAAATTAAAAACAAGGAAACATCTCGGAAGTAATAATTGCCATAAACTCGTAAAAAGTTCGTGACTGCACTATGACAGATAAATTGAGTGTTTTGTTTAAAAAAACACGACAGCGGAAGACGTAGTTTCTTGAAAAAGCTAGAAAAACACGTACCTATTTAAATAGATAATTGCATCTAACTAAAATGGATACATTACGTGTAGTGATTTGTGAAACGAGGAATGCTGGCAAGATAGTGATAAACTAATGTCTTCAAATATTAGTTTATCGCTATTCGTCAAGTTTGCCATTTGTTTTTACCAATTTCGCATTTCGTGAACGTTATCATAAGGCTTAATGACTCCTTTTCACTTAAAACACTTATCAGAAATATTTTCCTGATAAGTCTAAACTATCTTAGAGAGACTCGAGAGTCGTAGTCATCGTCCCGCCATTTAATGATTCAAATGGCGTGGCGGGGCAGATTTTCTACTAATTAGTATAACAATAGTCGTTCATCAGGAGGTAGGCTCAGGGGCAAAACCAGGATTTGATTTTGGGGGGCGGCACTAGACGCAAATGGCCGGACTAAAAGAAATTAAGTACACAGAACAACCGTCTGGGCCTCCTGAAGCCGCCTATGGGTAGGCTGTTAGTAGTTTGACTATGAAGTCAATCTCTGTGTCTGAAAACAATATAATTTTGTAGGTTGGCTACCTACAAAATTAAATTGTTAGCTCTTTGATTGTGAAAATATAAAATTTAGTCAATTGCTTGCCTCTTGTCGCTTATATATCTGTAAATTTGCAAAGCTTTTAGACTGTTTTATTGCTGATATTGCTGTTGCTACAGCCTTCATAATAATGTCAGTCATCCTAATTACTGTGCCATCATTTCTTCATTCGCTTATCGTAACGACAATGACGTCATAGTACACAAGTCATAGTACGCACGTGCTTAGTGAACCTTGCAGCATTTTACTAGAACTCAGATAGCCACCATAGATAATAGAAATTCCAACTAACTTTAATTTTTAATCGATATTGATAATATTGATACTTAGCTGAGGTGAAGGTATGTAAGTAGACAATAATTATTAATAAAATAAATAATAGATAATAGAAAATAAAAACTGCATACTTACATTGGTAATAATATAATGGAAGGATTTGTTTCGTTGAAGACACTTTTGATCTCCGAAACTGTGGAGACAATATTATTCATTTTCAGTATGCATACCTCAATATCAAATTTTAAATCAGCTTTAATCCTGGGAAAGAAGATAGGTAGTCCACAGATACTTGTAATACTATCTTGTAATCACCACAAAGTTAAATCAGGTGACTGGAACTGCTAGTTAGTTATTAGCTCACTCCATCCACTTAGCTAAGTTACCTATAATAAACATAAATGTCTAAAGTAGGGTAATCAAAGACTTCTCAAAAAATACCATAAAATAGCCATGCCCAAATTGCCATAACAATGTTTAATGTAACCGCAAATTCATCCTGTTTATATTGGGGTTTACCCAATTGTCCACCGGCTACTCACTCGCGTCAGCTTTGCAATTATCTTCGTTTTTAGGGTTCCGTACCTCAAAAAGAAAAAACGGAACCCTTATAGGATTACTTTGTTGTCCATTCGTAAGTCTTGTCTGTCAAGACTCTAGGGAACGTGTGGAGGTATCGAGTTGCAATTAAAACCATGCACTCAAGTCTTTAGTCCCTTGAAGTTGTGGAAAAATTAAAGTTCTAAGTTAACGTAAACAAAAAGATATGTTTATGTTAGTCTATGACGCAAAAACGTACATTTCGACACTTTTAGGGAATCAAAGTTTATATTTTTCGTTGACCTAGAACTATGAAATTTGGGAAGTAATACCGTCTTATAGGAAACTATACATTTGTAATTAAACCTTAAATATAGTCTTCATAAAACTACGAGACTTGATTCCTGCACTATCTATAGGTACTAATATTATAAAGCTGAAGAGTTTGTTTGTTTGAACGCGGTAATCTCAGGAACTACTGATCCGAATTGAAAAATTCTTTCACTGTTGGATAACCCATTTATTGAGGAAGGCTATAGGCTATATAACATCACGCTACAACTAATAGGAGCGGAGTAGCGACGAGAAATGTTGCAAAAACGGGGAAAATTTACGCATACGAAGTTGCGCGGGACAGCTAGTTTATAATATGTGCCTACAAATTAGTACGGAACTCTCGGTGGGCGAGTCTGACTCGCACTGGTCCGGTTTTTTTTATTCCAACCGATACTGAGAATATACCTCATTTGTTTTAGTCATTACAATGTAACGTAAAAATGCCTTCAGCTTGTCTGTCGACTAAGAAACACAGTTAATATTATACTTGTCATGACATTTGGATTTTTCATTGCTGCTCCGCTCCTATTGGTCGTAGCGTGATGTTGTATAGCCTATAGCCTTTCTCGATAAATGGCCTACCCAACAGAGAAGGAAATAAATTAAAATTCGGACCAGTAGTTCCTGAGATTACCGCGTTCAAACAAATAAACTCTTCAGCTTTATAATATTAGTATAGATTATAAATCCGATAGTTTGTGAGGATGCATGGATAGATGTTTGTTACGGGTTTTGATGAAACTTTACACATCAGAATAGCACATAGGTCATTAAACATAAAGCTGTATCTTCAAAATGACTGTACGATTATTCATGAAATACCAATAGCCCACACTCAACTAAACCTTAAATAAAAAACCGCATTAATGTCCAGACGTTTTAGCGCTGCGATGCCATAGACGATAGCGCTATCTGCTATTGGAGTTAAAAATAACATAGACAAGACAAGACTACTTTTATGTTTTAAAAGACTAAATTGAAAATACAAAGTAAGCAACGACCTAACAACCAATCATTCATTTTTGCAATTTATAAAGCAATTTACTTCACCATGCAATTTGCAAATGTATTCCAATTTACATATTGTGCACTTCCTTACATTATTGCATGTTATTCTCGTAACGTTGGTCCCGAACATCAATTAGATGTAACGTGTAATGTATTGGTCAACTTCTACAAATGTGCGTTGCCCGTACACATTATCACCTACTACTTCTGCAGACGCGATATCGCGCGTCATATTGACGAGCGTTTTTATTCAAGATCATGCTCAATCGGTTATGTAAATAAATCGGCTAGGACTCTATCGGCCCGTTGGTTTATGTGAAACGCATATTAGCTATTGTTTTAGCTATAACCTATACTATAACTTGAATTGCCCAATATGTAACGCGGCGCTGACGCCATCAGCGCCATCTAGCGGCACGAATCAAGATGATCTGAGTAATAGCTACTTTGCTCTACTCGACGACATGTAAATGTATTGCTCATGGCACGTAGTTATAAAGGTACAGCCCTCGTCGAGGCTATATTTTCGAATGCGGTAACAAGTGACCCCCTACCACCGCTACTACCGAACTGAAAGATATTTCACCTCAAGAGACAAATGATCCAAACTTAGTATTTTCTGACCAATACCAGGGTCCTATCATTGTATTGGTACAACATTATTCTTCGTGAAGTGGAAACATGAAAAAAGTATTCTGAGAATCAGTAACTTATAAAAGTGAGTGTCTTAATTGTGCTAGATATGTGAAGAATAATGTTTTATGTACTCCGGTTTGATCTAACTTGGTCAAATTACATTGAATGGAATTCAAACCAAAACTGAGGTTATAAGAATAAAACGCCATTATTAAAAAGGAGATTCGCATATTTGGATGAATGACAGTTCACCAACCTAGTGTTTTACCACCCCTTTTCTGTTAGCGCTATCGTGTCACAGCGCGAGCGTCGTCATGCGTGCGTCAGTAGTTAAAAGCCCTCGTGTGCATAGGATCTTATACATGAAATAGCTATTTGTATCGTCATTTCGTCTGATCGGTCGTCGCCATCGCCGCGTCGTCGCCGGCGCCGGCGCTACGAGGTAATGGCAATGAATTTACGCGATAATGACTGCTTACAGCGGCTCTACCAAACGATCTCGATTTATTGAACCTTTCTAGAATAAAAATCATCTCAAACTTTCGAGTTTTAACTTGTAATACGAGTTCTATCGATAATTGGAAATAATGAATTCTAAATTTGCAGATTGTCGACGTTTAAACTTAATTTCTGATAACCATAGTAATTATTTTTAATATTTTAATAGGTACGCAAAACTTTCAACGTTTCTAAAATTACCATTCTTGTCGAGAATAATAAAAAATAAGGAACACGAATTCTTTATTGTCTAGATAGATCAGTAAGTCTTTATTAATAGAAGGGGTAAGATCTCCTTACGTAAAGAAGTCCAAATCCCCTCTAAATACCTATGCATCCATAAAACATATTTAAATAATATGTATGGAATTATCCCAGTGGTTAACTTCTGACTATAAATTACTTATGAGCTACCTGACAGCTGATACTTATCTATGATTACCAATATAATAAGCTAATTGCGATGTATGATGCCGTAATCTGTTGAGGAGTTCCGATGATGATCTAAGTAATTGGCAATTCATCGATCGAGGACCACCCTTGATATAAATCGATGAAAACGGTTACGACAAACATCACTAACGTTTATTAGAAAAACCGTTCTCAGTTGACAGAAATATCAGTGAAATATACAAAATAATACCTACGTACAAGAACAAACAAGAATATCTATATCATTCGACATTTTGGAGAGATGGAAACCATTAAGGGGGCATTACACTGAGGGAATTATTTATTTAGCGCTACGTACACAGCGACACGATCGCCGGCCTCGCTCTTCAGCACACAACCATTACTTCACAGTGCGCAAGAGCGCAGGTCAAAATAAAGTAGAACATTCGTTCGTACATATTTTAAATTACGAACGCCATGACTATGACAATACGAAAATGCACGTTTTTGCATTTTTCCGCAACTTCAAGATTTATTTGCGGGATCATATTAAGACATATCCGTATATTTCTTCTATATCATTTACTAGAAAAACTCTTTGACTAGTGACACATTTTTTTTCGTGTTTAAATTTTTGAGAGAGCCGAACCCTGTTTCGCGTAATCTACCCTTAAATACATCTTGTAGTTATGAAAATAACTGCGGTAACTGACCTGTCATATTTTTTACAGATCAATAATTAACATGTAAATCGATAACAGTTTTCTTCCACTTAAGGTGTTCAACTGTGTGTTTAAATGTCAAATAAATCAATACTTAGCAATAAATTATTTATAACAACGAGGAAATAATAAACAATTAAATGATCTAAAAAAAAATGGTTGTCTGTAAAGTCGCTTTACGAACGATAATTTTACGTGATAACGTCCTAAGAATACATTGATGACATATTATTATTTGCGTTGCTTAGCAACCAATCAATAACGTTAGTTCCAATTGTATCGCATGTCATGTCGCTACAATCGTCATTCACTGTTGCATAACAACCAATCAATAACGTGACTTATTTTTTGTACGACCGGGTGTCATCGATTTGTAAGACGTTATCACAAAATGCTTGTCCATAATTTCTATAATATAATAATCCTTAAAATAAATACTAAAAGTGAATGATTTGACACCAGAACATAATGACGTCATTATGTTAAATTGCATACAGATCTCAACAAAGCGAATCGTTTTGACATTTCTTAAAAAGTTGTAAAAAAACATTTTATGAAGTCGTAAAAACATTTGAAAACCGATGGTAAGTAGTGTTCTAAATTTAAAACTCAATTGCTAACTCTAGATGCTAACACTAAGCAAGTGCAAATAAACGAGTTCTACTATGCGGTGGAATCTGCTCATGCTTATTATAGGTAATCACCCCTCAAGTTAACGATTCATAATGACAGGAAGGCAGCTTCCGCGTCACCGGGGCGGGGCAAAGGAAAGACATGGAGGATCCAGCTGCATTCAGAACTGAGAATTTAAAAAGCTGTTTTTTTAGAAAGCATTTCATTACCTAAGTAAAAATGAAATTGCTTCGTATTTTTATCTGTCTGGCCGTAAAGCAGCTGGGATCAATTCGAGTGAGACAGGATACAATTAATTGTGAATTAATTGGTGTGTTCCTGCGAGTAAGGTGATATGAGGTAATTTAACGTCTCCAGAGCTCTTTCGAATTGTCCAGCCAGGGGCGTAGCTACCGTCGCCATACCAATGATGTCCCGAACGTGCGTTAGCAATTGTGTCTCCTCCCCCCCCCCCATCCCGTACCAGGAACACACGCTGGCCGCGACGGTGTTATGACTCGCATTAGTCCTTTGGTCGCTTCGACCTTAAGGCCTAACTACCGCCTATGGCAAACTACGACCCTTTGTTCAGCATTATTATTTTAAGTTAAGGTTCCCAAAGCATACTTCGGGAACCTTAACTTTACTTTAGGTACGGTACCTGTACACGTCTCTAACTATAAAGTAATATTATGTTCTATTCTTCTACTAAATACTACCAAAGCATTATCACACGTTAAATGCGGAGCTTTGAAACTGATGACAGCTTACTTTTCTGCCATTTTCTTCTCCTTGCTTTATTACTGTCCAAAATGGGTAGGTACTTAAATTTTAAAAAAAACATTTGTCTATTATTTTGCTGTGTTGATGACATTCATTGTTCAAAGTAGAATTGGCTTGTAGGAGGCCGGAGATGGATGATTATTGTTCAGTCTAGTACGATACTATTCTGGGAAGAATTTCATTTAACTAGTGTTTATGTGGCTGTTATGGATAAACAAATAATAAGAACACAAGCTGTTTATTTTCCGCTTGATAATATATTCTTCTCGCGTAGTGTTGTGACGAATGTTCGTTACACTGTGCCTAATCGAGATGGAATATGAGTGAGGTGTTTATTTGGTAGTATTCACAGTGCAAATCTTTTTTATTAATATTACCTATATCAGTTCTCCAGCCAGGTGCGGATACTAGGGGGGGGGGGGGGGAGGGCAACAGGGACAATTGCCCCCCTCCAGACTAAATTACCTTTTGGGGGAATTTAAGAATTTTGTCATTGGATCGAAGTGTTTAGACAGGCGATGGTGTACCGGTGTTGAATCAAATACCAAACGCCCCCCCCCCCCCGCCATGCGAGCGACTCAAACTTGACTGGTTGAGTCTGCCACCTGGCTCCAGCTCCACTGCTCACTTGACCATGTGAACCACAGCTAGAACTCTCCAACTTCCTCCCTTGGGAGAAAGGATAGGAAACTCAAAAACACTGTCTTTAAAGAAACGGAGCTAGATATTTTCAGAAGAGCGCCACTTTTTATTGACTCGTAGCTGTACCATAGTGAGGATAACGGAATTTTGAATTGTCATAATTTTCATATACTTACACTTTTAAGGTGCGACATTTGAAATACATGGCCGATAAAAAGAATCGTCTAAATTGCCATGAACTTAAAAACGAGAACAATAAAAGCTAGGAAGATGTAATCATTACCTATATCTTTATAACAGGAAACAGACTCTATAAACATTAGCTGTAATAACGTAATGGACATTTTGTTCTGCCGTATCCTCGTGTTGTGTACAGCCTTCGTACTTAGTCTCGCCCTTCAATGGAAGCATTAACCTAACAACTGCTAACAAGTAAAGGTCGCCGTTCACCTACAGGACGACATGTATGATCGGCGATTTTTCTAAATAATAATAATTTATTCATGAAAGTAAAGGTACAATAAACTTATATAAAGGTAAAATAACAAATAGCACAGTTAAGGATTTGCCTGAACTAGGTTGAAACCTGTGTTTCAGGCTAGAAAGTAAAAAGTATTTTAATAGATACTTTCCGAAACTAAAACTATACTTAATAACTAAAAATAAGAACTGTTATACTAGAAAATATAGACTAATAAATTGACATTTACAAAAAAAAATAGGTAATTATAAGAGATGTTAGAAAAATTGGTCTTATTTATTTTATTACAAGAAATAAGTCCTCCGTCTGTTCGTATATCTTGTAATTGGGAACTTACAGCTTTTTAACAATTAAAATAATTTAGGTGGTATATATTTACAATTCGATTTAATCTATTATACAAGAAAGGGCCTATGAAATTTAAAAAAATCTGTTTGAGAACATACATATCTTGAGGTGGAATCAGATGTGCAGACCAGTGGCGGACTAAGCCCGTCAGAGGCCCGGGGCGGCAAAGTTGAATGAGGCCCCCTAGCTTTAAAAGAAATGTAGTTTCACAAGCTAAATACTTAGTTCACATTTGTATGTTTAAATAAAACGTTAAAATCTGGGAAGTGAAATTTGAATTCGACTTATATTAATTAGGCTAAATAAACATACACTTATGATATGGAATCGATATGGGTGAAGAACATAATATACGAATCGATCGACAAAAAAATCAGAAGAAAGTTTTTTTTATTTTTTGTAGCCTGATAAATGTGTTTTCGTGCCTTCAATTTACTGAACTCCTCAATAACTTCTTTGAAATCAATTTCTTTTGAGGTTTTTCTCTCTCACTCAGCACTCAGCAGTTTTTTCAGACATTTAAAAAAACCAAAGAGAGATTCTCGTACTTCCACAATGTTATTCTCAATATGACTGAATCTAATGATTTGACTCATTTGGTCTACTTTGTTGTTTGTTTTGACTGATTTTACTTTCATCAGGAGTGCAGTCAAAAATTATTCCGTAATACTTAGCCTTTGAATATGTGCTATAATTTTTTGCCAATTATTTTTCACCCAAACATTGAATAAATCCATGTATTCCTTTTGTCAAATAAGATGGTAGTCTCTTTGACCCACCAGCAGCCTCTTCTTGGTTTAGCGAATGCTCTTTACATCTTAACAGTTGTAATTCTAGAAAATTTCCCCTATTTTCCGAAGAAATATCTTCACGGTGGCCTCAGAATGCAAGATTTTGTTGGGCTTAAGGTATTCTTTACGGTTAACGCGTTTTTATAGTTGAAAAAGTGCATATGCCGATTTATTTAGACCTTTACATAATTCTCTGTACTCTGCATGTGGTTTTCAGTTTAGTTTTTCATCGATGGTTACTCCTAAAAATTTAGCCTTAGATACAGTTTCTATTTTGTAGTATGTTACATTAATATTCGGTACTTCACATCGCTAATGGAAGTGCATGATTTTTGTTTTATTTTAATAAATTTTCAGATTATTATTATTAAGCCAATTTATGATGTCAATAAGGGAAATATTGATGTCACTTCGATATCTGTCCAAATTAGTACATTTTATCAACCGACTTCAAAAAGGAGGAGTTTCTTAATTCGTCTGTATTTTTTTTTTTTTTTTTTTTTTTGTATGTTTGTTCACCGATTACGCAAAGACGGCTGGACCGATTTGAAAAAATTTTTTTGTGTTTGTAAAGGTATACTTCCAAGTTGGTCCCATTGTCCCAAGATCACGATCTGATGATGGGATCCTGGAGAAATCGAGGGAACTCTTAAAATATTAAAAGCACACCTACAGTGATTTAGGTATATTTCATAGTGATTCGTGCATTTACTCTTAAAAGACACCAATTCGTGAAGTGGAACTGATGATGAAGACCAAAAATTACGAGCAGACCTATTCAATATTTCACAGTTTGCGATTCAATTAAGTACTTTAATATGATATTGAGTAGCACTTTAATCTCGATAGACTACGATTATACAATGTAATAAAGCTATAGTACTAGATAGTGAACTCCTCAACAATTAACGGCCCTGCATCGGGGCAAGCAATATTTCGTAAATGGATTTGAGCAGATGACATAAGCCTATTGTAACTTAAGTGAATTATAAACCAACCCACTAAAAAGTGAGAAATAAAAACTTTTTATCAAAAAATATTACCGACTTCAAAAATAAATACAAGGCAACTAAAAAGCAAAAAATAATATACCTAGAATAACAAAAACAAATTAAACATTTTGAAGTTGGTGCCGAATAAAACATAAAGACTACTATTTCATGGCACCAACTTCAAAATGTTTAATTTGTTTTTGTTATTCTAGGTATATTATTTTTTGCTTTTTAGTTGCCTTGTATTTATTTTTGAAGTCGGTAATATTTTTTGATAAAAAGTTTTTATTACACATATGCTTTCATCAGCAAAGAGCACCATTTTATGTTTTATTGAAATTGGAAGATCATTTATGTAGATGAGGAATAGAGGCGGCCTTAGCACGCTACGTTGAGGTACACTGTATCGTATATATCGGAGCTCTGACATGTGTTTTACTTTCACCTTAGTTTTTGAACATATTCTGGAAATTTCATTACATTGCAATCGATTGCTTATCGATAAGTACCGCGTAAAAAGTCTAGATGGCTGTAGTGTTTCGATCTTCATGAAATTATGTAGGTACGAAGCACATTTTTAAAGTCTTGTTTAGGATTTGATCAGGGGAACGCGGAGGCTTTTGGGGGCCCCCCAAGACCGGAGGCCCGGGGCGGGCCGCCCCTTCCGCCCCCCTGTTAGTCCGCCACTGGTGCAGACTATATCTTTTCGTCTCTTATTAGTTAAGTCAGTATTAAAAGTAAGTAGCTCGTGTTGTTTTAAAATTATCTTTACTATAAAATTATCCTAAATCTTATTCCTATACTCTGAGAATTCGTATTTCGTTGACACCGTGGCAAATAGGTATTACTTACTTACCCCGACTGCTCAAACGACACTTGACTCTGAAACATTCCTAAATGTATATCGCTTTATGATATATATCAGTATACATCATAGTTAAGTTGAGAAAAATTTGCCTGTTTATAAACATACACTACCCCGAAGGGTAGGTACAAAATAAATATATAAGTAATCGAAATAAAATATGGGCTCTTGAGACATCTCATGCAGTTATATCATACTAGGAGTCCCGCGCAACTTCATCTGCGTAAATTTTCCCCGTTTTTGCAACATTTCTCATTGCTGCTCCGCTCCTATTGGTTTTAGCGTGATGTTACGTATCCGTATCCTCAATAAATGGGCTATCCAACAGTGAAAGAATTGTTCAATTGGTATCAGTAGTTCCTGAGATTACCGCGTTCAAACAAACTCTTCAGCTTTATAATATTAGTAAGTAGGTATATATAGAGATATATGTCAAGTGTCGTTTGAGTATTCGGGGTAAGTTATAAATAAATCCAAAAATAAATGGTAGGTGATTTAGAGAGATAATAAATATTTTCCAAAACTGATATTTCTAAGTTATTTAATGTTATGCAAAGAAGCCACGAGCGTTACATTTGTTTTGTACCTACTCTTCTGTTACCATTTGTTTCTAAACAGGCAGATTTTTCAACGCTTCTATAGCTCCATGATGATCCAAAGATGTAGTATCTATATATCGTAGTTCATACGAGTAGTTTTACAAATTACCTTTGTAGGTAATCTAATATTCTTTACATGCGCTTTTCCTAAAAAATATCACTAACCATATCATCCGTCAGCATCCCGTGGCACGTTACGTTACGTACCATTGGAATTTTTTAGACAACATGCTGTTCTGTGAGCGCCAGCCGTTTCCGTTAACCACGACTATTCTATCTTTTGTGGTAAACAGTCGTGCTTTGAAGGAATTTTAATATCATAGGGCACGTTTCTAGTGAACGAATTGGTTGTGGCTAGTATTGACTGACCCCCTTATTAACTTCACATGCGATGCATGATGTACGTTGTATTGTTAACGAAGAAATGTTTTCTGCAAATTCTTAAACATTCGGTTAGTTTGCTTTAAGGAAACATAACTGTTTTTGTTTCAAATCACCGAGTTTATTTACAGATATATTACCGACTACCAAGTCGGTAATGGAAGCATTCATATGAAAGACACCAGTCTTTCCTATGATTCGTATTCGAAATTGAATACCTACAGAATTCTTCCTTCTCCTCAAAACATCTCATAATTTTTAGGAGTGTAGAAGAATTTTTGGTAAAACGTCCACAGTTTGGAAGCTGTAAATCCAGGTAAGTACACCTATAAAATTGCCTTTTTGTATTGAACTTGAAACATTAACACTAATGAATATTTGAGAACAACGGGAAGTATTACCAGTTGAGGTCGTCTTTATTACCCAAATAACAACAGAGCGTTTAAAATCGTGTTAAATTGAACGTATGCGTCTGCATTCGTAAATCGTACTACATTTGAATAAGTAACACTGAAAACAGTCATACAACAAGCTGTTTATTTATAACAGCAATAAACTTGCTCCACGTGACTACATTGCATTAAATGACGATAATTATATGTGTCGTTAGAGAATACAAATAAGATGTAAACACAAAACGGGTACAATGTCAAGGCCGATGACCGCGAGGCAGCGTTAGCGCATTCAAACCCTGACACACGTATTTTCTGCGCACGCGGCATTATAAGAAATGTTGCTTTCATATCAATCTGACAGTAATATTTATGGTGAACGTCAGTTTCTTTGCGCTTCGATAAGATATTTATATTGACGATGACACAAACGCTCAATTACACTTAGTCCAAGAGTATGCTTACCGATTAGAGATGTACCGAGTCCCGGGAAAGCCGACTATCCAGTCTGTCAGACTTTAAATTTGTAGTCAGCGATTAGTCGGCAAAAAGCACCAGTTGATCGACTTTTAATTTATTCATATTTCTATCCATAACTCACACTCAACAATCATCGTCTTTAACAAATTTTGTTTTAGAATGAGGCTTTTCCTTTTGGAAATAAGCCAACCCTATACGTACCGGTTTTTACTGACCTAACTTGTGACCAGAGTCGACCGTGTGTCGAGATCTAAACGTTATGCCATCCATAAGGTTATTACTTAATTATTTACCTGGCATCACTACAGTTTTAACGTAACATAAATATTAAAGAAAGTCTAGTCTGCTTGGCCAACTAATCGGCATTTTTGAAACCGACTAAATAGTCGGCTAAAGTCATATTTGGTACATCACTATTACCTTCGTAAATGAAACCTTCGAAGAAATTTGAACTGTAATATTTTTGCTTAAGGTCCTCATTAATCTTAATGAGCAAATCTTTGTGGTTAGCTTCTGAATGAGGAAAATTGCTACAAAATATTCCACGGGACCAATACCTGTGTTTATAGGGAGTTGTTTTATTTTTCTATTAGATGTGTCACCTTCTGATTCATTGTTCCGCTCCTTCGGGTCGAAACATGATGTTTTGGAACGTGATGATTTTATATTATTGGACTTGCTTGCTTAACATTAGTGAACTTTGGTGAACTTACATTAAAATCCGATATTTTTTTATGGACTTTACCGTTATAATATATTAGACTATTTAAATAGGTATAACAAATATAAAATAGAATAGATCAAGTTTTCGTAATCGTTTAATTATACCATCACGAGAACAGTTGTCACACTCATATATTTTAAATGTAAAAAAGCCCCTGCTGCTTAACAATTTGACTTATATCACTTAATCGAGATAATACTTGAAGTGATCAGCGTAGGGTGTTCTTGTCATTCGTCGTCGTAACATAACGTGGACATACCATCTGATCTCATTTTCTCATGATTTTAATTTATATATAAATTAGGTACCTACTTACTAGTAACGTACAAATTAGTAATAACTTTAAAGTGTCACTCCCACAGTTATAATTGAGGTGAATTCAAAAACACCGCACATGATGAAATCCGTCTAGCCTAAAGGCTGTATGTAATGCTTGCCAAAGAAATACATGCCTCGGGTAAAAAGGAAATATAATTAAAGTTGTACTTCTAATAGTTTTTTGTGAGATTTGATAAGATATGTGCATACAAAGAACGGTATTTGAAGCATTTTAATTAATTAAAAAAGCCATTCTTGTGGCTATATATTTTCACATGCATTTAGTAAAAGCTGTTATTTTGACATTACAAACAGACATATTTATTTGTATACATTTCTAATTCATGTAGGTAATAGGGGCAATATATTCTTCACTTTAATAAGAAAATATAAATGCAACACAGTCCCAAAATTTGTGAAGACATGTTTGTCGGTAAAATTTTGCAAATCAGAACACATACCGGCTACTTTTAGGTAGCATTTTTATTTGTTGAATTAGGACGTTGGTACTCGTAGCTTTAATACGAATTTAAAATGACACTACCGAGTGAAAAGATACATTCTAAATCTTATAGAATAAGAGTTTATGTTAGCATTCAAAAGGTTTCAAGTAAGTTATGATACCACGCTGTGAGATTTGAGTGAATTGAAAAAAATAGAGACAGCAAAAGTTTTTATACAGACAGGCTTTTCTTTTATGGCTAGTTAAGTTAAAAACTAATCAAGAGCTACTTGCTGAAAGTTCAATATCTTTTTGCAGTGGCATTTTTTTTATAATTATTGGAGCTACTCCGACTAGGCAAGACCTACGTATTTGTTATTGTTAGGTAGAGTATCCTCTAGGTAATAAAAAACGGGTAAAAGTATGACGGACCATGCTCAGTGTAGGGTTTCAGATCGGATTTGAATAATTGCACCTGCAGAAGAGCCATCTTTTCACCAAATTTAATCAATATTCATTGTGTGATCTTTGAGTAAAGTGCCTGTGACATACGGACGGACAGACAGACATACAGACAGATAGACGGACATGACGAGACTATAAGGGTTCCATTTTTGCCATTTTGGCTCCGCTACTATTGGTTATAGCATGTTGTTATATAGCCTATAACCATCCTCGATAAATGGGCTATTCAACAATAAAATACTTTTTCAATTCGTACCAGTAGTTAATGAGATTATCGCGTTCAAACAAACTCTTTAGCTTTATAATATTAGTATAGATTAACAGTGCCAGCGGTGCAGCGTCTTATGACTACGTACTAAAACTTGAATGTTTTTGTTTTCTCATAGAAACAACGATGGACTAATTTCTTATCTCATTTCTATATCTAAATCGTGGTAATATATTCAAGGTCACAGCTTGGATGGATGGCTGCTATTTACATTTAACATATCGAGTAACGGCAAAGTTGTTTAACCGCATTGGTATCTCCAACGGTTGTAGTAATTATTTACCAGATTAATATCTGTGTCTATTTATACAAACTCAATGTAATTCTCGTATAAGTAAATTATGATAATAAAATCTGATTTTATTAAGAAGTTAGTGATAGTAGGAACTGGCAAGTTATCCTTATCAGATTAAAAACTACACAG
Source organism: Herminia tarsipennalis (assembly GCA_945859575.2). NCBI lineage: Eukaryota > Metazoa > Arthropoda > Insecta > Lepidoptera > Erebidae > Herminia > Herminia tarsipennalis. The sequence goes on along the minus strand of OX243842.2, from coordinate 9,646,949 downwards.
ACAGAAACTAAGCTATCACCAGTTTTATATTCGAGCGAGACGGGTTTCTGACTGAGTGAAGACCGAAGATAAGCAATACTGTGATCCGCGGGCCAATTCACGTATTTAAAGCAGTGCAGTTACAGTTAAGTTTTGATTAAAACGCCCATCTTCTATAATATTCTTGTAACTTTAGGATCGATCTTGTATGCACTTGTGTCAAGTATGCGTCTCAAGAGCACAATAGCGGCATTCTAGTACGGTGCATCAGTTGCGCAAGCGTATTTGAGACCGATCCCAAAGTAACAAAAATGTCCGTTTTAATTGAAACTTAACTGCAACTGCACTGCATTAAATACGTGAATTGGCCTTCAGGTGATTGTCACATCCCATTGCGCTTCGGAGAGCACGTAAAGCCGTCGCTCCTGCACTTTTGTTTTAGTATACCCCGACAAGGCATTCGAATTGCTGAGGTGGAGAGACGAATGTTATCATTACCCTAACCGCTCCATATCGAATCCGCTGTCGATAATTTGGTAGGGAACGACTGGGTTCAGGGGATGTTTTAAATATGTCGCCAGACGTTGTTGGAATAATGTTACCACCTCTGTTAAGGTCCTTAAAAAAAAAGATTAATTTTAAATTTCATTTAAAAAAATACATCTTGACGATCAAAAACTTTTATAATTTTCCACTTTTGTTACAACCTCGAGGTCTGGTATATTATTCCTTCAAATTCAGTAGGCATTCAGTACCTACGTATAGATTGATTGGTCAATTGAATTGAATTGATCATCGGCGCCGACTAAGACAAGTACAAAATAAAGTAAATATGTATATTTTTTTTAATATATAAGTATTTTGTTGGTATTCATTTTATTTATTATTAATCATAACTCTCTCACACACACACACACACACACACACACACACACACACACACACACACACAAACACACAAAAAAAAACACACATTTAAAAAAAATGTATTTTCTTTCTTTCTTTTCTTTTTTCTTCCGTGTCGGATTTCCGTCCCATCGGTCTAATGAGGGTGAAGGAATAGAGAGACTTGTGCTCCTCCAAATTAAAAATTATTAATAAAAAAAAATATTATATTAAAAAATCTCCTGCGTAGTTGGCTAGTGTCTGATGAGATAGGCCGCTGTAACCGATGTCGGTTAGGATACCATTATTCCGAGCGAGTTTGACGTAGGTATAAAATAATTTGAAGTAGACACTTGTATGTAAGTAATTTTTATAAATACAGATTACACACACACACACACACACACACACACACACACACACACACACACACACACACACACACACACACACAGAGAGAGAGAGAGAGAGACACACAGACACGCACACGCACGCGCACACACACACACACACCCTATGTTTAGTCTATGTTAGATTTAATCAGACCAAAATGTATCGATCATGCTACGGAAGAGCGGTGTCCTCTAACACAGGCATTGATTGCTTATAAGAGGACCCCTAGCACGTAGGTATTTGTAAAAAAAAAATGTAATTGATCAATAACTTATTATTATTAAAAAAAAATGTTATGAAAAAAAACCTACTTACTGGCAGACATTAGCTGAAAATTCTCAGAAAAAAGAAAAAAGAATGTCCGACTACCGGATAAATTTTCATTAGTATTTACCTAAATCACAACATTTATTTTCGTTAATACGAGTAATTTTATAGTTATATCAACATAAGCCATGACTCTCAGCCAGGTGGACCGATGACCTAAAGAAGGTCGCTCGGATGAACTGAATGCGAAAGGCAAAAATTGTGGCGAAAATTTGGAGTGGCCTATGTCGAGCAGTGGACCGATACGGGCCGCTGATGATTAATATAAAGTCTACACTGAACAATTTTGGTATCTATTCTATCCCTTTCTCGCCAACGTCGTAGAAACAGATAGACCTTCAAAGTAATTATTCAAGGTCAAATATTATGAATTCTAAGTCTTCGAACTGAGAATTCCTTCTGTGGTCTCCATTTAATAATACCTTCATGTTTATGATCCAATATTAACTTTCTGTCTACAGGCAACGGTAACCCAGCATGTGGCCTAGTGTCTAACTCGTCACAATTTACTTTTATGTAACGGAACGTAGGTAATTTGTTTTGCATTCATATTAGGTAGGTATTAATTATTATAACTGCATTGTTGTGGTTTTAAGTCCTTCCATTTAATTAGCGGTTCGTTAAAGGAAGGTTTTATTTTTTATTATGTAGGTACGTTTTATTTTGTATTATGTAGATACGTTTATCACAAAACTACAATAACAGTTGCTTTTATTTGGGTCTGATCATTCAATTTTTCGTAATACATATCTACTTATATTAACTCCTTTATTCATATTTTAACTAGCGAATGAATAACAGAAACAAAACAATTGCTTGTTAAAATGCTGGTGTTAATATACCTTTAGACGAGCAATTCTTATATATAATCTGTATCTCGGCAGCGGCTCCAGGGAAAAATGAAACCTAGCTAGATCGATAAATCGATCTAGCTAGGTTTCATTTTTTGAAAACGTCCTTTAAAAAAAAATACCGAGGTAAAGCTCGGTTATCCAAGTACTAGGTACCTTATTATATGAAATAACTGGATGACCGAGCTTCGCTCGGTATTTTATACTTTAATGACCCCGAAATACCCCTGCATACCTACTTTTTAATGAAAATCGTTGGAGCCGTTTCCGAGATTCAGATTAGGCATATATCTATACAAATACAGCGTTATTCTTGGTATAGTGCAAACCTGAAAGTAGTTGGCTCAGAATCAGAATAGTTTTAAGACCATGTTATATTTTTCAATTAATTAATATTAAGCATTCTAACAGTCCAAATCCTGTTCACAATGTGATGTGAAATGTAACCATCACATTTTTCAATAATAACCAAACCATGGATTACGTACTGCGGGACGCAATGAGCATCATAGCGCGAAGAACACAAGACAACTTGAATGGCTTATAACTCAGCAAGTTTTCAATATGTTCGTTTTCTTTTTTTTTTTGTCTTCTTGAAGTGAAAATCTTGTTGCTGTGTCCGAGCTTTGCACTTTATCATAAATAACCTTTATACATTAGTTTCAGTAGGTACAGTAGTTTCTACAATAACTTACAATCAAAAAGCATTTTGACGTCATTGACTTAGTGCCTACGAAAAAAAAATTAACAACACATATTTCTCTACTAACAACCTTATTAAAACCAGTTTTTGTAAGTCAATGACATCTTAGGATTTCGTTTTGATCAATGCATGCTAAACTTTTCTGTTCTACCTGACTGAATGGCTGGCCCCCGTTGCGGCTTCGTCGTCCCATAAATAAGTAAAGTCTAAATATTCATTTTAGGGTTGAGTAATCAAACTTATAAAAGACTAGCGGACGCCTCGCGGTTTCACCCGCGTAGTTACCGTTCCTGTGGGAATACAATGATAAAAAATAGCCTATGTCATCCGGGGTTAGTGTAGCTTCACAACGATGAAAGAATTTTTCAAATCCGTCCAGGAGTTTCGGAGCCTATTCAATACAAACAAACAATCAAATCTGTCCTCTTTATAATATTATATTTATGGGACAATCTAGAAAATCTTGATCTCGATTTGGGGGATTATTCCTGTTATACACTTATCTTTGCGTGCCAAACCAACGGACAATGCACTAGTAGCGAAGGGTTAAGAAACTTGTAAAGTAACCCGACACCATGTATCTATCTTGGTGGACACTGTTCTTTGTACCTTAAATATTAAGTAACTACAATTCTAAGGGAAGCAGAAAAGAATGGTGTTTTAAGGACCCTCCGCCACTGCAATACACGTACAAATTTCAGGTTCATTGGCGGATCCAGTGGGGTTATTGGGTCTCAAGCTCCCGCTGCCCCTATAAGTTTTTGAGTCGTCCCATGCACACAAAATGCTTTTTAGTGTTTATCTTAATGCGAATTAGGGCCTGAAAACCCTGGTCACTCAGCGGGGTCCGGCCCCCCAAAATCAAACAATCATTCATATAGTCATTCCAAAACCGATTATTTAAGTTAGGTTACCTATACGGAACCTTGCGCAAAGTAAATCGCGCTTCGGTTTCTTTCCTTTCTCTTTCTTTTTTTAAATCAAGCCGAATTATTCTTTCACTGCCATTCTAATTTTCATATTTAATTATTTTTGACTGATATATGCTGTATGTCTGCAATATTTTGCGTTACAAATTATTTAAGGATATTAATTATTTAAATGTTTATGCATAAATCCAATGTGTTTTTAGACGATTGACGTCACCTATTCTACCGAAAATCCATTTTACGAAATATATTTATCTGCCTTTTATCTGAACAAAGACATTGAAATATTATAAAGGAATGTCAAAGACATGTTTGACAAGGTTTAATGTTATTATTTTGGAAATACATATTTCCCAACAGCATCGCGAGCATCGATCATGTCGAATCAAGGCCTCGATAAGTATTTGCAAAGAGTACACGTCAAAATCGCAAACATTTCACTCTTAATACCTAAGAATAGTTAATTAAATATTAAAAAGGCGCCTACCTATGTAGGTCTTGAATGATGTAATGTGAATAATGATTGGATCACATAAGAAGATTCATATTTTTAAACCCCGATGCAAATATGTTATCGCTAAAATGTTAGAATGTTTGTGGCATCACAACCCCAAATTGATAGACGGATTTTTAATATTTTTTTTTTTTATCAAATGCTAGGCTAATAAGGATAGTTCTTAGCTTTGTTTAATGAAAATCCATTTAATAATTTTGAATATATTCTACTTCGTATCTTACGCGACGAACGGGTTTGTAATGTCCACACTCCGCACGTTATCTTGAAGAACAATAATAGTATTCTACATTTCTTGTTAATTAGATATATTTCTGGACTTAATCGCGTGTATTCGTACCTTAAATAATTCACGCGATTAAGTCTTGAAATATATCTAATATGTATAAAAATCGCGACAGTTCAAAAACAATAATTTCTTGATAACATAAATTCTTACAAAAATATAAAAATACCAATAATCGCGAGCTTTTCTTTATTACATTTAAATATCTGAATATGACCATTATAATTAAGTGGTAGGGGCAAGCACAGGCCGTCTTGGTGGGTACCTAAATTACCACCTAACACAACAGTGTCAGTTATTTTTCCGTGAAATAGTGATGTTAACACATCACTGTGTTTCGGTTGAAGGGCACCATAGCAAGTGCAATTACTAGGCAAATGAGACTTACAGTACGATCAACGTATCTTGACCGGATTGAAGTTAGGTTTTTATCACTTTCGCGCTAGTCATAGAGATGCGAGCCTAAAATTACTTACGAAAACGATTAATCGATTAAAAATACTAACAACATTTTAATTCAACAATATAAAAACACTATTTAAATGAGTTCATAAAAGTTTAAATTTAGAACAGTTACAGTAAATAATAAAGAAACTTTGAAAAACAATTTCTTTACCAAAATAATCACAAAAAAACATGAATTAGTAATACTAATTATGACAATGTAATGCGTAATCGCGTCTCTAATCCCCTTGGTTTAGTTACCGACCCCGCCCCCCGCTTCCTGTCACCATTTACTTCCAAAAAATGCATCTGCGCAACCACTATGTCGCCCACTTCAGTCCGGCCTAGTTACGTTGATCCAACTGTACTAAGCAATGTCTCAAATGAGGAGCGCGGTGCGCTGACATTTAGATGTTTGCCAAATATGGATTTGGTTGAGCTGTAAAAATGGCGGCAAACTGACCGGCCATTATTTTTACAGCTCCGAGTTTAACTTGTAAGAAATGATTTGAATACGTGTTATTTGACTAAGAACGAGACTTTGTGCATGTAATAAGCGCATAAATACTTAATACTGGCAGAAATTAGCCTACAAAACGGCTAGATTGCCATAAACTCAAAGAAGAAGAAGAAGAAGAAGGATTTGGGTGGCACTGATACTGTTATGGGCTGGTTTGACTTAAGAGTCAAGTCGAGCTGGTTGTACGCCTGGTGGTAAGCCATCAGGCGTACGACCAGCTCGTCTCCTCATTTCGTAGTATAAAAAAAGTAATTATGAGTAATCTATTTCTTACTGCACGCGACGAGCGAGTTTTTAATATCTACACGTTACCTTGTGAAACAATAATAGTTTTCTACATTTCTTAGTGATTGAACAAACAAGTATGTAAGGAAAATCCCAAATTCAAGAATTGCGACCATTAATATTAAAAAATAAAATATGTAAGGAAAATCCCAAATTAAAAAATAGCACCATTAATATAAAAAAATACTTATAAAAGCAAAATAAGTATAAAGATTCAATCATGGGATTTTCTTTAATTTATTTTTAAAATTGGAATGTTTTGATTTATGGTATGGATTTCTGAACGGCACTCATGGACCATATTATCGCAGGGCTGCCGTACAATCAAAATGCGCAATCATTCGTCAAATAGCTCCTAATTAACTGCCATTGTGCTGAATTACGACATTAAAGTTCAATACCTCATTTATGATATCTACATTGTTTTGTCCATCGGCAAAGGTCACATCACTATTCAGCCCAAATGTCTCTGTAAAATTTCAAGTACCTACCTATCAAGGTTTCATCTTTTGAAGTTGATAGATAATTTTTCGTAGATAGCTAGTCGATTTTTTCATAAATTTTTTGCCGGTTGTTTAGATCATCAAAGGAGCAAATCATGGTCTTATACTGCGGTGACAATACTGACAGTTTTGTTCTATGAATTTTCGTGACTATGCCATCTACGATGGCGCGGGTGTAAGTGCTGAGTCGTTTTGAATATTTACAATTTATTGTTTACGATTTATATAGCTGGCTGTATTTTTTTATATGTTACACGCTATAAATGTCCGAAATTACAGATCAGAGTTTCAAGTTCAAAACTTCCTAATAAGGTCATGATGCAATGTGAACTTGAATAGTTAACAGTGTCATTAGTAAAAAGTATATTATAATTTATTTCTCAGTCAGAATAATTAAAAAAGGTAGAATGTGGTTTGAATTCCGAACTATGAATTAGCATGACTCTATGATTGCGGCATAATTACATTATTAATCTTTTATTCTTGAACCTTTACTACTTTTAGAAAAATGAGAAGAGTCCAAAATAAATGATATGCTTCTGTTTCCCTCTCTGGAGAAGCCCAACTCAGTTCCTTAACTTTTTTCTTTTTTTTTTTCTTTCCATAGATTTAATTCCATTTTCATGTCAGTTTTTATAAATATAATTGGTATGGAGCCAGTTTTTTTTAAACAAATCCTGCCCTATAGCATCTACCAATAAGTAAATACGTAATATATATAGCTACGAGTGTAAAAATACTTATCTAATCTGCCGCAAAGGTATCTAAATTAGCTCTAAGTTAGCTTTAGTTGCGGCAGATTATATCGCTGTTAGTCACTTACAATCAATCACAGTAATATTATAATTAGCTATACAATTAACTACTTATTACTAAGAATAATTGACATGTGTTTAATAGTAAATTGACATAACATTTCTCTTTATGGTTTATGTTTACGTTACGTTATAAAGTTACTGCGTATCTGAGTAATTATACTTATGAAGTCATTATTATTCCATTGAGAGTAAGATGTGAGCACTCCTTATATTGTAGTAAAGGATGTCCTAACATTTCTATGCAAATATTAATAAGTTAATGCAAGGAAAATCCACAGATACATTCCTAATCTAGTATTTCCTTAATTGTACCTACCTGACCAGAGAATAAAAAAGTCAGCCATAATGATGACACGGATTTTAGGTATCCAGCATTTATTCCGTCCTTGCTTGGTTAGGTCGGTTGTTAACTGCCTGATGTACCTACTAAGCTAATGCCTCGGTCTTGCAATCGTGAGGTCGCGGATTGGAATCCTACCCATTATATTACCGACGTGAACCCATGCAGGCATGCATGCATGCATGCATGCATGCACGCACGCACGCACCCACACACACACACACATACAATATTTATTATGGCATTTACGATTAAACATGACCAGACGAAATTAAATTAAAATCGGGACTTTGACATCGGATATTACAGATATCCTTAAATCGGGCCAAACGGCCCTTTGCCGATGTCCAGATTGGTGGCCACGTAGACATTTGTTCAGAATGACGAGAAAGATATTTCCTAAATTTTAGTGACATTTGACCAAAAGCTATTTTCCATATACACTTAGCGGAGTACTTTGACCACACCTTTTAGTTGCACGTTGTAGATATTGTGTATCTACCTAATCACAAACTGAAAATTTAAAACATAAATAATAATTACTATCGAATTACAATTTGATAATATGTACTTTTAATTATGTTCATTATCGATTTATCCACAGCTGCGTTTCATTAGTACTTCATGATGACCTTAACGTAGACACGTAGATATATTTGAAACTGAAGAATTAATTACTATCAAATATTCTTTTATTTCATTGTTCTAACCTAGCTTAGTAATTAAGTTTTTTCTTTAACTGTGACTTCCCTCCCGTGGCTACACATCTTTTTTACAAGCCCTGTATCGTAGGGGACTTTACAAGCTTACAAATTTAATGACGGACATGAATAAGTACCTAGAGTACCTAGAGTACTTATTTATAGATTACACAATATTACTCCAAGTAGCAAATAAGAATAGTGATTTATCTTACATATACTTTATCTAAAGTAGGTTTTTGCTATTTCAAAAAGGATTTTTTGATTTTTTAGACAAATTAGTTTTTACCTATCGTATCGTTACTTTAATAAATTAAGATTATCCAAAACCAAAATATTTTGAGGATACTTAACCCTCAAAATATTTTGTATTAAACAATGCCCTAAGTTAAATATAATAACATTTTTTACTGTAGTCATATTATTTTAAAGCTCAAAGAAAAACATCAAATAGTGGGCGTTCAAGTGGTGCCAACGCTATCGATGAGCCATGTTCGATTCACACTCAGATCTCACTGTCGATACAGATTACTAGGAAGAAGATACCGCAAAAAATGAGCTCAGTACGTATGTCGAAACACACTTCATCGATAGAACGTTTCGCCGAAATCACCCTTGATCGATTGATGCTTTAACGAAAAAATGCTTTAGGTACCGACTGAACGTTACGCCGAACACATAGTCCACGGTTCGTTTTACGAAGATATCCTTCACCTATTCACTGCTGGACGTAATTATTTGGTTGGTTGTAAGAATTAATCCCAAAACATAAAAGGCTTGTTTTTCATTATTAGCAAACATCGGAAAAATTCAGGAAAAAAAAAATACGTAGTGCTACAAAATCCGCCGAGACAGCTAGTAGATAAATAAATACACATACCAGGGTTGTAACGATATGTCCTATTGGAAAATTCAATATCGATAATATTGAAACGAAATAATCGATATTGATATAGTTTGTTAATATTCCATTTTAATTATCATTGTTTTGTTTATTTAGTTAACTTTGTAAACACGTTAGACATCTGTAAATTAATAGGTATTAAATGCACGACGAGCCTGTTGGATTTTGAGATAATTCGGCTTAAAAGCTTGTCGTAATACCAACCGTCGACCAAGCATTATTTGATCCTGCAGTCAATCGATGTAAGATTTCTTCGTAAAACGAACCGTCGCGTCGGTCGGCTAAGGGTGATTTCGGCGAAACGTTCTATCGACAAAGTGTGTTTCGTTATTTGGAACTTGACGTTTGCAGCATTTGGAAATTGATGAAGTGGACAGTGATCTCGATTCTAATGAATCGAAAACTGAAATTAGCTTTAATTTTCAGACACTTATTAAGAATTTATTTTTAAACTTCATAATAACCTATTATAAATGAATCGTTTTTTGTTGCACAAACTTGCATCAATCACAAAATAAACAAGAACATTTAATGATTAGAAGATTAGAAGCTAGGAAAATATTAAGTAATTTTGTACTTGACCAAATCAAACTTAAGAATAACTTAATACTAAAATATATTAAATAGGAATTTACCAATACGTCTTATAGTATAAGTATAATATCTCCTAGCCAGCACTACTTCAAGTGTAACTGTAACTGTCTAAACTAGCCTTACGAAATCAGTATTGTTTGAAGTCTTTGTTAGGAACGAACTTCGGTTAACGCCATTTTGCACTTTATGTGAAAAAATAATAATTCATTTTCCCCATCACGTCATCAAAAACTGTGGTAGATTGTCGTTAATTTTGTTATAGTAATACTAATTACCATAATTAATCACATATTTGTAGAAAATGTCAAATTATAAATGAATTGTAAAAAACACGCCACTAAATCCTCAAGTGCAATACTAAAAATATCAAATTATTTTTTGCTATTATTCTGTAATTTGAAGGGCTTGTCTGTTATCACTTTCTATAGATTTTATACGAGAAACATCGATGCGTTTTAAATTTTAAATGCATACAACGACATAATACAACCTTTTAAAGACATAATGATTAGTTGTTTAAATGCCATTTTCATAAATCATTAAACAGTTTTAAGTTACACTAGCTAACCCCCGCAACTTCGTATGCGTTAATTTTTCCCGTTTTTGCAACATTTTTCATTGCTGCTCCGCTCCTATTGGTCGTAGCGTGATGTTATATAGCCTATAGCCTTCCTCGATAAATGGGTTAAATTCGGACCCGTAGTTCCTGAGATGGCGCGTTCAAACAAACAAACTCTTCAGCTTTATAATATTAGTTTAGATTATAAAAGTAGGGGGAGTCCGGGAGAGTTGACCCGCCTTCTACCAAAATACCCATATTTATTTTTATACTAACAGATAGCTAGTTTCAATTGCAACTATGCAATTGCACTATTAAGCTACATTTTATCTTAAGGACGGTTGGAGTACTTTAAATAATTTGCCAGTTATTTACGAATTCTCCCAGATATGAGTTTGGCTTATGTGTCTTGCCTGGGTAGGAGACATTACCCGGGTTTAAAAATATCTGTAACACTAATTAAAAACCATAATTTTATTTTTAAAATCATATATTTATGACAATGTACTTAGCATTACATAACACAATGAGAGGAATATGCGCTATGGGTAACTTCTTCCTCTATTGTGAACAAATATTTTAGATGACTTATACTGGTTTCCTTGCTCATTTATTTTGATTTCCCCACGTGTAGCTAATGTCTCCCACCCACCCCATGCTAATCTGCTTGTTGTTTATTTTTTATAAAAATCTACGCCACGTCCATAAAATTTTTTGAATCTGCGGCTACAAAACAACAAAAATGTTGTCTTTCTAGACACAAAAATATTATCACTTCGCAATTCTAAACCTAACTGCCAAACACAACGACTTCGCAGGAGAGGGATAGGGAGAGCGTATGACATTGAAAAAGTGCTGCAACATCGCAATACATAGTGACACTAAGCACAGAGAAAGTAATCACTACGTTTTACACTAACATTCTATGAGCAGTGGCTATTGTGGTAAACTCTCCCGGACTCCCCCTATACCATATTTTCTAAAATACAATTAAGTACATAAAGTAAAATAAGTTTAAAATTTTACTTCGTTAAGTAATTGGAGTATCTACGCAGTTAAGTATTGGAGGCCTTTACTGTAGGTATCATAGATATCTTCAAGACTATTTCTATTTCTAAAGTCAACCTACAAGATATCATGAAACCTCTTTTAAGGAGGGTTTAAGCAATAGGATTAATTCTTTTTTTAAATTTAACTAAATGCTGTGCCCACTTTTACTTTACTGAGCCTTGAGGGATATCCCTAGTGATATCTTGAGGGACATGATAGTCTTACCCAAGACAGCCGCTGGAATTCGTCTTTTTGCCTTCAAGATATCTGCAATACCCTTAACAGGTTTCACATAGCTACTTGGGACGTCCCGTGTGGGAATCGAACCCACAATTTCTTGAATTCACAGTTAAATACCCTATTATGCACATAGATCGATCTATGTACCTAAATTGTTGTCCTGGCAGAAACTGAAATTTCCAGCAGAGCTGCAGATTGCCTACCTGTACATATTTTTTTTGCAAACCAATATTAAAACAACAAAATGTCTTTATTCCGCGAACCACTAAATAAATACTTCATTGAGTAAGGCCACAGCAATTATTTAAAATTTAATATTTACGGTCATTAATTTCAATAAATTAATAATTGATATTTTACCTTAAAAATGTATCCTTGCCTACGTAGGTGTATAAACCTGACTGATAATGTTCTGGCCGTGAGCCATGACAATTACGACTTTGTTTAGATCGTTAAATCTAAGGAAACAAACAATTTTATATTAGTTTTTATGTATAAACTCATCAGGAAAACGAAACTCGATGTTTCAGAGATAGTCTAATAGTCTACAGAACGTCACTATTCGTGCACTTCCTGCCATAGGCAAAGTATGACGTTTAGTGCGTGCATATTTACCGCCGAAAATGTGAAACTTGATAGGCGTGATTTTTTATAGTTTATAGCCCATTTTTAACTTCGTCATATACTTACAGATTTGGATTTCTTTTTCTTTTCCCGCCAATATTTGTTGGTAGAGATTGTGGCCTGCAAATTCTGTGCATTCGCCAGTCTCAAGTCCATTTTCTTTCAGTTTCAAGCCTATCTTTCAAGTTTTCTTCGTTCAATCACAAAGTCTCGATGTCAGTTCCAAGTTTATTGGCTTTCTAGTTTTCTTCTTTGAATCACAAAGTCTCGTTGCCGGTTTCAAATTTATTTCCTTTCAAGTTTTCTTCTTTGAATCACAAAGTCTCATTCTTATACAGTTATCACGTATTTCGAGTGTATTTTGCCCTCGTAGAGTATATCTGTTCTGTGATTATACACGTTAAACGCGGAGCTGTAAAAGTAGAGACATGTTAGTTTGCCGTCATTTTTATAACTCCTAGACGGGTATTTAAAATATTTTTTTTGTTTGAAAGAGGTTTGATTCCGAGCTGATTCCATATTTTCGTAAAGATCTGATGATGGATTTTCCAAGATAGACAATGAAACTCCTCAATAAATGCCAGCAAATCAACTGTGATTGATGTCGGATTTTTTTAGCTAAGTTCTGCTAAACTTAAGTGTTTAATGCACCTACACTTGACTCGGTGCCATCGACCTAGACTTTATGCTGTCATGCTGTGATTTCAATTTCGAATATTAAGGATCAGAAAGCGGATTCGATCTTTTTTTTTGGGAAAGGTTATCTCACATTGTCGAGGCTCAGCCAGGGCAATCCCCAGATTTTAATAATCCATCTTACCCCCTCTAACTTGCGAATGTTTTGTCTACATCAATTATTAAAAACCAATGGCAAAATATTCGCCGGCTAAAATGCTTTTACCAGTAGGTATTATGAATGTAGGGTTCAGGTTTAAGGATAGATTACCGTTTTTATTCAAAACTGTCAGTACCTCGAAGCGCATGTCAGGCCCATGCCAGGTCTTTCTTCAATCATGTTAGATTGCTGACGTCCCATCTGATTCTGTAAATAATAGATTTACCTAAGTATTTGTGCACTCGCATCTTTGTTATGTTACTCACATTCGGTTAGGTGGATACCTATATTTAGAATAAAGTGGGTACTTAAATATTTAGCGGTTTTTGACGACATAAAACTTCGAAGTTCGACGGCATCATCAAACTGAACTAGATTGATGGTAGTCTTGATAATAAAAGTCTAGGAAAAAGTGTACCTAACTAGACTCAATTTATTTATTTACATGACAGTTTCTTATTCACAAATGCGGTCGAATCGTGACCAGAACAAGTTATAAACAATCATTGTGCCTCTGTACTCTGTCTGTGTCTCCAAAGCGGTTACTGATAAAGATAACAGTTGATTTGTAGTCACCGAGTTGCTTCTAACGGCGCTTTAATTCTCATTTTGAGTGGCACATACCAAAAAAGGTTTTGATCTCCACAGATGTGTGCATAGTGCCAGTGCCTCGTGCCGAAACTTTATTTTTAATTTTTAAATATAGAACTCTTGAACTGGTTAGATTGACCCGCCACAGATTAAACAGGTTACAGTATTCGTATCTATACTTAGGTACATACAGCTACTCTTACTTTTTGTGTGTGCAAGTTTTTAAACACCGAGATACAGATGGAAAGCTTCATAAAACGCGAGCAATGTACACATTGGCAGTTCAAGTGTAACAATGTGTGGGGGGGGGGGAGTTATAATCTTTGGGGGGTGGGGCGGGGCGAGAGATGTGTGACTCTAACAATAAAACAGTTAAATCGTTTTGCTGGGGGTCATTTGCTAGATCGCCTCCACTGCGGGAAGAATTTGGCGTTGTCTTACAGCCAAAACTTCGAACACATGTGCCCTCTCTACCACACCCAGTAGTCCCGCATGCATGCGGGACTACTTTGGATGTTGCCTTGCACTCCTGCATTTCTATATTTCGACATCTGCAATCTGCATAGTAGCTAATTTTTTGGTCAAATTGAGTTACAGTCGTAGCTTTTAGAATTAAAATCTCTTTTTTTTAATCTAACTCACGAGTTTCTAAGAATTTCTTTTGCGATTTGTGGAGTGTAAAAAAAATGTAAGTATAGGTCTGCCAAGTGTATTTTAAACGCAACTTTAGTTACGAACACAATTTCAAGGAACACAACACAAGACAATGTGTTCGTAACTAAAGTTACGATTAAAATAACATTTATTAAACCACATAAATGCACGATTTTGTTAAAGAGTTGTTATGGTAACTCAAAAAAAAAAACGATAAATTGTATGTAAAATACTTTATTTTACATAAAATAAGCAATAAGCGATACAACTCAATTAATTATAAATTTAAAGTTTATTTTAAATATGGGCTTTATAAACACCTACGCAGATTTTTATAATCTTTGACGCGATCTTCTCCTAAAAAGTTGCAAAAAGTGAGTTACCATGTTCTTTGCAGGTGTCGATTTCTGCTTCTAGACACATTTGTACTCTGGCTATTCTATTCATGTATTTTAAATAGTGGCTAGCATCTGATAATGCAATAAAAAGGATATGTCGCATTTTGAGGTCTAAAACATACTGAGGCATGTGTAGATTTCTTCACATACCTACCTTCTCTGTGAGAGAATGCCTGTGCCTGCGTTCCAGTAGAGGAAATGTTTTAAGGGCTGATTATATTAATAGATATTTATTGATAGTCGATTTCAATGTAACTACATAGTACCTACCTACATAAAAACTACAAAGGCGTTACCATTAAAGAATAAGAAACTTCACATTAGCTATAAATTTTCATTTTACGAGACTTATATCGCAACTTGCGCTTTTTCGACGCCATAATAACATTTTTATGTGCAACAATATACTAATTACGTTTCCAATCTTTGCTTCCATTACTCCGCCCTATCGTTAAGCCACACTGAACTCACCAGTTCGCAACAATCATTAAAATCGTGCTGTAAATTCCATATGTGCAATTAAGGGGCTCCCTATTTTTAGCCGAGTGATGTCGATTTTTTTGTTTTCAAACGTGGTGGGACGAGTTGCAGTGTCGTTCCCCTTAAACCTTAGAGCTCTGTAACTACATAAGCATGGAGTTATACGCGTATAAGGTTGTCAACTGTCCGACTTTAGTCGGATAACTTTGGACTTAACTACAAAGAAAGAAAGAAAATAATTTTTATTTGTCACAGCGCACAGAAAAAAAATCTTAAAACATAATTCATACATATAATTTTTGTGATTCGGCGCCGGACAATAGCTGTTGTTGCCCGTCCGGAAACTGCAACACTGATATTCTCGTAGGTCCTATTTTTTTGTTTTTGCTGCCGTTGTCACATACAGCAAAAATATTCTAACTTATTGGTCATTTTATTCGATTTGAAAATGGTTCAATTTTATTATATCCTTGACACATTTCTATCATCCATTTTTTGGAATTGGAAAAGTCGAAACAAAATGTTTTTTTTAAGTTGGAATAGATCCTGCTCGTACCCACTCGTACCCAAAAAATTTACCGAAAGGCATGTAAGTTCTGTGCCCGTACCATATTATGTTTTCTTCAATTTTCTCTCACTTTTTGAGCCTGACAACCCTAAGTATATGATAGAGATGGGCCCTTGTGATTATAAATTAACATGCCCACGCATGCGCGTTTGCGATTGAGTTTGAATTACATCTACCTACCTGTTTGTGATTGGAGATATTTTGTATTTTATTTCATTTTATTATAAGGTGAGATTACGGTCCATCTGTTTCATACCCATACCTAGATACCTATAGGTACAACATGTTACAGAAAGATGTGGTAACATTTTAGTAGTGTATCTATCTATATTTCAGGGTTATCTAAACTAATATTTTAAAGCTGAAGAGTTTTATTGTTTGTTTGAACGCTCATTTATCGAGGAAGGCTATAGGCTATATAACACCCTGCTACGACCAATAGCAGCAATGAAAAATGTTGCAAAAACGGGGAAAATTGACGCATACGAAGTTGCGCGGGACAGCTAGTTAAAATAAAACATTGACGATATATTCGCGTTGCTTAGCAACCCTTCAACAGGCGAAACGTGAGCGGAACGTGACACTTTTTTTTTTTGGAATTTGAGAAATATGACACTGTTTTGACCGCAATTGCCCCCCCCCCCACAACCCCAAAGTGGTTGGTGTACCGATGTTGAATCAAATGCACCCCCGTCCCCCTGTCAAGCGAGCGACTCCAACTTTGCAAGTTGAGTCAAATTGCCCCCGCCAGAACAAAGTTCAGGATCCGCGCCTGTAGAGTTGTATAGATAGGTGCCTACTTACCTTACCTTATGTATAACCATTCTATTTGTTACCAAAAATTGTACGAAAAACTAATTAATTCAAATATTTATACTATATAGGGCAGTTCGCTCATCATCATTAGCGAGTACGGTCGCGTCGTACACGCTATTACACTAAATCGCGCTCGCGTAAAGCGCTGTCGCAGCGCATTCCGCCGCGTTTAGACGCTGGGCAAACGCAATGACCCAGATTTCGGTAGTGAATCATGTGTTTTTGTGTAAATAAATACCTTTAATTGTACAGTTTATACAATTATGGCAAGTACGCCAAATAAAATTACAATAAAAACTGATCTAGAACATCAGTTATATACCCGGTTCAAGGAGGAACAAAATGAGCGCATACAATTGCAACAATTGGTTAAGGACCTCAGTGGTCAAATCGAAGCACTGCAATGCCAGTTAAAACAGATGCAAGAAAAAGAACAAAAGAGTGTATCTCAAGTAATAGAGCATTCCACAAGCGAAAAGCTCCCTGAGCCAGTCGAGTACAAGACTGACGAAGAAGAGCTTGCCAGTGAAACGCAGTGGGTACGACAGAAAAGTAGAAAGAAAAGAAAGTTGAACTCGTCGCTGTCCCCGCTGCCACAAGGAGCGAGCTCCAGTGAAAAAAACAATGAAACCGTAAAGGTCAAAAAACCACCTATGCCACCGCCCATTGTGGTCGAAAATATTAAAAACTACCAACAGTTCTACGACTTTCTGTTGACTAGCCTTAATAAAGACTCGTTCGTTGTCAAAATGATGAACGGAGATAGAGTAAAAATAAACGCCAAGAACGAAGATTCGTACAGACAAATAAGTAAATATTTGTCACAAAATAGCTGCCTGTGGTATTCTTACGAGAATAAACAAGACAGGCCGATCAGAGTGATGGCAAAAAATTTGCACTCGTCTTGCCTGCCAGAGAGGATAATAGAAGATTTGACGGCTAAAGGATTTAAAATCCAGGATGCCGTTAATAAACTAAGCTGGAGGAATAAAGAACCTCTTAATATGTTTATGATCTCGTTTGAGAAAGGCGAAAATATAAATAATATTTATAATATTAAGTCAATATTAAATTGCAAAGTTGACATACAGCCAATTAAAACATCCAAGCTTATTCCGCAATGCAAGAGGTGCCAAGCTTATGGACATACCCAAAAATATTGCTCCAAGGAACCCAGATGTGTGAAGTGCACCGGGAAGCACCTGACCAGAGACTGCAATAAATCAGCAGAAGTAAAGCCGAAATGTGTCCACTGCGGTGAGCCACATCCTGCCAATTACAGAGGGTGTATCGTGGCCAAAGAACTTCAAAATATGAAAAACAAGATCATGAAAAAAAACGTGTCCACACCTACTGTCCAAGTCCCAAGCGGGAACAAAACAATCACCACCTCACGTAGTACGCAAGGTAACGTAAAATATACAAGTAATAAAATCTCTTATGCAAATATGGCCAAAGGAGCTCAGCCACTACCACCATCACAAACGCAACAAAAAGTTAGCTCAAATACTGAGGAGAACATCAACAAGATTCTCACTCTCTTATCATCATTCGATGATAGGCTGAGAAAACTGGAACATAGCACCAAGCAGCTACCTACCCATAAAAATGCCTAAGTTTCTAAAAATTATGGCATGGAATGCAAACGGACTCTTGCAGCATCAAAATGAACTTCAAGCAGTCTTACATACTGAACAAATTGACGTGTGCCTTATATCTGAGTCACATTTCACTAAAGAATCATACATTCAAATTAAAGGTTATAAAACTTATCATGCATTGCATCCCAATAACACCGCTAGAGGGGGTAGCTCTGTTATCATAAAAGAAAATATCTACCATCACCTTGAGTACACCTGTGAAGAACAGTTCACACAAATTGTAGCCGTTGGTATCAGAACTAAACGCTATCAAGTTACTGTAGCAGCTATATATTGTCCCCCAAGATATGCCCTTAAAGCCGAGCAGTATAGTAATATATTAAAAAATCTTGGCAGCAAATTTATTCTAGGAGGAGATTTCAATGCCAAGAATACCCACTGGGGTTCAAGACTAACCTCAACTAAAGGTAAAGAACTACTTTGTGCTGTTAAAGAATCAAAATGCAATGTCATATCAACAGGTAAACCTACCTACTGGCCTACTGATACACAGAAAATCCCGGATGTCATAGATTTTTTTATATATAAAAATCTATCACCAGGATTTATGCACATTGAAGACGGGTTTGATATGAATTCAGACCACTCGCCAATTATATTGAATCTGAGTGAAACTGTAATATTGAGAAAAACCAACCCGACTTTAGTTAACAAAAATACAGATTGGGAAAGTTTTAAGCTTGACTTAGACTACGTCATAGACCTTAAAGTACCCCTAAAAACCACTTATCAATTGGACTCAGAAATCAGTCAATTTGTAAGCAACATACAACGCTGCGCTTGGGACAATACACCCAGCCTTAAAATAAAAACTACCAGTCACTCCTATCCAATAGAAATCAGGAACCTTATCGCAAAAAAAAGGGAACAGAGACGAAGGTGGCAGCAATCAAGGTATCCGCCTGATAAAACCGTACTTAACAACCTAACGAAAAAGTTAAGTAGAGAAATCCAAAATTTTCACAACGAGACTATGAACACTTATCTTAGACAAGTAACTAATAACAAGGTAACAGATTACTCACTGTGGAAAACTACAAAAAATATAAACAAGCCCATCATGCATGTTCCTCCCATCAAGGAAACCAACGGATGTTGGGCTATTACTAACCAACAGAAAGCTGCTAGATTTGCACAACATCTGGAGCAAATCTTTCAACCATACGACGAAGAAGATGGGGAAGACCTTACACTGGATGAAACTCCCCAAGACAGTTTTGAAATAAAATTGGTTACGCCCAAAGAAGTTGAGAGCACTATTAAAAAGCTAGCTAAGAAAAAATCGCCTGGATACGATCTTATTACCGGCGAAGTTTTACAAAACCTTCCAAGAAAAGCAATAGTAAAACTTACCACACTTATCAATGCTATGTTTAGACTCAAATACGTACCTAATTTGTGGAAAGTTGCAGAGGTAATAATGATACCCAAGCCTGGTAAACCACCTCAAGACGCAACGTCTTACAGACCAATATCTCTCTTGCCAATATTGTCAAAACTATTTGAAAAAATATTCTTAAGGCGACTGAAACCCCTGATAGAAGAAAGAAACTTGATTCCCGATTACCAATTTGGGTTCAGGGAAAAACATTCTACCATTGACCAAATACATAGGATTACGAACATAATAGAAAAAACATTAGAAGAAAGAAAAGTCTGTTCTACTGTCTTTCTAGATGTAGCACAAGCATTTGATAAGGTGTGGCATGAAGGCCTCTTCCACAAACTAAGGAATATGCTCCCAAAGCAGTTTTCAGATATTATAGAATCTTATCTGTCAGATAGATCATTCAGAGTAAGACAAGAAGATGCATATTCAGAACTTAAACAAATAAAGGCTGGAGTACCACAGGGAAGCGTTCTTGGTCCAGTATTGTACTTACTGTACACCTGTGATATTCCAAAACTAGATGAAAACACTATTGCAACATTCGCAGATGATACAGCCATCATGGCCACTGGAGTGACACACGAGGATGCAGTAGAAAAGGTCCAAATAGGCGTCAATATTGTCGTTAATTGGACAAAAAAATGGCGAATTAAATTAAATGAATCTAAATCAATCCATATAGATTTCACTAATAAACACCCGAAATATCAACCGGTATATATCCACAGCCATACTATACCGTACGAAAATACAGCCAAATACCTGGGCATGACACTTGACGCTAAGCTTCGCTGGAAGGCTCATGTTAAAAAGAAACGATCTGAGTTAGAATTTCGCTATAAAAATATGAACTGGCTACTCGGTAAACACTCCACACTATCAGTGGAAAACAAAATACTTTTATATAGACAAGTCCTCATGCCAATATGGACTTATGGTATTCAGCTCTGGGGCTGCACCAGACAAAGTAACATTGACATCATTCAAAGGTTTCAGAACAAAGTACTTCGGGGTATTGTAAACGCTCCCTGGTACATTAGAAATGAGGATCTCCATCGTGACCTGAAGGTTGACCTTGTTGTAAATGTTATAAAAAAGTATGCCGAAGCTCATGAACAACGACTTCTCCAACATGTGAACGTTGAGGCTATCCAGCTCCTCGACACCACAGACATAGTGCGAAGGCTTAGGAGGACTAAACCTTTTGAATTAACTTAGTGAAGTTAGTGTTAAGTGGTATAGTGAATGCTACTCGTAAAGAACACAAGAACAAAGTGTCTGACCTTTACTAGAGACAATAAGAAAAGTGACTATGGACACACTCTTAATATTATAAAATATTCACCCTAGCAGTTTAAGTTACAACAAAATTACTTATTAGTCTCAGACTAGATTGTAATCTCAATGAAAAAAACCTAAATAGGTTCTATCATTTAAAAAAAAAAAAAAAAAAAAAAAAATATTTATACTGTGGCGCGGTGGGAGTGTGTCCGACTGCTCGGCAAGAGATCGTGGGTTCGATCCCCATCCAGAATAAAACTATGTGTGATGAGCACGATGGTTTATTCTGTGTCTGGGTGTTATTTATCTATAATATGTATGTATTTAGAAATATATAAGTATGTTTATCAGTTGTCTGACTTCCATAGTATAAGCTAGCTTAGTTTGGGATCAGACAGCGTTGTGTGAGTTGTCCCAAGATACTATTATTATAAGATATTATACATAGATCTTGATAACATTCTAAGTTTTTATTTTCAGTATCCAACGCCTGCAATTGGTAAAAGAGCAACTCGCGACAACGAAGATATAACTGAGGAGAATATGTGAGTAACTTCATCTAACTAAATTCTTGATAAAGAGTGTCTAAGATAATTATAATACACTAGCGGACGCCTCGCGGTTTCACCCGCGTAGTTCCCGTTCCCGTGGGAATACAGGGATAAAAAATAGCCTGTCACCCGGGGTTAGTTTAGCTTCACAGCGATGAAAGAATTTTTCAAATACGTCCAGTAGTTTCGGAGCCTATTCAATACAAACTAACAATCCAATCTTTCCTCTTTATAATATTAGTATAGATATAGATATAGACTAGCATATGCCCGTGGCTTCGCTCGCGTGGCAATGTACGCTATTGCTCAGGTTCTAAGGAAAGTAGCGTGATGATATCCATAAAGCATGATTTTGGATTCAGAAACCCTTAATTAGTCGATTAGTTTTTTTTTTAATATCTTCAATGTACCGACACAGCTACTTTACATTTTTTTAATAGTAAGTACTAACGGACGCCTCGCGGTTTCACCCGCGTAGTTCCCGTTCCCGTGGGAATAGAGGGATAAAAAAATGAAATAGCCTATGTCACCCGGGGTTAGTGTAGCTTCCCAACGGTGAAAGATTTTTTGAAATCGGTCCAGTAGTTTTTAAGTTTAATCATTACAAACATAAACACACACAAAAATACAAATCTTTCCTCTTTATAATATTAACTAGCTGTCCCGCGCAACTTCGTCTGCGTAAATTTTCCCTTTTTTCTTTTTTTTTTTTTTTTTTTCTTTTTTTACAACATTTTTCATTGCTGCTCCGCTCCTATTGGTCGTAGCGTGATATTATAACATATAGCCTTCCCCGATAAATGGGCTATCCAACAATAAAATATTTTTTCAGTGCAGCCCAGTAGTTCCTGAGATTATCGCATTCAAACAAACAAACAAACTCTTAGGGGTATGAAAAATAGATGTTGGCCGATTCTCAGACCTACCCAATATGCACACAAAATTTCATCAAAATCGGTCGAGCCGTTTCGGAGGAGTTCAATTACGCACCCCGTGACAGGAGAATTTTATATATTAGACTAGATATACTTAGATAGATAGATGCATCGATAGTAACATCAAATATCGAGCTAAATAGTCAATATTTAATAATAAAAATGCCAATGACCGCTATTAGCTGTATAGTACTAGTAGGTAAGTACTGTGCATTTAACCTACCTATGTTGTCTTTTTCCAGCGAATTTATGCAAGTGTTAAGTATTTATTGTACACTTTAACTTCACAAAGACTCGGACGGTATAATGCGGAACCGGGAAAATGAGCTCAATTTGCCGCCATTTTCTGGTTTCCACAACTCCACTCGTCTCATCAAACTATTTTTTTTTCCTCAGCAGTCATGGGCAACGGCAACATAACATACAGCCTACCGCAGGCACTCTTCCAGAAAATGCAGCGACCTTGTCAACCGCAGCCCGCGGGTTACTTGTGCGTCTACTGGAACGTGATCCCCGCGTCCGAATGAGAAACTTGAGACAGTTGCAGCAATCTGCATTTTACATGGGATTTAATATTGAACATGTAAAAGCTAAAAAGGTTAGTAAGCTACGCTCTTGCTTTGTACCAAAAAGTACAATTTTTCCATAAAGATGCAATTTCCTAAGATGTTTTGACCTTAATTTTTGTATCTTCTTCTTTTTCTTAGTGTCAATTTATTCCTTTTTGATTTCAGATTACACCTAAAAGCATTCTAGCGAAACATTTTCCGGATGGTGTAGCAGATTCTCCAACACACAGCATCGGCACCGAAAATGTCTTTATGTCATTTGATCAACTAGCTGTTGTGTAAAAACTGTGTAAAAATAACAGTAACACTAGTATAGATAGCTAAATAGATTGGTTAAAAAATATTAGGTACTTCGCGAATGCATAAAAATTGATATTCGTTTCATCACTATTAGTGGGTAACTTTGGAACTTACTTACCTTTAATTTACTTAGATACCTACTCTACCCACCTAAGAAAAAGATCAACTAGCCATATAATAGAACAAATATATGAATCTCAACTTTAATTTTAGTATACAGATCTTTTTCCTTATTGTTTAGTTCATTGACGTCTAGACCTGGACCGCGCCATCTACATTAAAAAGTATGTAGGCACTCTACTACCAGCAGCTATAAAGTTTATCCGAAAGTAACAGAAAGACCGACAAAACATATAGGTATAATTATGAACAAACCTTAGGAACTAAAATATAAATACCCTATCATAAATTAACTTTCACCAGGTAGATACTTACAGGCTTTCGTCTGCGGAGATGCCCCAACTATTGATTATAGCGATGAAAGGTATCCTACCTGTGATAAGTGTTACTTATTTAATAAAAAAAACTAGCTAAGTACCTACATATACCTATGCCAAATTTCATCCACACGAGTTTAGTCGTTTTTAGTTGAAGCTCGAACAAACAAACAGATAGACATGAAATAAGTAAATTATAGTTTCGGATTAAGACATTTTAGTAGGTACTACCTACTAAATATTGATCTAGATTTTTTTAAATAACCTATATTTTACCTGTACAGACACCGTTTTTATATATATTTTTTAAATAAGTAAATATTGAAAGATGTGAAGATTTGATGTTTATTAAAAAAATATGTAAAAACCGCTGAACGAGTTGAGATGAAATATGGCACAAAGATAGGTTTTATTTTTTACTTGGGTGACCTACACTTTCTATAAAATAAGTTACCATTTGTTTACCATAATAATAAATACTTTTCTTGTGTTACCTTGTTTATACCTGCAACAGAAAAAAAACTGCCATTTCACATCTGACCTGTCAATTCTTCAATCTGACCTGTTATTGGACTCTTTGTAAATATATTTAAAAGTGTTATTTTTCCGAGCTTTAAAAATTATTATTGAAAATCTTGATAAGATAAAATGTCATTTATGAATTCATCAATATTCAATCATTTAAAAAAGTTGAATTATGCCAGCGTTAAGATGAAATTTGATGTTTTTCGTGAACAAGCCCAGGAACATTTTGGTGGTAAGCAATAGTATATGTACCTATCTATTTACGATTCGACTTGGTTTGTATCGACTAATTTAATAAAGATTTTCGTAGTATTTAAGTTGATAATATTATAATTATTTGATGAACGATACGCATGCCATTGGTCTATAGAAACTGTCGAGTACAAACAGTTTAGATCCGTTCTAGAAGTAGGTAAGTGGGTACTTTAAGTAGGTCATTCATGTGGTAATCGTCCAATTGTGAGGACAGTGGGAGCCACACCATACCACAAGGTACTAGCTAGGTAGGTACCTAATTCCCGAACTCCAACTCGAAAATGTGTTCCGATAATTTACCACGAGCGCGGGTGGATTCAGAGGCGAGTGCGGGGAGGGGCTAAGGACCTCAAGTCCCTCTACCGGTCCTCTTCAAAACTTTGTAATCCCTCCCTATGTGTTTTTACTTCATAAAACGTGACGAGCCAAGCTATCCCCAAACCACATTACGTTTGTGAGCGGACTCGAGTGAAACATTCCGTTAGTGTAATTTCAAAACGAATCTCTAGATCTGGTAGCTACTTATTTGTATTTAGATAATAGAAACAATTATGTAGGTAATGTTTAAAACTGTGAATAAAAATCTATCAAAACATGTGTAAAGGATGTTTTCTTATTTAGTGTCAACTTTTCAACCTCAAGTCTTAACTTCATAAGATGACTTCTGACAGGCTGGGCAAGGCTTGAATATTCTTTCCAAAAGGAACACACATTTGTTTCAAATGTGGGTATAGATTGCTTCTTAGTATAAGATGGATGTTAAATAAATAAATAACCCGAGGTCGCGTGGGCTCATTCAATATGGCGCACATCTCCAATGTCCGAGCTACGATTAGGTAGGTACCTACTTATTTCGAGGCGAGGCAAAAGACGATGATCAGGCGCGGATTCAGAATCATATTCTGGGGGGTGCAATTTGACCCAACACCGGCCAAATGTGGGTTATTCGTCATCGTGCGACAGACGAACGCTTGAAAATTCATGAGTTTGGGGGGGCGGCAATTGCCTCTATTGGATCCGCGCCTGACGTTGCCCCTCTTTCGCTCCCGATCCGGTACTGACTATTTAAGACGGCAGGAATATGTTTAGAAAATAAACATACAAATCAACTTAATTTTAATTGTATTGTATCTGGATAGAGGCCGGGATGTTTAGCCAGGAAGTCGCTGCGACATAAAAGCTCTTTTGTGACGCCTCTTTCTTCCATAAAAGATATCTCCAAGGTTTAGTCTGACCATGAAGTCGACTATGCATCTTAGTGGAGTGGCCAACATCGTCAGGTCTGATTTAGTACTCAATTTTAAATCAGCAGTAGGTACATAGGTAATGTTCAACATTGCACAAAATCGTATGAATTATCCGTTTTGGAAAGTAATAGGTATACATTTGTAGGTACCTACTTTACTGGCCTGTTGGTCTAAGTAGTTGTTAGTAACCCTGACTACTAAGCCATAGGTCGTGGGTTCGATCCGTACCCAGGATAAAACTGTATGTGATGAGCACGATGGTTTATTCTGTATCTGTATGTAGGTAATATTTAAATATCTGGTTGCCATAGATAGTATTATATTATCTGTGCCATAGTACAGGCTCCTGCCAAGTTTGGGATCAGATGGTGTCCTGTGATTTGTCCTAAGATATTATTTTATTATACCTACTCTAGTCTTACGACAATAATTCAATTCTGCACCTACCAAGAAACATTTTATTTATCTTCCCGCAACTTGGCTTTGAAAGGTCTGAATAGACCTTTCAAAGCCAATAAGAAGAAGAAAAGCCAAAGACAAAAGAATTAAAATGTTATCATACCTACCTACCTACAAATTTTAAATAGCTCGGCCTATCCACATTTGGCGCAAGGGGCCTGAAAGGAAATTCGCCGGCCCCTGCCTCCTGTTTTTATTGTTTATTTTTTTTTATACAAACAAACAATTACGTGTTAAATAGGTATTTATTTATGTTTTTTTTAAAGACGGGTCCCGCATTAATGTACAAGCCCTGTGTCGCGGGGGACTTTACAAACATACAAGTTACGGACACAAAGTACACCCAGACCCGGAACAACCATTTGAGGATCACACAAAGTGGCGTCCCGTGTGGAAATCGAACCCACGACCTCTTGCGTAGCTGTCGGACAAACTCCCACCGCGCCACTCCAATACAGAAGCTGAAAAAGTATTTTTTCAGCAAACACCAACATGTGGCACATTATTCGACCGAACTTTTAAAAATATTCTTAGGTCTCTTAAAAACTTTTTTGATTGAATTTGCTTAAACAAATTTATCCTACCCTTTATCTTTTAGACCGTGTGACCAAAAATATTTAAAAAATCCCAATTATTTTGGACATGATCGGATAATATTTGAGTTATTGCAGAAAAACTGCCCTTATCAAAAGTTCTTAAGTACCCTGAACATGCGCTCTTTTGCTGGTGCAATTAACCACATTATTTACACAGTATTTTTTCATGTGTGTGAGTGTGCACTTATTTGTAAGAACGGCTGCGGAACCCTAAATTGAGCAGGGCAAGAGCATGTCGGACCATGCACAATTTAGGGTTTTTCTTTCATTTACCATTTCTGTACCCGTTGTAACTTCTAAACGGAAGGTTTGATTTGAATCAGAAAAGGAATATACGCTTGAATAAACAACAACTGATTAACTTGATACGAATATCATCATCTTATTTCAATTCAAAATTCTTTATTTACTTAGGATATAAAACAACTCTGATACGTTGGGATTCTACATGTACATGTTATGCCAAATTCGCAAACAATATGTAAAGCCGAAGAAAAGAACCTGGCAATAAAAACTCCACTCTTTTCAAATTGCCAGTTTTACAATGTTTGAATGTTTATAAACGTGTTAAGGGATTGAATGGATACAATTGAATGGATCATAAATTATATATATAAGTAGTAGGTCACACGTCACTTGGCAAACTTTACAAGTAGCCTACTCTCTTTCTTTATAATGAAATTCATGAATTTTCGTTTGCTTCAATTTCTTTAGTTTACGGGGACTATTCTTATTATTTTTGGATAAACACAACAAGTTCGAATCCATGGACGATTTTCTGAAACTAGTGGATTAAATAGATGTTCCTGGCTCTGTATATCACCACCTCATTTTTGATCGAAACTTCGTTTTCATTGAATTAGAGTAGTTAGGCCTCCAGTATTGCAAAAACGTTTATCTGGAGTAGAGAGCTTAACTTAATTAAATTTACTCTGACCCTGTCACCAAAGTCAGCGTAACATACCTTTGACAGTTATCGCCCATAAAATATCTCCCATTGTACGAATCGGGGCCTACGACTAGGCTCTGCGGTATGGTTCTCCACCCGGGATAGGGACGAGCTCAGATGACACCCTCTTAACGGCCCGGGCGGGAAATGTGAACCGGTGACGTGCCTGGCCAACCTAGGGATTACCCAAATGGTTAGGCGCAATGAGGTGCTGGGCTGGGGTTAAGGATGGCCTTTTCCAAGACGGAGCCCTGGTTATGTTTATGCCCCGTCGAGTGTCACCTGCAACCGTCTCGTATGTCGTCGGCCCGGGCCCAGATAAGCATCTGGGCCTCGTGGTAGACGGGCACCGGCTTCTGCATCGAATCGACGGTTAGACACAGAGGTGGTGCGGTCAATGATTCTGTAAGGCGCACCCGTGTGGGCAGCATCTCTGATCACTCTGAATAGGGTCCGCTTAGGGAGACGCCAGTGGACCACGGCGCTCAAGGCCATACGTGAAATGTGCATTATTTGGCACACCCCCGAGGGATTTGAAGACTGAAGTACTCGCCGAAATATAGCAACGGGCGGTGGCTATGTAACACCCTTGGCGTGGTTAGGCGCAGGGGGTAACTATGTCCTGGTGGCGGGGCCTCTCGTTACCAGCCATGTTTCTGTTCATAGTCCGGAGGGGTCGTGGAGTGTGGTTTCACAGAAGGAGACAGTGGAAGGCACCAGGGAAGAGAGCCCTCTGGCGCTCCGTCGCCAACGAACCGGACTGCGTCGGCGCGCCCATCTTTGCCTGATGCAGCCTTACGTAGGGCTGCGGGCGGGCGAATTGGGTCATCTTCTCTGCCCACGACTTTCCGTGGTGCGGCGCCCCGTGTATCTTAGTGTTTGCAAACCCCACACTGCCCTGACCGTCTTCCCCAGACGGTGGGGTATTTGTCAGGAATTCTCCCGCCAAACTCAAACAAAGGGCAATATCAATAATACATTTAAAAGACACCTATTTGATGCCGATAAAAACTATTAAACCAATTAACGCAGTATATTGGGTAGGTATAATATGTTCATTATAGGTTAGTTGTTTTTAAGTTAACAGTTTCGAACTTTAGGTTGATCTACTGACAAACATTCGCTTGTTTAAAGGTTTTTTGCTTTTTGTTTTAAGTTTTTTGAAAATTCATTTATAAATCGAAATAGCCCATACTGATTTAATGTATGGATAATTTACAAAAACTTACTCTCACTATCTTTCACTTCGATTTGGAATTATTGATAAAAAAATGTATTAATAATCATGGCGCTTGCCGCCTTTCGCCCCCTTTTGTACGTGCATCTTAACCAGGTAGGCTCATAGTAGCTATCGTATTTGATATCGTGTGAGTTACCTCAGCAGAATGTTCTCCTTTCAAGATTTGAATGATACAGATTTTTAGTAGTCCATGCCGTTGAAATATGCGCAACTTTTTAAATTTGCGCATCTAGTCGTTTATAAATTGTTAATATTCACGAATTTTTTTTTTAAATAACTTTTTTCGCGATTGACCTATCGAGATATTATAAAGCTACAAAGGCAGCTTTTAATTTGTGCTAAATGTGCATGCAAACCTAAATTTGAGCATCTTATGGTTTTTATTTAATTTAAATTTCTGCTAGAGTAAGGTTTTTCTGATGGTTATATAGTCTCCCAAATTATTCAGTGGAATATTGTATATTTTTGAACATGAATGGAGTAATTTGTGCTCACAATAACATTAGTTTCTTTCATACACCGTTGACATTTTTTTATGAAACTAAGTCAGTTTGATGTCTTATTTTATATGTTTTCTCACAAATTAATATTTATTGTAATGAAAAATAGTCACTTGTCTACACAGCTGCACCAAAACGTAAATAATAATCCTACTAATTTAAGAATGTAGGCACATGTACCGGGTGGCCGCTTTTTCAGAGCATTTTAATTTAGCCGGGTAATCTCTGTAAAGAAGTTAAGATGGGTTTAAACAACCCATCAACGTCTTTACAGAGATGTTAGTAAACGGTAGGAATATTTTCAACTTAAATTTTCTAGGTCTACGAAAACTGCAAGCTAATTTTTGTAAAAATTTTTTTTAATAAATATAGATAACGGTGTAATTTTAGAGAAAAGAAATGAATGTTATTAAGAGCACTAATTACTCCCCATTCATGTTAAAATATATAGATACAATAAACCACTGAATAGTTTGGGAGAAATAGCCATCAGCAACACATTACCCCAGCAGAATCATAAATAAAATGAAAACCTTAAGATACACAAATTAAAATCTATCTTTCTAGCTGTTTCACAACTCGATATAAAAAAATCTGCTGGAGTAACGTTACTCCAGCCAAATCTATTTGTCATAATCAATCAAAAAACCGCTGGATAGGTACTTAAATTTAATGCATGGTTATAAATCTGTATGATGTTATTCATGGAGATAGAGTAAATAAGTTAGTATCTCTATGAATGCTAGTAAGTTTCTTCAGTATTGATTTATAAAAATATTTTACGCTAGCAACATTGATTTTTGTATTGTCAATTTGAGGAAAGATTGACATTTGTTTTGCGATAGTCGACATTGCATTAAAATTAAAAATGAATACTCTTTTGAGGAGAGCCGCTATTCAATATCTTAAGACAAATGCGCGTTCTTCTACGCACGCTGCTACCGCCGGAGGTCATGGAGGTGAGACATCAATATCAATATAAAATTTAGAATTATGTAACCAGATAACCTAAAGGGCCTTATCTTTCTTTTGGGAGTAGTTTGGTTCTTTATTATTCAGGTAATTGCGTTTTACGTAATCGTATATTAAAATAAAACTATACTATCCTTTATATCTAATATTAATCATTGCGTATGGTAGTTAAAAATATATTCTTAATAATTTCCTGTCATACATGAATCAGTCCACCATATCTATTATTGACTTGTATTACAGGATACTTTTATGATATTTTGGATGCCTTTAATCACCTTGATGTGTCTTCATAATTCTTTATTTACCTAAAGCTTGCCTAAATATTGCAATTAAAGTTACCTAGCTACCTTCTTAATATATAACTTAAGGCCCACTTACCTGTAAGTTATTTACCTAACCAAAGGCTGATAAAAATCTAACAGGCAACTGACTGAACTCAAAAAGCATGCTTTATAACCCCCATAGATTTAGTAAATGTGTTGAGCTGGCTAGTGATGATGATAGTAAGTAGTATTGGTTGTATTTGTTGAAACTCATGGTCCTAAACAGAGACATTGCTTCTCTTAGACGGGCCTGGTATCAGAAATTTGTTGGGGCACCTAGAGACCCACGGGTGGGATGTAATTGCTAAAACACTTTTGGGGCATCATATTCTGTGTACCTCATATTGATATGGGGGTATTTATGCCCCAATACTAAAGAAAACAATATTTTTGCACCAATTTTTGTCACAAGTGTGGCCACAGTTGATTATGTCAAGTATTCATTTGTTTACAAATGACCTATGAAAGACTTATTAGACTGATTCTAAAATAATGAAGGTTATTATTCATTTCAATGACTGTTTAAGTATTGAAATATTATTAAAATTATTTGGTTATAATGACATCGAAGGGACTTGAGAAACACGTCATATTAAGCATTTTTATGGAAAAAAAAAACCTTTTTTTTAGGTAAATACTTATTTTAAAAAAGAACCATAGTATTTTAAATAAAAATAAAAATTGCACATTATACATGTATGTATTCATTGTTCAACTGTCAATTATTCACTGAGATTCACAACAAAAACAAGCTGCGTTCCGAACATCCGTCCTCGGGAGCGATAAGCGACATGTCACTATAAGGGAAGTCATTATATCCGACTTTATTACAAAGATCTTTAGATGAAAACCAAACCTCGTTGTGTTTAATTACGTCGATTCTACTGTATTTCATTTCAATGACTGTTTAAGTATGGAAATATTAAAATTACAGACTGACTTGTGTGTGTTACAACTCATAACTTCATAACACAAAATTGAATACCTCTTTTTGTTAGCCTTATTGTAGATTACTAGTAATATTGTAATCTTTCAAAAGGCAACTTCTGTGCTAGGCATTCCTGTGTAGGAGACTTTATAAACATACAAATCACTAACTTATAGACCAGATTCAGAACAACAATTTGTGTCACATAGTAGTATCTCATGACACATGTTGTTCATGGGTGTACTCAAAGTTCTGGTACTACGTAAACACCAAAAGGTGTAATTGGTTTGCATATTTTTGATAATGACATGTGGAGGTTTGGATGGTTTTTACGTCAAGACTATTTGTGAAAAATATTGTAGATTGGGCATGTGGTCAGTTAAATGAAATTGGAACCCGGTTGTGCGTCCAAAAACAAATGTTTATGTTACATGGGGGGAGGGGCCGTTAGCATTGTTTAATTTTGCAGACAAATGGAGGGAGGCGGGAGGAATATGTTGAAAATGTTAATAATGGAATACTTTTAATGTAATACTTGAATGACCCCAAAGGGGATTAAAGGGTTGACCCTCCCATCCCCCCTCTGAAATTACAAAAAGGAAGGTAGGTGCACAGTACTGTGTTTTGTCAACAGTACCACCTAAAACCTCTAAAATGATGTGAACCCCACCGAAAAATGATTCTGGATATGCCCATGATATCAGTTTACAATGGTGGTTTCACCACTACCATATGTACCATATTTATTAATAAATAAACAATTAGCTGGAGATTTACCAACAAGTCAGGCAATATTTGTAGTCTGCAAAAATCATTAACTACTACTATTTTATTCACTGTATGTGCATAACATAAAATAATTAAAATGGAATCGTTGTGGTCATTATTAAATAAATTTAAACATTTGTTACCAGGTGGCTGGAAGCTATGGAAGAAGATGACTTTTATCGTGGCTTTCCCTGCCATTGGTCTGGGCATGGTGAACGCCTATTTGGCTCACCAGGAACATGCTGCACATCACGAGCGTCCCGAATTTGTACCATTTGAGTACATGCGCATGCGCACTAAGGTACTTATGGAATCCTACTAATTTATAAATGTTAATTAAAATCGGCGGTACCCTAATGGCTAAGGTATTGGTCTCACAAATTGTGATGTCGCGGGTTGAATCCTACCTATTATACTACCAACGTGAACCCCCTCCTAACACAAGCCTTTGAGCTTAGCTGGAGGGGTTAACAAGATTGCTAGTAACATGGGATTGAGTCCCACATTGCTAGTTATTTTTTAATTAAAAAAAAAGGTGTGGATGATCGCATGTTTCTTTTTACACAATAACTACTGAAACGATTTTGATAAAACATTACAGTATTGTAGTTTATATCATAGAGTACAAATGGTTATAAAAATCAAACACAATGTAGGAGAACCATGAAGAAAAGCTGTTTCGCCCGCGTTGATGTCGGTTATCGCGATTAAAACGATCCTATGTCCTTCCTCGGGACTCAAACTATCTCTGAAAGTGCGACTGACAGACAGAGTTACTTTCACATATATAATATTAGTATGGATAACAACTTTATTGATTCCAGGTAGTAAAATATTCAAGTATTAACATGTCTTATTTAGTAACTTATCGATCGCAACTCGATGACTTCCACCTGCGGCTTCACTTGTATTAAATTGGATTTTACTTTTGATTCTAAATTGTGTAAAATAAGCCTTCTAAAGTTTAGAAACCCCATTTTAACCCCTAATTAAGATAGGAAAAATGTGGGTTTTTACATTTAATATGGGCAATTTTCTTTTTAAAAGTCTTTTTTTTATTACTTCAACAACAAATATTTAAACAAAATGTGTAATTGGTTCAGCTGTTGTCTAGTTTTGCAGTTAACTACACATGCAGCAGATATCTACAATACTCACTGTAATCTTTCGTCTTTATTTACAGCGTTTCCCGTGGGGAGATGGCCAGAAGTCTCTGTTCCACAACCCCCATGTCAATGCACTGCCCAGTGGCTATGAAGACCACTAACTTGTAATGTTCCACTTGTATAATAACGTTAGTGCAAATGCTGCAGAATATTGTTAGATAACAAATTAAACTGTATTGTTAAGTAAATAAAAACATTTTAAAAATGTATCTTGTGTTCATTTTATAATGTATCAAAATCTAAAATTGTCTGATTGATTTGTAGAACAATCTTTTGCTTAGAATAAAAATTATATAATGTGGAATATTTTTTGAGGTTTTTCTATCAAACCAATTGGTGAATGATGGATCCTATCCTAGGAATCTGTTATACTGCAGACGGATTTGGACGGTTCAGGCCCTTTCGCGATTGGGCAAGCTAATAAAAGCCTCAACGATAAGCGATATGTCCCGTTCGCGACATGTCCCCCTGTGTATTTTGTCGTTAGCTACCTATATATTTATTCTACTGTATTTTGCTGGTGGATCTAATCCTTTTTTAGGATTTCGTAGTAAACAAGAAAACCTTATAGCTTCGCTGTGTCCGTCAGTATGTTCCCAGGTTAGCTCAACGACCCTTAGTACTTGAAAGCTGTAATTTGACATGGATATACATATTAATTCGCCAACAAAGTGGTAAAATAAAAACTTGAGAAAAAAAAAACGGGGTACCTCACGTAGTGTGATTTTTTTCCTGAGCTACCGTGTACTCGTGTCGGGGGTTAAATCGGGACAAATAATTTTTATCCCGCATGACGATAAGATAGAAAAAGTCCACGACATGGTTGATATGTGGGATCAGCAGTGTGCCGATAGTCGTTTCAGTCCATAGACTAATCGCCAAGAGCCGCGACTCACGTTTGGAGCTGCGTCAAGAGCCAGTTATAATAAACCAATCAATCCGATTGGTTTTAAGAGAGATCAACAATCTGTAGGTACCTATAAATAAAAATCAATGTTTGTATGTTTGTTCTGACATGAACATGACGTGATGACACTTTAGCGTCAGCGTGAGCGTCCGCAGAAAACTACAGTGTCCTGGGATGCTTGCGAAGTCGCGAGTTCCTGGCCCAAAAAGCCAGAGAGAAGCGTGGCCCGACCACGCTTCTCTTAAGCTAGTAAGTTATTAAAATAAATAGACACTATAATTAAATAAAAACGTTTTATTATAACAACACGTAACTATAACAAAATACAAATCATAACAGTCTCCATTGTTGTAAGGCACTTACAGCACAACCAATACAAATTACATAAAACGGTACAATCATCAAAAATATAATTTTAAAACCAATTTCATGTACTTTAAGACGTCCTTTTACTAGCAGTCTGGTACATTTGGGTAGATGACTACAATAACAATAAATTATTTTAAACTATACCTATAGGGTACCGCATTTGCGAAATTATTCTGGAAAACAATGTTTTTCAACAATTTTACGTTGTCATGAATTTATAAACATCAAAACAAGACCATACAAAAGAATGACGTCATTGTTTTGTATTTCATAAAAAATAGTACAAGGCGCATCGTTTTGACCTTTCTTAATATTAATAAAGGTCAAAACGATTAAAATACTGATTTGACTTGACAGTCATCTACCCTATTCTCCTATCAACGGATAGGAGTACAGAAAATATACAGCGTTTAACAGAAAGTTAGGCGTATGCAAACTGATGTTAGTAAGACACTTACTAACGTCAGTTTGTATATATGGACGGGATTTTGGTCTGGAATAGTAAATAAAGCCACCGGGAAAAGCTAATTTGACAAATATTGCATCTCCCATTGTACCATTATGCTTTTGCATTGCTAAGGTATAGTTTTCTTGTTTATTTCACTTGTGTATTTTTGTATATAAAAAATTAACTTAAAAACTAATAGACCGATTTTAAAAATTCTTTTAGCCGTTAGAAAGCTACATTATCGTACAAAATCAAATCGTGCGAAATCGGGGCAGGGAGCTAATAATTTATATTTTTTTAAATTGTTAACTAACCTAAACCTTAGGGTAGGTTACTACTCAGATTTTGACATTTAGTTAAATACTCAATATCATGGGTACAGAACAAGTTGTTATTAACAACCCTTGAATTTGACCACACCTTTCTGTTACACGTTGTATATATTTAAATAATTGTATACTAGATACGTACTATATTTGTGTACAATTCGTCATATATTTACAATATACCTACTTACCTAAACAAATAAATAAGCACACTGTAAAACAAAATGTATTAAAAAATAGGAAATAAATGCGTAGTAAACAGATATTTTGACTATTATAACAATAATAGGGGCTTTAGCACGAAACTAACAACTTAAAGTTACTCTGCTATGTTCCAGGGAGCCTAGACAAGTTACATTATCTGTATAAGTTAACGCCTGCGGAAAATAAAAATGGTATGAATTTAAGGATTAAATTGACTGATGTAAGAGAAAACTTATTTCGTTTTCCGCTGGCATTAATTCACTGTTTTGAAACAGCCACAAAGCATTTTGATACTCACTTGTGCATATGCAATGAGAAAAATATGCCACTTAATAGCGATGATACAGTTATTGAGAATTTGCAGGGAATAGACCTGGATTGACCTCAAGAGTTTAATTAGTAAATATTTGCATATTAAAAGTAGATAAATATAAATTAGACAAAAAAAAGATTATCAATACTAATAACTATCATCTATATTGCTGAGGATAGTATATAAAAATAATATTATATTAAAAATACGTTTATCCTACGTATAAAATGTTTCCAAGATATTATGCAGGTATAACTTATGCAAGTCTCATATTGTCAATGCCATTTTATTTTAGATAAAGTGCTACAAGGATCTTTTGGCGCTTCGGTGACATTAAAATGAGGGCGCTTTACAAGATGGCGGTGTTAGTTCTGATTTCGGCCACGTGCCAATGCAATATGTTAGCAATACTAGCCAATGGCACTTGGATGACATTGACATGAGGGCGCTGTACAAGATGGTGGTATTAGTTCCGATTTTGGCCACGCGCCAGAAGATCCTTGTCGCCCTATAGATTAGAAATAAATATTTTTTACGGCGCTGACGTCACAAATCACATTACACTAATATTATAAAGGGGAAAGTTTATGAGTATCTGAGTGTGTATGTTTGTTACTTCTTCACGTCTAACGGCTGGAGCTATTTTAATAAAATTTGGTATGGAGTTAGCTGACACCCTGGATTAACACATAGGCTAATAAACTGTGGGTACCACTGCGGGGCACAGCTAGTATAATATACTTTTAAATTATAATATGATACACACCCCGAATGGCAGTGTAAGAGCTAGCGTGCACTAACCAAATTGTGAAGTGGTTGAATCGCTGTCCTACCGCTCTACAACTTATAAAAAAGAAAACTAAAATAAATACAAAATCAACGGCCCGTAGGTATCCCATGCCCCATTTATATGGTGCACCACATTCGTACATTTGGCCGGTTGAGAAATAATTGCTCCTGCACCCCCCCCCCCCCTCCTCATACATAAAATACGGAAGCGTAGTAGCAGCATTTCTTGCATTATTTTGACCGGGGTCGAACTTGTGGATCCAGCATCGCGTGAACTGACACACTTTGAAAAATAATGGAAGGTACTAACATAATATCTTGGGACAACTCACACACGGCTACCTGATTCCAAATTGGACAGAGCTTTTACTATGACAACCAGACAACTGATACTTAAAAAATATTTGAAAATGACACCCAAACATAGAATAAACAATCACACTCATCTCTCAAGGCGAGAGGGCGCCATCAAGTTTTGTCTAGCTTCAAAATAATTTTTAGAATATGTGTCTAAGTATATGCACGTGTTTGGCGCGCAGCATGTCTATATACGGGACCATCTATACTCTGTTCATTTTGGGCTTAGATTTTTTGTAAAGAAACGCTTGTCATCGGTTTATGACCCTCTGGAACCATCTGTCTACTTTCCCTACTTTGTATATGGAATGACAATGGAATCCAGAAGAATTTGCTGAAATGCTAAGCTGTTCCAGTGAAAATCATCGTACCACCAATTCTGTAGAGGGCTGGCATAGGCGTATAAATGCAAATATACCAAAAAGGCCCAACTTCTACCATTTTCTATTTAAGTTGAGGTAAGAAGCAACATATGTGTCTCAAAATTAAATACAGCCAGTAAATGTTACATACACTGTCCAAAAATAGGCGAAAAAGCGATAGCGAAGATATTGCTTTTGATCATAAAAATTATCTAAAGTATTGAAAAAACTTCGAAACAGGCAGATAAGTTTAGATTAGAAAAAAAATATCTGGATCGACATAAGTTTGGACATTGAGAGAAGAAGAAGAAGACAAGTGAGAGGGCGGTAAAAATATATTTTTTACAATTTTACATTATTTTTAAATTTTCAGTTTAACTTTTATGAGACTGAATCTTTTTAGTTTTAAGTGCTAGAGAATATCAGCATGAATATTTATAATGACTTAAGTTTAAGAAAATTTGTTTTTTAATTTTATCTGTTTTTATTTTTATTTATTTCTCACACAATCAAATGTACACAAGGATTTAACAAACATCATTATACACAAATATGTGAGACTGGTCTCCAGCTAGGTTAAAAACCTGTGTTATGGATAAGAAGTACAAAATTGTTGTAGTTACGTGTTTCTAATTTCAGCTGTATTTCCTACCTATTTATCTTTGAAAATGTCACGCAATTTACGGCCTTATTGACATTTTTCAGAAAATAATTATTTTAGACGTGTCAGTGTAGTGCATTGAATAAAAATAAGGAAAATAATGTCAAAGTCGAAAATATGTGTGAAAGTTTCGAGGTCGAAAATTTTTCAAATCGGTTCAGTACCTATTCAAAAGCAAACAAGCAACCAAATCTCTTTATAACATTAGTATAGATAAAAAAGATAGACCGATCAGAAAAGTGGACGATTTGGGAAACGGCCGGATCAGGAAAGTGGACGCTTTGGTAAATGGACGATTCAGAGAAATAAGTGGACTGATTCGAAAAAAATAGACAGATCAGGAAAGTGGACGGATCGGGAGAGTAGACCGAGTAGAGTTCCGGAGGCGTATTTTGCATGAAGAAATGGCTATTTATCTGAACTTTTTTATGGCTAAAGCCAAAACAAACAGAGTATAGGTACGAGTGAGTGTGTGTGTGTGTGAATGTGTGTGTGTCAGTGTTTGGCGTGCAGCAGGTCCCACAGCGGCAGCTCCTGCAGCGCGGTGTGCAGCTCGTGCTGCAGCTGCGCGGCGAGCGCGGGCGCCGCCAGCGCGCGCGCCGCGCCGCGCAGCCACGCGCACACCAGCGACGACGCGCCGCTCAGCGGACCCAGACCCGTCACGTGCAAATCCCCGCATCTGATCGAACCATACAATATCTTTACACTCGTGGCTGTCACGACCGAATACTAAAACCTCACCCAAATGCAACTTAAGCATACCTCAAATTTTAGTGGTATACAGATACACGAAGCCCAGTCGAGCTATTTGAGACCACGATTTCAAACTTCACCCATCAATTATCAATTTATTCTCAGTTAAAAATCTTGTATTCGTTAAGCTAAGCTAAATATTTGCTAAGCTTAACAATTTAGCCGACCTAAAAAAATATATTTTGCCTTGAATTACGACAGAATCTATTATTATCTAAATATATAAGATAACAAATGAATGTTTGTCTGTATGTCCTTTATAGAATCGTAAACTATGCATTTGATCATGTGATGATGTTCAGCAAAGTTGTAACTAGCTTTGTTGTTAAAAAAGACAAAATGTGACATAATTGACGTAGGTTGAAACGTGACTATAACATGTCATTCGCGCATTCTTTCAAATCAAATATTAATATTTAAAATAATTTTAACTGAAAATGTAAAGCTGCCTGTAGCGTAATAACTACCTAGTCTGGCCATAAATACTGTTACAATTAAAAATAAGAAAGATATTACATTTGAATTTGGAATCTGTCATTTTTATACGATTGTTCATTGTATTTTCTAATTTTGGCGCCAATACATTGTACAATATTTTGCTATATTAAAATGGAGTGGGGTGATAAAGAAAACCGAATCGCTGTGATTGCATTACACAAAGTTGGTATGGAGCCGAATGTAATTTTTAAAACTCTCCATACGCTTGGTATTAGTCAAATGTTTGTGTACCGGGCTATTAATAGGTACAATGAGACCTTCTCTGTTTGTGACAGAAAAAGATCTGGCCGTCCACGTAGTGTTCGTACGAAAATGGTGGTCAAAGCAGTAAGGGAAAGAATTCGAAGAAATCCTGTCCGAAAGCAAAAGATTTTATCTCGGGAGATGAAGATAGCACCCAGAACCATGTCACGCATTTTAAAAGATGACTTAGGACTTGCAGCCTATAAGAGACGCACTGGTCATTTATTAACTGATAATTTAAAAAAGAATAGGGTGGTAAAATCGAAGCAACTACTGAAGCGGTACGCAAAGGGAGGTCACAGAAAAATTTTGTTTACGGATGAGAAAATCTTTACAGTTGAGCAACATTTTAACAAACAAAATGACCGTATTTATGCTCAAAGCTCTAAGGAAGCTTCCCAATTAGTCGACAGAGTGCAACGTGGGCATTATCCGACTTCAGTGATGGTTTGGTGGGGTGTTAGCTATGAAGGAGTGACTGAGCCATATTTTTGTGAAAAAGGTATCAAAACATCGGCACAAGTGTATCAAGATACCATTCTTGAGAAGGTAGTTAAACCCCTTAACAACACCATGTTCAATAACCAAGTATGGTCCTTCCAACAAGACTCAGCGCCGGGTCATAAAGCTCGGTCCACGCAGTCTTGGTTG
The DNA here is from genome assembly GCA_945859575.2 of Herminia tarsipennalis. Lineage (NCBI taxonomy): Eukaryota > Metazoa > Arthropoda > Insecta > Lepidoptera > Erebidae > Herminia > Herminia tarsipennalis. The sequence continues at coordinate 9,606,222 of OX243842.2, read as the reverse complement.
GAAGTGAACGTTTCGGACTTCATCAGAGCTGAAGACTGGCCGTCGTCTAGTCCCGATCTTAATCCGCTGGATTATGATTTATGGTCAGTTTTAGAGAGTATGGCTTGCTCTAAACGCCATGATAATTTGGAGTCCCTAAAACAATCCATACGATTGGCAGTGAAGAATTTTCCCATGGAAAGAGTGCGTGCTTCTATTGATAACTGGCCTCAACGTTTAAAGGACTGTGTTGCAGCCAATGGAGACCACTTCGAATAAGCTTTTTATATTTTGAATTATTTTTATTTATGTATTAAACTAACACACTGTAAAAGTAATAAATATTATTTGCAATAAAAAAAAATGTTTTTTCTTCGTAACAATATTTATGGCTAGACTAGGTATAAGTTTTTGCCCTGTAATGATTTGGTTATAATTATTTTATAATGTCACCGAACACAGATTCCAAATACTTACAATACTGCCGTCATACGGTGAAAAGGCGTAACTTCCATTTTTGCCAAAATTGAGTTATATAGTGATTCAAAATCAGCAACGAAAATCCTATCTTTTTGAATTTTTAACAATGTTCAAAATCGTTTGTAGCTCAAAATATTTATCGTAAAAAAGGCTCAATTATGCCCATGACTAAATGATCTTGAAACTGAAAAGGCTTAATTTCATTATTAGGGCTTTTCTTATTAGTAGTTGCGATTTGCTTAAATGAAAAGCCATAACAGTTATTACGCCTTTTTATGTTAATATATTGCTTGCCACACTATATTGGCACCGTAAAAGGAAACGGCGCAATTTGAAAATAGCGGCCTTTCATCTTATAAATTTCACGAGATGCGAGGGGAAGTTTCATTTGTCAGTTACTCTCGGGCGTAACTTACGCCCGTGAGTTGTTACAAAGTTCACGCATCGCACGTTGGACTGCCGCGTGCGCAATTTAAGTTTTTTTTTTTTTTTTTTTTTTTTTTTAATACTCTACGACTCCCGCAGTAGGGTACAAGCCCTGTGTCGCGGAGGACTTTACAAACATACAAGTCACGGAAACAAAGTAAACCCAGACTCGGAACAACAATTTGTGGATCACACAAAATGGTGTCCCGTTTGGGAATTGAACCCACGACCTCTTATGTAGCAGTCGGATACACTCCCACTGCGCCACAGAGGCAGTCAAGAGTTTAGTGGGATTTATGGATTATTATGATAAATTTTGATAACTCATTGTTTTTTTACTTATTTTATAACTTAAATATGTAGTGTCTTGTACGGCACCTATAGAAAATTGAAAGAATATTCAAAATGTAAATATAGCCTCAAAATACAAATTATGTAGGTATTTGGTGTCGCACTGTGCGGTGTGACTAAGAAAGGATTAGAAAGAAAACGAAAAAAATATGAATTGAGTTTAGAACAAAGAAAAATGCAAAAAAGAAGTGAAGACATCGAGAAAATATGCAATTAAGCCGGAGGATGTGACGATGGTTGTAGAAAAAAATGCAAAAATAAAATATCGGAAGCACAAAGAAAACTTACTCACAATTTGCATTGGATGATGTCATGGTAAGAACAACGGTATTTTATTGTAAATAACACTTCTTCCGAAAAACCAGTCAAAATAAAAGTGTTTGGTGTAAATGAAAAAAAGAAAAATAGAAGTAAATCGGTAAAGTACTTTCTTAGTAATGAAACAGGGGAGAAAATTTCCGTGTGCAAAGTTTTTTTTTAACGATGCTCGGCTATTTCAAAACTAATGAAAAAGTGGTCAGGAATGCACTTAATAAAAAAGACCAAGTTCCTTGTAACGGAAGTGGACACAATAAAAAAAAAAACTTAAAGTTGATCACCATTTAGTAACATATTGAAACCTTCAAACCCACATTAAAGGAGAAAGCACGCGCCCAACAAACGATACCTTTTATCACAGATAACAATTCAATTAATGTTTAATGACTTCCTTGATAAACACCCTAATGAGCCCGTTTCTTACGACCTATACAGAAAAGAAATCAAGGATATGAATATTTCTTTTGTCAAATTGGGTCACGAGGAATGTGAAAAATGTGAACAATATCATATGCATAATTTAAAATTTAACGAATTACGCCATAAAAACTGCAGTGCATGCATGGATTTCGACAAATATAAAGAACTTTATACATTGGCGAGAGAAAAATATGACATACTAGTAGACCGTTAGTCTATGCAATCAGTTGATGTGGGCTATTCCGCGGATTTACAGAAGGTTATAATGCTGCCCAGAATAGAAATGTTCAAAACTGTTATTTTCTGTCCTCGTTTGGTAGTGTTTGATGAGAGCTTTGTGCCGTTGGGCCATTAAACGTCTGATCAAATGACCTATGCTATTATATGGCACGAAGCTATTTCGGGCAGAAAGAAGGATGATATAACTAGTGCATTTAGGGCTTTTTTAAAACACTTTAGGAACTTGAATAAAACTATTTTATGGCTCGACAACTGCGCTGAACAAAATAAAAATTGGATAAAAAATCGACGTATTATTAGATATGTTTTGTGATTGTACTTAATATTTTACATAGAAGATACAATGACTGACTAAGTTACCTTACAATATGTGTAAATTTTAATAATATTGCTATTGGTGATTACTTAAATGTATGCTGTTACTATTCGCCCGACTGTTTTAAGCATATTAATATATATTTTTGAGTATATTGAAACCAGCAATAAAACAGTGTTTTTGTAGTCGATTTTGTTTTAATTTATAACTGGGCAATCTTAGTAAAACTTTAGCTGGACTGATAAGTTTTGTAAAAAGAAAAGACGTAATTTAATAATTGCGCCCTTTCACACTAGAATTATTCTTATTAAAGCTGTTACTGCTGCTAGTGTGAAAAGGCGTTATTAGCAAATTGAACAAGAAGAGCCTTAACTATCGAGTTACGCCTTTGCTTCTTAGTATTGTACTATTTTACCTATATTTTTTATTAAAGTGAAAGGGAAAACCGAAAAATATTTAAATATTGCTATTAATTACTAAACAGAATATATGAAAATAAAAACAAGTGTATTTTTATTATTATTTTAAAACAGTCATCTTCCATTAAATATTAACAACAGTACTCAAGTACTGTTGTTAATATAACTTCGCTTAGTACAAAATTTTAATTTACTCGATTTTAAGTTTTAGGTAGTTACGGCCTTTCACCATATGACGGCAGATTACTGTCTGTACATTTGAGACGAGTTACCGTGAAATGTGTCTCAAAGGACAGACTTTGTGACACAGTAATGGATAAAGTCATTTTATTACTATTTATTTATTTAGTTTTGACAAGTTCGAATTAATTTGAGAGGCCTCGCGGCCTCTCTCATATTTGAGGGCTGCTTATATCAGTTTGACAGTTCATCGGACAGATATATAGCGTCGAGTGACTTTTTCACTAGTGGTTTTTGAGCACAACTTAGTTTTTTGTAAGTTGCATTTAAATTTTAGAGATGCTCAAATTTCACGTTTGAGTATTTGGCCGTCAATCATATCAATATTTGACAAAATACAAAAAACGTATAGACAGTAGTCCGTATCCCAGGAACAGATTGACATGACCAAGTGCCTTCCGGGCGAAAACTTTATTATGAAGCTCTGTGAACGTCAGCCGCGGCTCGGTAGGTAGGTTAAGCAGTGGTAGTGGTGTGGTAGTGGTTATAGTGAAGTGTGTTGTATAAGTGTATATATATACTTACTCTAGATTGTGTAGTCTTAGATCGTCGAGCTGCGCGTAGGGTTCCCACTGCGCGAGGCCGATGGTTAAAGCGAGGTGTAGTGTGTGTCGTTGAAGTGCGGCCGCCGCACGACCCGAACACGACACGCCCATCGCCCGTATACGATACTCATCGTAACCGATCTAGCAATTAAAAAAAAAAACTTAGGACAAATCACACACGGTCATCTGATACTAAACTAGACAAAGCCTGTAAGATGCAGTCGCCAAATAACGTCCCCTTTTAGTAAAAAAATAAATAAAAATTAAATATCATGAGTATAGTAATAAATAATAAAACGTCCATAGTTTAATTGGGACATTCTGTTTTTTAAATAATAGTTAAAAACTTCGTTAACTTAGTTACTTTTTCGACAAAAATAGCTTTATTAAAAAAGTAAAGAAAATATAAACATATATTTGGGCACCTAAGTTCGTCCCTCAGAACGAAAAGAAAGAGGATAGAAGTCGCAAGTACGCGTAGCACGCGTGCCAAGCTTTTGGTCAAATGGTCATATGCCTTGTTTGTACGATTTAGAGCATGACAGTCGACAGAGAAACAATTATCAATGAGTCGAAGACAAAATAAAATATAGATTGTTGGCTACATACATAGCCGATTTAAGAAACATCGGTTCTAGATGGCGATGTATGTTAAATTGTGCAAATGTGAAACAGGTAGTGTGTGATAGTTTAGTATCAAACCTACACACCAAGGTGCAGTGCACTTAAATGTACATAATATTTAAGTACACTGTACATAATAGATGAGTTTCTTTGTGTGTTCGAATCCGCGACCGTCAGTAATTTTATCATGAGAGCTTTACACGGATTCGAATCCATTCATTTTTTTTTAAACATATCCTACAGACACAAAATACACACAGATTTGGAACAATAATTTATGGATCACACAAATCTTGTGGGGGAATCGAACCCAAGATTTTTTGCGCAGCAGTCGTACACACTCCCACCGCGCAACCTAGGCAGTGAGTTCATACATCTACCCCCTTATTCATAATAAATTAGCAGACATTCTAACAGCATTTTAACTAGCGAGTTCTCGCTAGTTAAAATGCTGTTAGAACATTTGCTAATTATTATGAATAAGGGGGCTAATATAAAAAAATAAAATGAAAAAAGCTTAAAAAAATCACAAAAACTAAATTACTTGTAAATCTTTTATCCTCAATGTGACTCTAAAGCTAGTTTTCATGGGGTCAGGGCGCGTGACGCTGACGTCATTGATCCTGTTGATAGTGGCTAAGTTCTTCACCCATCCGGTATCTGTCTCGAACTTGCCAATGTACGATAATGATCCTATCTGTAACCAAATTTACATACGAATATTATTAAACTAGTTTTCTCCCACGGCTCCGCCCGCGTAGATGTCGTTAGTTTCTCGGGACTCGAACTATATCCAAACCAAATTTCATTTAAATTGGTTCAGCGGTTTAAGCGTGAAAACGTAACAGACAGACAGCGCTACTTTCAAATTTATAATATTGTAAGGAGAATCACACTGCTGTGAAGCTAGGCATTGACAGCTGCCCCTACTTCACACCGTACAAGCTGTCATACGTCAAATAAAACGTCATCATAGCGCGTGGGTCGGCACGATCACTTTTGCTCGAGACATTGGCGCGTGCGGACGCGTCATTTGGTATCGTTCCCTTAGCGTTAAAATTCAAATTGTGATTTTGTGTAACGGAAACCAATAAATGTGCAAATAATAAGATTCATCAGTTGATTAAAGTTGTTTTTTTTAAATTAAAGTGTTGTTACTTGCTTTTATCAGAAGCGGGACGTTGCCTACCCTACATCTGATTTTAATCGGCACATTCTTGGTTTCTGTTTCGTTTGATAGTGAGTGATCATTTGGTGTAGTGTTTCGTTGTGCTAAACATGGGCAAGCGAAATCGTTCGCGTAGTCGCTCGCCCCCTAAGCGTCATAGAAGTTCTAAGCGCCGTCGTATTGTGCGTGAATCGCGATCTAGAAGTGCATCGGAATTACGTGAGTCGTTACAAGCTATAATGTCGCGATTAAATGCTTTAGAGGATAGGTCGTCGGTTACCACCACATCTAGTATCGAAGTACCCGCTACGAACGATTCTACCGAAAAGATTGTAGAAGCTATCCAGTCTTTGAAATCGATAAATACTCGTGATTTTTATGTGTCTAATTTTGATCCTAATATTCACGATGATGATCTTTGATTCGAGGAGGTAGATCGAGCACACATTTTGAATAGGTGGAATGACGCGGAATATCTTTCGCGTATTGGTCATTGCCTTAAGGGTGATGCGCGGTCATGGTTAAATGATTGGGTTACGTCGGATCGGTCGTGGAGTAACTTTAAGCGAGATTTTAAATCTTTATGCGTGAAAAAGATTGATATAGCGAACATTCTTTACGAGGTTATGAGTAATAATTCCGATAACTTTGCTACGTATGCTGAGTATGCGCGCCGGTCCTTATTACGCCTTCGTATTGTAAACGGACTAAGTGAGGAGCTTACTAGCGCTATCGTCATACGGGGTATAAACGACCCCCAAGTTACAGCAGCAGCTACGAATGAAAATCTTAAGGCTAGCGAGTTAGTCAATTAACTGTCTACCTTCGTAAAATCAGTGAAGTAAAATCGAATAAATACTCAAGTCGCTACTCCGTTTCACGTAAAGAGTCCGTTAAATCGCATGTCACTGGGCGTTCAAGCCAACGTCCTTCGTTGAAATGTTTTCTTTGCGGACAAATTGGCCACAAGCAAGCCAACTGCCCTGACAAAATAAAACCTTCAAGTAGTGTTGACCCTAATACTAGTGATATTAAACCGGAGAAAATGAGTGTTTGTACGTATTGTAGGAAATCGGGACATCATACTAATGAGTGTTTCGCGAAACAACGCTCTGATCAGAACAAGAGCAAAATAAAATTTGTTTCCTACCTACATTAAATAACCACAAGGACGTAATTGTTGGAGTAATACAAGGTATCCCGATCGATATACTATTTGATAGCGGTGCATTAGACGTTTCCCTTATCTCTCGCTCTGTAGTAAACCATTTGTCGTGTACCAGGAAACCAATTTATCGCGAATTGAAAGGCGTTGGGCCTACTATTACTCGTGTGTTTTCATACGTAACTCTTACTATAAAATTCCAAGAGATTACACTAGAGGTTGATCTGTTAGTTGTATGTACCTAGTGAGAGTATGAACGCACCACTTATAATAGGTACCGATGTCATAAACCGTGAGGGAGTAATGTATGTACGTACGAAAGACTATCAACGTCTAACTTGTAGTACTGCTTCCGCATGAGTATCGACTGTGGATTCAAATGAGCATCCTATCAAAACCTCACTCACTGCTGGTGACTATGCAAAACTTTTAGAGATCTTTAATGAATTTTCTAAATTCAAGATAAATGCAACGGCTACATCGACCGTAACCACTGGTAGCATGCACATTCGTTTGAATAGTGGTACGCCCGTATACTATCGGCTGTACAAATTATCTTTTAACGAGAAATTAAAGGTACGAGAAATTATTAGTGACCTCTTAACTAAATAAATTATTCGCGAGGCTGAATCTGCGTATGCGAGTCCCATACTCGTGATAAAAAAAAAAAGATGGAACGGATCATATGTGCGTAGAGTCAAATGGCTTTAAGCATGTCTTGGTAGTGATCGATGCTTTTTCAAAATATTATTTAATGTACACAGATAAGATCATGAGGAACTAAAACGTGCATTTCAGAATGTTATTTCCTTATTTGGTACCCCCCAACATAGAGTTACTGATAGAGGTCGAATGTTTGAGTCCGCACACTTTGTCAAGTGAGTAAATGACTTTTGGTGCGCCATGCATTATATTACACCTGAAATGCACCATGCAAATGGTCAGGTAGAAAGATACATTCGTACCCTCCTTATATGATACGTGTGGAAACCAATTATAAAAAAAAAAACATATGGTCTGAATAGTTGTGGCGTTTACAACTCGTACTCAAAGATAACGCAGGTTTCCCCATTAAATCTTCTGATAGGTGTGGAAGGTACCACCCCTGTAATACAGGCTCTAGTACGCGACGTCAACGTCGACTTATCAAACTCTGATCGTCGGTCCTTAAGGTAGTTAGATCGACAAAGGACAGCCGAGCGGCTGAAAGATAACCAAATCCGACAAGATGAGCATGTTAACAGGACACGCCAACCCCCTCGAGAGTTCCGCGTAAACGATCTTGTCTTCGTTATCAAATATGCACAATCCAAAGGAAAACTGAACGCTGGCATGCGGGGTCCCTACAAGGTTGCAAGAATTCTGGACAACGACCGTTATGAGCTGAAACTGGTCGCTGGGTCCTACGGCAAGGTGACCTATGCTGCGGCACAATATATGGTGCCATGGCAGGGCGAGTGGACTCCCGAAGAATGTGCTGCCTTCTTTGCCTGTAAGTAGCTATTGAGCTAGTCTTGTCTATTTCACTAGACCTTGACTTTTATGTCTAGTTTACACTGGACCTTGACTTTTATGTCTAGTTTACACTGGACCTTGACTTTTATGTCTAGTTTACACTGGACCTTGACTTTTATGTCTAGTTTACACTGGACCTTGACTTTTATGTCTAGTTTACACTGGACCTTGACTTTTATGTCTAGTTTACACTGGACCTTGACTTTTATGTCTAGTTTACACTGGACCTTGACTTTTATGTCTAGTTTACACTGGACCTTGACTTTTATGTCTAGTTTACACTGGACCTTGACTTTTATGTCTAGTTTACACTGGACCTTGACTTTTATGTCTAGTTTACACTGGACCTTGACTTTTATGTCTAGTTTACACTGGACCTTGACTTTTATGTCTAGTTTACACTGGACCTTGACTTTTGTGTCTAGTTTACACTGGACCTTTACTTTTACGTCTAGTTTACGCTAGACCTTGTGTGGTATGTCTGGTTTACGCTAGACCTTGTGTCATATGTCTAGTTTACGCTAGACCTTGTGTGATATGTCTAGTTTACGCTAGACCTTGTGTGATATGTCTAGTTTATGCTAGACCTTGTGTGATATGTCTAGTTTACGCTAGACCTTGTGTGATATGTCTAGTTTACGCTAGACCTTGTGTGATATGTCTAGTTAACACTAGACCTTGTGTGATATGTCTAGTTTACACTAGACCTTGTGTGATGTCTAGTTTACGCTAGACCTTGTGTGATATGTCTAGTTTACGCTAGACCTTGTGTGATATGTCTAGTTTACGCTAGACCTTGTGTGATATGTCTAGTTTACGCTAGACCTTGTGTGATATGTCTAGTTAACACTAGACCTTGTGTGATATGTCTAGTTTACACTAGACCTTGTGTGATATGTCTAGTTTACACTAGACCTTGTGTGATATGTCTAGTTTACGCTAGACCTTGTGTGTTATGTCTAGTCCATGCTAGACCTTGTGTGATATGTCTAGTCTACGCTAGACCTTGTGTGATATGTCTAGTCTGCGCTAGACCTTGTGTGTTATGTCTAGGCTATGCTAGACCTTGTCTGTCATGTCTAGATCACCCTAGACCTTGTCTGTTATGTCTAGTCCACACTAGACCTTGTATGTTAAGGCTAGACAACTCTAGACCTTGTGTATTGATTGATTTTATTCTAGCCAAGAAGAGTGAACTGTCACTCTTTAACTACTTGTCGGCATAATGTATCTAGCTGTATCAGGTGCAGACGATTCCGAACAAACTTAATCGAATACCAGTACTGAGATGTCATCATACCAACTATACACTTTGAGTGGAGATGACGGGGAAGCCGGACCATCCAGACTTCACGAGGAAGCGGGACCATCCAGACTTTACCAGGGCGCGGAATTGCCTGGACCTGACGAGGACGTCAGGGTGTCAGGAGAGGCCGTGTAAGGAGAATCACACTGCTGTGAAGCTAGGCATTGACAGCTGCCCCTACTTCACACCGTACAAGCTGTCATACGTCAAATAAAACGTCATCATAGCGCGTGGGTCGGCACGATCACTTTTGCTCGAGACATTGGCGCGTGCGGACGCGTCATTTGGTATCGTTCCCTTAGCGTTAAAATTCAAATTGTGATTTTGTGTAACGGAAACCAATAAATGTGCAAATAATAAGATTTATCAGTTGATTAAAGTTGTTTTTTTTAAATTAAAGTGTTGTTACTTGCTTTTAATATTATTTTAGGTATGAATGTATCTGTTTGTTTGTGTTTATCGTGTGAATCGAGAGACCGATTTTGGTGAAATTTTAGCATGGCGGTAGTTTGAGGTCAAGAAGGAAATAGTCTTTTATTGCGATAATCGATACTAACGCAGATTTGCGCAATAAGGCGCGGCGTTCTATTACAAAAAAGGTTAGGTAAAAACTGCTACTAACCGAATTTGTATAGAATTCGACTTTCTATGATTTTAGTAATACACGCAGATGGATTTAAATAATTTCATATGCTTTAAATTCTAATTCTTGTTTTTCATTCCTACTACTACTAATTTGTTACCTTTTTTGCTTGTTGTATTAACGTAAGTAGTTATGTAACGAAGTTAGATAGTAGGTATCCTAGAGAAGTACATAGCACGGTTGGAAAAGCGCGTAAAATCGATATCTATACTCGATACTTATTTTACAGAGGTAGTTTGTGAGGTTGTTTTGAATTTAAAAAAATCTTTTACTAATAACAACCTAACCACGTCATTTGTGAGTGTCATAGGTCCAACTAAGTGGGCACGGGTCAGCTAGTTAATTTTAAAAGTCATCGAGTAAAACTCGATTCAAGTCAGGTTGAGGCGACTGAAGTCGATTCTTTTTAGTAAAAGATCGATTCTTGACCAGTGTCAAAGTCGACTTTACTATCCCTAGAACATAGGACAGGTATACGATTACCCGTAATTTACACGGCGCGGCAAAGCGAGCGAATGTTTACGTAAAGTTAACTACCTTATGCATAAAGGTGGCGTGTAACGGTGGGAGTTCGAGCACTTCCCTACAACTCTGTAACAACGTCCGTCTCATGTTAATCAGGATCATGTCTACTACTTTATTGCCATTCAGTGCCAAACAGTCGATCATTGAACTGAAACAAAACATTGAAACAATCAGAAAGAAAGAAAACACATTTTTTTTACAGATTACTAGCAATGTGGGTTTGTGGCTCCCACATTACTAGCAATGTTGTTAACCCCTCCAGCCCCTGCAAGTCGCAATCTACGATCGCGAGTCCAATACCTTAACCATTACAAACAGAATAATCACAATGAGAATATAATTAGTAATTTAAAAAAACTTGCACTGGTCACATATAATAGGTATGTAACATCTGACAGCCAAGTCTAACACCGCGCCCGTTCATTGATCAAATGAAATAGCGCGCGCTTCAACGACTTCCTGTTACACATTTGCGTCCACGACCGGATACAAGGGGTAGGGGGGGGGGCAGCAGTTTTGACACAGGCAGACAATTGCCCCCTCCCTCCTTGGTGGAAGTGGAGGATATGGTGTACTGCTGTTGAATGAAATGTACCCCCCAGCCATGCGAGCGACTCACACTTGACCAGTTGAGTCAAATGTTGCCCCCCCCCCCCGAACAAGGTTCTGGATCTGCGCCCGCTTCCGTCCCCTTTCACAAAATAACTCCTATAGAAACCGAGAGGAAAGACGTTACACATCAAAAACTAGCCTGCTCTTGAAACTAACACAAAACCTACCACATGCTAAGCGTTTTATATTTACTCGTATACTAAAATGTTAAATTTAAATTGTCTTGATTTTAATATATTGACGTATACGTATTGACTCGATCAGAACAAAAAATAAAATAGTGCGACCTTGTACCTTACCTGTAAGCTTGCATTAAGCTAGGATTACAACACATGAGGTCCGACACGCTGGTCGCTTGTCGCAGAACCAACGCTAGGTGGCGCTGTAACTTCTCTCTTAATAGTGCGTATAAGGGTAACGATAATGCCGCCGTCAGAGGTAAGTCATCTGTAACACAATTATTTAATGACTAGCTAACCCGCGCAACTTCGTCTGCGTAAATTTTCCCTATTTTTGCAACATTTCTTATTGCTGCTGCGCTCCTTATTTCTCCACTATTTAATGGATGTTATTATACATATAAACCTTCCTCTTCAATCACTCTATCTATTAAAAAAACCGCATCAATATCCGTTGCGTAGTTTTAAAGATTTAAGCATACATAGGGATATAGGGACAGAGAAAGCGACTTTGTTTTATACTATGTAGTGATAATAATAAATGAGTAAGTCTTAAAGCGATCTCTGACGATGCATCCATTAATCCAAATGGAGTGGACTTCTGACAAATACTTATCGTGAATGCTAAAAACGTATTTCATTTGAATGGATGTCGTCCAGTTTTGGAATTGCAAACGGACGTCGTCCAGTCCAAATAGACTTATCTCACGCCACGCCATTTGGAAAACATCTGCCTGTGTGGCGCGGTGGGAGCATTTCCTACTGCTACGCAAGAGGTCGTGGGTTCGATCCCCACCCAGGATAAGACTTTGTGTGATAAGCACGATGGTTTATTCTGTGTCTGGATGTTATTTATCTATAATATGTGTGTATTTAGAAATATATAAGTATGTTTATTAGTTGTCTGGTTTCCATAGTACAAGCTCTGCTTAATTTGGGATCAGATAGCGTTGTGTGAGTTGTCCCAAGATATTATTATTATTATTATCTATGTGTAGTGAGTGAGAAAATCACAAAGCTAGTATATGTGTCTAATAATAGTAAATGTGTCTAGAATTTATCCTTTCGTCTCGCTTAGAAAGACACCCACCTTCTCTTTCAAAGCATAGTGTCAAACCATGGTGACCATAGTTACGAAAGAGAGAGACGGTCTCATAAAATGCCAAATAAATTCAAAGTTTGTTCTCTTCACTTCTTCAGTAACAAATGCATTACTTCAATAGTCGGCCTGCGACATCATAATTTGTTAAAATGCTCTCTGTAACGAAGCAATAACAAAAGCCGTGATAGTTCTTTAACTACCGGCTAGATGGCGCATGCGAGGGCCCAACTCGCGAGAATCAAAGGATAGAAAAATTTGAGGTCTAGTAACATAGTCCAGATAGGTGGTTCGATTCCGGCCCCGGTTTGGCTACGGAAGTCTCGGGTTCAATTCCTGAGTCTGGACTTCAAATTTTTCTATATTTCAAAAATGCAATTATTGTATTTATAAAGTAATTGGCAAGAAATGCCTATAAAAATTACTTCAAATGTATAGTATTGGCAACAGTCTTCGGTATAACTTTCTTGCGTACCTACATCCAAATGGAAGACGTACCTACGTCTAAATGGAAGTCTTCTAAATGGACGTATCGTCGGTGGCCATTTTTACAGTAGTCGTATAAAACGTGTATCATCTACCTTAAAGTAGTCTCATATGATGTGTAACATTTGATATGATGAGATATATCAGTTGTTACATATGATGATTCGACTTCACAGTCAAGTGGCCGTGTAGCCTAATGTCCACTCACCTATATGTTTGGCTAATTGCTCCGTCGTCGCGAAATCGTAGCCACCATTTCTCTGTGGGGACGGCCATGACAGCTGCAAGAGCAAAATTAAAAAAAAATAAAAACAAAAAGAAAAGTACAGATATTTTGTTAGTATTAGACTTTGAACTTTATTGCAAGGCATTAAAGTATTTTTGGCATCGGAAGAATAGAAAAAGAATACTACTATGTATTAAAAGTGTAATTGACTTTCACAGATAAATATCCAATTCACAAGATAATTTAAAACACACTTAAGCTAGGCTTTTTAAAGTTCATAATCCCTTATTACACAAATACTGGCTAAAAATAATGAAGTTTTGTGGATTTCTAGTTACCAAATATATAAAAAGGTTAATTACCTTAACAAGAACTTCGTCGTGCGTGAACTCAATGCCAGGGTTGATGAATGAGAATGCATCATCCTCAAGGACAAGGCCCACATTCACATCTGCGATCATGTTTGACAATGATATTCTAGAAATGGCATACAATTTATAATTTAATTAATTACTTATTTTTGAATTATTTTTTATTCATGTATATTTAATCCCTGCCCGATCCGTTAATGTGTTGTTAGGTATCGTATCGTATAAGTTATATTTTCCCATTTGATTTACGTCATTTTTGAAAACTTTAATGACGAAAAAAATAACCTAAATTTTTTTTCTTGCCAGAAGTTATAAGGGAAAACATACGGAGGCGGAAAAAAATGTTCTGATTGATGATGAACAATGTTGATAAAGAATCTTGAAAATTTACACATTTCGACGAAATTGGGTACTAAAACCGTGAATTTTAATATTCAATAAAAAAAAACGTTTCAATGGATATATTTTTTTTTTAGCATTGTTAATATAATACATACACTTCGGATAAGACGGAGATTCATTAAGAGATACACGTTGAATAAAGTCATTTATAATGAAATTTGTAAGCCAGTATAGATCAAGTAATTACGAAAACATTAATAATTGTCAAAAATCGTTTTTTTTAGAATCGATTTCAGTCACCCTTAACATTATCAAAATCGACTCTCCCTCCTTGACTTTTAAGTTTAATTTTCGGAAATTTTGGGTAGGTACTTTTGAGAGTACCCCGCTCGTCGTGCGAGCGACTCACACTTGGCCGGTGTTGATTCCAAAAGTCAAAAAGTATTAAAACTAATTATTAACTTGTATATTAACAGAAGATAGTGCTAGTTAATACTATGTGCTCTTAAGGTTAATGGGACAGTCAATTATACCTACTGATAATAATGACCTACCTTATCAATCATCATTAGCACAGACCTGTATAAAGATTTGATTTTTTACAAAAATAATGTTAAAACTATTTCATGCACCTTTTTCTAAACTTTATAATAAAAAAAATGTTTTCAATAACCATTTTAACACTGGACTGGACCTTGATTGTGTAATGTAGTTATTTACTTTAAAAGAATCATATACACAGTAAAACGGTACGAAATAGCTAGTGGTAAAATATTTGTCTTGTGACTAAATATCATAAAGTGTAATAATTAAACTAACAAAATTGTATAATGTACAGTCAGCTTTATAAGTCGCTTAACAAAAGCAATATTTAAAATTACAAATCATTGTGTTAAAACATTTCTTTTATTGACTGCCTTGGTGGCAAAGTGCGAGACGTTGGTGTGTAAAACTGCTGTGCAAGACGTTGTGGGTACATTTCCCACGCAGTACATCACTGACTATGTGTGAGTCAATAATACACACAACTGATTTGGGCTGCGCACATCGAAACTGCAATGCAAAAGACCAATAGGCAAAAGTGGGGACTTAGCCCACATATTACGCTATGGCTCTACAGCGCAATAATACGGCCAATTATCAGGTATGGCTGGTCAATGGTCAGATGTGACAAAACCAAATTCCAGAGTCTTCGGCCGCTTTAGAACACTTCCTTAACCTGAGACTGCTACACCTCTAAATCATGGAGGCAGCGACATCCACTGCACTCAGGCTGATAGCACGTATGGGTATTCTATCGGAAACCACAAAGGAATACCCATTCCTGGAAGCTTGCTCCAACAGACTGAATACCTTAAAAATATAATTTTGATGAGCTCCAGCAATCGCAGCCAGAAATGCAAAAGATTATCACAGACAGTGCCTCAGTGCTACAAGCCTTGTAAAACACCAGCATAAATTTGACCTTTACCCAAGAATGCCATGAAATACTCCAGGCCATTACTCAGGATAATGAAGTGACCGTGCAATGGATAAAGGGGCACAGAACATAACCGGTGCCACAGTGGCTTTACCCCAAGCCCTGGTACGAGTCTGTCAGCGCGTGAATGCAGAGAAAAATCAACATTTAAAATGGAGAAATAACAGCGGTTGAAGACAAATGAATGAGGCGATTCCAACAGCCCCCAGAAAGTACGCTAGGAATCTCATCAGACTGAACAGGGACAAACTGCGAAAAGCAATAGGCATTCTGAGGGGCCATTATCCCCTCAACAAGCCTGCACACCATGGAGATCGCAGAGGATGCATGGAACACGAAGAAACGCCCCAATATGTACTCATGGAGTGTGGCCGAACATGGGGCACAGTTCCTAGAAACACCGTCATCCATCCCTGCATGCAGCACCCTGCGGAGACTGCTAGGCTTATGGGAGTGTTCAGGCTGACTGGAGTGAGAAGAACTGATACAACACAAATGAATCCACAATGGCCTAATCAGGAGGCTAAGAGCGACATTGCGTCCCCATTGAAACAAACAAACAATGTGTGAGCCACATATATTGTGGATCCAAGTTTGGGTTTGTAAAATAAACTATATTGCTTTAATCTGAATTTTCGTGAATACATGGTTGGAACTATTTGTGCTAAATTAGTTTGAGCATACGCAGATGTTTAGCGACTTATCTAGCTGGCTTTTTATCATAATTATGTAGTACACTACCTAATTATGATAAAAACCAGTTATTTAGAAAGTATTATTTACTTTACTACTAACTTCTACAACCCAGTTCTATACCAACTTAAGTAATAAATAATTGTATGGAATCTATTTACGTCTGTGCCATCAATAAACTGATGGGTTTTTCCTTGAATTCATTTGCATAAGATAAATAAATATGTAACTAATTTAGTACAGGCACAGATAATATAATACTACAGGTAATGTTAGGTGGTTAAAATTTTGTTTTTTTAATGAAAAATATATGCATTTAAACAAACGGTTTTATTTGATATAGCCTTTGAATTAGTCTATAGTTAAATTGTGCTATTGAGGGTACGACAATACATTTTTTTATTGATAGGACTATATATTTTTCATTTATAAACAACTTTTTAAGTGCATAATGGGAAAAACCAGTACAGTAAAGGTCCTACACCTACACAGCTTGGATGCCATCTTAGCTTGCATTAGTTTTTGTCATGCATTTATTAATTTTTATCCTGCTTATGTTTTGGCTCCATTTAAGTACTTTTGCCATGTCAACCTTTCATAGACTAAAGCATGTTCCAGACGGTTGGAAACAAGCCTTCCTGCCAAGGTGACCTTGCTGGTTTTCAACAGTGTAGACGGCTGTTGTAAACCAAATTACTTGGTACTTGGTTTGCAACAGCCGGTCACCTTGGTTTGTATGTTTGTTTCCAACTGTCTGGAAGATGCTTTAAATATAATTTTAGTTGTGCCTTTATGGAAAGTAAATAATACTTACACTACATGTCCTTCAGCCATAACAGGAATAAGATTATAGAGGTTTTCATTAAATGCGCTGTACAATCCCTTCACATTGACTTCACCAAGTGAACACCGTAATGAGAGTGACATCGACTTCAGATCCAGTGACAATGCTTGCATGTGAAACGTTGGTGGTTTTAACAGTTCTAAACGAGATAGGTTACTGAAAGAAAACATTGAGAAGTTACATAACGTCAGGTTAGTTGTGACTGTTTAGAAAAAAAATAGCATGGCACTGCTTCTTGACTTTTCTACCTCTGGCTAGGATATTAGAGAAAGAAGATTTCTTCCAGATTAATTCCTACTTTTACTATGTATTTATATTTTTACTAGCTGTCCTGTGCAACTTGGTCTGTGTAAATTTTCCCAGTTAAATATTTTTTCAATTCAGATCAGTAGTTCCTGAGATTACTGTGTTCAAACAAACAAACTCTTCTACATTATAATATAAGGATAGATTTCACCTAATATTATAACAATTAAACAGACTTTGAGTTGTTCTCTAAAGTATTTCTGTTGCTACAGGTTGTGTTGTACAATCTTTAAAAAGTCTACATTTTGAAATTTGAAGTTAGGTGGCAGTTGCTAGTGGTATATTCATGACAAGAAGCTGTCAAGAAACTCAAGGGCTATCCTTCTAAATCATCAGATTTTATTATAGCAGCTATTTATTGATTTTATTGATATGAATGTGTGGAATATATATGAAGTAAAATAATTGATGACTCCATTGTTATTGAATAATCTATTCTAATATTATAGACCTGAAGAGTTTGTTTGTTTTGTTGAAAGTGATAATCTCAGGAACTACTATTTTACTGTTGGATAGCCCATTTATCGAGGAAGGCTATAGGCTATTTATCATTACGCTATGACCAATAGGAGCGGAGCAGCAATGAAAAATGTTGAAAAAACTGGAAAAATTGACGCAGACGAAGTTGTGCATGTCAGCTAGTGTAATACATAAACAGTAATACTGAATGAATGATTATTCTTACACTTGTGTGTTTTTAGCGAAGTATGAAGTGTCTGCCAAAGTGTCGGCCTTTAACTGCTCGCCATTTTTCGTCTGCTGCAGAGCCACGTTCGTAAAACTCTACAATCAATTTATTCATGCATCATTAACATTTAACAATATGCAATAAATTCACACAGCATTCATATAAAATCATGTTTACATACCCTTTTAATAACATCTTGTAAGTTCGGCTGAACTTTTGTTAGCAGATCGTCTAATTCCTGTTCGATATCTACGGTTTCTTCGTCAGACATTGTTTG
The DNA here is from genome assembly GCA_945859575.2 of Herminia tarsipennalis. Lineage (NCBI taxonomy): Eukaryota > Metazoa > Arthropoda > Insecta > Lepidoptera > Erebidae > Herminia > Herminia tarsipennalis. The sequence goes on along the minus strand of OX243842.2, from coordinate 9,587,939 downwards.
AATACATTACCTTATACTTATAGGTACTGAAAAATAAATTAATTTTAAATAAATAATCTTTATCCTTTCTATAAAGTGGCCACTACAGAAAACGAAACATATTGCAGCTGGCTGACAGACAGAGACTTGACAGTTGACGTGCTGACATGCTGACATTACACTTCAGGACATTAAAACAATTCGTTCATAAACGAATATAGTGTAAAATGTGAAATATGAATAAAAGTTTATAGAAAAAATAAATAGATAAGCTAACAATCCCCGTTGTTTTGGTTCTAACGATAGAAATACATCGTAAATAGTGTAGTAACAAAGAATGAAAAAAAAAATCCTGTTAACAGTGCATTTCGTATGTTGCTTCCATGCTACTAGGTTGCTATTCAACTCCATGGTTGCTAAGCTACCTAGGTTGCTTGCATTGATGTATAGACCTGGGCCGTGCCATCCACGGAAGAGAGAAAAAAGCTCGTGCGGCTTTTGACAGGTATTGTCCACAAAGTAGCGTTGTCTATTTCTAGAGAGTGGTCAATTTTGTGAGGTAACCTATGGCGCAGTCCTGGTCTCTACGACAATGGTTGCTTACTACCCACTCACATGCTCTTGGTGGCTGTGGTCACCATAGGCACTACAAGCGAAGTCTTCTAACAAAGGATTTCGCTTAGTGCCTATAGTGACTGTGGCTACCAGTAACCAATAAGAGAACACAGATTAGTAATATGTGCTACGTTTATGGCGCTTCCCAGCGCTAGCCGATTTTTGGGCACTTTTGTGGAGCTATCTTCTCTTTAACCATAATTTTGACACCAAAAAATAAATTAAATGTCTACTTAATTTTGACTCCAAAATGGAAGATTTTGTTTATCTCCTCACAACAACACCACAGAAATGAGAAATAATCACTACCTACATTGTTTACAACAAAGCCGCTTTCTCTGTCCCTATATCCCTATGTATGCTTAAATCTTTAAAACTACGCAACGGATTTTGATGCGGTTTTTTTTAATAGATAGGGTCATTGAAGAGCAAGGTTTATATGTATAATAACATCCATTAAATAGTGGAGAAATAAGGAGCGGAGCAGCAATAAGAAATGTTACAAAAACGGGGAAAATTTACGCAGACGAAGTTGCGCGGGTCAGCTAGTTATTGATAAAATGCATCTCCTCGTAAAGTACAATTTTCTTTGATTTGCTACTTACAAATAGATAGACAATTTAATAAAAAACATTATGCTAGAAACATTTTTTTCAAACGACCAAAATTTATTTTTTTATAAGAGATATTCCAAAAATTTAGTGCATTCGCTACGGTGCGGCGAAGAGGGAACGAATGCTCAAGGTTATTTGGTCAGGGTAAGCCATAAGATCAGAATCAGAATCAGAATCGTTTATTTGTAAACATAGGTTAGTATGTTAGGTGTTACAAAACAGGGAGGTATCACTATGTTTTGCCATTAGGCATACAAATATTATTTTTAAATACATTCATCCGGTAGCTTATTAAATATTTTTTGTGCCATAATGAAAAAGCTTTTCCGTTTTAACGCTGTCCTTGCTTGTGGTACCTCTAGTTCTAATTTATTTTTATCGCGTAGTTGTCTATAGTAGCTCTTGAAAGCTGGTTTATACAAGTTAATATTGGTTTTTACGAAAATATTTACCTCATATATGTATAAAGAGGGTACAGTTAATATATTTAAACTTTTAAAAAAGGGTCGACAACTATCGGTACTCCGTAAGCCACACATAGCTCTAATACATTTTTTTTGAGTTATCAAAACAGAGTGTCTTTCTACTGAGTTGCCCCAATATACAATACCAAACCTTAGTATGGAAGCGACATAGCCATGATAGGCTATTAGTACAGTTTCTAAATTGACTTGTTTAGCCAGTTTGTAAAGTAGATAAGCAGATTTGTTAACTCTTTTACAAATTTCTTCTATTTGTGGTGTGTGTCCATGAGAGATTTTTATCTATAATTATGCCCAGAAATTGGGTTACCGTTGCTGTGTGTATTTTTGTATCTTCATGGTAAATATCAAAATCTCTAATTGGAATTCTCTGATGAAAATGCATGATAGTTGTCTTTTCTAAATTGATTATTAGATTGTTATTATTGAGCCATTCTATAATTGTTTTCAAAGTCAGGTTTATTTCATGTTCGTATGTATTAGGATCGTCGCATTTAATTACTACTGTCATCGGCAAAAAGTACCATGGGATGGGTGACTTGCTTTGGAAGGTCATTTATATAAAGTAGAAAGAGAAGAGGTCCCAACACACTCCCTTGCGGGACTCCATATTTGATTGTTCTAATATGTGATCGATATTTTTTTTCGCTACTAGTTCGTTGACATATTTGTGTTATTTCTACATATTGATATCTGTTTTTCAAGTAGGATTCAATAAGGTTTAGGATATTGCCTCTTATACCATATCTGTAGAGTTTGTTTAATAATATGTTATAATCGACGTAATCAAATGCCTTTGTTAGGTCCATGTAAATAGCACATACAGCATTTTTTTCATCTACATTATTTATAATAGGTTGAATAAGATCATAGACAGCCATGTTAATGGTCTTGTTCTTCCGAAAGCCTTTTTGCTCATGTACAAGTATATTTGATTTTTCCAAGTAAGTAGAAAGGGATTTATAAATTACTTTTTCAAATATTTTTGAAAATACTGGTATTAGAGCAACGGGTCTATAATTTTTCATTTCGTTTTTACTATGCTTCTTATACAGCGGTAAGACAATAGAAGTTTTTAGTTTTGCTGGAAAGACTCCATTTAATATACACAAATTTATTATATGGCTCAAATGTGGGGCAATGTAATCAGAGACTTCTTTGATTATTTTAGTACATACACCATCATAACCAACGCTATTCGTGTTCTTAAGGGTTCTGATATGGTTTACTATGTCTTGTGGTATTGTAGCTTCCATAAATAGAGTTGTAGGGGACTTTGGTATGGAGGAAGCGGCTTTCGGCATGCTATTTATTGGTCTACATACTTGGTCAATGTAATAGTCATTAAAAGAGTTGGCTATTTCAGTAGGGTCCGTCACGTTTTTGGTGTCAGTGATGATATTTGTTATTGGTTCTTTTGGGAAACTGGTTTTGGAATTATCAATTATTGACCACGCAGCCTTCGATTTGTTCTGTGATGTACTAATAAAGTAGTTGTTCTGAGACTTTTGGGTTAAGACTAATATTTTTCGTAGCCTGTATGAGTATGTTCGCAGTGTGCTTTTATTTTTTGCGGTAGGATTTAGTCTAAATTTCCATAGTAGGTTTCTTTTCTTTTTACTACATTTCCTTATGCCAGATGAAATCCATTTTGTCTTTTTTATTAGTGTTTTATTAATAATTTAAAAAGGGAAACAAAGATTATAAAAACATAAAAACAGATCCAGAAAACAGTCAAAAGCGTCATTGGGATCTGAAGTAATGTAACTATCAGAGAATGTAAGGTTCTTTAAACAATTTGTAAATTTTGCCGTATTTGCTTGGCAGTAATCGCGTCGTCTAATACGCCAAGTTTTTAATGCGCACGCTTTTATAACTGGACATTTTAGCAGTTGCGCACTATGGTTTGATAAACCCAACTCGATTATTTCTCCTTTGCAACCTAGCCTAGTTGGTTGAGTAAATTGTAGCTTAAGGTTATAGTTTAATAGGTTGTATTCAAAGTCTAAAGTTGGTTTATTTCGTTTTAAAATATTAATATTGTAGTCACCGCATACAATAACATTTCTATCAAGCTTTATACAAAAAATAAAAAGAACAAGATTTAACTTTTCAAAAAATATGTCCAAGTCAGTATTGGGAACTCTGTATACACACAAAATAATAATTCTATGCTCGATCATTTCTATAGCACAACATTCTATAACATTTTTTATACAGTAATTATTTATGTTTAATACTCTGTACTGATGACCAAGTTTTGTCAAAATACACGCGCCTCCTCTCTTACAATCTCTAAAAAAACCAGTTGCAATACTGTAGTTAGGTATAGTTACTAGTTCCTGTTGTTCAGGTATCATAAAGTGTTCCGTTATGCATATAACATCTATCCATTTACTATCCCTTTGTAGTTCCTCTAAGTAAATATTTAGCATATCACACTTATTGACAAGTCCAGCAATATTTTGGTGTAAGACATAGATGTTGTTATACACGAAAAAAGTTTGTGTTGTTGTTAGGGCTTTCGGCATTACTGCAGTAACCAGTAACAGCACCAATTTTAGAACCACTCTTATTCTGGTTTACGATGTCGCCTGATGTACTAAAATCAAATAATATGTTTTCCAACAGTTTTTCATAAATGGTTTCCATCCCAATTTTATTAACTTTACCAGTCCTATAAGAAAACATCTCATGGGTGAGATAGTAACTATATTACTATCGAATATATATGCGTATCCGTTATTTTGAATATCTAGGAGCAATAGGTTGCTGTACATTTCAACTTTATAGTTAAATATTGGGGCCCCTTTTATATACGTAGGAATGCATATTATCATATTTGTATGAGTGATGTTCTGAAGTGATTCTTTGATTTTGTTAATTAAGCGTATATAGTCACTCTCCTGTTTTATGTCGCATTCTCCTACTAATATTATGCAATAGTCGTTGTGTGTAAAGCCTTTTAATTTATGTTCGATATCTCTTACAAGTTCTTGCGTAGAAGCATTAGGCATTACATAATTACAATAATTAAAGTATTTTGAAAAAACTTTTTCTATTGCAGGTAAATCAGGAATAGGTAAAAGGAATAGGTAGGTTTTTCTATTGCAGTTATCATAAAGAGGAGTGCGTTCAGATTTTCGGCACCTATTGTTTTTAATTTTAAGCATAGTTGAGAGGGCCCAAAGTGTGTTAGGTCACTAACACACTTTGGACTTAATGAGTTGTGAAATAAATAAATTCGGTAATTTTACAATGATTTACTCGTATTTGTATATAAAGGTCTGTAAATTATCGGCATTTTGCTCGTTGTTCGGATAGCCTTACGTAATCTTGCAACCGTTTGCATCGTAGTTGCTGGAGTAACTGGTGGGGTTTTATTAGCCTGTTCTGTAACAAAAAATATTATTATTTTTATAAATGGAAGCTGAAATGGCTGGAAGTACCTACCTATGGAACATGACGTCATAGGACAAAACAATTTTGGCGCCCCTATATTGGTCAGGCGGGAGGGGGGGGGGAGAATGCAGCCCGATACCACTTAAATATATCACACGACGGGGGAGAGGGGACGGCATGCCGCCCGATACTGCCTAAATTTTTGCGAAATTTGCAAATCAATTTAGCCCTCTTGATAGCATGTAACGCCCTAGATTCCTGAATCGGAGGACCCTTTCGGCGCCCTCTGACCTATGGCGCCTGGTCCGTTCCGTTCACGCTACAGACGCATCGGGCGGCTGGCTCTAATTACAGATTACCTACCTACTTCTGACCACTTAGCTCGAAAGGTGTTCCGAGATTCCGTGTCCGTGAGAGTTTACACATATTAGTGGACCGGCATCATTCGGCACAGGCCGGGCGATAAAATCGAATTTAACTAAAAAAAGGCTTGACTTTGCCAAACACGTACACTAGGCCGAACGACAGTGAGTCGGCATCAATCGGCACCGTCTAAGATTCCGTCCGTTTGTGAATGTGCCCGAAAGAATACCCGATCGGAACTTGTTGTTGTGTGCGTTCTCGATTGCATACATAAAGACTACGATATTTTGTGCTACAAGAAACTCCAAATGGTGGTAGTATTATTAATTCATAATAATATGTACGTAAAACTTACCTATTGCTTTGGCGGCACTCTGTACAAAACAGTAATGATAACCGATGCCTATTCCTACACTCAACACCATAAGGACGGTGAAACACAAACAAAATGTCAGGATGGCACATAATGTACACACAGATGTTCTGCAAAAAAGAGACAATATTATGTAACTCAATTTGGTTGCAACAACCACACACTTGTATGTATAAATGTGAACAAAATCCTAGAAAGGTACGGTCCCGGACCCAGTGGCTAGAAAAGGGCATGCCGACCCAGGAATGATTAGTAGACCTACTTCTCTAAAACATAAATTTGAAGTCGGAACTTATTTATATCCAGACGATTTTTTAGACATTGGATGAATTGTGTGATTGATGTGAGTGCTGGTATGAAACTTCATTTTCAGTGAATTAAAGAGTAGGCCTCCTGGTGCCTACTCCAGAGGTCAGGATGTTTTATTCTTCGAAATTGTAGGCTGTGAGAGCGCACACTTCCTCTATCACTAAGCTCTGAGGCAGCATTCCCCCCTGCTCTCTTAATGGTTTCTGAGCGTCTCCCACCAACATCCAACAATCACATAAACTTAGATTCTTACCTTTCGATGGCGTCTAAGAATGTTGAAAAGCAAAATTTAATAGAGGAAAACGTGCTACCCATTTTTTTCCGATTACGGCAAAAAAGGTAGGTTTATGTTATAACACATAAATAACTTACAATCTACAATTAACAGTTTATTGCCTACATTGTAGGCAATTAGGTTTTAAAATTCACTGATAATTTTCTATAAAGGTACTCTTATTTTCGATTAGGGTGATAGCACTTTTGACACGGTGTCGTATCAAAAGTATCGATATATGAGTATTATGTATGTCACATCAAAGTAATTATAAAACACTAGCGGACGCCTCGCGGTTTCACCCGTTAATATATCACAAACGGATCCCTAAATCTAAAAGTGGTCTATCAGTTTTTACAATGCTTCCTTTAGAACCAAGATAGTGTTAAAGTTAAAATACGTAACTGTCAGTAAGGGAAAATCAACCTTGCAGTATAAGATGTGCAAATGAATTTCAACCAAAGGGTTATAAGCCATATTTTTGGCTGACTGTACTTACCCACACTAAAAATATTGTGAAAGATTACTGTTTTTAAGTTGAACAATGTAAAGTTGCTCGTCATTAATAAACATTTTTTTCTTTGATCCTTATAAACTTAAAAAATTCTGTACCTACCTGCCAGAATAGTCCCTACTATTCTAGCAGGTAGGTATACCTAGTTTTTTTTAAGTAGTTTCTAATAAAAACTAGGTATTGGTATCGAAAGGGAAAGTACTCGATACCACAAAGTATCGATATTGTCCGCATCTGCTTCGAATAAATTTCACACTGTCAGCGTCAATCGTTTTACTGTTTTACCTAGAGAATGAGAATTTAACACCATGTCTTTTAAGTATTTTGACAGATAATATAATGAAAACGATAATAATATTATTCTATGATATTATAACTTACTACCTATCTCAGAATAATAGCTGTGTAGAACCTTTGTTGGCTTATTTGTTGCATTTTATGTAAAACCCTACTGTCAAGTCCTAAAAGGAATATTAATAAGTCGAGTTACCATTATTCTCTACACTATAGTACTTTAAACTATATGGAAATAATTTTTGGAAATTCATTCCTTAGGGGTTGCAAGTTTGTTTGTAACTTCGTCAGTTTTGGAGATATTGAAATTTCGTATTTGGCTTTTTGGTTGAAATAAAGAAACAAGTGTTTCAGCATTTCGAGAAAATCAACCTATATGAGGTAAAATAGGATTTGCAAGTTTGTATGGAACTCATCAGTTTAAAGTTACATCTGTGAAATTTTCGCGTTATAGCAAATTCATTCTCTAAATGGGTACAATATATATCCTGTTCGGATATGTGTACAGAAGTGAGGCAGTAATTGGACGCACTATTTGATGGAATGCCGTAACTAGTTGTTTGATGCTCCCCATATACCGAAGCAAAATACTCAGCAAATAGTCTTACTGTAGAGCTTCCCCCTTCACTTACGCAATTACCGTAAAAACCTGGTTAGGGATTCCTTTATGTTTTTTTTTTATTCAATATAATTATTGCCAAAATGACTTTGTTGGTTTTGAGCTGATTTTCAATATTCACTATATAAAGTTTAAAGCTGTGTTCCGTAGCTTTCCTGGCTCTACTACGTAAAGTGTCGAATGTGTCATAGTCTCGCGGGTTTTTGTACTTTTTGAAACGTAATCGGTATTTGTCTTTAGCCTTTATAATTTTTATTAAAGATGGTGTAAATCATGCGGGGTAGCCTCTTTTTCTAAATCTTTTTTGAGGCGTATGTTTATCAATAATACTCCACAATCTATATTACCTAATATTATAAAGAGGACAGATTTGATTGTTTGTTTGTATTGAATAGGCTCCGAAACTACTGGACCGACTGGTGTGAAGCTACACTAACCTCGGGTGACATGGGCTATTTTTTATCCCTGTATTCCCATGGGAACGGGAACTACGCGGGTGAAACCGCGAGGTGTCCGCTAGTATATTATAAAATTCTTGGATCAAGTCATTACAATTAAGACTATCAAGACCATCCCAGTCTATTTGATACACGCTTCATAATTTGTTTTTCTAAAGTTATATTATATTGATAATCGGTGTAGTCTAAGTTATATTTGTGGATTCTTGTATAACCAGTTCTAACGGTGGGTGGTCACAGTCACTGAAGCACAAGCATTCTCATTTACCATCACCATAATTAAATCCAGAAAATTATTGGTTTTATTTAATTCTCTATTTACCTGAGAGAGACCAGTGACGCTCAAAAACTGCCTTAGTGCTAAGGATTTAGGGTCATTCATTCCTACGAATGGATTATCAATGTGAGACAAATTTAAAATCTCCTATTATACTGTAATGTCATCGACATTGTGAAATCAAATATCTTCAGACCTAACGAGTAATTCCTTAAAGATATCAATCGGTATATATGAGAGCAGGTAAACAAGACAAAGATTTAAACAGACTTCCGACAATAATACGCAACCACAAATCTTTCACAGACGTTTGCCAATCAATTTTATTTACAAAATTAAATTAATATTTATTGCTATTAAAACCCCGCCACCATGAGTCTTACAATAGAGTTGCTTAAAACTAGCACAGCAAATTATGCTGGATTCGCTGGTTTGTCGACTCAGTAGAGTGGCCGTGGCTTAGGAGATGTGGTGTCAAAAAAGGATAGGTATTTTAAAAATAAAATATTTTTTATTTTATTACACTTTATTAATTTAAAAGAAACAACAATACCTAAGAACCTTTGCACACTACGTTCTTTTATGTGCGGATGACGCGCGTTGAACGCAATTAGGACGTTCAGCAACCGCAAGACTGAAGTCACGTTGTTACAAACGCGCTGTTAACGCTCGTTTGTAGCTATGCATCGCGCAAAAAGCACAGTATTACGATGGCGTCGCTCAAGACAAGTCTGCTTACGCTAGCCTGCGTGCTGATTTTAAAAACGACTGAGAATAGAAGAGAAACTGTGGTTCCACCAAAAATGGTACAAACGCGTTGTAAGCGCACGTTTGAATCGATACAAATGTGAACATCTGCTAAAACGTGTTGACAACGCGTATTGGACGCGTTGATTAAAAACGCACGTCGTCAGCGCTTAAAAAAATGAGGTGTGCAAAGGCTTTAAGCCCGATAGTGTATGGTGTAGATTCCTATTCTCAAACTCAAACTCAAAAACAATTGGTAGTTTGGTACATACTTACTATAACACAGGATTTTTCTAAAGATAATGGTTTTCCTAGTGACCGGTATTTCTCGTTTTTGATTCACAAGCAAAATATAGATAATCACCACAATTTAAAACACAAGTAAATGCTCCCTTATATGCTTGTTGGTGAATTCTTGGGTACGATAAAACTGTCCATAAATTCAAAGAACTTGCAAATTTATTAAATTTCCCATACAATCACGTTTTATTCATATCGACGCTGACACCACAGTACTTGTAAAGTTTCTCAAAGGCCTTAAGAAAGGTATTACTGTAGTTGTTGTATTGTTTTGTGAACGGCGAAATCTGCCGATGAGCCTTTGTGCCAGCTTCTTGTCTTCAGGAGACAGAACGGGTATCTGTCTTGGTCTGGAAAAATAAAACAAATATTATACATCCAGACACGATCACCTCGCCTGGTCGGCGGATACCCTTTGTTTATCACCATATATAACACCGTACCACCGTACACAAGCAATTAGGTATTAGCTGGAGGGATTAACAAGATTACTAGTGGGTAATGTGCGAACCACGTTGCTGTTCAGGGTAGTTTATAACAAGATCATTCTAACGTATGAAGGAAAAATTCGTCTCAGGCGGGATTTGAACTCGCGATCATAAAAATCTTAAAATCCTCCAGCCCTTTATCCCGACTTATTTAGGACTAGTTGACCCGCGCAACTTCGTCTGCGTAAATTTTCCCCGTTTTTGCAACATATTTCATTGTTGCTCCGCTCCTATTGGTCGTAGAGTGATAATATATAGCCTGTCTCGATAAATGGGCTACCCAACAGAAAAATATTTTTTCGATTCGAACTAGTAGTTCCTGATTACAGCGTTTAAACAAACAAACAAACTCTTCAGCTTTATAAGATTAGTAAAGATTGACGCATGCTTAAACTTTTCTTACAACACTATTTTCATCTCTTCTCATCATAATGTTGGTACCATGACAAACGGTAGTTTTACAGCAGTTTTTTCCGTTTTTGCAACATTTTTCATTGTTACTTTGTTCCTATTGGTCGTAGCGTTCTTGGTTAGAATCTTCTTTCGTAAATTTACTAAGTAGTTTTGTAGTGATCAATGTCGTGTTTGGGTGGGTTGGGTTGGACACAACTAGTGCCAGACGAGGACAATCTGGGATTCATGCCCAGGGCATTACGTTCAAGGGTCGTCTAATGCCATGTTTAATGGGGCTCCAAATCTAGAATGGGGCGTCCACATCCAATTCATATGTTGAGTGAAATGAACTGCAAACCTAGTCGTGCGAGCTACTCACATAACTCACACACTATGTGACATAGAACAAAAGGAGCCATCTTCACGTTTTTTCCCCGAATCGAATTAGTCGTAGATCACACTAGGTATGGAAACTAACTAACCTTTCCGTTTCTAAGTAAACCACAGCTGACGGTGAGTTGTCCATGAAAAGATTATCTACAGCGGTAACGCCGCTTCGACGCGTTTCTGTAATTTATTCAATGAATTGTTAATATTTTTCGAGAAAAGTTAACAATATTTAAGTTACTAAAATGAAAACATTACATAAAATATTGTAAAAATATACTAGGTATGAAAGAGACTGGATTTCACGACACAGGGAATCCTTGTGTGAGATCCAGGGCTTTATTGCTATCTATTTGTAACTTTTTGAACAATAAATCATTTTATATTACAACAGAATTTTTCAAAAAAAGGCCATCCTCAGACTAAATATATCACCATAATATGCATGATACCACTATGTTTTAAATTCGTTCAGCCATTGTGAAATATTTCGTAACAAATAGACGGACTAAAATTATTAAAAAAATGTCGGACTATGTTCAATGCCGGGTTCTGTCCCCGTTACTACAAAGAAATTCACTACATAAATGAAAATATAAGATGTGAAAAAGTGCACCAGTAAAAGAGCGTATCTTTGCCTTTCTGCCGCCGTTCACTACAAAATATATTTAATAACGAGTACATGGTAGGTGCAATACGCTCAACATGTAGTGTCTGTTAATGAAATATGACCACAATTTTTGTTACACTAGATGGATGGATGGATGTTTAATATTCAATCACGCAGAACAGCTAAATGAATCTGGATGAAATTTGACACAGAAAAATGTTATCCCGGAAAAAAGTATGGTTAACATGGATAGTTATTTTTCCAAAATTTGCACGCGGTCGAAGTCGCTAGCAACAGTTGGTAGATAAGTAAAGAGCAAACCTATTAGCGGATGAGGAGGCTCTTCAGCCTCCGATCTGTTGACAGCAAGCAGTCTCACCACCAGCTGCGGCGCCTCTTCTGTCGTCGTCGATGTTCTTAATCTTGTTCTCACTAACATAATAATACTAATAATATAATGTGTAAAAAAAAAACAATCCGAAAAGGAGTATGGGACAAAACACTTTCTTGCTTCATTTCCTGGCTGCGAAGAACATAGAACCCACGATTTTCCGAAGAATAATGAGAACAGCACACAAAAATGCAGCACAGGTTGTATGTGAATAACAACACTGAGGTCTCCATGCCCAGGTCGTATCTTGCCCTTACTAACTGGTGGGAGTGGAAATCTAGCTTGCCTTAGGCTCATGTCTTTGGCTAATGAGATGAAGGTTGCTAGAGTCTGTATCATAGGCGTATTGTACCACCTAACCCTACCCCCTCCTAAACCCCGGCGAAATGAGTACTATGTACCTATCTTTTTGCAATTTGGGGAGAGGCGTTTGAACCCTCGCACCTGGATACGCTTAAGGTTTGTATGCTCATAATGTTTTTTCAAAATCACCTATTTATTAAAACCCATATACTTAGGTGTGAACCTATAGTGGTAACGGGGATGGGGGGGGGGGGATATAAATTATAACAATAAACGCTTACATGTAAACACGGAGAGTTCCCTCTGAGCGTAGTGATATCCCACTGAGATGCCGTACACCATCACCATTATCATGGAACACATCATGAATACTAGCATGAAAGCGCAGCAACCCCATGTAAGCACTCTGTTTACAAAATAACATAATATTAAAATAAATAAATATTGGTAAGTACCTAATTGTAATACAGTTAACTAAGATTAAATAAGTAGGTAACGGTTGCACGGCCTGGCTCTTCGTTGCTTTGCTTGCGTCTTTTTTTGAACTCAAATACAGGCTTCAACTTGTTTGCGGATAAATGGAGGACGACGTGGTCCGAATATTTGAGGTAGAAATAGCGCCATTAAACAATAAGTTGTAATTTTATAGATAGCCACCCCATCTCTTACTGTGGGTGTCGTCAAGGCGACTAAAGGTTCATTTCTGTGCATGAGTCAGAGTATGAAAATGTATGGCGCCGTTTCCGAGGTCTGCGACAGACGCGCGCGGCTGACGACTGACGTAGGCTACGCGCGCATTTTGACTATTGTCGCATCGGCTGCGCGCGTCAGCCACTCGTCGTAAGCCGCGCGCAGCTCGCGATCGGCCGCGATATACGGAATTTAACCTTAAGGGATGTCACACCGGAGGACGGGCAGCAGCGTCCTCTGCATACTTTAAAGCCTTACTGCGTTCGCCAACCCTCTAGCCAAGCGTGGCGATTACGGCAATTATTCTCAGGATTTATAATGAGTAGGTTCTGTTGGGGAGAGCCATCCCCAGCAGTTGTACATCTTATGGGTTGACATAGTTTGTCAAAACTGGCACTTTCTTTGACGATTGTAGCCGTACCATTTGTCGTTTATTGGAGCCACCCTCATTTACCATTGGAAACACGAGTACCTACTTGGAAATCCTACAGGACAGGAACCAAAACCATCTAGTCTTTGGGAACTAACAGTACGAAGTTTCAAGTCTGATTTTGATAGATATATTTAGATAAAATATGAGCGCTACACAATATCAATGTGAATAGAGTCTTACCTTTCTGTGCAATAAGTAGCAGCACATACAAATGATTGTATACAGCCCATTTTCTTGTTTTAGAAGTTAGTAATTCTGTAGAATTAAAAGTTTTTTCTGAGCTGTTTACTTATACCCGTAGCTGTAGGTCATTGAAGTAAAATACAAAGAAATTAATGGGTGCATTCCTATTGATCAATTGTACAAAGGTTGTTAGAATAATTTTTCATAACAGGTGAAAACGTACAATGCGACACTGCCCTCTGCAGTGTCGCATAGTACGTTTACGTACGATGGGTTAATTTTTTTCTGAGGTAACCCGATACAAAAATATATCTAGCTGGACATGGTTTTTTGTAACTATAATACTAAGTAACTACAATCCAAAGGGAAACCGAAAGTAATGGTGTTCTAAGGACCCTCCGCCACTGCGACACTGTACCGAAGAGGCGCGGCGCGGCCTAAATGTTCTTCCCACTGCTTCTAAAGAACGTAAAAGCACTACAGCAGCACTGCAGCGGAGCGGCGCAGCACTGAAACATAGGGGATAAAAACGCCGCGCCGCGCCGCACCTCTGTCGCATAGCGCTGTTTGACTTAATAGTCATAAAAAACATTATGTTAAAAAAATATTATTTTAAACAAATATGTAGTAGTAGCTGAGTATCCATTTAATCATAATGTTATATCCTTAATATTAACAAATTCTTAAAATTCCAAGCAACTTGGTTCCAAGTTCTTCTAATTTCGTAGCAAGTACTCGTTTATAACTTAGAAATGTATTTTTATTTATACATTAACTTTTTGGAAGACCAATAGCAGATAAATGGACTAGCTGACCCACGCAACTTCGTCTGCGTAAATTTTCCCGGTTTCGCAACATTTTGAATTACTACCCCGCTCCTATTGCTTGTAGCATGATGTTTTATAGCCTTTAGCCTTCCTTGATAAGTGGGCTATCCAACAGTAAATTAATTTTTCAATTCGGACCAGTACTTCCTGAGATTATCACGTTTAAACAAATAGACTCTTCAGCTTTATAATATTAGTATAGGTTTAGTTGATAGTATAAGCTAATAAATAAAACTGATTAATATCAACTCACCTACTTTAGAAACGAAATAGTACTGTAGTAATGTTTTAATAAACTGAAATTAAGTAATGTTCTCAAATTTGCAAGTGTAAGATGTCCTAAAGAATATTTAATCACATAATATTACAAAAATCACAATCATAAAAAAGGGTTATAAAAATGTACTGTGACTGATGGGGACAAAGAAAGAAACTGTCAGTGATGTTATTCAAAAATGTCAAAAGATATGTCAAGGACAAATAATAATTAAATGATTAGATGGAATCTTAAAAGAAACACTGTTTCGCATGTGGTTGATTTCTGCTTCTTATTGCAAATTTCATGTAACAGAAAGAGACAACAAATTCGTCTCCAACACCTTTGTTTGACAAATCTTAAGAACCACCGATAGACAATAGAAGAGTAACAAATTTCAGTGCTGAAAACTTCGATACTTAATATGTCGATAAATTAATCGATAAAAAGCTATGGCGTCAATTTCACTGCACGAATGCTAAGCAAAGAATTTTCAACTTAGCATTCGTGCAGCTAAATGGCTTTTTTGGGGTTCCGTAGCCAAAATGGCAAAACGGAACCCTTATAGTTTTGCATGTCCGTCCGTCCGTCCGTCCGTCCGCACCTTTGCTCAGAGATTGTTAGTGCTAGAAGGCTGTAATTTTGCACGGATACACTTACACCGACAAAGTGAAAGAATACAATCTAAAAAAAAAAATATTATTTAAAGTGGGGGTGTGATTTTTTTGATTGTTTGTAAAATATTAAGCTCCATTGAAAATTAAGTGGTTTTTGTTTCATACATTAAGTAAGTGAGTATTAAACAAAAACAACAGAAAACCCATTTCATATGCCGCATTATTCGGATGTACACCTGTAGTGCCACTCTGTACACATACTTACGGACACAGTGCGCCTATAAATACGCGCACTATGGACATAGTGCGCGTATTTATAGGCGCACTGTGTCCGTAAGTTTTCACTGTTTGCGGACGCAAACAGTGCGCCTATTTGTATAAGAGGATGCAATTATACACATACTCAGAGATGAGGGGGTGCGAGTTCGTCGTCAGGTCGCTGGTCGCTCGAAGCTGGAGCTTTCCCGGGGCGGCCGGGGGTCTCATCCGGCTCGGGTTTGACTGTCCGACTGGCACATGTCATACTCGCCCCTATCGCCCTCCAGAAACCAACAGTATAAGTGGTTACTTGTCCAACGTGTGGATCTAGAATAGCGCTCCTCCTAACATTGGCGCCAATGCTTCTTTTTAGATCCACACGTTGGACGAGTGGCGTTGGGATCGACGTTGGGGGCAACGTGTAGAGCTGGTGTCAGAATAATAATGCATAGATGGAACGTAAATCTGTCTCATTATCACTCTCTGCCATTGATATGTGAAAATAATGTGTTAAATTAAGACAAATATAGCAGTGTTAGTTCCGTCAAAATAACGTTCTTGCCACCAATGGTTTCCTTTGGCTCTATTTACGTTAATCGAGAAATACTC
Source organism: Herminia tarsipennalis (assembly GCA_945859575.2). Lineage (NCBI taxonomy): Eukaryota > Metazoa > Arthropoda > Insecta > Lepidoptera > Erebidae > Herminia > Herminia tarsipennalis. The sequence continues at coordinate 9,571,874 of OX243842.2, read as the reverse complement.
ATATTGTTATTAACTTCTAATGTGGGTGTGACATTTTTAAATAGCTACAGATAATGTAATCACTACGTTTTATATAAAGCTGTGCTACTCTGTGCTATCATTCCTGTCTGACTAGAAGCTGTTAACCAATTTTCTCAGTTAATACTCTACCATTGTCTATCATCTAATATATAAAATTCTCGTGTCACAGTTTTCGTTGCCATACTCCTCCTAAACGGCTTGACCGATTTTAATGAAATTTTGTGTGCATATTGGGTAGGTCTGAGAATCGGACAACATCTATTTTTCATCCCCCTAAGAGTTTGTTTGTTTGTTTGAACGCGATAATCTCAGGAACTACTGGGCCGCATTGAAAAAATATTTTATTGTTGGATAGCCCATTTATCGAGGAAGGCTATAGGTTATAACATCACGCTACGACCAATAGGAGCGGAGCAGCAATGAAAAATGTTGTAAAAAAAAAGGAAAATTTACGCAGACGAAGTTGCGCGGGTCAGCTAGTATTAAAATAAAAACCTTTTCGCATGTGGTTGAGTGTACTTTCTTAACGAAAATGTTTTTATTTTAAAGTCCACTATTCCATTACTTACTAATCTGAGTGACCTGAGTCATTGACGTTTAGACCAGGACTGCGCCATGCAAAACGTGTAACAGAGAAAAATCTCGTGCGGCCATTGACAGGTATTGTCCACAAAGTAGCGTTGACTCTTTCTAGAGAATGGTCAATTTTGTGAGGTTATTGTACAGTCCTGTTCTTTACGTCAATGATCTGAGTAAAACCTTATTATTAGTTTGACAATAAAATGGCGGCAAACTGACATGTCGCAATTTTTACAGCTCCACTTTTGACGTGTAAAATAGTGCAATTATACTTGAAATAATAAGTGATATCTGGTCAAGAACGACATAGACTGAGATCCGGCTGCAGATTCGCATCGTTCATCGAGTATTGTAATAAAATCATGTTTTTATATACAATCATAAAAGGGGCAATATGTTTTGGCCAGTCTGCCTATCAGATTTTGCCCGCAAGTATTTTTAATTAAATTAATATTAATCGACTTAATGGGAAAAAAAAATCTCACTTGTTATTGCAATGAAATACACTCTACTTTATAGAAATAGACGTAGAGAACTTAAAAAGCGATGGGTGCCTTTGCGCACTTGCCCGCAACCCCTTCGCAGCCAGGTGTAAGCAGGTAATATTTTGTTACGTTATTACGTTCATGACGTATTGTCATCATTTATATATCAAATTAAAGTTATCAAAAAAAAAATACTATTTATTTCCTGTACACGATAAACTACCTCTGCCTATGCAAAAGTGCCCGCAGTCGGAGTTGCCAGCGATTAAAGTTTGAGTGAGAAAGACTTATACATATATACATCATTCGTTAGACGAGGATGGCAATAGCCTGCTCCGCTGTCGTAACGAAGAATGCAGTAACTGACAAAAACCATTATTTTAGTTATTTTCTTGAAATAGCAACGTAAGCCATACACTATTCAATATTAACAAAAAAAAAATGAAAAGCAAATTGGAAACTAAAATGTTATTAACATAAAATGTAGTAGTTAGACCAAATTATTTACATTCACCAAGATGAATTGCAATTGTAGTAACTATAATAAATTAGCGGCTCGCTTTGGCTTCGCACGGACTTTCTCCAGTTCATAAAATCCGGACCATTCGACTCACACTTGGCATTTCAAAATGTAAACGTCTCACGAAAGGTTCATCCGCCGGCGGCCATATTCAAGTAAGTCAATACAATAGTCTCTAAGCAATGTCTCTATTTGCTGATAAGCTGCAGTCAGGAATCTCGGTAAGTATATCATATAATAGTTTTATCATTAAATTTAAAAGATTGTCAGGGACAAAGGTAAAGTGGACTGGTTGAGAGTGTAATAGTAGTATTAGGTACCGATAATAGTGGGCGCTGTCTAGGGCGGAGTGTCGGTCTAATGGGTGGCGGAACGTTTAGGGATATGTACTGTAAATGTGAGGGAAACCACGATTAGATTTTTCGTGCCTAAATACTTGTCAATACTTCATCAAAACATAAATGGATTAATAAGTAAGATATGTTTGGTGTTAATCTAAATGAAATGAATTAGAATATTGACGTAGTGTGCATTACAGAACATAATATGCTTCCAGGGGACAAACAATATTTATGTATACCTAATTTGAGCTTAGCGGCTTCCTTTATGAGGCAGTCTCGACATGACGGATCATGTATTTTAGTAAAAAATGGTATTAAATAGAAAACTGTTCATGAAATGGACAATCTATCAATAGCAAACAAATGTGAATGTTCTATAATTGAATTGATTAGTTATGGTATTTATATTGCCTGTATATATAGGCCTCCTAAATTTGACTCATTATCTCTTTAATGTTTTTATGAAAAAATGCCCACTCTCTTGTCTTATGTTCGTAAGAACAAAAACCAGAAAGTTATACTCTGTGGTGACTACAACATAGATTTACTAAAAAAGAATGTACTTTCCTTAGAATTGCAAAATATTAATTGGTCATTAAAGACACGCCATAACCGAACTCCATTTTGCCAATATAAATACCCGGTAACTACCGTAATCCCAGTTAGTCAGGCATCAACCAGTATCACGACAGCATGTCCGACTGCTTGCATAAAATAAATGCAAACTCGAACTTTCCAAATAAAATGTTCTCTGGCGTGCTTCGACGATGCAATAATTACACTGCAACAGTGTAGGATAACAGAAACGTATCATGTCACGCGAAAGTACGGCGTTTTTTATTATAGCAAAATATATATATTTTTTTTGTTTAAGAGTGAGATGCATAGATAATCTTGTAAAAATGACCGAAAGAGAGAACAATATCGCTGCCAGGCGCCGCTCGATGTGCTCTGTTAGGGTAAACTGCGACAATATTGCACCAGTTTATTTAAAAAAATAATTATTGTTCACTCTATCTTGTTTGATTAAAAAAATATATTTGTTGATTTGTTTGTTGTCCTTGATTATTATCAATATTGACGTGTTTCTACGAAAGTTTTTTTTTAATACTATAAAATCTCCTTAGATACATGGTCATAAGTAAATGGATTTTTTTATCTAATACAGTTACTTACATAATAGGTAGAGGCAAAAGTCTTTTCGTATTTAAAAAAATGTATGTGTCATTTACGATAAGAATGTTCGAAAAAGATCGTGGTCGAAGCTTGGACAGGCCTCACAGACCAAAGCAAAGCCCGGCCTTACTCGGAACAAAGTGATGATGCTGATGAGGTTAAGAAGCCATTGAGAAAAACCGGTCGGAGCTGGTGAACGGGAAGGGCGTGGTGTTCCATTATGACAACGCCAGACCGCACTCATCTATAGCCAGACAGCAAAAATTGAGAGAGCTTGGCTGGGATGTGTTGATGCATCCTCCGTATAGCCCCGATCTTGCTCCATCAGATTTCCATCGATTTCGGTAACTTTAGAACTTTTTAAGAAGCACAAAGTTAACCCCAAAAGAACACTGTGAAAACTACCAGTCAGATTTATTTGATCAAAACACTACCCACAAGATGGCAGCAAGTCATCGATCAAAACGGCACATACATATTTATACTATTATTATAAAGCTGAAGAGATTGTTTGTTTGTTTGAACGCGATAATCGTAGGAACTACTGATCAGTATTGAAAAATTCTTTCACTGTTGGATAGCTCATTTATCGAGGAAGGCTATATAAAATCACGCTACTACCAATAAAAGCGGAGCAGTAACGAAAAATGTTGCAAAAACGGGGAAACTTACGTAGACCAAATTGCACGGGTCAGCAAGTTAGAATTAAATTTAAAAAAAATGTATGAAAAATACGAAACACTTTTGCCCCAACCTTATATATCAATGCATGCTATCGTACAAGAATTATGAAAACACCCTTATTATCCTCAAAAAAAATGTAGTTTAATTTTTGTTACAGTACAATATCTTTGTGCTGTATCTACAATCTACATCACAATCTTATGTTCCTTATCGCACGTTCAGTATCTATTAAATAAGATGCACCTTTGGATAATTATAACCAGACTATACTACATCTTTTGTCTCATTTATACCTAATCATATACTGCCAAGAAGTTTGGCAAATTGGTGACCCCGACGAACGAATACGCAGCAAGAAACATGGCACAATCACCGTGCAAGGCGAACATAAATCAGCAAGGAACACTTGAAGTAGCTGCTGGCACCTCGGTTTTATCCCGCATTCCGGAATTTTGGAAAGACCAACCAAGATTATGGTTCACGCAACTAGAAGCCATATTAGCACCACAGAAGCAAGGAGACGAATACAAATACTGTACAGTAATAGCAAAGTTATCCAAGGAAGAAATACTACAAGTTAGTGACCTAATCACTTCACCACAGACTACAGATAAATACAAAAACATCAAGGAACGTTTAATTGATTGTTACGAAGAAACAGAACAGCGACAGTTTCAAAAATTAATATCAGAGACAGAACTCGGTGATCAAAAACCTTCGCAGTTATTACGTCAAATGCGAGTCCTCGGAAGAGGAAAAATCAGTGACGAAACAATTAAACTACTATGGTTCAGGCTTTTACCAACATCAGTTACTACGGTTCTAGCAGTTACGGAAGACATGGAAATTGACAAACTGAGCCAAATTGCAGACAAAATAATAATGAATTCAAAAGTAACCGGAATATCAGCTGTTAGCAACGACACTTCAAACGACAACAATACAGCATGCATTTTAGCCCAGCTAGCAAAATTACAGATAGATATTGACGCAATTCAGCAAGGTCAATATGGCTATCGACCCAACACGCACAATCATTTCAAGAAACGTCAACAATTCCCGATTATGAGGCCGAGAACAAACTATAGAGGAGCAAATCGATTTTGTTACTACCACGAAAGATTCGGAAAATATGCAAAGAACTGCATTAAACCATGCGGTTGGAAACCAATGACTTACGTACGGAACCAGGGAAACGAATAAGAGCACAGACAACGGCGAAACTCTGTGCAATCCACCCATCCAATCGCCTCACCATTACCGACCGAAAAAGTGGTATGAAGTTTTTGATTGACACGGGCGCAAATATTTCAGTCATTAGCAAGCAACAGAGACATTCAATTTTACAAAATGAACAATACACACTATACGCTGCAAATGGGATTAAAATTAGGACTTACGGCGAGAAGACGCTTATCTTGAATTTAGGACTACAACGATGTTATAAATGGAATTTTGTAATCGCCGATGTTACACAACCAGTAATTGGAGCAGATTTTCTAGAGCACTATAAACTATTAGTCGACATAGCAGGTCGCAAACTTATCGACAAAGTTACAGAGCTGACAACGCATGTAACTTCGGAAAAAGCGACACAACAAACAATTCGTACTATCGCAGTGGGAACGAATCCACGTATTACGCAACTTTTAAACAAATACGAAGACATCACGAAAGGGTCCTCTCTCCGCAATGCGCCCAAACATAAGATTGAACATCACATTATCACTACAGGACCACCCGTCGCAGCTCGGGCAAGACCATTACCTCCAGAAAAATACGACATCGCCAAAAAGGAATTTCAAAATATGATAGAACTCGGAATTTGCCGACCGTCAGATAGCCCATGGGCAAGCCCATTACATATGGTAAAAAAGAAAAATGGCGAATGGAGACCGTGCGGAGACTATCGAATGCTCAATAGCACGACAGTACCAGACAAATACCCACTACCAAGATTAACTGACTTTACATACATATTAGAAAATAAGAAGATACTAAGCAAGATAGATATACGTAAAGCATACCATTGTATTCCTGTTAAAGATATAGAAAAAACAGCCATCATCACACCTTTTGGACTTTTTGAGTACTTAAGAATGCCTTTCGGATTACGCAATGCGGCACAAACATTTCAACGATTCATGGATTCCTTATTTAGAGATTTAAACTTCGTATTTATATTTGTAGACGACTGTCTCATCGCATCGGACAACGAAGATTTGCATTATCAGCATTTAGAAACGGTTTTCAAACGTTTACACGAGAATGGAATAACCATTAATCTCGAAAAATGCGAATTTCTCAGAAGGGAAATAGATTTCTTAGGTTATCATATAACGAGCCAAGGAATACACCCTACCGAAGAAAATTACAAAGCAATCATGGAATTTCCCAAACCGAAAACAATTCAAGAATTAAGAAGATTTTTGGGCATGGTCAATTTCTACAGAAGTAATATTCCACGCGCAGCGGAAAATCAAGAAATTTTAAACGAATATCTACATGGTTCAAAAAAGAACGATAATTCACCTGTTCCTTGGACAACGGAAGCAGACAAAGCTTACGAAAAATGCAAGGAAAGCATGAAAAACGCAGTGTTAACAGCGCATCCTTCCCGCAACGCATCACTAGCGCTCATGACCGACGCTAGTGCTACTTGCGTTGGTGGAGTTTTACAACAAAAATCAGGACGCAATTGGGAACCATTAGGATTTTTTTCACAAAAATTGAGCGAAACTCAACAAAAATATTCTACGTTTGACAGAGAGCTGTTAGGAATATACATGGCCGTCAAACATTTTCACAGATTAATCGAGGGAAGAGAATTTACAATATTTACGGATCACCGACCTTTGACATACGCATTCTCCCAAAAACCATCATCAAACGATACACCGCGACGGGTCCGGCAGTTAGATTTCATTTCACAATACAGTACCAACATTCAACACATAAGCGGACGTGACAATATTACCGCCGATGCCTTATCTCGAATAGAGGAAATATACGTGCCATCACCTATCGATTACGCTGAATTGGAAAAATGTCAATCAACAGATAATGAACTAAGTAAATTACATGACAATAAAAGATTAAAATTCAAAAACATTACGCTTCCGGGTTCCACAAAAACATCACCTGCGACACGTCTACTGGAAAAAGCCGCCCCTACTTACCAAAGCATTTTCGCAAACAAATTTTCGATACCATTCATGGTATGAGCCATCCAGGAAAAAGAACTACGAGAAAAATGATAACCCAAAGGTATTTATGGCCGTATATGAACAAAGATATCAATAATTGGTGTAGATCATGTATAGCCTGCCAAAAATCAAAAATACAACGACATACGATATCACCTCCTGGTACATTTATGACAGCGCAACGTTTTGAACATTTACATATTGACATCGTCGGACCACTTCCGATTTCACAAGGGAAGAGATATTTAATCACAATCATAGATCGTTGTACGTCATGGCCCGAAATATTTCCGGTAGAAGATATAACTGCAGAAACAGTAGCCAAGACACTTTTCGAAGGATGGATTACTCGTTTTGGATGTCCATTGCGCATTACTACGGATCAAGGCCGACAGTTTGAATCAAGAATATTTGAGTCACTCTCACAATTTTTGGGAATACATAAAATTAGGACAACACCTTATCATCCACAATCCAATGGAATGATAGAGAGATTTCATAGAACTTTAAAGGCGGCGGTAATGACAAGAGAATCCAACGAAAATTGGTTAAAAGAAATTCCAACAGTTTTACTCGGGTTGCGGAGTAGCTTGCGAGAAGACACAGGTTATAGTTCAGCAGAGATGACATATGGAACGCCAATACGACTCCCTGGAGGATTTTTTGAGTCATCAGCAGCACAGTTATCAACGTACGAAGAGTTTGTAAAACAAATTCAAAAGGACATCACACAAATGACATCAATTCCGAAAAGAAAAAAACACAATCAAGCTATATTTGTGCATCCCGAACTCAAAGAATGCTCACACGTATTTGTTCGGTGTGATAGAATTAAGAAAGCCCTGACACCGCCGTATGAAGGACCCTATCCAGTAATTAGTAAAACAGATAAAACATTTTGCATTAGAATTAGGGATAAAGAGACAGTGATATCAATTGATAGATTGAAACCAGCTTTCATGATCAATGACGAATCAAACTACGTGCCAGATTCAAAGGATTGCGACAGGCATTCACACACGTACACTACACGATCGGGACGTAAAGTAAAGCCAGTAGTACGTCTATAAAAAATCGCTGATATAAGCAAGCTATTCGTATATATATTAACATAGATCTTAACATATACCATTAATTCACAACTACTCGTAACAACAAGACATCTAAAATGGGAAATCAAAGTTCTAAGGACCAGATAACATACAATACGGACAATTGCCTCAATCAAAACGAAGCGGACCAACTCCGTAACCTGATCCAGGAGGACTTACGGTGGACAAGAAATGTTGCAATGGGACAGATTATTTTAACAATCGGCGTGATCCTAATTTACGGCATAATGAAAACACTGGACAGAAGAATGAAGAGTTTAACGGAAAAAAATAATAAACACTCGTGCAACAGCTAAGTCAAAATTACAGACGTCAGCAAATCACACCACAACAGGCGTCATCAAATTCCACCGCGTACAATAGCATTATTATTTATATACATCAGCAAATAACTAATGACAGGCGTCATCAAATTCCACCGCGTACAATAGCATTATTATTTATATACATCAGCAAATAACTAGTAAGGTCTAGGTCAAATTTATATTGTAAACACTATTACCATAAATTTTTTTTTAAAGGGGGGTGTACTGTTACAGTACAATATCTTTGTGCTGTATCTACAATCTACATCACAATCTTATGTTCCTTATCGCACGTTCAGTATCTATTAAATAAGATGCACCTTTGGATAATTATAACCAGACTATACTACATCTTTTGTCTCATTTATACCTAATCATATACTGCCAAGAAGTTTGGCAAAGTTACATATAAGTTTTAGTTATTTTTTTTGTATGTATGATGTATTATTTTGAATGAATTCTTGGGAGTCTTATTAATGTTTATAAAAATGTAGTATTACGTAGTAGGAATACACCCTATATTCCACTAACTGCGCACCGCTTTACCTCAACACCTCTATTTATCTATCTGTTTCTTACAATACGGCCTATATTGCGTTGATATCCTTCCCTTTCATTTCGTAGTAAATAATGTGTACATATAGGTAACTAGCTAAAGATATTTAATAGGTACCTAACCATTTTTTCATGCAGTCTTGTTAGCCACATTGTGTCCTTTCCCCCTTTTTCTTTTGAACCGTTGGGTCCAAAAATATGACAAAAATACAAAGGTGCTTGATAAATACCTACTCTCAAATAAAATTATTTTCAACATGATTGGAAATATAGTTTTTCAGTTATTGACGAAAACTGCGCTTCTCAACAAAAGGACGTAAGTTTAGTTGTAGATACGCTCTTTTGCTGGTGCACTTTTTCAAATTGTATTTTTTCATATTTAGTACATTTATTTCTAGTAACAGCTGCCTGCGATCTGTTATACGGGGTTTCGGAATTAGGTTTTTAAAAAAAATACTTTATATGAGCACAAGGTTAAAGTATATTGAAATAGTATATGAGATAGAATTTAGGAACTAGAATTTAAGTACAAGGATTTAGTACGACCGACCCGGACCGCTCTTCAAAACTATCTGCCTGTCTCGATGCCTAGTGCATCCTCCCAGAGCCAAAACTGCTGACTCTTCTATATTATATATGCAACTTAGCAGTTTGCCTTCAGTTGCTAGGTATAACAACCCCCCGCAGAAGACTGAAATTGGGGGAAAGGCCGAATTTCAGAATAGGCTTTAGACTATTTCTCTTAATCGGGGTAATTCGATTTCCGAGTTGCAACGTGATTCGTCAATATGCGGATTATCGGTATTTTCGGTACGAGTCGGTTTTACAAAAGATACATTAAACTTAGGTTTACGAGAATGTTTGAAAAATACAAAACTTAACTTAATTAATTTAAACATTACAAAGGATATAACTATTACAGAGATTACAGAAGTAAATACAAAATGAGGGGTCTCATACTTTTCTAGAATGGGTTTTTCTTGGATGATTTCATTTAATTCTTGGAATAACTTGTCGTTTCTTGTGTTAGCAGTTAGATCATCCAGATCAATATTTTGTAGTAAAGTAGGAGATAAAATCATATTTGATTTTGTATCTTTATTGGTTAATTTACAACATGAGTCATTTATAATGCTATAATCTAAACTAGGGCTAGGAATAGTTATATTTAAGGCATTGTTTGTCGATATAAGTCTTACACTTTTCGTATAAACCGTGCACTGATTTGGAATGTTTAATACACCGGTACCGGACACTATTATTTCCCGTAATTCGGAAACACCGCACTCAATAGAGATTTTACTCGGGCGAGATTGCACAAAGATCCACCGATTGTTTATAAGTGGTTTCCAAATGTCTAATTCGCCGACTATATATCTGGTCTCACACTGAATTGGTATAGCACTGATTGTCTTTGTTAACAGTTCACTTTCACACGTAGGGTTACCGGTAGATAATAAGACCGAATGTATATCGCACAGGTAGAACTCAGAGTTTATCGTTTTACACCCATCTAAACTATCTAGATTACAAAAACTTAGCTTATCCTTAGAAATAGCAGTATATGAACTAGAGGGTAAAATTAAACTAAAGGTATTAGAGTCATCAATTTCATGAGGGGTAGGCAATGCAAGGTTATGATACAGATTAAATTCGTCAATAGTGACTAAAGGTACATGTAAAACAAACACTAGCTTATTATTAAAGTAGTAACATGATACACTAGAAATACTTAGAATTATATGAATGTTATCTAAACTTAGAGAGATTGGAATCCCAGTGTCTCGAGACAGATGCCTGTCGTTATCAATTAGTTCCTGGTATAATTGCGCAGGTGATAATATGTTCGGATGTAGTATGTTTTGACTACTGAGCATTATTGCATTAGTCAAATCTTCTAACTGGAATGATAATGTAAGTAAAGAACTTTCCAAGCTCATAAGTATGGAGTGAACTTTTGTTTCTATAATTAACGTGTTTGACATTTCAGTCATATTATTTATTTGATTTAGAAGTACACTAAGTGAGTTGCTGACTATTTCTTGATTAGTTTTTAGTTTAGTTATTATTTTTGTATAGGAATCTAATGTGGAAGTAGTAATTATTATATTTTGTTTAATTAATTCTGCCATTTTCTTTTGGTCGTTTTGAACAGATTCTATAGCAGAATCGTATTTCATAGCATCATCTTCATCGAGAGTGCCAAAAACGTGTTTGAACACGGTTCCTATACCGCCAAACCACGCGGATCGCTTATTGCGTTTGGAAATTAAATGAGAAATAGAATCATATTCGCGACAGACATCATTAAAGCGGACTGATAAAGGTGATAGTGGTTCTTGGCAGTGAGATCCACTAGAATGTTGACATGCATATCTTAAGGTTCCTAGAATTTCGTTTATGTTGGTTAAATGTGGCTTTATATAAGATATATCTATATAACTAATAATATTTAAATCACCCTTGATTATTTTAAGTTTTCCAATACTGTCGAAGTATATTCCTGAATTGGAAGGGTATGGCTTGATAAAGTCTTGTTGAGCATAGACTGTCGTGCTGAAAGAGAAATGAAACAGATAATAATCGTTTAGTTAATCACTTAAATGTTGTGTCGTTTCCGCTGGTTTAATTTCGTCGAAATGGTGTGTGATATGTCGTCTGTTGATGAGTAGAGTGACTGTATGGTTGTCATGAACTGAAATGATTTTATAAGGCCCTTTCCAGACGGGCGATAACGCTTTCCGTAGCCTCAAGTGATTCTTAAGATAAACATAATCACCAACTTTGTATTGTGGAGGTGTTCTCGTTCGCGAATCGTAATAAGCTTTGGACGATTCTTTAGATTTTAGGATGTTTTCTAATGCTTTCTCCCTAGTGTATTTCAATTTGTGTTGTAACATTTTTATATAATCTGAGTAAGTTGTGCCCGGACTAGGTTCGTATACAGAACTTGGGATGTGTGGTTTATGTCCGAATACCAATTCGTGTGGAGTAAATCGAGTAGTAGAGTGTACAGTGGTGTTATAAGTGAGCATTGCAGTGTAAACATATGTAGGCCAGTTGTCTTGATTTTCATTCGTGAATGATTTCAAATATTCTTTGAGGGTTGAATGACTGCGTTCTAAGGCTCCTTGAGTTTGAGGGTGGTATGGTGATGACCATAATTGTTTTATTTTCAGGAATTGGCATGTGACCTTAAAGAGGTCTGAGGTAAAATTTGTGCCTTGATCAGTGAGGATTGATTTAGGGATTCCAAATAGGGAAATGAAATGGATTAGGCAGTCTGCCGATTCTTCAGCCGTCGTGCTTCGAATGGGATAGGCTGTAGAGAATTTGGTAAGGTCATCTTGAATAGTAAGGATATATTTCAGTTTGGCAGGGCCAGATTCTGGCAAAGGTCCTACAATATCTATGGCGATTCTCTGAAAAGGTGTAGTAGATGTACTAGTGATCTCCATAGGGGCTCTATTTAACCTTCTTAAGGCTTTGTTTTCTTGGCATAGTCTACATTTTTTAACGAAATCTTCTATATCTCCTCTCATTCCTTTCCAGTAGTATTGATCCCGAATTCTATTATACATACGTGATGAACCTAAGTGACCCGCTATTGGGATGTCATGATTTTCTCGCATTATTCGAGGTCTTTCGCTCAAGGTTGGATAGATTGTTTTATTTAAATAGACATGTATGCGGATTTTGGTATTATGAAATAGGAAAGTTAATATGTTATAGAGTTTAGTATAAGAATGTTGATCGAATGGATTCTTAAAGTCGGAGATCGCGATATCAGTAGTTAGGTTAGTAGATTGATTTAGAAGGTTGGATTGTAAAATTGAGTCTCTTACTTTTTTCAGAGTGTCGTAAATAGCCGGATAGGCGGATTCGTCGAAGTGATGGACTTTAGTGAATAGAAGGTAAACGATTTTGTCTTCATATTTTGTCTTTAAGAAGGAATACGGTTCGAATTCAGCATTTAGGATTTCTTCTCTATTTGTATTATGGGATAAAATTTCAGGAATATAGGGATTACATTCATCTAGATCCATAGACGTGGGAATTAAGATAGTCTTACATGTAGATTTTAGCAGGTTTTCGTTGTGTTCTTTTAGTATAGTATTGGAAATAGTATCTTTATTTTTGATTGATTTTAGAAATTTGGAGTAATCGTCGTTGTTTGGGACATTGGATTGTGATTGAGTATCAAGTTGTGAGTTGGGTTCTATTGGAGAGGGAACATTGAGGTCTTGAAGGTTTTGGTTTGAGTCGCTTCTAGGGCTAATACCTAAGTCATGTCCCAGATCTAGTAGTGGTTCTTCGTTCTGAACTATTGGGAGTTCTGAAGTTGGATTGGGAGTAATATTCAAATCAGGATTAGTATTTTGGTTTTGATTTAGTAAGTCATCATTATTAAATGAGAAAGGGATAGGAGATAGTAATGGTAAAAGAGGATCTTCTAATTGATAATCGGCCTCTTCGATAGAGTCTGGTAATAATAGATCCAGCGAGGGTGAACCTTCATTGTCAACTGGGTTGACGGGGAATCTGGACAGTGCATCTGCATTAGTATTAGTCTTACCTTTCCTATGAACAATATCGTAGTCAAATTCTTCTAGTCTAAGTCGCCAGCGGACTAGTCTCGAACCAGGATCTTTGCAATTGAATAACCATTGAAGTGGTTTGTGATCAGTAATTATGGTGAATTTGTATCCGTAGAGATAGGGACGAAAGGCTTTTGTTCCGAAGACAATGGCAAGGCATTCCTTCTCAGTGACACTGTAATTGCATTCAGCTTTGTTAAGTGTGCGAGAGGCGTATGCGATAGGGCGGTCTTTTCCAATCTGCCCTTGGGACAAAATGGCGGATACAGCGAAATTTGAGGCGTCGCATGTGAGTAAAAACGGTTTCGAGAAGTCAGGGTATGCTAAGACCGGTGATGTAGTGAGTTTCATTTGAAGAGTTTCGAAAGCTAGTTGCTGTTCATTTTTCCATTCAAAGAGTGCATCTTTTTTGAGAAGAGATGTTAAAGGTTTAGCCAGTTTTGAAAAGTCGGGAATAAATCGTCGATAATATGAAACGAGTCCTAAGAAGGATTTTACGTCTTTTGGACATTTTGGTATTGGGAATTCTGTGATGGCTTTTATCTTTTCTGGGTTTGGTTTTACTCCGTCTCTATTTATGAGATGACCAAGATACGCGACTTCTCTACATAAAAACTCGCATTTGTCTGGTTGTAACTTGAGATTATAATTCCGAAGTCTTTCGAAGATTTTGGATAAGTTAAAGATATGGCTGGATAGATCTGGCGAGTAGCAGACGATATCATCAAGATATACGAAACAGCGAGAACCTTGTAGACCTGAGAGACATGTATTCATTAGTTTTTGAAAAGTTGAAGGGGCATTTTTAAGTCCAAATGGCATTCTTGTGAATTGGAAATGACCCTGTGGTATAGAAAAGGCTGTTTTAGGAGCATCCTCAGCGGAAATTGGTATTTGATGGAATCCTGAGGCTAGATCAAGGGTTGTGAAATATTGGCTTTTCCCGAGTTGGTCTAGTATTTCAGTAATTTGAGGGATTGGATACGTTTCGCCAATAGTGATATCGTTTAGTTTTCTGTAATCTATTACGACTCTCCATTTTCGTTGTCCCGAAGCATCTAATTTTTTGGGAACGACCCAGATGGGTGAAGACCAGGGGGAGACAGAAGGTTTAATGATATTTTGTTCTAACATTTTATTCATCTGGTTCTCTACCTCCTTTTTGTGACATTCTGGAAATCTATAGGTTTTGGTTTGAATAGGAGTTTCAGTGTTAGTTCGAATTTTATGTTCTGTGGTAGTAGTAAACGAGAGTTGGTCTTCTGGAAGGTGAAAGATATCGGAATATTCGGAACAGACTTGTAACAGTGCACTTGTTTCTTCAGAATTGAGATGGGAGATTCTGAGTTGTTTGAGGACTTTGTTAGTTCTAGCATAGGTATTGGAAAGAGACTGTGATTGTGAAAGAGACATACAGGATTTCAATTCTAATGGTTCTAGGGTAAGATTTAGATTAGGGTGAAGTACAACGGGATCTTCAGAGACGTTGACGATGGTGATATTAATGCGGTTGTTTTCCTTCACTTTAACTATACAATTCGCGATTAGTAATGATTTAGAAATATGTTGATCTAGGATTATGCCTTCTTGGATTTGTGGGTTACTGACTGTGCATTCAATAACAGTTTCTGACCTAGGGGGAATAGTATATAATGGTTCAGCGAAATTTAGCTTGATTGAATCGTCTTCTATACGTAGGACTCCTTCGTTGTAATCGATTTGGCATTTTAAGTTTTTCAAAAGGTCGTTACCAATAATTCCATCATAAAGTAGACTGATGTCTTCGACCACATGAAATTCATGCATGTAATTAGTTGAATTTTTGAATACTTGCATCATAAAACTACCCATCGTAGGCGTAACGTCGTCACCAGGGTCGATTCCTTTAAGTGTGATTATATTCTCGCTTAATTTTGGCATTTTAGTCATAGAGTTTAATTGCAGCAAACTCACACAGGAACCAGTGTCTACTAGAAAAGATAATGCTCGCTCGGCTACAGGGGTTTGAATTCTAACATGAGGTAAGTAACGTTTATTTGTATTTCTTCTGATTCCGTAAATTTTAAGATGTTTTGTTTTATTGTGTTTCAGGTTCGGAGAATGAGTGTGTTCAAAAGTTGAAGGGAACGGATCTCCAGCCGTTGTGATTGGATCAATGATGGAATTTAGTGTTTTGGTAACAGATTTTGGTGATTTAGTAACAGGATTCAGTGGATTTGATTTAGTATTCACAGGATTCAGTGGATTTGATGATTTAGCATTGACAGGATTTAGTGGATACAGTGGATTCAGTGATGGATTCAGTGGATTTGATTTAGTATTGACAGGATTCAGTGGATACAGTGGATTCAGTGATGGATTCAGTGGATTCAGTGATGGATTCAGTGGATTTGATTTAGTATTGACAGGATTCAGTGGATACAGTGGATTCAGTGATGGATTCAGTGGATTCAGTGATGGATTCAGTGGATTTGATTTAGTATTGACAGGATACAGTGGATTCAGTGGATTTGATTTAGGAGTAACAGGATTCAGTGGATACAGTGGATTCAGTGGATTTGATTTAGTATTGACAGGACTCAGTGGATTTGATTTAGTATTGACAGGATTCGGTGGATTTGATTTAGTTTTGACAGGATTCAGTGGATACAGTGGATTCAGTGGATTTGATTTAGTATTGACAGGATTCAGTGGATTTGATTTAGTAGTGACAGGATTCAGTGGATACAGTGGATTCAGTGGATTTGATTTAGTACGATGATGATGGATCTTGGAAACAGTGGATACAGTGAATCTTGGTGTATCGGCTTTAAATCTATGGTAATTTCCAGAGCGATACCTATCCGGAAATTTTATTCGTTTAAATTATTACTATCAGTTTCATCATATCCAGCATCATCAGATTGAACGTTGAAGGTTCTACGAGGAGGACTCGGTTGGGGATTATTCTGACGGGCAGATGGTGTCTGGGCGTTAGATTGTGTTTTGGAATTGTTATATTGTCGTTTGCGACAGTTTTCAATTGTATGGCCTATGTTCTTACAGTAACGACAGACAACATCGCTGGTATGAGCATTCTTTGGATGTTCAAATCGTGAGGTTTGAGGAGTTGGAAAACGATTAGGGCGAGATGTGAATCTTGGTCTCTCATTGGAACTATTTTGTGTGGGCTTTCTTATGAGACCAGACATTATTTTTTCCTCCGCGACCGCAAAGTTGATGGCTGAATTTAATGTAAGAGGGTCGCGACATCTAACTATTTGTGACAATCGCGGTTGAAGGCCAACGACAAAAGTATGCAGTGCGAGGTCCTCCATAGCTGACACTCGACCGGCGAGTTCTGATTTTTTTGATTTAAGGTACATGATTTTGATTTCCGTTAGGAGTTTGGCAAGGCATGTTTCTATTCTGAGGGAATATTGATTTACGCTTTCTAAATGGGCTTGTTTACATTCCTGAAGTTCTGAAAGCAAGTGGGCATAGTGTTTTCTTTCCCCAAATTGCTGTTTTAGAAACTCTACTAGTTGTTCGAAATTTTCGAACTCTTTTATGATGCATGTCGTTTCAGCTTTGCCTGTGAGTTGACTTAAAATATATTTAAACAAAATGGGTTTCTGTGAGGCGTTCGCAATACTATAAGCACTTTGACAATTTGAGAGAAAAGAATTCAAGGTTTCTCTAGACCCGTCAAAGGGTTTGATAAATTTTAACAAAACATTAAGCCCTACATTCTCTTGGGGTGGATCTGGGGTAGTTTTTTTTGAAACGACAGGATTTTCTTTTTTAAGTTCTGCTTTCTCTTGAGATTGCGCTGGTGTGGTTTTGGAAACACTGGGATTCTCTTTATCCGACATTATGTGACTTAAAATTAATCATACAAAACAATAATAATAGAAATAAATGTTATAGCCGTCTCAACTATAAGTTAGCAGTAGCGGCGAGAGCTTATCATAGCCCTGTCTGAGAATGTTAAGTATAAACAAATCGTAGGCGGGCAGATACAGGGAATTATTGAATATTACAACAGTACCTAGGATTAATGATATCATATAAGAAATTATTTATAGAACAAAACTCTGAGTTCACACAACATAAAACGTAGTTTTTTTAAAGTTTTTCAGGCGTAGAAGTTGTAAGTATTGGTCACTCACAGAAATATTCCAACGGCGAATATTAGAATTTGCACGAAGCTCGTCATCTCGGTTCCACCAGAGATTGATGTACAGGCACGACCAATGGATAGATACGAGCACCCTTGCTCGTATTGGAGATGGAATCGGGCTTGTAGTTTACCCGATTGCACTGTGCGCGTATGCGTGATTTACACTGGTACACTGATTTCGAAACACTTATTTGAAATTGTACAAATGACCCCTAAATTTTTGCACTTTTCACTTTGGGATATTCCGAAGACGTATACTCGGGTACGTAGCGCTTTTCGGTATCCCACCGCTGCCACCAAATGTTATACGGGGTTTCGGAATTAGGTTTTTAAAAAAAATACTTTATATGAGCACAAGGTTAAAGTATATTGAAATAGTATATGAGATAGAATTTAGGAACTAGAATTTAAGTACAAGGATTTAGTACGACCGACCCGGACCGCTCTTCAAAACTATCTGCCTGTCTCGATGCCTAGTGCATCCTCCCAGAGCCAAAACTGCTGACTCTTCTATATTATATATGCAACTTAGCAGTTTGCCTTCAGTTGCTAGGTATAACAGATCGGTTTATTTATTACTACCTTTTTCCCGCTTTACTTCGGGTTATGTTTGAATTTTATAGCCCAATGATGTTTTATGTAAAATTTTACATATAACATCATTGTTCTAGCCTATGTGCTCAACTACGTTTAACATAAAATGTAAAACCTCATTGTATGTGCTACTAGCTGTCGCCGGCGGCTTCGCCCACGAATTTGATTTTAAAATTTAAACTTAAACGCAGGTTGATTTTCGCTTTTGATCAAAGCGCTGAAACACGTGTTTCTTTATACAAATATTCACAGATCTAACATCAAATCTGAAGAAGTTTTATACAAAACTATGCCCACTTATGCATTGATTTTCTAGAAATGCTAAGATATGGTGTTACTTTATAAATACGAATATATACAGATCTAACTTCCAAACTCCGCTCTAAAGGTTGGTTTTCCAAAAACGCTGCAATACGTGTTTCTTTGTGTGTTTTTCCGTTCTATCATACACATAAACCGATGAAGTTACATACAAACTTACTAACTCCAATTGTACCCCCTTAAAGGTTAATTTTTACAACAAATGTTGAAACAGGTGTTTTGTTATTTTAAACCAAAAAACTAGATACGATTTCACAGATTTAACTAATGGCTAAGGCATCAGGCTCGCAATCGCGAGGTCACGGATTCGAATCCTACCCATTATACTACCGACGTGAACCCACTCCTAACACAAGTCTTTGAGCTTAGCTGGAGGGGTTAACAAGGTTGCTAGTAATGTGGGACCCAATCCCACATTGCCAGTTATCATTTTAATTTAAAAAAAAAGTTTTATACAATCGGTGGGAGTGTATCCTCATCATATCATATCAACCCATAAGATGGCCCACTGCTGGGCACGGGTCTCCCCAGTAGAACCTACTAGTTTGTAGATCCTGGGGGTAATTGCCATAATCGCCACGCTTGGCGAGCGGGTTGGCGATCGCAGTAAGGCTTTAAGTACGCAGAAGACGCTGCTGCCCGTCCTCCGGGGTGAAATCCCTTAGTCGCCTTGACGACACCCACGGGAAGAGATGGGATGTTACTATTCTTAAGCCGGCACCACACGGCAAAGTGTATCCTACTGCTACGCAATAAGTCGTGGGTTCGATCCCCACCCAGGATAAAACTTTGTGTGTGAGCACGATGGTTTATTCCGTGTGTATGTACTTGCCTGGTTTCCAAGTACAAGCTCTGCTTAGTTTGGGATCAGATAGCGTTGTGCGAGTTGTCCCAAGATATAATTATTATTATACAGCCAAAATACAATACTCAGAGTATGAGAATGTATGGCACCGATTCCGAGGTCTGTGACAGACCCGCGCGGCCGACGGCTGACGTAGGCTGCGCGCGCACTCTAACTATTGTCGCATCAGTCGCGCGCATCAGACGCTTGTCGTAAGCCGCGCGCGGCTTACGACGAACGACTGACGCGCGCGGCCGATGCGACAATAGTCAGAGTATAAGAATGTATGGTGCCGTTTCCGAGGTAAGCGCCAGACGCGCGCGGCCGACGACTGTCGTAAGCTGCGCGCGTACTGTGAAAATTGTCGCATCGGCCGCGCGCGTCTGACGCTTGTCGTAAGCCGATCGGCTCGCGATCGGCCGCGATGCACGGAAATGAACCTTTATTGTTGACAGTAAGATCCATCAATTACCATGAATTTTATCTATGGGCGACTGGACATTTTTATAAAAATCGCCGTATTTTTTTCTCGAAGCAGTATTATTTGACATCATAATAAAAGTTACTCTTGACGATGAAGACTATCAATTATTATATAGGTTAGGTTTCATCTTTGGACAACTAATTGTTTTTTCTTTGAAATCTTTGATGGGTCATATCTTTTTTTTCATATACACATTTTTTTATCGTCTTGTAGTGTTATTGTTGAGAGTAAAATCCATCAGTTATCATGTATTTTCTGGACAATAAACGATTTTTTTAAAAATCGTATTATTTACTTTCTAAGAACCGTATCTTTTTTACATATCAACCCATAAGATGGCCCACTGCTGGGCACGGGTCTCCCCAGTAGAACCTACTAGTATGTAGATCCTGGGGGTAATTGCCATAATCGCCACGCTTGGCGAGCGGGTTGGCGATCGCAGTAAGGCTTTAAGTACGCAGAGGACGCTGCTGCCCGTCCTCCGGTGTGAAATCCCTTAGTCGCCTTGACGACACCCACGGGTAGAGATGGGGTGGTACTATTCTTAAGCCGGCACCACACGGCCACCACACGGTATCTTTTTTACCGGAGTGGATTTTATATCGCTATAATAAAAGTTATTATTGACGATAAGGTCTATTTGCTCCTATTGGTTTCATCTTTTAACGTGTTTTATAATTTGGACCAAAGACATTGACCGGTTTTGGGCTATACATGGAAGTACTTTTAAATAAAGACTAGTGTCAGCATAAGGTACATCATGCACTATGTGTTCATACTGGGCTATGCTTAGCCCAACTCCCCCTACAATGTCCTTTGTATTGAAGAGGTGCATTGTCTTATTTAATATTAAAAGGACGTTCAATTTTAGGTGGTAGGACGACATGGTAGGTAAATCAATTTAAACCAGTACAAAACAGGAACATAATGCTTTATTTAGGTTTCTTTTTTGTATTCTTAATAGGGGTTATGACAACGATGTTACTAACGTTTTTTTCACCACTATCGCTTTCTTCTGGAGATTCCTCTTTATGAGATTCCTCTGTACTGCTACTGTTAAAAATTTCGGCTTTATCGTCGCTTCCTTTTGAAGATATAGTATTACTAGTAGATTCATTTTTACTGCTTCTGTCTCCAGACTCCATCGACTCCGTTTCTATCTTTACAATTTTGGTTTCACCATTCTGTTTAACAAAGCCAGGTAAAAAGGGATCTAAAAAAAAGTAAGAATAAGTATCTGTTTTAAAACCATACAACACGACGACGTCTTTGAAGTTGTGATAAATGGCGACTACGAACGAACGTTCAAAAATACGTTAGCCCTGGATACCGAGACTTTCCTGTGTATTTAGCGTGGTCTGCTTTCTCTTTGCACCCCCTCAACTCCCGCAGGATTGCCCCGTCTAAACGGCTTCATCGGACGACTGTAAGAGTTATTAGATTGTGCTTATTATAGCTAAGAATGTTATTCGGCGGGGAGTCCTTGCATATTGGTGTAACATGTCGTGTTGGTGTCGTTTCCCATCTCATCCAACATCACGCTCCGAGGCAAACCAGGATCGCTTCTAATTCGAGGTCAAAAACCATAATCACAATTTGTTACCCATCATACGAAACGTACAACCACAGTTTAATAACTCACACAGTCGTTCGACGAAGCGTCTAGATGGGGCAGTCATGTGAGGGTTGAGAGGCGTGACACAGGGGAGAAGGCAGACCACGCCACATAAGCTGTTTGGTCTCAGTGTCCAGGGCTGACGTATTTTTAGACATTGTCGTTCGTTGTCTAACTTCAAAGGCATCCTACTGTGTACTTTTATACTATGCTGATTAGAAACCGATAGGCACAGTTCCAATGCGTCACAACACAACAAATCTGATAAATGGAAATCCAGTTCAAGTTGTTAATCACACTGCACTCTTTGTACGGATATCAGATAGTTTTGAAAATGGAATATGGTTATTCTTACCGCATTTTGGAAGAGTTCGGAGCATTCTTATGCCGTAAGTTAAGGTGCTCGACATAATAGTGGCGATCTCGTGTTTCAATAAATGTTTGAAATTTGATATTAGCAAGTTAGCGCCTCCTTCCACTGTTATTGCGTCTGGACTAAAAATAAAACAGGTAGTCAGTACCTACCTCTGCGAACCACCTATATTTTAGGGCCTTATTCACTCTCGTTGATTAATACAAGTGTCGCACGTATGGCAAATCCAAATCTAAATCTTATGAGGATCGCCACACATTAAAACATTATATTCCTTGCTTGGAAGTCTGTTTTATCTGTCTGTCATTTACTTTACATAAATGCGAAAGTTTGGATGTGTCACCAATTTCAATCACGCCAAAACGGCTGTAGAAATTTGGCACAGAGATAGATTAGGTATTGTCTGGAAAAGCACTTAATCTATTACAATACCTATTGCAATTGGTATATTTTAATATATTCGCTGCCATTTTTTAAATTAAAATAACTCCAGTTAGAAAAAACAAACTCTCAACTCAATAGAGTTGTTTTTTTTTCATAGAAATACCTACTGCTGAAAAACACGGGATTTGATAAAAATTGAAAATTTTCCATGCAGTTAGTACGTAATAATTTGTTCCAAGGCCTTCATCATGATAATGGAGATGGTATAGGACATTTCACCGTAACAGGACTCCAAAACCGTGACAAAACGTGTGCTAGTAGATAGGTACAACGCGCGACCACGCGAAAGTGAAAAAGGCTCTAGTTATATTATTGTTTGGTGTTTTTCGGAAACCTCACACAAAAAATATGCGCCTAGGTTTGAAAACAGTACAATCGGGTAATTTTTTGCCCGATATTTTGACCATAGTAAGCTGTCGCTGAAGACAGCTACTACGTTAAAGTTCCAAAATTCCTCTAAAAATAAGGAGAATCGTGAAAACAAATAAAATATGAACTGGGTAGATTCGTAAAAAAAAAAGAAATTATTATACCGTACTTATAGTGCCAGATCTAGACAGGGACAATCAGGATTTAAAATCCCTCATCAAGTTTTTGCCCCGCCCTCTTAAAAAAGCCTAGATTAGGTACTACGCATAGTAATCAGATTACCCAATATGATTTATGAAATCGATGTCTAAATCCACAATTTCTGGATTCTTTAACAAGCCGAGAGACAAGTGGGCGGTGAGTTCATTAGCCGACATTATTACAAGTCCGCTCAGTGATGGTGGAGACTGGGTGTCTGGCGGGAAAGTAATCTCATATTTGTACGAAATCTGAAAGCAAAGAGAAACTTATTATTATCTGATAGAATATGGAGGTGGAGGCTAATTTCACTTGGTCATACCAACATGTTGCCGACCCGTGCGACATGTTGCACTCTACTACCAACAATGCCCAGCGTTGCAAACTTGAGGCACAGAATACCGATACAAATGCAAACACCACGATAGCTTATTTTGTCTTAGATTTTATATTATTAGATTTATTTTTCTGCATCACACACGCCTTTTTGCTTAAGAATTGACAGCCCAGGGGGCTTAGACAAATGCCACACACTTCTTTTTCCGCACACGCTACTGTTGGTTTTTGTTTACAAATTCAGCAACAGTCGCGTGACGTTTTGTCAACCTTATGTCAAATGCATACATTTTTTCGCGTTAGCGTGTGTGGAAAGAGAAGCGTGTGTCATTTGTCTAAGCCCCCTGGAGCTATAAATATCGTGTCACATGAGATGAAGATGCCTTCTGTTCTCTTGGTATTCTGTGCTTGTGGTGCAGTCAGGTCTCAATACCGAGTTGGAAGAGAATAGATGCAGTTGTGTGTGTGATCATCTATGACATTCTAAGCATTCGCCATCAGCGTAGTGCTGATTTTGGATGTATTTATTTTCTATCTATGTATTGCTGAACCGAGGTTATTTTCTATCTATAGTTGCTTATTACTTCTTTATGCCATAGGAGAAGATCGAGAATTTTAAGATTAGGACTAACCGAGTTTTTTAAAAGTAGCTTTCCTCAATTTATAATTAAAACATTAGACCTATTTACTTACCTTCAAATCACTGAAGCCAATAATGGTATCAACGTAGCGAAGATTTTGTCTTCTGGGAACACTGGTAGCTACTGATCGCCTGTACATGGTCTCCAACCCTCGGAGGGCACCATTTTTTAGTTGGATAGTCTGTTGATATCAAAGTCTATTTGGCAAATAATATCTCTCAAATATATCAATCTATTCGTGCTATACTTGGGCGACGTACGTGTGTAGGTTACTTCTTCCTGTTCACCGATATCTGCCTAAAACTCTTAACCGGTCAAAAATACTTTTAACTAAAAGAAACAGGCAAAAGTACTTCGACGGTGCAGGTTGGTCAATAGTAGTTTTGCCTGAAAATCTTTCGACTGTGAATTTCCAGTTAAAAGTGGTTTTGACTAACGTTTCTAGTCAAAACGGGTGCGGTCTATTTGGTAGAAACTTGATACTCCGAAACCTATTTGGGATAACTGACTTCGCAAACTTCTTTAGTCGATCATTTATTAGGCATAAAAAATATTTGACATAAATATTTTTAGGCATAATGTGCTTATGACCGAATTTAGAATGGCATACATTTAAGATAGTAGAATTTTTATTGGCATAATTACCTTTGGCATAGTTAAAATTTTGTATAATTTCATTTAGCATAACGTTCATTTAGAGTACAGATTATTTGGCATAATTTGGCTACGCAAACTATGAAGATCATAGAATTTCAATTAGAATAATATAGATTGGGTTACTTTCTTCTTTAAAAATGCGTAGGTTAGGTTAGGTTAGAACTGTGACCTCTTATGCACGAGCCGAGCGAGCGAAGGGAGCGTGCCGCGGCAGCGGCCGGCGAGTGCCAGAAACGAACATGCTCTCATGGGCAAGGATATAAAAACCAAATAATTATCATTAAATCAACTTTTATTTATTACAATTACTAAAAAAAAAACAATTAAATTAATCAGAAAACAAAATTAAACTAATCTTATATTAGCTCCTATTGCTTTAAGGTACCCAACTTCTGTGTAATCCGACTGATTATTTATAATATAAGAAATATATGCCAAAAGATGAATCTGGTTTTGAACTTTCTGCGATGTGATGATTATACATTGTGATTATTATGGATACCAAAATTATGCGTACAGATGATTCTGACTTACAAAATTATGGGTTTCAATGTATGCTAAATGAGTTTATGCCAAACGATATTCTGCGAAAAGAGTTTATGCTATTAGTTGTTATGCAATATAAAATTATTACTTAAAAAGTTCTACTATAATAGGTGTACCCAGTCAAAACTAGTTTTTACAGGAATGTCACGACCATTCGACACTGTCTAGTATAGCAATCGTTAGTATTTTTTTTTACTAAAGGATAGACATTCTTTTAAGTAACTTCCCAGTACTGCGTAAATTGTTTTTTATTACGATAAACGTTTCAATTGAGGGACCACCTTTGATCGATGGTAACTTCTAAATGGTTGCTATTACAAACTAAAGATTAATTTAACAATTATTCAAGTACTTTTACTAACGCTAGATCCAAACGGAAATTCCAAATTCCATTATTATCTACACCAAAATGAACATATGGTGATCAATTGACGGACCACCTTTTCCATGCTCGTTCTTTTTATGCAGTGATTAGAAAGGGTTAACATTTGGTAAATTAGTTCTAAAAGTTGTGATTCATAACATTTGTAAATTTTAAGTAAGTTATGAGATATGGGTGCCAGTCAGTCACGATTGAGGGACCACATTTAAACGATTTTGACTTTTGTATGGTTACTTTTACAAATTAATGGCTGTATTTACAATTGTTTGACAACTTTTACTAAAGGTTGTCGCATTCAAAACTGAAATTGGACATGTGGCCCCTAAATGGGAACGCGAGCCGACCACTTAGTGGTTTTATTATCTTGCATCTGTCGCAGTCATATCGTATAACACGCCATATTACAAGACGGCGCGCAGGATTGAAAAACGTCGCCGTAATGTAATGAAGCTACCTCACGCTCAGTCGGATTGTCGTGAAGATGCGTTCTACAAAGCGGCATCCAACGTTTAGCGACAGACTGAAGCTGAGAATAGCTGAGCTGAAAACTGAGGTCCGCGGAATCTGTATCACCTGACGGGTACTAGAAATGGTACATAAAAATAAAATATATGTAAGTGCCTATTGCACAGAATTAGTTCGGCTAGATTAGAGTAGAACTGTGACTCCCTTCTAAATTGCCAGAAACATAAAGAATCATGGCAAAGAGCCTAACATTTTTTATTGCATGAAAAAAATATGAAAATATTGAGGCGGAATTTATGAACAATTCTGAAAACTTCCGGTTTACCTTTGTATAAAGTCTGGAATCAAAGTTATTCTAGTTCGAAGTTATGGAAACTAGGTCAGATTTGTTGCCATATTTTATTATACTCTTTGCCATGTAGGCTTCCTAGTCCAAGCTTCCTATCCTGGACTATAGATTTAAAAAATATAGTTTTTTCTACGGTTTTAATTCACCAAAACATGTGGAACAACTTACGAGCCTTAATAAAACTAAACGGACGGAGCCGCAAATGACAAAAAATGACAAAATTTATTTGTAAACAAGTAACTAATAGACCAGCTGATTTCCCACCTGTCTTCTCACCAATACAGCAATCCACCAATCTTATGGTCACGTTATCCTGACGCGAGTTTAACATTTTATACCCATACCTATGTGGTGCGGTGGGAGTGTGTCCGACTGCTACGTAAGTTGTCGTCGGTTCGATTCCCACAGGGGACACCACTTTGTGTGATCCACAAATTGTTGTTCCGAGTCTGGGTGTACTTTGTGTCCGTGACTTGTATA
This sequence comes from Herminia tarsipennalis, assembly GCA_945859575.2. NCBI lineage: Eukaryota > Metazoa > Arthropoda > Insecta > Lepidoptera > Erebidae > Herminia > Herminia tarsipennalis. The sequence continues at coordinate 9,545,032 of OX243842.2, read as the reverse complement.
TTTGTAAAGTCCCCCGCGACACAGGGCTTGTCGGCTATATATACTGCGGGAGTCATCTTTTTTTTTTAATAATACCAAATAAGTGCACAAAACCGCTAAAGATGTTTTGACTTCAATAAAATTACTTTTGGCCGGTTTGGAGTTTTAGCTGTAACATTTACGTTTTCATCGCGAATCATCTTGACGCTATTTTGTTACGATTGAAATTCTCGAAAAAATCAGTGCTAGTATTGCTATTGTATAAAGATAGTGTAATTACCAGTCCATGAGAAGCTATGATCCTAAATTTCGGAATATGTAAGAGGTCGCCCCCAACAAGCTGTGTTTTTTTCTTTATCAGTTCTAAGGCATTATCCGTGAATGCTGCGATCTGTATAGCTTTTTCTTGATCATATTTCCTAAAATATTATGAAGTAACTTTAAAGCAACAGGTTGGAATTATAAAAATGTGGCAAACAGTGCTGCCATCATTTCTACAGCTCCACATTTACTGTGTGAAGAGCGTATGAAAATCTCCAAGCTCGAAGTTAAAGCATACATTAATTTTATTGTATTAGTGACAATTCACTTGGCTGAATAACGCTTGAAAAGCGATGCCCGTGGCTTTGCCCCATGTGTTGCAACATGGAGGAAATATTTTTTTAAATGGTTCCTACTCTGAATACCAGAGGTATAGCTACCGGCGTATCAGGCACCTGTCCCACCAACGACGATGAGCGAGAAGCGAGTAGCGATTTATCGCTCAAGAAACGTACAACAGATGTATTTTGTAAATCCCGTCCGTGTAAACAAAAGAGATGCAGTATAGAGCGAGTACTGGTAGTGTGAACACTCAGCGATCAACTATTAATATCTGTATCTCTTTTGTTTACACGGGATCTACATAAGTATGTACGTGTCTTGAGAGATAAAATCGCTACTCGCTACTCTTTGGTCGCCGTTGGTCGGACAGGTGCCTCAGCCGTGTCAATGATAAGATAATCCGAACGGGATACATTAGGAATGTATTAGTGTCAATTATTTTGACCTCAACTAAATTGGTAATCATAATAATAATAACACATCACCTCCATAACCCAGTTTCTTAGCTACCACTTTTTGACAATAGTTTTTACACTAACAGGGGAATGTCGTTGCGTACATGTATATAGTGTATACAACGATATTCGCCGGTTTGTGTCACATAGCCTTTAGATTAAAGTGTCTAACGGGCCTCTACGTGTTGGCTTCGGCCCCACGCACGCCTCCCAAATGACCGGGACTCCATAGTCCCGTGATATGGAATGACATACATAATAATAAATAATAATATAATATCTTGGGACAACTCACACAGCGTCATCTGATTCCAAACTAAGCAAAGCTTGTACTATGACAACCAGACAACTGATAAATATACTTATATATTTCTAAATACATACATATTATAGATAACTAACACCCAGAGATAGAATAAGCCATCGTGCTCATCACATAAAGTTTTATCCTGGGTGGGAATCGAACCCACGACCTCTTGCGTAATCATAATAATCGGCAGCAAAATAAAAACACACTTACTCGAGTTTATCTATAGATGGAACCTTTTCAAGACTAGTTTGAATTAAATAGTCATTGAAATAATCCTTCATCCATTTATCAAGATCAGTTTTCAACCTTTGTAAAAAGTCTCCTGGAAAAAAAATACAAATATTGTCACTGACTTCACTTTGTGTAGAATCCATTGACGTAGAGATCAGGACTGCGCCATTTTTATGAGATTTATAAAAAAAACCTCATAAAATTAACCACTCTCTATGAGACAACGCTACTTTGTGGACAATACCTGTCAAAAGCCGCACGAGGTTTTTCTCTCTTTCACGCTTTGTCAATATTTACTTTTTAATTGAAAGGGATGGCACGGTCCAGGTCTAAACGTCAATGGTAGAATCAATAATTCACTGAAAAACGAACAAAAAGGACTATGTTACCAGAGCGCTTCGTATTCTGCTCAATCAACAGATCGCCTCACACCATTTACAAAAAAGGGAAATGGTCTAGTTTGCTCAAATAAATTTAAATGTCCCCATACCACGTTTAAGAGAAGAGTGTTTTTAAAATCTCTTTTTACCCGACTGTAAAGAAGGGTTATGTTTTTCGCGCGTATCTTGTATGTATGTATGTATGTAAGTATGTATGTATGTAATATTCTTTATTACCTGATGTCTCACAATCAATTATACAATTCACACGTCGTTAGATTCGTCTTAATCGCCCAAGTGTTCTTAGATAGGTGACGTTTTTAAAAACAAACATGGCGGCTATGTGATGTCAAAATAAAGAGGAGTGAAAAAAAAAGTTGTTTCGAATACTGCAATAAGGGTATCAAATTAAAGAGCTCATCTTAAGCATTTCAAAAAGGTATAACATGATTATGACTGTTATACTAAAAAAGTTAGCAACCATTGTTTTTTAAATTTTCAATATTTGACAATAGCTGTGATAAAAGTAAGTTGCTACATCGGTTACATCATACAACAACTAAAAAGTATTAAATAAAAAAATAAATTATAAAAATAAAAAAATCCGCCTGTGCAGGCGGGTTTTTTTATTTTTATAATTTATTTTTTTATGTATTGCATATCCCATGGTGTCACATGCAATTGGATTATCACACTACTATACACCTCTATAATACTCAAGTCAGAGGCGGATTTGCAGTCTTGGCCACCCTAGGCCCCAGGTCAAGTAGAGTAAGCACCAGCTGTTGACTGTATTTAGAAATATATAAGTATGTTTATCAGTTGTCTGGTTTCCATAGTACAAGCTGTGCTTAGTTTGGGATCAGATAGCGTTGTGTGAGTTGTCCCAAGATATTAAAAAAAAGCTGCCCCTTTCTCAACATCCACCAGGGGTTCCCAAACTTTTGTCATCACATACTAATTTAATATACAATAATCTATTGACAGCCTCTGTGGCGCGGTGGGAGTGTGTTCGACTGATACACAAGAGGTTGATTCTAACACGGGACCTCACTTTGTGTGAACCATAAATGGTTGTTCCGAGTCTGGGTATACTTTGTGTCTGTGACTTGTATGTTTGTAAAGTACCCTGCGACACAGAGCTTGGATCCAACTGCGGGAGTTCTTTAAAAAAAAAAAAAATAGTATGATCCCTGTCATATTAGTATGTGATTTCAAAAGTTTACCAAATCTCCTGTTATGATACTTCTCATTTCATTTGGTAGGTAATCCAAATGAAATGAGAATTGTCATAACTGGACACATTATCCAATGTGTTTTGTAATTGTTCTTTTCTACGCAGGCAAAGGCAAAAAAAATATTACGTGATAATCTGGTAAGTTTTCTACGGAACCCTAGGGTCCCACAATAGGAAACCCTGTCGTATACTACATAATTAATTTATATTATTGCCAACTTTTATCGAAATTGATTCAGAAAATGCGTGTGTGTAATATTTTCCGAGGTTTCAGGGATAGTCGCAGTCGGTTTAATACGGTTTTAGGTTTTATCAACCGCCTTTATAGTCTATTATATATATCTCAATTCGTATGTAGGTACGTTGTTTTCTTTGTGTTTTTGTTACCTGGTTACGCTAAAACGGCGGAAATTTTGTTGACGTGATAATTACATATGGATGACTTGTGCACATACGAAAAGTGTCTAAAAAAAAGTCACGTTATTGATTGGACCACCCCGTAATGGAGCAGATGGTGACGTATCAGGTAAACTCGTCAACAATGAACAGCCCTGTATCGGAAACATAAAAATTGCACCGATCGTGGACCCGTGACCACGATCGGTACAATTCGATCGAAACGTCGGGTAAATAAAAGGTTCGTACTATTATGTATAAAAATCGCTAAAGTTTAAAAACAATAATAAATATTTTGTAAAAGGGAATGAGTACTTTTAGTTGGTGGGTTTGTAGTTATGTTACAATAGTATAATATCAACTATGCTATTGTAAGATAACTAAATTTCAAACCCACCAACTAAAAGTGTGTAATAAAAACTAGCCAAGTGCTAGTCGGACTCGTGCACGAAGGGTTCCGTACCATTATCTATAAAACTGGGCAAGTAGATGTCGGGCCACGCACAATGTAGGGTTCTGTAGCCGCCCCCCAACCGAATAATGTGGATTAAGAAGTGGGTTTTCTGTTTTTGTTTAATACTTACAATGTATGAAACAAAAACAACTTTTTTTACATTTTCCAATAGAATTTACTACTACTACCGGTAGATAGAACAAAGTGGCGTGCAATTGGAGAGGCCTATGTCCAGCAGTGGACTGCGATAGGCTGATGATGATGATGATGATGACTACTACCGTAATTTTTTTCACCTACCCAACGTCAACCATTAAGCTGGCAGGGGGGTGGGGACACTTGACACTTACAAAAATTTTCATTTTAAAGCTTAATATTTTACAAAGGACCTCTACGGACGATCTAATGATACCACACGATGGAGTAGGTGAGAAATAGAAAAAAAAAATTTTCAAGATTTTATTTTTTCACTTTGTCGGCGTAATTAATATGTGTATTCATGCAAGAATACAGCCTCCTAGCACCTAGCTCCTAGCTCCTCTCTAGCACTAACAGTCTCTGAGAAAAAGTGCGGACGGACATGGCGAAACTATAAGTACGGAAAAAAATCATGTCTGTTGTACGCGAGCCCCCCTTAAATATTAATTTTATTACTTATTTTTAAAGCGAATAATATAACTTAATATTCTGTAATTATTTCAAGTGTCTACAAGCTACTATCGAGCATAAACGAGCTGAAAAAAGTCAGGCGTGCAGTATGGGAGCCGCTTAAATATTTATTTTATTCTGTTTTTAGTATTTCTTGTTATAGCAGCAACAGTCTAACTATCACGGCTCATGAGATACAGCCTGGTCGCAGATGGACAGGGAAGTCTTAGTAATAGGTTCCCGTTTTACCATTTGGGTACGGAACCCTAAAAACGATTTAAAAATATTACGGACTGCAAAAATAAATATGTATAAGACAATTCAGCTCATTTGGATTCCACGAACTAGTCGTTAGGAAATTTTAAATACGAACATAGCAAGTTACCGAACGTGATGCTAAAGGCTTCCTTAAACAAGTTGCAAATTGCATACGACTTGAGCAAACCTTCATACAAGGTAGAACTTGTATATGGTAGTTTGAACTTTGACATTACGTTTTATTACCTATTGTTTCACGAACTTAAGTTTACTAATGCAAGGAAATTGTAGGCAAATGTGACGTCATACTTGCATGCATGTCAATCACGCCTTTAATGCTCCTCGGGAATGGCTTTACCAATGAAATTAACCGAAATTGGAATCATTGGTATAATCAATTACCCTTCCCTCTCTAGACTCCATAGAACCATGTTTTTGGGATATTGAGAATTTTGATATAGGACCGGTACGTTTTGACAGGCAATTGCCCTAGGCGAGCGACTTATCATTGACTAATATACCAATGTTGAATCAAATGCGAGTGACTCACACTTGGCCCGTTGAGTCAAATGTTGCCCCTTGAATAACCTTCTGGATTCGCGCTTGCAAATATTAAACTTAAAAAGGTATCTGATTCATTTCTAGAGCAATAAATTAAGGTCAGGACTCCGAAGTCCTGACCTGTTCTGGAGGTAGCCGGAGGCTGTAATATCAAGGCGTTTATAAGTGAATGAATGAGGACTTTTCCTGGAAAGTAATTTAATCCAAACCCTTGAAGCTACAAATCAGAAATTTCCGCAGATGTTGTTGGTTAGGATTTAAACACTATCGTGGACCGGGGTCATGTAAAATTATTTAAAAAATAATTTGAAAGGGGTCCATTTCAAATTATTTTTCAGTAAAGTAAAAAATAATATTTTTTTAAAAAAAAAAACACTTTCATACCTAGGTTTTCTTTATCTAGTTTCGTTGGTTCAGGGGGCACAGCTGATGTAGTGTTGATGTACTAAAATCAGAATGGAAATGTTTTCTTCTTAATAGAGTCAATAAGGTATTTAGCTGAAGTCAAATTAGTCTCTTTTTTTTTAATTGTCAAATACGACACACTTGACCACGTTACGTCATATATCCTATGGTAATTACTTCTTCAAACTTCATCAGTATCTAAGTTCCCCCTTTTACTTTTTGAAACTTACCCTATGAAAATCACATAAAAACTTACACATTACCTACTGAAAAAAGCGTATACCTAATATGAATTGGGGTTGTCATTGGTAATTCTGTACAATACAAAATCGGGATTCCAGCATACCTTTAGTTAGAGATACCTACCAAAGAACCACTGGCCTTTCTTTTCAAAAATAAACATAAAAATGTACTTACTTTCAGCGTTATAGTTTTACATGTGATGCTCGAAAGTATAAGCTCGATGACTAGTCGGTTTTTTATCATTCTGTAGCGGCCTTCTATTGCATATGATACGTCTTCTAAGTAAATCCTTAAATAGTAAGTACATTTATGCAGCTAACCACGTGAAAATATATAGAATCAATGAGGAGTATGAGAAACTAAAGATCGCTGATGGCAACCCGCAAGCTGAGGTTGCGCAGACGAACACAGATGCCAACCGGTGCCTTGTTTTGTTGTAAGGGGCGAAGAAGCTGCATTTCCCGCAACACCGACAAGTTTTTTTTTTTAAAGATGACTCCCGCATTACGGGGGACTTTACAAACATACCAGTCACGGACACAAAGTACACCCAGACTCTGTGAGACCCAAGTGCGCGCCACCTTTATAAGGAAATTTCGCGACGCCTCATTAGTGCTTCCCGGGGCCAAAAGACTGGCCTCTTCTTTGCACAAAGAATTAGCACTGCAACGTTAGATGGCAATGCTAATTCTTTTAGCCAGCCTTCTGGGAACGTTACCAGATGACATCGACGGGGAGGAATTCTTTGACGCCTAAACGGTTTTGTATCCTCCCTTTTGTATTTTCTTTTGGTATATATCTTGTATATATTGTATTACTCGTAGATATAATTTAGACTAGTTTTAATTACTTGTATACATTGTATTATTTACCAAAATAGAAATATTTAATTTGCGTAAGTGTTCTAATAAACATGGTATTAACCCTAAATAACGTATTTATTTGGATTACCAAATAAGTACGGTATTTATATAAAAAAGAGTGTATCTAACAACCACATTATCCGATATCACTGCATCGTTCCAAAACTGTAGCAAAAATAAACAGAAGTAACTCACTCAAGTTCTCCAAATGAAGGTGTGTATATGAGCGCTGCTGGGTCCATGTCCGTCATTGATCGGTCGTAAGCCCCCCTCAGACACAAAGTATTCAGAAACAGGTGGACCCTCAGTACCATATTTTCCATGTCGTTTTGCAGTATGTCTATCCGAAAATGTGTGTCGTAGCGCAATTTCATTCGGTGGAAGAAACTATACAAAATGAATACAATTCATGGGATTACAATGAAATTGGATGAATTATGCTGAATTAATTGGGTGGATTAATTATAATCCACATTGGTTGGATTAAATGTTAAATGTATTGGCCAATATTTAAGCACATAAAGTTTTTACATCGTAAGTGGATGCTCCTACTATGTTGTGCCCATTGAGGCTGATGTATCCAATCTCTAGTGCTCTTCTAATATTAATGACCCCCTTTTTTGCATCAGTTCTCTAAGATGGGGTTTAATATAATGGTGGCAGCACCTTACCTGCATATACAGTTTATAAACAGAGAAACACTGTAAACATTGGCAATTTGAAAAGAGTGGCCACGAGTTTTTATTGCCTGTTCTTTTCTCGGGGTTTACCTATTGTTTGCGAACAGGCATAAGTAAATGTGGAATCGACTTTTCACAACTGTAGTATTTTGCTTCCTAAGTGAATAAATCATGTTTGTACATCGGACGTAGTGTTGAAGACAGCAGCTTTTAAACATGTACACTGTATCAATTGATTTTATTTCCTATCAATCATGGCGTTACAAAACCAATATTCTATAGCTTTATATGTATTTTACTTTTCACTTGGGTAGAAAACGGATTTAAAATTTTCTGCGGGTAGAAAACGGAATTATATTAATTAATTTTTACTCGTGGGTTGAAAATATGGGTAGAATACGGAAGCACCCCATTTAACATCCTCCAAATGAGAGGTGATATTGTAAGTAACAGAATCTTAATTTAAATTAATGAACTATTTAATTTTTTTTAAATAGGATTTGTTTTTCGAATTACGAAAGAGTTTTTTTTTTACTATCATTTATTTATTTATAAAAGCTATCTTATGTAATGGCAATTTTTTAATGTATTGGGAAATATTTAATGTGCATGCATTAGCTTGTTCATATTATGTTGTGTAAAAGTGTATATGATACTATGGCCACCTTGTAAGATAGACATGCCTTCAAACGATGTCTTGCCAGTGCCGGGCCTAGGGTTATTTTGAAGTGGCCTAAATTGTTTTTTTACCAAAGGGGTGTGCAATTTCGCCCCTACAAGGAATTCGCCGCCTCTTCTTCATAGCATTAACCATGCTTATTTGACGCCCCTTGAACGGACCCCGGATTGCCCCTCTCCTCCCTACTAAAGCTAAGGCATCGGTCTCGCAATCGTGAGGTCGCGGGTTCGAATCCTACCCATTATACTACCGACGTGAACCTACTCCTAACACAAGCCTTTGAGTTTAGCTGGAGGGGTTAACAAGATTGCCAGCAATGTGGTACTCAATCCTACATTGCTAGTTATCTTTTTTTAGGACAAAGGAATCAATAAAGCTGGCACTGTGTCTTGCAAAGAACCAAAAATATTTGACTATGGATCATTTAAAATATAACTTACATAACGGAGAACGGCATCCTGACCAAACACAAACCGCCAAGATTAATTCCTGAAGGTATTCTGGCATGCCCCGGTCTTTCTTTGTGAATCTCGCGATGAGCGACGGCTCCGTCCGTCAGGACTGCCTACATAAACAAAAGTTAAGATGGAGAAGAAGAGACCTAACTAAGGTTGCGGGGAGTCGTTGTATGCACACAACTCAAAATCAATCGTTGTGGAAGCTTTTAGGGGAGATGTTTGCTCATCAGTGGACGTATTCAGACCGATGATGATGATGATGAAGAAGTGGAATACCTATTTATAATTATAGGGAAAAGTTCAGTCAAAACCAATAAATTTTCAATACTCAGAACAAGAGCATGTCGGACCACGCTCAGTGTAAGGCACTACATATAAAAAAAAAACAATTTGAATAATTGCACCCGCAGAAGAGCGTATTTTCATGGCACTTATGCCCTTTTGTTGAGAAACGCAGTTTTTTTTTTAGATAAGGGGTGGGGAGAATTAATGCAACTATCAGAGCGATTATTTCAGAAATATTCATTGATCAAAAAAGTTTCTTAAAAACCTTAAAATATTAAAAAAAAATCCGGTCTAACGATGTGCCACATCTTGAAGTTTGCTGAAAAAAAAATTGCTTGTGTATATGGAGTGTCCCCCTAAATAAATTTACTTTAATCATTGAGCGGTTTTTACAAGACACCTATGCACCAAATTTTATTAATATTCATTGTGTAGTTTTTGAGCAAAATGCAGGACATGACGAAACTATAAGAGTTCCGTTTTTGCCATTTCGGCTATGGAACCCTAAAAAGAAAACAGTAGGTATAGCTGATTTTATGTACCCTAAGTAATTTTTAGTTTCACGAAAATGTACCAAAATCATTATTTTTTGTCGTATTATAGACCATAATATACATATATAGTTAAATCTAGATACACGGCAGAGTGTCAGCCAAGTTCAAGAAAAAAAGTTGCAAAAGGGCGATACACCAGTTGTCGAAATGATTTGTTGAGATATCTATTGTAGTCAAGTGACTACAATAAGTCAAGTCCTTCATTTATCAATACTTCAACTTCCACATACTTATTCGAAAATGTTATTTTTTTTAGCTAAACCCTTAAAAAACTTAGTAATCTTTCACATTTATGTTTTTGGTAGGATTTAAATTACCTGCAGCATACGCTTGTCGAATTTAATTTCATCAAAGTAAAGCTGAGCCTCTTGTCGTGCCTTTGCGTACTTCACTAAAACAAATAAAAATAATTTTATTTTAGGTATGTGTAATAGATCATTTGCCATATTTTCAAAATAGTATTCTGATAGAGAAATAAAAAACCTTTTTAACTTGGCCGCTCTCACTTCCTAAATAGTAAGACATTGGATTTGTGATTATTTTCACAGATTAGCTTCTTCATGAACTTTCACTAGTTCGAACTTTCAATAGTAAATACAAGTGAAAGTTTATGAAATACGAAAAAAATCCGTAAGACTCGGACTTATTTTTTGCATTTTACTCTAGCTAGATACTTGAAGCAGAAATTAACAAGAAATATCGATTAGATTTCCAACAACTCAAAAATAAGACATATACTCCTTATTCAATACAATATCGTTTTAATTTTTTTTTCTTTTCTTTTCGGCACTGTAGGTTTATTGTAAAGATCCACATATTCTTATGTATCATAACTGTACATAACTGTTTGTTGCCAAAATAAATAATAATAAAAAAAAACAATAACTGTCCACTGAAGCAGAGTGGAGATTTTATGCAATCCTATTGGTTAATATTTTTCCGTTTTTCCACTCCGCAGCCTCGCTACGCTTTAATGGATAGGTAGCCTAACACCTCATATAACTATATAACTAGCTGTGCCCGCGATTTCGACCGCGTGAAGTTGCAGTGCTGCTCTCTTACTGTAAACGCTAGCGATGATGATAGATGATAGGTAATAAGTAGCATAAGATACTCCTTACATCCTCAGTACTGCTGTCTGATAGTCCCATCAAGATCCTTCCAGCAGACAGACAGACAAAAAAAATGTATTTTTGTTCTAAATAGTATATACATTAAACTTTCACATGCAATAAGTAAAACTTGTTATTTTGGCATTACAAACAGATACTTCAATTTTATTTATTTGTTTAACTAATATATAATCTCGTGTCACAGTGTTTGTGATCGAACTCCTCCGAAACGGCTAGACAGATTTTAATGTTTTTGTGTTTAATGTATTTTTTTGTATACTTAATAGGGAAGAGAATAGGTAGTACAGTATTTTTCATTAGTGTTCCGTACTCAAGGGGTAAAAACGGGACCCTATTTCTAAGACTCCGCGTCTGTCTGTCATCATTCACCATGATATATCTCATGAACCGTGACAGCTAGACAGATGAAATTTTCACAAATGATGTATTTCTGTTACCGCTATAATAATAAATCCAGAAAAAAACCAGTGTAAAATAAATATTTAAGTGGAGCTCCTATACAACGTATATTTTTTAACGTAACGTGTTTTTTACTCAATATTTTATAACGGTACACGAGTTCGACTCACACTTGGCCGGTTTTTTTTATATAATCGTGATTTTAGTATTTTGTATACATTGCAAATGGTGGCACCATTTTCGTCTCTCACTAATATGCTTGTTGCCTACTTTGTGATTATGTACTTCTTACTTACTATATATTGTCGAGGTCAAAATAAATTTATTTTCTTTCTTTCTTTCTTCTTTCTATGTAATTATTTTAACAGCTCCGCGTTTAATATGTAAAATATACTTGAAATACGTGATAACTGGATAAGAACAAGACTTTGTAATTCAAAGAAGACAACTAGAAAGAAAATAAATTTGAAACTGGCGTAGGTACTGGGTGGCGCAAAAGTAAAGACCCTATTTGGTTCAGCTATAACATTTTTTCTAAATTACAAAACTAGATTTAGATGTATATTTGTGCCATTAAATTTCGTACCATTAGGATTTAAAGATGATGTCTTTTAAATGGTGACCTCCAGAGTTGATACACATTTGAGCCCTATTTATGACATTTTGCATAACTTGCCGTAACACTTCCTGCGATATGTTCATTATTTCTTGACGAATGTTTTCTTTTAGAGCTGCGAGAGTCTGTGGCTTGTTCACATACACCCGAGATTTCAAAAAACCCCAAAGAAAGAAGTCTGGACTGGTCAGATCGGGTGATCTTGCAGGCCAAGGCAAATCGCCAAAACGAGAGATAACTCGGCCTGGAAAAGCGTCCCTCACTAAGTCCATAGTGTCGCGCGCTGTGTGTGCCGTAGCGCCGTCTTGTTGAAACCAGATGTGCTCCAGCCCCAATTCGTCCAAACTGGGTATCAAAAACTCACGTAACATGGTTCTGTAGCGTTCTCCAGTGACAGTTATCGCATTGCCTCCAGCGTCTTAGAAAAAATAGGGTCCGATCACTCTGTCAACACAGATGCCACACCATACAGTAACTTTTAGTGGGTGTAAAGGTGTTTCTTGAATAATGCGCGGATTATCAGTGCCCCAGAACCGAGTATTCTGCTTATTGACATGCCCTGAGAGATGGAAATGCGCTTCGTCACTCATAACCAATTTTGAAGGAAAATCATCCTCTTCAAGGTTGAGGTTTATGACGCGCTGGCAGTAATCTAGACGAGCTCGGTGGTCAGCAGGCAGCAGCTGATGAGTCATTTGAGTTTTATACGGGAACATCTTTAAGTCTTTCACCAAAATACGCTGCAGGGTCCGTCTGGAAATGCCCAATTGCGTGGCACGTCGCCTCGTTGATGTTTCTGGACACTCTTCCACATCTTCGCGCACAGCATCGATATTTTCAGCTGAACGGCCTGTTCTTGGTCTCCCAGACTTAGGTCTATCCAATGTTGAGCCAGTTGCTTCAAGGCGTGTGGCAAAGCGTCGAATTGTGCGACCAATCGGTGCCGGACGGTGGGGAAATCGTCGACGAAATTCACGTTGTGTTCTTATCACTGATGAATTATTCCGTAAGAACATTGACACAATTATTCCACGTTCTTGGGGAGTAAAACGGTCCATGTTTATTTTCAGTGTATTTTACATTTGTTCACTACACAATTTTCAACAACAGAATGACAGAAAATGTCATATAAAAAAAAAAAAAGTATTTTCTTTAGTGCCAGTACTTTTGCGCCACCCAGTATATACAGAATGTGCGGGTAAACGAACAGTGAATAAACGGAGGAAAAATAAAAACTTTTTTACAAAAAAATATCACCGACTTCTAAAATAAATACAAGGTAACTAAAAAGCAATAAATAATATACCTAGAATAACAAAAACAAATTAAACATTTTGAAGTTGGTGCCATGAAATAGTTAGTAGTCTTTATGTTTAATTCGGCATCAACTTCAAAATGTTTAATTTGTTTTTTTGTTATTCTAGGTATATGATTTATTGCTTTTTAGTTGCCTTGTATTTATTTTAGAAGTCGGTGATATTTTTTTGTAAAAAAGTTTTTATTTAATCACTTTTTAGTGGGTTGGTTTGTAATTCACTTAAGTTACAATAGGCTTATGTCAACTGCTGAAATCCTTTTACAAAATATTGCTTACCCTGATGCAGGGCCGTTAATTGTTGAGGAGTTCACTATCAGCTCTATTACATTGTGGAATAGTAGTATGACAAGAATACAGTGCTACTCAATACCATATTAAAGTAACTGAATCGCAAACTGTGAAATATTGAATAGGTCTGCTCATCATTTGTGGTCTTCATCATCAGTTCCACTTCACCAATTGGTATTTTTTAAGAGTAAATGCACGAATCACTATGAAATATACCTAAATCACTGTAGGTGTGCTTTTAATATTTTAAGAGTTCCCTCGATTTCTCCAAGATCCCGTCATCAGATTGTGATCTGATGACAATGGGACCAACTTGGAAGTATACCCTTTCAAACACAAAAACATTTTTTCAAATCGGTCCAGCCGTCTTTGCGTAATCGGTGAACAAACATACAAAAAAAAAAAAAAAAAAAAACATACAGACGAATTGAGAACCTCCTCCTTTTTGAAGTCGGTTGAAAATGACAAAACGTTAAAATGCTGTCACTAAAGTGTTATGAATTACTAGATCAGTGGTTCTCAAACTTTTTAAATGACGGAACCCTTTTGGGAAGCAAAATACTTGATGGAACCCTACAATAAAACAATTATTTTTATAAGTGTATTCTTTATTAATCAGCATAATAAAAGTACAATGTATCAGTTACTAATTATTATTTACTTCACCACTTGGTAAGGACAATAATAGAAAACATTAAAAAAGAAAAAATCTAACTAGTGGGAGGTATGAAACTGTTTTTTATTTTTCATCAATTGCTTGATATCAGGTTTGATGGAAGAAAGTTGGAGTCTCATATCAGCTTCGGCGTCCAGTCTATTGCGATATTTTGTTTTCGTGGCTGCGTAGGTAGAGAATCCTGTTTCGCACAAATATGTAGTTGGGAACGGGAGAAGAATATCCAGAGCCATTTGGCCAAGCATTGCATATTCATCTTGGATTCTGCACCAAAAATCATTAAGAGGCGTCGTTTTGAACAATGACTCCATACTTGTGTCTTATGACATTTCTAAAAGAGATTCATATATCTCATTTGACATGTTTTCAGACTTTTCCAAGTTGGGTAAAAAAGGATTATGAATCCAGGAGTTCACTTTAATTTTTGTATTGTGTTCTTCGGGAAAATACTTTTCAAAAGATGCGCGCATCGAACTGAGATATTGGACCAATTCTTCAAACACATTATCTTCAAACATTTCGTACGTAACGTAAAACTTTCTATTTCTTTCTTACCAATGCAAATGATCCAAAAATCTAATTTTCTTTTAAAAGCAGTTATTTTATTATAGGCCTGAAACACTGTTGTCTGTTTACCTTGCAACGATAAATTTAATTCGTTAAGTTTTTGAAAGATATCCGCCATAAAAGACAATCGGAACAACCAAGTTTTATCATACAAACGGTCCTTCAAATTAAAAGAAGTATCTGCTGAAAGAAACATTTGTAACTCGGCTCTAAGTTCAAATAGCCTTGTTAAAGTTTTTCCCCGAGACAGCCATCGCACTTCTGTATGGAGCAGCAGTGTTTTATGTTTGCTGCCATAATCTTCACACAATAATGAGAACAATCGGGATTGTAGTGGTCGTGATTTGATAAAATTAATTATTTTTACCGCTTCATCCATAACTAATTTTAGATTAGACGGCATTTGCTTCATCGCAAGTGCTTGTCTATGCAGAATACAATGACTGGAACTACAATTAGGCGCTTTATTTTTCATTCGTGACACTGCTCCTGCTGTTTTACCTGTCATCGCCTTGGCCCCATCTGTACAAATGTCAATGCAATTGTTCCAACTGAGATTATGTTCTTCAAAAAATATATTTATTTTATTAAAAATTTCTTCCCCGGTAGTGTTTGTAAGCAGCGATGAACACATAAGCATGTCTTCTTCAAAAGAACTTTTATATGGATATCTCACAATAACCAGCAGGATAGCCAAACCAGCGACATCAGTCGACTCGTCCATTTGCAAAGCGAATCGTGTATTTTGTAGACGTGTAACTAGTTCTTGTTTGACGTAGCTTGCCAGATCATGGATTCGTCGTGAAACAGTATCGTTTGATAGCGGAACAGTAGAAAGATGCTTTGCAGATTTTTCATCAAGCATACATTTTGTTATGTCTAATACACATGGTTTTATTAATTTCTCAGCGATAGTGTGCGCTTCACCTGCTTGTGCAATGCGATAGCTAACTAAATATGATGCCTCCGTGGCCTTTTCGTTGGTAGTTTGTGTTACATGCATCATATTTTTTTGACTTTCTAATAACTGATCTTTTTTGTGAACAAAAAATTCTTTATTCTTGTCTTTAGTCTCGGGGTGTACGGTTTCTAAATGTCGACGCAATTTGGCAGGTGCCATGGAACTATTAGGAAGCAGTTTACTACAGAGCATGCAGAGAGGTGAGCCGTTGGAATCAACAAATCCGAAACTGATATAACATTCATCATACTTCCTTTTTTTCGTCTTTGAAACCGTCGAGCTTGACGTCGTGGCACTCGTGGCATCATCTTCTGGATCGGTGATTGCTAAATTCTCCTCAAACTTAGAGCGAACGCGTTGTACAAGTATAAAATTGTTGAGACCAAACTTATAAGATATTGTACCAGCTAATGTAACACAAGCTTATACAAATACAAATAAATAAATAAATAACATTCATAGCGTTTTGTCTCCGCGCGGCCGCGGAGTCCGCACAGCCGCGGAGCGACCAGAGAGAGGTGTTTTGATTTTTTTATTTCTAAATTCTTGCGGAACCCCGACAGAGCTATCACGGAACCCTAGGGTTCCGCGGAACACACTTAGAGTATAGCTGTACTAGATGACCTGCGCAATTGCGTCTGCGTAAATTTTCCCCGTTTTTTAAACATTTTTTATTGCTGCTCCGCTCCTATTGATCGTAGCGTGATGCCTTCTTCGATAAATGGGCTATCCACCAATAAAATATTTTTTCAATTCGGATCCGTAGTTCTTGAGATTATCGCGTTTAAACAAACAAACTTTTCAACTTTATAATATTAGTATAGATTAATACCTAATCCTAAACTAATCAAAATGGAATATTGTGTGGAATAAATACTAAATAATTAAACTTACTGTCTAATTTATTCATGGCGTCTATGAATCCAGGGGCCCGGAGTGTCATCCAGCATTTAGGTGTTTTAATACCTATAGCATTCTTGGAATTTTGATCTTCTGTTAATGTTGTGTCGGTATACAAAATCAATTAATATATTATCTACATTTTTTACTTTGGGACAATTCGCTAAACGCAACCAGACAACTGATAAACATAAATACTCGTAGGTTGGCACTTTTGTGGTTTTGCCCGCGTCATGTTTGATCGCTTTTTTATAGTCTGCTAGCTTTCGCACGCGGCTCCGTCTCTATATACATATATTATTATAAAGGGTCTTTCAAATAGAGCGGGTCGATATTAATAATCTGTGGCGGCCATTTTGATTTGGCGGCATCTGTCAAATCTGTTTTTTCTTATTCAGTCACTGATGCCAAATCACCATGGCAAGTTACACGGTTGAGCAGCATGTGCAAATGATAAAACTTTATTATCAAAATGAGTGTTCGTTAGTGAAAACGTTGCGCGCATTGCGCCCATTTTACGGCAGACGCGGTGGCCCTTCAAAGTCTACTCTCCAACGATTGGTGACTAAATTCGAGACGACCGGTTCGGTAAACAACCAACCAACACCTTTACGTCAAAGGAACGCCAGATCGGCCGAGAACATCGCCGCTGTACGTGAGAGTGTTCAGGAGACTCCGAAGCAGTCGATTTCTCGCCGTGCACAAGAACTCGGCCTTTCGCAGACTTCAACTTGGAGAATTTTGCGTCGGGACTTGGGTCTGCATCCATACAAGATCCAACTGACCCAGGAGCTCAAAGTTAATGACCATAGACAACGCCGTGTGTTCGCTGAATGGGCGTCGGAACGCTTGGAAGAGGACCCCGATTTTGGCCAAAAAATAATCTTTAGCGACGAGGCACATTTTTGGATGAATGGTTTTGTTAATAAGCAAAATTGCCGTATATGGGATGACCACAACCCACATGAGGTTCACCAGATAGCAATGCATCCACAAAAAGTAACTGTTTGGTGCGGATTTTGGTCTGGCGGCGTCATTGGTCGGTACTTCTTCGAAAACGAAGTTGGCGAGGCCAGCACCGTCAACGGTGAGCGCTACAGATCAATGATAAACAATTTCTTTTGGCTTAAATTGAACAATATGGACGTGAATGACATGTGGTTCCAGCAAGATGGCGCTACTTGCCACACAGCGAACGACACAATCGACATTCTGCATGAACGGTTTGCGGGTAGGGTTATCTCTCGCAGAGGTGACGTGAATTGGCCACCAAGATCGTGTGATTTGACTCCGCTAGACTTTTTCTTGTGGGGTTTTCTGAAGTCGCAGGTCTATGCCAATAAACCACATTCGACCGTTGCCCTGAAAGCCAACATAACGCAGGCCATCGCTCAGATTCAGCCGGATCTATGCAGCAGAGTCATTAAAAATTGGACCTCTCGGATTTGTGCCACCATGCGAAGCCGCGGCGGACATTTGAACGATGTCATATTTCATGCATAATGGCATAAACGGGCCTTTCAAATAAAAAATAAATTTCGTTAATATCTCACACACATATAGTTTTATTCAATTTTAACATCGACCCGTCTTTGTTGAAAGACCCTTTATTATTACTAGCTAACCCGCGCAACTTCGTCTGCGTAAATTTTCCACATTTTTGCAACATTTTTCATTGCTGCTCCGCTGCTATTGGGCGTAGCTTGATGTTATATAGCCCATAGCCTTCCTCGATAAATTAGCTATCCAACAGTAAACAAAAAAAAAATTTTTTAATTCGGACCAGTAGTTTCTGAGTTTATTGCGTTCAAACAAACAAACAAACTATGTGTTATTTTGATAAAAACTGTCCTATGTCCTTCTCCAGGCCTCAAACTATCTCCATACCATATGTCATCTAGATTTTAGAGTTAAAACGTAACATACATTCAGAGTTATTTTTACATTTATAATATTAGTCTGGGTATTAATATAATACTTACTGTAAAGTTTAACGCTCCATACATACTCACAAATTTTAACATTAATAATATTACAAGGAAATACATATGTCTATTATTACCTGTATCTTCAGAATGAATGATCCCAAAACAAATGTAAAATATAATACAAATCAGAAATGTCTCCTTCATACTAACTTCTAGTATTCATTGTGTAAACAATTTCATAATAATCTTTATCTACAATAATTTCTTTGAGTCATAAATCATGAATTTTAATTAATTCTAACCAAGTTTCGTTACGAATGAAATATAAAATGTATAGGATGAATATTTTCAAAGCAGTAATGGAAAATGGTTGAACCTATAGCAATGTATTGGGTAGTTCTTAATGTATTCGCTGTTGCAGTAAGTGCTGATAGTTCCGACCAGTTTTCAAAGGACATTTTTGCGTATTTCGATAGCGGTAAGAATTATATTAAACGTTTATATGTTGAAAAATAGTATAACTGGCCTTCTAGACGGGCGTGTTGATTCAAAATTTGTACCAGATTTTAAGTTCATCATATCACATCACATAGGTATAATATGATGTCCCACTATTGGGCCCGGGTCTAGTGAGTATATAGTGGTGGAATAAACGGTAGAGTTTATTCCACCTTGATCACCTGGGTGAACAAAGTGGTACCTTGGTAGCCAGTGGCGAAGGGGCCTTAGAAAACAATTACTTTCGGTTTCGCTTTGGATTGTAGTTATTATAGGTACAAAGAACCACGACAGCAACTGTATTTTTGTATCCGGTTACCTCTGAAAAATTTAAACCCCTCGCCTCTGCTTGGTACTTTTGTCACCCAGGTAAACCGCCTCTGTTCATGCTTTGATAAATTAAACCTACTTATCACATATTTTGAGTTAGACATGTGATAAATACGTTTGTGAAAACCATGCAGTTGTTCATTCATATACTTTTGCTAAGATTTTTTTTTTAAATTAATATAAATGTTGGTCAGTCATACATAATACAGTCATATTAACAAAACACGTGTTTCACGGTTTTCAAAATTTAACTCTTAAATGGGAGAAATAAGGGTTGAAAAGTTGTATGAAAAATTAAATCCACTGAAGCTACAAACTTCCATATTTATATTATTTAAATTTTTTTTTACAAATAATTTCTTAAGGGGATAAAATGAGTTATGGATTGTTGAAAGTAAAATCAAGTCTGCTAAAGCTACATGCCTCACAGAGCTTAATATACTGAAGCTAGCAACACTAAGCAACTTTTTACGCTCACTACGTGGGCGAAGACACGCATTATATATAAATTCTTATAAATGTGAAGGTCCTAATTCACCCCTTAATGCTTCGAAATTAAACTTCTCTTCAAAATCAAGAACGCAGAAATTTTGCTGAGAAGTTTCATTTGAGATGTAGACAAGAGATAATAAATGATTTTATGCGCGTGAGCCGCGGGGTAATCTATTGATTTATGAGGAAATCTTGACTGACTGATATTCCAACGCATAGCTCAAACCTCAGAACAGATTGGGTTGAAATTTGGTACACATATAATTATCACGACGAGGCCATCAGCTAAAAAGTTTACTTTTGAAAAATAAATCTCTAAAGGGGTGAAAAAGAGGTTTATACATAACGCAAACGAAGACATACATACATGTAAAAAAAATAAAGTTCTGATCGATTTATTCACTAATTAATGCCTAACCCAAATCTATGGATTTATGTCAGGAGTTGTAATCTTTTTGAGAGTTTATTTCGTCATTTAATCATCCCATAAGAGAAAGTATTTCAGGCAACTCGGGCTCTAAGGGGTGAAACGAAATTAACGCGGGTGAACTCGCGGGCAAAAGCTAGTTTTATTATAATTCTCTCACACTCATAGTTTAAAAACGTTGTTTTAGAACTAGTCGATTATATAAAGCAAGAATGGGGAGCTCACAGAGAAGTTATGGAAAATTCTATTGCACTAGTAAGTATACCTACATAATCATTCTAAACCTTGGCCCCAACGTCAGTACCAACGCCACTCGTCCAACGTTTGGATCTAGAATATCGCTCATCCCAACGTTGGAACCAATACTATTTCCTAGATCCAGTTGATCCACGTTGGAAATGTGGCGTAAGGACCGACGTTGGGGCCAACGCGTGGAGCCGGCGTTAAAACAAATCACTGACCTCTATAGTACTAGTAGGTACACGGGACTAGTAAGTCCGCAGGCAATTGCCCCTCCCTCGGTGGTGGATTGTGTACCGGTATTGAATAAAATGCACCTCCCCCTGTCATGCGAGCGACTCCATTTGAAAATTGAATATAATGTTCCCCCCCAGAACCAAGTTCTGGGTTGATGTACAACAGAACACAGAGAATGCAGAAGGCAACCTTTAAATGTCATGTGGGTACTTCACTCGAGCCGAGCAACGCACACAATCATAGACATCGGTGCACTTTTTTGAGAATATCATATCATTCGTTATCATCTGTTTAACCACTTTAATATTATCTAATTAAATACAAATTATTATAATGAACTTTAAAATGTAATACTATAATAGTGCAGATATTTTTTTTTTTTTTTGTTTTTATAGACTAATAACATTTGCATGGCATAAAATGGTAAATGTGCTGTATTATTGAAATAATGTAACATCTATTGTAACCACATTTTAGCAAATAAACTATTTGATTTGAAGGCGTACCCCGATTCGCCGTCCTTGTACGGTGTCTTTAAGTGCTGCTTTCTATTTTTTCTATCCTCCGTTTTGGGTTAGTGTACTGATAAGCGAGAAAAAAAAGTGATAGTGACAATGCTTTATATTAAAAACACAAGAACAAAGTGTTATCAATTTATCAGACACTAAGAAAAATCAATGGATATATTTTTAGATTAAGTATCTTAGCAGTTTATGTCAACTTAAAATTACTTATTAGCTTTAATGTTAGATTGTAATATTTTAAAGAGTAAATCATTTATTTTTTATACAAAAAAAAATGTTTTCTATGTAGGTAGGCTGTTTTATGAGGAACTTCGAACGAGTTGCACTTGTGGCAGTTTCAATTAACCCACGTGGGGTTAATTGTTTTTCCTGTCTCTTTTTATCTTCTATTAATTTCGATAAGATTATTAATAAATTTATAAGCAAATATCGTATCGTACCTACGTATTAATTGTTCCTATTTATGATTTTGTGTGCTTTTTTTTCAGATGATGCAAGAGACTATAGGAGCACCAGGTTTAAATGTATTTCCTGTTAAACCGACCGTCTTGCGACTGGCTGATGCTTATTATCATGTTCATGGCCAGGTTCATATGTTAGTATATTTTTTATTTAGGTTTTTGATGATCTGTTGGATGAATATTTAATCTTCTCAGAATAATTTCGCAATATCTTGCGGCATATCACCCATAGGCGTACTCAGGATCTTTTTACGCAGTGCCGAGGCCAATATGTAGTGTCGCCGTGTAGGCCAATAAGTGTGAGTCGCAAGTACGGGGGAAGGGGTGAGGTGGCAAATCATTTCACACGATACCGCCTAGTACGGGGGAGGGGTGGTGCATTCACTCGGTTATGAGTGGTTTAATTGACTAAACACTGGCCAAATATATACTGCGTACCTACCTATCTTTTTATAATTTAGGGGGGGGGGGGTATATATCCCCAAATCTGGATATGCAGTCTAAGAAATTGGATTTCTGTTGTTTTCTTTCATACTTATTAACAACGTTAACTTACAAAGAATTTTCGGAACCAAAACTATTGTTACTTCTCCCTCGTATACTTTTACGTAGGTATAATAAACAAATAAACTAGCCAACATTTTATGAGCATTTTAATTATTGAAAACAAATAAATAAATTAGGCGACTTTTTATGACCATTTCAAACTTGACTGTAATAGTGAAAAATCACGTGTATTTTTTCGGATCGTGATTCCTCAGACTTGACCGGCTTTGAAGGAATTGCACCCCACCCGTCGTGCAGACGATTTACACTTGACCGGTGTTGTACGAATTGCAACCCCCGTCGTTGGAGAATCACGCTCGTGTAAAAATTGTTGGGTACCAAAAAAATACACGTGATCTTGGTTAGGGCGGTCGTCAAGGCGACTAAGGGATGTGACACCAGAGGATGGGCAGCAGCGTCCTCTGAATAATTTAAAGCCTTACTGCGATCGCAAACCCGCTCGCTAAGCGTGGCGATTATGGCAAATGCCCCCAGATCAACAATAAGTAGGTTCTACTAGGGAGACCCGTGCCCAGCAGTGGGACATCATATGCGTTGATATATAAGGTCGGGGCAAAAGTATTTTCGTATTTTTCATACAAAGATTTTTTTTTCAGGTATATTTGTTATTTATTTATAATATGTATATGCCGTTTTGATCGATGACTTGTTGCTTGATCCCATTGCTAAAAAACATTTTAAGATTTTTGATCCAAAACATCTGACAGTAGTTTTCACAGTGTTCTTTTGACGTTGAAATCTGATGGAATAAGATCAGGGTTATACGAAGGATGCATCGACACATCTCAGCCAATCTCTCTCAATTTTTGCAGAGTGGCTATAGATGAGTGCGGTCTGGCGTTGATTCATGATGGACACCACGCCCTTCCTGGTCACCAGCTCCGGCCGGTTTTTCTCAATAGCTTCTTTTAACCTTATTAATACATTTTTGAAGGACAGAAATATTTGAAGTCCAGACCCAGGAATCGAACCCGAGACTTCCATATGCCAAACCGAGGCCGGAATTGTACCATCTATCGGGACTATGTTTAATAACATAGTCCCGATAGATGGTAATCTCTTTGTTGTCTAATGACCTCAATTTTCTCTATCCTTTCCTGCTCGCGGATTGGGCCCTTGCTGACGCCGCCGCTTGGCGTTCGTCACATTTTTACCTTTTTTGTAATAAAACTTTACAATTTAACAGATTTCTTTTTCACATAAGTTAATTTTGCTTGCTTAAAAACCATTGAAAAATGGCAGGATTTTCAAAATTTCACCATTTAATGGTGTTAAAACCAGCCAGTTACATTCAGTACAACCAAACAGGTTTAATTACTAACAATACATTCAAAATACGAAAATATTTTTGCCCCTACCTATTGTATAATGGAACTGATAGTGAAGTACCAAGTGAATTCAAATCAAATCACGATGTCATTTATTATAGTTATTTATCAGGCAGATTTACACAGGAGCCTCGGCCATAAACATTTTTTTGTCTAGTTACACTGTCAATAAGTATGTAATTAGATATTATTGTGTCAATAAATATTGTTATTATTTTCAGAATTTTTAGTGATATGGATCTCATGGATTTGCCGAAATGTTGGTTGCCACAAGTGTCACTTTCACTGGCATCAAATGTGCTAAAACTTGAAGCTCCTCTCACTAAGATGATCATCACCGCCGAATACAATCTCATGAGAAATAAGTCTGATATAGTAACAAGTGTAAATCAACAAGATTCTTTCAAAATATCACCGTTTTTGTTCCATCAAGTACCAAATATGGGAAAAGTTGCGTAAGTTTGGTTTGTATGCTATTATTGTACCTTGAATTGATAGGTTTATGTTGATAGGTTTAATTAAATTATACGTTTATTTTTTCTTGAAATAAAGGCTTATATATATTTTCGTAAACTGTCGCGGTTTGTACACATTATAGAATTTTATACCGTTTATCGACGTTTCGACCGTATTGCAATACCGGACTGAATGAATGCCGGACGTTTCGACCGTAATGCAATACGGTCGAAACGTCCGGCAATTAAACCAAGGTTTTTAGCCTTAAAATTAAATATTTACGCGATTAAGAATAAGACTTAAATAATTTGACAAGATACGGGTTGTAGCTTATAAAATTGGCTTGTTTATCTTTGTAAAAAGTTATTGTTCCGAATGGGTGGGTGTCAATGATTTTTATCTTTGTAAAGTTCCCGTGCTACAGAGATTTTTTCTTTAGTTAGTAACTTTCTTAAATAATTTGAAATTCTATAGATTTTCTGTTGATGGGTGCATATTGTCGGGTTATGTGATGACGGCGCTCAAAGGTGAATCTATCAACTTGGGCCACGAAGGGCTTTCACTGAGTAAATGCCGATATACTATGGAGGTATGTGTAGTTTTTATCTTTATATCTCGTTTTAACATAAATAAGGCGGAACCGATATCAATATTTTTTAAACAGGGGTGGCAAAAAAAAGAAAAAAAAAGTTATTTTGTATTATTAGTATTATATGAATTGCCATTTCGGAATAAGTATATAGTAGAGTCAGATAATTTTATACAAGGTATAAAAAAAAAAACCCAAAAAGAATTTTTTTTTTGTAATGTGCTCATTTTCTGATACTGATCTCAAGCACACGATGTTCTTGTAGTTAATTTTTTAACACATTTATATACAGGGTGTAACAGAAAGGTGTGGTCATATTCAAGGGTAGCTATGTGCCCATGATACTGAGTGCACATAAAATCGGAGTACCCTAAAAAAATATTTATTATTTTTTCATATGAGTGAAAAAGTAATTAATTTAAAAAAGTATGACTTAAAAAGTTCTATGCAATAAAAATCTAATCGAATTTGGACCAGGGGGCCTAGACAAAGTCACATTTGGATAGCTATGTCCTTAATAGAAAACTAGGTACAAAATTTATGGAATTAAAGTATGTCACGTGGTCAATACAAGTCGATGCGTTGATAAGTTGCACTGTTGACAGAATTTTTCGATTGATCACTAAATTAGCGAACGGTGAGACCATGTAGAGAACGAAATGAAATGGCGCCTTTTATTTTTTAAGAATTTGACATTTGCGGTGGAGACCATAGACATTATTTTATTTTTTTGTGAACGATCATTGGAATCGACCTCTTGTAGGCGTTAGCGAATTCGCCACAGAACGAATGTACCTTGTCTAAGCCCCCAGGAGAGGTATAATTCTTATGTCACACGCCTTTCACTACTGAATTTTGACAAAAACTAAGCTTTATCTATGTAATAATAATGCATCCATGGTAGGTACAATATGTACTGATTACATATCCTATCCGCTGCTGAAATTTGACCACACCTTTCTATTACACCCTGTATAGATATGGAAAAATGTCCCATATTGCCTTTCCAGATTAAAATAATAATTTTAAACTATTAGGAGTAAGAGGCTATGTGCTTATATTTTTCTACAGATATATAAGGATGGCTCAGGGCAGCCACCAATAATAACTCAATTTTCCGCTAAAAAGACTTTAGTGAGTAAGTAAAAATATTAATATTATTTTAGGTTTAGTTAAAACTAATATTTAGGAGTAAGTACTAACCTTTAAGTCCAAAATCACAATGATAAAATTGAATAATAAAATAAAATAACTACGACGTACGACGTATGTGTGTTTTGTTGTGGTTCCAGGTGGTTCCGTTCGCATATTAATGGATCCGTTCGACCCGACAGAAAAATATATTTGTTACCCTAAAAAAAGATATACAGGTTGTATTAGAAAGGTGTGGTCATATTCAAGGGTTGGTATGTGCCCATTATACTGAGTTAATAATAATACCTAATTTTATCAAAATCGGGGTACCCTAAAGAAATATTTATTACTTTTTCTTTCGTTTATTTATGAATGAATAAGTTATTAATTAAGAAAAGTATGACTTAAAAAGTTCTATGCCATAATAATCCAATCGAATTTTGTACCAGGGGAGGTATAATTCTCATGCCATACACGTTTCACTACTGATTTTTAACAAAAAGAATATGCTATAACTATGTAATAATAAGGCAGCAAGCTACGGCATTATAGTAGGTGCAATACTGATAACATACCCTATCCGCTGCTGAAATTTGACAACACCTTTCTGATACACCCTGTGTATAATTTATGAGACTATTATATTTTTTTTCGGACACTTAAAGTAATGTTAACGCATCACAGTTTCGTTTAAAGGGCACTGTAGCAAGTGTAATTACTGGGCAAGTGAGATTTGCGAACTAATGTCTCGAATGAGGAGCGCGGTGCGGTGACATTCAGATCTATGTCAAACAAGGATTTTGGTGGCACAAATACCTACTGTTATGGCTTAGTGCGCTAGCACTTTATTCCCTCGTATAAAAAAATGTAAAGCCTCTCATCCCTACACCACATAATACCCTTCATTAGGAACTCTCAGTATTTTGTGTCTACATACCTAAAATTAAATATCTTGGGACAACTTATACACGACCATCAGGGTTCGTATTCACTAAGGTTTATTCGTTTTCGCGTCAAGCCCGCGCGAATTGGCGCATGCGCGGTGCGCTCAAAGAAGTCGCGTCGAAAATGCATCGCGCATGCGCGATGCATTTCTAAGCGCAGCTCTCTTTATACCATTATGACAAGATTTTGACAGTTAAAAGCGCGAACTTGACGCGAAAACGGAAAAAAATCTAGTGAATGAGGACCCTGGTGCCAAATTAGACGGAGCCTATGGCAACCAGACAACAGAACTGTTAAAACTACTTATATATTTTTCTTAATATGTTGGTACTACAATTACCTACAGATTTTTTATTTTTTTTTAATAAAAAATAAAACATCTCACACAATCCCACCGCGCCACAGAGGCAGTCAAATATTAAATAATAGATGAATTATATTCAGGCACAGATTATGCAACCGTGATCATCACGCAAAGATTTATCGTGTCTAGTGAGAATCAAAACCACAATCTCTAGCTTAGCAGTCAGGGATTAGTCTGAGTAAGACTAGATCGGAATATTACTATTTCCGCATAATATCTATATTGCAGAGATACTACACTAACACTAACCACTAGATCACAGTCCAGTAAAATCAATTAAAGGTATCGCTTCGTTGAAACGTTCCACAATAGCGGATGCTTACTTTGAACGTTTCACTTACTAACGGCCGGTTTCAATAATCTAACTATCGATGGATTTGGCTACTAGAGATATATATTTGACATAAGCTCCATACAAAATATGTCAAAATTCTACCTCTAGTAGCCAAATCAATCGATAGGTAGATTATTGAGACCGGCCTTAAGGAGTACTAAAGTACGCTCTTTGTTAGTTCTAAAAACCAAACCATTGATCATTTAAAGGTTTAGAAATCAGACATTTGCTGTTGAAGCCTATAAAAGAGGATTTTATATTGAAGCTTCAAGCGGCATTGTTCAGTACTGTCAATACTACCGCAATTTTTGGACAAAAACTACGTGCTGTAAGGTGAGCTCACAAAGAAAAAAAAATTTTGACTAATCAGGCAATAGCACTCCTCTATAGTAGGTACTAGCGTACTAGTACGCTAGTTATTGTTTTTAAAAAACATCAACAATAAATTAAAAAACAAGAAACCCGACTTCAAAAAGACTTTTATTAAGTTCAACAGAATTCATTAATACTGTTAATTCCGACTGCATGATATTAATTACTAGCTGTCCCGCGCAACTTCGTATGGGTAATTTTTCCCCGTTTTTGAAACATTTCTCGTCGCTTCTCCGCTCCTATTAGTCGTATCGCGATGTTATATAGCCTATAGCCTTCCTCGATAAATGGGCTATCCAACAAAAAAATATTTTTTTTAAATCGGACCAGTACTTCCTGAGATTAGCGCGTTTAAACAAACAAACAAAGCAAACAAACAAACTCTTCCGCTTTATAATATTAGTATAGATGAAGGTTAACATGTTTCTGTCTTTTTTTTTTTTTTTTCTCTTTATTTTTAGGAACCTTTAAATACAATTTACGTCGGTTCCATAGTAACCTAATCATATGTCTACAATACAATGCATGTAAAATTCTATCTATCTAAAACTAACTTATATATAAACTGAGCTTCATCTGACAGAGGCTTTGCTAGGATCAACAAAAATATTCCCAAATCTAGAGTGTTTATCTTAAGTAAACTAATTAATCTATTTCTTGCAGGTTCATTCCTCACACACTCCACTAAGACATGTTGCACATCTTCTGTATTATTGCAACTCTCACAAAGAGGTGAATCTACTTTCCTCATTAAGTGTGCAAATTTTCTCAGTGGCATGTGTCCGGAACGAAGCCTGAAAGCTGTAACTAACATACTACGTGTATACATATGATCAACAAGCCACGGAATACGGGGAGGCTGATTTTGTATTATTTTGTACCAAATACCTTTTGTCAAAGATTTTTCATTAAAACTTTCTATCCAATCTTGATGACATCGATTCTTAAATTTTGATAAAATTTCGAAATACATGGGGTAAATATAAATTTCTGATCCGGACAGTGCAGCTGTTTTGGCCAGTCGATCAGCCTCCTCGTTGCCTCCAAGACCAATGTGTGCCGGTATCCACTGCAAGACTATGTTTTTGTTTCTCATGTGCATTTCATTAATTTTATGCAATACAACATATGCTATTGATGTGCCTCTGTGTCCAGAGGCGCATCCAGCTACATGCTGCAGAGCACTCCTACTGTCACAGAATATGACAATATTTCTTTGCTGCAACACATTTGCGTAAGATAGTGCTTCTGAAATTGCGAATAATTCAGCAGTCATGATAGACACGTTAGACGCAATTTTAAAAATTGTGCCTTGCTTGACGATTGGATCATAGTATGCGGCGCCCAGCTCGGTACTCTTGGACCCATCAGTATATAATTTATACCATTCATGATAAGTTGTATTAATTTCTTGTAAGACATTATCCCGTAACAGATTCCCTTCATATTGATTTTTAGGTTGTGAAACTAGTTCTAAATTAGATCGTATTACATTTTTAATTTTGATTTTTGTTGTCCAAACGTCTAATTTAAACATATTTAATGGCTTTGATGAAAAAACCTTTTCACTTTTAACTAATTCGTATGCTGAGGCCAACAAAGGTTTCTTTTTATTCGACCAATAGCTGTAGTTACAAAAGATACCAAGCTCGGACAGCAGATCAACCGTCCCACATTTGGTCCATGATTTGGCCTTTAGACAATATTTTATTGCTAAAAACTTTCGTCTTATATCTAATGGGGGTAAGCATAATTCGCTCTGCATAACGTGTATAGGTGTTGTTTTTATAAAGCCACCTATTATTCTCATAGCTTGATTTTGAAGCTTATCTAGCTTAGTTATACGAAAATTAGCACTATTATCGAATAAAAAACTCGCATAATCGATGCGACTCCTAATTAATGAAATGTACAATCGCCTTATATGTTTAGGGTATACTCCCCAGCCAGAGCCCGCTAGAACTTTCATTAAGTTTAAATATTTTTGTATTTTCTCACTGAGTTCGTTTATGTGTTTTCCCCATCTAAGTGATTGATCCAGCCATAATCCTAAATATTTTATATTTTCTGTTTTACATAAATCTATTCCATTAACTTTTAACCGTACCTGCTGCCGTTTTCGTCCTTTGCTAAACAAACAAAACTTAGATTTGCAGGCAGATAACTCTAAACCGATATCATTCAATACAGTAATTATTGCATCTAAGGCAGCTTGCATATGATTGGTGCTATCATTTATCTTTGCACAATCAATAAAAAGAGCAAAATCATCGGCATATTGACAGATATGAACTATATTGATTTTACAAATTTTATAGGTTACAATATTAAAAAGTAGAGGAGATATAGGATCCCCTTGGGCTAATCCTCTGTTCGTCCACCTTACGATGTCACCTCTGTCCTCGACATCT
Organism: Herminia tarsipennalis; assembly: GCA_945859575.2. Classification (NCBI taxonomy): domain Eukaryota; kingdom Metazoa; phylum Arthropoda; class Insecta; order Lepidoptera; family Erebidae; genus Herminia; species Herminia tarsipennalis. Next base: position 9,514,858 of record OX243842.2, on the reverse strand, counting down.
GTCCTTATAATTAAATGTCTTTCACTTAAGAATTCCCAAAGATAATTACATATTTTAGCACCCACATTTAAGTTGTCCAATGTCTCCACCACACTCCGTGTCAGCACGTTATTATAGGCATTTTCTATATCAAGGAAACAAGCTAGCGTAGATATATTTTTGGAAAATCCGATTTGTATAGAGCTGACCAGGTGACTGAGCGCATCCAGGCACGATTGACCTCGTCTAAACCCCGTAGTTCTAATTGATAGAACTTGACCATTTTCTATAAACCATTCTATTCTTTTGCCTAACATTACATGAAATATTTTACATAAACAGGATATTAATGATATCGGTCGCAATTTCACATCCATATTATGGTTCTTATTGGCCTTGGGTATCGGAACTACTTTTATATCACGCCATTGCTGTGGTACGTTACTGGTAGTCAATATTTTATTATATATATTTAGTAAAGCATGTTTCCCTGTATCTGGGAGATGGTGTATCATGGAGTATGTTATGCCATCATCGCCAGGCACTGTATCATTTTTCTTTATACAAGCTTCAAGTTCTTGTATAGTAAAATCGCCCTCTAGTAAAGGATTTAACGATATAAAATTAGGCTTACAAATATGTACAGAGTCGGGGGCCAAATTACAAAGTAATTCTTCTTTTTTCTCATGTGAGACAAATAATCGAGATTGTTTACAACCTTTAAGCCATCGCATTTTAGCCCACATATCAGTGACTGAGACAGTTTGGTCTATAGACTTACAAAAACTTTGCCAATGATTTATTTTAGCGGTTTTAATTTTACCTTGAGCTATTACTGTTTTACTTTCTAGCACTGTTAAATTATGTGGAGTGGGATTACGTCTGAAGTTGCGTAATGCCAGTCTTCTCTCAGCAACAACTTTGGACAGTTCCATATTCCAATACGGTTTAGGCTTAAATTTTGACTGAGGATTAGCGCATACTTTAAGCAAAGGAATATTGTTTTCTGTTGATTTATTAATAGCCTTAATTAAATTATCATAGTTATTTTGAACATTATTTATATTACAATCAATGGACGAAAATATTCTTTCAAAATCCTCACTATAGCAAGACCATCTAGCCTGTTTAAAATTACGTCGTTTTTCAAACTGTAATGTATCACGATAGTTAATATTTGTCTTAATCATCAAATGGTCGCTGCCTAGATTCTCATTAAAAATTTGCCAAGTACAATTAATTGCGATATCAGAAGAGACGAAAGTGACATCTGGTGAGGTTTTTTGAAGCGCATTATTTACATATTTAACCCTAGTAGCATTGCCGTTATTTATACAAGTAAAACTATATTCCAAAGCAGAATCCATGATATTCACTCCTCTCACATTGCTTTTTGAAGACCAATTACTATGATGACCATTAAAGTCACCCGCAATCAAAGTCTTACCATTAAATAACGAAAATAACTCACCCCAATCCGATTCCGACGTATGTACCGATGACGGACAATATAGTGAGATAACATTTTTAAGATACCGACAATTAAAAATTTTTACATACACTACTTCTATACCATTGTTGCTTAGACTAATACTACCTAACTCCGCTTTTAGTGATTTATGTAGTAAAATCGCAACTCCGCCATACGAGTCTTGTCTGTCTTTTCTGTAGATATTATAATCTGAAATATTCAGATGGATCTCTTCATTTAACGTCTCGCTAATAATTCCTATATGTATTCGTTCTTGTAATAATAATGCTTCAAATTCGGTAAGTTTCGGTCTAATGCTTTGTGAGTTCCATTGTAGTACATTAATGACACCATCTTTGTCAGTGTTAGCCATTGGTAAAACTACCATAGTAATTTCTTTAACACATCTCCATCTCTCATTACACCAACCGCGAATGCACAGATTTCTTCAAATACAGCTTTAAAAAATAGTTTTATTTTTTCTTCAAATGATTCTTTAGATGTCACTATCTCTTTAATTCTGTCTATCCATCTGGCTACTTTGGATTTCACTTCTTTCTTACTGTAAATTATCTCTTTTTCCTGTATATTTTGTTTTAACTCAACGGGTTCCTCTATAATAGGCCTTTCTAATAAATTCACTTCCGATCTGTTTTTCTTTTTCTTAGATTTTTTATTTGATGTTTCACTACTTTTTCTAATTAAGTGTGTCTCTGTCCTGTCGGTATCACTAGTGTCAGCCGAGTCAACATGTTGGTGATGGTCCACATGTCGACTTGACCGCACGGCGTCACTATATGTTGTTGCGACGGAAGATTGTTGTACAGAGTGCAATAGGACTTCATTTCTCTGTGTATTATTTACCAATAGTTTATTTGCCCGATAAACTAGAAGTGCTTTTCTATAAGTGTAATTTTCTTTGGACATAATATCCCGTATTTCTTTCTCTTTTTTAAAACTCGGACAACTTTTGTCTAAGGCCATATGTGAGCCTTTGCAATTAAGGCATTTATATTCAGTAGTCTCACAGTTAACATGGTCCGATCCACACTTTGGGCAAAGTATTTTTTTCAGTGGGCAAAATGTTCGTATATGGCCGTATTTCCAACATCCTGAACACTGTGAGACTGGGAACGTATATCTATCGACCTTAAATCGGCATCCGTACCCAAAAACATATTGCGGTAAAGTAGAACTATTAAAAGTCAGTCGTACTGTTTCGCTATCTACCCACTTTCCTTCATAATTAAATCGCTTAAGCCTTTTAACTGATATAATCTCGTATTCGCATTTTAACGACTCGATTAATTCCTTTGTGCTTATTTCAATGTCTATCTGCTTGATAATACCAAATGTATGACTCACATCATAAAACATCTGGCAACTTAATCCCTTATCAGTTAAATCTTTGCAGTTTAATAACAAATCCGCTACTTCTTTCGACTCGAACACAACAAGGGCCTTATAGCTGCTTTTATATTTAATTCGTTGAATGTTATCAATATTATTACTTCTTAATAACTTGGCCAATGCAATTTGTTTCGGCAGCGGTGTTTTTGAAGTAATGCATACCTCGTAATTAGCCACATTTTCATTCGTTACGGATTGACGTCTATCGCTTCGAGCAAACTTTTTCGGCTTTCTCTGAACTGTAGTATACTCCTCATTATCTTCACAATCATCACTTTCATTGCGCAATCTTTTGCTTCGGTGTACTTCAATTTCTAAGCTATCTCTTGTATCATCCAAATTATGATTTCCTTCTTGCATCTCAGCATTTACTTCACTTCCCCCACTCATCCCCCTAGGTAAACTGCTTTCTTCACTATCACTCATTATTGAAAACGACTTCTTCCAAAAAACACAATAACATTGCGATATACGGAACGGTTTAGATTGGCGCGTGCGCTTATTTCCCCTTTCCCCTTCCCCCTTGGACCGCGCTAGCGTATAGACGTCTTCACTGTGATAAATTAAATTAAAATTAAAATAAAACTCGTAAATAAACAATAAAATAGTGCACGTAAACTCAGTCAAGTACCAGGCGCACAGGCAACGGAGGAGGTGATTCATCGCTACCGCCGTCAACCCGGGTAAGCCCCGCCCTTGAATTCGTCACCGAAGCTCCACCCACCATCTTATTAACAGAGCGCCTGCCAAAATTGCAATAGCATATTGCAGTCCTGTGCTCACCTTCAAATACAACTTGAAACTTTAGGAGATAATTATGAAGAGTATGTTGCGCTCCCCCGTTAAATCGGGGTCGGACACTGAGCTTTCAAGACCGCAGACGTCATCCGAATCGTCTTGCGTGCCTTTAAGGAGCAAACGTAAGCATGATGGTGTTTCCCTAGAAGACCTTCAGCAGCTAAAAGATGAAATCATGCGGATGCTTACCTCATGGAAGGCTGACCAAGACTCTAAATTTGATAAAATGTATGGAAGGCTAAACAAAATGGAAAGTTCTCTCGGAAAACTACAAAAAACCAGTAGTGACATTGAGAAATCACTCGATTTTATATCACGCCAATACGAAGATATGAGCAAAAAGATCGATGCTCTAGAAAAACAATGTAAAGACTGCAACGCGCACATTATGTCTCTGGAAGAAAAAGTCGAGGAATTACAACGCAACTCGAGAAAAACAAGTATCGAAATACAAAATGTTCCAATGGCAGAAAAAGAGGGTCCAGCTGATCTTACCCAAATGATGATTAAACTTTCTAAGATTTTAAGCCTAGAACTGAATATAAACGACATTAGGGATATTTCTCGTGCCCCTGGTAAAAAAGGAACTAACAGAGCAATTGTCATTGAGTTTACAAGCTCTTCGACTAAACAGGCAATCCTCAACTCAGTTAAATCCTATAACAAGTTAAATCCAAACAAAAAACTTGATAGCAGCCACCTTGGCAGAACAGAATCCACACCTATCTACATACGCGAATATCTTACCAACAACACCAAGAGGCTTTTCTACCTGGCAAGAGAAATCTCCAAAAACAAGGCTATCAAATTCTGCTGGACTTCAAACGGCAAGGTTTTGGTAAGAAAAATGGAGGGACAACCAGCCATAATAATAAGGAACGAAAACCAATTAGAACATCTCAAGAATGAATGACTAGTTTTTCATCGCAATTTTCAGTTCTCATTCTCTTATTACTTAATTTTACGAGTATATTGCATGCTACTCCACTATATTTATAGATTAGTTTTATTATGTAATCAATCATTCACACTCTACATACCTCATTCATACATGCTTCCTTATAAACAAATAAACACTCCAAAAATGTACAGAAACAATCACACATTATCAATTTATCACACACAAATAATCTGCACACCATCAGCTACAATGCAGTCATACCTAATACTATTCCAGACTTACACAAACTATGACATTAAAAACGCCTACTACAGATCATTATCGGTAGTGACTCCGGAGCAAGCTACTGTGATCCATTTATTTAATAAAAATGACTCATAATATTAATAATCTATTAAATTACGTTGACCAGATGACAATATCTGAGTCATATACATGTACACCTGAAGAGTGTAACGCGGTCATAAATAAGTCAAGTAACAATCTTAAAATATTTACACAAAACATTCGGTCTATCAATTGTAATTTTTTAAGTCTGCAATCTTGCCTTGCTCGTATAACTTTTGATTGTAACATAGTGGTCTTGACGGAATGCTGGCTAAATTGCTCCAGAAACAGATATATACCTTGTATACAGAACTACTCCACTTACAAAACAACCAAACACACCAATCAGAGTGACGGCGTCGTTGTGTATGTTAAAACAAACATATCACCTACCATAGAAGAACCGGACTTTAATAAATCAGCATCTGGCTTAATTATTAAAATTGACTGCGATACTGCAATTTTGTGTATATATAGATCACCGTCTAATGATAATATCAATGAATTTCTTACTAGTTTAAACCATATTTTGCCTACACTTTCTAACTTCAAATCCGTTATTATAACTGGGGACCTTAACATCGATATCAAATCTATGTCGGATAGCCGTTCACACGATTACCTCACTACTTTGGCCAGTCATGGATATTTGCCGGCTCATAACTTACCAACAAGAGGCACAACTTGTCTTGATCACATCCTTTTAAAAACCAAACTGCCTGCTAACACATATGTTCTGGAAACCACTATCACCGACCATTATTCAACTCTCCTTTGCATAAATACCATAAAAATAAAAACTTTGGCTGCTAAAGCTTTCACTAAAATTAATTTTGAAACACTAGACAAAGCAATAGAACAAATGAATCTCACGACACTACTGCAAATTGAAGATCCGAATTTAGCCTTTGATTTATTTACATCATTGATGTCAACAGCTGTACGAGATAACACCATAAAAATTAATATTTCATCAAAAAAAAGGATCATTAAACCCTGGATCACGTCAGGTCTGCTCAGGTGCATTAGAAACAGAGATGTCCTACATAAACAAGCAAAACTCTCACCAAACAACGCTACACTTTGCCTCACTTACAAAAGATATCGGAATTACTGCACTAAAATTTTGAGAAAAGCAAAAAGATTATTCGACGCCAAAGAAATAATAAAGGCCGGTAACAATTCTAAAGCCTTATGGGACACTATCAGAAACATTACATACACCACTAAACCTAAACAAACCTCTTCTAAGCTCCTGACCTCTACATATTCACCAAAACACTCTTGCAATCAGGTTAACGGTTTCTTTGTGAATGTTGGTAAAGATCTTGCCGAAAAAATTAAAAACAAAAATGAAGTTTCACAACCTTACGCTCCTCTATCTACCAGTCTAAATTCGTTCGTACTGGAAAAAACGGATCCTGATGAAATAGTGTGTATGATAAACTCACTTAGACCAAATGCGGCGACAGGTTGGGACGAGATACCTCCGATAGTGTTAAAAAGATATGCCAGTCTTCTTGCACCAACCCTAAGCTATTTGTTTAATTTATGTCTTGAGACCTCCATTTTTCCAACTGCGTTAAAAAAAGCCATAATTCATCCAATTTATAAAAATGGAGATGAGAGAATTATCGACAATTATCGTCCAATTGCAGTACTCACCGCCCTGTCTAAGCTTTTGGAACGCCTTGTTAACAAAAGATTGGTTGCATATCTAAACAAGTTCAATATCCTGTCACCTCAACAATTTGGATTTCGCAAAAACCGTTCAACGATGGACGCTGTCCACGAGTTAACCACTCACATTGTCAAGAACCTCAACGATAGGAAAAAGGTACTAACCATATTCCTTGATCTCACTAAGGCCTTCGACACGGTTCCAATTAATACACTACTGCTCAAACTCGAACAAACGGGCATTAGAGGATCTCAGCTCGATTTTTTTAAAAGCTATCTCACAGGTCGAACACAAGTAGTGAAAATAGAGAATTGTGTTAGTGACGAGCTCTCAATATCTTATGGGGTGCCTCAAGGGAGCATTCTTGGACCAACTTTATTTTTAATATTCATTAATGATCTCTGCAACCTCGATCTTCCTCATTCTAAAATAATATCTTATGCAGACGACACGGCAATCACTTTTACTGCCAACTCATACTCCGAACTTTACACCTACGCTCAAACTGGCTTTAATACAATCTTTTCTTGGCTTTTGTCTCACACTCTTACCCTCAATACCTCTAAAACAAAATGTATTACTTTCTCCATCAATTCTATAACACAACCCACCAGCCCTATTTCTATTACAGCACACTTATGTACTAATCCATCGGCAACGTGTCAATGCCCACAGATAAACTCTGTTGAAACTATTAAATACCTTGGGATAGTCCTAGACAAAACATTGAATTTCAAACTACAAGTAGAACAACTAACGAATAGAGTCCGTAAATTAATTTTTATATTTAGGTCCTTACGTTACGTCGCAAATCAAGGCATTATCCGCAATGTTTACTTTGCCTTATGCCAATCGATTGTAACGTATTGCATTTCGTGCTGGGGTGGAACTCATAAAACAACTCTCAAGCCGTTAGAAGTTGCACATAGAGCTGTCCTGAAAATAGCTACCTTTCGCCCAGTAATATGTCCGACCGCTGAGTTATACAATAAGTGCAATGTGTTGAATATCAGACAGCTGTACATACACCAATCTATTTTATTCCAACACCATAACACACCGTTTGTTGTAATTACCAAGAGGCGTAAAGATAAGGTCTGTACAGTACCGAAGCCCAACTTTTCTTTTACTCGTAGATTTTTTTACTACATGGGCCCTTTCCTCTACAACAAAATCAACAAAGATATTCCGTTTTATAAATTACCAACAAGTGCGTGTAAACTGGCTGTTAAAAGTTTTTTACTCTCAAAGTCATATAACGACACTGAAGAATACATAAGTAGCTCGTACACATAAGATTCAAACACACATGGCCCGCGCACGCGCGCGCGCACATACACACACACACACACACACACACACACACACACACACACACACACACACACACACACACACACACACACAACACACATAAAAAAGAAGTTGAATTAAAGTGTGGTACCCCTACAAACAAGACTGAACACCCATAACAAGTGACTAAATGCGGGAAGGGACTGTACTCCTAAGCACAGGCTAATTACTTAGCCTAGTTAGGAAATACAGAAACTCAATTTTAATATATGTAAAATCCTGTTGTTTCTCATACTGATGTACTACACGCTGTATTTACTTTAGTTAAATAAACATTATTATTATTATTATTATTTACCCGTACCGCAAGCAACTGGGTTCTGTCTTTTTGCAGGCGAGTTTTTTTTGTTTTTTATATTTCTTTTCTTTGTTTGGTACTTTTTAGTAATTGTAATTATGAATAATAAAACAAATAGTTCTATTAATAAGAACTATTTGTTTTATTATTAACGTAGTTTTTTCTGTGATTTGCCATTTGAAACATTTTTTAAACGTAATTATAGATTGCATATATTTTCGTACTCGCCTTTTAAAGTCCTTTGATATACTTAATACCCCAGTCCGATGGTATTTGAAAAAAAAAAATGTTTTTCAGCCGGCAACATGCATAGGTCCGCCATTTTGATGCGCCATCAAAATGAGTTTAATGACGTATCAGTTATTAAAATCGGCTGAGCCCTTGAGGAGTTATGAGTTATACCTACATAAACATAACTGCACCGTTCCTGTCAAAAGCAAAATACTTTTTACAGATTTAGACTTATTTGCCACACCTGCTAACAAATTCCGCAATAGTTAATTAAAAAAATAACAGCTCAAACGTCAATATTTAAAATATTACATTGTATAAGTATTATTATGATAATATTATTAATTTTATCTAAAATACTATTAATTATTATATTCTTATTTAATAGTTATCACAATTTATATTTCGTGAATAACGAAGTGAGTGCACACATGTGTCTTGACACAATTATTATATTACTTTTTTGGTTTCCTAGTGTCTAACTGTAATAATAATATATAAATATTAAAAAAATATAAATACCTACTTAAACGTCAAACATGTAACCCTCCTCCGCACTTGGGTAAAAAGGAAGATATTCGAATTGGTCACAATTTTATTTTTTGTCGATAAATGGGCTATCCAACACTAAAAGAATTTTTCAATAAGAACTAGTAGTTCTTGAGATTATCGCGTTTAAACAAACAAACAAACTATTCAACTTTATAATATTAGTATAGATGTACCTACCTATGTTACTCTTACTCGATTACTCGAAGACGACTACACCGATTGCAAAAAATATTTTTATTACATTTGACTGATAAAAGTAACCAATTTATTTTCATTGTATAGTCAAGTGCCCTTTAACATAATATATTTAAAACTCTAGGTATTATACCTTTAAAAGTACCTATATCAATAACTTGATAACGATACGTAATTAATAAATAAATGATTCCTTGAGTTTTCTGAATCCGCTCGCTCGTTTCAAGGAAATGCGCTTCGCCGCGCTTCCAGCGGTGTGCGCTGGGCCTATGCGTTCCTTTGTGGAATTATATAGACCAAGCGCATGGGCTGATTTTGATGATTCATACGTCAATCGATTCAAGTGTCACTAAAGACATGACAGTTATTAAAAATTCAGAATGCCGACAGAATGCAGAATGCTGACAGCCAGACGCCATATTGCGATAGAGAAGAAAATTAAAGTCATCAAGCTATGTCATGTGGGGTATCATTGTGTAGATATTTTAAAATCATGATGAGGTTTCTTGAATAATTTTTCACTTAAAATTACCGTTTAAAGTTTGCTACCAAAAAAGTTTAAAATTTTCACTAAAATTTTAGATAGTTATACCTAATAAGGCATATTAGGTATAACTAAGCACTAAAAAGTATTAAATAAAAAGATAAATTACAAAAATAAAAAAAACCCCTCCTGCTTAATAAAAGATGTAAACAAGATTACATAATGCAGTCGGACGCATTTTAGTAAGTTCACTGGTATTCAATAATGCCTCCGACTGCATGATTTAAGGTTATCTTGTATAAGTACACACCCACATATATTTTTGAGCAGGCGGTTTTTTTTATTATTTTTTTTTTAACATGCAAATAATGGATATATAAAATAATTGTACATTTATAAAACTCGCAGTCTAAATTTGAAGTTTAGCGACGTAGTTCAGGATGGCTCGATTTCGCGATCGGAAGTCTCGGTTTCGATTCCTGTATGTAAGCTTCATTTTTTTCTTTCAAATGCAAGTATTCTACTTATAAAAGTTTTTTACTTTTCTTAGAGAAGCTCAGGAAGCCATAAATGCCAAATGTTCTCATGGCCTGAACAAAATTATAAGGGGTCTGAATCAAAAAGTTATGAATATTAATGGGGATGTGGCTAAAATTGATGACTTCATCGTTGTTTGGGATGACACTCCGTCTAATAATGCAAGTATTGAACAAGTGCTTTTTAAGTTAACCTTTTTCAACAGACTCCAAATAATATGAACAAGAAGTCATTTGAATCGGAATAGCATGTCGATGATTTTTGAAAAAAATCAAGTGTAATTGTCAGAATTACATAAAGTATTGTCAAGTCAGATTACACTTTTTCTAATAATATAATATTTTTAATATTTTAAAACTGATAAAAATCATTTGGAGACTATTGGCTGGCTATTGAACAGTTAACCAGTGTCTCCAAGCTACTGTAGTAGCTATCGGCTACTATAGCCAGTAAACTATTGGTGCTATCCCGCTCCCAACGCATTAGGGATGCAATTATTTTTTATGACATGGCATAAAAGCCATCTACATGTGCGTCAAAAAACATCCCCTCTGCGCTACAGAAGCGGGGCAACCCTTGGTTCCACTGAACTTCCTGAAGCCGTTCTGTGGCGCAGTGGGAGTGTGTACGACTGCTACGCAAGAGGTCGTGGGTTCGATTCCCACACGGGACACCACTTTGTGTCATCCATAAATTGTTGTTCCGAGTCTGGGTGTACTATGTTTCCGTGCCTTGAAGTCCCCCGCAACACAGAGCTTGTACCCTAATGTGGATGTCTTTAAAAAAATAAAATATTGGACACAAAGAGAGAGATTTTTAATGCCAATTTCTACACACAATTTGATGAAAATCCGTAAAGTATACCTAATCAATATGTTATCTCACGTGTCGAAAGTACTTTTATGTTAAATCATAATATATTGTTGTAACACCGAGTCTCGAATCAACCTGGAAAAAGTCTCTTTTTGTTTTCTCTTATTGTACTTACATACCTATATGAAAAAATGGTAAACCAATTTAAAAGAATTATGATTTCAGAACGGACCTGAGAGAATGCAATTATCAAATATGGTGTTAACTGGTTTGGGGACTGCATATAATTCGCATACCGGCGGACCTTACAAATTGAATGAGGTCATGTTAGGCGAGAGGATAGGGTATAGCACATTACAGGTACGTTCTTTATACCTCAATAATAATAATAATAATTCGTTTTTAATATTAGATTAACCGCTGCTTTATGAATTTGGTGTTTATAATCTAAACAGGTCCGTGGCATTGTATCATTCACATCGGGAGAGGAAGATCATTATAAGTTCTCCGTAGAAATTAGCGACTTCGCTATTAATGTAGACGTTGACGTACAAGATTTTGGCCAGAATAGTAAAGGAATCTTACTCGGTTTCAGGTATTATTATTTTGTTTTACACATTTCCATCAGATGTTATTGTTTTTAAATTTTTCATTCCTCTTCATTGTAAAGCAATTTATTGGCGTTAGTATGTACGATATTTAGAGGATCTTTGTCTAGTGATCAGGTGCCTAATCGCTTAAAAAAATCAGTTTGTATTATTGACGTAGAGACCAGCGGGTCAATTCACGTATTTAAAGCAGTGCAGTTGCAGTTAAGTTTCGATTAAAACAGTCACTTTTGTATTCTTGTAACTTTCTCTCATACTTCATCTCAAATACGCTTGCGTCAAGTATGCGTCTCTAGAGCGTACTTGACGCAAGCGTATTTGAGACATTCTATTACGGGCGGAAGCGATTGTAAGATCGATCCCAAAGTTAATCGAAACTTAACTGCATCTGAACTGCAACTGCACTGTTTTAATTATGTGAATTGATCCGCAGGCAGTCCTGCGGATCAATTCACATAATACCTAACAACATTGACCACAAATGTTGATAAACTTTCGCGATTTGTACACATTATAAAATTACTAGCTGTCCCGCGCAACTTCGTCTGCGTAAATTTTCCCCCTTTTTTTTATAATGCTATGTTACTTCTAATACCTCCAAGAATATGTGTACAAAGTTTCATGATGATCGGTTGAGTAGTTTTCGCGTAAAAGCGTAACAAACAAACTTTCACTCACATTTATATATTAGTAGGGATATATACTACTGGTCTTAATCGCGTAAGTCTACCAGTGACCACGGCCGTTGCAATACGGTCGAAACGTTGGGCAATAAACAAGGTATTTTACTTTAAATTATTCACGCGATTAAGACCCGTAGTATATATTATTTTATAACATTGACCACTCTCTTGAAAGAGACAACGCTACTTTGTGGGCAATACCTGTCAAAGGCCGCACGAGTTTTTTCTCTCTTTCACGCTTTGCAGTCAATATTTACTTTTTAATTGAAAGGGATGACACGGTGCAGGTCTATACGTTAATGGCCTGTATAAAGGCCGCTATAGCATTTATACAAATTGTAATAGTAGGAGAGCTGATGGTAATTTTTAGGTAGGTATTTGAAGCGCGCTGAAAACTTGTCTAATACCTCACTTATAATTCCCAAGCGCAGAACCACAGACCTGATTGGTGGATAAAGGGGCTAAATCGATTAACCCTTAAATTTTTTTAAAGAACTCATTTTTTGCAAAGAAAATATGCTTGAGGCGTTTTAATTTTTTGTGACTTTAAATTAAATATTTAAAGATTGAAAAAATCAATAAGGCTGATTATTTGGTTAGGTCTTAAATAAAACGAAGCGCTTGCAAAATTATTCGCGAAAAAAAGAAAAAAAAAAGGATTCCAGCCTGAAATTGTAAAAAGATATTATTTATAATTTAGAATAAATGTTTGAAAAATACAGAATAATAACAATTTCATTTGGATATTAATCCTACAATCGTAGTTAAATATAAAACTTTATTTTGACCCACTATCCCCCAGCCAGGTCTAGGTTCTCTGTTTGATTTCAGACCTATCCAAAACTTACCATCAGCTCTCGGACTATAAAGTCATCATCAAACAATGCGCATAACGCGTCAATGTGCCAGTGCAATAGGGCAGTGTCGTCTTCTTACTTGAATTTGGATACTTAAACCAATTTCTTTTGTCACGTCACGTCACATTAACACAACGCAGCGTTGTAGCGCGACGGGCATAAGTGTCGGGGTCTAGCCCCGACACTTATGCCCTAAATTCACTTCTTGTTTGACGAAGGCTTAACTGTAGATGTAACCCACTTATGCATTGCAATGTTTGTCATTTATTGTGACAAGATTGTAACATGGAAAAACAATAACTTTTTTTTTGTTTAAAAAAAAAATGAAGATAACTAGTAATATGGGAATGGGTCCCACATCATTAGCAATCTTGTTAACCCCTTTAATAACTGTAGTTTAAGACTTGTATAAAGCTCTAAAGTATACCTACGCAATGTATTTACGTTTGCGTGAAACTAAAATTGAATGCATATTATTTGTTTGTTTCAGTAAAATAGAAATTGCTATGCCAGGCATGATTGATAATCCTGTTGTTAAATTTATAACAGGGTATCTTATTAACGAGTTGCCTAAAATTGTTATCAATGCAATGTCAGTAGATTTAAATCCCAAATTAATGAATTCAGAAGAAGCTGTAGAGACCGAAAGTAATAGAAGAAAGAATTCAGCGAAACTTGAAAAAAAGTTTTTCCAAAATTCTGACGAAGGTAACTATAGAATATGTTTGGATTGCCATTAAATTTTTTTTAGTTAATGGCAATCTAGTCGATATTTCAGTTAATTCCTGCTAATGATTTTTAATCAATCTTCATATACATTTTATTTGCAAAAGAATACGAATTATGCTAGTATTTTTACCATAAAGTTATTATATATAGAGTAGGGGAGACAGTCAGCCAGTTGTCTCTTGACTAGAAAGAGAAAAAAAATTGCAGTTACTTATCTATTTCTTTTGATGGACGCATGCTCAATAAATGCAGAAAATAACTCAGAGCAATAAGAAAATAACAGCTTGTTTTGATTGTCAGATTGTTTGATTACTGCATGATTACTGTTACGAATGATATTGTGCGTTCATCATTATGTGTCCCTTGACTTGTCAATGTTGGCGCGACTGCGCGTAAGCAGGTAGCACATATAAAATGTAGGTATACCAACTTCAGACATTGTGTTATTGAGAAATTACATTCTTCTATATTACTGCTTAATCTGAATTATTAACCAATTAAGATTAACCGTGGGACTCCCTTTTATTCATAAGCGCCTTTGTTAAATTAACGGCATTGTTTAATGCGAAGTTACCAGCAAACTTTCAATAATAATCTGTCCAATCTGTTGTACTCTGGAATGCGTTACCCTCCGAAATCAGGATGGCACCCAAGCGTTCAATTTTAAAATTAAAGTGCGTAGTTCTTCAACAGTTCGGCTGAATCTTCACAATGTTATCAACTTATTTGATTAAAATGTTTGTATGTATGAAAATAATGTATGTAATGTATGTATGTATGTTTATATTAGTATGTATTTGTTTATGTATTTTTGTGTATATATCATTATATTATAGTTACGTCTTTTTATTTCTCGACTACATAAATATTTTTATTATTTATCTTTATCTAGCTTTCCACAATCTGAACCTACATTGAAGCAATTTTTATAGGCATTTCTTACCAATTACTTTACAAATACAATAATTGCATTTTTGAAAGATAGAAAAATTTGAAGTCCAGACTCAGGAATTGAACCCGAGACTTTCATAGCCAAACCGGGGCCAGAAGCGGCCATTTGATTGTGTACAGACAATAGGTACTTTATGATAAAAATATTATTACATGCGCCGAGATAGAGATAGATAGGAAACTGCGGATTTCTCTCTAACATTTCCACTCACTTGCGCACAGTCGTAATGTCTCCCTTACCTAAGGTTGGTTTTACTGTCACGCTGATCGTCGGCGCAGACGCACGCGATGTATCGGACAGTGTCACTCAGAAACGTTACCAGACCACTCAGAAAGTTTTGCGAAAAAAAGTTTTTATGTAGAAGGCCATTTGTAATTTATCAAAAAGAAAAAATACCATTGTTCGAATTTCGAATTTCCTTCCAGGTTTTTTCGAGAGTCAAATTAAATTATCATCGAAAACTTAGTATGCTACCATTTTCAAATCCTAGTTGATCTAATAGCTCTTTAATGTTGTTTGCAGATAAACATATAACTACTAGAAGATATTTAAGGGATAACTCTTCAATTAATGTTGAAAGAAACCGAAGCTCGACACATACGAAAAATCCTGATCATCTTACATCAAATAATGAAATTTTTGAAGATTAATGCTTGATTTGTTTTTTTTTCATACTTACACAGAACACTAAATAGTGTTTTCTATGTAGATTATTTTCAATACCGTGGGCGGAGCAACCCAGTTTAGGTTGTATGATGACGCTGCATAATTCTTTTCCATCGCTGCTTGCCGAAACGTCAAACATTATTTTGATAGACAAAATTAAAAAAAGACCAATACCTACAATTTATAAAACAAAACCGGGCAAGAGCATGTCGCACTATGCTCAGGGTAGGGTTTTGAAGCCGTTGCCATAAAAACCTGATTTGAATAATAGCACCAGCAGAAGAGTGTATGTTTAAGCACTTACGCCCTTTTGTTGAGAAACGCAGTTTTTCGGCAATAACTCAATGACACTATATCCGATCATGTCCGAAATAATTTTAGTTTCAAGAATTTATTAAGCGCTATCTTTGTGATTTTTTTCATATTTTTTGGTCAAACGGTTCAAAAGTTAAGGGGGAGACACGATTTATGCAACTTTCGGAGCGATTATTTCCAAAAATATTCACTCAATCAAAACTGTTTATAAAAAACCTTAAAATGTTTTAAAAATACCTGTCGAACGATGTGCCACGCGTTGATTTTAGCTGAAAACATTTTTTTTTAGCTTCTGTTACATGTATGCGCCCGGAGTGCCTCCCGTAAAATATTTATTATTATTATTTAGTTATCAAACTAAGTAGCGGCTACTACAAGACACCTTTTCACAAAATTTCATCAATATTCATTGAGGAGTCTTTGAGTAAAATGCCTGTGACATACGGACGGACAGACAGACAGACGGACGTGACGAAACTATTATTTTTTTATTTTTTTTATTTTTAAACTATAAAAGTATAAAAAACTATAAAAGTTCCGTTTTGCCATTTTGGCTACGGAACCCTAAAAAATTTAAACCTTAAAGTGTTTTAAAAAGACATGCCGAATGGTGTGCCACACGTTGACGTATGATAAAAAGAAAATTCCAGGTTCTGTTACATGTATGGAAAATACTTATTTTTATTATTTAGCTATCAAACTAAGTAGGTACCACAAAATTTAATCAATATTCATTGTGTAGTCTTTGAGTACAATGCCTGTGACATACGGACGGACAGACAGACAGACAGACGAACATGACGAAACTATAAGGGTCCCATTTTCGCCATTTTGGTTACGGAACCCTAAAAATCAAAAGATTACTATTTGTCAGGGCAGAAATTGTTCCTGATTCGATACCTCTCTATCTAAACACTTTGTTAGCTTGGTTTTTATAAACTCATGGAGATAGAGTAAAAATGGAGGCCACATGCTGGCCGAATAACAAAAGTGAAACGATATGACCTTGAAAATACTGTTGTCATCTCTATCTCTTTAAAAATAGGGGTTCTCTTTCTTAAATAGGGTTGCTATGTTTTTTGTACTATCTGAAATAAATAAATTTAGAGCAACGGAGCCGACTACTTTAAGGCAAAATGCTAAATATTGAGATACTTACTAATATGGAATTTCTCTATTTATTTAAATTTCCACTGAAGTGTAAATTTTTAAAAAGTAAATCGATTTCCGATAAATTACAGTTCAGTAAGTTTTAAAACGTAATTTTGTTAATGTTTGATTTTATTTTCTTTTGGTTAGAAAAGTTATAGCAGTTTATGAATCATAACAGTTAAATACCCAAAACTTATATTTTTTCAATATTTAAACACGAACATTGTAAATATCGCAGAAAAATATGGTTACCCTACTCATCCGGCGCTTATAGCAAGAATTAAAGAAAACATGATATTAAATTGAATAGCAACACATTATAATACACGATTTAGGTTTGTTACGGTCATTAGCGGTCGTATCAAAGTTAAAGTCGTCGTTATACTCCTAATAATACATAAAATGGTTAAAATTTTAATCTTGGAATCAAACCACTTACTTTCGCAATCTTGCACTATGCAAACATTCTTGAATAAATATTGTACAATTATTGTTACATTTGAAAATAAAAAAAAATACAAAATTAAAACATCTCGCGCCATTTAAGTCTCTGTGTTACATTAACTAGGGTTGTCATCATCCACTATTTAAAAAAAAAATTAAGTAATAGGTAATTGAATAATAAGCTATAGTCAAATGCCAAATATATATTACAACATAGTTAATTATTTTGATACTACATATTAGTTACACTTACAGTTTCGTGTACAATCAATATACAAAGTGATTTTTAAGGAACTTTTTGTCTTGTGGTATATATAAAAGCATATTCATAATACAAACTTTAGTATCAGCTTTGAAATTAGCGAATGTATTATCTTTGTTTTTCGTCCCATTTTCAAATTGGGATTTGTCTTTAACAAAGACGGAAAAAACGTTCAATATAAGAAAACTAAAGATTCGCTGGTTAAAATGCTGCTAATAAAATACGAATATTATGAATAAGAGGTAGGTAAGTGTTTTGGAATCACTAGGTTTAGGACAGCTTGGTTATGTAGCGTACTTACCTACTTTTTAGGGTTCCGTAGTTAAAATGGCAGAACGGGACCCTTATAGTTTTGCCATGTCCGTCCGTCCGTCCGTCCGCAGCTTAGCTAAGGGACTGTTCGTGCTAGAAGGCTGTCATTTTGAATGGATACATATATTACTTTTACCGACAAAGTGAAAGAATGAAATCTTGAAAAACATATTTTTTGAGGGTACCTCCCCTATATATAAAGTGGGGATGTGATTTTCACTTCTGGCCTACCCCAGTGGGACTATGGAACCCTACATTGTGCGTGGCCTGACATGCACTTGTCTGGTTTTATTGTAAGTATAGGCATCGGTCTCGCAATCGTGAGGTCGTTCGGGTTCAAATCCTTGCCATTATGCTAACGACGTGAACCCATTCTTAACACAAGCCATAGAGCTTAGCTGGAGGGGTTAATAGGATTGCTAGCAATGTGGGACCGGAATCCCACATTGCTAGATCTCTTAAAAAAAAAAACACACACACATGATAAGAATTTTACCTATTTTATTGAACATTGTAAGAATAGTTTAGATATACCAGATCCGTTAATGATGGATAACATTCAAACCGGTTTATACTGGTCATAATCTAGCTCACTTCTAACATTTTGAGGAACATCTAGCACCTTGGACCATGTATGCAATCGAATACCACTGTAAAATAAATGATTAAATAGGTTAGTATGTATATGCAAATAAATCTAAATTTCTTGTCCGATATTTCAAATTGAAGCAGTTAATTTGTTTTTTTTTTAAAGACAACTCCCTCAGTATGATACAAGACATGTGTCGCGGGGGACTTTACAAACATACGAGTCACGGACATAAAGTACACCCAGACTCGGAACAACAATTTGTGGATCACACAAAGTGGTGTCCTCTTGCGTAGCAGTCGGATACACTCCCACCGCTCCACAGATCTGAAAAAACTTACACCAAATTTATTCTAAGATTTGACAAATGAAGAATATCTTGGTACAACTCACACAACGCTATCTGATCCCAAACTAAGCAGAGCTTGTACTATGGAAACCAGACAACTGATAAACATACTTATATATTCCTAAATAATAATAATAATAATAATAATATCTTGGGACAACTCACACAACGCTATCTGATCCCAAACTAAGCAGAGCTTGTACTATGGAAACCAGACAACTGATAAACATACTTATATATTCCTAAATACATACTTATTATAGATAAATAACACCCAGACACAGAATAATCCATCGTGCTCATCATACTAAGTTTTATCCTGGGTGGGGATCGGACTCACGACCTCTTGCGTAGCAGTCGGATGCATTCCCACCGCGCCACAGAGGCAGTCAAAATGAAGAAACATTGCATTTTTTAGGGAAGTGAAAGAAATATAGTACGCTTAATTACCTGTCTGATGTGCTTTCCCTAACCGGTTCATAATGCTGAAAAATCCTTGAAGGGTACTTTGGTTTATCAACACTTTTGAGCTTAAAAGGATCTTTTCGTCTGATTGAATTCATATCAATATTCGTCTGACTCATCTCTTGAGCTGCTTGATTGCTTCGGAAACTTATATCATCTGATAGATCTAACGGGTTGCGATTTGAAGGATTGTCACCTGACTGAAAAAGTGCCTTCTTCGTTAGTTAAAATGCTTTGTTATTGTTTTTAGTTGTGAGAGTATAACTGTTGTGGGCGTACCTTGGAGTTGGGAGGGTTTAGGCGTTTACCCCAATGAAGAGAGGATCCTCCTCTAACCACGCATGGCATAGGTAATTAGTGCATGTGGTCAAAAATAATCATCTACCAAGGCAAGAGTGTGCGAGTGCAAGTTATAATCACAATCTCATTTCATCTACCGAAGAAATAGACCAATTAATATAGAATAAACTATAAACAGCTAACTGGCTCAATCAATGAGGACCACAGACATGGCGACTGAACTGAGCAATAGCCTTACAAAATTGACCACTCTCTCGAAAGGGATAACGCCACTGTGCAGCCAATACCTGTCTCCTTTCTGTAGGTCTGTAATGACAACATAGTACACAACGGCCATAAAAAACATTGGCCGTACGATTGATATATTTGTTGTTGATCCAGACCAAGGCTGGTATATTTAACACGTACTGGTATATTTCTTATTATAGATATCTTCTAACATTTATAACATTTGACAAATTTGTCTTTAAGCGCTTTTCTAATTACCTGAATGGCTCCTGGTAAGTCTAGATCCGTATCTGCAATTTGTTCAGGCATAGGCGGGGCATAGCTGGCCAATTTCTCGTAATATCCTCTGGTATCTTGTGCCTTCAGCCACGCATCACCTAACTCTTGAGTTTCTGTATCGTTGTCGGACCTCCTACTTGATCCTGGGACAAATAATAATGTTATGAGGGTTTTAAGCCAGGTTTAAACTTGGTTTTAAGCTAGATAGTTGGACAGGTGACAGGCACTATTGGTGTAACGAGTATAGTTCCCTGGCGCTAGGGAATCTGTTCGTCAGCTATACCTACTAGTTTAATTTTATTGTTATAATGCGGTAGCCGTTAGGCGATTTCCAACTAGCATGTAACTATTAGGTTATCGCACACGACATCGTGAGGTCGTAGGTTGAAATCCAACCCATTATACTACCGTTGTGAACCCTCTCCTAACACAAGCAATTTAGCTTAGCTGGAAGGGTTAACAGGATTGCTAGCAATGTAGCATTCATAATCCCACATTGTTTAAAAAAAAGTTTAATCGCGTCAGAGCCGATGACAGAGTGAGAGAGCGAATGATGGTTTAGAGATTTTTGAAAGCCCTCATCCCACACTAGTAAAAAATACTCTCTCTCAGTGGAGGTTAACATTTCATCTTCTAATTAATTCTTTTAACACTAAAGTGTTAAAGATAATATTCTTCTAAAGAAGAATATTATCTATAGCGTATAAAAACGCGAAAACGAGTAGACAGATTTTATCATATCAGGTGTCGTTGGATTCGTCTCAACTGTGGAAGTAACATAGGCGATATACTCGTAAGTTTTCAATAGTAGGCCTCCGGGATTGGAACGACAGAATTATCATTTCATTCGCAATAAAGATAATTCTGGGAAAACTTTCCTTGATGATATGATACTAACCTTTACCAAGCCTTTCCGGCACACTTCTTCCTAGTATATCAGGCACATCGTAGAACTGGCCACGTCGCAAGACCACCGAGACATTGTTACCTGAAAACACCAATGCAAATTTTGTTTGAAAACGCCACTTACAAATGTCGTCGAATGTTGTGTGTCATTGAACATTTTTTTGAAGAATCTTACCATTTCGACATTAATGATTCCTAACTTGACAGTCCTTTTAATTGACACTACTGCAATTCTTTAAAAAAAATAGTCGCTCACCTGTGACGCTTATGAACTCGATTAGGGAATAGTTGTAACCGTAAGCAACCCCAGCGACAATGGCGATTATGAGGCCGACACACACCGCGCAAGCCATTAGGAAGACCAAACAAAAAGTGAGAACTCTGCGAAAAATAACTGTAATTAAAAAAAAACTTAATAAGATTGTTTAAAGAAAACTATTGGGTGAGTAATCTTTGTTTTGTTGGATATTTCACTATGAGGGGTCCTCAGTGGTGAACGAAAATACCAAGATATCTACGAGGTAAAGTAATGTTACCACTGTCAGTCCATAGATGAGTAAACATTTACTAAATATGTCACATATTCACATTCCTCCATGCTTCAGCAGCAAATAAACACGGACTATGAGGATGAAGGAGCAGGAGGCCTACTCTAATTCACTGAAAACGAAGTTTTGAACAAAAATGAGGTGGAAGGTGTACAAGCTCAGAAACATCCATTCTATCCACTCGTTCGGAAAGTTCGGAATTTTTGTGTTTATTCAAAAATTAAATAGAATAGTCCCCGCAAACTTATGTTATTCAAGACTACGAAAATTCATGAATTTTGTTTTAAAGAAAGAGAGTGGACCTACTTAGAGTGCACTTCTCAGCGCACACACTCGTGCAGTATAGTTTTTTCCTGAGTCTAGCTAGAAAATCGGTTAAGATCATTTTCATTAGTATTGGAATTCATTAACTAATACATCAAGATCAGGACTTACTGCAGTTTCGCATACTTAATATAAAACAAGTATAAAACCTAACTTTTGTCTCAAAGATATATTATATTCATTAGGCCATAAGGGTACAATGTTAAAAGGCCCAAAAGTGTCTATGTTTCATGTTTAAGAGAGAAAAATGTGTTATCTGTTAAATAATTCTTTCTTTGATAAAAAAATGTTTTATCACAAAGGAAGTGCGCCAAAGACATTTTTATGAGTTATGTTTAACTAACGACGCATTGTTGAAAATGCTTTAATATAAAGCAGTATCTCGAGAAACGAACTCTTAAATATTTTTTTTTCAATATTTTTTTTATATTGACTGCTTGTTCCGTTTTATTATTACGATTTCAACAAAAGTGGAATACTGGATAATTTCACATTTATTTAGTGCGGACGCAATTTTTTTTATCCATCCATACTTTCTTGCCAGACGTAATTTGTGGTGATGCGACCATTGATCATTTGTCGCAGGAACCGGGTGCTGCTTTGGCTATGGCGCTATCTGATCCATGCTAATAAAACATGTTAACTACTTCTGAGTTTGGCATGTGTCTTTATGACCGGCCTGTCTGATGTCAAACCACATTAAAATAGTTATTTTTCGCTGTATTAGAAATTGTGCGCAAGACACTGCTGTCCATCTTCTGGTAAACAAAATAAAGCCCACATTCTATTTTCAATTATGAAACAACGTTCCAAATCTTGTACAAAAAATCCGACAGTCTCATTTCAATACTAATTGAAATCAGCCCCCGAGAGTCAGATTTTTCATGACTAATTAGTAGATTTAAGATTGTAATTAGTAACGAGTGACATAGTTATATTAAATACATAATCTCAAAAATGTCGTAGACTTAATTGAATTCAGTAGGTATACGATATTGTTATGAAGTAAGTTGAAATATACATTAGAATACTTTTTAGTTATTCAGTTCACATAGAGTCACGGGGCTCCACGAAATTCTTATAAAGTGCTACAAGACTATCCATTTAAATCTTAGGTAGATGACCACTTATATTTTCTATAGCATTTGTCATTCAAGGCCAATCCAGGTTTATGTAGAATTGCTCGTATAAATTTATATTCCTTGCTCGCACACAGAATTTATTATACGAATATAATGTCAAATGGCCTCTCCAAATTATTTTTCAATTTACATTTTTAGATTGGTAAGATGGAAGCAGGAAAAATGGTCAATTTAATTTTTTGAATTTATTCTTATGTAGTTTTGATAAGTTTACCTTGTAGCGGATATAATTAAAGGAAACTTGAAATTCATCTTTTTAGGAATTTTATTGGATAGAAATTGCAATTGGAAGGCTAAAGAAAGTGTGCGACAAGCTTAACATATTTTAGAAAAACAGCGGACCAAAAAGAAACTCTACCGATATAAACGTAAATGGTCCAAGGTGTTATAACTTTACAAATACAATAAATGCATTTTTGAAAGATAGAAAAATTTGCATGCATTTATTGTATTTGTAAAGTTATTGGCAAGAAATGCCTATAAAAATTACTTCAATATTCGGCCTGCGACATCATAATTTGTTAAAATGCTCTCTGTAACGAAGCAATAACAAAAGCCGTGATATTTCTTTAACTACCGACTAGATGGCGCTGCGAAGGCCTAATTTCGCGAGCAACAAGAGATAGAAAAATTCGAAATCTAATAACATAATCCAGATAGGTGGTTCGCTTCTGGCCCCGGTTTGGCTACGGAAGTCTCGGGTTCGATTCCTGAGTCTGGATTTCAAATTTTTCTATCTTTCAAAAATGCCTTTAAATAAAGATTTTATTCTATTCTAATAAGTCGTAGCGTAAATTAAGCGAGAATGTGGCCTGTATTTGTTTGTTAACTTAGTAACTAGTTTATATACAGGGTGTAACAGAAAGGTGTGGTCATATTCAAGGGTTGGTATGTGCCCATGATACTGAGTGCACATACCTAATTTTATCAAAATTGGAGTACCCTAAAAAAAAAATATTATTTTTTCATGAACGTTTATTTATGAATGAAAAAGTTATTAATTAAAAAAAGTATGACTTAAAACGTTTTATGCCATAATAATCCAATCTAATTTTGTACCAGAGGAAGTATACTTCTTATGCCATACGCCTTTCACTACTGAATTTCGACAAAAAGAATATGCTATAACTATGTAATAATAATGCAACCAGCTATGGCATCATGGTAGGTGCAATACTGACAGCATACCCTATCCGCTGCTGAAATTTGACCACACCTTTTTGTTACAGCCTGTACAAAAAGTGATGTATTAGAAATATGACGCCAAAATGGGTCTACCCATTTTAGCGTCATATATGTAATACATCAGTAAACACATGGTAATCTAAAGACCTAAATAAGTACCTAAGTAATAAAAGCTAGTCTCAGGGATTTAAGAAACTCATCGGAAATCATTTGATAAAGTCAGCTAGGTGCTGACTCCATCTAATAATTATAATCTGTATAAATTAAACTTAAACACTGTAATGTATGGACCTGCTTTAGAACGACTGCACTAAACTGGGTTAAATTTATGAGGGTGATACCATATGCTACCATAATATTTGATATCGAGATATCTTTATACTTATATTATTTTAGCATCTTAGCCGATTGTGACGCTAGTTAATCTGTCTGTAGATTGTAAATGTGCACCTAACTTACGGAATGCCGCCTAAAACGATTTTACTAGAAGCCTATATAAACATAAATCGACAAAGTTTTCAAAGTCAATTTCTTATGACCCGTACGTGCGGAAAGTAAAACGAGTCTCACGCTAAGTTTCCCTGTGGGGCGCGTCACCTACTGTAATACGTGAAAAGGGTCCAATTCCATCTCTTGAGTACGGCCCCAACTAACTTTGTAGGTAATTACTGTCATTATCAAGTCAAATCAGTTCCCCTCTACAACGTGTAACTGAAAGGTGTGGTCAAAATTCAGCAGCTGAGATTCTATGGCATAATAATGGTCTACTAAACGATCCTGGTGCCAATCTTATCAGATACTATCTTATCAGATACTATCTTATAAGATATTAAACAAGTGCCCTCAAACACAAGTCCACTCTCTATTTTGAAACACAAGGGCACTCTCTATTCCCTCAGGCCTCATTCGCACGAGCGTATTGTATTATATTGTATTATTTAAACGCGCTTAAATACACGGCAGCGTTTTACGCGACGTTTTTTTATCGCACAGTGTTGTGTTTTCAACGTTGGACGTTGGGAATAGATCGCATGAATATATTAAGAGGCCGGGTCGCTGGATTTTTACGTTGTCGACGGGCGTAATGTAGGTACAATTTCCGCCAACCGAACGAAATGCGCTGCGCCTCCTGCGGTGCAGCGCATATCAGACTGTGCCAGTGGAAATTCAAACTTCTTAACGTAGCTAGTAGCTGGTAGTTTTTATATTGGCATGGAATTTACACTGCTTATATATGCATACCGCGTCACCTGGTCGGATGCGTGCGGACGCCGCGGCAGCTGAACAGCTCCTCGCAGTGGAAATCGTACATAAAGCACTCGTGCGAATGAGGCCTCACTCTCATTGTCCACTCGCAACTCTTTAAATATTTAATAGTTTATATTTGAGTAGTTCCGACGGTCATCCATGGTCTCTATCATCAGTTCTACTCCACTTAATGGTGTTTTTTGAGAGTAAATACACGAATTACTATAAAATTGGTAAGTATACCCAAATGACAATAGGTGTGCCTTTAATTTTTGAAGAGTTCCCTCGATTTCTCCAGAATTCCATCATCGAACGTCAACAGTTCACATTTTGAAGTTGGTGAAATAAAATGCCAAGAAATATTTTAGGCACCAACTTCAAAATATTTTTATATCTTACTTTTTAGTTGGTTGGTTTGTAATTAGTTTCATTACCTTAATGTCAACTGCTCATTTACTTTTACAAAATATTGCCTTTCCCGATGTAGGTTCGTTAACTGTTGAAGAGTTCACATGATACTTCGCCATCAGCTACATGCTGTATGATAAGCATAAAGTGCTACGCTATACTATATTAAAGTAATCAAATCGCAAACCGTGAAATAGTTCTGCTGGTCATCTATAGTCTTCAAAATTTGTTCCACTTCACCAATTGGTGGTTTTGGAGAGAAAACACACAAACCACTATGAAATATACCTAAATCACTAAAGGTGTGCCTTTTATCATTTGAAGAGTTCCCTCGATTTCTCCACGATTCCATTTGACAGTTTGGCTGTCAAAATGTCCTGAGCGTAGGGTCGAAACACGTGTCGAAGTTTCACTTCGTGGAAGCGGAATATTGCGAGTCGAGGGTCCGCAGGTGCCTACCAATCGACTTGGTCAGAGTACCGGTCACTAATTTTCTTTGTTACAAGTCTTTCTTTTTGAGTACGGTCGGTCAATCTATTTCGATGGTTATATTAAGAGCATTTCCTTACTACTTCAATCGTGGTGATTCACAGATCGAGGGTGGGCGGTGGGATCCCTCCCTAATAATCCACTTAAGATGGATTTCCATCATGTGACGCTTGATTCAATCAGTTAAAGGAGATAACATAAAAATGAAGTTTACTTTACTTTTGAAAGGCTTCCATACAAAACGAAAAACAAGTGAGTACAATGCACATTACGGCGCTTTTTCATCTAAGTCGGTCCAATGCTAGAGACATAATCATTTGAAGATTCTTCTTGTAGCTGAAAATGTGAAAATCGATTATTTAGAAAGCATGGAATGATGTATTTTAATATACCTGTTTTTATATCTTATATCTTTAGGACAACTCACACAACGCTATCTGATCCCAAAGTAGGCAGAGCTTGTACTTTGGCAACCAGACAACTGATAAACATACATTATCCTGAGTGGGGATCAAACCCACGACCTCTTGCGTAGCAGTCGGATACACTCCCAGCGCGCCACAGAGGCAGTCTAGTTACCGTTAGACCGTGAATTGACCAATGACATGGATCTCCCATCGTTCACAATTTTGAAGTGAAAACTTCTTTAGCGGCGTTGTGCACTTTTTTGGTATAGGTATAAAACGTTAAACTCGCGTTAGGATCACGTGACCGTAAGATTGATGGATTTGTGGGAAGACAGTTGGGAAATCGGGCGGTCTAGAAACCAGAAGACCCCGGTTTTGATTTTGGTTTTTTTTGTTTGTGATTTAAAATTTAATATTTTTGATTTAATTGTCTATATAAATGAATGAACAATTACTGTATTATAAATATATTGATGTATAATCTGAAATTCGACAACGGCTCCAACGATTTTTATGAAATTTAGTACGCAGGGGGTTTCGGGGGCGATAAATCGATCTAGCTAGGTTTCATTTTTACAAAACTTCGTTTAAAAAAGATATAGCTTGGTAATTTATGTACTAAATGTTTATGCATTCAAAAATATTCTCTCGGGTCTCGCCCGTGACAATAAAACTATCCTATGTCCTTTCCCGGGACTCAAACGGTCGCCATACCATATTTCATCTAAATCGGTTCAGCAGTTTAAGCGTATTAAGATAATAGATAGACAGACAAATACCTACTACAATTGTGAAAAGTCAATCCTACATTTACTAGTAATGCCTGTTAGCAAACAATAGGTAAAGCCGGAGAAAAGAACAGGCAATAGAAACGCGCGGCCACTCTTTTCAAATTGCCAATGTTTACAATGTTTCTTTGTTTATAAACTGTATATGCAGGTAAGGTTTATACATTATACTATACACCATATTAGAGGACTGATGCAAAAACAAGAGGACAAAAATATTAAAAGAAGAATACACGAGATTGGATATCCCTACTGATATATATATGTGAATGTAAGTTTGTTTGTTACGCTTTCACGCAAAAACTACTCAACCGATCATCATGAAACTTTGTACACATATTCTTGGAGGTATCAGAAGTAACATAGGATTAGAAAAAAAGGGGACAATTTACGCAGACGAAGTTGCGCGGGACAGCTAGTATATATATACAGTTACTTTCACATGTAAAATATTAGGTTTGAAGTTTGAAAGAACAAACCTACTTAATTTCAATTTAGATAAATAAACAGGTAGATATGAGTTTTAAAACACAACTTGTATCATTCTGTATGGTAAAGAGCCGAAAGTAACTTCTTACTTTGACTTAAAAGCAACGAAATAGCTTTTGTTAAGAAGACGTCTTCGGAGAAATCAGTATACGTCACAAAATAAGGAGAGGACAGAAGGTAATCTTGATACACATAACTCGAGGACATATTGACAATGTTCACGAACGCAGGTTTTTTTTTTAAATAAATTAAAGAGACTCCCGCTTGAGGGTACAAGCCTTGTGTTGCGGGGGACTTTTACAAACATTCAATTCACGGACACAAAGTATACCAAGACTCGAAACAACAATTTGTGGTTCACACAAAGTGGTGTCCCGTGTGGGAATCGAATCCACGACCTCTTGCGTACCCAGAATCTTTTTTCGGAAGAGATTTTCGTAATTTCGGAGGTGCAATGGACTAAACACACTATAAGTGTACTGTAAGGGGGAGGGAGGGTCAACCTCCAGATTCCCCTCGTGAGTACGCAAATGCTTCAGACCACTTGTTACGAAGGTGCTTCGAGATTTGAGCGATGTCTATGTGTGCGTTGATTGAATGAAGTATATTATAAATCTTTTTTACTGTAGTCTCGGTGTTTTTTGGTAGATACTGGTAATGTGACGGAGTTTCGCTGGTGAAAATTCGTAAGTATATAATGATTTTGAGCAGAATAAAATCGTTTATACTTAAAATCTGGTAGGAATATTTTTTATTCCGAGATGTCGAGTTATGTTTGTAATGTATAGATCGATCCTTTACTTAAAAAATCGATATTTAGGAATCGACTTGACTCACTCGAGTTTCGGTAGGTACTTTTTAAGCAAGCGACTCGAATACTATTTGACGGTATTGATTCAAATCAATTGCATCTCCCCTCTTCCCCTATTCAAGTGTGCGTCGTGCAAGCGACTCACACTTAGCCGATAATAAATCAAAAGTCATATGACATGCACCGTAAATTTTGAAAAGACGATTTAAGTCAAGAAGTCAACTCAGAGGTGATTAATCGACTCTCGGAATCGTC
Source organism: Herminia tarsipennalis (assembly GCA_945859575.2). Classification (NCBI taxonomy): domain Eukaryota; kingdom Metazoa; phylum Arthropoda; class Insecta; order Lepidoptera; family Erebidae; genus Herminia; species Herminia tarsipennalis. The sequence goes on along the minus strand of OX243842.2, from coordinate 9,485,638 downwards.
GAACTAAAACTCGATTCTAAAGTCAAGAATCGATTCTGCGCTCACCTTTTCAAACCATAAACAAAACTGTAGGTACGTGTCACGGCCTAATACTCTGTTGTATACCAAAAATTCAAATAAATCATTTATGAGTCTCTGGCCATTGTATTATTTGTATGGAATAGCTCATTTGGTATGCTCCTCTGGCGACTTGGCGGACGAAAACCAACAAGTCTGTTTACCTATTTAAATAACATATGACAAATGCGTTGTATGTTGACTGAATTTTGTTTAGTTCCAATTTTTGACTTGCCAAAAAATGTTTTATTATTAGCTATTGCCCGCGCATCGTTCGCGTTTTGTTGATTTTTTATAACTTATGTGCTATTGTGATTTATAAGCTACATTACTGTAAAGTTTCATCAACATCGGTTAAGTAGCTTTATCGAATTTATAATATCACAAGAATTTGCCCGCAACGCGTAAACATTTTAATATTTTCGGACAAAAATAGCCTATGTGCTATTACAGACTATAATCTATCTCCATCTCTCTCTATCTATATGAGGATCCAAGGGAGGCAACAGGGGCAAATGCTCCCTTCCCCCCAAAACATGATCCTCATGTCTACACCCATTGTGACGTGATTGAATAAAAAACATCCATCCTTATATCCATTTTTTGACAATTATAATATAGATAAGTATAACAAAAATGATACGATACGATAGTTATAACAAAAATGTGCCTATCTATACATATATAAATTAGATATTTCAGAAAAATATTGACTTAATTTCTTTGCACTGTAAATCACTCAATTGGGTATTTGACTATTATAAAATAAAATATTTTAAAATAACCAGGTAAAAATGTGTCATAAAGTGTTCTAAAAAATATGTTCATTTATTAATTTAATGTGTTACCTAATTTATAATCATAAAGAGAAACACTGAAAGTAAAAAAAATTACCATAGAAAACGTGACGTAAATTTGTATTGAGCGGGTCATTTTTGACGTTTCTTAAAAAGAGGCTGATTTGACTTTAGTCAAATACCCTATTACAGATTCAATTAATTTATTTGCAAATATGGGTACAATAGTAAGGTCTTACATAGTTATGGTAAGCTGCCATATGTGAAATATGGCAGCTTACCTTAACTAAGCAAAAAATAGGGCTGCTGGCATGCAAAAAATTAACATTTCCAAATTTAATGACTAACTAGATGAGGCTCTACATACACAACAACCCATGTGGAATTATTATTTTTAATTTTCAATTCAGGAAGTCTCAAGTGTTAGACCACTTGCACAAGTCAGATGCTTTAGGTACGCTTGTATACCCACCGGCCGTTGGTGTGATGGACACCTGTCCGGGGCATAAAGCCCGATTTCCACCTAGAGCGGAACGGACCCAATAATAACTCTTTGAAACTCGCAACAGTAAACTTCATAATAATATAGTTATTTTTATAGGCATTTCTTGCCAAATCTATACTAATATTATAAAGCGGAAGAGTTTGTTTGTTTGTTTGTTCAAACGCGCTAATCTCAGGATCTACTGGTCCGATTTGAAAAAATCTTTTTTTGTTGGATAGCCCATTTATATATAACATCGCGCTACGACTAATAGGAGCGGAGAAGCGACGAGAAATGTTTCAAAAACGGGGAAAAAATACGCATACGAAGTTGCGCAGTGAAATAATTTTTAAATTCGGATCCGTAGTTCTTGAGATTACCGCGTTCAAACAAACTCTTCAGTTTTATTATATTAGTATAAATAGGATTATAAATGCAATTATTGTATTTATATAGTAAACTACATACTTGTGTTTCCACCAATATATAAAACCGGGCAAGTCACCACCTCCTCTCAATAATGCGGCTCATGAAGTGGGTTTTTTGTTGTTTTTGTTTCATACTAACAACGTTATACCTACTTAATTTTCAATGGAATTTGTTCGAAATTTTGTAACATCACAGTTGATCAGCTGTTACTCGTAAACTTGTAAAGCTTTCTTAGCTGTGATAGTTTTCCTTTTAATTTCACTATATATACTACTACCGTGAATTGTTTCACTTACCCAACATCAACCGTTTACTTGACTCTAACAAAAATTTGTATTTTAAATCTTAATATTTCACAAACGGATTTCAAAATCTAAAACCGGGCAAGTGCATATCGGGCCACGCACAATGTAGGGTTCCGTAGTCGAATAAAGCGGCTTAACAAGTGGGTTTTCGGTTGATTTTCTTTCATACTTACAACGTTATACCTTCATAGTAATAATTTTCAATGGTATTTGTACGAACATTTTGTTACTTCTCATTTGATCAGCTGTTACTTGGAAACTTGAAAAGCCTACCTACTTAGCTGTGATAGTTTTTCTTTTAATTTCACTATTTAAATTACCACCATGATTTTTTTCACATACACAACATCCATTTAGCTGGCGTGGGGGGGGGGGGGGGAGGACACTTGACGCTAACAAAAAAATGCACTTTAAAGCTTAATATTTTACAAACGGATCGCATACCTAAAAATAGTTTTTCCAACCCCTTTTTTAAAAGACCTATCTAATGATACCTGACACGATTCGGTAGATGAGAAAAAAAAATCACACCTCCACTTTATATATAGGTATAAAAAAAATTATAAAAGGCCCTAAAAAATTTTTTTTTCAACATTGTATTCTTTCACTTTGTCGGCTCAAATAATATGTGTATCCATGCAAAAGAACAGCCTCCTAGCACTAACAGTCTCTGAGCAAAGGTGCGGACGGACGGACGGACGGACATGGCAAAACTATAAGGGTCCCATTTTGCCATTTTTGCTACGGAACCCTAAAAATGGTCGTTCCAACCCCACGATGGGATGAGGTGAGAAAAAAAATCACTTTACGGTGAGGTACCCCTAAAACAATGTTTTTCAAGATTTTATTTTTTCACTTTTTGTAATATGCGTATCCATTCAAAATTACAGCCTTTTAGCCCTAACAGTTCTGAGCAAAGCTGTGGATGGACGGACGGACGGACATGGCGGAACTATAAGGATTCCGTTTTGCCATGTTGATTACGGAACCCTAAAAAGGACTAAGTTTCGAATCTAAGTACCGATCAATTTTAGAGAGAGTTTAGGTACTTCTGAATAAGTTTAATAAACTCTTTGTTGGTGGAAATGCATTGAAAGAATAACGGAAGGACTCCATTTAATTTAGCTATTTCCCGCTCATTATTCTTTCGGGGTGAAAACAGCGCTTTAAAATGTGCGGTCGTCTTGTTTCGATGAGTGGAACTGGATGGTCACCGTCTCCGTCTTAAGGGGCGTCTAAACGGGCCATTTTTTACGGCAATTTGTGACGGCACTATTGGCAACTAATTGCTCGACCAATAATGGCAATATGTCTGCAATTGTATGGCGCATGATTCAGTCTGGTAAACAGGCTCAACAACCCGGCAACAATAAAATTGAGAGCGACTGAAACCACAACAAAATTGTCCGGGCAACATTGCGGAAAATCGCTCAGCGATCGTCTGGCAACCATCATATCAATATTGGAGAGTACTGCCATGTTGCCGGCCACAGCATTGCCACCACCAATTGCCGTAAAAAAATGTCCCGTTTAGACGCTCCTTTATGTCCGGTGACAATAATCGACGTATACAATCCGGTTTCGTACGGACTTTTTTCCACTATCTATACACCTAATGTGCGTGTATTAATACATTTAAACCATCCGAAAGAAATCACCTGTATGATAATAAAAACCACATCAAAATTCTTTGCGTAGTTTAGAAGATCTAAAGAGTACAGACGATAAAAGCGACTGTATAGTTTGTTTTATTCAAGTAAAGAGAATGTACACTTACCGGGTGCACGCTAACAATGATCATTTATAAATAGAATAGATAGTAACTCACAAAACTATGTAAATTAAAATTTATGCACATTTTATTTCACGATTACAATCATACATTTTAACCTCCAAAATAATCCAAAATGTCATGCCTAAATGACACATTATTTATGGCATAAGCCATGCCATAGGTTATACACAACCATAAACAAAGCTGAAGTTTCAATAACCTCTATGCAGTACTAATTATAGATTAAAAAGGTACAATAGAGGTCGTGATGATTCCATGTCTTCTTAGTTGACGGCAATCGAGCCTGGTTTTATATTTTCTTTGGCCTCAAGTCTTAACGGACAATACAAATCCTATTGCTGCAATTCTTGTATTGTCCGATAACATGGTGTCCATTTACTTGTCAATTTTGACGCCACTGCACCTAAGCAGAATAGATAAAAAATATATACCAGCGTCCGACATTATATCCTATATTCATGGAAAATTACATTTTTAAGGACTCCTAAAAATGTAATGTCCGTCCGTATGTCACAGGCATTTTACTCAATGACACTTTTTCACCAAATTTCATCAAGTTTCATTGAGTAAACTTGATGAAATTTGGTGAAAAAGTGTCTTGTAGTAGCCGCTACATAGTTTGATAACTAAATAATAATAATAAATATTTTTAGGGGGGCACTCCATACATGTAACAGAAGCTGATTTTTTCCAGCATACATCAACTTGTGGCACATAATTCGATAGGTCTTTCAAAAACATTTTTAAGGTTTATAATAGACTTTTTGATTGAATGAATATTTTTGGAACTAACCACTCTAAAAGTTGCATAAATTGTGTCTCCTATTCTTAACTTATAAACCGTGTGACTAAAAAACTTGGAAAAATCACAAAGATAGTGCGTAATACCTAAATACTTTAAAATTAAAATTATTTTGGATAAGATCGAATATACCGTCATTTAGTTATTGCCAAAAAACTGCGTACCTCAACAAAAAGGCGTAAGTGCCATGAACATACGCTCTTATGCTGATGCAATTGTTTAAGGCTGCGGAACCCTACTCTGAGCATAGTCCGACCCGTGCCCGGTTTTATTATTCAATTTTACTGTCTCAATATGAATAATTAAACAATTAGGATCAATCGGGGGAATCGTGTATACTAATTTTTAATAATGTCTTTGTTAAATTAATATTAAACAGGTTAATTATCTAACATTAAATAGGTAGGTATACGGAAAATACCACAAAGGGCATCATTTGATGCGAAGTTATGAGCAAACTCCATATATCTGTAATGGTTACGAAATTAAACAAGATTTATTAACATCTGAGAAAATGCGACTACTTTTGCTCAGACGCATTTACGTGTAAATTAATTCAACATCATTCTACTTGCATACATTTAGAGTTTTAAATTTTTTTTATAAACACTATAGTTAAAAGTCTATCTACACAGCTATCGACGTTTTTTTTTTTTTTTTTTTAAATAAAAACGACTTCCGCTGTAGGGTACAAGCACTGTGTCGCAGGGACTTTACAAACATACAAGTCACGGCCACAAAGTGCACCCAGACTCGGAACAACAATTTGTGGATCACACAAAGTGGTGTCCCGTGTGGGAATTGAACCCACGACCTCTGGCGTAGCAGTCGGACACACTCCCACCGCGCCACAGAGGCAGTCGAAAGTCTATTAATAATAATAATAATAATATCTTGGGACAACTCACACAACGCTGTCTAATCCCAAACTAAGCAGAGCTTGTACTATGGAAACCAGACAACTGATAAACATACTTATATATTTCTAAATACATACATATTATAGATAAATTACACCCAGACACAGAATAAACCATCGTGCTCATCACACAAAGTTTTATCGTGGGTGGGGATCGAACCCACGACCTCTTGCGTAGCAGTCGGATACACTCCCACCGCGCCACAGATGCAGTATTATTATTATTATTATTTAATGAGCTTTAGGGTGAATGTCAAGTGAAAGATTGACAACGTCATATTCATCACTACCTACCATAAACTTAGGATATACTAATGTACTACCTACCAACTTTAACTCCACAGATTGGCCCCAATGTTGGTCCCAACGCCACTCGTCCAACGTGTGGATCTAGAAAATAGCATTGGTGCCAACGTTGGGCCGAGCGGTATTCTAGATCCACATCCAGCCGGTGATAGGCCAGCGGACGGACAGTACACTTTAACTGCACAAAGACTCGATAATGCGGATTTTGCACTCATTTCCTGTATTTTCACACGTTAAATATGGGGCTCTGAAAATGATGACATGACAGCTCGGTTTGCCGACATTTTTAGAGCTCCTAAACTCAATTTAAAGAAAGCCCTAGCTAACAAAATGTTCAATTCTCTAGTTCAAGCTCACAGGCTGACATTCACATGAATCTATGACTATCGAAGCTTAAATAATTGCGTTCCGTTATAAGAAGAATTTTCCGAAAACAAAAGAAAATTATAAATCTTCATGGCTTCAACGATATTTGATAGAGTTGTAATTCTATACTGCTATTGCCGTTAATTAGAAGATAATTTTGAAAACAACGCCGAAGTAATAAAAGTCTTTAAAAATTAGAACGTATTTTCTAAAAAGTTCCTTTTAATTATATCCTAACAAAACAATGGAAAGGAGCACGATTTGCACAGCGACTAATTTTTTAGATTTTTTGAGAAACAATGATCCATAATGTAATTATTACTAGCTGCCTAACTGCCTCTGTGGCGCGGTGGGAGTGTATCCGACTGCTACGCATGAGGTCGTGGGTTCGATTCCCACACGGGACACCACTTTGTGTGAACCACAAATTGTTGTTCCGACTCTGGGTGTACTTTGTGTCCGTAACTTGTATGTATCTTTGTAAAGTCCCCCGCGACACAGGGCTTGTACCCTACTGCGGGAGCAAATAGCTGACCCGCGCAACTTCATTTGCGTCAATTTTTCCCGTTTTTGCAACATTTAGCGTCTTGTAGCGTCCAAAAAAAAAAAAATTATTTTTGATTGGAACCAATAAGTAGTTCTTGAGATTATCGCGTTCAATGAAACTCGTCAGCTTTATAATATTAGTATCTATATTAATATTATAAAGCTCAAGAGTACATCGAAATCCGTCCTTTCTTTATGGCTTTTTGATGCAGGAGCGGATCGAAGGAGGGGGAGGGGAGGGCATATGGCCTCCCCAGACTCAACTAAAAGACCATTTTTAAGTCATTTTGTCACTGTACCGGTGTTTTGACAGGCAATTGCCCCGTCCGCCCTTGCCGGTGATGACTGGTGTATTGGTGCTGAATCAAATGCAACCCCCCCTCGTCATGCGAGCGACTCGCACTTGGCCAGGATACAGGTACTCAGATACCAATACCCGTTAAACCAATAAGATCCTCCTTTTGGGTTCGGGATTAAAAGGTATAAAAGGCGAAATGAAAGCATATCTCATTTCAATTTATAAAATACTGGCGATAAAAACTATCCTATGTCCTTTCTTGGACTCAACCTATCTCCACACTCAATTTTATGTAAATAGGTTCAGCGGTTTAAACAGACAGTCAGAGTTCCTTTCATATTTATAATATTACTCTGGATTAATTCTACAGGAATAATATCAACTGAAAAACATAGTGAGAAGAGTCGTGTTGCGTCCTATGGTGATTAAGATGGCGCCATACAATGACACGAATATTGCCCACAAACTTAAGAATAAATTAAGCTAAGCTGGACTCCTTCCAAAATGTCTAGTCTTGGGTATAGCAACAGACACAGAGTAAATTCATAGCAAAACTGGGAAGCATACTAGAATCTTTGATTACATTATATTAGACTAGCTTTCAAAAATTCAAAAGTCTTTATTCACTTAAGATAATAAACAACACTTGGGATACGTCGGGATTCTACATGGTACTTAGAATGCCAAATTCGCAAACAATAGGTAAGGCCGAAGAAAAGAACCTTACAATAAAAACTCGCAGCATTCTTTTCAAATTGCCAATTTTACAATGTTTAAACTTGATATGGGTATAAGGTGCTGCCACTAATATACTATACAATATGAGATATACTAAAATCAGCCTCAGTGGTACAGCATAGTAGGAGCATCTACTTACTACAAAGGTAATATACTCGTATGTGCTTAAATATTGGCCAAAGTACCTACTGGTAACGAATGATTAAATATGAAATATTATTTCTGATATTCAAAGAAAGAAAAGAATAGTCTTATTCGTCACGTAAAATCTTTACTTACAAATATCAAATTATGCTCATAATCAATGTGACAATTAAAACAAAGTGACAACAAAAAAAATCGTTTCGTCAGCGGCTCTGCTTCCATGGATGTCGCTATAAAACTTATTCTGTGTCCATGGACTTAATCTATCTCCATACCGAATTTGAAAATGTACAGACAGACAGAGTTACTTTCACATTTGTAATATTATTCAAATTCTTTATTGTACACAAAAAAAATAACAAACAATATTACAAAATACATAGTAATTATAATAATAATAATATCTTGGGACAACTTACACAACGCCATCTGATCCCAAACTAAGCAGAGCTTGTACTATGGAAACCAGACAACTGATAAACATACTTATATATTTCTAAATACATACATATTATAGATAAATAACACCCAGACACAGAATAAACCATCGTGCTCATCACACAAAGTTTTATCCTGGGTGGGGATCGAACCCACGACCTCTTGCGTAGCAGTCGGATACACTCCCACCGCGCCACAGAGGCAGTCAAAAATTATGTACAGTCAGCTTAAAATAGTTAGTTACACTCAAAGTGCTCAAATAAATAGATGCAACCAAAAAGTCAATAACTTCGTTACAAACAGAGTGTCCTTAAAGTTCGAGACATTTAAATCGCCATATAGATAGTTGCAATCAAAGCGCCATAAATATAGTTACAGTCATCCCGCATAAAACCTCTTCTCACTCAATCTAGTGTTGTTTGTTATTGTCTATCAGTCATATCCAATGTCAAATGCAATAGTAAGTCAAGCGGATATCTATTACAGCATTAATAATATTTAAAGTTTAAGTATGGCTACATATACATATCGCGTGAATGACAACATAAAGCATCACATTATATTCTTGAGGAATGAAGGCCTATCAGTAACTGAAATATCAAATGAATTGGGAATATCCGTAAGTATCGCTTTATATGAGTTACCTATCTTGTAGAATCTAAATCAAAATTTTATTAATAACTTATTCTGTATTTTTTTTAGAGAACCACCGTATACCGTTGGATTGAGAGATTTGAAACCGAAGGCGCATTACATAACCATGTTTCGGTTGGTCGTCCACGTCAAACAAGTGCAACATGTGATAGAAATATAGTACAGCGAGCTATTACCAACCGATTCATAAACTCCAGGAGTATCGCTGTGGAATTTGGCACATCGCAGAACACGATAAGGCGACGACTGCAAGAACACGGGTTACGCCATCGTATTCCAGCGAAAAAACCCATTTTAACACCGAGGCTTAAAGCACAGCGTCTACAGTTTGCACAAAATTATATAAATTACAATTTTGAGAATGTAATCTTTGTAGACGAAAAAGTATTTTGTTCATCTGCCCAGGGACGCCTATCATTATATCGCACATTAAACACCAGATACGACGAAAGGAATGTCCTCCCTAACAATCGTAGTGGTCGAATCACCTTAGGGTTTTGGGGATGGATGAGTCAAAGTGGACCAGGAGAGCTCGTTGAGGTAGGAGGCAGAATGAATGGCGCCCGATATAAAGAGATCCTCGAAAGTGTTTTACTTCCGACAGCCAGGATATTTTTTCCTCATGGAAGAATTAGGTTTGTGCAAGACAACAGTTCCGTGCACAACTCCCGAGTTGTACAGCATTACTTGGCAGATAACACGGACCTGGAATTGATTAAGATGCCGCCTCATAGTCCCGACCTAAACCCAATTGAGAATTTGTGGGGCAAAATGGTTCAGGTTTGGGACAATACTCGAGCACGAACCACCGCCGCCTTAAGGACTCATGTCGATGAAATCTGGGAGTCCATGAGAGGAGAGCAATTTTGCTACAATGCTGTCCAATCTATGCGCAGACGTCTTTCTGATGTGATTCTCGCAGACGGTGGATATACACGTTTTTAATAAATAAAGATATTTTTTACAATATATTACTACTTTTTACAACTATGTCTTTTTTTTAAATTTTATATCCGATGAGAATTTTTATTGTTCCGGACGTTCGTTGTGTGTATTTATACTTATTTACTAATTAATATGTGTATATTTTAAGTAGTAAATACGTAGAAATAAATACGTATAAATTTCTTAAATAAAGTGATGTAAAAATCATAATTATTTAATCATAAATTAGCATTCATATCTCATACTAGGAGCTTTTAACTTATACTCATTCATTTTAGCAATGAGGTTTATTAGGGTGAGATCTATTTTCAGCCAGCTGTTTATTGCTCGTAATATAAATATTGTATACAGCTTTGCACAAAATTCTTTACAAACAAATGACATATCAATGACGTCACGCACGAAATGAAAAGGACAGAACTACTTCTTATAGTTCGGATGACATTTTAACTATCATTGAACCTGACAGATGAAATTATATTTAAAACATATAGTAGTAAAGTTTATTTTTGTAATGCGTCGATGACTGTAACTATATATATGGCGCTTTGACTGAAACTATCTATATGGCGATTTGAACGTCTCGAACTTTATGGACACTCTGTTTGTAACGAAGTTATTGACTTTTTGGTTGCATCTATTTATTTGAGCACTTTGAGTGTAACTAACTATTTGAAGCTGACTGTACCAAGGCGAGCTTAACTCAATATTGAGTATTGTCCCAGCAAACCTGTGAATGGTAGAGGAGAAGAAAAAACTACTACTAGGTACCTATTACTGCTTCATGGAGAATGTAATTATTGTATTATTACTGAAAAGTGTTTAAAATATGTTTTATTCCGAACTATTTTAAAACAAATTAAACCAAAACTGAAAGTTACGAATTATTTACAACTTCATTAAAAATAATATGCCGTTTAAATAATTGATTAACACTACTATACTAAACAAAAAGATTAAATAAAACCGGGCAAGTGCATGTCGGACCAAGCATAATGTAGGGTTCCATAGCTGCCTAGCACAATAATGTTGTTTAAGAAGTGGGTTTTCTGTTGTTTTGGTGTTAAACTACTAACAAAGTAAAGGTAAGTTAAGCATTTAATGTAATTCGCTGTTGATAAATGTAATCGAACCACACTTTGAACATGATGCTCGATGCTTTGCATCGGTGCATGAGAAAAAAAAAACAATACCTCCACTTTATAGGCGGGACTAGGCCATATTAGGGGAGGTACCATATTTCTTTTCAATATTTTATTTTACCATCGGATCAGAACGAACGGACATGACGAAACTATAAGGGTTTCGATTTTATTACCCGACTGTAAGGAAGGGTTATGTTTTTCGCGCGAATCTTGTATGTATCCTCACAGATTTCCCGAGACTAACTAAATATAATAAAAGCTGCTTGGCAATGTGCATACTTGGCTTTAATAAGATACCTAGCACCTTAAAAGATTTAGACATAAGATTGTTTAAGATAAAACTTTACAAATGGCTTACTGATTGTAATTTCTATAGCATTAAAGAATTTATAAATGAAAATAATGATATATTTTGTTACGAGTAAGTTAAGAAATTGAAACTGAAATTTTTGCAAGCTGTGATTGTTACAGCGAAAACATATACGTACTACTACAATTTTGTAACACCATTTTATACCATGTTTTTACGCAAATAAACGTTTATTATTATATTGTTCTTTCGTTTTACTCGGTCTTATTGGCCGGTGGAACTGATGGCACGGGCCTAGGCCAAGTGGGCATCAGTGAGATCATTAGAAGTATGTGATGTGGAGGGTATTATTAAGTAATATTCTTTATTACCTGATATCTCACAATCCACTGAACGGATTTATAGATTAAAGATGTCGCTAAATTTGTCTTGATTGTCCAAGTGTTCTTAGTTAAGTGACGTTTGAAAAAAACAAACATGGCGGCTGTGAGATGTCAGAGTGATGATAAAGAGGTGTGAAAAAAAAAGTTGTTCTGAATACTGCAATATCAAATTAAAGGGCGCAACTTAAGCATTTCAAAAAGGTATAACATGATTATGACTGTAATACTAAAAAAGTTAGTTAGCAACCATTCTTTTTTCAATTTTCAATACTTGACAATAGCTGTGATAAAAGTTAGTTGTTACATTTTTTACGTCCTACAACCACTAAAAAGTATTAAATAAAAGTATAAATTATAAAAATAAAAAACCCGTCTGCACAAAAAAGACGGAAACAAGATCCCCTACATAATTATATAATTTCATGCATTCGGAGGCACTTTCCTAAGTTCATCGAGATTTATTAATGCCTCCGACTCTATTATAAATGTTAAGTTTGTGTTTGTTTCTCTTTCACGCAAAAGTTAATAATTTTACATTTACACCAGGTAATGTATTTTATACACCAGAACAGCACATAGGCTATGAAATCTATACTCTATACTTAATATTTAAAAGTGAAAGTTTGGATGTATGGATGTGTGGATGGATGTTTGTTATTTAATCACGCCCCAACTTGTAGATAAACGGATCTGGATGAAATTTTAAACAGAAATAGATTATAGTCTGGAATAGCACTTAAACTACTTTTTATTCCAGAAAAAATGTTCCTATGAAATAAAATTTGCTTTTCAAAATTTTAAGAAATTTCGAGCTAGTAATTTACAAAATAATAAAGCTAAGTCGCCAAAAAGGCAACTATTTATACAGGATGACTTTGAAATCAGTCGGAAATTTGACAGTGAAGATTCAGTACCTGTACCAAATTACAAGCGCCAATTGAATTAAACAGATTTCATGGTCTATTCATAAAAATATAAACAAAATCATTCAGGAGGTTGCATTTAACAAACAAACTGAAAATATCAATGTTTTGTTACTTTTTTCAAGCGTATGATACATAAACAAATCAATGAATAAATAATAAAATTATTCATTTAAAGTTGTTGGTCGTTTAAAGTCCTGTATAAATAAAATCGAAAACAAAACTTTTTAATAAAAATTTAACTGACTTCTAACTATACTATACTATAATTTTTCAAATCGGTCCAGCCGTCTTCGCGTAATCAGGCAACAAATGAGATCAGAAAGAAGAAATTGAGAATCTCCGTCTTTTTCGAAATCGTTTAAAAATAAACTTAATTATCAATGATTTAGACACAGAAATCCCATTCATATAATATTATAATTAGGGATTTCATACAGTAAAACTTTTAGTTACGTACTTATAAACGTGTATAAACATTTCCTCGCGTTTTCCGTAAAAATGAACAATACGAAAAGAGTGGAACGATCTTCATTCCCCGTTCAACTACCTTTATCAATTTTCCATCTCATCAAAGTTTTTGCTACTAAAATCATAATTTGAATTGGACATAGTTATTCATTCCGTTAAAAAACAAAGAAAGTGAAACAGAACTAGACTTTCTCATTTAAATATATGTAGTAGTAAATAGCATTGTCATGGTTCAGTCGCATTCAGCGGTTCCTTGTGGGCGGACGTCCCGCCCGCCCTGCGGCAAAGCACGCACGAACGCGAGTGAATACCCTTGTCAACAAAATTAAAAAAGTTTTAGTTCATTGACGGCTTCAAACTACAGTGTGTGATTATAACTATAGTGACTTTGTGTGATTTAGTTACCAGTGTGCGGGATTATCACGGATTTGTTTATTAAGGTAATTTTAATACTTAAGGGTCATTAAGCTTTCGTTTTGCTGTTCATTTCTTAGCCGTCAACTGTCGACGCTGCGAGAGCCTTAGAGTGCCGTAAATTTTAAATTAGCTGAGAATTTTAGCGCCTATTTAATTAACTAACGTTCTGAAAATATAAACTACTTATCCCGAAAACTGATTGACCGTTAAACTTCTATATTAACTTTTGTTTATTTATTATTTTAGTTTTAATTTGTAAAGAAATGGAATTGTTTGTTAAGATTTTGGTGCAAATAAACATGTTGTTTTAAAATTGGAGAGTAAAATGGAAATTTAACTGATGCGGGTTTTTTATATTTTAGTATAGGGTTTTCTAAATGACGTAGGTACTTACACTTTTTTCTACTTATTTGGTAATTTTGAATATTGATTGGATCTGAAACCGTGTCAACCGTTGAAGAATAACGTTGGAGTCACAGAACCTAATACCTACTAGAGGTTGGAGTTATGGATTTTATATATTAACTTGTTTGTTGTGAGCAAGCCAGCAATTCTATTTTGATTTTTTATTCTATTTTTTTGTATTAGAGTAAATATAATTTAATTTTAAACTTGATACATTGAAAAAATTACATAACTACTTACTGACTATTTAAACTAAAAACTAACGCTAAATAAAACTAAATTATATTAAAAAAATTGGGGCCCCTTGGTACCTCAGATACTGTTTTAAATTGATATTACTTTAAACGTGGCCACCTAAACTATGTATAAAATGGGTAATGAAGAAACTATTACACAACATATTATACACCTACCACAATAACTGTACGAATCGACATGATCCTACATTTACATTCATGTATGGAGATAATATGAAGGCCACGTTATAAATAGATACTTATTTGAAGTCAAAATATTTTGCCTTCATATATTTCGGAGAGCCCATATATCTGTTTCTATGACTTTTGGATATCCACAAGAAAGCGATAAGAAACTTATATTATAAGAGTGAAAGTAACTTTGTCTGTCTGTTACCTTTTCACGGTTAAAGTACTAAACCAATTTAGATGAATTTTGATATTCAGATAGTTTGAGACCCGAGGAAGCACATAGAATATTTTTTATCGCGATAACCGATATCCAAGCGGGTGTAGCCGCGGGCGATAGCTAGCGTAAAATCTTCATTCAAACTATCTTCATTCAGTCATGTAAACGAGTTCTTGAGTGGAGACCGCGGCTCGGCAAACGTAGTGTAGGACGCCGTCAGGCCAGGTGGAGTGATGATTTACGCATAACGGCTGTCAGGAGCTGGATGCGAGAAGCCGAAGATAGAACAAAGTGGCGTGCAATTGGAGAGACCTATGTCCAGCAGTGGACTGCGATAGGCTGATGATAATGATGAATTTTTCATAGCAATAGCAAAGCCGGACCATTGAGAAGTCATTCCATTTGTTTATTTGTTCTGACTTCGTATAGATACAAAGTCAGAACAAAACAAATTCTGAACTAGAGTTCAGAACTATTTCGTTAGGGATCACGCAGGGCTGTTAGACTTTAGTTTCAATATTAGAAGGCATCGGTCTCGCAATCGCGGGTTCGAATCCTACCCATTATACAAACTTTTTTTTTGGTGAATCCACTACACACTACACCTACGTGAACCCACTCCTAACACAAGCCTTTGAGCTTAGCTGGAGGGGTTAACAAGATTGCTAGTAATGTGGGACTCAATACCTCATTGCTAGTTATCTTTGAAAAAAAAAATGACTGCGCAATGTACTCCTAGCTATGGCTCTGAAGGAAGAGCATTGCCCCCTAATCCCTCCGTCTCTCCCTTAACGGCCGTGGGGTCACGTCAAGCAAAGAATGTACCACGCATACTATTGAATGGTTAAAAGTAAAGAAACCACGAGCGGGAGGTTTTTAGTGAAAAATCATTCTAAATGGGCTATGTGATACCAAGCGATTATTGCTGTACACCAGGGGTTTCCCAAGCTTTTAATATAATACCCACAAAACATATTTTATTTTGTGTACCAGAAAAAAGTGACGGGGAATTAGATGTACCATTTCTATTCCAATAGTTTTACACTCACCCATTAAGAACTGTCTGGCCTTGCGTTTGGACTCTATTTCCCCTTACCTACCTATAAATAAAAAAATCTCATTGTGTATACAGTGATAATCGTCGTTTGGTATCACATAGCTTTTAGATATGTCTAAAGGTTCACTTTCGTGCATCGCGGCCGAACACGAGCCGCGCGCGGCTTACGACAAGCGGCTGACGCGCGCGTCTGTCGCATATCTCGGAAACAGCACCATACATTCTCATACTCTGACTATTGTCGCATCGGCCGCGCGCGTCAGCCGTTAGTCGTAAGCCGCGCGCGGCTAGCGATCGGCCGCGATGCACGGAAATGAACCTTTACGGGAAAATGTACCATAATTTTTTACAACATTAAACACAGGCACCACAGCCCAAGGGGGGACAATTGTCTATCTAAACACACCAGTCCAGTGTCAAAATTCTCAAATTCCCCAAAAAAAGGTCAATCGAAACAGGGACAAAGGGAGGGGCAACAGGGCCAATGTTGCCCCTGTTGACGCTCCCTTGGATCCGCTCCTATTTAGACACTATATTATAAAATCGGGCAAAAACCGTTAAAAAAAATCACATTTGTTGTATGGGAGCCTCACTAAAATATTTATTTTATTCTGTTTTTAGTATTTATTGTTATGGCGGCAACAGAAATACATCATCTGTGAAAATATAACTATCTAGCTATCACGGTGATACAGCCTGGTGACAGACAGACTGACGATGGGGGGCCTTTGAGGAACGTTTGGGTACTGAACCCTAAAAACAATAAATCAAGTGTGATATTAATGGAGCATTTGAACCCGACAGCAATCATAATCAGCTTTAAAGAACAAATACCTAGCTTTTCAGTTACGAGGAATCACGAACACAGGATTTCGGAACACCCTGGGAACAATGTGGACTGAAGTGTTCCGAGATTCTATATCTTGCCTTCTGCACTCTCGCTATTTTATGGTATTCCTTTGCTAATATCATTTTCGGGCAATCGAATTACTGTCCAATATTAAACTTCGTGCTCCAATAATTAGGGCATTAGCAGGCAAATTGCATCTGGTATAATGTAATGTGTATCGTTTTAATGTACCATTTATTTATGGTAGGTATAATGCTTTAAAATCAGTTGTTTAGGCATGAATTTTGACCTTGAACGATCGATAAATGATACTAACATGGCATGATTTTCGCGTTGCAAGAACAAGTACCTACAAGAACTTATGTCAAATTAATAAAAAAGTACAAAAATAATTATATATATATATATATATACCTATACATATTTTTAAGACGACTCCCGCACTAGGCTACAAGCCCTGTGTCGCGGGAGACTTTACAAACATACAAGTCACAGACACAAAGTACACCCAGACTCGGCACAACAATTTGTGGACACACAAAATGGTGTCCCGTGTGGGAATCGAACCCACGACCTCTTGCGTAGCTGTCGGTCACACTCCCACCGCGCCACAGAGCCATTAAAATAATTAATCAATTCAAAATAAACACGGAGCGTCAGTTTCTATGTCATATTGCGTTATCTATACCTACGAAAGAAATAGGTGACCCGCGCAACTTCGTCTGCGTAAATTCTCCGTTTTTGCAACATTTTTCATTGCTGCTCCGTTCCTACTTGTTGTAGCGTGATGTTATATAGCCTATAGCCTTCCTCGATAAATGGGATATCTAATAGTAAAAAAAAAAACAATTCGAACCAGTAGTTCCTGAGATCATCGCGTTCAAACAAACAAACATACCTTTCACCTTTATAAATCTACTGGCTGACTCGTGCAACTTTGTCTGCATCAATTTTCTCCGGTTTTGCCACATTTTTCATTGATGCTCCGCTCCTATTGGTCATAGCGTGATGTTAAACCTATAGCCTTCCTCGATAAATAGGTTTTGTTGGATAAACACAAACATATTTTTTTATTTCGAACCAGTAGATCCTAAGATTATCGCGTTCATACAAACAAACAAACTCTTCTAATATTTAATACTAGCTGTCCCGCGCAACTTTGCGTACATTGTCCCCGTTTTTGCAAAATTACTCATTGCTGGTCCGCTCCTATTGGTCGTAGCGTGATGTTAAATAGCCTATAGCCTTCCTCGATAAATGGGCTATCCAACAGTGAAATAATTTTTCAATTTCGACCAGTAGTTTCTGAGATTATCGTGTTTAAACAAACAAACAAACTCTTCAGCTTTATGATATTTAATATGTAACGAAAGTATAGAAGAATTCGTGCTAGAACTGAATTAAAGCATACATTAAATAAAGTAATAGCGTAAATAATACGAAGCGGTCATAATTCACATTTTCAATAAAATAATATAATTAAAATCTACTCATTCAGTTCGCGTAATAAACAAATAAACAGACGTGAAAAAAATAAACACAAACATAGTTAATCGACACCGACATACTTGTATAAACAGGTTGATTTATATAAAACTAATAACTTGACTGCCTCTGTGGCGCAGTGGGAGTGTGTCCGACTGCTACGCAAGAGGTCGTGGGTTCGATTCCCACACGAGACACCACTTTGTGTGATCCACAAATTGTTGTTCCGAGTCTGGGTGTACTTTGTGTCCGTGATTTGTATGTTTGTAAAGTCCCCCGCGACACAGGGCTTGTACCCTAATGCGGGAGTGGTCTTTTATATTAAAAAAAAAAATAAAAAAAAATAACTTCCCGTTCGTGGCTTCTTTACATAACACTGGAGTTTTAGTCTTGGAGTTATGACCTTTAACCACCAACAGATTATTTTACTGGAATAAAATTATTGCTAGCGTGAGGTTTAGGCTCTAAATCGGACAAAAAAACGTCCATTTTACTTCGAGGACTCTTAGATGTGTGGTAAATGGTTGTATGACAAAAGTAGGTGATAGGTGTTTAAAGGTTAATTTGTATTTTCTTTTCAAAAAATATATTAAGAAGTTTCTGGTATAGGTAATGCAAAGAAGCCAAGAGGTTATTAGTATATTAATAAAAATCTGGCAAGAGCATGTCGGACCATGCGCAGCCTTGAATAATTGCATCAGCAAAAGAGCGTATGTTCATGGCACTTACGCCCTTTTTTGAGAAACGCAGTTTTTCAGCAATGACTCAATGACGGTATATCCGATCAGGTTCAAAATAATTTTAGTTTAAAATATTAATTAAGCGTTTTTGTGATTTTTTTCATATTTTTCGGTTCAAAAGTTAAGGTTTTCGGTCACACAATTTGTGCAACTTTCGGAGCGATTATTTTCAAAAATATTCACTTAATCAAAAAAGTTTATTAGAAACCTTAAAAAGACTTTTAAAAACCTGTCGAATGAATGCCACAAGTTTATGTTTGCTGAAAAAAAGACAGCTTCTGTTACATGTATGGAGTGCCCCCCCCCCCCCTAAAAATTTGTATTTATGGGTGTAATTTATCTATAGTATGTATGTATTTAGAAATATGTATGTATGTTTATTAGTACTTTGGTTCCCATTTGTTCTAAGATTTTATTATTATTATAACCAAATAGTGGATCTAAGTTAGTTTTCAAATATTTCAATATTCAGGTACGGCTACTTACAATTTTATCACAACAAAGATTAACATAAACAAGTTTAATATTACTAGAGCGGCCACCTCTGGCTTCGTACGGACTTATCTCCATCATTTATTCATAATAATGTATCTTTACTATTATAAAACTGAAGTTTGTTTATTTGTTTGAACGCGATAATCTTAGGAACTACTTGGTCGAATTGAAAAATAATTTTACTGTTGGATAGCCCATTTATCGAGGAAGGGAATGGGCTATATGACATCACGCTATGACCAATAGGAGCGGAGCATCAATCAAAAGTATTGCAAAAACGGGGAAAAATTACATAGACGAAGGAGCGCAGGTCTGGATCCGTAAAAAAATTTCTGAATCATAGTGAAAATCGCATCAAAATCAATTGCGTGGGTACTTTAGAATATCTGACAGTCATGGGCGTACTTAGGGGAGGGATGTGCCCCCCCCCCCTCAAAGTGCAAACAGGTACCTACAATATATATTTAGCCGATATTTAGTCAATACCCCTCTTCGATTTTACGAAAAACGAGAACCCGAGAGAAATGGACAGTATCGAGTGAAATGATTGCCTCCCCCCCTCGTCGTAGGGTCGTAGGTACGTGTATGCCCATGCTAAGAGTAGGCACCGACAGAAAAAACGACTTTGATTTATATACTACTAGCTTTCGCCAGCGGCTCCGCCCGCGTTGATGTCAGTTATCGCGATAAAAACTATTCTATGTCCTTCCCCGGAACTCAAACTATACATATCAACCCATAAGATGGCCCACTGCTGGGCACGGGTCTCCCCAGTAGAACCTACTAGTATGTAGATCCTGGGGGTAATTGCCATAATCGCCACGCTTGGCGAGCGGGTTGGCGATCGCAGTAAGGCTTTAAGTACGCAGAGGACGCTGCTGCCCGTCCTCCGGTGTGAAATCCCTTAGTCGCCTTGACGACACCCACGGGTAGAGATGGGGTGGTACTATTCTTAAGCCGGCACCACACGGCATACTCAAACTATCTCCATACCAAATTTCATCTAAATCAGTTTAGCTGTTTGAGCGTGAAAGCGTAACAGACAGACAGAGTTACTTTCACATTTATAATATTAGTATGGAAGTATGGATGTAGAGGCTAAAGACTGATGCTCTGCATCTGACATTTTAAATGCTGACAGTATTCAAAACGATTTGTACATTAATATTCATAAATTAATACAATAGTTAAATTTACCATTTGAAAGGCCATTTCACTTTAAGATTCACTGGCCACATTCAGAGTTCATGAAAAATTAAATATTCAAAATTCTTGCATACTTTATTACCTAGTCTGTAACTATACGTTTCTGAATGTGGGCAGTAGAGACTTATGAATTCACAAAAGGGCTGTTACTCTCCACTCAGCCGTTCGTCGCTATTATTTATTTATATACAAGGACGGTTTACAACAAAAGTGATAGTTCTATTTTTTTTTTTTTTTTTTTTTTTAAAAAGACGACTCCCTCACTAGGGTACAAGCCCTGTGTCGCGGGGGACTTTACAAACATACGAGTCACGGACACAAAGTACACCCAGACTCAGGACAACAATTTGTGGATCACACAAAGTGGTGTCCCGTGTGGGAATCGAACCCACGACCTCTTGCGTAGCAGTCGGACACACTCCCACCGCGCCACAGAGGCAAGTTCTATCACAGAACACTGTTAAAAAGAAAGCTTTATACAAAACGCCCTTGACGCACGCACACATATATATCGTCACAGACGCGGAGAGTCGGAACAACACGGACCAGAGACAGGGCGAGTATCACGCTCAGGCGCTGCGGATGTGATTTTGTGGGTGCGTGTGAGGGTAGGTACAAAATTCATGGTACATACATGAGTGTTCCTTCCGTACTGTCATTATTGGAACGAAGTTCCTTATCGCGCGTTGCGAAAGGGGGCTAAACGGAAAAATTAAGATCAAAAGATGTAACGACACTTTTTGCTATAGTTGTAAGCCGTGCGGCGTGCGCGTGTTTCTCTGTCTGTCTCTCTCTCTCTCTCTCTCTCTCTCTCTCTCTCTCTCTCATAGAAAGCAAGCCAGTTATTTTCGTTTCGTCTTTCTATTTCGCATTGAACAGTGTGGTGTCGCGACGATTATTTTTATTGAGTGTATACAGGTTTTTTGTACATAAAAATTATAAAAAATAATAAAGGAACTTCGTTCCATACGGGTGTCCCTTGACACCTCTCAAGTTTTTTTATGAATAGCTGTCTCGCGCAACTTCCGTCTGCGTAAATTTTTCTCATTGCTGCTCCGCTCCTATTGGCCGTGGCGTGATGTTATATAGCCTATAGCCTTCCTCGATGAATGGGCTATCAAGAGTAAAATCATTTTTCAATTGAGATCAGTAGTTCCCGAGATTACCGCGTTCAAACAAACAAACTCTTCACACGCTTTATAATATTAGTAAAGATTCTATTTTTATCCGACTGCTCCAGAAGGAGTATAACGTATATCCATTTACTTGCGACTCTCCACAGCCTCAATCATGGTAGAGACACTGGCTATTAGTATCAAGGATGTTTAAATTGGATTTTTAATCGGATGTATCTAGCGTGCGGCGGCGGGTCCTTTAAGCTAATTTATACATATACTAGCTGTCCCGCGCAACTTCGTATGCGTAAATTTTCCCCGTTTTTGCAACATTTCACGTCGCTACTCCGCTCCTATTAGTCGTAGCGCGATGTTATATAGCCTTTAGCCTTCCTCGATAAATGGGCTATCCAACAAAAAAAGAATTTTTCAAATCGGACCAGTAGTTCCTGAGATTAGCGCGTTTAAACAAACAAACAAAGCAAACAAACAAACTCTTCCGCTTTATAATATTAGTATAGATTCTTGAGTGGATAGTGTAGGACGCCCTCAGGCCAGGTGGCGTGATGATTTACGCAAAACGGCTGGCAGGAGCTGGATGCGAGAAGCCGAAGATAGAACAAAGTGGCGTGCAATTGGAGAGGCCTATGTCCAGCAGTGGACTGCGATAGGCTGATGATGATGATGATGATACATAACAAATGTATTAAGGAAAAATTCTCAAGGATTTCCTATGATCGCGGGCTCGAGACCCGCTTGAGCGAATTTTTCCTTCACACATTAAATATGAGAAAATAATGTTTCTTTTTTTTTCATTATCTATATTTGTCTTCTCCAACCACTTCCGACTCCGGTTCCGACTCCGATAGACCAAATTTAAAAACTCCGACTCCGACTTCATAACATCCGCTTTCGTAACATCCTTAATAAGTATATCAGGGCGAGCGAAGTGAGCCCTAAGACTATCCCACAACAACGTATGCACTTTTGTGGTACCTGCCATTTACAGAGAAACTATCACACTTTCAAGTTTGGGTTTTGATATAGTAATTTAAGTTTATGTCTAGATCTATTAAATAAATATTATTTTATAATTTTTTAAGACAGTTGTTTAAGAGAATTAGCTTTTAGCCGCATTTTACTTTAAATGTTAAAATAAAATGGGGCTAAAAGCTAATTCTCTTTAACTTATCTTTTACTTATCAGAAAACTTCACTATCCCTCCTAAAGCACATCTACTTTTTGCTAGTTTATTTTTTCAGTTAATTTTCTGCAGTCGGATGATTTGTTTTGTGATAATTTTAATAATTTCAAAACATTAGTTCACAATTTTCCAACAGTTTTTATTAACACGAGAAATATTGCAAGCCATTAGTTTATAATATTTTCCGTGATATTACAAACTGTGTGTCTCAGTCAAATGGTAACTAGCGACAGGCAAACGTAGGCAGCAAATTCTATCCTATATAAGTTTAAATGCCTTTAAAGATTATTGAGTTTGTACTGACATGAGGAGACAGATAAATGGCGTACTTTGTCTTTGCAAAAGGCGCGCGCAAAATCGATTCTTGACTTTGGAATCGACTTTTAGTTCGTTAATTACAAAAGTCGATTAATCACGTCAAAAGTCATCTAGTGCAGGCGCGGATCCAAGGGAGGGTCCTTGGATCCGCGCCTGCAATAGATGACTTTTGCAACAAGGGCAATTTACCCCCCCAGACTAGACTAAAAGAGGTTTTTTTTTTGAAGAATTTTACCACTGCCAATTGCCCCACCTCAATACTTGGCTGTAACGGTATTAAATCAAATGCACCTCCCCCGAGCGAATCACATTTGGCTGGTTGGGTCACATGTTGCCCCCCCCCCCCCCCCCCCAAAACAAAATTCTGTATCCGCGCCTGATCTAGTGAGACTCAATTCTAGTCAAGTCGAGGCGACTGTAGTCGATACCAAAGAGTCGATTATTTTTAGTAAAGAATCGATTCAGGACTAAAGTCTGGAATTTACCATCCCTAACGTTAAGCAGCTCGTACAGTTTACAAGGGTCAACAATGTACAAATTGTATGTTTGGTATTCTTACCAAAGAGCCTGTTTTCGTCTTAGCGATACAATTATGTAGAATATTTACAGAGAAATGTTCAAATTGAATAACCCGAGTGTAGAAGTACCTCACAGAATAGTTTATGAAGGGCATTTTCCATTGGCTTACAAAGGGAAGAGTAGGCATGACGAAGAATACTAATTTGGACTCTTTCTATCATCCCTCTTGTTATTTAAAATGGCTTTTGGGATCGATACATTAGAGCAATGTTTCTCAACTACTTATTTACACAAACAAAGGTTTTCTGCTTTATCACTACATAGTAAGTATAAAAACAAAGTCGCTTTCTCTGTCCCTATATCCCTATGTATGCTTAAATCTTTAAAACTACGCAACGGATTTTGATGCGGTTTTTTTTAATAGATAGAGTGATTGAAGAGGAAGGTTTATATGTATAATAACATCCATTAAATAGTGGAGAAATAAGAAGCGGAGCAGCAATAAGAAATGTTGCAAAAATGGGAAAAATTTACGCAGACGAAGTTGCGCGGGTCAGCTAGTTGGTAATAAAAAACAAAGCCAAAAATTGCTTCAAAGTAAGTAAGAAAAATATGAAAAATATTATTTCTAGAATTACCGAACTTGTGTATAAGATGTGAGTTAAAAAATCATTCGATTCAATATAGATTTGCTTAAAAAAAGTATAAGTTTTCCAAATAAAATGATCTGTTATGTGAAGTTTTTGATTAAAATGTACTTTCGGATTGATTTATTTTATTTTTCTTGTATATTGTCCCTGCAACCAACAAATAATTCAAAGTCTTAGGTCAAAAAACGTTTGAGAGCCATTGTATATATAGCTTTGTGTTGTCGCATCGCCAAAATTGGTCTTACGTTCAAGTAAAGAAAGGTTCGCATTGTTATTTCATTCAGAACGATAATGTTATAGCAAAGACGATAAAAGTATCGGAGATATAGATACTTTATTTTAAAGTGATTTACGTTGAAATAAAAGTGAAAGTGATCGAAGTGATTTATATTTCATTATTAAAAGTAGGTACCTATCTATATGTCTTGGCGTTTATTAGGGATGAGCCGATTATGACTTTGGCCGACTACTTGGTCGGCTGGTCGACCAGTCGACTCTGTGCAGATAGTTGGGCACACAAGACACGTTGTAAGAAAGGTCATTGTTTACGTTACAACGCATCAGCTACTCAGGTACCCATAATTTATCATTAAGACATAAATACAAATATACAATGAAGTCAATTAAAATTGATAAAGATAATGGATCTCAGTGTATATATTGTATACTATATATTGTACACTCTAACTGCAGTTTGTTTGTTTGTCTTTGTGCAGTTAGTTTCTTAGCGGTTTTGCACGTTTTGGTTTTAAAATGATCAGACTGGCGTAAATGTATTTGGACTGTGTCATGTAAATACTGTAGCACAATATCTATTACAGTTCAATAGATAGAGCATTTTGGTACGATCGCGCAGCCCGACAACGTAGGCAAGCGTAGGCGTAATGGTTTTAGCCCTTTCGGTACTAAATATATATGTACGTACAGAAGGAACGCTCACGTACTTCACCCGAGCACACATACTCGTTTATAATCGGACACGAATCTAAGTACACCGTGTGTTCGTGAGCGGTGTCTACGTGTGCGTTTCTCGATCGCGTCATTGCTTGCCTTCTGTACTGTCTTGGTTTTGTGGCACAGAGCCCTAAACAAATAAAGTCCTATGGGTTTTATTTTACTACCATTACATGTGATAAAAAAACTGTTTGGCTAGCGGCACACGAACTAAAATTGATTCCTTCCCGTAATCGGTTTATTCAATGTAATAATACGCTAATGTCACGCGTGAATTGACATGACTATACAGACAGTAAAATAATACTTGATCGATATACATAAAAGAAAAAAGTAAAGGGGCTTGTAGGTATTAAAGACGACTTTGGCCGACTCGCCGACTGGCCGAATAGTCGGCTGCAACAAGGCCAATTCGTCGGCGAAACCGACTAGCTTTCTTTAAAGTTTATTATTTACTAGCTGACCCGCGCAACTTCGTATGCGTCAATTTTCCTCGTTTTTGCAACATTTTTCGTTGGTGCTCCGCTCCTATTGGTCGTAGCGTGATGTTATATAGTCTATAGCCTTCCTCGATAAATGGGCTACCCAACAGAAAAATATTTTTTCAATTCGGAAAATATTATTTACCGTAGTTCCTGAGATAACCGCGTTCAAACAAACAAACAGACAATCAAACTCTTCAGCTTTATAATATTAGTATAGATTAAAACTGTAGTGATGCCAGGCTTATGAATTGCTTATGGTTTCGATCGGTTAGGGTCTGAAGTTGAGCTATCTTGTGACTATTGTCACCTAAGTCAAAATATCAAGCAATTCTTATGGAAGCATTATTAGACTATTTTGAAAACAAAAAATGTTCATCGACCTATGTTAGGCACAAAAATATGAGTAAAGTGCGAATTTGGCCGACTAATCGCCGACTACAAATGTGGCCGGCAAGTCAGCTTCACTAACTAGTCGGGTAATAGTCGGAAAATCTGTATAATATCATCTAACAGTGCTAGGTAACAGTAAAGAAATAACATTCGTCAAAACTACATTTTTATTGTATGTTAACATTCACAATTTTAGTGCCTACTAACTCAATTTCGCAGAATAGTAGCTAATTTTTAATATTTGTTATGATATCCTTGATATTACATTTAGACGGTATATTTGTTTGCCCTAAGAGGTATTTGTGTGTGTGTGTGTGTGTGTGTGTGTGTGTGTGTGTGTGTGTCTGCGTGGCCGTTGCCGGCAAAAGATGGTTTAACCAAAAAATTACAAAATGTATTTCAAGAAGCTGGCTGCACCCACATAACTGACACCGGGAAAACTATAAATTAGTTAATTTTAAACCAAAAACTTTGATAATATTTTAATAAAAAAGATTGTGACTCGTTTGTTTATGTGTCAGTCAACTCAAAATCTTTTGGCGTGATTCCAAAAAATCTTTACGCTATGAGAAATGTGCAATATTGAGGTAACTCGTTCAAAGTCGAGACTATTTGCTAATCGCCAAAGGTATAATGGTAATGGGGCCATGTTTATACTATAATATAAAATCGCTTTCCTCGTCTGTCTGTTTTGGTGCTAAGTTCATCTAAATTACGCAACGGAATTTGATATAATTTTCATTATCAACTAAAGGATTTGTTTTAGATAGTTTTCTTCTAAATAATTATGAGAGACTTTAATTAAATAATGGCAGGAAAAATAATACTTTAAAGACGAATATTAGATGTTTTGAAGCGTATATTTAGATAACTGTCATCGTATTCGATAAAGTGTGGTAAACACTACATACATATATCAACCCATATGATGGCCCACTGCTGGGCACGGGTCTCCCCAGTAGAACCTACTGGTATGTAGATCCTGAGGGTAATTGCCATAATCGCCACGCTTGGCGAGCGGGTTGGCGATCGCAGTAAGGCTTTAAGTACGCAGAGGACGCTGCTGCCCGTCCTCCGGAGTGAAATCCCTTAGTCGCCTTGACGACACCCACGGGAAGAGATGGGGTGGTGCTATTCTTAAGCCGGCACCACACGGTAAACACTATCGGGTATCGAATGGCAGGATTGCCTAGGACGTCCTCGCAGAAGGATGCGACCGCATTCCACGACCCCTCGCCCCGGACCATTGCCAGAACCACGGATACGCCGCCGCCGGTGAGAACTTGACGTTGCCCCTCCCAAGCTGGACAATGCTTGAGGGTGTGCTGCGCCGAGTCCTCAGCGCAATGTGCAATAAGATATATGATACACACAACAACAGTGCACACAATTCGACAAAAAACGCGTTGAAACTTGGCCAGTAACTTATTGTTTCAACCGGGTGACACCGACCGTGGTGGCAAGCTAACATTTTTCTGAAAGACCGTAAGACCGTAGACATGGCTGGTTTCAGGATTTTACTCTCGGGGGGGGGGGGGGGACAATACAATACAAGAAAATCAGGTCTAAAACAACCGTCTGGGGATCTTATGGCCATAGAGAAGCGAGAAAGGTTCACTGTACTCGCATTATTCAAATTAGGTCCCTAATAGATCAATAAATCTTAATCTATACTAACATTATAAAATTGTTTGTTGTTTGTTTAAACGCGCTAATATCAGGAACTACTGGTCCGATTTGATAAAAATGTTTTTTGTTGGATAGCCCATTTATCGAGGAAGGCTATAGGCTATA
The DNA here is from genome assembly GCA_945859575.2 of Herminia tarsipennalis. Classification (NCBI taxonomy): domain Eukaryota; kingdom Metazoa; phylum Arthropoda; class Insecta; order Lepidoptera; family Erebidae; genus Herminia; species Herminia tarsipennalis. The sequence continues at coordinate 9,457,654 of OX243842.2, read as the reverse complement.
TAACATCACGCTACGACCAATAGGAGTGGAGCAGCGACGAGAAATGTTGCAAAAACGGGGAAAATTTACGCATACGAAGTTGCGCGGGACAGCTAGTCTATTATATGTAACAAGGAAGGCAGCATTAGTAGCAATATGTCTTCAAGGCAAAAAAAAATGTACGCCCTTCCTATTATAATGACAAGGCTATAGTTATTACCTATTTATTAAGTTATTCCTATTGATTTTTTTAAACTTTGTATTTTTATGCTGCCAGCTTAAGGCATGTGTGTCCGACCAACTTCGAGAATAAGAGTAGCGAGTAGCGATTTATCGCTCAAGACACGTACATACTTATGTAGATCCCGTGTAAACAAAAGAGATACATATATATTAATAGTTGATCGCTGACCGTTCACACTGCCAGCGAGTACTCGCTCTATACTGCATCTCTTTTGTTTACACGGACGGGATCTACAAAATACATCTGTTGTACGTTTCTTGAGCAATAAATCGCTACTCGCTTATCGTCGTTGGTGGGATTGGTGCCTTATATGGACACTAGCAACAACTCTATATCATTGCTGGGTGAATAAAAAAATGGTTTAAATTCCGAATATGGAGATAGTATCTAAATCAGTGGTTCCCAAACCTTGTTACCCTTTTTTAATAGGTTAGGTACCTACTTAAAAGCTACCTTTAAAAGCTTTGGAACAATCGTAGATCTTGCACTGCCAAAAACCAATTGGGTGAGTTAGCGTTTTTTTTTCACAATAGGGGAGACTCACACTCAAATGTTTGTATGAAAACAACACATTTGACCTTGATCTACTTTGAAGATAGGTTTCTACGAACGTCTGGTCTGGACATCCGTGAAGACGAGAGAGATATATAGGTTGTCAAATACTTTGACTTCAAGTAGGTATCCGTAGCGTGAACTATAATAACAATAATAATATCTTGGGACAACTCACACAACGCTATCTCATCCCAAACTAAGCAGAGCTTGTACTTTTGAAATCAGACAATCGATAAACATACTTATATATTTATAAATACTTACATATTAGAGATAAATAACACACAAACACAGAATAAAACGTCGTGCTCATCACACAAAGTTTTATCCTGGGTAGGGATCGAACTCACGACCTCTTGCGTAGCAGTCGGATACACTCCCACCGCGCCACAGAGGCAGTAAAAGTGGACACCACACAACAAATACTTACGTTACATTTTAACCGAATATAGTTTTTAGAAAATTTTGAGACATACTATTGTCTGATTTGCGTAAAATAATACATTGTATCTCTGCCATATACTGTGTCATGAAGGGTATTCTCTCCTGCAGACCATTATGTTACAAAGTACCCCAGAAGCGTAAGGTTGGAAGACGGAAGATGTCCTGACTCCGTAACATCAGAGAGTGAACAGGGATTAAGGGGGCATTACACTGAGATAATTATTCATTTAGCGCTACACAGTACACAGTACGTACACAGCGACACAATCGCCGGCCTCGCTCTTCCGCACACAACCATTACTTCACAGTGCGCAGGAGCGCAGGTCAATATAAAGTAGAATATTCGTTTGTACATATGTAAGATTACGAACGCCATGACTATGACAATACGCAAATGCTCGTTTTTGCATTTTTCCGCAACTTTAAGATTTATTTGCGGGATCATATTAAGACATATCCTTTATATCATCTTCTAGAAAAACTCTTTGACTATTGACACAATTTTAGTCGTGTTGTTATAAGTATTTAGGTTTTCTATATAAATTTTTGAGAGAGCCGAACCCTGTTTCGCGTAATCTACCCTTAAGAGTGTAAAACAGCTGTTGAGACTGGCGTTAGACAAGGAAAAAACCAAGACGCTAACCATCATTAGTAGAGAGACACCGAAAGAAGAAGTCTTCGCATTGTCATTGTTTTGCTAATTCAATTTCCGCATTGACACAATCAGTGAGTAGATTTGTGACCGTCATTCGACGATGAATCAGGGCTAATAACAGCTATAAAAGTGAAGGCAAGTAATTCAACAAAGTAAGCTGCAGTAATAACTACACTCTAACTTATTGGAATGGACAATTCGTGTTCATAGTTAATAAATTTCAGAACGAAGGTCGCTTGACCTTGGAGGACCTTGGCCGTAAACTATGATGTATTATTGAAGTTTAAGAATTACTTCATTTTTTAAGAAAACATCCATACTAATCACATCACACTAATAATATTATAAAGGCGAAAGTTTGTGAGTATGTGAGTGTGTATGTTTGTTACTTCTTCACGTCTAAACGGCTGGAGCGATTTTAATAAAATTTGGTATGGAGTTAGCTGACACCCTGGATTAACACATAGGCTAATAAACCGCGGGTAACACCGCGGGGCACAGCTAGTAATATTATAAATGTGAAAGTAACTCTAACTGTTTGTTTGTTACGATTTCACGCTCAAACAGCTAAACTGATTTAAATGAAATTTGGTGTGAAGATAGCTTGAGTCCCGGGGAAGGACATAGGATAGTTTTTATTGCAATAACCAACATCCACGCGGGCAGAGGCGCGGGCAAAAACAGTAAATGGAGTAATTTGAGTGTTTATGCAATTTATTTTTAGTACAATTTAGTGTTTGATTAAAATTACAATAAATTAGCCGAATTATCCTCATTTATTACACAAGCTGTTGCTCGCAATTTCGCCCTCGCGGATGATAATGAAATATAAAAATATGGTTTTTGGATGAAGGAGTTTCATTCAAAGTTGCAACCTCTATTTTACCCACTTACTCTATGTCCTTCCCCAAAATGTGTCTAGATGTTGTTCATCTAATCTACATCCCGGACAAAACGAGTGCCAAAGAAACGCTCAGCATATGAAGAGATAAGTGGTAATAATTACAGATAAGTGGTACAGATAAGTAGTACAGATAAGTGGTATAATTAATTAAGACTGCCTCTGTGGCGCGGTAGGAGTGGGTCCGACTGCTACGCAAGAGGTCGTGGGTTCGATTCTCACACGGGACACCACTTTGTGTGATCCATAAATTGTTGTCTCGAGTCTGGGTGTACTTTGTGTCCGTGACTTGTATGTTTGTAAAGTCCCCCGCGACACAGGGCTTGCAACCTAGTGCGGGTCTCGTAAAAAAATAAAATAAAAAAATAAAATTACTTTTCAGTTTCAACTTTTCTTATCCTTCTTACTAAAAAAGGGTTGTTGTTATTATTATTCACTATCTTCTCAAATATGGGTTATTACATAAAATGGGTAAGGTAGTTATTACATATACATATATTATACTTCTCGTTTTTTAAGAATACTGTTTTTTACCTTACCCTTACCGGTTTTACCTATAATACGATGATATTATGTAAGTACAATATATATGATATACAGTATCTTATAAAAATGTCCTTGATGGAAAAAATGTGCTGTTAGGTGGAAAAAGAGGCAGAAACATTTTCCCAACTCGAACGCTCAAGAAAGAGCGGCCATTTTCCCGAACGACAAAGTGACAATCCCTGTCGACCCCTTCAAATTTCAAGCGGGAAATTAACGCTGTCAAGTTACAATGTTAATTTCTTTCTTCTCGGGTTTTCTGGAATTTCTTCATAGAGAGAAATACTTCGTACCTACCTACTTGAATGAGAATATTTTGGTTAATATTCTAGAAATGTGCTGTAGTCGTCCTAGAAATTGTGTTTGAATTAATTTTGATGAATTTTGTTTGTGTATGACGAAATTATACAACCGTTTGGGGCTTTTATATATATTACTAGCTGTGCCCCGCGGTCTTACCCGCGTTTTATTAGCCTATGTGTTAATCCAGGGTGTCAGCAAACGCCATACCAAATTTTATTAAAATCGCTCCAGTCGTTTAGACGTGAAGAAGTAACAAACATACACACTTACATACTCACAAACTTTCGCCTTTATAATATTAATGTGATTGTATGAAGAATAGAAAGGTTAATTGGCAAGAATTTACATGCATTTATCGGGCCGTGAGAGAGCCGTACTGTATTGGTAGTACCTACTACTGATCGGATTTTGATGAAACTTTAGAGTGATGTAATAGAATAGACATATCAAGCCATGTGATGTACCACTGCTGGGCACAAGGTTTCTCCAGTAGAACCTACTTATTAGATCCTGTGGGTAATTTTCAGAATAGCTACGCTTGGCGAGCGGGTTAGCGATCCTAGGAAGGCTTTAAAATACGCAGAGGACGCTGTTGCTTGTTGTTGTTACTAATAATCAAACATAACACAGGTGAATCCACGGGGAAAAGAAAAACAGTGTTTTAATTAGCGAATACTTTATCTCCTTTTATTCTTATTAAAAAATGCTGTTTAGAATATATAATATAATAGATATATATCTACTCTTCAGACAAAATGACTAAACAACCAAGGAATTCTTTAGCAGATAATGGAATCCCAAATGCAAGATTGGCGAAATATCTGCTGATGCCAAATCCAATTAAATAAAAAAATAACAATTCAGGATCGATATCAAATAGAGTGAATGATTATCTCACTACACTTCAAACGCAATTTTCGTGACCAAGAAAGGCTTCAACTGGGTCCCAAATATACTGAAAAGAACATTATTACGTACCTATATTTGCTCCAATTCTTGTACCATAATACCCAATTATATCCAAAATAAATGAGTTGTTATTCTCTATTGGATATTTCGGCGCGGGTTCTTCATATTTATTTGTTTCCCCGAATTCAATATTTTATTTGCTGCCAGTTCGTTGTCTGGCTGAGTAAACAATACAAAGCTAGAAAATATTGCTTTATATAATTACATTACGACGAATACAGATTGGGCATTTGACGCGCGTTTCTGAATCTTAAGAAGTCTGAAGCGTGCAAAGGCTTAGAACACCCAGACTATCAAATTAGCTTAACTTATGTCCGCAGATTCGCTCACGTGGATGACCTTTTCCGAAAGTCAAACTACTCGTACACCATTGGTACAAAATTTCTTTTATCGTTTTTTTTAAAGACGACTCCCGCATTTTGTTATAAGCCCTGTGTCGCGGGGGACTTTACAAACATACAAGTCACGGACACAAAGTATACCAAGACTCGGAACAACAATTCGTGGATCACACAAAGTTGTGTCCCGTGTGGGAACCGAATCCACGACCTCTTGCGTAGTCGGACACACTCCCACCGCGCCACAGAGGCAGTCAATCGGATCAGCTGATCCAGCGTGACAACGAAACAGACAGACAGAGATACTTTCACATTTGTAATATTGGAAGTAACTACAGGATATAAATTTAAATATTACATATATTTCGGGACGTAATCGCGTGAATTATTTCAAGGTACGAACCTTTTATTTACCCGACGTTTCGATCGAATTGCACCGATCGTGGTCACGGGTCGACTTTACTTTACCTTTAAATAATTCACGCGATTAAGTCCCGAAATATACCTAAAATGTATAAAAATCGCGAACGTTTAAAAACAATATTTTAATTATTATCGCATAAAATAGTGCGATACAAAATGGCTCAGAGCTAGCTTATGCTACTGTTTTGCGCGAGGGCTTATAGCCTTCCAATCTATATAATCTGCTTTGCTTGTTACCATATTTTCTTATTTACGTATGTAGTAGGTACGTACTTATGTCTCACTATACCACTTCATTGCAAAAGTGAAGTCACTTTCCCTGTTCGCTTTTTTGTTCGTTTAGAAAAAAAATAGATTATGCTCTCCAAAATTTTCTGAAATAATACTTTATATGTCTTTTACCCGACTGCGAAGGAGGGTTATGTGTTTAACGCCGCGTTTACCTGTTTAATCCTTCCAATGTTCCTATGTCCCCTCATAGGGCTCAAACGATTTTAATGAATGATTAGATTCACCTCGATGACGCGAGTGTCACTGGGTACATAAAATTATTAAAAAATCTTAATAGTGGTTTTTATGTGCTCTAATGTGTGGTCACTGAAAAACATTTATTTTGAAAACCCTCTGGTGGGGTATAAAATTAAACGCCGTTAAAAGGCAAGTTTGAAAATAATTCAGGTAATAAAGGTATAATTCAAGTTTAAAAAAGTTTGGAGTGATTATTCATTGAAAAACAAGGTTATAATGAAACATGTAGTTTTTTATAAAAATGACTAAAACGTACTAAATAAAAAAAACAATTTAAAATCTAGAAAAATTCCACCTGCAAAAAGACAGAATAGAATGAATAGAATGAATTTTATTGATATTATAAATTCTGATGATTTTTTATTTCATGCTTGTCTTGTATCTTGTTTGTCTTTTTGCAGGCGGGTTTTATAATTATTATTTTCATTTCCAAATTTTAATGTTTGTTCCTAGGCGGTACAATTTCAGAAAGATTCGAACGTTCGACGTTACGGTCGTTTTTAGAACAGCACCTATTTGGCTTATTATTTTTTTGTTGTGTAATTGTAAAGACAAGGTTTTTATGATAAAAAATGTTTGAGAAATCGTGTGGGAAAGTGAGGTGGTGAGGAATACCCGTGCAAAACCAGGATGCGCAGGAAGTAATGTACAAGAAAACGAGACAAAATCATGTAAACAAGTAAAAAGTCAGTCGAAAGCTTAACCAAATACAGTCGTAATAAAACTAAATTAGTCGAAAAAACGAGGCCATTTTGTTAAGGCCTTCCTGCGACAAATAGCCAACTAAAACTCATTTCACTTTCACTAACTTTCGACTATCTAATAAAATAGCCGACAAGCAAGGAAGAATTCGTAAAAAAGCCTTTATTTTTATTTCTGGATTACAAATCGTAATATTGTGGCCGCCATGTTTAATCTCCTAACCAATATCGGTTACCAGCGGCCAATTTGGGGCCTGTTGGTCTAGTGGTTAATGACTGCTAAGCCGGTAGTCATGGGTTCGATCCTCACCCAGGATAAAACTTTGTGCAATGAGCACGATGGTTTATTCTATATCTGGGTGTTATTTAACAATAATATGTAGGTATGTATTTAGAAATATTTAAGTATGTTTATCTGTAGTCTGCGGTTTCCATAGTACAAGCTCTGCTTAGTTTGGGATCAGATAGCGTTGTGTGAGTTGTTCCAAGATATTATTGTTATTCATTTCATCAGAGACTAGGCTGCATTAGATATTATAGTGCACAAGTGGGTGGGCAGATACAAGTGCACTTTCTATTCCCTCACATAGTCTGATAGGACGGGAATCCGACACGACCGGAGAGAGATTGGGCGCAGGACATATGCATACACATACACAACATACTGTCCAAGGGACACACTGATCCGCCATTTTTCAAAATCGGTCACCCATCTATGGACCGACAGTGGTAACGTTTCTTAACCTTGTAGATATCTTGATCAGCTTGGTTGCCACTGAGTCTAGGACCAATGTGTTATTGTGAGCGGGAAGTTACTGACGAATATCGTTTAAAAAAACTTTTGGTTTAACAGCAAGATTTTGAATTATTTTTGTTTAAATATTTTTACCAAATAGGAACTTCTGATTTATGATTATCAATTACATATGTTTTGTTTGGAATTATTTACTTCTAGAGCTCGGGGCGATCCCTTAACAATTTCGTAAGGATCTCATTATAAAGTACTAGCTGACACGCGCTACTTCGTCTGCGTAAATTTTCCCGTTTCTGCAACATTTTTCATTGCTGCTCCGCTTTTATTGGTCGTAGCGTGATGTTATATAGCCTATAGCTAGCACTATTACTTATTCTGTGCTATAGCCTTCCTCGATAAATAGGCTATTCAACAGTGAAATAATTTATCAATTCGGACCTGTAGATTCTGAGATAATTTGGTTTAAACAAACAAACTCTTCAGCTTTATAATATTAGGTAGTATAGATAAGAAAAAGATTTCCTTGGTCGTGCAGGTGTAGTAAGTATGACTGCTGCGCAAGACGGCTCGATTCCTACAGGGAAAGAAACCTGTCACACGGACACAAAGTAAGTACACAAAAAAATGTGATAGTTAATAAATGTTTGTTAAGTCCCCCGCGCCCACGGCACAGGGTTTGCACCCAACTGCAGGAGTTATCTTAAAAAAAGTTTCGACTACGAAATTAAACTTGAAATTACACAAAATTGTTTAATAGAAACGAACAGTTGTAAGCTACAGTATTTAATTACCAAATGAAGCACTATTAAGAGAATAGATTAGGTAGGTAAGTCCCTCTAAATTAAAGAACGTTGTGTGACGTGGTTGACATTTTGATATGAGATTTTAAGTAGCTTTAGATATTACACTGTTAATTGTGTATAGCGACAGAGTTTCTAAACGTTAAAGAATTTAATAAGCTACAGGTCTTAATCGCGCTAATATTTTATTTTAAGGCTAAATACCTTTATTTATTGCCCGACGTTTCGACCGTATTGCAACGGCCGTGGTCACGGGTAGACTCTCGAGATTTTAGCCTTAAAATATTTACGAGATTTTAGACCCGTAGCTTATAAAAAACAGTTTGCTACAGTACATTTAATATATATATAGACAGACAATCTTAATATACCACTAACCTCTCCAGTACCAAGTTTTTATTGTGGTACTAGCGCTTACGCTACTGGACGGGCTACCCTGAACAGAGTGACAGCTAATTCTTATGCCGAATCAAATGACCGTCTGTGGACTTTTTTGAAAGTTATGAATATTAAAGTAATGTTTATAGGCATTTCTTGCCAATTACTTTTATAAATACAATAATTGTATTTTTGAAATATAGAAAAATTTTAAGTCCAGATTTCCGTATGCCAAATCGGGGCCGGAATTGAACCACCTATCTGGACTATGTTACTAGACCCCAAATTTCTCGATCCTTTCATGCTCGCGAGTTGGGCCCTCGCATGCGCCATCTAGCCGGTAGTTCAATTCCGGCCTCGATACTCGCCAAGCGTGGTGATTATGACAATTATGCCCAGGATCTACAATAAGTAGGTTCTATTAGGGAGACCTGTACACAGCAGTGGGACATCAAATGGGTTTATGACAAATTACCGTTGTTGTTATACTAGTTGTCATAGGCGGATCCAGGAGGGGGGGCATGGAGACAGATGCGCCCTCAGACGGTTGTTTTGTGTTCCGAAATTCTTTGCTCATTTGCCTCTTGTCATTCCCCCCCCACCCCGTCGTAAACATGTTAGATCCGGCAATACCATTCCCCCCCCCCCCAGAATTAAATCAAATTGAAGTCTTCTTGTTGTTGGCGGGAGCATGTCCAGTATAGGTACTAGTACTATTATGAGGTCAATGTAATAATAATATATACTTTATTGTACACCAATATAAAAAACTAAGTATACATTGTATAATAAAAATGTACAATGGGCGGCCTTATCGCTAAGAGCGATCTCTTCCAGGCAACCTTTGGATGGACAGAGACATAAATACACGAATTAGGTAGGGGTAGTGTACAGCGTGATATTAATTTATAGTTATCAAGAACTACAACGACAAGAAAATATACAACGAAGAGAAAATATAGGTAGTTAATAAAAATTTTAAGTTTACTCAGTAAGATAGTGGTCCTTCAACATTTTTTTAAACGATGCCAACGATTGGGCTCGTCTTATAGTTAGAGGCAGTGCATTCCATAGTCTTGCTGCCTCGACAGTAAACGAGCTATCATAGAATTTTGTGGAATGTGCTGGAATTTCTAACCTCAAATCCTCCGATGACCTAAGGAATCTCGAATGTGTGTCATGAAGGAACTTGAAACGTTCTTTATGATACAAGGGAGTAAAAGGATTAAAGAGTATACTATACAGTAATGAGAGAATGTGAGTATTCCGACGAAGGCGTATTGGGAGCCACTTGAGCACTTTGCGGAATTCGGAAACATGATCATATTTACGCAAACCAAATATAAATCTAATACAGAAATTTTGAAGGCGCTCAAGTTTAGTAAGTTGCTCCTCGGTGAGGTCGAGATAGCTAGCGTCAGCATAGTCAAGTACAGGTAGAAGAAGAGACTGCGCCAGCGCAATTTTAGTGGTAATCGGCAAAAAGTTTCGGAGTCTACGTAAGGACCCTGCAGATGCAAATAATTTGCGACTAACTTCCTGCAGCTGGGGACCCCATGATATTATACCTTCTAGTAACTGGGTTCCTAGCATGCGGATATTTACCCCGCGGGAGTAAAACAGCTATTTGAAATTAAAAATCCCGTCTGCTTAAAATAGATTGAAACATGATCCTTAAATAATGCAGTCGGAGGCATTCATGAACCCCAGTGAACTTATCAAAATGCCTCCGACTGCATGGTTTAAGGTTATCTTATTTCATTTTTTTTTAAGTAGTTTTTAGGTGCGTATTTTTTTATTTAAGTTGCTTGCGCTTAGTTGTACGATGTAACGTTACATAGTAACTGTAACTACCGAAAATTTGAGTAAAAATTGTTGGTAAGAAACTTTAAATCGCTATATATCCTAAATGGTTATTTGAAGTGAAAAATAATTTAAGAGACCTTATCATGATTTTAAAATACCTACACGATTACACCCCATATGACATAGTTTGTTGACTTATTTTTTTTCTATATCACAATATTGGTTCTGGCTGTCGCCATTTTGAATTTTGATTGCTGTCATGTGACACTCACACGATTAATACGAATCGATTGACGTATGCATCATCAAAATCGGCCCTTATACAGTCATAATCAAGTTTAATTTGATACCCATTGCAGTATTCAAAACAACTTTTTTTTTCACACCTCCTTATTTTGACATTTCGTATCCGCCATGTTTGTTTTTTTTCAAACATCACATATCTAAGAACAGGCAATCAAGACGAATCTAACGACGTCTTAATTGTATAAATCCGTTCAGTGGATTGTGAGATATCAGGTAATAAAGAATATTACATTCTTACATACATACATACACGATACGCGCGAAAAACATAACCCTTCTATACAGTCGGGTAAAATCAGTATACAGTGTAGGTACCAGTGTATGTATACAAGTAATATTCGACTATTCACCTTTCTGAAAGCATTTAAACCAATACATTTCGCTTGTGAAATCAATTCGAACCAATTTCATTGGATCGTAAAATTGTCCTTTATTTTACTTAGCTTCGAATGGAACCTATTTGATACCTATTGTATCGAAGTTACTAATGTTCATGTTTAAAATCAATTCCTATATTCCAATTGAAAGAAAGAAAATAAATTTATTTTGTCCTCAACAAAATACAGTAAGAGCACATATTTTAGGTATATTAATATATTACACACTTCTTTTAATATAAACCTGATATAAATACAACCTACAGGGTACTAGTCATTGTCATTAATCTATTCAAATGTAATCATTGTAACTAAAATCAGTCGTGGTCAGGGATTCCCTTTTGACAATTCTTTATCCATAATAATCAGAATTAGAATATTTCCATTTGTAATTGTTTAGAATATTACATCCTAGGAAATTAATACAAAGAAGAAAATGTTTACGAGGACAATCCACTCACGAACACATCGAACCCACGACCTCCGATCCGGCTCAGCAGTCAGGGTCACTAACCACTAGACCAACAGGCTAGTCTATCAGTCGATACCGTTGTGGTACCCACAAAGACGGTTGCTTTTCTTTTAGAAGTATTTTCGAGTTTCACATTTTATTGATTACTAGCTGACCCGCGCAACTTCGTCTGCGTAAATTTTCCCTTTTTTTACATTTTTCATTGCTGCTCCGCTCCTTTTGGTCGTAGCGTGATGTTATAACCTATAGCCTTCCTCGATAAATGGGCTATCCAACAATAAAATATTTTTTCAGTGCAGCCCAGTAGTTCCTGAGATTATCGCATTCAAACAAACAAACAAACTCTTAGGGGTATGAAAAATAGATGTTGGCCGATACTCATAGATACCGGATAAGCACAAAAAATTTCATCAAAATCGGTCAAGCCGTTTCGGAGGAGTATGGCAACGAAAACTGTGACACGAGAATTTTATATATTTGATTTTCGTGACACACATGATGTACTCGTAACTGTAGTGAAAAAGTCCGTACGATTTTTAGGGGATAGAAACGTGCAATCTTGGAGTGTGACTGATCGACCAGAAAGGGGTTTTTACCTGAGTAAACCAGAGTGAAAGGCCATAAAAAGGGTTTTCAATTATGAACGCACAACAATATACCAACCTTTGTGTCATGTGACGTCAAGGCAACATACCTAGGCTTTTCCGAGATAAATATCGTCAACATAAACATTACAAGATTTAAAAATAAAATAGAAGTAAGTTTAAGTAGTTATTTTCCTGGGAAGCATAGTATTTATATTGATTAAGAATACTACGACTTGAGTATTTATATATAAACGACTCATGTTCGCTTCGTAGTTCGTACGCGTTGGTGCACTGAACTGCACTAAAACATCTACATTCCTTAAGAACATTTCCTGATAATTTCCAAAAACAAAAAAAAAAAACACAGCCTCAAATGGTGTTTTTGGTTATAACTTTTAAACTTACGCGTTGCATTATGACCACTATCGGTGACCACGGTTGGTGTAACTCGGTCGAAACGTCAAGCATAAGGTAAATAATTTACCTAGATTAAACGCGTTTATTCCCGTGTCAAATAGTATTTATGATGTTTTTGGTGTTTATCAATATTCAATATCAATATCATATTTACAACTCCTACTTATGGAAATCCCTATGGCTAGCAGCACTTTTCCGACATTAAAATCATGGACACAAACACATTCAGACAAAGACTAACAATTTGTGGGTCACATAAAGTGCTATCCCTTCCGGGTATCCAGCTAGTTCGGACGCTACAATGAACATATTTAGACAATTTTTAATATTTACCCCTTTTCATAACTAGCTTTCGCCTGAGGCTCCGCCCGCGTATATGTCGGTTATAGTAAAAATAACTATGTTATATTCTTTCTCGAGCCTCAAACTATCTGCACACAAAATTTCACCTAAATCGGTTAAGCGGTTTAAGCGTGAGAACGAAACAAACAGATAGTTACTTTCACATTTAGTTTACATCAATATCAGTTTGGATATACCAGCGTTTAAGGGTAGATTACGCGAAACAGGGTTCGGCTCTCTCAAAAATGTATATAGAAAACCTAAATATTAGGACACGACAAAAATTGTGTCACTAGTCAAAGAGTTTTTCTAGTAGATGATATAAAGAAATTTAAGGATATGCGTTAATATGATCCCGCAAATAAATCTTTAAGATGCGAAAAAATGCAAAAAACGAGCATTTGCGTATTGTCATAGTCATGGCGTTCGTAATCTAACATTTGTACGAACGAATATTCTAATTTATTTTGACCTGCGCTCCTGCGCACTGTGAAGTAATGGTTGTGTGCGGAAGAGCGAGGCCGGCGATCGTGTCGCTGTGTACGTAGCGCTAAATAAAAAATTCTCTCAGTGTAATGCTGCCGTGTGGTGCCGGCTTAAGAATAGTACCACCCCATCTCTTCCCGTGGGTGTCGTCAAGGCGACTAAGGGATTTCACTCCGGAGGACGGGCAGCAGCGTCCTCTGCGTACTTAAAGCCTTATTGCGATCGCCAACCCGCTCGCCAAGCGTGGCGATTATGGCAATTACCCCCAGGATCTACTGGGGAGACCCGTGCCCAGCAGTGGGCCATCATATGGGTTGATATGTGTAATGCCCCTTAACTAGCGAATATTTATCTTTGTCTTTTTAAAATTTAGTAGAGGAAGACAAAACATTAAATGCAAGTTAAAATGCTATGTTAGTAAATTAGGTATTATGAAAATGTGGTTATTTTATTCTCTTTTCTTTACTCACTGTACTGAGGTAAACAAACAAGCGAGCCGTTGAAGAAATAATGTCGTTCTAACTAAGTACCATTTTATTTTATCCGGTATCATAATGTTGCAAAATAATATAATAAAGCATAGTACATAGAATAAAATATAATGCAGGTTTTTATCTGCCCTGAGGCCACCGGTATACCGAGCTGCAGTAGAAAGAGCTTGTTAGTGGACTTTATAACTCAAATTAAATTAATTTTTATTATACTTTTAGTGGTAGGAAACACAAGGATTCATTAAAATTTCTTAAAAACAAGAGAACTACCACACACAGATACTACTATACCTACTATATTTTATTTGATACAGAGAAAATGGAAGCATGCCTTTATTAATCGCCTTTAAAAAAGGGTCTCTGTTTGACACTTGTTTATATACGAGTATGTAAGGTATGTAAGAATGTATGTATGTAGATTCGCGATTTTCTCAAAAGCTCGCGATCCAATTTGAATAGGGTTTTCGCTATTCGACGGCGTATTTTTCTGGGAAAGTTTTAGTGTATTAAACTTTGTCCTAGCTTAAAAAACACTAGACATATAGACTAAAATATAGGAGTGAGTCATTACGCATTATTATTGGTTAAAACAGTAAGAATTACGTAAGAACATAAACACAGCAATTATGGCTGGAGAGCCCTAGTAGCTATCTTACTCAAGCGTTGGGGACCTACTTGTTTATGAAGATTATTATGGTGCGAATATTTTTTTTAATGATATATATCCTTTCAATGGTGGGGAACGGAGTTGGCGGCTCCAGGTCTTAAAAAAAACTCTTTCGCATGCTATGTGAATGTTAAGTGAACCCACAAGAAGCTCCCATTGTTAGACGACTGAAGACTGAAGACTTACGATTCTAACAAATCGCAAGCTTGTGGCTGCTTTTTAAAAATAAAATAAAAACATTGTTAGACTAAGAAAACCCTTCCACATAATCGTTAATAATCTAATGCACTCGAGTTTTTATTGATCATTTTTTTTACAGAATGTTTTAATCGGTTGTCCAAGACGCGGGTCACTATTTATAGAGCTAATATTCAGTAGGGGTACTCAACAGGTTACGAGGTATCCCCCCTTATGTGAATTAATCTGTCGCATTAATGTAAATCCAAGTTACTTGGGCTCCCCATCTATAAAGAAAACTTTGTGTAAGCCCAGTGGTTTCGGCTCTGTGTCATTAAATCATTCAGCCAGTCAGTTTTGGTTTGAAAATTAAAGATAAGAATAACAAAGTGCTGAAGAGTTTCATCTAAAACAACAATAGTTTATCTATTTATTTTCACATGATCTACCCACTAGCCAACCACATAATTCGGAGAAATTGTTCAGACTGAATAAACAAACAATGAACGCTTGTTCATTGAAATAAACAAGGATAAAGCGTTAAAAGTGTTTATTAAAGACAGACACAAGACCCTGACACGTGAAAAGTTTGTATACCTTCAAAACGACGGAATGAATTTTCTTTAGACAAAGCTAAAAACCACGTTGTTTTCATCAGCTTTCTAATAAAAACAAGTTGCATAACATAATTTGCAACTTGTTGTGATTCACAATCTGTACACCCGTTTCAATGCCACGATGTCACAGATATACACACAGACACACACTTGTAACATCCCTCTTTTTTCGTGGGGCACTAAAAAAAAAGCTACATCATACTCCTATGATGATCAATATTAAATATCAAAACCAGGATAACTTCAAAACGATCATCAAACTAAAACCGCTAAAAACCATATCTCCAACTGACGTGACAACTGAAAGGCTGAAGTATTGTGGCCGTCGTGACCACTAAATCTGTCACAGACATGGTTGTTTACTACAATGTCATCAATGTTTTGGGGATTGCAGTGACATGCGATATAATTAGAAATTTAAAAAATAAAAAAGCTCTCACAGGCATGGTTGTTTATTACTATGTCATCAATGTTTTCTTAAGAGGTTATCACCTAAAATTATCGTCCGTAAACCGACTTTAAAGACAACCTTTTTATTTCTATAATAATGATAGTTTTATGTTGAAATGTGTGTATGTCAATAGCCGGGTCCACACCATGCGCACAGGCCCGCGTGCACGGCCTTGCGAGTCAGTTTTCAGTTGTTTCACATCGCACACCTGAGGTGGCCCGAGCCAAGTACACACTGACCAAGCATTTGGCTCGTGAGCCTGTGCGCCTGCTCTCGGTCTATGTGGATCCGGCTAATGACATGTTACAGTCATTAGTATTTTACTAAAACAGCTTCGGTAAAACCACGACATCTGCGCCCTCCAGCTTATTACACTTTCACCATACATCTATTCCATTATTCTAAGACAGATAGTAACGAAACAAAATCTTCCAAAGCTGTTCGAAAAAGAAACTTGTATATACTTTTATTCACATCCACCAGTCGCGCCGTAATCTAATTCCAGCGTGAATAATAGCAAACATTTACAGACGAGTGTTGTTAATAAAATAGAACCAATAATTCTTATTGAATCTCAGTAACTGCCCAATAAACGTTCCTTCTCCCCTTTTACCGACAGCGAACTAATAAAATCCTCTGAAGACACTCTCCAATGTAAATTCCATTCGCTTTATGTGAATATGGTACGGGATTATTCGTCATTTCCATGTACGCGGAATGGAATGGAAGTGATAAAACGTAAAGTACGCTAAGATTGGTGCCCAGAGGATTGTTTTATGGGAATATTGCGGGTTC
Organism: Herminia tarsipennalis; assembly: GCA_945859575.2. NCBI lineage: Eukaryota > Metazoa > Arthropoda > Insecta > Lepidoptera > Erebidae > Herminia > Herminia tarsipennalis. The sequence continues at coordinate 9,441,148 of OX243842.2, read as the reverse complement.
CAAACGTTTATTAGGGTAAGGAGAGGTTGAATACTTGGGGTAATTTGGTGCAGTGTTATCCTAATTACGTGGTCAAATGTTGAGAGTAACGGTTGTTTAAAAGCGCAACAGGTTAAATGGATATGGGTGTGGACGGGATTGCCTAGAGCACTTAGATCACCAAGGATGACAGAGCTTTTATGAACCTTGTGCCAGTTAAAAAAAATAGATGACCTAGGCCATGACATGGATGGGGATACTCTCTGCGGACTCAAGCTGATTTTGTCAGTTTATTAAGGTTCCGTACCTCAAAAGAAATAAACAAAAATAGATGACCTAGGCCATGACGTGGATGGGGATACTCTCTGCGGGCTCAAGCTGATTTTGTCAGTTTTTTACGGTTCCGTACCTCAAAAGAAAAAAACGGAACCCATATGGGGTCCCGTCTGTCTATCTGTCGCAACCCTTTATCACGGAGAAGTGTGAAGGGAAATTAAAACCATATACTCAGGTCTACAGTCCCTTAAAGTTACGAAAAAATTAAACTTCTAAGTTTACATATCAACCCATATGATGGCCCACTGCTGGGCACGGGTCTCCCCAGTAGAACCTACTGGTATGTAGATCCTGGGGGTAATTGCCATAATCGCCACGCTTGGCGAGCGGGTTGGCGATCGCAGTAAGGCTTTAAGTATGCAGAGGACGCGACAACTTCTAAGTTTAAATAAAAAAAATAAGGCGGTCTATTTTAAAAACTGCGAGACTCGATTCCTGAAGCCTGAACTAATCTATACTAATACAAGTAGTAACTCCCGACGCAAAAACGATGGGATGATATAAGTTAGACGTGTCTGTGTGTGCGTGTCTATGGCATCGTAGCTCCCGAACGGATGATCCGATTTTGTTTTTGTTTTTTTTGTTTCATAGGTGAATTTAAATCCAAGATGGCCGCCACTACAAAATGGCGATTTTCTTATTTTAACAACTCGGGCTCGGATTAAAACGGATTATGTAATCCGTTTATATAATCCGTTTTAATCAGAAAAATATGAACTTGACCGTTTATTTTGTATTTTAGTTTTTTTCCTTTCATACATTTTACTCTCAACACGAGTATCTAAGTAGTATTTTTTGTGCAAAATAAAAAAAAAAAAAAAAAAAAAAACAAAATGAAAGTTTTGAGAAAAGCCCCGACGGGAATAAAAAGAATAAACCGCCGACTAACAGGAGGTAGGTAAGTAACCGAAAAAATCCATCGAGGTCTGCCATTTACTGCCTGAAATCGAACTCAAATATTTTTGTGGATCAACAGCAAAAGGTACCCTTTTATCCCTAGGTAGTTTCCCCTTAAGATTAATTTATATGTATAAGTACTAGCTGACCCGCGCAACTTCGTCTGCGTAAATTTTCCCTTTTTTCTTTTTCTTTCTTTTTTTTTTTACAACATTTTTCATTGCTGCTCCGCTCCTATTGGTCGTAGCGTGATATTACAACCTATAGCCTTCCTCGATAAATGGGCTATCCAACAATAAAATATTTTTTCAGTGCAGCCCAGTAGTTCCTGAGATTATCGCATTCAAACAAACAAACAAACTCTTAGGGGTATGAAAAATAGATGTTGGCCGATTCTCATAGATACCGGATAAGCACAAAAAATTTCATCAAAATCGGTCAAGCCGTTTCGGAGGAGTATGGCAACGAAAACTGTGACACGAGAATTTTATATATTAGATTGTAAAGCGGAAGAGTTTGTTTGTTTGTTTGTTTGTTTAAACGCGCTAGTCTCAGGAACTGCTAGTCCGATTTGAAAAAATATTATTTTGTTAGATAGCCCATTTATCGAGAAAGGCTATAGGCTACATAACATCGCGCTACGACTAATAGGAGCAGAGTAGCGACGAAAAATGTTGCAAAAACGGTGAAAATTTACGCATACGAAGTTGCGTGGGACAGCTAGTCTATACTAATATTATAAAGCTGAAGAGTTTGTTTGTTTATTTGAACGCGATAATCTCAGGAACTACTAATTCGAATTAAAAAAATCTTTCACTGTTGGATAGACCATTTATCGAGGAAGGCTACAGGCTATATAACATCACGCTACGATTAAAAGGAGCGGAGCAGCAATGAGAAATGTACCAAAAACGGGGAAAATTTACGCAGACAAAGTTGTGCGGCACAGCTAGTATATAATATGTAGCTACCTACCAACAAATTTGTTTTTTTAATATTCTAATTGCAAGTGCAACAACCATTGTGGTCTTGTAAATTTCTACATACTATACTTATTGAAATCAATATTTAAATTATATTTATAGAACTTTAATACTCACGAAATCTTTAAAATCAAGATGTAATTGACTTGGCAGGAGTCCAATTCCCTACTTAATTCCGTGTCTATTACGTTTTTGTATTATCGAATGTTTGTCTTATAAAAGTGTAGTAAAACTTTACAATCAGCTTGCCATTGGCCTTAAAAACTTCCTATATTAAATACTAGCTGTCCCGCGCAACTTCGTATGCGTAAATTTTCCCCGTTTTTGAAACATTTCACGTCGTTACTCCGCTCCTATTAGTCGTAGCGCAATGTTATCTAGCCTATAGCCTTCCTCGATAAATGGGCTATCCAACAAAAAAAGAATTTTTCAAATCGGACCAGTAGTTCCTGAGATTAGCGCGTTTAAACAAACAAACAAACAAAGCAAACAAACAAACTCTTCCGCTTTATAATATTAGTATAGATTAGAAAATTAAACAACATAATCTAGTTTTATGTCATACAACGACGCAACTATTAAAAACTCGGCGACAGGGCAGAAGTACGTAATAATAGTTAGTATTCTTTGGCAGAAATATGCACGAGGAATCAATAGACTCTCTTGCTGTAAATGTAATTAATAATAAATTTCGTAGTCTTATATTTCCAATCTTTACTGGTACTATTGTAATTATTTATGGTTAAACACCGAACGAGTGTTTAGAACTTCGTTTTGATTGAATTAGAGGAAGCCTGATTTTTGAATGTGTAACGAATGTTCACTTTGTAACAAATTTTACTGGGCACTTTAAAATGTGGTGAATTCTTACTAATGGTAGTGGATCCAAAAAAAGGTTTACGGGAGCTTGTCCCCTCTACTTTTATACAAGGTAAACACTAAAACGCAGGTGACTCTCATAGAGAAGTGTACCTAGCGCTTTAGTCAGGATCCGTCAATGATCACTAGTTTAAACAAACAAGAGGGCATTTTATAAAATGGTAATTTACCAACATGTATTATGTAATAATATAAATTTTAGCTCTATCGACATTATCTGTGCAGTTTCAAACATACTTATTGTTGTTTTACTACAATTAACTAACAAAATAACTTACAATAACAGTACTATAAAACTGCCTATCATCACCAAAATACAAAAAGATAGCTTCAAACAATGCACATCGTTTTAAAGAGCCCGACATTTTTGGACGTCTCCTTTTTACTTTTACATCGAATAGCTCTTATCATTTACATACAAGTTTGTTTTAACTGAGAAATGTAGAAATTAATTTATTTCTGAATTTCGAGATATAAACTAGTCGACATATGTTTTTTTTTTCTTGAAAACTACAAATGAAAGACAAATCGGGCTAAAGCAAAGTTGTATATTTCAAGGTATCAACGAACCTTATAACTTTGTTATATCAAGATATATACGAGATTTTCGATTTACCGTTTCATTATTTTTTTCTCCGTAATTCCACCGTATTGGAAAAGTTATTAAAACTAAAATAATGATATAGTCTATACGTCACATAATTTTGACATCCCAATTCCACAAAATCTATAAACCGCAACCATTTTAATTTTATCTTGATTTTACGTCGTTAGGGTTGGCACACTATCTTATTTTACAATAAAACGAGGATATCCGAAAAATGCACTTTATAAAACACTGTGCAATGCGCACTTGAACAACACAAACAATCTCAGACCAAAGGCGGACCAAAGGTTATTAAAAAAAAAACATACAAATGCGTTTGCCATGTGTTCACCTAAAACCATTAACACAAGATATTTTTATAACACCGCCGGGTATCTATGTCAACGGTACTATTTTACTTCCTAAAAATAAACGCAGTGGGTACTATATATTTATTTTATGAGATCTATTTGCGCTTGCTAATGTTTTCAGTAGTAAATTTGAATACATTTGCGTTCCATGATAATGATATACCTACCTATTGCCAAAAAACATGATTTCAAACAGGAGAAAACATGCACTGCCTTCAGGGTTGCAGCTAGCAGGCGCAGATCCAGAACTGTGTTCTGGGGAGGGGGCAACATTTGACTCAACCGGTCAAGTGCGAGGTGGGGTACTTGACGGGGTGGGAGTCCATTTCATTCAACACTTGGTAGACCTACCACCATCGCTGAGGGGAGGGGGCAATTGCCGGTCAAAACACACCGGGCAAGTGTTAAAATTTAGTAAATCCCTTTAAAAAAGGCGATTCAGTCGAGTCTGAGGAGGGGGGGGGGGGAATTGCTCCAGTTGCCACCCCCCTTGAATCCGCGCCTGGTAACTAGGGGGTAATATCCTACTTTCAATTAGTAATACCTTACCTAAAATTACTAGTAGGTACACACGAATAAAAATACTGCGAGTGTTTCACACCTTGGCCGTTGTTCAGGGGCCGTACCATGAACTCTTATAGCCGGTCAGTTGTAGACTGTCCAGCTAATTTCGTACCATAATCCTACCAAAAAGCAGGAGAGTCAGTGATGACGTCACTAAACTGGCGAGCGACCTATGGTCTAATTATCAATTCTTTGCACTTGACAGCAGTTCAGTGACTGACATAAGTCAGATTCAAACTTAAAGTTATACTGCATTACATGAGCGGCCATTAAATGAGTGTCCTCCCCTGAGCGTAGCTGCGGCCCTGTTGTCTCCTACATGTATTATTTTTGTTAGGATAGTGTGAATGTTCTCCCGCATAGACAACATTGAATGACTCTATCGCCTTTCAATATAAGTAATTTTAATGTGAAGCTTCTTATACGGAACTCCAAACATATTAAACAAATAAAATATATATAGTACAGGCTCTGCCTAGTTTAAGACCAGTTGGCCGTGTGTGAGTGGTCTCAAGATATTTATTTATGTATAGATATTTCTAAGATCAATATCCTAGCCTGTATTATGGCAACCAGACAACTGGTAAACATACTTATATATTTCTAAATACATTTGGTTATGAGTCAGGGTCTCTAACCACTAGACTTGCAGGTCAGTCTCTCCTGTGTTCCAGCAATGCCAAAGTTATGACTTCTGGAGTAGAGTCACAGAATACTGTATGGTAGAATTTAGGTTAATAAAAAACCCACCTGCAAATTTAATATCATGCAGTCGGAAACACGATATCAAGTTCCACGGAATTCATGAATGCCTCCGACTGCTTGATATTAAACTTGAAGGAAATCTTGCTTGTCTTTTTGCAGGCGGGTTTTTTTTAGTTTTTAAATTTATTTTGTTATTTAGTAACTACTTTTTAGTCAATATGAGATAATTACCTACAAAGCGATTTATTAAGAACTATTTGCTTCATTATTAACGTTGTTTTTTCAATGATTTGGCACTCTAAACTTTATATATATTTCGAACTCGTTTTTAAATGGCCTTTTATTTGATACCCCACTCGAGGGTCCTCGAAATGTTTTTTTTTTTCTCAGGCCGCACATTAAAGCACATAAAATCAGTCATTCAATTGTTATAAGAAAGTGATATACCCAGTAACACTTGCATCATCGAAATAAATAGTTTATATTGGTTAAACCATTGAGGAGTTATGAGCGGACATAGGAACATTGGAAGGATACAACATACATGCGTGTCAAGCACATACTCGTAGGTTTCTGCGCGGTCGGGTAAAAACCACTGAATCAGATGCATAAATTATATAAATATCAATGGTTCTTCTTTAATATATTTTCAACAACATGCTATCATCGATCGCAGCTATAATTGAACGAAATTCGAGAGATTAGATCAATGTCGTCCAATACCAAATTAGATTCAAACAGTTGGAGTTTAAACCCATGAATATTTTTATTATAGTCTGTGATTTATGAGATAGTCTTTATTTACGATGTCATATCGTTTCTATTAACTGACTTTTAGTGGCTATCTGTGTTGAGAATTGTAGTAAAGAAACCGCAAGCAGTGGCAGATTTTACCCTCTATTCCGTTTTGTTAGACTGTTAGTTCGATTAATATAAAAAACGGAAAAAATATTCCGTTTTGTTAGGTTGATCTAACAATCCGGAAAAAATATTCCGTTTTGTTAGGTTGATATAACAATCCGGAAAAAATATTCCGGTTTGTTAGATTAATCTAACAGAACGGAAAAAACATTCCGTTTGACCCGGACCAAAAAAAAAACACTGATGATAGAAAAAATACTGGCCAAGTGCGAGTGGTACTTTTTTTGTCCGGGCCTACCCGCCAAATTCGCCACTGACCGCAAGTCCACCTAATGATCTACAATCTTATTACTAACTACTAATATATAGAGTAAAATCCGAATATGTTATAAAAAAGCTATAGATACAATAAAAAATATGAAGACACTAAGAATACTAGGTACTATATAGAAAAAAAATATTGATTTTCGAAAAAAAGAATAAAAACGAGTACATGGACATTAGAAAACAAAATAGTTAAAAACAATTTGACGACAATATGTAGGTAAAGTTATAAACAGTGTTAACGCCGAAAAATAGGAGCTAGTTCAGCATATTTCAAAACATAAGTCTTGCATCATCATCAAGAAATATGGATTTAACCATGACCCTGAATAGTTCAAGCAAGTAAAAGATACGACTAGGAGGAAAAATATTAGGAACACAGATCGTCTTGTATTGGGCATGATACCTAGGAGTAATCGGTTTTAGCAAATTTTGTATGCAAAGTGTAATAAAAATTAATCACTTCAAACTACTTTCTTCGAAAAAGTTACCTTCAACTTTTGGTTGTTTGCTTATTGAAAATATTTTATTCACTTATAGAGTTCTTTCAGCTTAAGAGATATAAAGGTACAAAAATTAATATGGTAATGGTTGCTATAAATGCTCCTGTATTGTAATCTAGCTTTAAGAAATGAAATTTATAGGTATGCTATTGATTAAGGCTAAATAGGATAGCACTTATTACATAAATTATTTGTAAGACCACATTATATATGTACTAGCTGACCCGCGCAACTTCGTCTGTGTAAATTTTCCCCGTTTTTTGCAACATTTTTCATTGCTGCTCCGCTTCTATTAGCCGTAGCGTATAGCCTTCCTCGGTAAAGCCAAAGGTTTTACAAATCGGACTAATAGTTCCTGAGATTATCGCGTTCAAACAAACTCTATAGCTTTATAATATTAGAGACTAGCTGACCCGCGCAACTTCGTTTGCGGAAAAAAATACTTGTATTTTTATTACTGTCGGCCTATTTTGTAAACATAATTATTATTGGTTTTGAGTAAATTCTATTACCTTACGAAACATGGGGTCCTACAGTGGCGGATAGTAGCCCGATAAAATCGGTTGCGGGGATAGTTACCCCGTGCAGGGATAAACTCAGATTTTTTTAAAGAGAAACAAATGGTAATCGAAATTTTCATCAATTTTCTAAAATAATCGTTATATGTATTTACACTATAAAAATACAACAATAATGCATTTACAAATATTAAATTAGTAATGTTTATGCGGCCTACTAACTTTAACTTATACAACATACACACGAAAAACACTACCCATCCTTCTGGGTCAGTCGGGTAACAAGTTGAAAAAATACCTAAAGAATAAGTCTATCTTTGCTCGTCAAAAAAATTATGGTTGCCCTAAAGCAACAAGCAACAGGGCGACTATCCTTTTTGATACGGATATTTGCCCTTATTATTCGCGAAATAAATAAAAACATATACATGTAAAAGATAATAAACAGTGTAATGCATGCAAAGAAACAAAAAAAATGACTGAATCCACAGTCAGTAATAAAAATATTCAATAGAAATTACTCATCAAAATAATTTCGACACCCGCCAAAGTATGGCCGCGGAAGGTTTTTGCTAACACCGACAAAACACTTGCACCATATGTGATGGTTTACATGGCAATGAGGTCTGCAGGAAGGATGCTTCGAACCATAGTAAAGCTCTTTCACCACCAACACTCATAATGTTATTAGTCTGTAAGCTTTCCTAAAAGTAAATAAATAAATCAATAAATAAACATAATGTATTCAAAACTGGGGCAACTATCCCCCTGGGGCATCTATCCGGGTTTTACCCTGAGGTTATACCTCGTACAGTGCAAACATGAAGGTAGTTTGCTCAGAATCAGTAACACATTCCCATGAGATAGTTTTTTCTAACAGTCAGCCAACAATCATCACATATTATATCATTAATAATAATTATTACTTATTGTTATATTTATTGTGTCGTAGTAACCGAGAGTCATTCCTAATTTCTCCGTTAAATAAATTATTGCTTTATTTTTTCTTTCTTATTTTTCCTTGGGGCCTAATGGTGTAATAAGTTACCAATCTACGTGGCCTTCGGGAAACGTGAGGTCACTGCAAATTCGAAGATTTCCTTTTAATTGAGCAATAACAAGTACACAGATATCGTAACACTTATTTCGTCTCCTAATTTAATTAACAAACATTTTCACAGATCTTATTTTAACATTAAAAATACTAGAATGCTTTACTGACTTGATTATAATTATGAATATAAAATACTTATCATTTTTCCATTTAATTTTCAATAATCTCCTGTTGTTCGATTAAGTCAAAATTAACTACAAACCTATCTCAGTAACACGTAATGGATACACAGATATCCATGTCGTGTGGATTGTCCAGACAAAAACGAATAAATAAATTTTGATAAAACTATGGCAAATAGACACTGGATATATGGATAATATGATTACTGTTTTTTTTATAAATTATTGCTTATACATCAGAATATTATCTACGCGGGTTGAGCCACGAAAATACACTATTATAGTGTTATATATTCTAAATATATTTTTATAAGTCTTTTAACATAGACTTTCCAGACAAAAACGAATAAATAAATTTTGATAAAACTTTATGGCAAATTATTGCTTATACATCAGAATATTATCTATGCGGGTTAAGTCACGAGGATAAATTATTATAGTCTTGTATATTGTAGATATTTTATATCAGTCTTTTATCCTACCTACTAGGCCGTAGGCTTTTTTTCTGAAAGAGCTAATAAGGCACTAAAATATGCCAATTTTATTTAACAGGTACCGATAACAGAAAAGTTTGAAAACAGTAAGTAGGTAATCGTTTAAATACCTAATGAGGTATTTGCGAAAAACTATATTTCGTAACGATAACATTTTTTTTAGAGGAATACAGATCGATGGGGACTTTTGAAATTTTGTTTAGAAGCACAAAAGGAAAGTTCATGTAAAAAATCAGCTTTCCCCTATTTTTCCGAAGTGAAATGCTTTATTCCCTGGGCTATTTACTTAGTAGTCTTAAATAACGTTGGATCTATCATATACGTGACGGATCGCATAGATTTATTACCGTCTAAAAGAGACCAATAAATCATCGATTTTATTATTTTACAAGTTATTTGTCATACTGAGCGACCAATGACTCAGTGACGCCGTGCGAAAGATCTACGAAGTTAAGTAGTATTACCACTGACGGGCCATAGATGGGTGGCTGTTTTCGGAAAATGCAATACTCTTTCGTGCTCTGGAGAGCACGATAAGCTGTCGGCCCTGCGCCCAATCTCTTTTCAGTCGTGTCGTATTTTATTCCAACCAACGATTTTGGTTAAGGCGTCCAATCAGAGTCTCATTCTCATAAGTAGTACATTCTTATAATGTAATAATAATAATATAATATCTTGGGACAACTCACACAACGCTATCTGATCCCAAACTAAGCAGAATTTGTACTATGGAAACCAGACAACTGATAAACATACTTATATATTTCTAAATAAATACTTATAGAAAAATAACAACCAGAAACAGAATAAACCATCGTGCTCTTCACACAAAGATTTATCCTGGGTGGGGATTGAACCCACGACCTCTTGCGTAGCAGACGGATACACTCCCACCGCGCCACAGAGGCATATGAGAATCAGTGTCTGATAAGATTGGTCGCCTTAACCGAAATCGTTTATGATACCAATATTATTGACACACTCTCGTAGTCCGACGGATATCCGACACAACTGGATAGATAGGGCGTAGGACTGGCAAGGATACGTGTGATGTTTTTTGCAAATGGTCACCCACCAACCTAAGGACCGGCAGTGGTAACGTTGCATAAAATGACTTGTCTTTTAATTTGTTTGCTACCTCAAATAAATCTATAGTTAAGTCATGTCATAAATGTGAAAGTAATTCTGTCTGTCTGTTACGTTTTATAAGCTAAAGTGCTGAACCGTTTAGATATGACCGACCTCGTTAAATCGTCCACCAAGTGTTCCTTTAGTTGATGTTCACGAAACGCCACCAACAGAGAGAGATGGAGAAGTATCGCAAAAGCCGCTTGCGACCCTTCAGACGATCCATGATCACGACCGCTCCGCCAGGAGTGTACGCCTAAAAAGAAGAAGAACATTGAGTCCCGGGAAGGACGTAAGGTACATATCAGGCGGGCGGAGCCACGGACGAAAGCTAGTGTTCTATACAACAACTGTAGTGTTCTATACAACAAATGTGATTTTTATTTTTCAAAGTATGAGCTGACTCTGACTCACAGCCGCATTCATAAGTATTACAGCTTATGCATTAAAATTATTCCCAGATGTCGCTATTTCTAGTTCGTAAAATCTGGCGTATAGTCGCTATTAAAGCCCGATAACTACTAAAATGAGAATGTATCTTGCCACATGCCCAAGATTTAAAAAATGACCACTTAATTTTTTTACAAAAAAACATTTATCCGACTTCAGTTGATTTGCCGGCATTAATTGAGGAGTTTCGTTGTCTGATCATCAGATCTTTACGAAATTTAATAGGACCATTGCTGACAAAATTTTTGCAATCATACTAAATACGATTAAAAAAAATACTTGACGACCTATTCTCATACCTACTATACTACTAATATACAAAGAACTGGGCAAGTGCATGTCGGGCCACGCGCAATGTAGGGTTCCGTAGCCACCCCCCCCCCCCCCCATCCGAATAATGTGGCTTAAGAAGTGGGTTTTCTGTTGTTTTTGTTTCATACTACGTTATATCTACTTTATTAATATTTTTGAAAGGAATTTGTACGAAAATTTTGTTACTTTTCATTTGTTGAGCTGTTACTCGTAAACTTGTAAAACCTACTAAGCTGTGATATTTTTCTTTTTAATTTCACTATAAATTTGAATATTTCAGAAATATAAAAAAAAATGTGAAACAATAAATCATAAATCAAAAATCCAAATTTCAAAAATAAATTATAAATAGGCAAAAATAATCGTTACTCGAACGGAGGTTTTCTGGTTTCTGGACCGCCCGATTTTCCACCTGAGCTATAATAACATTGTAGATGGTGGGGATATTTACCTTCGTATGCTCTCCCTTCGTCTTACGATTTTTCGATCAGGGTTACGTGATATAAATACTAAAAAAGTGTGCAACGTCGCTAAAGAAGTATTCACTTGAAAAACATTAAAATCGGTCGAGCGCTTTCCGAGGAGTTCGACCACAAACACCGAGTCATATCAATCATTAAATTATTAGATTGTTATTTAACAAATGTAATCTTAAAATAAATTTGCTTTAATTACTTCCAAACAAAGTACATACTTTAAAGGGTCATTGGCATTCATTTTAATGATTAACGATCTGCCAGCAGTAGTCAAGCATGCCGAGTGTCTGCTGTTTGCGGATGACCTTAAGGTGTATCTGTCGATAGCAGACGCATCGGACGCGGAGAGGTTACAAGGCGATCTAGATCGTGTAGTGCAGTGGAGCCATATTAACAAACTTTACTTTAACATAGCAAAGTGCGGAGTAATGAGTTATACACGTGTGAGGACTCCGCTGCACTATACGTATAGAATGGATGATGCAATGATTCCGCGTCTAAGTGGTACCCGTGACTTAGGTGTTGAAATGGTACCTGAGCTGACGTTCCGTAAGCACATTGTTGACATCTGCGGCAAGGCATTTAGAAATTTAGGTTTAATTTTAAGAAATAGTAAAGATTTTAGCAATACAATAGTCGTGAGATTATTATATAACGCACTGGTTCGGAGTCATCTAGAGTCGACGGCCATTATTTGGAATCCCCATGAAGCGAAGTATAGCCTTATGGTGGAAAAAATACAAAACAAATTCACGCGATATATGTATCTAAAAGAATATGGAGTGTACCCATCGTACCCACGGATATACCCAAGCTTGTTTGTGCTCGGAATGGTCGGATACGTGCGGCTGAGCGTCCGGCGCGATGTCACGCTAGCGTGCTACGTGTGGCGCGTGCTGCGCGGGCAGCTGCATTACCCGGCCGTGCTGGCCCGTTTGGAGCTGTGTGCTCCCACCGGGTACGTAGGTGCGCGTCGCCGCCCTGCTACACTCAGAGTGCCGGTGGCGAGGACCAATTTATCAAAATTTGCTCCCTTGTCGCGTGCCATACGAATTATCAACGTAACGGCTACTCATATAGATATATATAACTGTAGTCTGCCGAAATTCACAGAAGTAGCCCAAAGTTCCATTATTTCGGGCTTTTATTAAATTTAATATATATTCATTACTTTTAAATTGTTTATTACAGATTGTATATAATTACTATTTTATTTAATCAAATGTTATTGTTATATTAATTATCATATTCATTTTTTATTGTTATAATTATTACATATTAATTCTAAAGACAGATACTTATATAATTATTATTGAAATTGATTAATTTTGAAAATATTTCTATTACATATTTGTTAAAAACAGATTAATAATAAAATAGCTCGCAATATTGCCTTAGGAATGTTTCCTGTTATAATATTGTGAATGAATCTAAATAAATAAATAAATAAATAAATATAAACGGGCCATTTTTTACGGCAATTTAATGCGGCAATGCTGTGGTCGGCAACATGGCAGTACTCTCCAATATTGATTTGATGATTGCCGGACGATCGCTGAGCGATCGTTTTCCGCGATGTTGCCCGGTCAATTTTGTTGTTGTTTCAGTCGCTCTCTATTTTATTGTTGCCGAGTTGTGTAGCCCGTATAGGATACTGGATCATGTGCCATACAATTGCAGACATATTGCCATTATTGACCGAGTAATTAGTTGCCAATAGTGTCGCCACAAATTGCCCCTTAAGATCAACGGGACGACAATTTGACCAGAAGAGGGTCGCTAGTTGACAACTGAAGAAGAGCCTTGAGCTGTCAACAATTCTTTGACATAAGGAATTTAATTATACCTAGGTAGCAATGTGAATTTAATTTATTTTCTTAAAAGCTGTGTCACTAAATACTAAGAGTACAGAAGGTACAATGAACACATAGAACACACATTCTTAACCGACACGGAATTACAGACCGCTTTGTTTGGATGGCGTTTCGAAATCCCGTCTCCGAGAGCGATGTTTGCTCGAGCGCGAGTTGTGTAAGGATCAGTTTCTAATGACGACGGCGGAGTGAAGCGGGGCATACCGGCGATGGAATCGGATGGGTTGCAGAGACGCGCAATCCGCATTATAGACGATTCTAATAAACTGGAACCTCTACAACTGCGTAGAGATGTAGCAGCGCTAAGCGCCTTCTATAGACTTTACCACGGCTAATGCTCCGATGAACTTTTTAATTTAATCCCTCCTTCTCCCTTCCTAAATTGAAACACGCGTGCTGGCCTTCGATGTAACCATCTGACCGTGGATATGATTCATCCCGAACAAAGAAATTCGGTTACTCATTTCTCTGCCGCACATCCAAAAAATGGAACTTCCTACCAGCATATGTGGTTCTCCTACCTACGACATGGGGTCTTTCAAAAGAGGCGTAAAAAGCACCTTGCAGGTGAGCAAGGTAAGGACAGTCAGTGCTGCACATAGTGCTGTACTGTCTGGTCTTGCGTTTGGACTCTTTTTCCACTTAAGATCAGGTATCATTTGAAAAGAAAAAAGCTTTGTTTTATTTATAGAATTTGCTTACCGTAATGAGTGAAACCGAAAAATGCTTGAAACCGTACACAGGATTATTTCGAGCACTGTCCTTGCGTTAATACTACTATATGCATTTTTGCATTCGGTGAAACCATTGTACAAAAGTTGGATCAGTCTTCTTTAGGGACCAGGGCATGGGCGGATTCAGGATTTTATTCATTTCAGATTTTATTACACGAGAGGCAAACGGCTGTGGCGATTCTAACATCCTTACGACCTTACGACGTAGGGAGGGCGAAACGAAATGACTCACTCGACACTGGCCAAGTGTGAGTTGCACACACGACGGAGGAGGGGGTGACCAAACCCCCTCCCTGAATCCACCTATGTTCAGCGGGACTACTAAATTAATTTCGTTTATTATTTAGGTGAAGATTATGAAATATTGCAAGTCGAAAATATTACCGGCGAAATATGTGAAAAAATGAAGGAAACCTCATTGTTAAATTTTAACAGTGGATAGAGACATTAGATTTCATATTTAACAGGATTCCTGCGTGAATGTTAAGTACTAAAAATGCTATAAATATCTAATTACTCACGCGGCGTTGGCAGCTGCTTGTCAGTAAGTCTTCTATTTAAATACGGGATCTATATAATCGCTTCAATGATATTATTACTTCATGAATATTTTAATCCATAATTGCGTCACACATTGAAGCTTTATTATGTTGCGTATGTCACATCGACGACGAATCTTGTTCATGAAATTACGATTTCGAGGAAATAATCTCGACAAGGTTCAGGTATTTTGGACTCTATTATAAGTTAGTTTTGAGTTCATAATTATATGCCACTACCTGTGACACAGTTTTAAGGAAGACTGATTAGAAAAACAAATAGGTACTAGACAGATAATACAGTGGCCAAATCAAATAATTGTTATTTCTGTGGTTACAAAACATTCTTGTCAAATTATTTCATTCTGCAAAGCTGTCTTTAGTGTGTAACTAAGGTAGTAGGTACTGTGTAGCAATTGGAGAGGCCTATGTCCAGCAGTGGACTGCGATAGGCTGATGATGATGATGATGTAAGGTAGAAAACTTATTTAAATTTTATAAAATTATATAATTTATCACTGTCGATAAGTAATTGACAAAATTTATATGATTCAAAATATTATAGAAACTTACGTTATCACTAAACACAGAGCAACCTGGTTGAAGCGTCAAACAATTTTATGTGTTTTAATTCTTGTAATCATGTACCGCGATAGTCTTACAGCCGTACTCAGAGTTGTTTAATCCTGACTTCATCATTCCTTAGTAATATTTTGACATACAAAATCTCTCTCTCTCTAAATCATTATTTTAAGTAGGCATTAAACGACTCTGAGTGCTACAGATAATGTTAGTAAAACAACGAGAGAACCTACAGAAGGAATGTTTCATACAACGCGCGGACACGAAAGCTTGGACTACTTTGTCTGACGATGTTACAAGATCCCTTCCGTCTAGACTCTCGGTTTTTGTTTCAGACTATGTATTATATTACAACTAGCTGTCCCGCGCAACTTCGTCTGCGTAAATTTTTCCGTTTTTGCAACATCTCATTGCTGCTCCGTTGTTATATAGCCTTCCTCGATAAATGGACTATCCTGTTGTAAAGGATTTTTTTTAATTCGGATCAGTGGTTCCCGAAATTACCGCGTTCAAACAAACAAACTCTTCAGCTTTATAATATTACTAGCTGACCCGCGCAACTTCGTCTGCGTAAACTTTCCCCGTTTTTGCAACATTTCTTATTGCTGCTCCGCTCCTTATTCCTCCACTATTTAATGGATGTTATTATACATATAAACCTTCCTCTTCAATCACTCTATCTATTAAAAAAACCGCATCAAAATCCGTTGCGTAGTTTTAAAGATTTAAGCATACATATGGATATAGGGACAGAGAAAACGAATTTGTTTTATACTATGTAGTGATGTATAGATTCAAATTTGATTACTTTCATTGATTAGTATAGTTTATCCAACATATTCACAAATTCAATAACAAACAGTGTACGCAAACATTATCGTTAACTATTAAAGCAAATTATCATATAGGAGAGTCGTTATGTTGATTCGAATTATGTACCACCTTCGTCAACAGGGTTGTAGCTACCGCCGTGTCAGCTGTATCAATAATTTGGGCCCCCCCACTACCCAGGTGCCAGAGATTCACATTAGTCCTCGGGACCGCTTGGGACTTTGGGCACCTGGCCCTTCAACAAATTTTGATACAGGGTCCGTCTGAGGCAAACTACGTCCCAGTTCGCCAAATTAAATTATCACCGGTCGAAGTTGACAACTGCTTCTCATCGTGAGATGAAATTCTAACTGAAAGGGTGTTGTATTACACTTGTACGGACAATAGTGGCACGTTTACCTTAGCTTATTAGTTCAGATAGACGTGACAATATTAACAAGGATACGTGGGGTAAATTGACATGTTTTTGAGATACCTAACATCTATTTTACTTACATAGACTTCCTTCTTTCCTTGATATCATTGAGTTTTTAACAAATATGGAAAAATCTAAATCAAAGGTACTATCCATGATATAAACAGCAAAAAGTCCTTTTCTCAAAGACCAATGAATCACTAATCCAAATACCTATGATTTTAATATAATAAAACTTATGAGTTTATTTGAAAACGCTAATCTCCGAAGATAGTAGGCCGATTTGGGTGAAGTTTGCTATGGACGTAGCTTATAGTTTGAGGACGATTAAAGACTTTTATTGCAATCAAATTCCTAGAGTCGAAGCCGCGGGCAATAGTTAGTATAAATGAGAGAGTTGGACATATCGATAAATTGTTTCACTCACACCGCAGTGAAAAAACTTTATTTAATGCGCTTCAGTAAGCGAGCAAAGTCAGCAGATCTTTATCGGAAATTTACTATAATATTAACAGCATGAATGGTAGTCATTAGGTCTCTTTATGCAGTACGCTATGGTATCTCTAGATATTATTATTTCATTAGGGTTCCGTAGCCATAATGGCAAATACGGAACTCTTAGAGTTTCGTCATGTTTGTCTGTCTGTCTATCTATCTGTCTATAGAGTATGTATATGTCACAGGCATTTTACTCAAAGACTACTACACAATAAATGTTGATAAAAAGGTGGCTTGTAGTAGCCGCTACACATTCTGTTACATTCTACACATGTAACAGATGCAGAATTTTTTTTTCTGCAAATATTAACCTGTGCTACACAGTTTCTAATTTTTTTTTTGGATGAAGTGAATATTTTTAGAAATAATCGCTGCGATAGTTGCATAATTGCCCCCCCCCCCCTCTCTATTTATCCCTTGAACCATGTGACCAAAAAATATAAAAAATAATCACAAAAGTAGCGCTTCATTAATACTTTAACTAAAATTATTTCGGACATGATCGGATACACCATCATCGAGTTATGGCCGAAAAATTGCCTTTCTCAACAAAGGGTGTAAGTGCCATGAACAGCTCTTCTGCTGATGCAATTATTTAAGGCTTCGGAACCCTACACTGAGCATGGTCCGACATGCTCTTGCCCGGTTTTTATCTATCCTACGTTATGCGTACAAAACAAAAATGTATATACTAGGTATAATTTACTACTGGTTGAAATGGCAACCATGTAGGTGCATACCGTCTTAGCCTACATCAGTTTCCGTCGGATGCATATATCAATTTTAATCCTGCTAACGCTTTCACTTACCTACTAAAAAAAAATCTAAAACGTAACCCTCCTTCCTGCGCCGTCGGGTAAAAATAGCTATATTGGTATGTCGCGGATATTGGTATGTATCTGATTTAATAACGGCCAATCAAAATTTACCCATCGATTCGATCGCTAAAATTCATTTCAACTTTTCTAAATGTTCGTTCATATCTATCACTTGCGGACATTATCATATCATCCAAATAAATTAAATCTTTTTAAGCTCTGTCTTAACCGTTATCTGTCTTTAGAATAAAATCAAGGGCCATTAGCTTGTAAAAGAGACATTATCTGAGTAATTTATACTTGTAATACCTTAATGCAGCGCAGGTGACAGAAGCTACGGCCGACTGACACGCGAACTACAATGTGATGACAGGAGGGTCCGTCGTCGTTCAATGCTCGTTAATTAAGAGGGTGCAATGTTTACTCAGTAAGTGGATCGCTAATGGATGGTATGTGACTCACTACACCGGGAGTACCGAAGGTAAGCTTCATATGTAGGAATTTAAGCAACGCACACATAGACATTGTCTATCTCTGAACACCCAAAAATAGTCTGGAATGGCGCGAGATTCCGTTTCCGTGTGTGATTGTCTATGTACATGCATTGCTCGAGCGGAATTGCAAGACGCTTGCCTTCTATTCTCTCGGTGGTTTGTGGTTCTAACTTCTAGTTATTTTCTGGTAAAATAAAATGATAATACGCGCATGTGTGTGATGCGAATGTATAGCGATCGTACCGGACAGATACCTGAACATGTGAAAGCTACCGTATATCGCCATACACTAACGCGCCGGCTAGCCACTGGGTACCCGGATTGAAACCGGGCCATGAGAAATGGACCAAATAGTAAAGTCAAGCATTTGACGAAGCAATAATAGGGTGTGATATGACGGAAAGCGGAGTCTACCTCATCGCGACGTCTGTAGTCTACAATAGGCTGGCTCGACCTCACTTGTGTGCCGGTACGCTGTACTCGACATTAGTTTATACATAGTACTTTTTAAAAGATAAGTAACAATCGACACTAGTTAATACATAGTACTTTTTAACAATGTGGGTTTGTGGCTCCCACATTACTAGCAATCCTGTTAACCCCTCCAGCTGAACTCAATGGCTTGTGTTAGCAGTGGGTTCACGTGTAGTATTGGTGGGATATTCGAACCCGTGACCTCACGACTGCCAGTCCGATGCCTTAGAAATTAGGCTACCGATGCTTTGAATTGTTGCTAGTGTTTGATGATATAACGTGTAATAATCGATTTTTGAACGAAACCAATTAGGTTAGTTAGTTTTGCAATACTAAATAACCAATCACTGATTAACTACCTAGTGCAGTATAATCACGTATGCGACTAATATAAAATTCAAATTAAGCTCTTAGAAGGTTGGACTGCACGTGTCGGACATTTTTAAGGTTAAATTCATAGATGGCTGAAGAAATACTTCATCGAATTTGGTTATTATAAACACATTAGATGCCGTTATCTGGCTCGAAGGACCAAAAATATACGGTATTAAACACTTTTCGTTACATCTAGGTATTTTTTCAGCTTAAGAAATGCAACTCTTAACTTAGTCCTTTAACGTCCAGCTCGCAATGCAATAAGCCAAGCTCAGCAGTAAATACTCATAGATACAAATAAAAATCTCATTACACTCTCCATAAAAAACATTAAATCATTTTTTTTATGAAAATGATTTTAAAAAAAAACATGTTTTTAAATAAAAAAGATTGAAACAAGATAAACTTAAATAATGCAGTCGAAGGCATTCATGAATCCCAGTGATGATTGATGTGAATGATTTACAAAGTGTCTACTTTTTAGTGCTTAGTTGTAAGACTTAACGTAACGTAATAACTGTAACAACGAAAAATTTAAGTAAAAAGTTGATAACAAACGTTAAGTCGTTATATATCCGTAACGGTTATTTTAAGTAAAAAATGATTTAAAAAATCTCATTATGTTTTTAAAATACCTATACGATGATACCCCACATGGCATAGTTTGTTGATTTAATTTTTTTTCTCTATCACAATATGGCGTCTGGCTGTAGCCATTTTGAATTTTCTTTATAGCGTTATAGTTAAATAATTTTGTTTTAAGTTATTTAATTGTATATACAGCGCCATAAAGGAACACATACATACACTGCTATCTGAACGGAGATCACAACACGCTATGAATGTTCATATTTCGTATTATTAATTATCAGGCTAAGCAAAATTAAAAATAAAATCCTTTCAATTTGCTTCTTCTAGCTTTAAAAAGACGTTTTTAGGGTTATGAAGCCAAAATGGCAAACCTTTTTGATTTTTTGGTCACAAGGTTCAAAAGATAGGGGAAGGGGGGGGGCACAATTATGGAACTTCGGAGTGATTATTTACGCACACATAAACATCATATACACGGACACGGAATTATAGACCACCCAAGACCAATTTGTTTGGAACTTGAACGATGTCTATTGAACACAATGGTTCTATCAAAAATAAAACATGTAATAAGTACCATAAAATAGCCTACTACTGCAATAGTTACATAACAAAAGAAATATCGATTTCTATAACGTAAAGGATACGTGAATTCCAAAACTATCACATTCATTTACAGATACAATGTTGGCAATAAGGTTGATGCTTAACTTGGATATATTTTTAAAAAAGCAAGTTCATATGGCACTGTGCCAACCCTGCTGACCGGATTCTTCTACTGGATTGCAATGCTCATTATTTACTACAGAAATGTGCACCATATTTCAAATGCCTAGATTTTAACTTGGATTGTCTTAAAAAAAGGAGAAAAACATAACGAACAGATAGTTGTACTGTGCTCTTATTTAATTTTATAGTCAGCAGTGGAGACTGCTGATGATATTTGATCACACCTTTCTACAATAACAAAAGACTACTGTCGCATTAAGGTACAAGCCCTGTATCGCGGGGATTTTTTTTACATCCCATTCGGTGCCAACAGTTAATGTATCTTACAAAACTCCGTTTGAGTGTCTTGTAAGGAAATCGAATCTGCAACTTCTAACACAGCAGTTGTACGCACACCCATTGCAAAACCAATACTTTTACCATACTTATAAATCATAGAGTCGTTCGACGAAGCCGTCTAAGGGCCCGTTCCCACTAGTCGTGCGTCGGATCCAACATCTGACAATTTAAACATCGTTCAACTACACAACATTGGTTAAACTTCACATCCATTAAAAATCGAGGGGAACGACAAGTGGGAACTGGCCCTAAACTGGGTAACCGTAGTTCAGGAGGGCGAAGCTGGGGCGAAGACAGACCACGCTACGTACACTAAACAGTTACCAGGCTTATAGGATTTTTTTAGAAGTTTAGACAAAAATTGCGTGATTGCCTGCGTTATAAGAAATACATAGACGAACGAGAACCCGTTGGATAATATCAATGTCTTCAGTTATGATGGTTCTCAATTCATTTGGTAATCTAAATGAAATAAGAACTTTCATAACTGGACATTTAGTTAATTGCAACCACAACCTTACCACCCCCGTCATGATCATGGTTCCATAAAATAAAAGCTATTTGGTGAGTGTTCCACTATTTTGAAAGTTTGGGTACCCCTGGTCTAAATAACCAGGGCTTTTATATCATAACTTTAAAAGCGTCATCATGTATGCTTTTTATACTGTGCATAAACTAAATTATTTTAATAAAGCTGAAGAGTTAATGTATCAACGCGCTAATTTCCAAAGTTTTTCATTTTCCTTTATCAAATTTGTGGATATTTGTAGGAGGTTAGCTTCATACTCCATCTGAGTTTTCCACCTGGATGGAACACGAGGAATTGTATTTCCTCGTGCTCCAACAGATGGTTGTACACTCTTTGGGAATCACAGCGCGCTGCAGCGGAGCCGCAAGCTGAAGCCAGTAGCAAAGAAATAATAAACACATCAGTATGCATAAGTATTTTATGCATTCAAGTACAAATCGATAACGTTTACCTACTTAACAGAGAACTGCGGAAATTCATTGCCTTCGAATGACTCATTATAAACCAAAGGAAATGGATTACCTATTAACTGTCTTTTATTTCTTGAAGTCTTCGCGGTTCGCGTGGTTCGCGTCTTAGCGGTTTAAACAAAATAGTAAAAAAAATGTATAAGATTTAAAAGTCGCAGAAAAAACTAGTCTATGTAAATAAAAATCAATGTGTGTATGTTTGTCCTCTATGCTTTCTGAAACTAATGATTATTTTGTAATGAAACTTTGGTAGTGTTCTAGGGTCGCCCGCGAGGGTATCTGGCCCGAAGCATGGCCGAATTCAGCTACTATGATTTAGTCGCAGTGGAGTTTATGATGAATGGGCAAAGAGCGGTAACGTGGGGTGCTTACAAACAACCTGTTTGTCTTCGGGCACCCTACGCTTTTAAAAAATAGTTTTGGAACGTGGTTCCTTATTGTGCGATATCATTTGTTTGCGACCTAAGAGGTTAGACAAAAAAAGCGTAACTTTTTGACCTCGATCAAAAATCTATTATATATCATTATGTGGAGCTAGAATAAGGAAGTTGTGTATAGATTGTTTGTATTTTTTAAAAGGTTATAGTAATGTTTATTTATGTCAAACTGGCTGTTTGTATTAAATGTGTCCATTAGACACTTCTCTCTTTTTTCTTAATGATTCTATTGTAATCTCACACTTATAAAACATTATTTTCTACTTTAATTATTACTAATAAGCAGGGTTAATATATGATTTGGATTTTTTTTCACTTTTATAAAATTTTTACATAGATAATTTAGATTAAACGCTCGCCCACTGTCGACAATTCGTTAAAATAAAGATAAGCTTACATAAAAATATTTACAAGTTTTCTAAAACTACTTTTTCCGAGGTAAACGGATAGTGAATGAATGAATATTTTATTAAAAAGCAATATTGGCTCAAATTTGCTAGTAATACTTATTTTCTAGGTTAATATAAATTAAACGATTAAAAAGTTATAAAGGCCATACTTGCACCATGCCCCCCACTAAACCACAACAATGGTTCAGGTATGGACTGTCCAGCCTTCGCGCAATTATGTTCAGGATGCCACTGCCTCTCTTTCGCACCCTGCGCACCATAGACGCGGCGCATCTCTTTCGCATGGTTGCGTAAAAGCAATTTCCGCAAACATGCCTGATGCACTACAGAAGCGCGGCCGACCCAGCAGCACCCTGACAGAAAAATATATAGTACTAGGCAACACTAGAGAAACAACACTAGACAACACAAATAGTACTAGTTTGAAAAAGAAAACAGCAAGTATACAGTAAGTCTATTTAATAAATGAAGTAGCAAGACTTCATTTTTTAAATTTATTTACTGAGTGAATACTCCACCTTTAGGGTAAAACCCGGATAGATGCCCCAGTGGGATAGTTGCCTCAGTTTTGAATACACTATGTTAGGGATATTGGTGGTGAAAGACCTTATTGCCATGTAAACCATCAGAGAAGGCGCAAGTGTTTTGTCGATGTGAGCAAAAATCTTCCGTGGCGCTACTACATATTGATGAGTAATTTCTATTGAATATTTTTACCACTGAGTGCGGTTTCGGTAATCCTTTTGTTTCATTGCATGTATTACAGTTTAAATTACAATGTTTATTACGTTTTATTATTAACAAATTTTTATTTATTTCGGGAATAAAAAAGGCAAGTATTCGTATCAAAAAGGATAGTTGCCCTGTTTACTTAGGCGGATAGTCGCCCTAAGGTTTTATGCTCTTTGCTCTAGGACAAACATAACTTTTTTGACGAGCAAAGACAGAATTATTCTTTAGGTGTTTTCCCGACCTATTGTGAACTATAACGTGTTACCCATTGATCCAAAGGTATGGGTAATGTTTTTCATGCGTATGTTTAAGTTTAAGTTAATAAGTCACCAAAACGTATCTTACTTAAACTTTGGAAGGCTATTTTTGATGTATTTTATTGTTTAAATTCTTAAACCGTTATACTATTTAAAAAAGTCTCTGTAAAGAGTATATCCTTGCATGCGGCAAGTATCCCCGCAACTGATTTCATCGTTAGGCTTCTATCCGCCACAGTAGGCAACTATCCCTTTTTTGAGAGGTCTATTAAAACTGAATTTACTCAAAACTAATAATAATTATGTTCACAAAAATAGGCTGATAGTAAAGACAAAAGATCAATGTTTTGATATACATCTTGTATTATTTATGTTCACAAAAATAGGCTGATAGTAAAGATAAAAGATCAATGTTTTGATATACATCTTGTTTTATTTTTAACTAGCTGTCCCGCGCAACTTCGTATGCGTAATTTTTCCCCGTTTTTGCAACATTTCTCGTCGCTGCTCCGCTCCTATTAGTCGTAACGCGATGTTTTATAGCCTATAGCCTTCCTCGATAAATGGGCTATCCAACAAAAAAATATTTTTTCAAATCGAACCAGTAGTTCCTGAGATTAGCGCGTTTAAACAAACAAACAATCAAACAAACTCTTCCGCTTTATAATATTAGTATAGATGTGTTAATATTTTTTTTTTGTAGAGCTTTTTTGAAAAGTGGGGCATCTATCCCGCTTTTACCCTACATTACATAATCAAAATTGTTGCTTAACTATCAATATTATTTTTATGACATATTTCCAACTAGTGTTCAATATTTATTCGTTTATCATACAAATAAGTCTGCACTGTTTCCATTTTTGCTAAGCGACTGCCGATTTTTTTTTCATTTGTTAATAATAAGGTACTCAACTTAGAATTAGATATTACATAATTATTTTTTGTGATTTTTTAGCATTTGTGTGCTAATTTCGGCATATACATATATCAAATGTGTGAAGGAAAATTATTTTGTTTCAGGTGGGATTCGAATCTTCGATCATCCGGATGGACGATCACGTCGTTCAACCCTAGCGCTAAGCAGCGTAGGTATTTAGTGTGTAGTAATAAGCAAAAGCAGGTAGAGCGATCCTGTGCCTATTTATTTTGTGGTTCAGTGTCTGTTTTCGCAATTAAAAGTAAAAATCCACGAATCTAAAAATCACCATAAAATAAATACCTAATCAATGATGTTTATGTAAAAAGGTGTTGATAGATTACAAGCGCTCAGCAAGCTTCATTTTATGTCAGTGTCGCATCGCCGGCGTTAACAGATGAAAGCAGCGGATTACATTTTCCTCTTTTTGACTCGTGACAATTAAATCATGCTTTCCTACTTTTATGACTAATATTGCATAGCTTTTATTGCGGGCTTTGAGCGCGGCGACCGAATCAAGAAAATCCGTAACGAAAATAAAACCTAATACCCCCCACTCCGCCTACCATGTAGCTCGGCCGAGCGTTCGCTTAACGTATATCTATATGGTACGATTGTACAAAGCTCGCACGGATCGAGACGAGCTGCTCCGAAATGTAATGAAAAGAGAAAAAAAACTGCATAAATTAAAAATAAATAAATAATTATAATTGCATATGTTGATAAAAAATTATATGCAATAGCTTTACCACGGCAGTCCCCGAGTACCACACATTTTTTTTTTTATTAGTGTGACATTGCAATAAGTGTATGTTATCTATGTTGCCATTTTTAAAAATCGAATTCTGTTTAAGTATAAACATGGCAGTTTACAGCTCCGCATTTAACATGTACCTAAAATTACCGAAGAAATATACTCTACGAGTGCAAATTATACTTGAAATACGTGATAACTGGATAAGAATGAGAATTTGTGATTCAAAGAAGAAAACTTAAATGAATTTATACTTGAAACTGAAAGAAAATATACTTCAATCTGGCAAATGCACAGAATGTACAAGACATTATCCCTACCGAGTAATATCAGCGGGACTTCAAAAAAAAAAATTTTAAACATCATTGTACCTATTTGTTTCAATGAAAGAAAAATAAATTTTTACAGTAATGTATACAAAAGATGCAATTAATTGTGTATGTATCTTCGATTTAATTTAAATTGTATACTGCAAATATTTTGTGAGGAGAAATAAACAAATTATTATTCTTATTTATCAAATTATTAACTTGATACTTCAATATGAATTCCCTAGGGCTACATACAAAACATTGTTACTTATGTTATAAAATATTTTGATCCAAATTTACCCTCGCTGCTGCCCAATTCCGGTATTCATAAACAGGTGCTAAATATTCAAGCGTGAGAATATGAAGAAATTTGTTTATGGGTCGGTTTCCCCAGGGGAGATATTTAGAATATCCCATTAAGCAACAATATAATGCATATTTTTGATGTTGTAAACAAGAAAATTCTCTCTAGGCTGCTTTGTTGCGAAAATAAAACAGTTATAACTGTGTAGAAAATTTTAAATACAAGATAATAATCTTGAGAGGAGATGTCAATGGTGAATTCAATAAACAGGATAACGGAAAGTACACAAATGAAATTGCTTACATTTCATTTTTGTTATATCCTTGGAAATGTATTATTTTAGTTATTTTTTATAAAATCATTCATTTTAATATGATTTTTATTCCAAGTAGTTTAGTATTCCAAATGAAAAATTATTTAGAAAATTGCAATGTCGACATGTTGTGGACTAATACTAATGCGAGTACCGTAACGATTTTTTTAGAAGCTCATTATGCGCGCTTTTTGCAATAAAGTACGTTATACAATTTAAAATACAAGCTCACGTAAGTCTTGCAACTAAACAGTTCCAAAACATCAAATTCGATTCTAAACTCGATGCCACTGGAAATTTGGCATCCGATACCTATTCTAAATCTAAATGCATCGTCAAATAATTCGCACTGTGAGTTGGTCACTAAAATATTCACCTGACAAACAATATTCAGTTACCTTCCTCCAAAAATATAACTGTAGTGTCATCCAAAACAAGCTTAGACCAATATCGACGATTCTGTTGTAGCCTTGGCCTATTAAAGAGGGCAACTACCGCCTTGCACTGCAAATGTGCTACCTTGAAATAGTTACATGAGCGAAATGCGGTCTAGAACGAGTTGGACTTTGTGTAATGAGAGTTCCGGAATTGCATTACGTTATCATAAAAATAGTATGAAAACTGTTGATAGAGTTGTTGACGCAAGACTACTTTGAACTGAATTTGTAAGGTCAAAGGTATGCGAGTTTGGATGACAAGAACTTTTTACCATTTTGAAATAAGAGCGAGGTATATTTTGTAAAGTTTCACACGATCCAAAATAAAAATAAAAACATAAATTAAAAAAATTAAAAGACCCGCCTGCTTCAAAATGCAGTCGCCTCCGACTGCATTCATGAATCCCAGTGAACGTACTAAAATGCCTCCGACTGCATTGTTTTTGATTTTTTTTTTATTTAATACTTTTTAGTGCTTAGTTGTAAGAGTACAGTAATGTAATAACTATAACTACCGAAAATTTGATAGAAAAATTACTTATGAAATACCTAATTTTTAAATACCACATGACATTATATCCCACATGACATAGTTTGTTGACTTTATTTTATTTCTATATCACATTCTCTGTCGCCATTTTGAATTTTGATTGCTGTCATGTCTTGCTGTGACGATGGCAAGATTAATACGAATCGATTGACGTATGAATCATCAAAATAGACCCAGGCGTTTGGTATATACCTAGTCTGGCCATAAATACTGTTACAATTAAAAATAAGAAAGATTTTGAAGAATTTGGAATCTGTCATTTTTATACGATTGTTCATTGTATTTTCTAATTTTGGCGCCAATACATTGTACAATATTTTGCTATATTAAAATGGAGTGGGGTGATAAAGAAAACCGAATCGCTGTGATTGCATTACACAAAGTTGGTATGGAGCCGAATGTAATTTTTAAAACTCTCCATACGCTTGGTATTAGTCAAATGTTTGTGTACCGGGCTATTAATAGGTACAATGAGACCTTCTCTGTTTGTGACAGAAAAAGATCTGGCCGTCCACGTAGTGTTCGTACGAAAATGGTGGTCAAAGCAGTAAGGGAAAGAATTCGAAGAAATCCTGTCCGAAAGCAAAAGATTTTATCTCGGGAGATGAAGATAGCACCCAGAACCATGTCACGCATTTTAAAAGATGACTTAGGACTTGCAGCCTATAAGAGACGCACTGGTCATTTTTAACTGATAATTTGAAAAAGAATAGGGTGGTAAAATCGAAGCAACTACTGAAGCGGTACGCAAAGGGAGGTCACAGAAAAATTTTGTTTACGGATGAGAAAATCTTTACAGTTGAGCAACATTTTAACAAATAAAATGACCGTATTTATGCTCAAAGCTCTAAGGAAGCTTCCCAATTAGTCGACAGAGTGCAACGTGGGCATTATCCGACTTCAGTGATGGTTTGGTGGGGTGTTAGCTATGAAGGAGTGACTGAGCCATATTTTTGTGAAAAAGGTATCAAAACATCGGCACAAGTGTATCAAGATACCATTCTTGAGAAGGTAGTTAAACCCCTTAACAACACCATGTTCAATAACCAAGTATGGTCCTTCCAACAAGACTCAGCGCCAGGTCATAAAGCTCGGTCCACGCAGTCTTGGTTGGAAGTGAACGTTTCGGACTTCATCAGAGCTGAAGACTGGCCGTCGTCTAGTCCCGATCTTAATCCGCTGGATTATGATTTATGGTCAGTTTTAGAGAGTATGGCTTGCTCTAAACGCCATGATAATTTGGAGTCCCTAAAACAATCCATACGATTGGCAGTGAAGAATTTTCCCATGGAAAGAGTGCGTGCTTCTATTGATAACTGACCTCAACGTTTAAAGGACTGTGTTGCAGCCAATGGAGACCACTTCGAATAAGCTTTTTATATTTTGAATTGTTTTTTATTTATGTATTAAACTAACACACTGTAAAAGTAATAAATATTATTTGCAATAAAAAAAAATGTTTTTTCTTCGTAACAATATTTATGGCTAGACTAGGTATAGTGCCACAAAGGTACACACATACTTATATACTCCGTAGTCGGGTAAAAAGAGAGCTGATGAACTAGTAGCTTTTATTTTCTAATTTTCGTGTTGCATGTTATAAATAATTCGAGACGAGAATATACGCACCTTACAGATTATGGCAGGAGCTGGATGCTAGAAGCCGAGGATAGAACAAAATGGCGTGCAATTGGAGAAGCAGGCTAGGTACTTGAAGAAGAGAAATGCGTGATTGTAGATGAAAAAACGTATCCTCATAAACGGAGTCATACCCTCGCTTCTCCAGTCAACTGGAAACCACGGTCGTCGGTACGACGTGAAGCAATGCTTAAGATAGAGTGCATCGAGATAAATAGATATGGACCTACTAATCAATTGTAGAGTGTCATACCCGTCAGCCAAAATTCCGCCGGTTACCAGAAGCTGCGTTGGAACTCGTACCAAAAATGATCGGAAATTCATGCTGTGACGCGATACCAACCTTATTTTTTAAAAAATCATTATACTTTTCCGTTTGCTTTATACGTTTTAAAATTATTTCTTCCTTTTCTATGAAAGCTGAGGCCCGGGGTTGTGGAAAATCGTTTAATGTTTCAGCTTTCTAAACAATGTGCAGTTGATGTATTAGACGTTCCTATTATATTGACTCCAATGAAAAATACGTCGTGATTGAAACATAACATGATACGTATACGGTAGTGGCATTTTAAACTTATTTTTCTGATAAGAGGCAAGTTATAGCTGTTGCCCGTGACTTTGTTCGCATGGAAATTTTGCATTTTTCAGAGATAAAAAGTCGTGTGCTATGAAATGCAAGAAGGAAAAAGTCGTCTCAGGTGGGACTCGAACTCGCGACCTAAGGGGTACTGTACCTAAATCCTTTATCATCTCCGATACCGAGGCATAACTGAGAATGTCCAATTTATCCTCCAAATGCTATCATTATACGGCAATCGTTGCACCATCTACCGTGTCTTCGAAGAATTTGTAGTATAAATATTAAGTACTAGCGGACGCCTCGTCGTTTCACCCGCGTAGTTCCCGTTCCCGTGGGAATACAGGAATAAAAAATAGCCTATGTTACCCGGGGTTAGTATAGCTTCACAACAATGAAAGATTTTTTCAAATCTGTCCAGTAGTTTCGGAGCCTATTCCATACAAACAAACTATCAAATCTTTCCTCTTTATAATTATTAAGCTGTCCCGCGCAACTTCGTTCTTTTCCCATTTTTTTTTTATAATCCCATGTTACTTCTAATACCTCCATGAATATGTGTACAAAGTTTCATGTTGATCGGTTGAGTAGTTTTCGCGTAAAAGCGTAACAAACAAACTTACATACACATTTATATATTAGTAGGGATAAGTATTAAGTATAAGTATAACTATAAATCTTATGTCCTTCCCCGGGCTTCAAACTGTAATAAATTTCATCTACCTAAATCGGTTCAGTGGTTTTATCGCGAAAACTTTAAAGGCAGACAGAGTTACTTTTTCTGATTACTGATACTTTTTCTGGTTACTTTTTCTGATACTCTGATTCTCACGAACTATACTTACCTACTTATATAATACTGCTGACGCGCACAACTTCGTATGCGTCAATTTTCTCCGTTTTAGCAATATTTTTCATTGCTGCTCCGATCCTATTGGTCACAGCGTGATGTTATATAGCCTATATATCCTGGATAAATGGGCTATCTAAAAGTAAAAGTCATTTTCAATTCGAACTAGTAGTTCCTGAGATTATCGCGTTGAAACAAACAAACAATTTTTTTTAATATAAGTATTGTTATGAGAGTGACTTTTGCCGAAGTTATTATAAGTTTAAGATTAAACCAAACAACCGAAAGACATAAGTCACAAAGGTTATTTAAATTCTTCATTTAAATTAATTACCTTTATAACTTAAGTCTTGCGGTCACGAGAGGATCAAATTATCAAACAGGAGGCGAACAAAGACGGTTTTGAAGAAAACTGTGCGCAATTTCATCTTCAAACTGAAACATTCACCGATATATTTGGTAACAGGAATGAGTAGACAGACCGCTAAAAATTGGTCGTTGAGGATGTCTTCCAGCTGTGGATGTTACCGTGTGGCATAGCTTGCTGCATAGTATACAGGTACTCTGCAGCAAGCTAGTGGATTTCTTCAGGCTAAAGATGATCATGATGATGTGTACCTACTTGAGTGACAAATTCGTTTGCTCAAAATACACCAAATCATTTTAAGCCCAGACCCAAAAGGAGTGATGTTATAAGTTTAACATGTATGTGTGTCTGTTCCATCGTAACTCCGATTTGGATGCAGTTTTTTATTTAGAAATCTAGTTTACTAATCTAGGTTTTTAGCCTTGTTTGATGAACCCTTATTAAAACCGTTTAGACGATTGGTTAATCATTTGTTTTCTTACTTATCAGGTTTTTTAACTAGCTTCCCCCCTGCCGCTTCTGGCCGCATACATCTTGTTCCTCCCTACAAATTCTGGACTACAGTTTCATCCTCTTAAGGGGTGAATTTTAGAAAATCTTTTATTAGCAGATATCTACGCCATAATAACTATTTGTGTGCCAAATTGCAGCGCAATCCGTTCAGTTTCATCTGTGTTGATAAATCAATCAGAAACGGTTGCCTTTTAAATATACACACAGAAAATATGACGTTAGAGTAAAAGTAACCTAATCTTGTATTTAAATTCAACTCAAGCTGTGTCAAGTCGTATGTTCAAGATAGATATGGGTGTAGATTCGTTCAATGATCCAAACAAGCATTACAAAAAGGTCGGTTCGCCTTCGAGACCGCCATCAACAAAATATTTATCAGATCAAACCCTTTCATTTGATTTTATACCTCCAAAGTGCCCAATTTTTTGCTGACGAAAACGAGCAAATATTTGGACGACCGTCGTAAATATTTTATTAAAATATTTTGAAGGAGGTCAATATTTAAAATGTTTCAATAAGTACGGATACTGTGGATTTTTTTTTTCAAATGCGGAGATTTCAATGTATTGAAACTGTTGTGATAAAATGAATATAAATGTGATTATAACTTTTTATTACCCAACTGTAAGGTAATATTCTTTATTACCTGATATCTTACAATCCACTGAACGGATTTACACAATTAAGACAACGTTAGATTTGTCTTGATCGCCCAAGTGTACTTAGCTATGTAAGATGTCAAAATAAAGAGGTGTGGATAAAAAAGTTGTTTTTTTTTTTTAATCTTTATTTAATTTAGGAACTTTCGAACAATACATTCATGCCAGTTCTATCGTAACCTAATCTAAAAAAAGTTGTTTTGAATACTGCAATATGGACATCAAATTAAAGGGCTCATCTTATGCATTTCAAAAAGGTATAACATGATTATGACTGTAATACTAAAAAAGTTAGTTGGCAACTATTTTTTATTTAAGTTAGTTGTTACATCGGTTACATCCTATAACCACTAAAAAGTGTTAAATAAAAAAATAAAATATAATAGTGCCTCCGACTGCATGAAATTATATAATTACTAGCTGTGTCCCGCGGTGCTACCCGCGGTTTATTAGCCTATGTGTTAATCCAGGGTGTCAGCTAACTCCATACCAAATTTTATTCAAATCCCTCCAGCCATTTAGATATGAAGAAGTAACAAACATACACACATACATACTCACAAACTTTCACCTTTATAATATTAGTGTGATGTAGGAGATCTTGTTTCCATCTTTTTTGTGCCGGCGGTTTTTTTTATTTTTATAATTATTTTTTTTATTATCCTATTACAGCGAAGCCAAATAGAAAGGGTTATATTTTGCAGTCTATGTACCTATGTCTGTATTTATGTATGTTCTACCATATTTGCTAAACTACTAATTCGATTTCGATGGATGAGGTGTCAATCGATTCATTATTATGGCCCGGATGACCTAGGTTATATTTTTAGCGCTATGACAGACACACGACGTATGGCATGATAATGTATGTAAGTACGGCATGACTTATTTTAAATTGTTAAAATGCCATAGCTCAATGAGAATATTTAAATCTACACACATGCATTCAGCGTTTTGATCACACCTTTCGGTTACACGTTGTATAAATAACTTTTCAAACATTTAATGTTCATTAATTTATTAAAGGTTGACCTATATAGTTCACACCTTAAAGTTGAGATGTTAATTCTGGCAGATAAGCCTTTGAGTTCAAGGAAAAGGGATCTGTGTCCGGATTAAATGTATTTCATTCTCTCTGCGTAGGACGGTAGCTCAAGTAGGCTTTAGGCGTGTGCTGACTACGACTATTATGTGCAATGGTGCATTCACACGCCTCATTCAAAGCGACATTCAACGGGCACGAAACGTTTGTAAGCAGCTTGTTTGGACCGCCCCGCCACATGTCGGGCTGCTTGCCGCGTGTCTAAATCGGGCATTATAATGTTAGGTTCACATGCTCGCGTTTAAATTAACATTCAATAGCCAAGAACACGAGCGCGAGCGTGTGAATAGGCGTGAATGTGTTGCTCTGCTGTTTGTTGACAGCTTGTTTGGATTGCTGGCCCGACACGAACAGCTTACCGCGCTGCTAGCCGAGATGCTTCCCGGGCTGCGTGCGCGCGTATTAGGGTACAAGCCATGTGTCGCGAGAGATTTTATAAACATACAAATCACGGACACATGATTATATGTACCTAGATGGTTATTAGCCACGAAATCTCGGAACTGTCTATAATTTCTTGACTGTAATGCTGTCTACGTGCATTCTGTACGTTGCTCGAGCGACCTTCTGTAGGTATCTGATCTCTGTATTGTATGTCGTTACTCCATCGAGCGCTTAAGTTGACTCACTATTATTATTTACTAGTTGACCCGCGCAACTTCGTCTGGTCTCTCTTGGTCGTAGCGTGATGTTATATAGCCTATAGCCTTCCTCGATAAATGGGCTACCCAATAGTGAAAGATTTTTTGCATTCCTAGTACTTCCTGGGATTACCGCGTTCAAACAAACATACCAACTCTTCAGCTTTATAATATTAGTATAGATATAGATTAGATATGCTAGGGCACTGACAAAAGGATTGCAGACAGTGGAATTTGTATTGTTTCCCCCTAGTCTAACATCCTAGCTGGGAAGTAGTAGGGAGATACACCTACAGTGCCGTTTAGTTTGAAGTTATATAATATAATATATATGTGTACCTATTGTAAAAATCCGAAGGGAATACAAGAATACACAACGAAACTTTCGCTATATTTACACAGGTATATCTGGCACAATGATTCTTTTGTTTCATGCGATTAAATTCGATATATACAGGATGATTTGCAATAGTATATCGGGAACAAGAAGTGAAACAAACGTCTTCGTTTATGGTCGCTTTAATAGTTTTTCTAGTTTAATTAGAAGAGAGAAGGCTCCTTTATCGGCTATAATAACCTCCCGAACTTGGCTACTTTACTTCCGACGTTATTTTCATAATGATTTTTTGAAAAAAATAAAATCTAATTAACTCTTCACCATCGTCCACCACCACCACTTACTTTTGTCACACAACCACTTACCACATATCTGGGAGACCTCGGAGTAAAATCGATTTTCCTTTGTCAGGTTTACGGCCTAAACCTCACAATAAACAAGCAACGATTTTACCCCAGTAAAATAGTCTGTAAGTGGTTAAGGTCATAACTCCAAGAACAAGTGATATAAGGTAAATATTTTTCAAAATCAGTCAGAAATTTTTTTCTATCTTTCAAAAATGCAATTATTGTATTTGTAAAATAATTGGCAAGAAATGCCTATAAAACTACTTCAGTATTCAGCCTGCGACATCATAATTTGTTAAATTGCTCTCTGTAACGAAGCAATAACAAAAACCGTGATAGTTCTTTAACTACCGACTAGATGGCGCATGCGAGGGCCCAAACTCGCGGGCATCAAGGGATAGAAAAATTTGAGGTCTAGTAACATAACCCAGATAGGTGGTTCGCTTCTGGCCCCGGCTTGGCTACGGAAGTCTCGGGTTCGATTCCTGGGTCTGGACTTCAAATGTTTCTATCTTTCAAAAATGCAATTATTGTATTTGTAAAATAATTGGCAATAAATGCCTATAAAAATTACTTTGATACTACAAAGTTATTTAGTGTTACGTAAAGAAGCCACTAGCGGGAAGTTTTTAGTATATTACAAATCAACCTACAGATTTTAACTCAAACTAATATTATAAATTGGAAAGTAACTTTGTATGTCTATCTGTGTTTTTCACTCTTAAACCACAGAAATTTAGATGAAATTTGGTATGAAGGTTGAGTCCCTGGGAAGGACATAGGACAGTTTTTATCGCGATAATCAATATCCACGAGAATGGAGCCACATGCGAACGCGTCTTCTTCTTCTTTCTCTTACCCCTTTGCGCCAGAGAGTAAATAAATAATTGAACGTTGTATCTGCTCGTTTGACTACAAAACACTGACTTGACTGCCTCTGTGGCGCGGTGGGAGTGTGTCCGACTGCTACGCAAGAGGTCGTGGGTTCGATTCCCACACGGGACACCACTTTGTGTGAACCACAAATTGTTGTTCCGGGTCTGGGTGTAATTTGTGTCCGTGACTTGTATGTTTGTAAAGTCCCCCGTGACACAGGGCTTGTACCCTACTGCGGGAGTTGTCTTTTTAAAAAAAAAAAAAAAAAACTCAGTAGTTAATATTAATGTAGTCTGTGACTACACCTACTCATTAGATATTCATCGAGAATTTTGTGGTTGAGTTGTGTAACGGTCTACAGTCAGAAGCAAAGTTCAAAGGGTGAGCTCTCCTGACTGACTTTATCCGCTTTGTCTCGTTATTTCCACTCCAGTGGATTGATTTCTTCACCGTGAACGTTGGAAAATAGACTAAATGCAGCGTAAACTGACCATTTTGGGGTTAGCAGATCACTAAAACAAAAAATAAAGTGCGGCGACTGCTGCGCCAGAGGTCGTAGGTTTGATTCCCAACGGTGGCACCACTTTGCGTGACTTAGAGTATAGGTACTTTGTGTTCGTAATTTGTGTGTTTGTAAAGTCGCCTACTACACAGGACTTGTACCTAACTGCGGGAGTTGTCTTTAAAAAGAAAAAGTTTTTACTTAGTTTACAATTTCGTCTTTTTACCCGGCTGCGCAAGAAGGAGGATTATGTATTTTGAGTGTATGTATATATGTATGTATATTTCTTTGGCACGCCCTAGAGCCTAAACGGCTCGATGGATTTTAGCTTGCGAGGTGTCGTTAGATTCGTCTTAGTTGTGAGAGCGACACTGATTACTTATTTTTTTAAAAGATCAAATTGCATAACTTTGTTAATATTTATCGATGTTTAAAATAAACCTTCAAAACCTATACAACTTATATATTTAAATGTAACAAGCTGAACTCGGCCACGCTTCGCTGTGGCTTTTAAAGCCAGAAACACTCGCCGGCCTTCCCAGAACATTCTGCTAAAGTTTCATCACAATTTGATCAATGGTTTCGGAATGCATAGAGGACATACAGACAAACATTGATTTATATTTATATGAAAAAACACAACTTAAATAAAAAAATAAATTCAAAAATTAAATAACCCGCTTACTAAAAGACGGGCACAATATACCCTTCATATTTAATCAATCAGTCTTAGGTAAGTCGGAGCTACATTTTTAAGTTCAACAGGATTTATTAATGCCTCCGACTGCATGATATCTATACTAATATTATAAGGCGGAAGAGTTTGTTTGTTTGATTGTTTGTTTGTTTGTTTGTTTAAACGCGCTAATCTCAGGATCTACTGGTCCGATTTGAAAAAATCTTTTTTTGTTCGATAGCCCATTTATCGAGGAAGGCTATAGGCTATATAACATCGCGCTACGACTAATAGGAGCGGAGAAGCGACGAGAAATGTTTCAAAAACGGGGAGAAATTACGCATACGAAGTTGCGCGGGACAGCTAGTTAAATATAAAAGGTTGGTATCCTGTTTCCGTCTGTTTGCAGCGGGTTTTTTTAATTTTTATATTTTAATTTTACACTGTTATAAAAAGGTTAAGTTTGCATCTAGGCAGTAATCTTACAAAATGATTAACTTGAATGTGTTAATGATTATTTATATTCTTGTGATGTCCTATAAGCACTTATCCTGACTGACTGGCGGATTCATCAACGCAGAGTGTAAACGGTAAACCGCTGCATCTACTAACCTGAAATTTTGACAGTAGATGCTTTTTGTGTTGTGTGGTACTAATATAGGATTTTTAGAATTTTGTCCTAAAATAGATGTCGTAAAAAAATGAAATGGATTTCTTTCTACCTATTTGGCTTCTTGGTTTTAAATAAAGAAACACATGTATTTAATAAATTTCATGTTTGATTTTTCCAAAACGTTTTGGAAAAATCAACCGTTAAGATGTCATCAATCAATTAAAGGTTTTACGAGGTACAATTTCTGGGATTTATTAAAAAAAAAAAACAATTAGGTATATCAGTATAAGATTGTGAATCGTGGGTGACCAAAGTTAAATCAAATTATTGACATGAAATTTATTGATCATGTTATTGTTTGAACTTCACCCGCATCTCTTTTTACGCGACTGTAATATAACGCAGAGGGTAATAATAATAATAATATAATAATAATATCTTGGGACACCTCACACAACGCCATCTGATCCCAAACTAAGCAGACCTTAGACCTTCTTCTTCTTCATCCTCTTTTTCTTCTTCTTCTTCTTCTTCTTCTACCTTGTACTATGGAAACCAGACCACTGATAGACATACTTATATATTTCTAAATGCATACATATTATAGATAAATAACACCCAGACACAGAATAAACAATCGTGCTCATCACACAAAGTTTTTTCTGGGTGGGGATCGAACCCACGACCTCCGGCTTAGCAGTCAGGGTCTCTAACCACTAGACCAACAGGCCAGTAAAGTGCTTGACTTGTATGTATGTACGAGTATGTCTGTTCGTTTGTGGCACTATATAGACCAAACGCGTGGGCCGATTTTGATGATTCATGCGTCAATCGATTTGTATTAATCTTTCAATCGTCACTAAATATATGACAGCAATCAAAATTTAAAATAGCGACAGCCAGACGCCATATTGTGATAGAGATAAAAATTAAAGTCGACAAACTATGTCATGTGGGGTATGATCGTGTAGTTATTTTAAAATCATGATGAAACTTCTGAAATCGTTTTTTAATTTTTTTTTGTGTAACTAGGCATATTACCTACCTAGGTACTACATGATATTGTGTAGGAAAGTCTTTCTTTAACTTCGTTTTGAACCCACGACTTCTTGCGTAGCAGTCGGACACACTCCCACCTCGTCACAGCGTGTTTAAATAGATATTATTAGCTACTACATATATTTTAAAAGACGTACGGTATTTAGGTATTACAATTACATACTTACCACAAATACTTATACCTAGGTATTTACCACTGCCTGCACCCGCGACTTCGTTTGTTCGCGCAAAGTTGCAGTGCTGCTCACTTCCTTTATATCTTAATATGATGAAAAAGTAGTCTAAGTTACTCCTTAACATCAGTTGTAAAATTCAGAAGATTAGGTAACCGAAAAAAAGCAGACAGAGAAAAAAAAACTTTTTTGTTATATTTACATAAGCATTTACTAAAAAGCTATTATATTGACGTAACGAACAGACACTTCAATTTTATTTATTTGTACCTATAGTTCGATAGTAGGTCGCGACTTGAAAACATAGAAGACAGCCAAGAAAGTCATAAAAAAATTATAGCTACTAGAATAAACTTACTGTAGAATTTCATATTTGATTCTTAGTCCAAAAATAGTAAAACTTCTAGTACGTTTTATTGACTCTGTGGCTAAAACTTTCTACAAGGTTATAAACATGTATTTTTATCGTAAATCGTCGAGAAATAGTCAAGTTGTTTTCAACGTAGGTACATAAACGAAAATAAAGTAAGCTAACATTAATATAAAATTCCAAATACACACGCTTTATACATAAAGTCATGTCCCTGCACCGACGTAGTCATATCTATATATTAGAGACCTATATGTCAGTATAGAAAGCAAAATGCCTAAAACATAGCTAAATATTAACATCTCCCATCGCTTCCAGTTGAATAAAAGGTAAGAAAAAACAAAAACAAATAACACAAAATAGGTAGGATTCGAACGCGCGACTTCCCGATTGCGTGTCCGATGCCTTATCCATGAGGCTACCGCCGCTTCGTATCTATACTTAATACTAAAAAAGCTGAAGAATTTGTTTGTTTGTTTGTTTGAAAGCGATTATCTCAGGAACTACTGGTCTGAATTGAAAAAATATTTTACTGCTCAGTAGCCCGCTTATCGAGAAAGGCTATAGGCTATCTAACATCAAGCTACGCCCAATAGCAGCGGAGCAGCAATGAATAATGTTGTAAAAACGGGGGAAAATTTACGCAGACGAAGTTGCGCGGGTCAGCTAGTGTAAGATAAAGTAACTCAGTATTTTGCAATAAAAACGTAAAAAACTAACCGTGCACTTTCTGATAAAATCTGAATAAAGCTCGAAAGAAATTCCAAATGCACATATTTTCGCCAAAAATATGAAACTTGGTAGAGGTGTTCAGTCACAGCTGTCAAAAGAATCGAGGCAATACGAATTGGGTATTTGACTGTCAAATCAAATTAGTCTCAAACGTCAAAACGACACGCCTGAACAATTTGTAAGAAATACAAGTCTGTGACGTTACAATTTACTTTTGGATATATAGATATATATGACTAGCTGTCTCGCGCAACTTCGTATGCGTAAATTTTCCCCGTTTTTGCAACATTTCTCATTGCTGCTCCGCTCCTATTGGTTATAGCGTGATGTTATAGCCTATAACCTTCCTTGATAAATGGGCTATCTAACAGTGAAATAATTTTTCAATTTGGATCAGTAGTTCTTACCTTCTTCTTGATTACCGCGTTCAAACAAACAATCAAACTCTTTAGCTTTATAATATTAGTATAGATTAAAAATTGATAGATAGGTCAAATATTTGTGACCGAACATATTTTCATTACAGTTTGAGTTACTTAATCACAGTTTTGCCATGAACTATTTTGTAATCTGCGGCAGCCGGTGGTTTCCCGTGTCCTCACCAGGTCGTCAGTTCGTCTTGTAGGGGCCATTTTTGTGGCGATCCTTGGCGAAGGCCTCGGTTCATCAGTAGATGTCTTTCGACTGAAACGACGACGACCATTGTACAAATTTTATACTTGGACAGAAAGTAGTTGCGTTTACCCGCGTTCGCTGCAAATAGTCATATAACATACTAGCTGTCCCGCGCAACTTCGTATGCGTAATTTTACACCGTTTTTGCAACATTTCTCGTCGCTACTCCGCTCCTATTAGTCGTAGCGCAATGTTATATAGCCTATAGCCTTCCTCGATAAATGGGGTATCTAACAAAACAAGATTTTTTCAAATCGGACCAGTAGTTCCTGAGATTAGCGCGTTTAAACAAACAAACAAACTCTTCCGCTTTATAATGTTAGTATAGATTATCCCTTATGAAGTCCCACTGCAGGGCACGGATATCCCCAGTAGAACTTTCTTATTATAGCTCCTAGGGGTAATTGCCATAATTGCCATACTTGACGAGCGGATTCGCAAACTCAGCAAGGCTTTAAAGTACGCAAAGAACGTTGCTGCCCGTTCTCCGGTGTGAAATTCCATAGTCGCCTAAATGACACCCACGAGCAGATATGGGGTAGCACTATTATTATATAAGTCGGCATCATACGGTAAAATAATACGTAAGCATGACAATGGTGGTATAATAGATTGGCACTGCACTAGTCTTAATATATATAAATCTCCTGTCACGATGTTTGTCCGCGATGGACTCCTAAACCGCTTAACAGATTTCGTTCAAATTTGCACGCAATATGCAGTTTGGTCCAACTTGAGAGATAGGATAGCTTAGATCTTTAATTATAGTCGCAATTACTAAAAAAATTAGGGATCCCATGCCCAACCGTGCGAAGACGGGGCGGGCCGCTAGTATAGTATATATTTAATATAGCTTTGTTTATGTACGCATAATTTTTCATAGAGGTCAGCTAAATAGTCCTTGTCATTTTGCTTAAAGGGTACCTACAGTTGGATTAACGTAACTAGGCCGGACTGAAGTAGGCGACAAGTGGTTGCGCAGATGCATTTTGGTTGACAGGAAGCGGGGGGCGGGGGCGGTAACTAAACCAAGAGGATTAGAGATGCGATTACGCATTACATTGTCATAATTAGTATTACTAATTCATGTTTTTTTTGTGATTAGTTTGGTAAAGAATTTGATTTTCAAAGTTTCATTATTATTTACTGTAACTGTTCTAAATTTAAACTTTTATGAACTCATTTAAATAGTGTTTTTATATTGTTGAATTAAAATGTTGTTAGTATTTTTATTCGATTAATCGGTTTCGTAAGTAATTTTAGGGTCGCATCTCTATGACATGCGCGAAAGTGATAAAAACCTAACTTCAATCCGGTCAAGATAAGTTGATGACCAATGACATTTTAAGTAACAAGGTGGGAACTTAACCTACCTTCAGGTACCTACATATTTTTTGACATTTAGTGATCTAGTCCTGAACACAGAATCTGAATAAAGATATTCAGGCGCATTAGGATATGAACTCATTAAATCAACTGCCTGAAAACAAGAACATACCTAAATAGAAATTTGAAAACAAAACGCCTGCCTTTGTAACATACTTAAACCTACAACTACGATAAAAAACATAGGTACCTGTATAAGCTGTGTATAAGCTGTTTCCAGGCATCGATGAACATTATTAAAGAAAAAAATATATATTTCTATTATCACAGTTCGTCTGTATGAGACGAACCTAAAACTGCCGCCTTTTTAAAGTTGATTTGAATTGAACAAATTCTTTGTAAGTCAAAATGTTTAATTAAAAAAGTTGCTTAGCAACCATGTTATGACATCCATTTCGACTTTAGTTTGATATGAAGAATTAAATAATTCAATTAAATTCATAGATACTTCAGTTTAATTTATCATTTTTTTATAAAAACCATTAATATTTTGTCAAAACTAAACATGAACTTGTTACTTCACCTTGTTCTTAAAATAAATGTTCTTCAAGTTGGAAGTTATAATCGATAAGTTAAAAGGTTTACAGTTACATACAATGTTGTTTTTAACATTATAATGAAAAAGATTTTATTTATTTATGTAGGTGTTGTATTGGGTATAACAGTAATAGTATCAACTACTAAACTGCTACTAATAACATAAAACAGGGTAAGTACTTCCGTAGCTGCCCTAATAATGCGATATAGGAAATGGGTTTTCTGTTTTTTTTGTTTCATACCTAACAACGTTAAATAAGTAATTTTTATAGGCATTTCTTGGCAATTACTTTACAAATACAATAATTGCATTTTTGAAAGATAGAAAAATTTGAAGTCCTGACTGAGAAATCGAACCCAAGACTTCCGTAGCCAAACCGGGGCCAGAAGCGAACCACCTATCTGGACTATGTTACTAGACCTCAAATCCTTCTATCCCTTGATATTTTAAACAGCTTTTACAAAAAATATACACAAATTGGGCAGTAAAGACATAGAAAATTACAATAGGTATTACAAATAATTATGTCTAATTAATTGAATTACTGTGATATATCACAAACTTCGGGAATATTTACGTATCTAAACGAGATACAGCGTGTTACTAAAATATAAATTGACTATAAAATACTTTACGACGAGTTAATTCGATGAATAATCATCGATTACTTATTTAAAACGATAGTTTATAAAAGCGATAATTCAAGTTCAGAAAATACAATGAACATAAGTTCAAAGAACCTTTGAATAGAGATAGCTAGCAATTACTAGCAATCTGCTTAGCTAAGTTTGCCGTGGAACACCCTGTTTAGATATACTAAAAGAAATAAAACAGTAAAGTTGTAAAGGCATTATCACTTAGTTGGAAAACAAGTATATGGGAAGCGTAACTTTGCCTAAATTGACCAGTTTGAGTGAGAAATTACCGCAGTGAACTTGGTTTACTCAGAAAGGCACTAAATACTAAAGATAGACAGACTGATTGCGACTATGACATACTATTGTTTTTAAACTTTCGCGATTTATATACTTATTAGTTATATTTCGGGACTTAATCGCGTGAATTATTTAAAGGTACGAACCTTTTATTTACCCGACGCCGACGTTTCGATCGAATTGCAGTCGACCCGTGACCACGATCGGTGCAATTCGATCGAAACGTCGGGTAAATAAAAGGTTCGTACCTTTAAATAATTCACGCGATTAAGTCCCGAAATATAACTAATATGACATACTAGCCGATTGGGCAACTAGTCGATTGCAATAAATCGACCGACTAGTTGGCCACTTCGGTTAGCTTTCTATAGAATTTACTTTTAATGTTTCTAAAATTGTCTAATTGGTAAAATAAAAAATAAAAACAACCCTAACTATATTCACTTATACCTTTAGATTCTTTCTAATACTCTTAATAAATATAAAACCCCCTGATTGGTTGTGCTTGTCCGATACTTACTTATATTTTACTAGCTGACGCGCAACTTCATCTGCGTAAATTTTCCCTGTTTTTGCAACATTTTTCATTGCTGCTCCGCTCATATTGATCGTAGCCTAATGTTATATAGCCTATAGCCTTCCTCGATAGATGGGCTATCCAACAGAAAAATAATTTTTCAATTCGGACCAGTAGTTCCTAAGATTATCGCGTTCAAACAAACAAACAAACAATCTCTTCAGCTTTTTAGTATTAGTATAGATAAAGCATTTAAGGGAGGGAGAATTTTATTATTATTAAGAAAAAAAGCTGAAAATCGTCCATGGGTTCAAACTTCTTGCGCTTATCCAAATATTAATTAGAATAATTCCCGTAAACTTAAGAAATTATGTAAACGAAATTTCATGAATTTCGTTTTACAGAGAGTAAGCCGACATGACCCACGGCATAACGTACCTATTCTCCGAGGTATGAAGGGGTGTGACGATGTTCGAAAACGGCCACTCATCTATGAAGACAGTGTTAACCTCGCAATTGGGTAGTTGACTACAATAAAAGTAATTTATTTTATACTAATCAGGTAATAGTAGATCTTAAAAAGCTCTGAAAATAAGTATTAATTTTCTATTTATCATGTTTTTGACGATAGGAACCTATGACGTCACAGGTTGTTATTCTATTATACATTTCTATAGAGCTTATCGTTTTGACATATCATAAAAAGAGACTAAATTGACTTGACAGTCAACATTCCTATTGTCTAAATCTGCTTGGTCGCCACTGAGTCGAGAATCCCTACGAATAACGTGATCATCGCGTTTTAACCTTTGTGCATTCAGTCGTCAAAGCTTGTTACCTTGTACATTTTCCATATTTTCTATGTTTTTTTTTTTAAATCTAGGAAATAGTTCGCGTGACTAAGGGTGTTCAATTTTGCATGGGGAACCATAGAGACGAACGCGCGTGACCAAAGGTCGCATTTGTTACCCCTGCCTACACTTGAATTGTAAATAATAAAGTAACTTAACCTTAAGGGATATATTTGAGGACTTGCTTACGTCTGCGGCTCCACCCGCCTGAATGTCGGTTTCATGACAAAACTATCCTATGTCTTTA
The DNA here is from genome assembly GCA_945859575.2 of Herminia tarsipennalis. Lineage (NCBI taxonomy): Eukaryota > Metazoa > Arthropoda > Insecta > Lepidoptera > Erebidae > Herminia > Herminia tarsipennalis. Next base: position 9,396,652 of record OX243842.2, on the reverse strand, counting down.
TAGAATTTTATAAGCTACGGGTCTTAATCGCGTTAATATTTTATTTTAAGGCTTTTCGTTTCGACCGTATTGCAACGGCCGTGGTCACGGGTAGACTAATTCAGCTCAGCGTCGCCTCCGAGAAGCGTATCCTATGTCTTTCCCAGTGAATCAAACCATCTCCATATTAAATGTCATCTAAATCGGTTTAGCGGTTAAAGCGTGAAAAGATAACAGACAAATAGAGAGAGTTACTGTCACATTTACAAAATTCGTTTGGATATTTATTGGATTTCATTGGAATTCATATGATCGCCTGATTTAACTACCGTCGGTGTCGTAAAGGCTACTAAGGCATTGCACACCGTAGGACGGGCAACAGCGTCTTCTGCGTGCTTTCAAGATTTACTGCGACCACGTCATGTGTCCTGACGCGAGTTTAACATTTTTACCCATCCCAAAATGTGCACAACGTCGTTTAAGAAATTTTCACTTCAAAAACTTAAAAACACCACTACTGGGGTAAAAAAATCAAATAAAATTTTGAAGCCCACGACTAACTGGAGGTAACAGGTAAGTAACCGAAGAAAATCATTGAGTCTAGGAGTCTACCATTCACTGCCCTGATTTGAACTCAAATATTTTTCTGCATGCATGCAGTCTCCGTAGCCGTCACGGGTAATAGAAAAATGTACATTTTTTATTGGTTTCAACAGCTAAGGTAATCAAATTCTATATAGCCAGTACGAAATCGTAACCAGTAAAAGTTAGCGACTCCCACTATTGGTTCAGAATAACATCAAAATGTTTGTCTTTTCTTAATGACACTTGTTTGAAACTAAGTTTCTATAAATAACAATTAAGTTCTTCAAGTTTCAGATCAAAAACCTTTGTTGTTGTTAGAAAAGTTTTCGCCAACTTGTTAAGACAAAATGTACTTAGACTTACAACTTAAGTCAAACAGTAACTTTTAGAAATAAAAGCAGAGAAACTGCTGGGGTGGCGCGATGGGAGTGTATTCGACTGCTGCGCAATAGGTCGTGGGTTCGATTCCCACACGGGACACCACTTTGTGTGATTCAAAAATTGTTGTTCTGTCTAGTTGTACTTTGTGTCCGTGAATTATATATTTGTGTAGTCCCCCAAAATATCCCTACCCCTACCTACATATAAAACGTTTTTTACGCACGCACACATAGATATCGCACGGATTCGGGACATGCCTTCCGAACAAAGTGCAATGTGGTCTTCATTTCATGTCCTGGCATGAATTACCTATATCTGTGAGTCGCTTGAGGTACGTATGAAGGTTGCCTTCTGTACTCTCGGTATTCTATGATATGTATGAAATGAGTTTAGTCCCGCGAGTGTGGAACAGATACCGTCTCAACACCTGGTAAAAGTTTATAATATAATAATATTATTATTATTATATAATAATATCTTGGGACAACTCACACAACGCTATCTGATCCCAAACTAAGCAGAGCTTGTACTATGGAAACCGGACAACCGATAAACATACTAATATATTTCTAAATACATACTTATTATAGATAAATAACACCCAGACACAAAATAAACCATCGTGCTCATCACACAAAGTTTTATCCTAGGTGGGGATCGAACCCACGACCTCTTGCGTAGCAGTCGTATACACTCCCACCGCGCCACAGAGGCAGTCAAACCACTCAGTCAAACACCGGTTTACACCAGTCACACGTCAAACACCAGTTTCACACCAGTGCTGCGCCAGCGCCATCCTACCTTCTCGTACTTACCTTGCTTAGACTTGGACTTACGACTCTTAACCGTCTTCTAGACGGTTCGAAACAAGCGTACAAACCAAGGTGACCTTGCTGGTTTCCAACCGTGTAGACGGCTGTTGTAAACCAAATTACTTGGCACATGGTTTGCAACAGCCGTCTTCACTGTTGGAAACCAGCAAGGTCACCTTGGCCTTGTTCCCAACCGTCTAGAAGGCGCTTTAGACTGTCTGTCCACCGCACACACAGCGAGGAGGACCGGAGCTGTATCAGTAAGAGTAGGAAGATGGTATTCACTCGAGTGGGTCTCGAACCAGCGATCATATGGGTACCTTTCTTACGTCGATAACTATTCCGGCACCAGGAACGCCGGGATTCCACAATCCCTGGGTTGTCGAATCCCCTCTCCTTGATTTAACTTCGATTAATACCTACCTTAATGGATAAGGCATCGGTCTCGCAATCGTGAGGTCACGGGTTCGAATCCTACCAATTATACTACCGAAGTGAACCCACTCCTAACACAAGCTTTTGAGCTTAGCTGGAGTATGCTAGTAATGTGGCTTGCAATCCCACATTGCTACTTATCTTTTTAAAAAAGAAAAAAAGCTATGGAATTATATGTGAAAATCGATAGGTACGAGTTACCAAGGAGCTAGCTTGTATTGATGAGATATTAACTTAGTGACTGATTAAGACCTAAATTACTTTATAACTGCCTATAAAGACCACACTTTAATTATTCTGTTTTACAAGAGTTAATTTTAGTATCGTAAATCAAAACTGTCCATAAAGAAATTTATATAGCTTCATTAAATTGAAGGGCATAGTCAAGACCCGTCTTGAATACAGAATTCACGTCATATTAAAAGGGTAAGTTAGTAATTTTCTTCAAAACAATTCCTTTTATGAATACACAACTTCGTAATAGCACGAAAAAGATTCCTGTGCCATTTCTTTTTGTTGTTGTTTACGAACACATGAAGAAAGCTGAAGCGTTGTATAGATACATGAGGCATCGGGAATTGTGACCAGCCCCCCAAATACTGGTCTACTGTGTAGAAGATGACCACCAAGTGGTCGAATTTTCTACATCAATGGTGTTAAGAACTTCTCTAAACGGTAATTTTTTTTATTTTAGTTTATTTTGTTTAAAGGATTGCTAGTAATAGTTTATTGACTTTAAAATACCTTACTTATATATACCTTAGTTTGTTCTTAATTTGTGGGTTGCATACTGCTCTCCTAGCTAGGCTATGAAATAGCCTGTGTTAAGGAATCTAGGCTATAAAATAGCCTAGTAATGTGGGACTCAAACCCACATTGCGGGTTTGAGTCCCACATTACAAGCAATCTTGTTAACCCCTCCAGGTAAGCTCAAAGGCTTGTGTCAGGTTATGTTTTCTGTGAAATTGTCATGTTCACCCTTGGTCAAAACTTATTTTTTACCGGTAAACAAATTATTTGCCGTATCAGAAACAATACAAATCAAATAATCTATTGATAAATGTAGCCGTTTGGTACCGGCTTAAGAATAGTACCACCCCATTTCTTCCCGTGGGTGTCGTCAAGGCGACCAGGGATTTCACACGGAGGACGGGTAGCATGGTCCTCTGCGTAATTTTAAGCCTTACGCCGGCTCCACACGTTGGGGCCCAACGTCAGTCCCAACGCCACTCGTCCAATGTTGAATCTTGAATTAATTAAATTACTAGGAAATAAAAATAATAACGCTCATCCCAACGTTGGCGCCAATGCTATTTGCTAGATCCACACGTTGGAGGAGTGGCGTTGGGGCCAACGTGTAGATCCGGTGTTACTGCGATCGTCAACCGGCTCGCCAAGCGTGGCGATTATGACAATTATCCCCAGGATCTATAATAAGTAGGTTCTACATCATATGGGTTGATATAGTAAATGTAGGTACTAGAGCATAATTATTTTCGTAATTTCTTAATTAGTAGGTATTATACTTCTTAATTTCTTTAGTTAATATTTCCTATACAATTAATTCATTAGTGTAATTTTAATTAGAGATCTTTAGAATAGTCTTTATCATTTTAGACTTTATCTTACAACTTTCAATTACTAACAAAATTCCTCTATGGCTTTAGCTATTATATTAACGTGAAATATCAATACATTCCTGCCGTTTGGCTACGAATCTCTAAGGTTTCGTAGCCAAAATGGCAAAAACGGAGCCCATACGTTTCGTAATTGGTAATTTTGCATGAATATACATATTACTTTCGGTGACAAAGTGGTAAAACAAAATGTAGAAAATATTTTCTTTTCATGATTTTTTAAAAATATTTCGGGTTTGTGAATTTCATTCTTCGATGGAGGAGCATCCGTTTGTGAAATATTAAGCCTTAAAGTGTAAGTTTTTGTTAGCTTCAAAAAAGCTTAACACGTTTACGAGTAACAGCAGACCAAGTGAAAAGTAACAAAATCTTCATACAACAGAAGCTAATATTGCAAAAGTGAAGGAAATAATCACTGAAAATCGTCATTCAAGTTTTAGAGAGATAGCCGCGAACTTTTTGTGTCTCACGAACTGATCCGTACCATTTTAAATAATCAATTGGATAAGCATGTTTGTGGTATGAAATATGTTTTCGCTCGAAAAGACCTGAATTTTTCCAAAAACTCAGCGACTCATAACCGATGGTTAAGAATCGCTGAGGACATGCTAGAACGAGTCAATTCCGATCCAACATTCATGAAATGCATTGTTACTGGTGACGATTCATGGGTTAACGAGTTGGACATGCAAACTAATTTGACTGCCTCTGTGGCGCGGTGGGAGTGTATCTGACTGCTACGCAAGAGGTCGTGGGTTCGATCCCCACCCAGGATATCACTTTGTGTCTGGGTGTTATTTACCTATAATATGTATGTATTTAGAAATATATAAGTGTGTTTATCAGTTGTCTGGTTTCCATAGTACAAGCTCTGCTTAGTTTGGGATCAGATAGCGTTGTGTGAGTTGTCCCAAGATATTATTATAAAAATTTTAACAGAATTTAATCAAGAATATGTTTATAACAAGCTTCGGAGTGGCGCCTTACGACTGAACCGAAACCGAATAAACCACGCCAAAGTCGACGAAAAGTTAAAGTCATGATGACTGTTTTCTTTAACTATCGCGGTGTTGTGTACTCGGAATATTACACAAATACTACCTTATTCACCAGATATGGATCCAGCCGACTCTTTTCTTTTTCCGAATCTTAAATAATTTAGAACTTAATTCCGACAAAAGCGTTTAAAAATCTTTTGATGATTGGATTATTCGTTATCGAAGGAGCATATTTTAAAGGCGATAAAAAAACTGGATGAATAACTAACATTTTGTGAATTATTGATAATTTTCCGGTACTTTTTTGACAGAGTAGTAGGCAAATTAATGCCGTGACATTGAAAGAAAAATGGCGTTTTCCGCCAAACGCACCTGTCAATAAGCCGCTTATAATGGTGAAAAGACCTTTTTACACGGTCACAGTTCCAATGTCATATCGCTCGGCTTACGTTTTTAATGACAACGTGAATGACCTTGGATCCTTTATCACTTCTTTATAGATACCTAATATTTTATGATCATTTAGGTGCTTACTCTTTCTTACCTTTTGTAAAGAAAATGTACGTGAAGCGCTCAATATTGAAGGACGTACCTATTATTGATAATTTTTTTTCTTTTTCCGATGATATTCCTACATAATATAGCATGTTTCATCTATACTAATATTATAAAGCTGAGGAGTTTGTTTGTTTGAACGTGATAATCTCGGGAACTACAAGTCCGAATTAAAAAAAGGGCTTTTACTGTTGGATAGCCCATTTATCGAGGAAGGCTATAAGTTATATAACATCACGCTACGACCAATAGAAGTGGAGCAGCAATGAAAAATGTCGCAAATACGGGGAAAATTTACGCATATGAAATTGCGCGGGTCAGCTTGTCTATAACTATACTTCTATACTAATATTATAAAGAGGAAAGATTTGATTATTTGTTTGACTGTTTGTTAGTATTGAATAGGCTCCGAAACTACTGGACGGATTTGAAAAATTCTTTCATCGTTGTGAAGCTACACTAACCCCGGGTGACATAGGCTATTTTTTATTCCTGTATTCCCACGGCAACGGGAATACGCGGGTGAAACCGCGAGGCGTCCGCTAGTTATAAATATAATGCTGTTCGGGTCTGGAAACAGGGGGAATGCAGATATTCTTGCAACTGGATGCTTTACTAACGATGAGTGCCAAGTAACATCTCACGTACTCATAGTAGGTTATTTTAGGCGTTTTTTTTTCTACTTGCATTTTGTCGTATACATTTCTGAAACACAAAAAAACACAATATAAATATATGTATATATATAAAACCGTAAAAACCATACTCATCACTACGCCTAGCATAAGGCCTTTTATTAATTACTAGCTGTCCCGCGCAACTTCGTACGCGTAAATTTTCGCCGTTTTTGCAACATTTCTCGTCGCTACTCCGCTCCTATTAGTTGTAGCGCAATGTTATATAGCCTATAGCCTTCCTCGATAAATTGGCTATCCAACAAAAAAAGATTTTTTCAAATCGGACCAGTAGTTCCTGAGATTAGCGCGTTTAAACAAACAAACAAACGAACAAACAAAGCAAACAAACAAACAAACTCTTCAGCTTTATAATATTAGTATAGATATGTTGTTTAGAATAAAACTATGCTCTTTAAGATTTTAATCTAAAAAGTAAATTGTACATATTTTTATACTCTGCTAAGCTGATCCAGTGAACTTTGTGCCACTTTAATTTGAACGTAACTATAATTCAAATGTACCTATGTGGATTTTTTAATTACTTCTCCGGGGTAATCTTTATTTATTCTTGAACCATCCCAGTATTTTGATCTAACAAAACAAAAAGGAATTATTAAAATTGTAAATATTATATTTGTATTTTAAATACAAAAAAGATTATAGACAATACATAATATAATAATAAAAATTCTTTATTCACTTAGGAAGCAAAAAATTACGCCTGCGAAAAATCGATTTTACATGTGGTACATGTAATGCCTGTTCACAAACCATAGGTAAAACCTAAATACCATTAATTTTTACTCACATTGTTGATGTTGTTATTTAATTGAAGTTTCTACATAGCCCAGATGCGTTTTGGATGTGAATGGTTCTAAAAAAAAATGTTAATTTTATGTGTGTTATGGCCTCCCCACTGACTTATAAAACTAAAACAAGTTTTATAAGTCAGAGGGGAGGCCATGCTGCCTTTTTAAAGAGGGTTTTCCTTAAAAATAATCACTCACTTAGTTTAATATTATTTCATAAATATGTTTCGAAGAGTTTAGCTTCTCAATAGGGATATATGCAGTGCATATTAATAACCTAGACCGTATATTGCAATTGTTTGTGGTCACATACCTACTTCCTGAAGCATGGAAATATTTTAAATGAAATAGACATACTAGCTCAACTTTTCTGCGGGTCAATTCACGTATCTAAGGCAGTGCATTTGCAGTTCAGTTAATAATAATAATATTTTGGGACAACTCACACAACGCCATCTGATCCCAAACTAAGCAGAGCTTGTACTATGGAAACCAGACAACTGATAAACATACTTAAATATTTTTAAATACATACATATTAAAGATAAATAACACCTAGACACAGAATAAACCATCGTGCTCATCACACAAAGTTTTATTCTGGGATCGAACCCACGGCATAGCAGTCAGGGTCACTAACCACTAAACCAACAGGCCAGTCATTTTCAGTTAAGTCATAGTCAGTTGCAGTTAAGTTTTGATTTGGATCATCGGCCATTTTCGTATTCTTGTAACTTTGGGATTGTTCAACGTCATCAATGACGTTATCACGTAAAATAATCGTCCGTTAACCGACTTTACAGATAATTACAAATTTATCGATAAGGTTTTTCCAGCATTACCATAACTTTATGAAGGAATAAAATTGACTTCCATTAAGGGTCATCTAAACGGGCCATTTTTTACGGCAATTTGTGGCGGCAATGGTGTGGCCGGCAACATCGCAGTACTCTCCAATGATGATATGATGGTTGCCAGACGATCGCTGAGCGATCGATTTTCCGCAATGTTGCCCGGACAAATTTGTTGTTGTTTTACTCGCTCTCTATTTTATTGTTGCCGGGTTGTGTAGCCTGTTTAGGAGACTGAATCATGCGCTATACAATCGCAGACATATTGGCATTATTGGCCGAGCAATTAGTTGTCATTAGTGCCGCCACAATATTGCCGTAAAAAGTGGCCCGTTTAGACGCCCCTATAACTTAATGTAGGTAAACTATTGATAATGTATAGAGATACACTTTTACTTAAAACAGTAATAGCATTGAATCGTTTATATATTTGTTTATTACGCAACAGCTCTCACATTTATAATGATTGGATGAGTCAAAATTTGTATAAATAGATCGGAAATATGCAGTTGCAAATACACACAAAAAGTCCGCTAAAACATTGGTAATCTCTATTGACAGATGGCAGCATACGTTTGACAAATGAATTTGACAGTCCAGAAAATGCCAATTAACGCCATTTTATTTCGCACATTCCCCATACAATTTTTTTTGTTCTAAGTTGCGCCATGACAACGAATACATAGTATGTACATATACAAGTATATACCTTATATTTATATCAGACAAGTACCTACCTACGTTTTTTTTTAAGAATATACATAGTTGAAATAGGTACGTAGTGCTAATTTTAAATACTTTCATTACAATGTATTTTGCAATGGTAAATGGCTATTTAAACGAACTTTTTTATGATTTGTTTGCACTTATTTTAAACCCAAAACTCTGAAAGCATTACTCATCTTTTCTTTGCGCCAATCATAATATGTAACAATTAAACTAAGCCTAAACTAGATGCAAAGGAATGGCCTTTGACAAAGGGCAAACAGACGAAGTTGTCGATGTCGACTCAACAGAGTTGTGAACGTTTTTAGAAATAAGTGTATTGTTAACACTGTCTGAATAAAGACTTAGGTATATTATTACTAGCTGACCCGCGCAACATCTTATGCGTAAATTTTCCCCGTTTTTGCAACATTTTTCATTGCTGCTCCGCTCTTATTGGTTGTAGCGAGATATTATATAGCCTATAGCCTTCCTTGATAAAAAGGCTACCCAACAAAAAATATTTTTTCAAATGAGATTACTGCTTTCAAACAAACAAACAAACTTTTCAGCTTTATAATATTAGTAAAGATTATTATCACTACATAGTATAAAACAAAGTCGCTTTCTCTGTCCCTATATCCCTATGTATGCTTAAAACTACGCAACGGATTTTGATGCGGTTTTTTTTGATAGATAGAGTGATTGAAGAGGAAGGTTTATATGTATAATAACATCCATTAAATAGTGGAGAAATAAGGAGCGGAGCAGCAATAAGAAATGTTGCAAAAACGGGGAAAATTTACGCAGACAATGTTGCGCGGGTCAGCTAGTAAATTATAAACTAGATGACACATATTGAAATGACACAACTGCCGCTTGTTAGTGAATGACATAGTTACAATGTTGAGTGGCACTTTGCCAGTTCATCTTACAGCTAATACTAGGAACTATATTCATATTAACGTTAACCCACTCAGTTTTTGGCTCTTACAAAACTATCAACATTATTAACCTACTAAAAGTTGCTCGCGGCTGATGATTTTACAGCCCTTTAAGTGTTGTTTTCCAAAAACGCTGAAATATGTGTATCTTTATTTAAAACTAAAAAGACAAATACTTACCATTTATGCCACAGATCTAACTTCAAAATTTACTGAGGTTCATGCAAAATTAATAATAATAATCTATACTAATATTATAAAGCTGAAGAGTTTGTTTGTTTGTTTAAACGCGGTAATCTCAGGAACTACAGGTCCGAATTAAAATCTTTCACTGTTGGATAGCCCATTTATCAAGGAAGGCTATATGCCATATAGCATTACGCTACGACCAATTGGAGCGGAGTAGCAATGAGAAATGTTGCAAAAACGGGAAAAATTTACGCAGACGAAGTTGCGCGGGTCAGCTAGTAAATAATATTAGTTAAATATCTGTATCTGGCGCACGAGATTGTCGACATGTGGGATGTTGATTTGGCGATTTTTGCACCGATAGTCGTCTCCGAAAATGGTTTCCAAGAGCCTCGACCAACACCTTGAGAAGCTCGAGTTAGGCGGTTGGATCAAGGGCTTGGTGCTGAAGGTCGACATTGTGAGGAAGTTCCTTTATCTGGAGCCGTAACCACCGGTAACTTGGTCACTGTACCCGATGCCGGTGGGACACTGATTTTTTTTATAATCCATACTAATATATATATAAATGTGAAAATAACTTTGTCTGCCTATCTGTCTGTTACGCTTTCACGCTCAGACAGCTAAACTGATTTAGATGAAATTTCGTATCGTAGTTTGAGTGCCAAGGAAGCACATAGGATAGTTTTTATCGCGAGGACCGACATCCACGCGGGCGGAGCCGCGGGCGAAAGATATCTTAAATATATCTGTTTTTTAAAATTTAAAATGTAATTTACAAGTCTATGTACTGTCTACAATAAATAAAGAGAATAATATCTTATACACTTATATCAACTAATAAACATACTTATATATTTCTTAATATATACATATTATAGATAAATAACACCCAACACAGAAAAAAAAACCACCATTCAAAGTCTTCTCCTGGGTGGGGATCGAACCCACGACCTCCGGCTTAGCAGTCAGGGTCACGAACCACTAGACCAACAGGCCAGTCAATTGCAACCCCTGTTTTTTAAAATGCTGTTATATAAACATATACCGAATACGGTTAATATCTACAGATTCAACGCAACGTTAGCTCCAAAATAACTAAAGCTGAACCACACTGGTGTGTGTTCCCACGATCCCAAGGGCATATTCACAAAATTATAACCGTAGGCCTTGACTGGGGAACGACACAATTTTGTGACATTATTAACCATTCAGTTTACAAACACGCGCGTATATTGAACAGTTGTCATCGTTCGCTCACTCGGCTCTAAATTACATACCTAACATACCTAATTTTCCCAAAGAAGTATTTACCTATATTGTAAATAATAACAGACCACTGCATTTGGTATATAAATAGTTTATAGTTATACAGGTTTTTATTAATATTATTACACAAGTCATAGATTCAAACTATAAATCTTTATTTTTAGCAGAATATTTGAATTGGTACTTAGCTTACGCTCGAACCTTTGATTAAATAATGTCTAGATTCTTTCTTTCTTTCTTTTCTTTGATATAATTGAAGTCAAGAACTGTCAAAAAGTACGGTCAAGTGGATATAGGTACTTTTTGAGAGTTAAGAAGACTCTTAACAGATGTTCTAGCCGTAGTTATTCTAGCGCGCCATTTTCAACGAGTGTCAAACGTCAAAAATAGTAGTTTCATTTTTTTATAGTCTTACTGAGGGAATGCTAAGACGAAAGGTACGCTCTGTAACTTTGAAAAGTACCTACTTTTACGCATCTATATAAGTTTAAATCTGTAGCTACTAACATTATAAAGCTGCAGTTTGTTTGTTTGTTTGTTGGAACGCGGTAATCTGGATAGCTTATTTATTGAGGAAGGCTATAGGCTATATAACATCACGCTACGACCAATACGAGCGGAGCAGCAATGAGAAATGTTGCAAAAACAGAGAAAATTTACGCAGACGAAGTTGCGCGGGACAGCTAGTATTATAAAAAAGGCTACCGTGAATGGCTGATCTATCAATACACAGCTCGAAACACTACGCAGATTGTGTTGATTTTTTACACATTTAGGTTTAATAAGACGTATACATCCGCTAAGAACAGATTTGTTAAAATTCAATCTATAAAAGGAATTTCAATAAATAAAACTACAAGCGAAACCGCTGAGAAAAGCTAGTACTTTAAATTAATTATGTATTCGTATTCGATACGAACCAAATAGCTATTATAAATTAAACTCTTCGTTGCCGGGAGCGAGTGCTATAAGCTGTCAAAGTTATTTATAATAAATCAATCATTGTTTACCTCATTCATATTTCGAAGGCCGAACTGTCTATTAAAATGGCGGCGCCTCGTATAAAAATGGAGGACATACGGCTAAAATGGCCAAATGCTTGTTGGCTGGAGCTAGTACAATATTTTCAATAATTAGGTATTTATTTCAGCTTCAAATCAATCTTTGCATCGGTGCTAAATTGTCAACAAGGCATGGATTTTGAATCTCTTACTAATATAAAGAGGTAACGTTTGTTAGTTTGTGAGGTTGTTGGGGGTAATCTCTGGATCTAGTAGACTAATTATGAAATTTCTTTTACAAATATAAAGCCACGTTATTTGTGAGTATATATATAGGCTATATAACATCACGCAACGACCAAAAGGAGCGGAGCATCAAATAAAAATGTTGCAAAAAACGGATGAAATATAACAATAACAGTATAAGATTGTTTAAATTCGTATCTAAACTATAATCTCAGGAACTACTTCCTGAGATTATAGTTTGTTCAAACAAACAAACTCATCAGCTTTATAATATTAGTATAGATTAAACGTACCTCGATATATTTCTTATACTACACCGTCTTCTCGTTGCGCGTTTTGAGTTTGAGTAACATTAAAAAATAAACACTATCTAGACATCCCTTTCTCTCAATTATACCCCTTCCCTATCCCTTTCTACGAGCACCTGGGCTCCTATAAATACCATTAGAAGTTTTACTTACCTCATTCAAAACTTCTTTTTAGTCATTAAGTGTTACATTAGGAGTCATTTCGATACTCCTGTGTAAGATTATGACAATATAGATGACATAGAGTACCTACTAAGTTTTCCTATTTAAGTGTAAATTACTAACTTTAGTTTTAAAACAGTGAAAGTAACAACTAGCATGAAAGTTAATTTGAAGTTTGGGACTGTTTTAACTTTTATTATGTGCCTTAAGTATATTTTTGTGTTAAGCCGGAATTTAATTTATTAATGCTGATAGCCGGGAGTCGTGGCATAAGTAAACAGAGGCCTATGTCCAGCAGTGGACCAATTAAGCGCAGATTCAGAACATTGTTCAAGGGGGGTAGAAGCGGAGCACATGTGACCCAACCGGCCAAGTGAAGGGGGGGTTCATACACAGCTGAGACAATTGCCTGTCAAAACACCCCGAAACAGTGTCAAAATTTCCCAAAATAAAGATCTTTCAGTTGAATCTGGGGAGGGCAATTGCCCTATTGCCCCCCCCCCACACTGATTGATTGATTGAAATTATTGTTTATTGAATGAACGTGCCACAGCTCAAAGGATATTTGATCCATATATCTAGTACTAACTGTCCCGCGCAACTTCGTCTGCGTAAATTTTCCTGTTTTTACAACATTTGTCATTGCTGCTCCGCTGTTATTAGTCGTAGCGTGATGTTATATAGCCTATAGCCTTCCTTGACAAACGGGCTATCTAACAGTAAAATAATTTTTAATTCGGATCAGTAGTTCCTGAGATAACCGCGTTCAAATAAACTCTTCAGCTTTATAATATAGGTATAGATGATTAGAAGTACCTAGACTATAATCACTGGCCACGACTTTTGGCTGAGCAATAAAACCATCTTTTTTCACTGCTCAATCAAATCGATAAATTAGATTTACCCCTAGACGAATCATACCGGTATGAAACATTGTAGAATTCTATTTGACACTGTCGGATCATACCAATAATAAAAATGTATTATGAATAAGATAACGGGTCTTAATCGCGTGAATAATTTAAAATAAAATACCTTGTTTATTGCCCGACGTTTCGACCGTATTGCAACGGCCGTGGTCATGGGTAGTCTACCCGTGACCACGGCCGTTGCAATACGGTCAATATGGTCAAATCAACGCCAAGGTACTTTCGCGATTTGTATACATATTTCATAATGTGTACAAATCGCGAAAGTTTATCAACATTTATAATAAAAATGTAGATTTGTATGTTATTCCCTACTGCCTGAAATATCTAATAAAAAGTTATGTAACCTTTGACTAGACTGCCTCTGTGGCGCGGTGGGAGGGTATCCGACTGCTACCCAAGACGTCGTGGGTTCGATCCCCACCTCCGGGTGGGGATTCGAAGTTTTATCCTAATAAAACTTTGTGTGATAAGCACGATGGTTTATTCTGTGTCTGGCTGTTATTTATCTATAATATTGATGTATTTTGAATTATATAAGTATGTTTATCAATTGTCCGGTTTCCATAGTACAAGCTCTGCTTAGTTTGGTATTAGATAGGTTTGTGTGAGTTGTCCCAAGATATTATTTACATATTATATTTACTTTACGCTCAATCCACTCCGAACAGCCAGCCTTAAACCAGCTCTGCTGAGTGGCCAATTATATTTTTCCATGACAGCCTGTTTTTAGAAGAAACAAAAATTATCCATCTATATTCCGAGAAGAAAATAGAGAGCTTAATTGACATATCTTGTGATCATAAGTCACTAAAAAAAAATGAAAATCTCCAAATGAAAAAATTAACGAAATAAACCAGGTCATGATACCTAACATCACATGTTGTTTTTCTAACTAACGTAATAATAAGAAAGATAATTGAAGTGGCGAAATTTTGTTTCCTTTTACGACATTCTTGTGGGCGTGTATGTACACGTACTCGTAGGTCTTAATATTCGCAGGTTAGGACTTTTTATTGGTTTTTTTTTTCCAATCAGTACATAGTACTTAGTATCTCTCTCCTGGTCGATTGGTTACTGGATACTCCACAATTCGTCGATGTATGGGTATTTGTTTTAGTTTTCATTCGAAGTAATTAAGCTAAGGCTGGTTTTCCTCTCACACTGATGGCCGGTGCTGACTAACTGACGTTGTATGTTATTTAATGTATAGTGACGCTGACCGATCAGTGGCGACATGCGTCGGCTTCTCATAGTATGAGAATCCATGTCGAATCCATCTTATAGTATGTTTTTTTTAATTGTTCGCCAAACATTTGGTTTTCGTTGACGGGCAAAACTTGGCCGGTGTTAAGTCAAAGTGCCCCCCCCCCCCCAGAACATGATTCTGGATCCGCGCCTGCGCCGACGATCAGCGTGAAAACCAGCCTTACAGCAGTATTTCCTCGTCGGAATTCATTCTGTTACACCGAGCTGATGATTCCACGCAAAGGTATCGAAAACGGTGCGCGTCCGCGACGTATTCGCTGCGTAGCCGTTCCGCTCTGAAAACGATCGCAAACCATCACTATCATTAGGCCCTTAATCTTGCATTACATTCCGATTGCCCGCCCAATGGCAGCCACATATCGTTTAATGAGGTTCATTCCATGATGGCTATCAAATTCCATTGTTTATATCCATTCCCTTATACCTCCATTGACCTAGTTCCGAAGCCATGGGAGGTCCAAACCATGTGCATTTGGAAACTAGCTGAGAAATGGATTGTACTAAGAATTAAGCTAGTGCGAAATCTAGGAGAAAGCCATTTTGGCGTACAGCCAGTGTTAACCTGTCACGGAAATAAATGGATTGCATTCATTACGTAATCAGAGGCTAGTAGTATTGTTTATAAATGATGATTAACTATAATAATAATGTTAGCTTTTCATAGTCTACATGCTTTGTAGTCTATATTGCTGAAAACTGCATTAAAATTCGTTGCGTAGTTCAAAAGATCAAAGCTCACAGACAGCACGAAAGACTTTATGTTTTAATATATATAGGAGACTAGCTTTCGCCCGCGGCTCCGCCCGCGTGGATGTCGGTTATCGCGATAAAAACTATCCTATGTCCTTCCCCAGGACTTATACTATATCCATACCAAATTTCATCTAAATCGGTTTAGTTGTTTGAGCGTGAAAGCGTAACAGACAGACAGACAGACAGACAGAGTTACTTTCACATTTATAATATTAGTATGGATGTGCATTTTTTTGTATAAACTACTAGTCCGGCCATAAGTTCTGTTACAAATTAAAATGCAATTTTTTTATAGTGAAGTAATGTAATATTGCTAAAACTGATATGTACATATTTATTAAAGTCACAGCAAAAATAAAAAACAATATTCTACTCAAAATGGCCACCTTTGACTTTTATAAAGGGCTTTAATCTGTCTGGTCACGAATCTATGAATTTATGCACTGTTTCCATGGGAAATTTTGCCACTGCTTACTCCAAAGATGACCATACTTTGTAGTCTAAGGGGTTGAGGTCTGGGCTGGATGAGGGCCAGATTTCAGCTCTTATAAAGTCCGAAACGTTGGTTTCAAGCCAGGCTTGGGTTATTCGTGCCTTGTGACCAGGGTCCTGCTGGAAAGTCCACGGTACATTTTTAAAAAGTGTATTGCTGAGAGGTTTCACAACACGATTGAAGACTGTCTCTTGATACACTTTGGCTGAAGTTTTCACTCCTTTTTCACAAAAATGTAGCTTTGTGACGCCTTTATAAGACACGCCCCACCAACCCATCCTGACGCAGGATGATTACCACGCTGTACCTTTCCGACCACTTGAGCAGCTTATTTAGAACTGTGAGCGTACACTTTATCATTTTATTTATTGTAGTGCTCTTCAATCGTGATCATATTTTTCATCGATAAAGATGATATTTCTGTGCCCTTCACCTGGCGTATCGCAACAGAAGGCGTTTTGATTGATCCACTCTCTATAATTGTAAAGATTGACTTAGGGCATGTTCTTTATATCGACGATAAATACCAAGCTTCAGGTCTTGTTTTATAATACGCGATAGAGTCCTACCGGGAATCAACATTTCTCGCGATAAGATTTTACAATTTCGACGAATTTTAGCTTTAACAGCATTAACAGCCTTTGTAGTTTTAACAGCACGTGGCCGCCCCGATCTTATTTCTGGTCTTCGACAGAGACAGTGTTGTTGTATCTATTGATAGTACGATATACGAACATACGGCTGATACCAAGCTTTTGAAGTGTCTGGAATATGACCGATGGCTCCATACCTACTTTGTGCAAGTCGATCACCGCAATCCTATTTTATTTAACACCCCAATCCATTTTGTAATTTGATAATAAACACGAAAAAATATGTGAAATGGCGCGAAATCGAAAGAACTTTTAAAAATAATAAACGCGTTCCCAAATTAAAGTAATTAAAAATGTTTTAGTCTATATATCTTGTTTTATCTATTGGCCTGTTGGTCTAGTGGTTAGTGACCCTGACTGCTGAGCCAGAGGTCATGGGTTCGATCCCCACCCAGGATAAAACTTTGTGTGATGAGCACGATGGTTTATCTTGTGTCTTATCTATAAAATGTATGTAAAATTTATTATTATTATTTTTTTTTTTTTTTAAGACAACGACTCCCGCAGTAGGGTACAAGCCCTGTGTCGCGGGGGACTTTACAAACATACAAGTCACGAACACAAATTACACCCAGACCCGGAACAACAATTTGTGGATCACACAAAGTAATGTCCGGTGTGGGAATCGAACCCACGACCTCTTGCATAGCAGTCGGACATACTCCCACCGCGCCTTAGGTACCTACCTTGTATACCAAAACATATTCCCGTGTCAAATTATGTTTAGTAGCTTAACTTACCTACTTAAGTTCGTTCTTCCATAATACATGACGCTCAAACATAGAACCAGCTTTTTGAAATCGGCTAAGATGTAGAAACACGTTCCTAAGGGACGCCGTTAAAATCTTTTCCCAATAATCGTAATTTCAGCAATATAGATTTTATTGACTGCTAAGCCCTTAGTCATTAAATACCTCGTAAACGACCGGCAATTTGTCTTCCCTTAATGCACTTTAGAGATCTTGTATTCATACCTATCTGCCAACAACATTTGCATGCCTCGATTTACGTAGTCATTTTTCTTGAGTCCATTTCGTTTGAAAGATAAAAGGTTAAGGACTTACCTTGATAGAAACCTACTTGAGCCTATTCTTTATGCTATTACTAGGTTCATGACTCTGTGGCGACCGAGCAGATCCAGATATCTGCGAGGTTAAGCAACGTTACCACTGTAGGTCCATAAATGGTGACCGTTTTCGAATATTCATACTTCTTCATGCCTAGGAGAGCACGGTTCTACGCCTAAACTCTTTCCGATCGTGTCGGATTTTCTGTTCCATCGGACTATGAGAATAAGGGAATTTATAGTGCACTTATGTCTGCACATACACTTGTGCAATTTGTGTAGTATTTCCTGCGTAGGTGGCTAGTGTCTGACGAGGTTGGCCGCAGGTAACCGATACCGGGGACCATTATTATTAGTACCTGGATGATCAAGCTGGGCTCGGTATTTTTTTTACGATTTTTAAAAATAAAACCCAGCTAGATCGATTTACTATCGATGAATCGTTGGAGCCGTTTCCGAGATTCAGATTATATATATATTTAAGAATTGCTCGTTTAAATATTCATATATATTTATTTAAATAATTATATATTTTCCATAGATGTTATTAGCGATCTGCACAACTTCGTCTGCGTCAATTTTCCCCGTTTTTGCAACATTTGATGCTCCGCTCCTATTGCTCGTAGCGTCATGTTATTGTAGCCATCCTCGATAAATGGGCTATCCAACACTAAAATATTTTTTGAATTCAAACCAGTAATTCCCGAGATTATCGCGTTGAAACAAACAAACAAATTCTTCAGCTTTTAATATAAGTACAGATTTTTTTAATAAAAGTATACTTTTACTTTTTCTAGGTTCGCTTTTATAGCGTATGTCCCATTCTGTTGAACAAGCTAAGTAAAACATTGTTAAGTTTGATCTAAATCCGTCTAACAGTTTTTGCGTGAAGAATTATGTAAGTATAGCTGACTCGTGCAACTTCATCTGCGTCAATTTTCCCCGTTTTTGCAACATTTTTCAATGATACCCTACTCCTATTGGTCACAGCTTGATGTCATATAGCCTCTAGCCTTCCTCGGTAAATGTACCTACTATCCATAACTAAAATAATATTTTGATTCGAACCAGTAGTTCCTGAGATTGTTGCGTGGAAGCAAACAAACAAATAAACAAACAAGGAAAAAATATCAACAAATGATAATACATAATAATATATTATAGGTAGGCATACCCTAGTCGAATAACGCCTGCTCCTCACGTTGGCCCCAACGTCAGTCACAACGGCACTCGTCCAACGTGTGGATCTAGAAAATATTATTGGGACGAGTGATAATGTAGATCCACACGTTGGACCAGTGACGTTAGAACCGACGTTGGAGCCAACGTGTGGAACCGGTGTTAGACTCATACGACTGAACACTCAAATGTCACAGACCCGTCAACTTGGGTAACTTCGAGTCGTGCTCAAAAGTGCTTTTCTCTCGCTACTAATCACATATATTATAAGTTGACAGTGACATCATGAGAGTTAACGTGTGAGTATTTATTTGTAAAGAAAAACAATATTCACGAAAGTTTCTTTTATAACCAGTAAGGTTATTTCCAAAGAAAAATGTAAGTCTTGTAGCGTCAGAATTAAATAATAACATGTTGTCAAATGTCTACCTCGCAAATTTGTACCTATACACAGTTCAAACGTTCTGTATACATTTATCTATTATTAAGACAGCTTTAAATGATAAACGAGAAATTGTCACCAGGCGCGGATCCTGGGGGGGGGGGGGGGGGGGCAACATTTGACTCAAACGGACAAGTGTCGCTAGCATGACAGGGGGTGGGTGCATTTGATAAAATAACGGCACATAGTCCCCTACCACTTAGAGGGGTGGGAGGGAATTCTTAAATTCCTCAAAAAAAGGTCATTCTGAACGCCACCTAACCGATGTCTCATTAGAGAGCAGCCAAAAGCACAGGAAATATTATAGTGCACTAGTGCACTGCAGTCACTCTCATACTCCGATTGGGAGGAACATTTTTCTTCGAGGCACGTAGCGGTGTGATACTTTTTGAAAACGGTCACCCGTCTCCATAGATCTGTGACCGTGCCGACATCGGTTGTCTATGCCGACATTGGTAACGTTGCTTCACTTCGGCCGCCACTCAGTCGGGGACCCCTCTAATGTATAAACGATAGTAACTTGGCAAATACCTAGACAATATAAACCAATGAATATTTATAGTAAAACTCCTGTTATTGTATAGCCAAAATATTGTGCATCACCTTCAAAAGAGACACTAACCTTCAGGATAAGATAAATGTTTTCACGCCAGCATTCTGAGAAAATTCTGCGAAATAAAAAACTAATCAAAACTAATGATGATAATCTAGAATCTCTTTGTTTTCATCGTTTTTCTTTTCGTTAGGTAATTGAAGGTCAGTCTATTTTGGTATTAGGAAGATTCAATCGTATTTTTCGTCTCTGTTGTCCACGACTTCGTTAGCGTGAAAATTTTGAAAAACTAATCTAATATCCGGGATTAAAAGTAGCCTATGTATAATTCCTGAACTCAATCTATCTCTGTGTTAAATTTCATCCCGATCCGTTCGGCTGTTCTGGCGTAATTAAATAACAAACAAACCCTCCATACATCTCAATTTTCGCATTTATTAAATTAGTATAGATGAACAATATTGTTTAATATTATACGCAAAACAACTATTCCAGTCTATTTTCCATTTTGATATTATTACATCGCCACATTTTTACGAGTGTGTTTTCCGATAAATAATATGCATAACATACAGACCTACATATTATAGATAAATTATATCCACAAACAGAATAAACAATCGTGCTCATGACATAAAGATTTATCCTGAGCGGGAATCGAACGCACGGCCTCTGGCTTAGCAGTCAGGGTCACTAACTATTAGACAATACCAATAGGTATGCCAGTCGTGTCACAGTGACAGCTTCACGTCATCTAGTTAATACATACCTACTCCACGTGTGAAAATATCGAAATAGGTACAAACGAACGTTAAAACGTACGTTAACGTACGTTAAAGGTGCACTTTAACTTGGACAAAAAAATATTTCGTTCAAGTTAAAGTGCACCTTTAGTCCGTGACATAGGTTGACAGGGCAATTGCGGTAATTAGGTTAGCCAGTAAAGACCACAACGGTAAGAATAACCATGCCATTACATTAGGCGGTAACCTAATGGCTAAAGCATCGGACTCGCATAGCCATAAGATTCGAACCCGCGACCTCACGATTGTAAGGTCACGGGTTCGAATCCTACCCGTTATACTACCGACGTGAACCCACTCCTAACACATACCTTTGAGCTTAGCTGGAGGGGTTGACAAGATTGCTAATAATGTGGTCCCAAACCCACATTGTTAGTTACCTTTCATTTTATTAAAAAGTCAGTCTTCGCAGGGTCAATTTATTAATTTCGCTTACGTTTTTGTTGGCATTTGTGTCATTATGTACTAAAAATGGCATAAGAATTGCTATGTCGACTTGTGGCGGGCTTAAGGTATGTGTTTTTTTTTTTTTTTTTTTTTAAATATACTTAGGTAGCAAAATACTACACTTGTGAAAAGTCGATTCTACATTTACTAAGAAAAGGTACTAAGTTAGAGTAATGTACACATGACTCTAACAGAATATAACTGAAAATTTTAGAACATTACCATTATGACTGGCCCGTTGGTCTAGTGGTTAGTGAGCTTAGCGGTCAGTTAACCTCCGGGTTAACTGACCGCTAAGCTCACTAAGCGTCACTAAGCGCTAAGGTCGTGGGTTCGACATCCACCCAGAATAAAACTATACATATATATAAAATAAAATACATATATATACTTGATACCTAATAAAGTATATATTTTTGTATATGAATGTTGATACCTACTTGAATTTTTTTATTACTTTTTCAGTAAGATTTAAATTATGAAAATATTAAAATACTGAGTATCTAAAGCATGTTCCAGACGGTTGGAAACAAGAGTACAAATAAAGGTGACCTTGGCGGGAGTTTTGTGTGGTCCACCGTTTTTAAGTGCCTTCTAGACGGTTGGAAACAAGGCCTCCCGCCAAGGTGACCTTGCTGGTTTCCAACAGTGTAGACTGCTGTTGCAAACCATATACCAAGTAATTTGGTTTGCAACAGCCGCCTACACTGTTGGAGACCACCTTGGCGGGAAGCCTTGTTTCCAACCGTCTAGAAGACGCTTTACTTG
This sequence comes from Herminia tarsipennalis, assembly GCA_945859575.2. NCBI lineage: Eukaryota > Metazoa > Arthropoda > Insecta > Lepidoptera > Erebidae > Herminia > Herminia tarsipennalis. The sequence continues at coordinate 9,374,754 of OX243842.2, read as the reverse complement.
GTACTTGGTTTGCAACAGCCGTCTACACTGTTGGAAACAAGCAAGGTCACCTTGGTTTATACGTTTGTTTCCAACCTTCTAGAAGACGCATAAGTATCTAAAGTTGTGATGATTCGTCAGACCATTCAATTTTAACAAATCGTAATACAACAATTAATTTTGCGATTTGCGAACCACTACTCACGAATCATGTAAAAAATCCTCTCAAAAATACATGCGTTTTTTGCCAAAAGATTAGACTGACGGAAACTTTTCAGGCGAAAGTGTGTTGTTTAACAGAATGGCCCATTGCTATTTTTACTCACTGTAATTCTATCTAGTAATCATTTTCGACGTGTTTTTCAAGGCTATTGTTGTTAATAAAATATTTTATAGTAGACAGTTAGCCACCACATGCTGTTAACGATTTGTAAGGCCAAGTGGTTTGTGTACACAAGAGTTTTAATTATCTTGCAAATTGTTGCTAGTTTGATTTATAAATAAAATTTTGTCTAAAATTATATTTTTAACTTTTATTAACGTTTATTTTAAAATATTATTGCTTCACGTTACGTTTGTTTTGTCGTTAATCAGTTTGATATTTTTACACTAAGTTTCAATATTAAATTTTCGATCTAGAGATCTGAGGATTTTAAATAGGTATGAATAAAAACTGGGCAAGAGCATGTCAGACCATGCTCAGTGTAGGGTTCCGCACCCTTGAATAATTGCATCAGCAGAAGAGCGTATGTTCATGGCACTTACGCCCTTTTGTTGGATTCGCAGTTTTTCAGCAATAACTCAACGATGGTAAATCCGATCATGTCTAAAACAATTTTAGTTTAAAGTACTTAATAAGCGCTACCTTTGTGATTTTTTTATATGTTTTGGTCACACGGTTGAAAAGTAAGCGATTATTTTCAAAATATTTACTCAATCAAAAAAAAAAATACGCTTATGTTACATGCATGGAGTGCTGAATAGGGATCGCAATAAATCTATTTGATTGTACCTACGTAATTTTTAAGGTTTCATTATTTTGAGTAGGTAATTAAAGCATAACTTAAAAAAGCATTGATTTTCAATATTAATAAACTTTCAACTTAAAACACTATATTTAAACTACAAATTAAGACTAAATAAAACTAAAATATATCCAAAAAATTGGGACCCCTGGGCATGGTTCCACAAATACTGGCGGCATTTCCTCGCTGTATAGCAATACTGATGCGTTGTGCGAGGAAGCTGCCAGCTCTACGGTCACCAGTGGAGTCGACCAATTTTTTGGAAAGTTCTTTATATAAATGTTGTGCACTTGGACCCCACGGGCCAAGGGTCTCGACGCCGAATGGTATAAATATATATTGGTTGCCGAGACCCCTGTATTTATGGGTTTTTAGATTTTCGGCCGCTTTAGCCGCCGCTCCAGCTTGAACGCTGGTTCCGTGGAGGTGGGAAGGAGCAAGTGTGTCTACACACGTGGCGTCCCACACAAGCACCCTTCCCAAACTCCAAGGAATCAGCGTCATCCCGTCGGGTCTCTTGCCATCGTCCCGAGCTAAGCCGGTAGGTTCCAGAAGAGCTGGTACATTTATTGAGGCAAGAGCCCGACGGATTATGTCATTCAGGGCGGCATGTCTAGAAAAGCGGCCTGCACTCTTTTGGCAAGATAGCCCGTGGTATCCCAATTGGTCGACTTCACTGCCACAGGGGCAACGGTGCGGAGTGCAAATACGCAGCCCTAAGCGCAGACTGATAGCAAGCCGGAGGGTATCAGGCTCCAGAAATGTGCCAGTGTTTGGCGACGGGTAAGCAGTAGATAGAAATTGGGGTTTCTGGATCAGAGGAGATCCAGAAACACCCAATTTCAATCATTCTAATATTTCAATCATCCATTGGGGTTTCTGAATCAGAGGAGATCCGGAAACCTGCAACTTCAACCATTCAGTCATTCAAATATTTCAATCATCCATCGGGGTTTCTGTATCAGAGGAGATCCAGAAACCCGCAATTTCAACCATTCAAACATTCTAGTATTCTAATATTTTAATCATTCTATCATTTCAATCATCTATTAAAAGCTCAAAGTATAATTTTTCCGCTGTTCAGTCAGCACATTGATCAATCATCTTTATTTTAGAACTGATAAACATGAGATGTAACTGTAACATCAACTCCTTGTAGAGAACTGAAATTAATTATCAGTTTGTAACTGATAATTATCAAATGCATAAAGTAAAAATATCAGCTGCTTTTTTCTTATCTTGATTTTTTGGAACTGAAGAATCTGGATGTTGTATTATGAAGTTTCATTGCCTTTTCAACTAATTTATAAATATTGAGTGGTAGGAAAGTAAGTATAAGAAAAAACATTTTATTTATTTAAAAAAGTTTATTAACAAAACACCATTTTTTTAAACACAGTACATTTTTTAAAGCACAAATTGATTCGTGATAAATACAACTATACAAACTAGAAGACGCATATCGATCATATAGACTTAACAAATTAGGACAACCTTTATCCTCTAAATTAATAACACTATTATTATTATTATTTAAAATTTTTTTCAACCATAAGACTTTTTCAGAACCTTTAGTGTAAATACATTTATTTTTTAGAACATCTAAAACTAAATGTTGATAATTTGAATACGGTATAAATCCTTCACCCCAATATACTTTTCGGTTACGTTCTATCCATGCAACTTGCCGCCTTTCCTGTTTAGTTAAATTGTAAAAAGGAAATGGTGGCTTAATTAAAAGCACCTGCAGTTTTCCATCACACCATATAGCAATTTCTTTCAGTATAAATTCGTTTGCCTCTGTTTTATAGCCTTGAACGTCTACTATGGCAATCATGACAACCTGCGCACTATGTTACTTAGAGGTTTGTATTCTACTAATCGATCGTTTATGATCAAACAATATGCAGCAGTGTTATCCGGTATTGATTCTGAACATTCAATTTCTAGCCGTACGTCTACCGGACCTGTTTTTAGGCTATCGTTTTGCCTTGAACAATCTATTATAAACAAGGGAGCCTTTTCTTTAAATGCCTTCAGGTCGAGCAAGGGATCCGCCGAACTGTTGTAATACGACTGACGAAATTTTGCATACATTTCATATAATATACTGTATTTGTTGTCAGAAAATTTTAGACCTAAAGGTTCATATGGATAATATTGCGAATTTAAAAAAAGTGTTACGTTCGTCACTTCACAGTGATCGAATAGTGTTGAATCTTTTAATTTATTATTTTTCCTATTCGTTTGTAAACCGAAAATAACATATCTAGGTTTTTCCAATTGTGAAGCAGTTTTAACTGACCATGAATGCTTTGTCGTTTTTGGTAGTAAAGGGTACTCATACAAATCCCAATTTCTGAACGCTATTTGAATAGGTTTATCTTTTTCTAAATGTTTTAAAAGTGTCAGTCGTTCTCGATCTGACACTTTTATGTGAGGTACCCTCCATTGCACCCTTTCTATATTCATTTGAAAATGTCCTATATCATCAGTGAGTATAACGCTGTTTATATTAGAGTTACTTCTATTCAATATAAGTTCGTGTTTACAATTTATCACAATTTTATTGTAATCTTCCGCAAAACCTAAAATTTTATTTAGCGGTATTACAGCACTAAAACAACCATCACTTTTAAATCCGTTTAAGTTCCAACCCCACAAGGTAGCCATTTTATTTTCCGCTTCGTTTAGCGACACATATGATTTTATTGTTGCCGTAATTCCAGAATTTTTGATACGATCTATTTCAATACCATTTATTTCGTACCTGATGTCTTGAAACAAGAACATAATAGGGTTATTACTGAACTTAACAGGCTTCTCAATCTGTTTTCCGTCTTTGCCGAAGAGCTTTGCTTGACCCTCAATGTAAATTGAACTGGCTGATGGGAGCACGTATATGTCTTGCTGGTGTATGGGGATTCTGATTTCATCATTTTCTCGAAAGCAGTTATTGTAGGGATTATAAGAATGAACTTCATAACTTTCAATTGAAGTATCGAAGTGTGGTAAATCATTAATTTGTAGTAGATTCATACTTTAAAACCTAAAGCTTTAAGGAAATCTATATTTGCTTTAGTCAACTTCTTCACTTTTTTTCTACGTCTATGCACCTTAGCGGTTGTAGAAGCAATAAGGCGTTTTATATTGACTGGAGGATTTATATTATATAATATCATATTGTTTTTCTTAAATGAAGACGTAGTTGAATATTTTCTATAGGGTTAACGCAATAACCAAACTGGTCAACAATCTTGACGAATATAGAAGATATTGTATTTTTGTTCACTGGAAAATAAATTACGCTTTGCGGTATTTCTATGTATTGATGCCCTGTGGTAGTGTTACATACAAATTCATGAATAATATGTGTTGGTAATCCGTCAGAGTAGGATCCGTATATTAAATCACACTCAATTTTTATTACCCGCGGAGTGTCATTATTTTTGTTATAATGTACTTTTGTTATTGAGTTTATTATTGAAACATATAGCAACCCGCATTCATATTGCCCAGACAATATTAGAGGTGGTTGAAAATACGATTCTAATTCTGATGTTTTTCCAGAGATGGTCACTGTTACAGACATGCTTATATACTGACCACTTTGGATTGTGCCGTTTTATTTTATTCGATATCTATACCAAAACTGTCTTAAGAAGTTTAAACAAAGATGTCCGCAATTGTAAGGATGATCACCTTGAAGATTTTCATAATTATAGTTTATTTTAGTACCTAAATATTTTATAAATTCTTTTGGGGGCTTAAGATTGCCATAACTGTCAAAATATTCAATAAAGTCATTGTATTTTGCATAGGCTACCCAATGCGAGCCCGGATTTTCAGAGCTATCTAAATTAATAATTCCACATTCTTTTTTTAAAGGGTAATTAGGGAGCTCATCTCTCATAAAAACACCTCTAAAATAAGGAATCATTTGTCCATATTTTAAAATGTCTAAGTTATTCAAGGCTCGTTTGGGTAGCCGATAGTTTAGTTTTTTGCTTTTGATATGTAAATACCAAGTCCATCCTTATGAGGTTTAAGATGTAGCCCCTTTCCAATACATAGAGCCTCCATTTTTTCATTGTGTCTCCTCGATTCCTCATACAACTTTTTAGCCATCTTGAATTCGTTGATCGTTTTTGCAATACCGGCTGCCCCGCCTGCTAAAGCTCCTGCCGCCGATAATCCCGCGAATATAGGAATCAAAGGTAATACTCCACCAGTTTTCGGTATAGGAATAACGCGAGGGAGTTGAATGGATGAATCATTTGCTAAATTTCTGACAGCAGCCATTGCTAATTCTATCGCTGCTTTCTTGCATCTTGGTTTTAACTTTTTCATATGTTTTTTCGTAACAGTAATGAGATTTTTAAATTTTTTCTTAAGCAGTTTTCCAGAATTGTTGCTTTTTGAAGGGTTGTGGCTACGAGGTTTTAAACCAGCACCAGTTTTAATTTTTGCTAACATAGCATTGCTCACTAGATGAGCAGCTATTTTTTCTCCTTCACTAGCATCAGAGGCAACTATACGTTTTTTCGCCATTTTGAACAAAACGATATCTGCCTTGTGTCGATCCTTCAGGTTTGATGACTTGTTATATGCAATATCGTGTTCTTTACAATATTCGTCTAATTTATTTACACCTTTATCTCCACGAGCTAGTCGTTTAATTAATTTTGTACCAGGTCCACAGTATTGGTATCCAGGTAAATGTAATTCAAATGGTAAATGATTTATAAGCCAATTGAGAAGACTGTTCTCTCCAACACACATAATAAGAATGAATAATTAATGATTAAATACTTAATAAATATACATGAGAATCAATTTTAATCATTAACTGTTAATTTTTCTCTTACAAAACGTTTGACTTTTCTATCCAGCTATTTTCAACAGAAGATAATCCCAACCACTTGACGAAAACTTTATTTCCTTTTCTTTTAAGAACTTTCTCAACTAAATATATATTGGGATGCTTTGTTTTTTGTAGTTCTTGTTCATAAAATGCTCCTAAAATAGGTTGACCTCTGAGAGTATCTTCAATTAAGTAGGTGACAGGAGATGTATTTCGTTTGAATCGGATTTTAAATATTTCTGTTGACCAATTGGGAGTGTATCCTTTTTCAAATGTACCTTTGTATTTACTTATACGAACATAATCACCCATTTTGAACTTGCTTTTAACTGTATTTTTTTTTATCAACCTGTCGTATCTTTCCAGTATTCTTTTTTTATTTACATCATCCACATTGGCAGGGATTTCATCAATTGTACGATGGTGAGTATGGTTATAACTATAGGTTACATCGTTTAGGGTGTTATTTATCCAATTATAACTACCTTTTAAACTAAACTCTTTGTACAATTTAGATTTTATTGTTCTAATGAATCTCTCAACTATTGATGCTTTTTTCGATGAAAATGTTGAATAATGATTAATATTATAAACTTGCATAAGATTTTGAAATGCATTATTATAAAACTCTGTCCCATTGTCAGTTTGTAAGTTCTTAGGAATACGGTCACTATTTAGCAAAATTTTAAAAGCTTTGTATACATCTTCTTTGTTTTTACTTTTTAAAGGAAATGTCCAAGCATATTTCGAAAATGTATCAATAACAGCGAGAATAAATCTATACTTTTTATTTTCCTTTGAAATAGATTGCATATCAATTAAGTCTGCTTGCCATAGGTCATCGATATCTTTCATAATAACGCTTCGTCTCGGAAAGTTCACTCTCGCATTTTTATGTATTTCATTCACTACATCGACTTTGCTCATGCTTAGAATTTTTCTGTCCCTATATTCCAATTATTATCTTTTTTGAGTTTAAATTTTTTACGACTGTTTTATTCGTAACTTTTATTTTTAACTGAAGTAGGCATTCAATTACAAAATTAAAATTATTACATATACCAAATTTCACAATATTCATGCAGAATGTATCTGTGATACTGAATCAAAGGCTTTATGTTGTCAGTATTTATTTCTTAATTATATCAGCTTCTCTTAATTCTTCTATTATCGATAAAATTTCATTATCATGATTTGTATTACCTGCATCTCTTGAAGCTACTAATAGTTTTAATCTCTCAACCAATTCATTGGGATCGTCCCAATATACCAAGTCAGTGTTCACTCTATATTTTTTAAGCTTCGGTAATGCGCCCCCAATTTTGTTCTCATTATTTTCTGTTGCGGTCAAAGAAAATAATGGTTTGATTATTTCTCGATATTTAACTCCTTTGTCGCCTCTTATTTGACCCCCTACATTAAAATCTCTTTTATGTGCGTTTGTGCAAAGTAAGATATCTTTATATAAAAATTTATCTATGTTTGTTATTAACTTTAAATCAGGTTTCTTTCGAAGTAACAGTTCTTGAAGTCCTGGAGTAAAGTCATAAGTTTTGCCTCCAATCGTAATCTTAACTAAACCTGCATTATTATCAGAACTCTCAATTTTAGAAAAAGATACTTCAGAGTTACCCATCATTAAAGTTTTGTTTTCGGTTCTTATTCCAAATGGTACATTTACACCATCGTACATACCATAAATATCTGCTTTTTCTAATGAGATTTCTAAAACATTTTTCTCTTCACTTTTAGGAGAGCTCACTGCATTTATATCAGCATCGTAAAAATCGTCACACCTTGTAGAAGAGCCTGCAATACTTTCGTCTGACTCTATTCCCGCAGAACTTAGTGATAAGTCTTTTTCATGATTAATGTTTTCTAAAAATCTATTCGTATTCACAAGAGTTTTGAGGGGGTCCGAAACAGGTTTAAGCATTTTATCAAGAGATAAGTTAATTTCGTGCTCCTGATTTTTCATTTGTTTTAATTTACGTTTTATAGAGTCAACGGACTTCATTAATTCCATTTTAATATTTTGCTCCATGTTATTTTATAACACTGAAACCATCTGAGGTAGTAGTAATACTGAATTTAATTTATGAATGCCAACAATTTATAACTTTATTCAAAATGAAAAAAATATATCCAGATTTTTTCTGTATCTTCCATTGTTTAATGGTGAATCCTTGCTAATACTAATAAAATTATGTGGCTCACTCCAAACTGTATTACAAATATTTTTGAATTGATTCCATGACATGTCAGAACTCACATGTTCTTCGTAAATATGCTTCAAGTTTACATCATCTTGTTTAAATATTATTAGAAAATTAGCATTGTCACGTATCAATTGTTTCGGAATTTTCGAATAAGTTTGTGATAAATAAAAGCAATCGATTTGCTTATGTCTACCCATGCAAAAATAATTGCGAATATTTATTTGATTCTCACAAGCAACGTCATCAAAAATAAATACGGAATTGCTTAAAGCTTCACTTGGTGCAATTACATCTTTATCATGACTAAACTCATAAAACTTAATCATAGGGACTCTTCTTATTATTTCACGTAAGAAACAATATTTTGGTTGAAAATTAGTTTTTGAATAAAGGTAGAGATTTTGAAATTTAAGCCCATTTTCATGTAATAGCAAACTTATCATAACATTAGTTTTGCCACAGTTTGATGGACCACATATTATACAGCGAATTGTATTTGGCAATAATAGGCTGTGTCTGACCTGGCGAATAGAGTCATGGAAATGTATGTTATTGATATTTAATTTTATAGGCTGTTTGATCAGCTTCATTTCACTTATACTTATAGTTTTATTTAATCTTCACATGTATTTTATATAGTTTGTGGGTCGGCACTCAATCCACACTAGAATATTGTTACCATGAATATTTCAAATACAGTGTATTGTCTTTGGTCAGTTTTCCCTATAACGATACTTCTTACTTATCCAAGTTTGTGTTTACATCTATCGTGAAATGATATTCGTTGGGGTATTTATATGATTTATAAACATAACAGACAATTGGAAAGACAGACATAAGAAGTAAAATATATATTTATTAGTTTATTAAATACATTTCATGGGTATACAAATTTTACGACAAAACTTATCATACTACAATTTACAAATTGTACCATAGCGATATACATTATAAAATACAATTGTTTTAACAAATGAAATCACAATGACCCCAAGGTGTGGTGTCTATTTGATTTGGTTGAACTAGTCTTTTGTCGTCTATTCTATTTAAAATAACTTTATTGATTTCTTGCGAATATAGTACATGTTTGCTTGATTTTATCATACGCATCTTTGATTTTAAAGTAATGTTTTTAAACAAAACTTTCTTATAGTCAGATATTCTCAAGTTTTTTGTAATAGGCTTTGACACACCTTTGGCTTTGTTAATCTGTGCTTTTACTGACTTAATACAATACAATTTTGCCCTCAAGCCAATAAATTCGGTTATCACATCACCACCTAATTCATCTTTAAACAAACCAGGAATTTTAGCATTTAATTTAGGTAAACAATAAGGATTATTAATATCAAAATTACTGCTATCGAATTTCAGTATATTATCTTTCATATCTTTATAAAAGTTTTGTGTGTATAAAAGGTATAACAAACTGTCAGTATCGGTATAACACAATTTAGCTTTTTCACCATATTTATTTTTTATAAAGTCATAGTGAAAATTATATACATGTTGTTTAGCATATTCCAATACGGCAAATCCTATATAAATAGGTCTATCTAAAACAAGTTTTTCAGGATTCAATGTAACAGCAATAAAATCTTCACTAAAAACACAAATACTTTTTAAATTTGGTTTTGTAATCAGTTTCTCTGCACCTATTTTTTTATTTGTTCTATTATTGTTATCACTCCACTTAGTCACCAATTTCACATCAACCTGCTTTCGTTTATTTTCGATAGTTTTTCCAAATATCGAATTATTTAAAAGTTTAAAGAAGTCTCTTTCAAATGATGTTATGGCTGATTGTCTTAATTGAGTATTTAAGTCTACATACTTCTTCAAAAAGCTTTCTTGTTTAAATTGGAGTATACGATGAATTTTTTTCAAAACAAGTCCATTTTTTATACATTCTTTCAAATATACATAATGGATAACATAGTTATACTTGTCATACAAATTTGCAATCAATTTTTCTGTCTTTCCTCCTATGGGTACGAACTTTTCTGGAGCGAAAGGCAAATCACTATGTATGTTATGTAAATGATCAGGGTATGCGATATCTACATCTAAAATGTAGCCATACTCAGCATCATCAGAAATATTAGATAGACAAAAATTTTCTATCTCGGAATTTGTCATGAATTTAAAATCTGATATAGGTAACTTTTTCGTCATTGCATATCCATAAAGATTATTACAATCAAGATATACTAAAAATGTTGACGGTTTAGAATCATCAAAATGAGGTGTATAAATATTATTGGCTTTAGCATATCGGTGAGAGCACTGTGCTAAGCCACCGCGTATTCCTTTTTCTATCATATTATACATTTCTAAATCGTGAATCAATTCTAACTGAACACCTGTGTAAAGCAGCATAGCATCCCAACTTAACCCAGGTGAACTTACATAGTATGCAGGATCCAGATTATAATGCTGAAGACATATTTTTCTAAAATTTTCAAATATATCGCATAATAATAATACATCACACTTTAAGTATAAATCAGTATATTCGCCAAGACTACTAATGTTAAAGTTATTCCAAATATTTTGGGCATGTTCATATTCACTATCAGTGATATGTTTCATTTGCAAGCTGTTGTAAAAATAATGTTTCGGAGGTAGTTGTGGTTCATCATATTTCTGCCATGAATCTATATATTCATATGGATATATTCCTTTTCGCTGCATTAATTCGAACTTTTTGCTATCAGGAAAATGTATTCTTAAATTTAAAAAATCACGATCTATTAAACTTTTACTTAGATTATCGAGACTGGTGCTAAGAAATTGAAATGAATCTATGAATTTAATTTGTAAAGGCTTATATTTATCAGTTTTAAGGATTTTTGTAATGGATAAATATTTTTCTTTTGTTTTTGGAATTATTTTTATTTCACCATCATATTTTGATAATTCTTTGATAAATATGTGGGAATCATAACCTGATAAATTATGAAATATCACAGGTATGAATGAACAAACTTTATAAATTAAATTACACTGTGAATGAGCAGCACCTCTATATTCTGATGTGATATGATCATGATCACATACTTTGTCATCAAATAATAGATTTTTACAAATGTGACATCTGTCAGCATTATGGTAATTACTAATTTGTTCTGGAGTCAGGGGTTTCATAGCATTTTCAGTTATTAAAATGTTATGTATTAACTTTGTTTCTTCAATTAATTTCTTAACAAATACTTGTACACAGTCGGCTCCTCGATAACTTACAAATTTATTTAGGCTGTTATCATGTGAACAACAAATATAAAATGCAAAACATGAAGGTTGGTGCAATTTATTTCTTACAGTATTTTTATTGGTATTTGTTTCATTAAAATTGTGCAATATACTTTCAAAATCAGCGTATATAACAAAATTGATTTTTTGCTGTCTCTCAAAATGTTTAAATTGTAACGTGCTGTATTTATCTGGTAATAATGTTATAATTTTCGAGCATGTATGAGAGTTGTACTTCATTTGACTAGTAAAAAATTGCAAACATGTTTCACACAAATGCATTCGACCTTTATGGCTGGAAACTTGACGTCTCACTAAACGTAAAAGGTCTTTTATAAAACAATAGTGAGCTCTATTATCTTTCTCGAAATATAATAAATTAATATGTTTATTTTTCTTAAAACTTGTTACATAAAGAGGACCAGTTACTTTATGATATTTATTCAATCCATAAATATTAATACTCAAATGATTATTATTATTTTCAAACAATTTAACGTCTTTTATGGTTGGTGGGAATGACATACCTTTTATATTAAATACTGAACTAAAATGCGGATAAGAGCTTGTCCTACAGACATTATTTTTTGCAGGAAATAATGCTGCTAAGATGCTCCATAAAAAACAATATTCATCATTATTATTAATATTTATACAGCTCTTAGTATTTGTAATAACAGCAGGTAAATCTATATAAGACCCACCTCTCATCGGAGAATATTTATTTATATTTATTTCTAAATGACTTAGTGATGTGAATGACCATCCAGATTCACAATGCTCAAATTCAGTTAATTTCATCTTAAAAATCTCTTTTAAATTTAGGTAAATGTTATTCAAATCAGTACTTTCATATATAACTTCGTATTTTGTATTAAAGGACTTCAACTGCTGCTCACCCGATTTAGGTAAAACAAAGTAAGCAAACAGCTCAAAGTTCATTTTAATACATGTATGTTTCAATAGCGATAACTCAATTATTTTATAAACATCGTCTCGCTTACCATCTAAGAACGCCTCTGGAAGGAGGTACTCGACTTCTTTGGATGGGTTTAAGCGATAAGTCATTATTCTGTTTTTAAATGCTGTAGCTATTATGTCAATATGTTCAAACTCAGACTTTATCAAACAATTCGATTTATGGATATTAGTTCGTTTATGATATCTGTATTCATGTATAGGTATCTCAATTTTACATTTATCACAATTGATATAACTTGGTGGTGACTCAGTAGAGGGGGATAAAACTGAAAAGAGAAAAAATTATACATGGTATAATATATCCATTTAATTAAACAAAATTACATTTAAAATACATAGGTAGTTATTATAGTTTATAGTAGCCTTATGGTAAGAGTTAGATATAGTTTCATGATTAATATACGGATTATACATAGCAGTTATCTCTAGATCTACTTATATAACCACTTTACTGGTATGAGCTTATAAAAGTGGGTGTACAATTATTAAATTCATTCCCGGTCTCCTTGACAAATTCGCTTAAATGCTTCCAGGACTTGGACTCTGTATTACTTTTATTTTTAATAGTAATTATTGAATGTCGCCATCGATTGATCGGTAGAACCCGCTCGATTTCCTCGCTTTCATAAATTTTTAGTTCTATGTAATAATTTCCTGATTTTACTTCGTCTATTTGACGTGAAAACCCATTAGCTAGCCTACGCGTCATGTATGAGTAGATAGGTGCAGGTTTTTTACCAGCGCTGCAAATAGGTTGACCATCATTGCTATCCGCACCAAACAGGTCACAGACCGTCGCTCTCGACTTCAGTTTCTTGGTTCCCGTTGGCTGAGTGTCCGAAGGCTGACTGGTTGATGCCTTCTCTGCCATCTTTCGCTTATTTTTGCTAATCTTGACTGGGACGTTAACTTCCGACTCATCTGAAGACGGGAACAACTGATCAGCCATTTGCTTGGACCTGAAAATAGAGACAACTTTATAAATAAACGGTAAAAAAAGGACGAATAGTTTAAGTTTCGCTTTGTTACTTTATAGAGATTATTTGTTAATCATTGAGTAGCAAAATCATTGAAATGATTGAATAGTTGAATTATTGTAATAATAATATCTTGGGACACCTCATACAACGTCATCTGATTTTAAGAGTTGAATCACTGAATAGTGGAATGATTGAATAGTATTCATATTAAGTTTTTACATATAAAATGACATACATAAATTAAAGTCACTTACATTTTTATATAGAAGATCTGGTAGGTACGTAAACTTGTAAACACTGGTAAGCTCGTTAGCCCGTGATGACTGGTACTCTGGGTTGATTGTTTTGTGGCGAAACTTTGGTGGGCAGGCTCTTAAATAGTGATAAATCTACGTCATAGTATCCCGAATATGGAATAGGGGCACGTGGCGGTAAAATCCTGTGTCAGATCACTGCACCCAAATATGATTTGCTTATAATCAATATTATATTACTTACCTACATAGCACTTTTATAAGGATTGGTACTCACTATGGCAATCTGAGCGCAACAGTTCAGATACGAACAATATATCAGTACAAAAGAACGACTTATGCATTGTTACATTACAAGTAACTGCTGTCAGTCTGTGCTCACCCTAATATTTAACCGACCATTTAAAGAATGGCAAATTATATGTAGCATTTATTAAACTGTAATATTCATGTTCGTTTTTTGTTTTATACGTAAAGTATTAAAAAATGTTGGGTACACTTACGTGAAGTTATTATACATATTTAGGCCATAATATACATAGACTATACATAGTTAATTTATAATTATTATGTGATAACCGCACCTTGAATTCGATGCTGATGGATATACTTAGTACCTGCTTAATATAAACATATTGTTTATGCCCATATAAGGCACTAAGTATACATCCCTGACAAACCGATGGAGAGAACCGAAAAGTGATGTTGATGATGAATGTTTCTGTTAGTACCTTCCATTGCTAAAGTTCAACACAAATAATACATTATAATAATAAAAGCAGGTGAATCTAAATGTATTAGTAGTATGCGAATACTATGATGGTTTGATACTTAAATATCGCGAGATCAGCGTTTCTTCAATCACTTTTAAAGCATTTTTGTTGTTGTTACACGTGTGACATACAACTAATATGATATGACTATGCTTGTTAAATCATTTCGATGGATTGTATGAAAAAAAATCAATGAACAAACACATAGTAGTATTTATTATAGTCATGCATATTTTTAGTAAACAATGAAGTGTTGGGTGACATGAAGTCATGCGGTTTCAATTGCATCTACCATTTATGGTGGAAATCGGGAGATGAAATAAAAGCGTTCTATTTTGAACCTTATTACAAACAAAACTAAAAATATCAATTAAGTATAAATAGATAAAATTATAATTTTTCTCTTCAATTCGAATATTTGCACCTGACCTGTAGAGCGTTCACACCAAAATGTCGGTAAGTAATAATTTATTTAATTTATTTATCAATTATTTAAATACTAGAATATTACCACATTTATATTATGCATTTGATTATTTATTGTGTGATTGTGTGTAGTAAAAGAAACTTATGTTTAACCTATAATTTAATTGTACAGCGAAGCTTAGGATCCGAACGTTGGTTATTAAATTAAATATCTATGCCAAATTTTGTATCAAATAGCTATTGAATAGTAAATAATTTAAGCACGATTTTTTTCAGGACAATGAAGATCTCTTCAATTTTATTCCCGAGAATCAACCAACTATTCAAAAATCTGGGCAGAAAACACTGGGTCTTGCTCGAAAGAGAGCAAATACTGAACAATTTTATCAATTTATAAAGAAACCGGTCACCCGAGGAACGAAAATAATTAAAATAGAAATTTACGATGCGGACAGTTTCCCGAAATCAAGAGAGTTGTTATGTGATTGTGAAGCTGAAATATGTGCTCAGCATGTTGTAAAAACTATATTATTTGATGACATTTATACTAGTACTAGAGAACTGATAACTAAAATACAGGATGATATGGAAACAAAGCTATAATAATTATTATTATTTACTGAATATATTATATGTACCTAATAACTAATAAGTAATGAAATTGTTTAATTTATATCAATAATAAACGAATTTAAATAAATCGTCTTTTTCTTTCTATCAATAGGTATAAGACAAACCCATATTGTAGCTAATTAAGGTAGCAGAGTACAATACGCAATTTTAGCATTAAGCAGGCACGTGTAAATGCGAAACCCTTAGTTGTCATTTATGTACGAGGTATAATACGTACCCGATACAAAGTAGTGTCAATCATTTAGGTTTACATTGAATACGACCATTTTAAATATTACAGGGTATTATTTCACTGTTGGTTTATAAGCCAAGACATATTGGTTAGCAATCATTACTGTCTCGTGCTGATATAATATATGGCTTACTACCATTGCCCAGCTTCTGGTTTTCAGCTAAAATCGAGATAGTAATTAATAATAAACCATTTATTTCAGGCATCAAAGATACCAAGAAATACCTTACAGAAATACATAAAATAAAACAACTTAAAAAACTACTTGTGAAGTTATGAGTCTGCACACAGTATCTTATAGTTCAGGTGTCCTCGAGCCAATCTGGTCACGGTAATGGGTATATGTGTTAACGTAATGCCTAAGTACGTGGAGAGACATGAGACAATCTGTCCTGAACTTTAGATTACTGATTAAAATTAAAATTTAGATGTCCTCGAACCAACCTGGTCACAAAAAAAATTGTGGAGAGACATGAAACAATCTGGTTTAAATTTTTTGTTTAATGTATGCAGTATCTTATGACTTAGCGTAATTAAAAAAAAGGTTCTTTTTAGGACCACCATACGAATTATAATCGCAAAGTATAATTTATAGATTACTGATTTAAATTAAAATTTAGATGTCCTCGAACCAACCTGGTCACAGAAAAAATTGTGGAGAGACATGAAACAATCTGTTCTAAATGTTAGTTTAATGTATGCAGTATCTTATGACTTAGCGTGATTTAAAAAAAGGTCCTTTTTAGGACCACCATACGAATCATAGTCGCAAAGTACAATTTATAGATTACTGTTTTAAATTAAAATTTAGATGTCCTCGAACCAACCTGGTCACAGAAAAAATTGTGGAGAGACATGAAACAATCTGTTCTAAATTTTAGTTTAATGTATGCAGTATCTTATGACCTAGCGTGATTTAAAAAAAGGTTCTTTTTAGGACCACCATACGAATCATAGTCGCAAAGTACAATTTATAGATTACTGTTTTAAATTAAAATTTAGATGTCCTCGAACCAACCTGGTCACAGAAAAAATTGTGGAGAGACATGAAACAATCTGTTCTAAATTTTAGTTTAATGTATGCAGTATCTTATGACTTAGCGAGACATAAAAAAAGGTTCTTTTTAGGACCACCATACGAATCATAGTCGCAAAGTATAATTTATTATACTTAATGTAACGACTGTTTCTTTAAAACAACTATGAAGTCTTATTTTCGTGTTTCGTTTTCGCGAACGAGTGTTCACAACAAGCCCGTCTATTCAAACATCCGGTAATCAATGTCAGATTTTTATATTAGATATTGGGCATTCAAGAACAGTTTTACACGACAGCGAACGTAGTGAGTAAATATTAGAATTATTAAATTATTGGAATACTAGAATGATTGAATGGATGATTGAAATATTAAAATACAAGAATAATTGAATGGATGATTGAAATATTAGAGTACTAAAATGATTGAATGGATGATTGAAATATTAGAATACTAGAATGATTGAATGAATGATTGAAATATTAGAATACTAGAATTATTGAATGGATGAATGAAATATTAGAATGATTGAATGGTTGAAATTGGGTGTTTCTGGATCTCCTCTGATCCAGAAACCCCAATTTCTATCTACTGTAAGCACGAAGCCATTCACCGGACTCTCTGGAGCTGGATGCCAACAGTCTAGCGCGCTCAAGACCAGAGCTTTCGTTAAACAAAGTGTTGTATGAAAATTTGCACAAACCATCATCCCAGCTTCTTTGAAAATTTGGACGGGCAGGGATATCCTCACCTGGGCATGCTGATGACCAAGCTTTTTTAGCTTCTTCCAAACCCGCAGTCTTATGGTTTGAGTGAAGGATTTTACCAACAAGACTAGCTGAGCTGTGGACAGAAGACAAAAAGGCTGGTAAGGAGACACTAGAAATTTTGCGGATCCCTAAACCACCATGGTGAATTGGGAGGGATGCTTGGGTCCAGGACTTATCGCTGAGCTGTATGTTCAAAATTGAGTCTAAAGTTGACCTCATGAGGTCATCTAATGGTGTCAGCAAATTTTGAAATTTCCATATGGGACAGCAGCGAAGTATGTAAGTTAATTTTGGTACGAAAAGGCAGAATTTTAGTAAAGTTAAACCGTAATGCGGGCTTATATCGAGAAGACGATTCGAGAAATTTTGAAATTTTGAAATGCAATTCTGCAAATAAAAAGGAAATGAGTCTTCAAAAACGGGGGCTCCAAGGAGGCAAAGTGAGTTTTTGGTAACTATGTTTATGTTCGGAGTTAAATTATAAAATTTCTGAATTATTTCATTAGAATTTAAAGAGGAATCATGAAAATATAGTTCGCATTTACCAAAATTTAATTCTAAACCAATATTTTGAAATTTTGATTTTATGGTTGCAAGGTCGGAAAGAACAGTATCAAGTTCACCTCCTAGGGTTCCGTCGTCCAAATACCAAACGTTGAATTTTGATTTTAAATTTTGAATTATTGTATTTATTGCCAAACTGAAAATGGCTGGCCCGAGAGGATCACCCTGCTGACAGCCTACTTCTGAAGAAAGAACTTTCTCACGGTAAAGCAATTTCGTGGGGTCAGCGTATGAGAAAAGGAGATAATTGTAAATTTCGGGAATGTGTTGTTTAATTTCTGTCAGCAGAGCGTCCCTATTTACCGAATTAAAAGCGTTTTTGACATCAATTTTGACCAACACTTCGGATGTAGCACTTGAAAGGAATGAACGCAAGGAGTGCACGGCGGCTTCACACCCCCCTTTGGTTCCAAAACCGAGTTGTACTGGTTCAAAAACAGACTGTAATTTTGGAAGTATATGCCGAACAGCAATTTTGGAAGCAAGACGACGAAGTGTTGAACCAACGGCTATAGGCCTCACCCCTCCATCTTTTTTAGTGAGGGCGATCAAGTTTGCGCCGAACAAAATTGGAACAATATCCGAATGAATGTTGCCAGAATACATTGTGTTAACTAATTTAGACAAGGAATTTAAAAGTTGAACGCCTGCATCGCCAGCTGAGACAGAAACGAGATCTTTGAGATGTTGAGGTGAGA
Source organism: Herminia tarsipennalis (assembly GCA_945859575.2). Classification (NCBI taxonomy): domain Eukaryota; kingdom Metazoa; phylum Arthropoda; class Insecta; order Lepidoptera; family Erebidae; genus Herminia; species Herminia tarsipennalis. The sequence continues at coordinate 9,356,068 of OX243842.2, read as the reverse complement.
TACCATCGATGCCCGCTGCGGAACCAGTTTTAAATGAAAAAATTGCATCAAAAGTGTCTTTGTTATTAGTTTGTAAACATGACTGGCTAGCCGTTGGTGGGTCCAGAAAGAGCGGATAAGGAGGAGCTGGGGGATGTTTTGATTGTAGGGCCGAGAAGGTGTCTGGAGTGTCTGGTGACAACACGTCGTTTGAAAAAAGGAGACGGGCGGCGCCTTTTAAATCACCGTCGCTTATTTTAGTTTCTATGATTTTGCGGCGGTTAAATAGAATATTTTTGATTGGTTTGTCTGATGGTATGCTATATGATTGATCGAAACAGTTGTTTTTGATTTTTTGGGTGAGAGAACCATGTGAATTATCTTTAATGACATGTAGAGTGCGATAGGCAAAAAGTAAAAGATTTTGCCAGTCTTCTAAACCATTTTTTTCTACACATTTTTCTATAAGATGAGAAAGATGGGACGCAACGGTGATTCTTGCGCCACGGGGAATCCTTTTGACAACTGGGGTAGTATGTTTAAGGTTACTGATATATAAATGAAATGGAATGGCTGAATGGTTTGTAGCTGTAGGTACAAGGGGTTGAATAATATGACAACTTGAAATAGGAGGGGCATTTTGGTTGTGCCGGTATTTATGAGTTTTGCCGAAATGTATGTTGAGACCTCTTACAGTTTTGAAAACTTTGCTACATACCGAGCATAGATGATTATACGTGCTGTCACCGGGCTGCGCAGAACTCTGCATTCAATATTATTATTATGATAAAACTATATTACAAGATCACTACTAAAATAATTACAAAAACAAACACATAAAAAATCACATAACAAATTAGTTTGACACTGTCACAATTTTGACGAGATGCGTAGATGCGTGGAAAGTTGCGTGGAGACGACGAAAACGAAGATGAGCAGAACAAAAGCGCAGGCGTATACTACAAATAGGCCGCGGCCAATGGATTTGCCAATGGCAAGACGGTACGGTAGGCGGTTGCCTAGGCAAACAGTTTTAAGGCGTCTTTTCAAAAACTTTGTCAAAGACAGGTGACTCCTATGGGTGCTTCAGTAAACGACACTCGCGGCCAACACTCCACTATGAGAGATGCACGATTAAAATTTCATTGCACCCAGGGAAAACTATATATAATACGGGTCATAATCGCGTGAATTTTAAGGTTATAACCTTTTTATTGCACGTCGTTTCGACCACATATTATTATAAAACGAAAAGTTAGTAAGAATAGAGGGATGCCAGTTACTCTTTAACGTAAAAACTGCTAAACGAATTTTGATGAAACTTTACCGTAATGTAGTTCAGTGGCGGAAGGCTCTTGGGACACTATTGTTTAGGCTTCTTGTTGGAACCTTAGTCAGTTAAAATTATAAGTACAAATCTAGCAAGATATATGTTTGTATCGAGTTACGTAAGATATTTAAGTTTGTATCGAGTAACGATTTTTTTAACCAACGTTCCCAAAGTTACAAGAATACAAAAATCGCCGTTTTAATCGAAACTTAACTGCAACTGAACTGCAACTGCACTACTGTAAATAAGTGAATTGACCCCCAGATTACGCTACAAAAATTAAACAACGCAGGCGAATTCGTGAAGAATAGTAATATCTAAATATAGAAAAATAATACGCTTCTGTTACATGCATGGAGTGCCACCCCCCCCCCCCCCCCCCCTAAAAATATTTATTTTTATATTATTTATCTATCAAATGTAGCGGCTACTACAAGATACCTTTTCATTAAATTTAATAATTATTCATTGAGTAGTCTTTGAGTAAAATGCCTGTGACATATGAACGGACGGACATGACGAAACTATAAGGGTTCCGTTTTTGCCATTTTGGCTACGGAACCCTAAAAAAAATCACGACACGGCGATTTTTAATATATATATACTAATAACCTTCCGCTCTTGGCTTTTTTACAAAGTATAAGTTAAGTTAAGTATACCAAATTACTTCGTAGTATAATTTTTGAAGAAAAAAATAGAAATTGGATTGGATGGAGTAAAAACGTTTTTTATGTCAGGTTAAGGCCCTAAACCTCACAACAAACAATGATTTTACTCCAGTAAAATAGTTTGTAGGTGGTAAAGGTCATAACCCAAAAAACAAGCGGTAGGTTTTTTATATATAAAGTTATTTGATGTTATGTAAAGAAGCTAATTTAGAATTTAAAATGTGGTAAATGTCGCCGGTGTCACAATGATAACCATGATTTTGTAATACTCTTAATTACCTTGTATTGTGTCACTGTTTATTTACCTCAGTAAAAAGAAAAAAAAGCCACGAGTAGCAGGTTATTAGTATTTTAAAAATCAGCCTGTACCTATACAAGAAGTATCTATACAATTAATTAGGTTGCAATTTATAAAAATAGTGAACTGTGGTCTAAGGGCCAGGCCACACGGCGCGGCACCGCACCGCACCGCATTACTCCGCACCGCACTACCGGCCACACGAGCAGTGCGGCGTCGCATTATTCTTACGTCGCCGCTGCGGCACCGCAACAGGCTTGGCTTGGCTTGCCCAGTTGACGATAGTCTACAATAAACAATGGATCGAAAAAGACGTGTGTTGCTGCTATTATTACTTCGCCATCGACGAAATCGACGTAGAAGCACACGAAGATACTGGATCAGTCCATTTATTACCTTAAGAAATAGTGACGGCCTTTTTTTTCTTAAAGAATATCGAGAGTTGGTCTTAGACGAAAAGAGGTTTTATAATTTTTTTCGAATGAGTGTGCCCACTTTCGAAAGTTTATTGGTAGCCTTAGAGCCACATATACGGAAACAGTATACTAATATGAGAAATCCTGTGGAGCCAATAGAAATGCTAGGAATCACTTTAAGGTAAGTAATAAAAAAATCTTTTATTATTTGCACTTCTTTATTATTAATTTTCAAATCAATGCCAGGGAAACATTATTACTTATAAACTTGTAAAATCAAACTCCGTCTGATCGCTTTCTTGAGACACTTGACTTGGAGATGGAATATAGTTAGAGTTTGATTGTACTGTATTAAACGAACTTGTACTTTGATAATTTTTGGTTTGATACCCATGCGACGATGCTTCTTCATGCTGATAGGACGAAGATTGTGGATAAATTTGTCCATAACGCATATCTGTGATTATTTGCAATACTTTACTCTGAAACGTGAGAGTCTGAAGATCGGTAAAATCCTCTATAGATGGCAAAATACCTTTAAAAAAGTTCATATGGCGATTCTCTGGCTCTTTGAGAGCTTTTAGTGTTTCTTTTTCAAAATCATCCAATTGTTCTGCTTTTCGCTTCCGGTTGACAGGAACATAGCGAGACGATTCAGGTATTATATCATCATTAGTAGAAGTCATGCTCGCGTTAGATTCTTCGTGTACGTCTAAACTACCGTCCGTGGCGTTCTGTGACACTTTGGTTAGAAATAATAGTTGATCATAGTAATGATATTTTGAAAGGTTTTTAGATGCAGAGCCGGATCTGGAAGCATCTTTCTTCTTTTTTAAATATTTATAAAAGGAGTCTTTCACATTTCTCCACTTTTTCACTACTGAATTACCTGAAAATACAAATATTTTATCTTAATACATAAGTATAGTTTATTTTATTGTGTTATTTTTGTTACAGATACCTAGGAAGCGGAAATTCGATAAAAGATTTAGAATTCAAATTCAAACGTGGGAAATCTACAATTGCTTGTATGATATTGAGAGTATGTGAAGCTATATGGAAACATCTTCTTCGAGACCACATCCCTGAACTGACAACAGACCGTTTGCAAATGATTGCATCTGATTTTGACGTCAAAGCAAATTTTCCTCATTGTATAGGGGCAATCGATGGAAAACATATACGCCTATGTAATCCAGCTAATAGTGGCTCATTATTTTTTAATTACAAATCTTTTTTTTCTGTGGTGTTGCTAGCTGTAGTGGACTCGAACTACAAATTTACTTTTGTTGATATTGGCGCATACGGCAAAGAGTGCGATTCAACTGTTTTTCAAAATTCAAAACTATACCAGTTACTGATTAACGAGACCCTCTCATTGCCTACTCCCCAGCCACTATGTGGTTACAATAGACCAATACCATGGGTGTTAGTGGGTGACGACGCTTTTGGATTGAGTAAACATGTTATGCGTCCATATGGTGGTAAAAATCTCAATGTACAACAAAAGATATTCAATTATCGTCTTAGCAGGGCAAGGAGATATGTTGAATGTGCTTTTGGAATCCTAGCAAATAAATGGCGCATTTTTCATAGACCGATAAATGTGTCCTATAATTTTGCAACTACCATTATAAAAGCCTGTTGTGTTCTTCACAATTTTGTGGCCGATCGGGACGGTCTTCACCCAAGTGATAAATTAGCGATAATTTGTGATGAATTTCACTCGCTCCAACCTCAAAATGATGAATTGACAGCAGCAAATAGTATAAGAGAGGAATTAGCAAACTATTTTTTAAGCAGCAAAGGATCTTTGAATTGGCAATTAAAAAAAATTTAGTTATGTTACCTATATGAAGAAAAATAAGCACTCACCAATTTTGTTCTTTTCGTCAGGAGTGTATGTATCGTATTTAGTAAATAAATTTTTTGTAACATCTTCCCATGCTTTTGCTTTCAAATTTTTGTTTTTAAAATTGTCATGAGACTTGTCCCACAGTATTTCCCGTTCCTGTATCAACGAAATGAGGTAGTCCACGTCTATAGATTCCACATCGGTACTCATTTTTTTTATGATATACACGTAATTATCATCAACGAGCGTGCACTCTTGCCTATGCCGTACAAACAACTGAGCGGCGCCGCTGCGGCACCACACTGCTTGCACCCCTCCCCGCCTCGTCTGCCTCGCGCCGTTGTCCGGTGCGCCTGCGGTATGGCGCCGGAGCGGTGCCGGACGTACCGTATGGCATACCATACAGTTTATATGTAGGAAACCGTTGCGGCACCGCTCAGGCGCCGCGCCGGAGGCGCACCGCACCGTGTGGCCTAGCCCTAATAAAGACCACTCGAGCCGAGTAAGATTAAAATAGACCACCATTATGTTTGCCCTTCAGAACTTTCCCTTGAACTATATACCTAGAATAAGAGGGATATTTTTCATAGTTTTTGTTTGGTGCTAATAAACTGTAAAGTAATATTCATAACCTATATTCATCGTGTGCAACACGATCTTAAACTGTCACCGTTCAAGCATCGCCGCCATCTTATAAAACTACATTTTATAGACACACGCAACAGCCATTCAGCCAATAAACCTTATGTTGATAGCTTGAGTCACGGAAAAGGAAGTAATATTGCACAAAACCGTGACTTCTTTCCCAATTAACTTAGCCACAGAACATCGAAAGAACAGAAATAAAACTTCATAAGGTTCAACGGATACATAGACATTCACTGAGACCATTGACGTAGAGACAAGGACTACCCCCTAACTTCACAAAATTTACCACTCTCTAGAAATAGACAACGCTACAGTAGTAGTCAAAAGCCGCAAGATTTTTTTTTCTCTCACGCGTCTCTTTCACGTCTTGCAGTCAATATTTACTTTTTAATAGACTTTTTACTTTTTTTTAAAGGGATGGCACGGTCCAGGTCTATACGCCAATGACTGAGACCAAGATTCCAGGTTCTGGGCAAGCTTCCACCGACACCAACAAGACTTTCATTTGATTTTAACATTTGGACAGTCAACAAAATCATTAACAAAATGTTTTATTGTGTAACAAGGATCAAATATCTTTCAAATATAAAAATGCTATTATTGTAATAATAAAGTAATTGGCAAGAAATGCCTATAAGTATAAGTTTTTTAACTACTATAATATTCGGCCTGCGACATCATAATTTGTTTAAAAATGCTTTCTGCAACGAAGCAATAACAAAGACCGTATTATTACTGAAACTATCGGCTAGATGGCGCAAGCAAGGGCCCTCAGAACACACATAGAAAGGGCCTGATTCGCTTGCTGGGTTTAGTAACATAGTCCCGATTAGATGGTTCGATTCCGCCCCCGGTTTGGCATATGGAAGTCTCGGGTTCGATTCCTAGATCTGGACTTCAAATTTTTCTATCATCAAAAAAACGCAATTATTGTATTAATAAAGTAGGTAATTGCCAAGAAATGCTTATAAAAAAACTTCTTTAACAGCAGCGGCCATTTTGTCATAAGTGTCAAAAGAGTTGGACTCATTGGATTCGGTATTTGAAATCCCTTTGTACGGGATATCCAGGTCAGTGTAGGTACTAGTACTACTAGCGCGATTAAATATCAGTGATCGTCGAGCATTGCCTATGTTTGCGTTGCTCGAGTGAGCGTTGTTTAAAGCGTTGCTTCTGTAGATACTTTTGGCTTTTGTGAATTATGTAGTTGCAGGGTTGGATAAAAATATCAGCCTTTTCGTTGAGAACAATATATTTGTTACAGAAGTTATGGATCAAAAGCTTTTTAATGAACTATTTAGAATTTAGATTTGTAATATTATTTTTTAATAATGTTATATCAACCCATATGATGTTCCGTGCCCAGCATTGGGACATCATATGGATTGATATAAGTTATAATATCAATAATAGCATTCTTTTTTTGTTTTGTTATGTAAAGTTGAAGTTTTTAACATATTTAGGTCAGTACCAAATTAGAAATATGAAAGACAAAATGGCCTTGGACCCAGCAACATAGGGAGCTGCTAATATTCTGTCCAAGCCCGGTGTATTAGATAAGTTTTTATTTTCTTTTGACAGCTGTCATATTGTAGTGCACTAGTACTAAACGCCAAACACAACACGTAAACGGATTAAGGATCGCAATAAATATATTTGATTGTACCTACGTAATTTTTAAGGTTTCATTATTTTGAGTAGGTAATTAAGCATAATTTAAAAAAGCATTGATTTTAAATGTTGATAAACTTTCTCGATTTGTACACATTATAAAATGATATATAATATGGGTCTCAATCGCGTGATATAACCTTTTCATTGCACGTCGTTTCGACCGCATATTATTATAAAACGAAAAGTTAGTAAGAATAGAGGGTTGCAGTTGCTCTTTAACGCAAAAATTGCTAAACGTATTTTGATGAAACTTTACCGTAATGTAGTTCAGTGGCGGAAGGCTCTTGGAACACTATTGTTTGGGCTTCCCTATGAACTTTTGTCAGTTAAAATTATAAGTACAAATCCAGCAAGATATATGTTTGTATCAAGTTACGTAAGATATATGTTTGTATCGAGTAATGAAATTTTTAAGCCTTCGCTTGTGATGTAGTTTATATTAATACTAGCGTTCGCCCGCGGCTCCGCCCGCGGCTTCACCCGCGTGGATGTCGGTTATCGCGATAAAAACTATCCTGTGTCCTTGCCCGGGACTCAAACTATCTCCATACCAAATTTAATTTAAATCGGTTTAGCTGTTTGATTGCGATAGCGAACAGAGAGACACACCGAGTTACTTTCACATGTATCATATCAACCCATATGATGGCCCACTGCTGGGCACGGGTCTCCCCAGTAGAACCTACTGGTTCGTAGATCCTGGGGGTAATTGCCATAATCGCCACGCTTGGCGAGCGGGTTGGCGATCGCAGTAAGACTTTAAGTACGCAGAGGACGCTGCTGCCCGTCCTCCGGAGTGAAATCCCTTAGTCGCCTTGACGACACCCACGGGAAGAGATGGGGTGGTACTATTCTTAAGCCGGCACCACACGGCATAATATATACATAATATAAACGCTTGCGCACCGTACTAGAATGTCATTATTGCGCTCTCGACGCATACTTAACGCAAACGTATTTGAGATCGATCCCAAAGTTACAAGAATACAAAAATGGCCGTTTTAATCGAAACTTTAAACTTTAAATACGTGAATTGACCCCCAGATTACGCAACAAAAATCAAACAACGCAAGCGAATTCGTGAAGAATGGTAATACATATCTAAATATAGAAGAATAGGTCAACAACAACATCTAAACGTGAATGGCAAAGCTCTGCTATAAACTACCGTTTAAAGTAAAGCCTAGCATACTATGCTCTAACCGTCATAAATATTGATTATTCAGTAAATATAAACAGCTGGCATATTTTCCCATAAAAGCCTGGAGCCTATGCCAATATTCTCTCTATAATTTAATTGATAAACAAAGCTTGTAAACCATTAATACCCGCTAAAGCAACTCGACAGTTTCACATGAATTGAGTTATAGCACTCAAGTGATGGCAGATATCGAAATATACAAGAGAGGTTGCCGGTTTAAAAGTCATCAAATATTATATTTATTGTAGCGTTCATACTGTTGATAATAACTGAAGTTTTAAAAGGTTTGAGTATCATGTGTTACGCTTTATGTACGGTTGGTAGAGTTAGGTTAGAAACAAAACGTTGTGACTTTCGTAGTTTAAATTTGCTTGGTTTACGAAGCGGTGGATCCAATATTTGTGAGGGTGAGTGAGGCAGGAGTAGTGTAATAATAATAATATCTTGGGACAACTCACACAACGCTATCTGATCCCAAACTAAGCATAGCTTGTACTATGGAAACCAGACAACTGATAAACATACTTATATATTTCTAAATACATACATATTATAGATAACTATATCAGCCAGACACAGAATAAACCATCGTGCTCATCACACAAAGTTTTATCCTGGGTGGGGATCGAACCCACGACAATACGCTCCCACCGCGCAGGCAGTCAGGGTGATTATGTATAATTTGTAGATGACGTACCATTTTGAATTAACGTATTTTGGCGATAGTGAAATACAAACTAGATTTATAAATGTCGATGGTAATTTGATAATTTGCAAAGCAACCAAATTAAGTAGGTATAGGTTTCCTCCCAATCTATATAAAAAATCATTTGCCTAAAACGGCCGTATTGTTCATTACACATTATGTTTGTTTGTGTTACATAAATTCATATGTGTACCTCAACTTATACGGTTCAGTACATTACATACGTTCGCTAATTGATTTTATGGAACTCAAAATCAATTATCGAATGTATTTAAGCATATAGATTTGTAGATACTTTCGGTATTTTCGTAGGCCATCATCATCATACAGAGAAATCGATAAACATTATGGGTTCATTAACAAAATTTAATTTGTGTGAATTGCGTGGGTGGTTGTAATTATACAATCATAATACCGAAGTAAACACAAATACCATTTTTTATTTTTGTTTTTAAAAGACGACTCCCGCCGTAGGGTACAACCTGTGTTGCGTGAGACTTTACAAACATACAAGTCACGGGCACAAAGTACACCCTCGGAACAACAATTTGTGGATAACACAAAGGGGTGTCTCGTGTGGGAATCGAACCCACGACCTCTCGCGTAGCAGTCGGATATACTCCCACCGCGCCACAGAGGCAGTGATAACTTATTATGTTGTTGTTCCCTAAAACTAGCGTAGTAGTTACAGTTGGATCAACGTAACTAGGCCGTACTGAAGTAGGCGACAAGTAGTTGCGCAGATGCATTTTTTGGAAGTAATTGTTGACAGGAACCGAGGGCCGGGGGCGGTAACTAAACCAAGAGAATTAGAGATGCGATAACGCATTATCTTGTCATAATTAGTATTACTAACTCATGTTTTTTTGTGATTATTTTCGTAAAGAAATTGTTTTTCAAAGTTTCTTAGACTTAGTGTTTACTTTAACTGTTCTAAATTTAAACTTTTATGAACTCATTTAAATAATGTTTTATACTGTCGAATTCAAATGTTGTTAGTATTTTTAATCGATTAAACATAATTAATCATTTTCGTAAGTAATTTTAGGGTCGCATCTCTATGACATGCGCGATAGTGATAAGAACCTAACTTCAATTCGGTCAAGTTACGTACATACATCGCCGCACTGGCGTTCACTCTGGCGGTGTGGTACCACAATCGCGACGTTCTGCGGCACCGCAGCGGAATGTTGGATTGGGCGTAAAGTTTGTTCTTCCTTCTGCCGCGCAAACAAATGCAGTTCCGCTCCGCTTACACCCCTCTCCGCTTCGTCTTGTTCTGGCGCGAGCAGCGCGGCACCGCGCCGCTCCGTGCGGCATACCATAGATATTTTTGCAGGACACCGCAGCAGCACCACTCAGGCATCGCACCGTTGTCGTACTGCGCCGGTAGTTCGGCTCTTACTCTTAATTATGTTTTTCAATAAACTGTTCTTGCTTAAATTTACTCTATTAAATTCCAGTTTCAATAATAAAGTCACACTAATTGGTCAAGTGGTCCCACAATATAAATAACTATGTTTTAAAATATTTGCCATGGATAGTAAAATTGCGATTACAATTTATGTATAACATGCTTTCGTCCGCAGTTCCACCCGCGTGAATGTCTGTTATTGCGATAAAACCTATGTCCTTTCCCTAGACTGAAACTATCTTCATACAAAATTTACTTTTACATATCGACTGGCCTGTTGGTTCGAGTTAGTGCTAGTGGTTAGAAACTATAGCATTCCTCGATAAATGAGCTATCCAACAGTAAAAAAAACTTGAGAGGTGTCAAGGGACACCCGGATGGAACGAAGTTCATAAATCTTATTTTTTTTTTTTTACAATCTTCGCAACACCACACTGTTCAATGCGAAATAGAAAGACGAAACAAAAAAAACTTACAAAAAGACGATTGTATACCGAAGGCTCGAACTCACAACTACACAATTGTCACCAATATTGTGTACCGAATTTATGCCTCTAGACCAAATCGACAGGTGACAAATTAGTTAATAGTCTTCGTCAAATCAGATGTTCATATCTTAAGCGCACGTGGCACGGCTTGTGTGTGTCAAAAAGTGTCGCTTGGGTACGATGAAACTGAAAAACTTTTATACATAGCCTCATAATATCTAATGCCTAATTTTATTATTAATTACAAACATTTCATCTAATTATCTTCATTCATCTCAACTATTTTATAATTCATTCATAGTGTAAGCCTCTATTAAAATATTATAATTCATTAATAATTATCTGTAACTTATAACATTTATGCACATTAGACTTGACTCGTTAGGTAAACAAACATACCACTCTCACATTCTTACACACACACACTCGCACACACACACACGCACACACATACACGCACACACATACACAAGCGTAACTCACTCACACAACTGTTAACATGACGTTTAATCTTAAGAAGAACTTACTAGTGATACATATTCCACCTATTCAGAGCATGGAGAGGCTGGTAATCTGTAACACAGGTCCTCCTAGTACAGAGACCAGTCTCCCACACAGACTATACATATTTTAATGCTTTCTTGTATGGACAAATTGATTGTTATGTAAAATGTTTGTACTGTGTGAGAGAACAAATAAAGTTTATTATTATTATTATTATTATTACTCCCGTACTGAGGGTTCCGTGCATGTGCAACTATCCCTGTTGCACATGTACGGAACCCGGTGCGCGAGTACCACTCGCATTTTTTGATTTTTGCTTAGCGGTTCTTTTTTATAATTCAAAGTGAATTACGTGCTTTCCAAGTTCGCCACTGATTATAATAGACAATCTTATATTTAAAATTCTCGTGTCACGGTGTTTGTAATTATGTATGTAGGTATATATGTATGTATGTATTTTTGTAAGTATGTATAGTATTGTATAGTTATATTGTTTTATTTGTGTATTATGTAAGAATAATAAGGTAGTTCTTATTTTACAATTAGGTTACTGCACCTTTCACACATTCCATTTCTACATCACCCTAAGGTAGACTGGCAGAGAATGCTTTTAGCATTAAGTCCACCTTTGTACAACTTTGTGCATAAAGTTTTAAATAAATAAATAAAATAATTCAACTCCTCCGAAACGGTTCGATCGATTGTCATGAAATTTTGTATGCATATTAGATAGGTCTGAGAATGGGTATGTATAAATGTTAAGGGTAGTCCAACCCTAATTTTTTTTTTAATTTTTTAGGTAAATTTTTATTTTTTTATGATACCGGATTCAAAAATACATACAACCCTGAATTTTCACCCTTCTACGATCAACCCCTATTTTTTTATTTACCCCTATTTTGCAAAAACGGGTTAATTTGACGCAGACGAAGTTGCGAGTGTCAGCTAGCATTATATAAAAGTACAGGATTCAATTTCAGTAGTTTACGTAAACAAACATAACATAGATAGGTAAGTTATAATATAATTGTTCTTACTAACAAGTAACAAGGTAGATGTTGTCTATTAAGAGCACTCAAGGTTGCCCTCTATAATAATTTCATTAATAATATTACGCTGTTGTTTGCAACATTTAACTGTGTGTAGTATAGCCCAAAATTTATGAAATGGTGCTATGTGGGCAGAAAGAAAGTCGCAAAACACTAACCCCCTAATTAATAATAATATACCTATTATTATCTTACTTTTTAAGAGAATTTGACACCTGTCCGACCAATGGCGAGAAAAAGAGTAGCGAGTAGCGATTTATCGCTCAAGAAACGTTCATACTTATGTAGATCCCGTGTAAATAAAAGAGATACATATACGCTCACCGGTCCCACTGCCAGTACTCGCTCTATACTACATCTCTTTTGTTTACACGCAAGGGATCTAGAGAATACATCTGCTGTACGTTTCTTAAGCAATAAATCGCTATTCGCTTATCGCTCATCGTCGTTGGTGGGACAGGTGCTTTAAACTAGCAAATTGAAAAACGAAGACAAAACTTTGATTTTTACTCTGTTTTCAAAATAGAATAGAAGACAAAAATTTCGCTAGTTGAAATGCTGTTAAAATGGCCACTAATTTATCTATACCTATTAATATATAACTAAGCGGCGGTAGCATCGGACTCGCAATCGTAAGGTCTAGGGTTCGACTCCTAGCCATTATACTACCGACGAACTCACTACTAACACAAGCAATTTAGCTTAGCTGAAGGGGGCTGGAGGGGTTAACAGGATTGCTAGTAATGTTGGACCCACAAGCCCACATTGCTAGTTAGTCTTTTAAAAACGCACGCTCTTTGTCTGGAATAGCACATAGGCTAGATACTTTTTACCAAGAAAATATGTTCCCTTGGGTTCCAACGAAGTCTTTTAAAATAGCGAAAGTCTGGATGTATGGATGATTGTTATTTATTTATTTATTTATTTATTTAAAACTTTATGCACAAAGTTGTACAAAGGTGGACTTAATGCTAAAAGCATTCTCTGCCAGTCTACCTTAGGGTGATGTAGGAATGGAATGTGTGAAAGGTGCAGTAACCTAATTGTAAAATAAGAACTACCTTATTATTCTTACATAATACACAAATAAAACAATATAACTATACAATACTATACATACTTACAAAAATACATACATACATATATACCTACATACATAACTATACAATAGTATACATACTTACAGCAATACATACATACATAAATAAATAAATACATAGATACAGACTAATATTTATGTTACTAATGTTGTGATGATTCAGCTGATCCATCAAGGAATAAAGTGCGTACCTTCCATTTAAAATTAAGGCGATTGGGTGCCATCCTTAATTCGGGGGGCAGGGCATTCCAGAGAGAAACAGATTGAACTATAAAAGAGCATCCGACGAATCCAGAAGAATGAGCAGGGCATAAAAGAAGTTATTCAATCACGCCACAACGGGTAACGGAATAGTCCAAACAATAATCTATCTCTGTACCAAATTTCATCCAAATCCGGTGACCCGGTTACACGTAGGTTACTTTTAATCCCAAAAAGAGGTTCCTGAGGGATTCTTTTTTTTTTCACAATTTTCTTTTAATCGAAATCACGGACATTATCTAGTTCCAAATCCACAACTGTGGGTTTAGAGTAAACGGTAGATGCAGCTTGATCTCCATTTTACTAACCGTGTCATTCATTATAAAGCTCAAGTAGAATGGTCATAATAACGCGGCTTTAGGCATTGAATACATTACAATCACACGACGCACGTGTCCAAGCATTTGTATAGAAATCTTATATCTTGTCTACAAGATTCACGGAAGCTGAACCAGACAGTTACATAAATACCAGTCCTCGACTACAAAAGGGTACTACGAGCTGCGGTTCGTCAACTACTATCTACTATCGCTCCGTGTTCCTTCCTTCACATAATTATCTCAAGATAAATGTAAACATTAAGTAGGCTGTCGTCCTGTTTTCGCAATTAGAAATAAGCAATAACTAGCTAGTGCTGACGTAAAGGGGCGTCTAAACGGGCCATTTTTTATGGCAACTTGTGGCGGCGCAATTGGCAACTAATTGCTCCGCCAATAATAACAAT